>CP142453.1:131120000-132410000 GCA_038049695.1 Cinnamomum chago
GATGTATAAAAGAAATAAAAGAGAGAGTTGCTTACCGAGTGGAGAAAACAAAGAGACAGATGGATTGAAAAGGAGGCTTCTACCCAGACTAACCTAGAATGAGAAAACGTGCTGGGGAAGAAATTTTTTTTTTTTTTTTTTTCACAAAAATAAAACATAAAAATCAACTAGAAGCACTCCCCGGCAACGGCGCCAAAATTTGGTTGTGCTGTCGCCGGCACCCAAATATAATAAAACCTTTACTCCAAAAAATATATGTAGTATCGCGAGTAAGGATCGTTCCCACGGAGAGTGTTTAGTCAAATTTTATGCTATGCGATCAAGATGGGGGTTTTGATTATACTGAAAGCAAAAATAAATAAAAGCAAATAAAAATCAATCAAATAACGAATTCAATCAAATGGGCAAGCATTGGTCAAAGTTAACATCCACCATCGGAAATTCAAAACTGATCATTGATGCAAAAATAAATCAATTAACACTTTGAATATTCATCGTTGGAATTAAATTCCTACCTCCTTAATTAGTTAATTAGAAGACACGCGCTCTAATTAACCCTATTTACTAAACAACCTAAGACAAGCGCTATAGATTTAATTTAGCAAAAGCATTAAAATCAGAGAGATCGATGAACCCAAATAACACAAGCACACGCGGTTGCATTTAATTTAGCCAAGTGTTCTTCCTAATATCTAATAATTACTAACGCAGTAAATTATTAAATATCAGTTGCTTCACAAATTAGAGGGATCAAACAATTACGGATTTGATTTCTAATTTAGCATTAGATTGCAACGAAAAATAAACTAGTATGCATCCTAGCAATTAAACGAAACAATCATCATAGCAAATTAAGCATAGAAGAACAACCTATATTCAAAGCATAAATTGAACAATGAAAATAAATTAGATCTCACAGTAATTATTCCGAGGCTTCAGTCTCCTTCAACCAATTAAAGAAAATTAGCCACGCAGGACCATACTAACTTGCAAAATAAAATAATCTAAATGGAAAAAGAATGGAGAAAGAACAGAGAGAGAGAGAGAAATCGTTGGTGCAGAGACTTGTTCTGTGAATGGCCTCCATCTCTCAGTGGCTTGCTGTGATGATTTATAGAGGTGGGGAGATAGGGCTGGTGGATGAGATGATGAGATAAAATAGCTTGTGAGATGGTAGAGTTTTAATGGGAAAGGGTGATGTGGAGAGAAAAGAGTGGCTGGGCCCATGGAGATGTAGCGGCAGTTGTGCTGGATGAGGATTAGAAGATGAAAAGAAACATTTTAAAGAGAGACTGAATCAGAGAAGGAGATTGACGTGAGGGAGAATTGGAAGTGGCTTGGATTTGGAGATGGGAATCAATAAATTATTCAATTAAATTCTAACTTAGTCAAAATCTTCTTTTTGGTCATATCTTCTCATTCGGGCTTCTGTTGGACTCGACCCAAGAATCAAAGTTGCACTATTTTTCGTTCTGCACAATATGAGCCCAATATTGGATATGTTTTGACGAACTTCTGATTTCTTCAAATTTACCATAATGCCCTTCTACTTGATTTCCTCTAAATAAGACCCGGTTCCGAATCAACTCCGTCCAATCAGCATCAAATATGATCACCTTCTTTTATTGCTCCACAGTATCTTGAATCGTCTCCACCGGAGCTCGAATAAAAGTTATGCCCAACTTGCGAAGCGATGTGAAAATTCATCTAAAATCACCCAATTAGCTTCGTTTTGCGTTTAGCCCTCCAATTGCATCCTAAATCAAAATATAAGAATAATGAGTGCAATTAGATATCAAATAGGTACAAAGAACTAAATATTAATGGAGAAAAATATAACATTTTTCGTTCTTATCAGTACACTGGGCATATTTGAATAATTTATGAGAAAGTAAAGTAAATGTCTAATAGCCTGATTAATAGTTTATGAGAAAGTAAAGCGAATGTCAAATTAGTGGAAAACACAATGGTTGTGTATAGGAGAAGTATACTTTCCAGTAAACTATATTTTTGCATTTTTTTTTCACGGGGTTAAATAATTTGAGAGAGGAGGGAGACAGAGAACTGGAACAAGAGGAGTGAGATAGAAGTTAGCTGGTAGTTTTTATGAAGTAAATTTTTTTGGCAGCTGAGAAAGTAAAAGTAAAGTTCTGGACTTCACTCTCGACTCTCCCACTTCTTGTGACCAACCAAGCATGGGTAAAGTAAAAAAAAAAAAGAAACAAAACAAGCGTTCAGATTACTTTTCCATGGTTTTCACTTTTCCTCTTTAAAAACAAGCATTAACGTAGTCTCGTCCAATTCGATCAAAACAAGCTGAATTTTACTAGTATAATATGAAACCAAACTGCTTGCATCATTATTATTATTGAAGTTTTTCTGAAGTAATTTTATCTTGCTTAGATATTGTTCTTTGCTGCAAAATTAGAACCGGTTTAACCTGCAGAGTATAATATTTGTGACTTTAACGTGCTTATATTGAATATCATTTAGTACTTTTGCTAGAATGTGATCATAATCTGATATTGTGTGAGTTCCTATACATGCTTTAATATTTGTACTACTAAAGTTTCCAGAACAGTATGGCTCATCTCAGTTACAATCAGTTTCTGCAAGTGTTTTGGCTTGGTATGTATAAAATGTTGTGAATTTGACATGCATATATTGAACATCTATCACACACGCATGCACGTACCTGATGGATGTACAGTCATACACGCATGCTGTGCGTGCACACATACAATGGATGCATCCAATTGATGTACCTGAAAGATGTCCCTAATGGATGGTGTGTGTGCATGCTCGCACATAATGGGCGATACATGTGTACTTCCTTTTTGTTCCCACCTATGATCATTCCAGCCCACTCACACCAACTCCACTCTAAATTGCCACGAGCCTCAATGTGAACCCGGCTGGAAACATATATCCATCATTAGACTGATCAAAGAAAACAACGCAAAGTCCGTGAAACATCCAGGCCCATAAGTCAAGGGTTAGGTCTTAGGATTGTCAAATGGGACTATTTTTTACTGGCCTATAACCCATGTCGGATTTTACTTTCCCTAACCCCTTGATTGCCATCCACCCCAGGTGGCCCCACTGGTTGTGCCACATGGGATACCATGCAGGGCATTCCTCAGCAGAAAATCCCATTGGTTACCAGAATAATTTAACTATCTCGGTTTGAAATAGAGGTCTTTCTTGGACAATTACCTGTATTTACTATTTTTCATGAAACTCTAGAACGTAAACTATAGAATTATGTAGTTGACCCCAACATAGTTGGGACAAGACTATGATGATGACGATAGAATATAAATTCATCAGTCAGAGATGCAGTGGTGAACTGATATACAAACATGCATTTGGTTGCAGTGGGGGACAACTTGTTCCTGTGAGGGTTTAGATTATGAACTAAGCAAATACATCCTAAGACTTTTGAAGGAATGTTGGACCTACGCTAAATTAATTGAAGGGTTCCAATAGGAGACTTCCCATTCCAAATGTGAGTGTGTATAAAATTAATTAGGTAACGAATGGTTCATACATAATGCGGCCAGGAAATTTTGGTACGTTGATGACGTTGAGGTTGAGGAGGATCACATTGTGTTTCAACTTTCAACTTACAACCCTGTTGTATTTGGACCTGATAGAGAAGTCCAATTTCTGTGAGATTTTGGTGATTTGTGCAATTGTTGAAGAGAACGTACACGTAAAATGTCCATGATTATGGAGATTGGGCTGAATTTGAGAGTGGCATTATTTCAAAATGTGTGCCTAGGGACAGCCTTAGCATTGTTTTCAGGTGTGTTTTTTTTTTTTTTTTTTCTCAGTTAAGTACTTCTGTAATATTTGATGCAGACAGCTGTTACCATCAAATTGGATTATTAAGACCATGTGTAGGCCCTAGTCAAGCATATATGGAGGAATTGGATGCAGCCAATCGGTTCAATGACCCTTTCATAGGAGATGAGTGGTCATGGAGCGGGTGGTTCCATGATTGGACCATGGGACCTGTTGTCTTCTCCATATGTCTTGGATGTGTTTAGAAATTAAATGGAAGAAGGGAGAAAGTAGAAGAATAAGGAAAGAGGATGAAGATGTTGATAGAAAAGAAGGGATTTGTTCGTCTATTTCATAATCCTATTCACCACTTAATAACTCACATGGGCATATTTAGAAATCACATATAATCCTTATGCTATTTATTATAGTTACAACTAACACCATGAATCACATACAAATTCTCCTTTAACTCCTCAAGTTGAAGAGTACCCTCTACTGACCCCCTTTTGTTAAGAAATCTGCAGGTGATCATCTGATTATTTTTATAGTACTTCGTTACTCATTTTAATACAGCTCGTTCTCAATCAACCTGATGATCTGCATCAATACATTTTGTTTGTTCATGATAAATCAGATTATATGAAATATGAATGGCTACCAAATTACCACAATAAAGCTTTGATGCTCCCCAAGAGAAAGCCACCATGAAGACCAAGCCCAAGCACTCCAAGCTTCAGTTTTCGTGTTTCTAGTCTAGGGCAAGATTCAATGCACCAAACAATGTCGAAATTGCATGAGATTGGACATTTTGATCCCTTGGATGGGTTACTGAGTTAGCTTTCTGGCAAACCTAAGTTTGTGATCCCGAATTCTATTGGGGAAGTTATGGCCCATTTTCTGATAGAATTAGGGTGGTGATGGTTTAGTGTATGTTTAGTCCTTTTTTATTTTATTGCCTATAAAGAACTCTTTGTTTCATTTTCATTTTTCTCCGTTCCCTTTGCCTTCTTTAAATGTCTTCCTTCTTTTTATTTTACTGTTCGTAAACTCCCTCCTAATTTTCTCTCCTTCCCTAGTCACTCTTTCTAATTCCATTTCTTTTTAAGTTCTCCTGTTTCCCATTGTATTCTTTCTATTTTCATCCTTCCTAAACTCCTATCCTTTCCAAAGTCTTATCTTTCTAAATTTTCCACCACCCCTAATTATTTCTTTTCATTCTCCATCTTTTTAAACTCTCTTATTTATATTTTCCTTTCTTTCTAAAATTTCTCTTCTTTCTAAATTGTAGGGATTCCACCTTGTTCGCTTTCCTAGAAAATGGACTCTAGAACTCACTTTCCAAGCAAATACTCTCTTTCTCTTGTCCATACACTCTTATGCAATATTAACTAAATTGATGAGGATTCCTTTGTTTTTGCTAAATTTAGGTTTTTTATCATGTTTTTCCTATATACTTTCTATTCCCTTCAAGTACGATATGTTTTTATGCATAGTTAATATTTGAGAGATTTGATGGATTAATTGTATGGTTTAGATTAGAAGCCCAGCACAATAAATATCTATGATAGGAATGAAGAAAGTAGCTTTAGAATTGATACACTTTTTACATACTAGAGTTGGAAATATGAACGCTTCTTGCCACCCTAGTAAGATCGTGTTTAATATAATTATTTATTGTTACTGATAAAAAAAAAACCCTAGTAAGGGTGATTGCAAGTGATGTTAAGTTGATTGTTCCTTAATAATTGTTGTAGGATTTTGCCTTTTTGTTTTGTTTTGTTTTTAACAAATATGAGCCATGGAAAGACCCAATAACTTCAGTTTTCTCAACAGCTTCTTAAGAATAGCTCACGAAGACCATGAGCCTTAGCCCCATACTCCTTAACACTAGATTTTTGCCGCCACATGCTGCTTCTTACTCTTGGAATGAAATTTTGCACCCACCTTAGTAGAATCATATGGTCCTGCTCGTCAAAATCTGTATAAATATGATTAACATATGATATGCCATGCCTTGGAGACTTTTTCAAGTATCAGACAATGCAATAACATCAAGATGCATCTCCAAGGAATGTTCATGAAGCAGCAAGGAATAGGACCAAACCCACAGTAGGGATTTGGTCGAATCCAGATGGATTCAAACAGCCAAGAGCAACCAAGATCACACGTTCAAAATACTATGCAAACCAAAACTCAATTCTCAATTCAATAATCAGAAGAAGTCGTTGATCCCTAAAGGGGACTTGCATATTTATAATAAAGCTCCTACCAACTTTCCTATCTCATAATACTCAAATAAAAGAAACCTACTAATTTCTAAACTACTAAAATAATTAGAAGACTACTAAAATTAGGATAGCTTCCCACAACAGTCGTTCAAACTCATTGGATTTGTGGGCTTTTCCCAATGGGTTGGATCTGATTTACCCAATAGCTCACGAGCTAGGCCCAATGGACTTGGGTCCGGCTCAACTTGCATCAGTTCATAAATCATCAGAGAATGTGACGTAATGTTAGATAAAAGTAAAATGCTTCTACTAAATTTCTCTGGTTATTTTATCAAACCTGTGTCATATTAATGAAATTGTTAGACATCATCTAGTTATTGACAGCCACTTACTCTAAAAGCTTAAGCTGATATAGAACGGTGTAACAATGTATATTAAGGGTACCCCAACCACCCCCCTTCCCCCCCTTTGGGTAAATACAGGGGCTCTGTACGAGGATCACACCCTCCGTGGGAGAATACTAGGCACAACAGCCCAGGGGATTCGAACACTCGACCTCCCACTCTAATACTATATTAAATTTCTTCAGCTAATCATTCTTACCAAAACCTTGAGGTATTAGTAGTGGCTGCATAAATACTTTTCAATACTCCTCCTTGGGTGGAGCCCACTCATCAACACTCCCCCTTAGGTGGAACTCAGTCGGCTCACTTTTGGCGGCACGTATTTTTTTTCGCACTGGGTCGGTCCTCCTTGGATTTGAACTCACGACCGGTTGGCTCTGATACCATATTGACAACCACTTACTCTAAAAGCTTAAGCTGATAGATAACAGTGTAACAATGTATATCAAGGTTACAACACTAGTCTCTGCTGACTTTATAATTCTTTGATATTCTTAAAATGATCTGCACGATAAATGCTTTTGTTATATTTTTCATTAATCTTTATATTTTGTTCAAATTATTTTGTTCTTTACTCTCTCTTTTTTAATATTCAATGTTAATACTAATGTCGTATACCTTCTGTGAGTTCTATTACTCTTTTTTTTAAGTTTTAATTTTCAGTGCAGGAACCATTTGTACCACCTTTTGTTTGATCCTGAATCTGATACTCATCTTAAAATTATTCCTTTTTCTTCAGGCATACCCGGTTGTGCCAAGTCTGCACTATGCAAGGAAATACTGAGTGCTCCTGGTGGGTTAGGCGACAATCGTCCTCTGCATAGTCTGATGGGTGATCTTATTAAAGGTAGATGAATATTTTTAACTGTCAAATATATGGTATGGTGTTTCTTTAATTCTCTTGGACTACGTAATTTGTAGAAGTTGGGCCATTATTGGTTATGGACATGTCATCTGCAGCCTTTCTATAGTTTAAATGATAGGTCAAGGCTTAGTGGCTTACTGATAAAAAAAACATTATACTTAGTGGCTTCCAGTTTTGTTTACCTAATAACCCTTTCTGAGTATTATGAGTTTCTTACTAGTAATGTCCATATCGAGTTTGTTACAGTGTTTTCATATTTGATTTACTTTATCACTTATTTTGGAATCCTTCTATTTCATGTTGTTTTTTTGTTCCTTCTGGGATATTCATAATGTAAGGAGGAAGGGAGCTGCTGTTGAGTGATGAGTGCTGATGGTGTTGACAATGCTCTTATGTTTTGTTTAACTTCAGTCTGTTAACCATTATATAAAAAAACTACTTTGGTCTGTTAAACCTCAACATAGTAACAGGTTGCCTTGTGGTCATTGCTATTGTGTTCATATTTTCAGGAAAATATTGGCCAAAGGTTGCTGATGAACGCAAGAAAAAACCATATTCTATTACACTTGCTGACAAAAATGCACCAAATGAAGAAGTATGGAGGCAGGTAATGAATGTGCAGTTTCTTCATTATACTGCAGTCAGTATAAATGAAGAATGGCAGTTAATGTACCACCGATTTTGCCGAACTTCCTTCTGATAAATATTTCATCATATCACAGATTGAGGATATGTGCCGGACCACAAGGGCAGCTGCAGTTCCAGTTATAACTGATTCTGAAGGTAATCAGTTGATGAAGCCTGTTGAACATAGGTTATTTTTGTTGATGATTTCTTTTATTCCTTCTGCTGAAATCCACTCATTAGACACTTGAAAAGTGAAAGGTTAGAAGTTTGATTAATGTAAATCTTTGAAAATGCCTTGTGAACTTGGATATCCTCCATCACATTTTTGGATGCACATCATTGATAAAGATTCTAATTGATTGCAACATCGTGTAGATATTATCTGTCACAATAAAAATCAAAATCGTATTGAAAATCGTTCTAGAGGTTGAATGGAATCGCGAATCATATTGTGAATTGCAGCGTTATTGTAATACAATAATAACAAATATGACCATAATACATTCATGTGAAGAACATATTCAAGAGATTTAAATATATATTATATATGATATGAGCGAATAGTTGAATATGTTTAAGATATAAAAATTATTTTGAAAAATAAATGAGTTAGTTTTTTTTCTGAAGTAAAAAATTATATGAAAAGAACAAAAAACAAATAAGCAACATTACATGGTTAGGATGTGTCATCTAAAGCTAAAAGAAGTAATTTATGGAGAAGAAACTAAAACAAATAACGTAAGATGCAGCCCGTGCACACAGTCGAGCACTCCAGGAACATGTCCGTCTCTTCTTTATCTATGAAAACCTCTCTGAAATCCAATAAATTCTTACGTGATTTCGTTAATCACTAGATAACCTCCTAAAAATAGAAATACTAAAAAAAAAAAAAAAAATGCTAATGCTAAGCATTTGAGTTTGGCTATCCCTATCCAAGTGAATTGCTTGAATCATAAGATTCAATAAAGGAAGTATCAGATCCTAAGATTCACCCCTGCATCTTAAGATCTACCAATAATTGTGATTTATTGTATGGATACAAATTTTTCTTTTTTTTTTCTTTTTTTGGAAAGGAATATTTCTACTTAAGATTCAATACATATGGATCCTAGATTTCAACAACAATGCCTTAAGAGATAAATAGTTTTAGTTTACCGCTCGGTATAAAGTATAAACTCTATTGGATGATATCTTCTAATATTTTGGCCATATTCTTTGTAGGAACCGACTCAAATCCTTTTTCTCTTGATGCATTAGCTGTTTTCATTTTTCGTGTACTACAACGTGTTAATCATCCGGTATATTGCACTTCTGTGTTATTAGATTTCTTTTCAGCCAGTTTTTCGCATAAATATGATTCAGTAATTTTTGTAGCCATTTTTTCTTTTGTGCTGTCATGCTTTGTAGGGTAATCTTGACAAGAATTCTCCAAATGCCGGTTATGTGCTGCTAATGTTCTACCACCTATATGAGGGCAAGGCATGACATTTCCTTTATTCTTGTAATGCAGTGCTGATATGAGGAAGTGCTTACATTTTCTCAACTGCAACTTTTTTTTTTCTATTACAGGATTTTCAGGAGTTTCAAAGCGATTTGTCAGACCGCTTTGGCACAGTTGTTAAGATGCCACTGCTGAAGGCTGATAGGTCTGCTGCTTTCCACTTTTCCTTCATAACATAGTGTGTAGGCATGTAGCAACTATTTGTTGTATTGGAGTGTACGGTGTAATTTAAGTATTAAACCCATTGGATATGGTTATGGAACTGTTTGTTATTTACAATTAAAAAGAATAACATTTGAGGCAAAATTATTACTACACCGAGGTGGTTTAATTAGATCGTTGATTCATCTAGTTCCTATTTAATGCATGCTTTAGAGATGTAATGGAGAAACCCATATTCAGTTGTTGAGTATCAACCAAGGTATTAAATTTTCCAATGCCTGCTTCTGTGCTGGTCTGGACAGGATGAGTCGGTGTGGTTCATCCTTCTGTGCGGCTCCTAAAATGTCTCAAAAGAAATTTAAAAAGAAAAAAATATTGGAAAACAATTAAAGATAATATAAATTAAGCTATGTAAGTGGTATCTCAGTTATAAAGATGTTGAATTATTTGTAGACAAGATTATTCATGTTTACTCGTGATTAGAATATCCATCAAGTCTTTGTGCGCGCACACAGAAAAGAAAAAAAACTTTTGTGAAAAGCCTGGAAGCCCTCCTTCAATTTCTCAAGCTTTTCAATCTAGATCTCTTGATTTCTAGCCCAAACAACTGGTAGATCTGAGGCCTAGAAGCCTTCAGAGAAAGAGAGAAAGGAAGGGTGGAAGGAAGTCAATGAGAAAATTGGAGAGAAGAATTGAAATCCAAACTGAGATAGGGTTGCAAATTGCAATGCAAAAGGGATGAAAACCCCCTTATAAGATTGCCGGACGCTACATTGAATTATTCAGAGGCAACACATCCTGACTCTCCATTTTTCATTCAGTATTGGACAAGTCGGGACGAATCACCCCTGACTTGTCCAGTACCAAACTAAACAGGGCCCTTTAAGCTGTACCAGATCCTGACACGTTCCAGTTCCTGTTGGTACTGATCTGACTCAAATGAGCGGGATATTGCCAGGCGAGATTTTCACTGCAAATGCCAGCATATTTGTCTCAAACAAGTATTATTCAGTCTATACATCCATGAGGATGTATGTATTGAAATTCAGTTTTATGTTCACCGTACAAGATTCTCATATCTGAACTTTTTAGGCATATTCTTAGCATCTTTGTACTTGAGTTTATTACTGTGAAAGGGGAAAGCGTCTACTTCTATAGATGCTGCGAAAAGATTTATAACCAGAATTTGTTGTTTTAATCTTATCATCATCAAATGCCTACTGCAAAATATATTTCACCAGTTTGTTTATTTTTTATGCTCATGTTATAGTAGTTGCTTCATTAAATTTATGCTCAATTTTCTTCCTGTAATGTTTTTAAGGCAGTGTGTATCCTCTCATTTTATTAGGAAGCAATTGTAGCATTCCATTTGTATCTTTTTGCAGGAGTCCTCTTCCTGATCCAGTGAGATCCATATTGGAAGAAGGCATAAATCTTTACAAGCTCCATACCAACAGGCATGGAAGGTATGCTAGAAATCTTATTGAGTCCTTTTTTCTGTTTTAGTCTTTTAGATACAGTTTCCATATTTTGTCAGATGTAATTATTCTAAGCCAGGGTGCCCAAGGCACGGCACGGCCTAGCCCAGCATGGATGTGTGGGCCTGTCTATTCTGGAGTGATGCAGCATCAATAATATGTCATGGTTGTTATTTTGAGAGAGGGAAGATATCACACATTCGTTGGCTCAATACTGTGCCCTTTGAGGGTCGACTATTCTTCATATATGTAGGGGCTCATTGCCCTAATTACAATCAATTAAGATCTCAGATCCTAAACTCTAGCAACAACTAAGTATTATCCTTACAATCAATTAAGATCTCAGATCCTAAACTCTAGCAACAACTAAGTATTATCCTTTGACTAAGTACAATACAATAAATGGGCTGTGACTAAGTACAATACAATGAATGGGCCTAAATGGGCCTGCTGAGATTGGGCTTGGATTGACACCCCCCCTCAAATTGATGCTGGGGAGTCATAAAGCAGCAATTTGGAGACAAGAAATTGATGTCGAGGCCGAGGAAGACCCTTTGTGAAGATATTTGCAAACTGAAGTTCTGTAGGGACATGAGGTAGACAAATGACATCACGCTTATATTCATCTCGAATAAAGTGGCAGTCAACTTCTATATGTTTGGTGCGTTCATGGAAGACGGGATTTTCAGTGATGCGAATAGCCCCAGTATTATCGACATGCAATGGAGTAAGAGAGGTTTGAGCAAACCCGAGGTCCGAAAGAAGTCCCCATAGCCATAAGACCTCAGAACAAGCAAAAGACATTGCCCTATATTCAGCTTCTGTGGAAGATCGAGACACCCGTTCTTGTTTCTTGCATTTCTAAGAAATGAGAGAATTGCCAAGGTACATGCACCAACCAGTAGTAGAACGGCGTGTGTCCTGGCAGCCTGCCCAGTCAGCATCTGCATAAGCAGTCAGATGAAGAGGATTATCCTTTGGATAATATAAACCACGAGGGACAGTTCTTAGCAGATAGTGGATAATGCGCTTCACAGCTGCCAAATGAAGGTGGCGAGGAGCTGTCATAAACTGGCTCACAAGATTAACAGCATAGGATATGTCAGGTCTAGTGATGGTGAGATAGACAAGACTTACCACCAGGCGCCGGTATGGTTGAGGATCAGGAAGAAGATCGCCATCATCCTTACTGAGCTTGAGATTTACCTCGACAGGTGTATCAACAGGCGAAGAATCATGGAGGTCAGCCAACTCAATAAGATCTGATGTGTATTTCTGTTGATTAACAAATAGACCTTTGGAAGATTGATGCACCTCTAAGCCCAAGAAATAATGCAAGGGGCCCAAATCCTTCATATGGAAGTAAGTCCGGAGGGAATCTTGAAGAGATTTGATCATACCATCATCCGTGCCAGTGATAATAATATCGTCAACATACACTAGAAGCACTGTAACCCCAGTAGAGGTGTGGCAAAGAAAGAGAGATGGATCATAAGGGCTTTGAGTAAAGTCACTTTCGCATAAGCGACCCCTAAAGGTTTCGAACCATGCCCGAGGTGCTTGCTTTAGACCATAAAGCGATTTCCGCAGCCGACAGACGGACCTCTTGGAGGGAGAGGGGACGCCTTGTGGTATACGCATATAGGCCTCTTCTTGCAAATCCCCATGGAGAAATGCATTTTTTACATCTTGTGGTATACGCATATAGACCTCTTCTTGCAAATCCCCATGGAGAAATGCATTTTTTACATCCATTTGGTATAATGGCCAAGACTGAGATGTAGCAATGGCGAGAAGTAACCTAACAGATGTCATATTTGCCACAGGTGCAAACGTCTCCTCATAGTTAATGCCATACTCCTGTCTGTTTCCTAGTGCCACAAGTCGAGCTTTGTGTCTATCCAAGGACCCATCAGATTTAAGTTTGATCGAGTAGATCCATTTGCAACCAATGGGCTTAACTGCTGTAGGGCACTCCACAATATCCCATGTGTGATTCAGAGCCAATGCATCTAATTCCTCCTTCATGGCCTGGTTCCAGCAATCTTGTTGGACAGTCTGCAAATAAGAACTTGGGATAGAGATAGAAGATAGGGTGGTCATCAAAGAAGTATGGGTAAATCCATACCGCTCAGGCGGTCTAGAAGTTCTGGAGGAGCGATGTAAGGCAGGAGTAGGCGTGGAACCATTTGTCGGTGGAGGATCAGGGGGAGGGCCATCTGCAGTGGGAGGTTTCTCCCGTCGATGGTATACAAAAGCAAGATTAAACCTAGTAACAGAGGTTTGATCCGAAAAACCTGGTAAGAGAGCTGGGGAAGAGGGAGGAGGACAATCCATGTGAGTTTGGAAGAAATATTGATTTTCAAAGAAAATAACATTTTGAGAAACCCTGATACGACGACCAATGGGATCATAACAAACAAAACCTTTTTGATTAATGGCATAGCCCAAAAAAGCACACCTGCGTGATTGTGCTGTGAGTTTCGTTCTTTCGGTGGGAGGTAGATGAACGAAGCAAACACAACCAAAGGTATGTAGGTGATCAAACACAGGATGATGACCAAACAATTTAAAATGAGGCGTTAAATGAGCAATGGCAGGTGATGGAAGGCGGTTAATGAGATAGACAGCCGTTGTGAGAGCTTCAGTCCAAAAACGAGGGGGAACGGATGATTCAATCAGAAGAGTTCTAGTTACATCAAGAAGATGTCTGTTTTTCCGTTCTGCGACTCCATTTTGTTGTGGAGTATACGGACAGGTACGTTGAGAAATGATTCCTTTATTGGTTAAAAAGGATTGAAAATCCTTGGAAACATACTCCCCCCCTGAGTCTGAGCGCAAAGTTTTAATGCATTTAGAAAATTGATTTTCCACATATTTAACAAAAAATGTAAATGCATTAAGAACATCAAACTTTGAATGTAAGAAATAAATCCAAGTAAATCTGCTGTAGTCATCAATGAATGTGACAAAATACTTGAAATGACTATGTGAAAGGGTTGGAGCAATGCCCCAAACATCACTGTGAATTAAGTCAAAACATGCAGTGCTCCGTGTGTGAGAGGTTGGAAAGGGTAAAGTTTTACTCTTACCTAATTTACAAGCATCACAATCAAAAGAAGCAGAAGCAACAGGTTTATTTATTAATCCAGATTGAAATAATGTAGACATAGTAGAAGCATTCGGATGACCAAGTCTATTATGCCACAAACGAGAATGATTATGAATGAAAAAACAAAATAACTGATGTAAAGGATTATTCTCAATAACAGAAGACATTGGTAACGGAAAAAGTCAACCACGCTTAGGCCCCCTCGCGATCACTTCCCTCGACTCCTGGTCCTGCACAACACATCCAGAAGAAGAAAAGGAGACAGTGTAATTATTTTCAACAAGTTGTCCCACAAAAACCAAATTAGTAGGCAAGAGGAGGAGAAACCAAAACATTGGTTAAGGGTAAGGGGCCAGGGGTATCACCAACAGAGGTGATGGGGAGATGATCTCTGTTGGCAGCTTGAACAGTGAGATGACCAGTGTAAGGAACAACATTTTGTAATGTGGCGGGTGATGAGGCCATATGGTTACTTGCACCAGAATCTAAGTACCAGGTATTGGAAAGAGAGGAAGCAATACCTGCGATGTTCATGGATGCTAAGGCATTGATGATCATTTGGTTAACCATATCAGGGGTGAGAGGAGCAGGAGACATAGATTGTGATGAGGAACCAGGCTGTGAGGATGAATCATACGGCAGAGAACCACTGAAGTCAGATGAAGCATATGGTGGAGTAGTCACTGTGTAAGCAGTAGGAGCAGATGACACAGTGGAAGTACCAGGGCCGGACTGCACATAATTGCAGGAAGTTGAATTGCGAGCCTTCTTCCGACATTCTTCAATAACATGACCAGTGGCCTTACAATATCTGCAAATTTTTTTCTTGCATTGATTTGCATAGTGACCATATTTTTTGCAGTTATGACACTGAACTTTACTGATGTCCCGAGGAGGTTGTCTGGCTGTGGCAACATAGGCAAATGGAGCCTCCGCAGAGCGTTGTTGTTCCAGATTAGTTTTAGTAGCTAGACGTTGTTCCTCCCGCAGAAGTTCCTGAAGATAGGCATCCAAGTTGGGAAGAGGAGCCCTGCTCATCAAGTTCGATCGAACTGTCTCAAACTCCAAACGAAGTTTCATGAGGAGTTGATCCCGATGACTACTTTCCTGTAATGGAAGTAATTCCGGTAGAAGTGCTGCAGAGACCGTGGCAAACTTAATCTCATCATATTCAGACCACAGTCGGCGGAAGCCATTGTAATACTCCTGAATAGACTGGGTACCTTGAGTGAATTGAGAGATTTCAAGTTCCAATTGAAACTGGCGAGCAGCATTGCCCTGTTGATAAACTTTCTGAAGATAGTCCCACATTTCACGAGCATTTTCGCAGGGTTTTAGGTTGAGAATAAAATGTGACTCAATAGAGCCTAGCAACCAAGTCTTGATTTTAGCATCCTTTGTTTTCCACGCTAAAATCTTTTTATCATCTTCCTCAGGTTGAGGTTCAGATCCATCAATGTGTCCCATAGTTCTTTTCCTTCTAAGTAAATTTGAAATTGGAAGGCCCATGAGGTGTAATTTGTTCCATCAAAATGAATCAGGGCTATCTCATGTTTTTCCATTACAAAAAAAAACAGTAAGAAGTACACTGAGACAGTCAAGAAGAACAAGTGTAGATCCTCTATGTGCACTCAGCAATCCAGTAGCAAACACCAATAAATAGCAGGAAAGAACAGCAGCATGCAAAATCAACCCAACAACAATAAACAACCAGAATGATGAAGTACTAGCAGAATAGCAGAAGGATGATCAATCAGCAGTAACAACAGTAACCAGCAGTAGTAATTACAGTAACTAGCAGCAAAACTGAAAATCGGAACAAGCAGTCAAACCAACTAACCGCAGTAACTAGAGATGCACTAGCAGGAACTAGCAATAAATAACCAGAACAGACAGCAACAGAGACCAGTAGAAGAAAAACAGGACAATCAGCAAAAAATGTCCAGACAGCAGCACCCAGAACGCCAAAATGTCCAGGTCGTCAGGAAAGGGAACATAACCTGGGCCCCACCTGGTGATCTCTTGATAGATCAGAGACTGGGGATGGGTGTACAGTATACTCACGCAACTATTGGAAGTGGTCTCGGTCAAATCAAATCCAGATCCAGGATTTTGGACGGCTGAGATGATCGATTTGGCTCTGATACCATGTTATTTTGAGAGAGGGAAGATATCACACATTCGTTGGCTCAATACTGTGCCCTTTGAGGGTCGACTATTCTTCATATATGTAGGGGCTCATTGCCCTAATTACAATCAATTAAGATCTCAAATCCTAAACTCTAGCAACAACTAAGTATTATCCTTACAATCAATTAAGATCTCAGATCCTAAACTCTAGCAACAACTAAGTATTATCCTTTGACTAAGTACAATACAATAAATGGGCTGTGACTAAGTACAATACAATGAATGGGCCTAAATGGGCCTGCTGAGATTGGGCTTGGATTGACAATGGTAACAAGACTCATGGGCCACATGTGGGACCCATGACATTTTGATTTTTAATTGTTATTAGTTTTATTTTTAGCAAAGAGTGTAATTAGAATTAGGTTTCTAATCTGGATAGGATTTTATTCTTGTTTCCTAGTTTGATTAGGAATGCTTTCTTAGCCATTAAGTTTCTTCCATTATAAATATTGTAGAGATCAATGATCTCAGAGTAGTGATTCTTGAGTTAATAAAATTTCCCTGCGTGGGTTTATCATGGAGATTGTCTTCATCGTTATTGTTCTAAGTGGGAAATTGCCCTAACACTTGCATCCTAACCCTAGGATTGCATCAATTGGTATTAGAGTCGATCGATCCCTCGATTGGACGGCGTGATTACCCTTATCCTTTCCACAAGCTATCGTTCATCTCCCTGAATAACCCACTTGTCCGCAACCATCTCCATACCCAGCACCTTCGTCAGTCCCCTGCGACAACCATTCATCTTCATCCTCAGCCCTTGCACAATCCACCCACATCAACCAAACCAGCTACAGTGAGTCAGTGACAACCAAGCCCAACAACGCATTCCATCTTCTTCACAAAATCCTATCTCTTTCTCACATCCCTGACGGAACCCCCAGCCAAACCACACCCTAATCGCTACCTAAAACCCATCTTCCCCATCTCCACCTTCGTCCGACCACACCAAACCATCGAATCAGCATCTCCGGCACTGTTCCATCCATCAACGCCTCACCTCAGCCCCAATCAAACCCTACTCCCACATAAATCCGTCCCAGAACCCACTACAAAGAGAAAAAAAAAAGGAAGCAGAAAGAAAGAAAAAAGAACAAAGAAGAGAGAGAAGCGCACCTTATAGCAAACGAGGAAGCAACGGGCTTTGAGAGATCGCCGCTTGCAGCGTCCTGCGTCGACCCCTCCCTCCCTTCCTCTCCCTTCGTTTCGTTGAGGCACAAGCAACAAAAGGGCTTCTGATCCTTTTCTTCGACGTGACTACCGAGGCACATTCACTAGCGCTCGCCCGTCAACTCATCGAGGCCTTTTCGAAGCCGGAATTCTCATCATCGCCCATTCCACCTCCGGAGAACCCATTACCGCCATCGCGCTAGAAGCATTTTGTCTTCCATCGGAACAATAGGGCTCCAACTCCTTTTCTTCATTATCGACACGTGCCTCAAGGACTTCAGTGTTGGACCTGAGTTCTAGTTCGGGCCCACAGGTGGATCCGACCCGTTGAAGAAGGCCAGAATTTCCTTTCACGATTGTGGGACCATCTCGCGTCAGATTTTCGATCTATTTTCACCACCATGCTCGTGGAAAGCAAATCTACACATCAGGTTAGTCAGAAATTTTAAATTTGTTTTACATAAAAATGCCTCCCAAGAAGCAGGTAGAAGTGGAGTCCTATTCCCATAATGATGATGATTTGAGGGAAACCGTTGGGCAACTATCCGCCATGATGGTTCAAATGCAAGAGGCTCTTGCAAGGATTGAGACACGATTAACTAATTTGGAAACTAATCGGCGTGAAGATAACCATCGGGATGATGGAGGACATAATCGGAATCAACGAGACCCACATGTAGTAAATGTTGATCACGATTTGGGTATTAAATTCGTGATTCCCGAATATGATGGGAAATTGAAGCCTGATGAATTATTGGATTGGTTAGTGTGTGTTGAAAATATTTTTGCACATAAACCAATGACGGATAGTCATAAAATTACACTGGTGGCAACTCGATTTCGCAATTATGTCGCGATATGGTGGGTCGAGTTGCAAAAGAAGAGGAGATACCAATGAATTGACCTTGTTGACACGTGGGCTGAGATGAAAAATTTGTTGAAACAAAAATTCCTGCCTGTCAATTACTTCAGAGATCTACGTTCACGTTTCCAAAACTTGAAACAAGGATCTAAGATAGTTGTTGAGTATTCTAAGGAGTTTATGACCATGCAAGTCCGTAGTGGTTTGAACTTTGAATGAAGATGATGAGGTCTTAGTTGACAGATACTTTATTGGGCTTATTACACTTGACATTCAAGATATCCTCGCATTCAAGCATTTTGATAATGTTGATGAGATTATTCAGCATGCTCTCAAAGCTGAGGGAATTGCAAATCATCAAGCCCAAAACTCAATGCAGCTAAATGGGTTATGCAGAAGAATTCCTCAATTGCATGTTCTAAACCGAGTACATCATTGGAGAAAGTTTTCAACAAGCCCGAGGGACAAAATAGGCTCACATGTTTTAATTGTAAACAACAAGGGCGTCGTGCAGCAGAATGTCCAAAACGTATCCACCTCATTGAGAATGAAAATGATGTGAAAGATGTTCCAGATGATCCTAAAGAGAATGAAACAGAGGAAGTGGTGGATATTCTGCCCGAGGAGGGTCTTGAGTCTCATGGTCATCCAAGAAACTACATCGACTACTGAGAAGAAATGGTTGCGAGAAAATATTTTCCGCTTCAATGGAACTGTCAATGGTCACGAATGCACAGTCGTCATTGATGGAGGCAACTGTGAGAATATCATCTCCCAAGCTTTTGTGGATCGCTTACAGCTGAAAGTTTGGAAGCATCATTGTCCTTATTTTGCTAGATGGTTAATGACAGGTGATGAAGTGCAAGTCCGATATGCCTGTCCAGTTACCTTTTCCATTGGTGCAGCTTATACAGATACAGTTTGGTGTAATGTGATACCCATGGATAGTTGTGATATCTTGTTGGGTCGTCCATGGATGTATGACAAGAATGACACTAATGGCATGTGCGACAACACATACATTCCTGCATGGTGAACAGCAAGTCACACTCCGTCCTATGAAGCCGACGCCACCAAAGAACGGATCACCTTCTCGTCTCACCAAGGAAGCGCTTCACGTGCACACTATCTATAGAAACAACATCCAGAAGAAGAGTCGAGGTCGAGGTCGAACTCTTTTCCAACCCGGGGAGAATGATGCAGCAGCAATAATATGTCATGGTAACAAGACTCGTGGGCCACATGTGGGACCCATGACATTCTGATTTTTAATTGTTTTTAGTTTTATTTTTAGCAAAGAGTGTAATTAGAATTAGGTTTCTAATTTGTATAGGATTTTATTCTTGTTTCCTAGTTCGATTAGGAATGCTTTCTTAGCCATTAAGTTTCTTTCATTATAAATATTGGAGAGATCAATGATCTTAGAGTAGTGATTTTTGAGTTAATAAAATTTCCCTGCGTGGGTTTATCGTGGAGATTGTCTTCATCGTCATTGTTCCAAGTGGGAACCCTAATTGTGCTCTGGCACTTGCATCCTAACCCTAGAATTGCATCATGGAGGGTATATCCATTTAATGCACTATGAATGTCCTCTCATTTTCCGAAGGATATTAGTGGAATTGTGGATGCTTTTAAAAGGCCTTTTTATTGCTTGAGGATTTGAAATTTGGTGGGATAGTGGTATTTACCCCCTGATACAAGTTTCAATGACAATATCTAAAAATAATTATAAAAAAAAAAAACCCGTGTGCCGGGCCCTTGCTCGTGCCTAATTGTTCATGCACCTACCTGTAGGATACCATTCCATATCCTGCTGAACTAGGCCAGTTATGAAAAGCTCTACTTACACCTTTCTCTTTCAAGAAAAATGTCTAGAAGGCATTCAGCATTTATTATTTTTAATGGTAGAGGAAATGGAAGTTGACCCTTGCCATTTAATCTAGGAAATTTCTAATGAATAAAAACGATACCGTGCATGAAAAACTGTAGTTATCAGCTTGGTTTGTACTTTTCCTTATACAAAACGTTTGTTTTTTAATACTTTAAAAATCAGTGCACTACAAGATTATTGCACAGTTTGAAGGTGCTCATTGTCACAACCACAAGGTTGCACAGTATAAAAGATTCGTCCATTGTTATCCACTAGCAAATGGGTATATGTGCTTTTTTAGTATCTCTTTCTTTTGATGTTACCAATGTTAAAAAAATTTAGTCGTGGCTTAAAATAATCTATTTTATGGTTTCACTCAAACAGTCTATGAGAACCTTTCATTTTTATTGTATTTTTTTCATATTTGACACATTATGTATGTTGATCTTTGGGAAACTTGAACATAGATTGGACTCGACCAAAGGATCATATGCAAGTGAATGGGTTCGATGGGAGAAGCGATTACGGGATATTCTATTGGGAAATGCCGAGTATCTCAACTCAATTCAGGTCATTGTTTTATGTTGTTGCTTCCCTTGCAACCTTTCTTTTTTTCTTTTGCCTTAATCCCTTGCAACTTTTATGGACTTAGAATTTTTTATTAAATTCTTAGCAATTATATTTATTTCAATCTATAATGAACTTGTTTCAGATTATTTATATCGTATAATGTTAAGCATTTGGTAGAGGATGGACATAGACGTGGGTTTCTATGGGGGGAAAACTTGGTTGCTCAGCTAAATTGCTCAACAAAATTGAATGTAAGTTAGCTTAATGGTGAAAGAGTGCTCTATGCCCCCTTTATACAAATGGCCATAGTCAAAATTATCAGAACTTTTTCAATCACCACACTTACGAACTATATGATGGAAGTTTTCAAAGATAGTCATAAAGCAATATGACACAAGAATCAAATATTTCAAAAAACCAATTTGAATTTAGGCTGGTTAGATCCGGCATAGAGCCATTTTCCCCTTTTTTTTTTTAAATGATAAAGAAAAAAATTAACAACTAAAGAGTACTGATCATGATACAAATGACATTACAAGAAAGAAAACATAACTTTGTTAAGAAGTAAAAACAAATCCTTGGGTAGTCAGGGTCCCGTCTATATTTCCAACTTATATTCTTCACCCCTACCTCTTTAATGTTTCTTTGTTGGAGCCCATTTGACCATGGACCTTTGCATCTATTGCCCTGCAGAATCCCTGCTAAACGGTCTCTACGATGCTGCTGTCCAGACTCCATTAACAAAGTCTGCTTCTTTTGTAGGTTCCATTTGATTATGCTGTCCAGCAAGTGCTAGAGAAACTAAGAGCTATTGCAAAAGGCGACTATGCAAGACCCACTGGCACAGAGAAGAGAAAATTCGGAAATATTGTTTATGCGGCTGTCACTCTCCCTGTGACAGAAATCAGGACGCAGTTGGATAAGGCAAGTACTTCAATAGGTTTTTACTAAGAGATAATTGTTGAGATTTGCTGCTTAAATATTCAAAAGGTTTAGATTTCATTGGATGGTTCAAGCCATGTGTGTGTACATACACACTCGGAAACGCAAAGTTAGCCTTTATGACTAAATTCTTAACCCATCCAAACAGTTGGCAGCGGGCGATTCAAAAGCCAAGAGTTTCCTTCAAGATAAGAACATGGAGGAAAGCTTGAGAAGGGCTCATGTCACTCTAGCTCACAAGAGAAGTCATGGTGTCACAGCCGTTGCTAGTTATGGTGTGTTTCTCCATCAAAAGGTACCAGTCACCCTTACAGTGCTTCTCTTTTCTGATAAATTGGCTGCACTGGAGACTTGCCTTGGGGCCATTGATGGCGAGGAGATTAGCTCGAAAAACAAGTGGCCACACGTCACCCTATGGACGGGTGAGGGAGCTGCTGCAAAGGATGCCAACAATCTACCACAATTGCTTTCAGAGGGCAAGGCAACACGTATTGATTTCAATCCACCTGTTACAATAGTAGGTGTCTTAGATTTTTACTGAGCTGTGTATTATTATTTGCTTGGGGTTTTCACATCTACAAACTGCTCTGAGAGATTCTGTGTATTAATTGCGGCTAGGAAAAAAAAAATGCATGTTTTGATTGTTTAGTTGCTCTCTCTCTTCAAGTTTTATCATTATAAATGGGCTGGCATCTTAATCTCATGTCTGGAGGCGCTTTGTCCAGAAAAAAACTCCAATTCATCCCCCTGGGCACTGGAACAACTCGGGCTCGAGTCTATGAAAGCTTTTGTAATGATTAGGATAGAAATCTTTGAGGTAAAGAGTCCACCAGTCCTCGAAGTATGTAATGTTCTCTGTTATAGGAATGACAATTCTCCTTTTTCTACTTCTCACGTGCTAGCATCTGATCACCGCCAGGAAGTTCCTTTCATCTCGCCTGTCCCTTCAGCAGGCAGAACAGGCACTTTGATTTTGCTCTGATACCAATGGGCGGAGATTGAATGATAGCTCGCAATGGATTCGAGTACTTTTAGTAAAGATTAATGCATCATTGGGAGGTTAAGTTGATGGAACATCTCTGAACAGCATTTCTGCGGGTTTGATTGGATAATCAAAATCATGTGCTGATATACCATAGACTTGACTGATGGGTAAAATGTCTTAAACGCCCTCATTGCACCTGGTCAACTGGCATGGGCACATTTTTAAAATTTGGGGTGACAGCATGTTAGGCCCACCGTCCACGCCAGATTATTGTGGCCTTCTGCACCCAGGATCTTCCCAGCTGGCCATTAGATGTAATCAAAGGCAATGATCATGATTCATGACCACGGGAACGGGTCAGGGACAGTCCATCCCATTCTTTTGAGGTAGATAGATAGCAGTGACGGTGACTAATAGAGCTACACTTGTCCATGTATGGGATTCGGATCCCCTATTTCGTACAAATACAAACAGAGAGCCCAGTTTAGACAAATCAGGAGCTGACATGGATGGAGCCGAAGGAGGGCGGAGGAAAGAAATTGCTTTTCTCTTCCTTTCATTATCAACCCCCCACCCCCCCCAAAAAAAAAAAAAAAAAAAAAAACAAAAAACAAATGTGGCGACCCTGATTCGTGTAAATAGGATATCTGTTTCCCCATGTATGATGTCCCTTGACAGTCCATTCCATTCTGCGTCTTATAATTGAAGTCGGTTAGTAGAGGAATGGCCCTGATCATTGTATCTTGATCCACGTGGTTATCCTCAAATGTTCCGAATCACTGAAAGTGAAACGTGAAATTGACGAAGCGTTCACGTCAAATATCATCTCTATCTGACCACTAAGCTGGCCCCAGCTAGGCTAAATCCAATCACCGACACGGCCGAAGCCAAAATAATGTAGAAGAAGAGGCCTCCTCTTTTTGAGACTGAAGCAAGAAAAAGAGGGGAAAAAGTGCTCTCGTGGACTGTGTCCCCTCATTTGCAGGCTAGTCAATTTCAACTAGCCTCCTAACCTCTCACAGTCACAGCTACCGTCTTTCTCATTTGAGTCATGTCCATTCCTTATTTCAAGACCCGGACCATTGCAGCAAGATATCTGCTGAGAGAGCCCTGCACCTGCATGTGATTCCAAAGTTCTTTTGGATTGTCCCAATCTGACGTTAAATAAACCTCTTCGCTTCCATTTGACGACCAACCCATCTCTCCTGAGTCTCCCTTTCTCGTCTCCAGCGTACAGGTACGATCTTTCACCTCCTCCTGCAGCTAGGTGAGGAGCAAACAGCCCGAAAGCATGCAGTTCCAGCTCTCCCTACGAGTGGGCTTGAGGAAACTAACAGTCCTCTGCCTCCTCTTCTTCTTAGTCTGTGCAGAAGAAAAGGAGAACTACAACATGACAGACTACACCAAAGACACCTCCCATGTGCAACCAAAGCAGCATCTTCACCACGCTTTTGATGGGTTCTTCTCTAGCAAAAGGAGAGTGCCAAACACGTCCGACCCTCTTCACAACCGCTGAGGTAGTAAAGGCTACTGAGAAGGCCACTTCAAAAGATTATTGGTTTTCTCTTCTCTTCAGTGGGTTGTGATTTCTCTCTCTGATCTTCTCTTTCTTCTTCTTTTGGGAGGAAAAAAAGAGGTGTGTTTCTTGCTTCTCAAGTTTATACATACTAAAGCTAAAGCAACTTTGTGTGATTGTATAATGACATCTCGTGGAGCCAATGCTACTTTTGTTTGGTTGTGCGTTATTCCTTCTGTTTCGCTCCTCGTGAATAGCGTCTTGCTTTGTAATGGTTTATATATATGGTACATGGAAAAGTAGCCGGATGGCTAGGGAAATTGTAGCTTGTGTTAATTCTTTTTGTCAGGTGTCTTTCCCTACATGGCATTTCTTTTGGCATCCTTTTGGAGCATGCAAGGTTTTGTCCTTCTCTTGTTTTGTTCCTCTTCTACTTTATGCGCCCGTGAGAGAGTCCATCTTCTGCTTTTTTGTACATTTGAAGTTTTTAACTGAATGCATGTATAATAAAAGGCTTTGCTGCTAATGAATAATTTTGAGAAGGGATTTAGTGGACGTATGGCCTTGTGTGCAAGGTGAAGTCCGCTGATGTTGAAGTGTAAAAAGAGTGAAGGGATTAGCTATCTGTGAAAGTCCACAAGGATTGGATGATGGATCCCTCATCCCTGGTTTCTCAAGTGAAACTACTTTTCGCGGGTGACCAACTGTTTATGACCCCCACTAAACAAGTAAGAACTAGGACTTTGATTGCTATGCATGTGTGGTGTGGGGTGTTTAATCTTAACCGTCCAGGTAAAGCAGCCCACTGCATGAAAGGTGGACACCAATGCATGGTGCTCTTGTCCTGCTTATAAAAGAAAGCTTGCTAGTGAAGTGAAGTGAAGTGAATGCCACATCCATAGAAAGAGAAAAGGAAGAAAATAAAAAAATAAAAAAAGGTGAGAATACAGGCCTCATGCGGGTGTATGTGCCAAGGCAGGGCCGGTTCTGAATTTTTCAGGGCCCAGGACAAGAGTAAAAGTTAGGCCTCTTCAACCATCATATATGATAATATCATTGGTGGGCCCCACTTATGTTAAAAATTGGCAATGGGTTGATGATGTCCAAGTATAACTATTTGAGAAAAAAAAAAGAAAAAAAAGAACTCAGACCAGAATTTAAGCATCATATATGGGAAATAAAAAATTATTGGTGGGCCCCACTAACAGATGAGAAGAACGGGTGAAGGGCTGAAGGCTTGATGATCTGTTTGTAAAAAGAAAAAGCCTCAAATAATCCCAACGCTAGACCGGATTCTCCTAGAATTTCAGCCATCAAATATAAAAGAAAGCTCGCTAGTGAAGTGAAGTGAACAGTTATTTGCAATAAATTCTTTTTCTTTTTTGAATCTTTATTAAAACAGTTATTTGCAAAATGTCCTTCTTTGCCGCATTTATAGCATGTGTAATCAGATTTATTAGTTTTATGGTTTGGGGAAGAGCTGGATTTTCTCCTTTTTGAATTGTGTTTTTCATGTTTTCCTTTTGTATATTTTTTGTGATTTTTGCAGTCATTGAAGGAACATCAATTCAAATGTCTTCAGACACTAATACTGACACTTCAACAGATTACTCTGACGATCAATGTATCCCTGAAATTAATAGAATTTTCAATCCCAAAACTCATACATCAAAAACAAAAAATTATTACAGTAGACCCACTCCAATGAATCTCCAATTTGAAGAAATTCCTGATATAGCAAATTGTAAATATGATGGTAGTTCATTAGTCGAATGGAATATTGATGGACTTACTGAATATGGAATTCTTAATATTCTGCGCAATATGATACTATATACAAATGCAGGCATGATCTATGGCAATACACAAGCTGAAATCATTAAATCAATAATAATTGGATTTACTGGCCAACTTCATGGCTGGTGGGAATATTATCTAACCTCAATCCAAAAAACTAGTATCCTAAATTCAGTCAAACTAACTGAAGAAGGTAAACCCATTATTAATACCAATAATCAGCCAATTTCTAATGCTGTTGAAACACTAATTCATAATATTTTAATCAATTTTTCTGGAAATGTTAGTGATCAAATTGAAAAATACAGAGAACAATTAATCAATCTTCGATGTCGAACTTTATCTGATTTCAGATGGTATAAAGATGTCTTTTTATCCCTTGTTTTTCAATTATTCAATTCTAATGAAGATTTCTGGAAAGAAAAATTTATTTCTGGCCTTCCAACTCATTTTGCAGAAAAAGTAAAAAATGTTCTACGAGAACAAAATAATGGAAGATTAAATTATGCTAACTATACATATGGTGATTTAATTCAAAAAATTTCTCGCGTTGGTATGTCTATTTGCAGTGATATGAAAATTAAAGCCGATTTACATAAACAAAAGAAAATTGGTAAACAAGAATTAGGGGATTTTTGCTATCAATTTGGCTATGAACCCCTACAAAATCCATCCAATCGAATTTATCAACCTAAACATCGGTCTAAAAAGAAACGATATCATGAAAAATCATATCGATCTTTTTGTGGATGAAAAGTGTGATCTTGGTGTATTGGCAAAATTTATTGTTATTTTTCCAGATGGATGTTCTGTAATAGATTCAACATCTTCATTGATTAAAGGTGTGATTTGTTGAGCTTCATCAAGCTCCCATTTTCCAGAAAGATTTACATCTTCCCATGTGATGAGTTTGGGGGTGGTGACTTTATTTCGAAAATTTGTAAGGAATAAGGTGGTTACTCCTTTGATTTGAGATGAATATGCTATTTCAGGGACAATTGTATTCATTGCTTTATAATAAATTCTGTATACTATTGCAACATTTTGTGATTGGGGTTTCATATTGAATCCTTTTGTATGTATTCCTAGAGTGATGGCTTCATGAGCACCGGGATCACTGAGTGATACGGTGTAATTGGGGAAACAATTAAAAAAGGCAGGGCCGTCATGAAGACTGGCTTCTACCATTCCGATTAGGGAATCTCTGAATGAATTATGTCTTCTATCTCGAACATATGCGAGACAGGATGTATTCAAACCAAGTCTGGTTATATGGCTTTATTGCAACTTGAACAAGTGCTATATGCATGTATTTGTATTTTGATTTATGGATTTCAATTTTTTCTGCAGGAATGACCTGTAGATTTTCTTCATTTTGCTGTATTGAGAGGGTTTCTTCAACCGTCTTTATTACATAATTTGATTTTTGTATGAAAGATCCTTCTTTATAAATTTCTTTTAAAGAGACTTTAGGTATTGTCCAATCTTGGATTGATTTTTCTAAATCATCAAAACTTATTTCTTCAAGATTTTTAATTGAAATTTTATTGATTATTGGCATGATGGATGATGATGCAGAAGAAGAAGTAGAAGCTGTGTTAGAAGATGAATTTCTTCCGAATGATCTAAAAATTCCAGACATCATTAATTAATTATAATCACTAATCAGAATGATTGGTGGCCTGTCAACGATTTACGCCACAAAGCCCTAAACGCTCTCCTGGCTAACGGGCAACAAAGGCGACGCGACAAGGGGGCCTCGGACCCAAATCACTCCTTTTAGCAACAACAACCAATTAACTCTATCTAGTCAAGTTAGATCAAAATTCAGAAATGCAGCTACCTAACATAGATTCGATTCTACTATGCAAACAACAAACAAATAACCAAAGAAGGAAAGAGACATGATGCATGCAAAATTTTGCAAATAAATTGAAATAATTGAAAGCTTAAAGAGCTATCAAAATGGATAAAGGAATTGATACTTCATTGATAAAATATTTCTTACAATAAGAGAAGACTGGGATGGCTCTGATACCAATTGGACGAGACCGGGACCGAACCAGTAAACTCTAAGTAAGACTGAATTGAAAGAAGGGAAAGAAAGCGGAAAATTTACAAGTGTAAGTATTTGATGATGTGAGACAAGGGCTCACAATCCCTATTTATAGACCTTCATACTGAATTACATTTGAAATGTATTTGAAATCCGCAATGGGATAAGATGTCTACGTCATTTGTACTGTATCACTGTCGCATATAATATGCATTACTGTTGCTGCTGCATGAATGAGATGACTTTATTGCTGACTGACGTTATTGAATTTGCTGCTGCATGCGTCTGACAGTCGGCGGAGAAATTATCGCTGTATTTGCTGCAGGGGGCAGGATATACTGTATGCTCAGCTGACGCGGCGGAGACTGCAGGCATTTGAGACTGAATTGTTGACTTTAAATTCCTTAATACTTTATTTGAAATAGTAGTCTATGGAATACTTTAATAAGAATAGTAATCCATAGCTCACAAATGTGGACTTTTGGAATTTTTTATACTTTTTTCAAATGAAAGCATTCGAAAGAACTTTATATGAGTGAGGCACATGAAAATGACATGTGTTGTTTATAAAAGCATGATGGTGACTAGAAATTATGGCTTGACTTTATGGAGGCTAGGAATTGATGAATGAGATAATGAAGCTTCATTATTTGCAGGACACATGGCTGCATGGGGAGAGCTGTGCTGACTTTGGGGACTGCATTGAAAATTGCATTCGGACATCTGTATTGCTGAATTAATTCTGCATGGAGGTGGATGAAGGCTGTATTCGATGGCGAGATCTGCATTGAAATTTGCATGATATTGCTGCATGTGCTGGATTTTAATCATTTATGAGGTAGTAATCTGGTGGTTGTGGACTGGGGGTCCATACTCCATAATCATTTTCTCTTTGGAAGAGCTTGATAAGCTGTCGCTTTGTTCTTTCAGTAATATGAAGAGACGATGCATTTTGAAATGTTTCTAGAATTTCATCAAGAACTGTATGGCCAGCTCGAAAAGGATCATAATAAACAAATGTATCTTCTGCAAGATCTTCATCAATGCAGACGACGCGACGACCATCGCTCCAGATTCCCTTAAAAGTACGAGCAAATTCAAAATGTCTTTTGATATTGATGAATCTTTGATTTCGATCAGCTTGAATATTGTAGAATTGTAGACGCTCCAGGCTGTAACTGAGATCTGCAGCATCTGAGGATTCAAATTGTTCTGCTTGATTCCAATTGCGATCAGGAAGATGTTCATAATCATTGATTGGAAGGCTGTATTTCTGACAGAATAAATCTCCGTCTTCATAATTCATAAGGATCCATAATTGATATGGTTGATAAAACCGGAATTCATCTCTTTCTCCAAGAGTGGAAGAGATTGTCATGAGAAGATTGCGCTTGGTGATGCCAAGGCAACTGAGAGCATATTTGACAATTGCAGGCAACTGTCGATGAATTGCTAAATTGTCTCTGTCGAGAATGAATCGATGAACTAGACCTTGTTCAATATAAGAAATATCAAATTCATCAGCGGGCAGGAACATCTTTGGAAAACCAGTGGCCCAGCTGAGATAGGATGCTTGATTTATTAGTCGCTCCATGATCTGACAAGAGAGAGTTTCCCCTCTAATTCTTGCAGATAAATCGTCCGGAAGAAGAGTATTAACTCTTTCCAGGATTTGTTGTCTGTATTCAATTGGAGGGAGGGATGACGATGCACATTGTTGTTCAAGCATTTGAATTTTTGATTCCAAATATTTGATATGATTAGACAAATCAGATAGGTGCTTTCGCATTAGAAAATTACGTTGGCCAGTAAGGCATGCACTCCAAATGTTATCAATAAGGGTTTGAGAAGCAGCAGAGGGTGCTGGATAGAAGGATGGAAAAGGTATTTGAAAGGGTAGTTCTTCATGAACAGGAACAGAGGCTTTATCTGAATCTATTGGTTGTTTGCCTTTATCTTTGGAAGACATGATTGGTTTCCTATGGGGAGAGGAAATGAAATTAGTAATAAAAATTCTTTATTGATGCAATAAAACTGTATTTTGGAAATATGAAGATGTATGCAATTAAATATTAATTCCATTTATTCTACCAAGCCTTGGGCTTTCTATGAATTCAAATTTGATAGGCTTATCATCAATTGATGTATGAATTCCATCGGTATTGACAGAAAAGGGCTGAATTTTTAATAAGAAGGGTGTTCCTAAGATGACATCATTTGTTAATGTTTTTGTGACAGCAAAGGAAGTTTGAATGCATTTTCCATTTTTACAGATATGAGCATTTGGAATCTTATAATTGACTATTATATTCTTTCCATTTGCTGTGCCAATGGTGTAATTTTTTATTTTCTCAAAATACTTTGTTGGAATTAATCCTTCACGGATGCAATTTACATCTGCTCCACTGTCAATTAAACAGTCAACAGATAAATTAAATTCTTTGATTTTTAGAGTGACAGTTGTATACCATTTATGGTAATGATATTTGGTAATGGAATTTACGAATTCTTGAATTTCATCATCAAATACTTACACTTGTAAATTTTCCGCTTTCTTTCCCTTCTTTCAATTCAGTCTTACTTAGAGTTTACTGGCTCTGATACCAATTGGACGAGACCGGGACCGAACCAGTAAACTCTAAGTAAGACTGAATTGAAAGAAGGGAAAGAAAGCGGAAAATTTACAAGTGTAAGTATTTGATGATGTGAGACAAGGGCTCACAAACCCTATTTATAGACCTTAATACTGAATTACATTTGAAATGTATTTGAAATCCGCAATGGGATAAGATGTATACGTCATTTTTACTGTATCACTGTCGCATATAATATGCATTACTGTTGCTGCTGCATGAGTGAGATGACTTTATTGCTGACGGACGTTATTGAATTTGCTGCTGCATGCGTCTGACAGTCGGCGGAGAAATTATCGCTGTATTTGCTGCAGGGGGCAGGATATACTGTATGCTCAGCTGACGCGGCGGAGACTGCAGGCACTTGAGACTGAATTGTTGACTTTAAATTCCTAAATCATTTATTTGAAATAGTAGTCTATGGAATACTTTAATAAGAATAGTAATCCATAGCTCACAAATGTAGACTTTTGGAATTTTTTATACTTTTTTCAAATGAAAGCATTCGAAAGAACTTTATATGAGTGAGGCACATGAAAATGACATGTGTTGTTTATAAAAGCATGATGGTGACAAGAATTTAAAGCTTGACTTCATGGAGGCTACGCATGGATGAATGAGATAATGAAGCTTCATTATTTGCAGGACACATGGCTGCATGGGGAGAGCTGTGCTGACTTTGGGGACTGCATTGAAAATTGCATTCGGACATCTGTATTGCTGAATTAATTCTGCATGGAGGTGGATGAAGGCTGTATTCGATAGCGAGATCTGCATTGAAATTTGCATGAGATGCATTTGATAGAGCTGTATGTAGACAGATATTTCTTTATTTTAGAATTCATCTGCTGCTCCAGACGGTGGCAGTGTTGCATCAGAATCATCTTTATTGACGGAACCATGAGAAGAAGATACTTCTTGAACGAATCCGCTGTATTTATTCATAAGGGGATTTCTGAGAAATAAAATTTCATTCTGCATACGCTGAATTTCTTTGAGAAGATCCATATGCTGCTGAGTATTGATTGGAGTTGCAGGAGATGAGGTTGTACCATGAACAGCATCTTTGAAGCTCTTTGATAATTTTGGATTAGGAGTGATCTGCTTCTTGATTTGAGGAATAGCGGTATTGGGTTGTATAATAAGAGAAGCTTGAGGAGAGGAATGATGAGATTTATTGAGAAATTGAGAAACGTCAAATTTATCCCACCATTTAATATAAGAAATACGAATAAAACATGATGGCTTCATTTCTTGGGATTTACCATATTCCCATCGGAAAATCCATGGAATAGTGGATGAAGAAATAAATTTTAAGAAGGAATATGAAGGTTCAGCAATTTCAAAACTGGATTGAGATTCAAATGCTTGATAATAGCTTAATAAAGCTTCTGGAAGGATGCAGGATTGTGCACCAAAACGGAGCCACCAATTATGCCAGAACCAACAAGGAATATTTTGATTGCATTTGGATGAAAAGCTAAGGTACCAAGAATGAGATCGTTTTGAATTTTGATATAATAAAGTATATTCCCAAGCATTCATATAGTCATAGTAGTCATAGGGCCAAGAACTCCCATTGGGATTGGTGACAGTTTTTGGTGAGAATAGATTGTCGGCCCAATCAGTGATTGTATGAATATGCATAATCTTTATTTTTGAAAAGGCATGTTCTCCATCTCTATCTTCATGAGTGATGATAGCACTTTTTGACTGAATTAGAATAGCTTCATAGTACTTGTGAGAAATATTGGGGGCTTTTGGAACAAAATGGCAATTTTTTCTGTAGAGTTTTGAGAGAATTTGATCAATTGTAAGGTTGGCATGGATTTTATCATCAAGGAAGAAAAGGGCATATTCAAAGATCTTTATGTATTGAGATTTTTTGAAAGGATTGGAACGATAGGGTGCTTGCAGCATGGGAGAAGGATTTAAGGCATTGAATTTATTGTTGGAAAGAATATTTATTGTATCAATGACTGGATTTTTTCCTTTTCCTCTTGGATGCATCTTTGCACACCTTGTTTCTACCCTGTAAAAATTCACGAGATAGAAAATCGGGAAGAGAATTTGAAGAACCTTTTATATATTCAATGTCAAAATCAAAAATAGCAAGTAAAGCTTGCCAACGAGCAAAAATTTGTTTTGATGCAAGGTTTTTGACATCATTTTCCAAAACTTCTTTTGCAGATTTGCAATCAATTCGTAAGAGGAATTTTTTATTCAAAATATCACTTTGAAATTTGAGTATGCATGAGACTATGGCAAGGACTTCTTTCTTTATTGTAGAGTAATTTTGTTGAGTAGTATTCCAAGTGCCAGAATAAAATCTAATAATTTGTTCCTTTGATTGTGCGGTGTTTTGAAGTAGGATTCCACCAAATCCTATTTCTGAAGCATCTGTTTGGATTATTTTAAATAAATCTGGATTAGAAATATTTAAGCATGGTAATGTTTTCACTTTTTGTTTTATTTTTTGTATTGCTTCTGTATGTTGAGGAGTCCATTGTTCGGCCGAATTTTTTAAACATTTTTGTAAAAGATTTCTTTCTTTAGAGAGGTTTTGATAAAAATCAGAGACATAATTTAAACACCCTAAAAATCTTTGTAATTGTTTTTTATCGGTGATTTCATCAGGGAAATTGTCAGCAAATTTGATTACTCTTTCAACAGGAGTTATCATTTTGTTTGATATTTTATAGCCAAGAAATTGTATTTCTGTTTGAAAAAGTTTTATTTTTCTTTGAGAAAGGACTAAGCCATTTTTCTTTATGATCCATTTGAAAGTCTTTAAATGTTTCCAGTGATCATCAATAGATTTAGAAAAAATTAAAATATCATCAATGTAAACAATTGAGAAATTTTTATAAGGGTGAAAGATTTCATTCATCATTTCTTGGAAGGCTGAAGGAGCATTTTTTAGCCCAAAAGGCATGACGTTCCATTCATAATGGCCAAAAGGGACAGTAAAGGCGGTTTTATAACGATCATTTTCTTCGACCTGTATTTGCCAAAATCCTGATTTGAGATCAAATTTTGAAAATATAAAAGCTTCATATAAACGAGTAATAAGATCTTGTTTATTAGGAATTGGATATCTAATTGATTGAAGGACTTTATTTAATGGTTTATAATTGATGACGAGGCGAGGAGCCCCTCGTTCCTTTTCAGGAGCATTTTCAACATAAAAGGCTGCACAACTCCAAGGAGAATGTGATTTGCGGATTAATTTCTTTTGAAGTAAATCTTTAATTTCTTTATCACATAAGTCTAAGAGTCTAGGACTCATTTGAGATGGTCTTGCTTTAGTAGGAATATCTCTTTCATTAAAAGTAGAAATATATGGTAAGGATACTAGATGCTTTTTTCGATGCCAAAAGGCAGAAGGTATTTCAGAACAACATTCGTTTATTAGAGAGGTCTGAAAAGTATTAATTTTATTTTCAGATGCTTTGGACTTTAATTGATCCTCTATTCGACAGAGATAAATGTCAGTTTTAAGATTTGCAATATATTTTTCTTTATTAGATATGAGTAGATTTATTTGATTGATTTTTCCAATATTTGAAAGTATAGAAACAGGTTGAAAATTAAGATTAGAAATTTTTTCAAAAGAGTTTTCTTCAATAAATTGTTTGAGAGTAATAGCATTAATGATGAATTTGTCTTGAGCACTTAATACATTTATTGAGGAATAGGAAGGATGTAATTCATTATATTCTTCATGATCAGAGATGTTTTCTTCGAGATGAGTTTGTAAAATTGATGTTTTCGAGGTAGAGTCTGTAGAGAAGGATTTGTTTATAGAAGTTGTATTTAATGTATTTAATGTAGTAGTTGACTCTTTAGGAACTAAATTGAGAGTAGGTTGAGGGAAACTATTTTTTAAAGAATTATTTATTTCTTTATGCTTTATGGTTTCTAAAGGGGGATGAACCGATTCAACTTTACCTTTCTCGGTATCCCATGGTTGTGTTGATTTATTAATTGTTAGCATTACAGTTCCTTTTGTATTTATTTTGGACGAAAGCCAATCAAAGAAAGGAATATTTCGCCGTTCTTGATTCATTTGTTCATACCATAATTCTTTTACTTGAGATCGTTCAAATTTAGAGAATTTGGTAAAAAACCATTTTGTCTTTGGATGTTTTAATAAATCTTGTTGAAGGAATTGTTTATCAATTTTGAAATCATGTATTACTTCATTAGATTCATGAATTAAGGAAATTGTAGTAATTGATGCATTAAAATCGGATTCAGTTAATTTTACTGATTGTATATCTTCATCTTTTGCGTCTGAATAAACAGGGAAAGCTATGCCTGTAGGATGTATTGGGGGTGATGTGGGAATAGATGTTTGATGAAAATTAGAAGAAGCGGATTTATAAGATCCAGCATCTGAAGGGATTGATCTTTTTGTGGATGAAAAGTGTGATCTTGGTGTATTGGCAAAATTTATTGTTACTTTTCCAGATGGTTGTTCTGTAATAGATTCAACATCTTCATTGATTAAAGGTGTGATTTGTTGAGCTTCATCAAGCTCCCATTTTCCAGAAAGATTTACATCTTCCCATGTGATGAGTTTGGGGGTGGTGACTGAATTGAATACAGTCTTCTCTTATTGTAAGAAATATTTTATCAATGAAGTATCAATTCCTTTATCCATTTTGATAGCTCTTTAAGCTTTCAATTATTTCAATTTATTTGCAAAATTTTGCATGCATCATGTTTCTTTCCTTCTTTGGTTATTTGTTTGTTGTTTGCATAGTAGAATCGAATCTATGTTAGGTAGCTGCATTTCTGAATTTTGATCTAACTTGACTAGATAGAGTTAATTGGTTGTTGTTGCTAAAAGGAGTGATTTGGGTCCGAGGCCCCCTTGTCGCGTCGCCTTTGTTGCCCGTTAGCCAGGAGAGCGTTTAGGGCTTTGTGGCGTAAATCGTTGACAGGCCACCAATCATTCTGATTAGTGATTATAATTAATTAATGATGTCTGGAATTTTTAGATCATTCGGAAGAAATTCATCTTCTAACACAGCTTCTACTTCTTCTTCTGCATCATCATCCATCATGCCAATAATCAATAAAATTTCAATTAAAAATCTTGAAGAAATAAGTTTTGATGATTTAGAAAAATCAATCCAAGATTGGACAATACCTAAAGTCTCTTTAAAAGAAATTTATAAAGAAGGATCTTTCATACAAAAATCAAATTATGTAATAAAGACGGTTGAAGAAACCCTCTCAATACAGCAAAATGAAGAAAATCTACAGGTCATTCCTGCAGAAAAAATTGAAATCCATAAATCAAAATACAAATACATGCATATAGCACTTGTTCAAGTTGCAATAAAGCCATTAACCAGACTTGGTTTGAATACATCCTGTCTCGCATATGTTCGAGATAGAAGACATAATTCATTCAGAGATTCCCTAATAGGGATGGTAGAAGCCAGTCTTCATGACGGCCCTGCCTTTTTTAATTGTTTCCCCAATTACACCGTATCACTCAGTGATCCCGGTGCTCATGAAGCCATCACTCTAGGAATACATACAAAAGGATTCAATATGAAACCTCAATCACAAAATGTTGCAATAGTATACAGAATTTATTATAAAGCAATGAATACAATTGTCCCTGAAATTGCCTATTCTTCACAAATTAAAGGAGTAACCACTTTATTCCTTACAAATTTTAGAAATAAAGTCACCACCCCCAAACTCATCACATGGGAAGATGTAAATCTTTCTGGAAAATGGGAGCTTGATGAAGCTCACCAAATCACACCTTTAATCAATGAAGATGTTGAATCTATTACAGAACATCCATCTGGAAAAGTAACAATAAATTTTGCCAATACACCAAGATCAATCCCTTCAGACGCTGGATCTTATAAATCCGCTTCTTCTAATTTTCATCAAACATCTATTCCCACATCACCCCCAATACATCCTACAGGCATAGCTTTCCCTGTTTATTCAGAAGCAAAAGATGAAGATATACAATCAGTAAAATTAACTGAATCCGATTTTAATGCATCAATTAATACAATTTCCTTAATTCATGAATCTAATGAAGTAATACATGATTTCAAAATTGATAAACAATTCCTTCAACAAGATTTATTAAAACATCCAAAGACAAAATGGTTTTTTAACAAATTCTCTAAATTTGAGAGATCTCAAGTCAAAGAATTATGGTATGACCAAATGAATCAAGAACGGAGAAATATCCCTTTCTTTGATTGGCTTTCGTCAAAAATAAATAAAAAAGGAACTGTAATGCTGACAATTAATAAATCAACACAAACATGGGAAACCGAGAAAGGTAAAGTTGAATCGGTTCAACCCCCTTTAGAAACTATAAAATATAAAGAAATAAATAATTCTTTAAAACATAGTTTTCCGCAATTTACTCTCAATCTAGTTCCTAAAGAGTCAACTACTACATTAAATACATTAAATACAACTTCTATAAACAAATCCTTCTCTACATACTCTACCTCGAAAACATCAATTTTACAAACTCATCTCGAAGAAAACATCTCTGATCATGAAGAATATAATGAATTACATCCTTCCTATTCCTCAATAAATGTATTAAGTGCTCAAGACAAATTCATCATTAATGCTATTACTCTCAAACAATTTATTGAAGAAAACTCTTTTGAAAAAATTTCTAATCTTAATTTTCAACCTGTTTCTATACTTTCAAATATTGGAAAAATCAATCAAATAAATCTACTCATATCTAATAAAGAAAAATATATTGCAAATCTTAAAACTGACATTTATCTCTGTCGAATAGAGGATCAATTAAAGTCCAAAGCATCTGAAAATAAAATTAATACTTTTCAGACCTCTCTAATAAACGAATGTTGTTCTGAAATACCTTCTGCCTTTTGGCATCGAAAAAAGCATCTAGTATCCTTACCATATATTTCTACTTTTAATGAAAGAGATATTCCTACTAAAGCAAGACCATCTCAAATGAGTCCTAGACTCTTAGACTTATGTGATAAAGAAATTAAAGATTTACTTCAAAAGAAATTAATCCGCAAATCACATTCTCCTTGGAGTTGTGCAGCCTTTTATGTTGAAAATGCTCCTGAAAAGGAACGAGGGGCTCCTCGCCTCGTCATCAATTATAAACCATTAAATAAAGTCCTTCAATCAATTAGATATCCAATTCCTAATAAACAAGATCTTATTACTCGTTTATATGAAGCTTTTATATTTTCAAAATTTGATCTCAAATCAGGATTTTGGCAAATACAGGTCGAAGAAAATGATCGTTATAAAACCGCCTTTACTGTCCCTTTTGGCCATTATGAATGGAACGTCATGCCTTTTGGGCTAAAAAATGCTCCTTCAGCCTTCCAAGAAATGATGAATGAAATCTTTCACCCTTATAAAAATTTCTCAATTGTTTACATTGATGATATTTTAATTTTTTCTAAATCTATTGATGATCACTGGAAACATTTAAAGACTTTCAAATGGATCATAAAGAAAAATGGCTTAGTCCTTTCTCAAAGAAAAATAAAACTTTTTCAAACAGAAATACAATTTCTTGGCTATAAAATATCAAACAAAATGATAACTCCTGTTGAAAGAGTAATCAAATTTGCTGACAATTTCCCTGATGAAATCACCGATAAAAAACAATTACAAAGATTTTTAGGGTGTTTAAATTATGTCTCTGATTTTTATCAAAACCTCTCTAAAGAAAGAAATCTTTTACAAAAATGTTTAAAAAATTCGGCCGAACAATGGACTCCTCAACATACAGAAGCAATACAAAAAATAAAACAAAAAGTGAAAACATTACCATGCTTAAATATTTCTAATCCAGATTTATTTAAAATAATCCAAACAGATGCTTCAGAAATAGGATTTGGTGGAATCCTACTTCAAAACACCGCACAATCAAAGGAACAAATTATTAGATTTTATTCTGGCACTTGGAATACTACTCAACAAAATTACTCTACAATAAAGAAAGAAGTCCTTGCCATAGTCTCATGCATACTCAAATTTCAAAGTGATATTTTGAATCAAAAATTCCTCTTACGAATTGATTGCAAATCTGCAAAAGAAGTTTTGGAAAATGATGTCAAAAACCTTGCATCAAAACAAATTTTTGCTCGTTGGCAAGCTTTACTTGCTATTTTTGATTTTGACATTGAATATATAAAAGGTTCTTCAAATTCTCTTCCCGATTTTCTATCTCGTGAATTTTTACAGGGTAGAAACAAGGTGAAGAAAGATGCATCCAAGAGGAAAAGGAAAAAATCCAGTCATTGATACAATAAATATTCTTTCCAACAATAAATTCAATGCCTTAAATCCTTCTCCCATGCTGCAAGCACCCTATCGTTCCAATCCTTTCAAAAAATCTCAATACATAAAGATCTTTGAATATGCCCTTTTCTTCCTTGATGATAAAATCCATGCCAACCTTACAATTGATCAAATTCTCTCAAAACTCTACAGAAAAAATTGCCATTTTGTTCCAAAAGCCCCCAATATTTCTCACAAGTACTATGAAGCTATTCTAATTCAGTCAAAAAGTGCTATCATCACTCATGAAGATAGAGATGGAGAACATGCCTTTTCAAAAATAAAGATTATGCATATTCATACAATCACTGATTGGGCCGACAATCTATTCTCACCAAAAACTGTCACCAACCCCAATGGGAGTTCTTGGCCCTATGACTACTATGACTATATGAATGCTTGGGAATATACTTTATTATATCAAAATTCAAAACGATCCCATTCTTGGTACCTTAGCTTTTCATCCAAATGCAATCAAAATATTCCTTGTTGGTTCTGGCATAATTGGTGGCTCCGTTTTGGTGCACAATCCTGCATCCTTTCAGAAGCTTTATTAAGCTATTATCAAGCATTTGAATCTCAATCTAGTTTTGAAATTGCTGAACCTTCATATTCCTTCTTAAAATTTATTTCTTCATCCACTATTCCATGGATTTTCCGATGGGAATATGGTAAATCCCAAGAAATGAAGCCATCATGTTTTATTCGTATTTCTTATATTAAATGGTGGGATAAATTTGACGTTTCTCAATTTCTCAATAAATCTCATCATTCCTCTCCTCAAGCTTCTCTTATTATACAACCCAATACCGCTATTCCTCAAATCAAGAAGCAGATCACTCCTAATCCAAAATTATCAAAGAGCTTCAAAGATGCTGTTCATGGTACAACCTCATCTCCTGCAACTCCAATCAATACTCAGCAGCATATGGATCTTCTCAAAGAAATTCAGCGTATGCAGAATGAAATTTTATTTCTCAGAAATCCCCTTATGAATAAATACAGCGGATTCGTTCAAGAAGTATCTTCTTCTCATGGTTCCGTCAATAAAGATGATTCTGATGCAACACTGCCACCGTCTGGAGCAGCAGATAAATTCTAAAATAAAGAAATATCTGTCTACATACAGCTCTATCAAATGCATCTCATGCAAATTTCAATGCAGATCTCGCTATCGAATACAGCCTTCATCCACCTCCATGCAGAATTAATTCAGCAATACAGATGTCCGAATGCAATTTTCAATGCAGTCCCCAAAGTCAGCACAGCTCTCCCCATGCAGCCATGTGTCCTGCAAATAATGAAGCTTCATTATCTCATTCATCCATGCGTAGCCTCCATGAAGTCAAGCTTTAAATTCTTGTCACCATCATGCTTTTATAAACAACACATGTCATTTTCATGTGCCTCACTCATATAAAGTTCTTTCGAATGCTTTCATTTGAAAAAAGTATAAAAAATTCCAAAAGTCCACATTTGTGAGCTATGGATTACTATTCTTATTAAAGTATTCCATAGACTACTATTTCAAATAAAGTATTTAGGAATTTAAAGTCAACAATTCAGTCTCAAGTGCCTGCAGTCTCCGCCGCGTCAGCTGAGCATACAGTATATCCTGCCCCCTGCAGCAAATACAGCGATAATTTCTCCGCCGACTGTCAGACGCATGCAGCAGCAAATTCAATAACGTCCGTCAGCAATAAAGTCATCTCACTCATGCAGCAGCAACAGTAATGCATATTATATGCGACAGTGATACAGTAAAAATGACGTATACATCTTATCCCATTGCGGATTTCAAATACATTTCAAATGTAATTCAGTATGAAGGTCTATAAATAGGGTTTGTGAGCCCTTGTCTCACATCATCAAATACTTACACTTGTAAATTTTCCGCTTTCTTTCCCTTCTTTCAATTCAGTCTTACTTAGAGTTTAATGATGTCTGGAATTTTTAGATCATTCGGAAGAAATTCATCTTCTAACACAGCTTCTAATTCTTCTTCTGCATCATCATCCATCATGCCAATAATCAATAAAATTTCAATTAAAAATCTTGAAGAAATAAGTTTTGATGATTTAGAAAAATCAATCCAAGATTGGACAATACCTAAAGTCTCTTTAAAAGAAATTTATAAAGAAGGATCTTTCATACAAAAATCAAATTATGTAATAAAGACGGTTGAAGAAACCCTCTCAATACAGCAAAATGAAGAAAATCTACAGGTCATTCCTGCAGAAAAAATTGAAATCCATAAATCAAAATACAAATACATGCATATAGCACTTGTTCAAGTTGCAATAAAGCCATTAACCAGACTTGGTTTGAATACATCATGTCTCGCATATGTTCGAGATAGAAGACATAATTCATTCAGAGATTCCCTAATAGGGATGGTAGAAGCCAGTCTTCATGACGGCCCTGCCTTTTTTAATTGTTTCCCTAATTACACCGTATCACTCAGTGATCCCGGTGCTCATGAAGCCATCACTCTAGGAATACATACAAAAGGATTCAATATGAAACCCCAATCACAAAATGTTGCAATAGTATACAGAATTTATTATAAAGCAATGAATACAATTGTCCCTGAAATAGCATATTCATCTCAAATCAAAGGAGTAACCACCTTATTCCTTACAAATTTTCGAAATAAAGTCACCACCCCCAAACTCATCACATGGGAAGATGTAAATCTTTCTGGAAAATGGGAGCTTGATGAAGCTCAACAAATCACACCTTTAATCAATGAAGATGTTGAATCTATTACAGAACATCCATCTGGAAAAATAACAATAAATTTTGCCAATACACCAAGATCACACTTTTCATCCACAAAAAGATCAATCCCTTCAGACGCTGGATCTTATAAATCCGCTTCTTCTAATTTTCATCAAACATCTATTCCCACATCACCCCCAATACATCCTACAGGCATAGCTTTCCCTGTTTATTCAGACGCAAAAGATGAAGATATACAATCAGTAAAATTAACTGAATCCGATTTTAATGCATCAATTAATACAATTTCCTTAATTCATGAATCTAATGAAGTAATACATGATTTCAAAATTGATAAACAATTCCTTCAACAAGATTTATTAAAACATCCAAAGACAAAATGGTTTTTTAACAAATTCTCTAAATTTGAGAGATCTCAAGTCAAAGAATTATGGTATGACCAAATGAATCAAGAACGGCGAAATATCCCTTTCTTTGATTGGCTTTCGTCCAAAATAAATAAAAAAGGAACTGTAATGCTGACAATTAATAAATCAACACAAACATGGGAAACCGAGAAAGGTAAAGTTGAATCGGTTCACCCCCCTTTAGAAACCATAAAGCATAAAGAAATTATTGCCACTCCATTTAAAAATGCTCTTCCAACTTCTAAACTCCTTACTGTTGAACATATATCTCATCTAGTTGAACAAAGTAACTTTACAAATCTCTATTTACAGACTATTGGTTCACAAACTCAAAGAATTGAAAATACTATATCTCAACACGAATCAACTTCTTCAGCTCCGTATAAAATATCCAGAGATGTCCCTTCATTATGTTCAGAATTTATTACAAAATTGACTTTAGACAAAAGGCCATTAAAACTCCCTGCTGACTTTCAAAATGACATTTCTTTAAGAATCAATCCTTTAGACAAAGGTAAATCAATAAATGAAGGCTCCTCAATTAATGCAGTCATTGAAGGAACATCAATTCAAATGTCTTCAGACACTAATACTGACACTTCATCAGATGACTCTGACGATCAATGTATCCCTGAAATTAATAGAATTTTCAATCCCAAAACTCATACATCAAAAATAAAAAATTATTACAGTAGACCCACTCCAATGAATCTCCAATTTGAAGAAATTCCTGATATAGCAAATTGTAAATATGATGGTAGTTCATTAGTCGAATGGAATATTGATGGACTTACTGAATATGGAATTCTTAATATTCTGCGCAATATGATACTATATACAAATGCAGGCATGATCTATGGCAATACACAAGCTGAAATCATTAAATCAATAATAATTGGATTTACTGGCCAACTTCATGGCTGGTGGGAATATTATCTAACCTCAATCCAAAAAACTAGTATCCTAAATTCAGTCAAACTAACTGAAGAAGGTAAACCCATTATTAATACCAATAATCAGCCAATTTCTAATGCTGTTGAAACACTAATTCATAATATTTTAATCAATTTTTCTGGAAATGTTAGTGATCAAATTGAAAAATACAGAGAACAATTAATCAATCTTCGATGTCGAACTTTATCTGATTTCAGATGGTATAAAGATGTCTTTTTATCCCTTGTTTTTCAATTATTCAATTCTAATGAAGATTTCTGGAAAGAAAAATTTATTTCTGGCCTTCCAACTCATTTTGCAGAAAAAGTAAAAAATGTTCTACGAGAACAAAATAATGGAAGATTAAATTATGCTAACTATACATATGGTGATTTAATTCAAAAAATTTCTCGCGTTGGTATGTCTATTTGCAGTGATATGAAAATTAAAGCCGATTTACATAAACAAAAGAAAATTGGTAAACAAGAATTAGGGGATTTTTGCTATCAATTTGGCTATGAACCCCTACAAAATCCATCCAATCGAATTTATCAACCTAAACATCGGTCTAAAAAGAAACGATATCATGAAAAATCATATCGATCCTATAAAAATCACAAAAAATATACAAAAGGAAAACATGAAAAACACAATTCAAAGAGGAGAAAATCCAGCTCTTCCCCAAACCATAAAACTAATAAATCTGATTACACATGCTATAAATGCGGCAAAGAAGGACATTTTGCAAATAACTGTTTTAATAAAGATTCAAAAAAGAAAATCAATGAATTAGATTATCATTCTCATAATTCCGAAAATAATAAAGATATTTGTATATGTTGCGAAAGCGAAGATAGTTCTTATGATTCTTCCTCCTCATCTTCTTATTTCTCAATTAATGTTTTAAATGCTCAAGATGAATTACTTCTGGAATTAATAGAAAACATTTCCTCTGAAGAAGAAAAGAAAAAATATTATAGAAAAATGCTTGAAGATAAATCCACTGACAAAACTTCAAAGAAACATAAAGATTTTCAATCACTTTCAATGAAAGATATTCTTTCCCAAAAACCAAGCTCTTCAAAACCTTTAACCCTTCAAGATCTCCATAATGAAGTTAATGAAACAAAACATGAAATTGCAAAATTAAAAGAAGAAGCAACTAAAGAAATTGCTAAATTAAAAACAAGAATTGAAATCCTTGAATTAGGTAAAGAATTCAGCTCAAAAAATCAAGAAGATTCTAATCTCGAAAAAGAATTTGATGAAGAAATTCAAGAATTCGTAAATTCCATTACCAAATATCATTACCATAAATGGTATACAACTGTCACTCTAAAAATCAAAGAATTTAATTTATCTGTTGACTGTTTAATTGACAGTGGAGCAGATGTAAATTGCATCCGTGAAGGATTAATTCCAACAAAGTATTTTGAGAAAATAAAAAATTACACCATTGGCACAGCAAATGGAAAGAATATAATAGTCAATTATAAGATTCCAAATGCTCATATCTGTAAAAATGGAAAATGCATTCAAACTTCCTTTGCTGTCACAAAAACATTAACAAATGATGTCATCTTAGGAACACCCTTCTTATTAAAAATTCAGCCCTTTTCTGTCAATACCGATGGAATTCATACATCAATTGATGATAAGCCTATCAAATTTGAATTCATAGAAAGCCCAAGGCTTGGTAGAATAAATGGAATTAATATTTAATTGCATACATCTTCATATTTCCAAAATACAGTTTTATTGCATCAATAAAGAATTTTTATTACTAATTTCATTTCCTCTCCCCATAGGAAACCAATCATGTCTTCCAAAGATAAAGGCAAACAACCAATAGATTCAGATAAAGCCTCTGTTCCTGTTCATGAAGAACTACCCTTTCAAATACCTTTTCCATCCTTCTATCCAGCACCCTCTGCTGCTTCTCAAACCCTTATTGATAACATTTGGAGTGCATGCCTTACTGGCCAACGTAATTTTCTAATGCGAAAGCACCTATCTGATTTGTCTAATCATATCAAATATTTGGAATCAAAAATTCAAATGCTTGAACAACAATGTGCATCGTCATCCCTCCCTCCAATTGAATACAGACAACAAATCCTGGAAAGAGTTAATACTCTTCTTCCGGACGATTTATCTGCAAGAATTAGAGGGGAAACTCTCTCTTGTCAGATCATGGAGCGCCTAATAAATCAAGCATCCTATCTCAGCTGGGCCACTGGTTTTCCAAAGATGTTCCTGCCCGCTGATGAATTTGATATTTCTTATATTGAACAAGGTCTAGTTCATCGATTCATTCTCGACAGAGACAATTTAGCAATTCATCGACAGTTGCCTGCAATTGTCAAATATGCTCTCAGTTGCCTTGGCATCACCAAGCGCAATCTTCTCATGACAATCTCTTCCACTCTTGGAGAAAGAGATGAATTCCGGTTTTATCAACCATATCAATTATGGATCCTTATGAATTATGAAGACGGAGATTTATTCTGTCAGAAATACAGCCTTCCAATCAATGATTATGAACATCTTCCTGATCGCAATTGGAATCAAGCAGAACAATTTGAATCCTCAGATGCTGCAGATCTCAGTTACAGCCTGGAGCGTCTACAATTCTACAATATTCAAGCTGATCAAAATCAAAGATTCATCAATATCAAAAGACATTTTGAATTTGCTCGTACTTTTAAGGGAATCTGGAGCGATGGTCGTCGCGTCGTCTGCATTGATGAAGATCTTGCAGAAGATACATTTGTTTATTATGATCTCTTTCGAGCTGGCCATACAGTTCTTGATGAAATTCTAGAAACATTCCAAAATGCATCGTCTCTTCATACTACTGAAAGAACAAAGAGACAGCTTATCAAGCTCTTCCAAAGAGAAAATGATTATGGCGTATGGACCCCCAGTCCACAACCACCAGATTACTACCTCATAAATGATTAAAATCCAGCACATGCAGCAATATCATGCAAATTTCAATGCAGATCTCGCCATCGCATACAGCCTTCATCCACCTCCATGCAGAATTAATTCAGCTATACAGATGTCCGAATGCAATTTTCAATGCAGTCCCCAAAGTCAGCACAGCTCTCCCCATGCAGCCATGTGTCCTGCAAATAATGAAGCTTCATTATCTCATTCATCCATGCGTAGCCTCCATGAAGTCAAGCTTTAAATTCTTGTCACCATCATGCTTTTATAAACAACACATGTCATTTTCATGTGCCTCACTCATATAAAGTTCTTTCGAATGCTTTCATTTGAAAAAAGTATAAAAAATTCCAAAAGTCCACATTTGTGAGCTATGGATTACTATTCTTCTTAAAGTAATCCCTAGACTACTATTTCAAATAAAGTATTAAGGAATTTAAAGTCAACAATTCAGTCTCAAGTGCCTGTAGTCTCCGCCGCGTCAGCTGAGCATACAGTATATCCTGCCCCCTGCAGCAAATACAGCTATAATTTCTCCGCCGACTGTCAGACGCATGCAGCAGCAAATTCAATGACGTCCGTCAGCAATAAAGTCATCTCACTCATGCAGCAGCAACAGTAATGCATATTATATGCGACAGTGATACAGTACAAATGACGTATACATCTTATCCCATTGCGGATCTCAAATACATTTCAAATGTAATTCAGCATGAAGGTCTATAAATAGGGATTGTGAGCCCTTGTCTCACATCATCAAATACTTACACTTGTAAATTTTCCGCTTTCTTTCCCTTCTTTCAATTCAGTCTTACTTAGAGTGTTTAAATTCCTTAATACTTTATTTGAAATTGAGAAACGTCAAATTTATCCCACCATTTAATATAAGAAATACGAATAAAACATGATGGCTTCATTTCTTGGGATTTACCATATTCCCATCGGAAAATCCATGGAATAGTGGATGAAGAAATAAATTTTAAGAAGGAATATGAAGGTTCAGCAATTTCAAAACTGGATTGAGATTCAAATGCTTGATAATAGCTTAATAAAGCTTCTGGAAGGATGCAGGATTGTGCACCAAAACGGAGCCACCAATTATGCCAGAACCAACAAGGAATATTTTGATTGCATTTGGATGAAAAGCTAAGGTACCAAGAATGAGATCGTTTTGAATTTTGATATAATAAAGTATATTCCCAAGCATTCATATAGTCATAGTAGTCATAGGGCCAAGAACTCCCATTGGGATTGGTGACAGTTTTTGGTGAGAATAGATTGTCGGCCTTTATTATACAACCCAATACCGCTATTCCTCAAATCAAGAAGCAGATCACTCCTAATCCAAAATTATCAAAGAGCTTCAAAGATGCTGTTCATGGTACAACCTCATCTCCTGCAACTCCAATCAATACTCAGCAGCATATGGATCTTCTCAAAGAAATTCAGCGTATGCAGAATGAAATTTTATTTCTCAGAAATCCCCTTATGAATAAATACAGCGGATTCGTTCAAGAAGTATCTTCTTCTCATGGTTCCGTCAATAAAGATGATTCTGATGCAACACTGCCACCGTCTGGAGCAGCAGATGAATTCATGAGTTTGTGAACCAATAGTCTGAAAATAGAGATTTGTAAAGTTACTTTGTTCAACTAGATGAGATATATGTTCAACAGTAAGGAGTTTAGAAGTTGGAAGAGCATTTTTAAATGGAGTGGCAATAATTTCTTTATGCTTTATGGTTTCTAAAGGGGGATGAACCGATTCAACTTTACCTTTCTCGGTATCCCATGGTTGTGTTGATTTATTAATTGTTAGCATTACAGTTCCTTTTTTATTTATTTTGGACGAAAGCCAATCAAAGAAAGGAATATTTCGCCGTTCTTGATTCATTTGGTCATACCATAATTCTTTGACTTGAGATCTCTCAAATTTAGAGAATTTGTTAAAAAACCATTTTGTCTTTGGATGTTTTAATAAATCTTGTTGAAGGAATTGTTTATCAATTTTGAAATCATGTATTACTTCATTAGATTCATGAATTAAGGAAATTGTATTAATTGATGCATTAAAATCGGATTCAGTTAATTTTACTGATTGTATATCTTCATCTTTTGCGTCTGAATAAACAGGGAAAGCTATGCCTGTAGGATGTATTGGGGGTGATGTGGGAATAGATGTTTGATGAAAATTAGAAGAAGCGGATTTATAAGATCCAGCGTCTGAAGGGATTGATCTTTTTGTGGATGAAAAGTGTGATCTTGGTGTATTGGCAAAATTTATTGTTATTTTTCCAGATGGATGTTCTGTAATAGATTCAACATCTTCATTGATTAAAGGTGTGATTTGTTGAGCTTCATCAAGCTCCCATTTTCCAGAAAGATTTACATCTTCCCATGTGATGAGTTTGGGGGTGGTGACTTTATTTCGAAAATTTGTAAGGAATAAGGTGGTTACTCCTTTGATTTGAGATGAATATGCTATTTCAGGGACAATTGTATTCATTGCTTTATAATAAATTCTGTATACTATTGCAAATATCATCAATGTAAACAATTGAGAAATTTTTATAAGGGTGAAAGATTTCATTCATCATTTCTTGGAAGGTTGAAGAAACCCTCTCAATACAGCAAAATGAAGAAAATCTACAGGTTATTCCTGCAGAAAAAATTGAAATCCATAAATCAAAATACAAATACATGCATATAGCACTTGTTCAAGTTGCAATAAAGCCATTAACCAGACTTGGTTTGAATACATCCTGTCTCGCATATGTTCGAGATAGAAGACATAATTCATTCAGAGATTCCCTAATAGGGATGGTAGAAGCCAGTCTTCATGACGGCCCTGCCTTTTTTAATTGTTTCCCCAATTACACCGTATCACTCAGTGATCCCGGTGCTCATGAAGCCATCACTCTAGGAATACATACAAAAGGATTCAATATGAAACCCCAATCACAAAATGTTGCAATAGTATACAGAATTTATTATAAAGCAATGCCTTTTCAAAAATAAAGATTATGCATATTCATACAATCATTTTTCTAAATCTATTGATGATCACTGGAAACATTTAAATACAGCGGATTCGTTCAAGAAGTATCTTCTTCTCATGGTTCCGTCAATAAAGATGATTCTGATGCAACACTGCCACCGTCTGGAGCAGCAGATGAATTCTAAAATAAAGAAATGGTGACTAGAAATTATGGCTTGACTTCCAGTGATCATCAATAGAATTAGAAAAAATTAAAATAATAGTAATCCATAGCTCACAAATGTGGACTTTTGGAATTTTTTATACTTTTTTCAAATGAAAGCATTCGAAAGAACTTTATATGAGTGAGGCACATGAAAATGACATGTGTTGTTTATAAAAGCATGATGGTGACTAGAAATTATGGCTTGACTTCATGGAGGCTAGGAATTGATGAATGAGATAATGAAGCTTCATTATTTGCAGGACACATGGCTGCATGGGGAGAGCTGTGCTGACTTTGGGGACTGCATTGAAAATTGCATTCGGACATCTGTATTGCTGAATTAATTCTGCATGGAGGTGGATGAAGGCTGTATTCGATAGCGAGATCTGCATTGAAATTTGCATGAGATGCATTTGATAGAGCTGTATGTAGACAGATATTTCTTTATTTTAGAATTCATCTGCTGCTCCAGACGGTGGCAGTGTTGCATCAGAATCATCTTTATTGACGGAACCATGAGAAGAAGATACTTCTTGAACGAATCCGCTGTATTTATTCATAAGGGGATTTCTGAGAAATAAAATTTCATTCTGCATACGCTGAATTTCTTTGAGAAGATCCATATGCTGCTGAGTATTGATTGGAGTTGCAGGAGATGAGGTTGTACCATGAACAGCATCTTTGAAGCTCTTTGATAATTTTGGATTAGGAGTGATCTGCTTCTTGATTTGAGGAATAGCGGTATTGGGTTGTATAATAAGAGAAGCTTGAGGAGAGGAATGATGAGATTTATTGAGAAATTGAGAAACGTCAAATTTATCCCACCATTTAATATAAGAAATACGAATAAAACATGATGGCTTCATTTCTTGGGATTTACCATATTCCCATCGGAAAATCCATGGACTAGTGGATGAAGAAATAAATTTTAAGAAGGAATATGAAGGTTCAGCAATTTCAAAACTGGATTGAGATTCAAATGCTTGATAATAGCTTAATAAAGCTTCTGGAAGGATGCAGGATTGTGCACCAAAACGGAGCCACCAATTATGCCAGAACCAACAAGGAATATTTTGATTGCATTTGGATGAAAAGCTAAGGTACCAAGAATGAGATCGTTTTGAATTTTGATATAATAAAGTATATTCCCAAGCATTCATATAGTCATAGTAGTCATAGGGCCAAGAACTCCCATTGGGATTGGTGACAGTTTTTGGTGAGAATAGATTGTCGGCCCAATCAGTGATTGTATGAATATGCATAATCTTTATTTTTGAAAAGGCATGTTCTCCATCTCTATCTTCATGAGTGATGATAGCACTTTTTGACTGAATTAGAATAGCTTCATAGTACTTGTGAGAAATATTGGGGGCTTTTGGAACAAAATGGCAATTTTTTCTGTAGAGTTTTGAGAGAATTTGATCAATTGTAAGGTTGGCATGGATTTTATCATCAAGGAAGAAAAGGGCATATTCAAAGATCTTTATGTATTGAGATTTTTTGAAAGGATTGGAACGATAGGGTGCTTGCAGCATGGGAGAAGGATTTAAGGCATTGAATTTATTGTTGGAAAGAATATTTATTGTATCAATGACTGGATTTTTTCCTTTTCCTCTTGGATGCATCTTTGCACACCTTGTTTCTACCCTGTAAAAATTCACGAGATAGAAAATCGGGAAGAGAATTTGAAGAGCCTTTTATATATTCAATGTCAAAATCAAAAATAGCAAGTAAAGCTTGCCAACGAGCAAAAATTTGTTTTGATGCAAGGTTTTTGACATCATTTTCCAAAACTTCTTTTGCAGATTTGCAATCAATTCGTAAGAGGAATTTTTTATTCAAAATATCACTTTGAAATTTGAGTATGCATGAGACTATGGCAAGGACTTCTTTCTTTATTGTAGAGTAATTTTGTTGAGTAGTATTCCAAGTGCCAGAATAAAATCTAATAATTTGTTCCTTTGATTGTGCGGTGTTTTGAAGTAGGATTCCACCAAATCCTATTTCTGAAGCATCTGTTTGGATTATTTTAAATAAATCTGGATTAGAAATATTTAAGCATGGTAATGTTTTCACTTTTTGTTTTATTTTTTGTATTGCTTCTGTATGTTGAGGAGTCCATTGTTCGGCCGAATTTTTTAAACATTTTTGTAAAAGATTTCTTTCTTTAGAGAGGTTTTGATAAAAATCAGAGACATAATTTAAACACCCTAAAAATCTTTGTAATTGTTTTTTATCGGTGATTTCATCAGGGAAATTGTCAGCAAATTTGATTACTCTTTCAACAGGAGTTATCATTTTGTTTGATATTTTATAGCCAAGAAATTGTATTTCTGTTTGAAAAAGTTTTATTTTTCTTTGAGAAAGGACTAAGCCATTTTTCTTTATGATCCATTTGAAAGTCTTTAAATGTTTCCAGTGATCATCAATAGATTTAGAAAAAATTAAAATATCATCAATGTAAACAATTGAGAAATTTTTATAAGGGTGAAAGATTTCATTCATCATTTCTTGGAAGGCTGAAGGAGCATTTTTTAGCCCAAAAGGCATGACGTTCCATTCATAATGGCCAAAAGGGACAGTAAAGGCGGTTTTATAACGATCATTTTCTTCGACCTGTATTTGCCAAAATCCTGATTTGAGATCAAATTTTGAAAATATAAAAGCTTCATATAAACGAGTAATAAGATCTTGTTTATTAGGAATTGGATATCTAATTGATTGAAGGACTTTATTTAATGGTTTATAATTGATGACGAGGCGAGGAGCCCCTCGTTCCTTTTCAGGAGCATTTTCAACATAAAAGGCTGCACAACTCCAAGGAGAATGTGATTTGCGGATTAATTTCTTTTGAAGTAAATCTTTAATTTCTTTATCACATAAGTCTAAGAGTCTAGGACTCATTTGAGATGGTCTTGCTTTAGTAGGAATATCTCTTTCATTAAAAGTAGAAATATATGGTAAGGATACTAGATGCTTTTTTCGATGCCAAAAGGCAGAAGGTATTTCAGAACAACATTCGTTTATTAGAGAGGTCTGAAAAGTATTAATTTTATTTTCAGATGCTTTGGACTTTAATTGATCCTCTATTCGACAGAGATAAATGTCAGTTTTAAGATTTGCAATATATTTTTCTTTATTAGATATGAGTAGATTTATTTGATTGATTTTTCCAATATTTGAAAGTATAGAAACAGGTTGAAAATTAAGATTAGAAATTTTTTCAAAAGAGTTTTCTTCAATAAATTGTTTGAGAGTAATAGCATTAATGATGAATTTGTCTTGAGCACTTAATACATTTATTGAGGAATAGGAAGGATGTAATTCATTATATTCTTCATGATCAGAGATGTTTTCTTCGAGATGAGTTTGTAAAATTGATGTTTTCGAGGTAGAGTCTGTAGAGAAGGATTTGTTTATAGAAGTTGTATTTAATGTATTTAATGTAGTAGTTGACTCTTTAGGAACTAGATTGAGAGTAAATTGCGGAAAACTATGTTTTAAAGAATTATTTATTTCTTTATATTTTATAGTTTCTAAAGGGGGTTGAACCGATTCAACTTTACCTTTCTCGGTTTCCCATGTTTGTGTTGATTTATTAATTGTCAGCATTACAGTTCCTTTTTTATTTATTTTTGACGAAAGCCAATCAAAGAAAGGGATATTTCTCCGTTCTTGATTCATTTGGTCATACCATAATTCTTTGACTTGAGATCTCTCAAATTTAGAGAATTTGTTAAAAAACCATTTTGTCTTTGGGTGTTTTAATAAATCTTGTTGAAGGAATTGTTTATCAATTTTGAAATCATGTATTACTTCATTAGATTCATGAATTAAGGAAATTGTATTAATTGATGCATTAAAATCGGATTCAGTTAATTTTACTGATTGTATATCTTCATCTTTTGCTTCTGAATAAACAGGGAAAGCTATGCCTGTAGGATGTATTGGGGGTGATGTGGGAATAGATGTTTGATGAAAATTAGAAGAAGCGGATTTATAAGATCCAGCGTCTGAAGGGATTGATCTTTTTGTGGATGAAAAGTGTGATCTTGGTGTATTGGCAAAATTTATTGTTACTTTTCCAGATGGATGTTCTGTAATAGATTCAACATCTTCATTGATTAAAGGTGTGATTTGGTGAGCTTCATCAAGCTCCCATTTTCCAGAAAGATTTACATCTTCCCATGTGATGAGTTTGGGGGTGGTGACTTTATTTCTAAAATTTGTAAGGAATAAAGTGGTTACTCCTTTAATTTGTGAAGAATAGGCAATTTCAGGGACAATTGTATTCATTGCTTTATAATAAATTCTGTATACTATTGCAACATTTTGTGATTGAGGTTTCATATTGAACCCTTTTGTATGTATTCCTAGAGTGATGGCTTCATGAGCACCGGGATCACTGAGTGATACGGTGTAATTAGGGAAACAATTAAAAAAGGCAGGGCCGTCATGAAGACTGGCTTCTACCATCCCTATTAGGGAATCTCTGAATGAATTATGTCTTCTATCTCGAACATATGCGAGACAGGATGTATTCAAACCAAGTCTGGTTAATGGCTTTATTGCAACTTGAACAAGTGCTATATGCATGTATTTGTATTTTGATTTATGGATTTCAATTTTTTCTGCAGGAATGACCTGTAGATTTTCTTCATTTTGCTGTATTGAGAGGGTTTCTTCAACCGTCTTTATTACATAATTTGATTTTTGTATGAAAGATCCTTCTTTATAAATTTCTTTTAAAGAGACTTTAGGTATTGTCCAATCTTGGATTGATTTTTCTAAATCATCAAAACTTATTTCTTCAAGATTTTTAATTGAAATTTTATTGATTATTGGCATGATGGATGATGATGCAGAAGAAGAAGTAGAAGCTGTGTTAGAAGATGAATTTCTTCCGAATGATCTAAAAATTCCAGACATCATTAATTAATTATAATCACTAATCAGAATGATTGGTGGCCTGTCAACGATTTACGCCACAAAGCCCTAAACGCTCTCCTGGCTAACGGGCAACAAAGGCGACGCGACAAGGGGGCCTCGGACCCAAATCACTCCTTTTAGCAACAACAACCAATTAACTCTATCTAGTCAAGTTAGATCAAAATTCAGAAATGCAGCTACCTAACATAGATTCGATTCTACTATGCAAACAACAAACAAATAACCAAAGAAGGAAAGAGACATGATGCATGCAAAATTTTGCAAATAAATTGAAATAATTGAAAGCTTAAAGAGCTATCAAAATGGATAAAGGAATTGATACTTCATTGATAAAATATTTCTTACAATAAGAGAAGACTGGGATGGCTCTGATACCAATTGGACGAGACCGGGACCGAACCAGTAAACTCTAAGTAAGACTGAATTGAAAGAAGGGAAAGAAAGCGGAAAATTTACAAGTGTAAGTATTTGATGATGTGAGACAAGGGCTCACAATCCCTATTTATAGACCTTCATACTGAATTACATTTGAAATGTATTTGAAATCCGCAATGGGATAAGATGTCTACGTCATTTGTACTGTATCACTGTCGCATATAATATGCATTACTGTTGCTGCTGCATGAATGAGATGACTTTATTGCTGACTGACGTTATTGAATTTGCTGCTGCATGCGTCTGACAGTCGGCGGAGAAATTATCGCTGTATTTGCTGCAGGGGGCAGGATATACTGTATGCTCAGCTGACGCGGCGGAGACTGCAGGCATTTGAGACTGAATTGTTGACTTTAAATTCCTTAATACTTTATTTGAAATAGTAGTCTATGGAATACTTTAATAAGAATAGTAATCCATAGCTCACAAATGTGGACTTTTGGAATTTTTTATACTTTTTTCAAATGAAAGCATTCGAAAGAACTTTATATGAGTGAGGCACATGAAAATGACATGTGTTGTTTATAAAAGCATGATGGTGACTAGAAATTATGGCTTGACTTTATGGAGGCTAGGAATTGATGAATGAGATAATGAAGCTTCATTATTTGCAGGACACATGGCTGCATGGGGAGAGCTGTGCTGACTTTGGGGACTGCATTGAAAATTGCATTCGGACATCTGTATTGCTGAATTAATTCTGCATGGAGGTGGATGAAGGCTGTATTCGATGGCGAGATCTGCATTGAAATTTGCATGATATTGCTGCATGTGCTGGATTTTAATCATTTATGAGGTAGTAATCTGGTGGTTGTGGACTGGGGGTCCATACTCCATAATCATTTTCTCTTTGGAAGAGCTTGATAAGCTGTCGCTTTGTTCTTTCAGTAATATGAAGAGACGATGCATTTTGAAATGTTTCTAGAATTTCATCAAGAACTGTATGGCCAGCTCGAAAGGGATCATAATAAACAAATGTATCTTCTGCAAGATCTTCATCAATGCAGACGACGCGACGACCATCGCTCCAGATTCCCTTAAAAGTACGAGCAAATTCAAAATGTCTTTTGATATTGATGAATCTTTGATTTCGATCAGCTTGAATATTGTAGAATTGTAGACGCTCCAGGCTGTAACTGAGATCTGCAGCATCTGAGGATTCAAATTGTTCTGCTTGATTCCAATTGCGATCAGGAAGATGTTCATAATCATTGATTGGAAGGCTGTATTTCTGACAGAATAAATCTCCGTCTTCATAATTCATAAGGATCCATAATTGATATGGTTGATAAAACCGGAATTCATCTCTTTCTCCAAGAGTGGAAGAGATTGTCATGAGAAGATTGCGCTTGGTGATGCCAAGGCAACTGAGAGCATATTTGACAATTGCAGGCAACTGTCGATGAATTGCTAAATTGTCTCTGTCGAGAATGAATCGATGAACTAGACCTTGTTCAATATAAGAAATATCAAATTCATCAGCGGGCAGGAACATCTTTGGAAAACCAGTGGCCCAGCTGAGATAGGATGCTTGATTTATTAGTCGCTCCATGATCTGACAAGAGAGAGTTTCCCCTCTAATTCTTGCAGATAAATCGTCCGGAAGAAGAGTATTAACTCTTTCCAGGATTTGTTGTCTGTATTCAATTGGAGGGAGGGATGACGATGCACATTGTTGTTCAAGCATTTGAATTTTTGATTCCAAATATTTGATATGATTAGACAAATCAGATAGGTGCTTTCGCATTAGAAAATTACGTTGGCCAGTAAGGCATGCACTCCAAATGTTATCAATAAGGGTTTGAGAAGCAGCAGAGGGTGCTGGATAGAAGGATGGAAAAGGTATTTGAAAGGGTAGTTCTTCATGAACAGGAACAGAGGCTTTATCTGAATCTATTGGTTGTTTGCCTTTATCTTTGGAAGACATGATTGGTTTCCTATGGGGAGAGGAAATGAAATTAGTAATAAAAATTCTTTATTGATGCAATAAAACTGTATTTTGGAAATATGAAGATGTATGCAATTAAATATTAATTCCATTTATTCTACCAAGCCTTGGGCTTTCTATGAATTCAAATTTGATAGGCTTATCATCAATTGATGTATGAATTCCATCGGTATTGACAGAAAAGGGCTGAATTTTTAATAAGAAGGGTGTTCCTAAGATGACATCATTTGTTAATGTTTTTGTGACAGCAAAGGAAGTTTGAATGCATTTTCCATTTTTACAGATATGAGCATTTGGAATCTTATAATTGACTATTATATTCTTTCCATTTGCTGTGCCAATGGTGTAATTTTTTATTTTCTCAAAATACTTTGTTGGAATTAATCCTTCACGGATGCAATTTACATCTGCTCCACTGTCAATTAAACAGTCAACAGATAAATTAAATTCTTTGATTTTTAGAGTGACAGTTGTATACCATTTATGGTAATGATATTTGGTAATGGAATTTACGAATTCTTGAATTTCATCATCAAATTCTTTTTCTAAATTAGAATCTTCTTGATTATTTGAGCTGAATTCTTTACCTAATTCAAGGATTTCAATTCGTGTTTTGAGTTTAGCAATTTCTTTAGTTGCTTCTTCTTTTAATTTTGCAATTTCATGTTTTGTTTCATTAACTTCATTATGGAGATCTTGAAGGGTTAAAGGTTTTGAAGAGCTTGGTTTTTGGGAAAGAATATCTTTCATTGAAAGTGATTGAAAATCTTTATGTTTCTTTGAAGTTTTGTCAGTGGATTTATCTTCAAGCATTTTTCTATAATATTTTTTCTTTTCTTCTTCAGAGGAAATGTTTTCTATTAATTCCAGAAGTAATTCATCTTGAGCATTTAAAACATTAATTGAGAAATAAGAAGATGAGGAGGAAGAATCATAAGAACTATCTTCGCTTTCGCAACATATACAAATATCTTTATTATTTTCGGAATTATGAGAATGATAATCTAATTCATTGATTTTCTTTTTTGAATCTTTATTAAAACAGTTATTTGCAAAATGTCCTTCTTTGCCGCATTTATAGCATGTGTAATCAGATTTATTAGTTTTATGGTTTGGGGAAGAGCTGGATTTTCTCCTTTTTGAATTGTGTTTTTCATGTTTTCCTTTTGTATATTTTTTGTGATTTTTATAGGATCGATATGATTTTTCATGATATCGTTTCTTTTTAGACCGATGTTTAGGTTGATAAATTCGATTGGATGGATTTTGTAGGGGTTCATAGCCAAATTGATAGCAAAAATCCCCTAATTCTTGTTTACCAATTTTCTTTTGTTTATGTAAATCGGCTTTAATTTTCATATCACTGCAAATAGACATACCAACTCGAGAAATTTTTTGAATTAAATCACCATATGTATAGTTAGCATAATTTAATCTTCCATTATTTTGTTCTCGTAGAACATTTTTTACTTTTTCTGCAAAATGAGTTGGAAGGCCAGAAATAAATTTTTCTTTCCAGAAATCTTCATTAGAATTGAATAATTGAAAAACAAGGGATAAAAAGACATCTTTATACCATCTGAAATCAGATAAAGTTCGACATCGAAGATTGATTAATTGTTCTCTGTATTTTTCAATTTGATCACTAACATTTCCAGAAAAATTGATTAAAATATTATGAATTAGTGTTTCAACAGCATTAGAAATTGGCTGATTATTGGTATTAATAATGGGTTTACCTTCTTCAGTTAGTTTGACTGAATTTAGGATACTAGTTTTTTGGATTGAGGTTAGATAATATTCCCACCAGCCATGAAGTTGGCCAGTAAATCCAATTATTATTGATTTAATGATTTCAGCTTGTGTATTGCCATAGATCATGCCTGCATTTGTATATAGTATCATATTGCGCAGAATATTAAGAATTCCATATTCAGTAAGTTCATCAATATTCCATTCGACTAATGAACTACCATCATATTTACAATTTGCTATATCAGGAATTTCTTCAAATTGGAGATTCATTGGAGTGGGTCTACTGTAATAATTTTTTATTTTTGATGTATGAGTTTTGGGATTGAAAATTCTATTAATTTCAGGGATACATTGATCGTCAGAGTCATCTGATGAAGTGTCAGTATTAGTGTCTGAAGACATTTGAATTGATGTTCCTTCAATGACTGCATTAATTGAGGAGCCTTCATTTATTGATTTACCTTTGTCTAAAGGATTGATTCTTAAAGAAATGTCATTTTGAAAGTCAGCAGGGAGTTTTAATGGCCTTTTGTCTAAAGTCAATTTTGTAATAAATTCTGAACATAATGAAGGGACATCTCTGGATATTTTATACGGAGCTGAAGAAGTTGATTCGTGTTGAGATATTCTGATACCAATTGGACGAGACCGGGACCGAACCAGTAAACTCTAAGTAAGACTGAATTGAAAGAAAGGAAAGAAAGCGGAAAATTTACAAGTGTAAGTATTTGATGATGTGAGACAAGGGCTCACAATCCCTATTTATAGACTTTCATACTGAATTACATTTGAAATGTATTTGAGATCCGCAATGGGATAAGATGTATACGTCATTTGTACTGTATCACTGTCGCATATAATATGCATTACTGTTGCTGCTGCATGAGTGAGATGACTTTATTGCTGACGGACGTTATTGAATTTGCCGCTGCATGCGTCTGACAGTCGGCGGAGAAATTATCGCTGTATTTGCTGCAGGGGGCAGGATATACTGTATGCTCAGCTGACGCGGCGGAGACTGCAGGCACTTGAGACTGAATTGTTGACTTTAAATTCCTTAATACTTTATTTGAAATAGTAGTCTATGGAATACTTTAATAAGAATAGTAATCCATAGCTCACAAATGTGGACTTTTGGAATTTTTTATACTTTTTTCAAATGAAAGCATTCTAAAGAACTTTATATGAGTGAGGCACATGAAAATGACATGTGTTGTTTATAAAAGCATGATGGTGACTAGATCTCTATCTTCATGAGTGATGATAGCACTTTTTGACTGAATTAGAATAGCTTCATAGTACTTGTGAGAAATATTGGGGGCTTTTGGAACAAAATGGCAATTTTTTCTGTAGAGTTTTGAGAGAATTTGATCAATTGTAAGGTTGGCATGGATTTTATCATCAAGGAAGAAAAGGGCATATTCAAAGATCTTTATGTATTGAGATTTTTTGAAAGGATTGGAACGATAGGGTGCTTGCAGCATGGGAGAAGGATTTAAGGCATTGAATTTATTGTTGGAAAGAATATTTATTGTATCAATGACTGGATTTTTTCCTTTTCCTCTTGGATGCATCTTTGCACACCTTGTTTCTACCCTGTAAAAATTCACGAGATAGAAAATCGGGAAGAGAATTTGAAGAACCTTTTATATATTCAATGTCAAAATCAAAAATAGCAAGTAAAGCTTGCCAACGAGCAAAAATTTGTTTTGATGCAAGGTTTTTGACATCATTTTCCAAAACTTCTTTTGCAGATTTGCAATCAATTCGTAAGAGGAATTTTTTATTCAAAATATCACTTTGAAATTTGAGTATGCATGAGACTATGGCAAGGACTTCTTTCTTTATTGTAGAGTAATTTTGTTGAGTAGTATTCCAAGTGCCAGAATAAAATCTAATAATTTGTTCCTTTGATTGTGCGGTGTTTTGAAGTAGGATTCCACCAAATCCTATTTCTGAAGCATCTGTTTGGATTATTTTAAATAAATCGGGATTAGAAATATTTAAGCATGGTAATGTTTTCACTTTTTGTTTTATTTTTTGTATTGCTTCTGTATGTTGAGGAGTCCATTGTTCGGCCGAATTTTTTAAACATTTTTGTAAAAGATTTCTTTCTTTAGAGAGGTTTTGATAAAAATCAGAGACATAATTTAAACACCCTAAAAATCTTTGTAATTGTTTTTTATCGGTGATTTCATCAGGGAAATTGTCAGCAAATTTGATTACTCTTTCAACAGGAGTTATCATTTTGTTTGATATTTTATAGCCAAGAAATTGTATTTCTGTTTGAAAAAGTTTTATTTTTCTTTGAGAAAGGACTAAGCCATTTTTCTTTATGATCCATTTGAAAGTCTTTAAATGTTTCCAGTGATCATCAATAGATTTAGAAAAATTGTTTATAATCCATAGCTCACAAATGTGGACTTTTGGAATTTTTTATACTTTTTTCAAATGAAAGCATTCGAAAGAACTTTATATGAGTGAGGTACATGAAAATGACATGTGTTGTTTATAAAAGCATGATGGTGACAAGAATTTAAAGCTTGACTTCATGGAGGCTACGCATGGATGAATGAGATAATGAAGCTTCATTATTTGCAGGACACATGGCTGCATGGGGAGAGCTGTGCTGACTTTGGGGACTGCATTGAAAATTGCATTCGGACATCTGTATAGCTGAATTAATTCTGCATGGAGGTGGATGAAGGCTGTATGCGATGGCGAGATCTGCATTGAAATTTGCATGATATTGCTGCATGTGCTGGATTTTAATCATTTATGAGGTAGTAATCTGGTGGTTGTGGACTGGGGGTCCATACGCCATAATCATTTTCTCTTTGGAAGAGCTTGATAAGCTGTCGCTTTGTTCTTTCAGTAGTATGAAGAGACGATGCATTTTGGAATGTTTCTAGAATTTCATCAAGAACTGTATGGCCAGCTCGAAAGGGATCATAATAAACAAATGTATCTTCTGCAAGATCTTCATCAATGCAGACGACGCGACGACCATCGCTCCAGATTCCCTTAAAAGTACGAGCAAATTCAAAATGTCTTTTGATATTGATGAATCTTTGATTTTGATCAGCTTGAATATTGTAGAATTATAGACGCTCCAGGCTGTAACTGAGATCTGCAGCATCTGAGGATTCAAATTGTTCTGCTTGATTCCAATTGCGATCAGGAAGATGTTCATAATCATTGATTGGAAGGCTGTATTTCTGACAGAATAAATCTCCGTCTTCATAATTCATAAGGATCCATAATTGATATGGTTGATAAAACCGGAATTCATCTCTTTCTCCAAGAGTGGAAGAGATTGTCATGAGAAGATTGCGCTTGGTGATGCCAAGGCAACTGAGAGCATATTTGACAATTGCAGGCAACTGTCGATGAATTGCTAAATTGTCTCTGTCGAGAATGAATCGATGAACTAGACCTTGTTCAATATAAGAAATATCAAATTCATCAGCGGGCAGGAACATCTTTGGAAAACCAGTGGCCCAGCTGAGATAGGATGCTTGATTTATTAGTCGCTCCATGATCTGACAAGAGAGAGTTTCCCCTCTAATTCTTGCAGATAAATCGTCCGGAAGAAGAGTATTAACTCTTTCCAGGATTTGTTGTCTGTATTCAATTGGAGGGAGGGATGACGATGCACATTGTTGTTCAAGCATTTGAATTTTTGATTCCAAATATTTGATATGATTAGACAAATCAGATAGGTGCTTTCGCATTAGAAAATTACGTTGGCCAGTAAGGCATGCACTCCAAATGTTATCAATAAGGGTTTGAGAAGCAGCAGAGGGTGCTGGATAGAAGGATGGAAAAGGTATTTGAAAGGGTAGTTCTTCATGAACAGGAACAGAGGCTTTATCTGAATCTATTGGTTGTTTGCCTTTATCTTTGGAAGACATGATTGGTTTCCTATGGGGAGAGGAAATGAAATTAGTAATAATTTCAAAATAACCATAACTGTTATTTGCAACTTGACTGTTTACCAATTTTCAATTACATTTGGAAGAAAATAAAAAATAAAAAAAATAAAAAGGTGAGAAAACAGGGCCCCATGCGGGTGTATGTGCCAAGGTGCATCCTATATCTAGGTCTTCTAAAATTTAAATCACCTAAAATAAATGCCCAATGAAATAGGTAATGATAGTTTTACTCCATTTGTAAGTTGGTATGATTTTGACTGGAGTAAAATTGGCCTAGGACCGATAAATGTGTGAATAATAAAATTTTATAGTTGCAGTTTTAGAAGTGGGCCTTACTGATGCCTTAACTCGTGCAATTCTTTTCTATGGGCCCAATTAGCTGGTGAGAGAATGGGGATATCATCCAGGTTTGAGGGTGATTAGAAGAGAAGCTAACCTCCAGTCCTCCATGCTAGTTATATGCAACTCTCATTTGAAGGGAAAATACGTATAAGGTCCAGTGGAATGGATTTGTCATTGTTGCCATACCTTATCCAAACTATGAAAACTTTGCGCAACTAGTATTGACTTTTATCAAATCAATTACAGTTGCAAAAACCCTAATTTATTATATGATTCACCTTCAAGTTTTCCACATCCAAATGGAATGAAATTACAGCTTCATTACAACCTGCAGTTATAAAGCATCACATGCCCACCAAGTGGACAAGCAATTGACTGCTTCAACAAACTTGGAGCAACCATTTACCGTCCATTTTCTAGTATCTTCATATTTATTGATGACCCACTAAATATAAGAGGGTGGGCCCCACTGCCCATTCCATTTAGAGAACAACCTTCTCATCATCAGATCATTCTTCTCTTTTATTGTGTCTCGAATCTGAATCCCCTGAGTGGTCTATTGCACACTCTTGACACTCTCCATGAGACTCATCCTGGGGCCTACTTATTGATGATCCGAAGAGACTTGCAGTAGTGTATCTTTAAAATTTACTTCAATGGCATTTAATCTTACAATGAGACCAAATCCTACCGAAATAAGATTCCTCGATATGCTATTCGAGTAGGGAATGATATTCAATTTTAACGATTTGGATCTTCAGTAGGTGGGCCCTACTAAGAGTCAAACACATCCCACTCAAAAGGCTGTAATAACAGACCACTCAGGTTTGTGTTTTTGTAGAGAGAGAGAGAGAGAAATGGAGAGAGGATTGAGTGCATACAGAGCAGTGCTGAGGTTGGTGAGGCGCCTGCCCCCTGACACCCGCCCTTACTACTCCAAGTTCGCGAGGGAGAACTTCGTCAACTACAGACAAGTCGACGACACCAACGCCATCCAAGACCTCTTCCAAAGAGCCTACGCCCATTCCACTTGGATTCTCCAAAAGGTCTTTCCCCCCTCTCTCTATCTATATCTATATCTCTATCTCTCTCTTTTGTTCTTATATGTTTTCATTTCCATCTTTGCAGTATTCGGTAGACCAATCTGCGGCGGATAGGCTGAAAGAGATCTGTTGTCGGTAGCCACGCGCAGATGCAGAGAAGATGCTTGCAAGAATTCCCCAGTGAGGGCGGCAGCGTGAATTTTTCTCATTCTATATGAAATGAAAGGATTTAGATTGTTCTTAAGTCGATTCTTACTTTTTGCAGTGTTCGTTAGATTTCTCATTTTGATGGATTTCTGTTTCCATCTAGCCATGTACACTTGCTCGATGAGTGTTTGTGGAAATACCCAACTGAAAACCCAATACCCACATACACTTGCTCAGTGAATGTTTGTGAAAACCCCTAAATGGCAAGTGAGTATTGTTAAGTGCCTTAGTGAGCTCATAAATGAGGCAGATGGATTTTGCCTGGTATACAAAAACAATGTTGAATGTCACCTCTTGTGAAGGAGATATGCTGCCAATTCCCTAGTGGGAATGGAAGTGTAAATTTTTCTCAGTTTATATGCAATGGAAGGGTTCAGAATGTTTTGATTTCAATGTTTCCTCTTGTAGTAGATACCTCTTGTGGGAATTCCCAAGTGTAAGGTCCACCTGCAGCAGCATCAAACAGCTTGCCTTCTGTTTAGTCATTGTTAGGAGCTGCTTTTCTGTTTTATAGAGAAGGTGATATATCTATTGGCTATATTAGGAACATGTTACAATCATTCCAATTAAGATGATTGCATTTCATATCTGATTTGTATTCTTGGATTGAAAGGGATTCTTATTAAGCTTTGATGTTCTCTGATGGTAATATGATGGACAATTTAATTGATGTTCTAGTTCTATGTCTCTGCTATATTTGAATTAGCCTGTGTGAAGAAAGAGTTACGGTTTATGATTCTGTGATGTAAATTGGAGACTCCGTCAAGTTTTGAATGGTGGGAAATCAAGGTAGCTGGTTATCTTGCAAAAGTAAACTAGGTTATCTGGTTTTTCGGGTCTTCCATGAGTATCTTCCTCCTTGTGTTAAGGGAGTTTTTAAAGATAATAGGAGGATTAGAGGATGATGGCAGGCTCAACCTATGCATTTCCAGTCTGAAGTAGATCACCAGAAGCAACAAACAAAGTATACTTTCTGTCAATTTCTGAAATCCTGAGTCTGTTTGTTTGTATAGAATACATGTAGAGTAAATGGTTAAATTAGCTGTACGGTATGATTATTGAAGAGGTAAGGAAGCAATGCATATGTGACCTTGACTTTCTAGAATTTGAATAGCCAGGGTGAGGGTGATGGCTGGTTATGAATTTCCCATTTAAAGGGGATGTTATTTGATGGTCCTTTTTTTTATATGCACTCTTGATTCTTTTGGTTTCTAACCACTTACAGAAATGCAAAGTCTTAAAATCCTTAAGATTTCAATAAAACATGAAACAAACAGAGGGCCCCTTTGGGTGGGCAAAAAATAGAATAGAGTGAAGTTAAATGCGCCCCAACCGTCTAAAATTTTAACTCTACCATATTTGGATATATCTGGCCCGATAGATGAAGTAATGTTGTGAGTCATATGTATAACCATTTCACTTCAACTCTAAATACTTTAATTTCCTTTTAGTAAAAGTGGATTCTAATCAAAACATCCACTTCAAAATAAGCATCCAAATGGGGTGATGTGAAGTACTCTTCAACCTACTTCTCTTTCACTTCACTCCACATTTGAAATTCACTTTATTTTACTCCACTCCTCATTTATCCAAACAGACCCAGGTGTTTTTGTATTTTGTCTTTCTGTGTTATAATGAACTTTTATCTTCTGAGCCAAAAATAAATAAAGGGTAATAAAGAAAAAAAAATAGTACTCTGCTATTTTATTTTCAATCTCAAAATTCAAAGTTGCATTTTAGCTGGGCTGAGAACAGATTGGTACTATACATTGCCCCGACTCAGAGAATTCTAGCTGTCTATGACAGTGGAAAGGATCTCTGTACAGCAAACAAACCAAAAGAACCAAATAAATACTTGCTTTGTTATTTTATTTTGATATTCTTAATAAAAAATTCTCAAAGGTCGAGTATTATGTTAGGCATTTGCTCCCATGAGAACATCTTAAGAAGGGAATCCATGAGAACTTCCAATGGGCCCACCTTATGATTCATCTGAACCATTCATACACACAACCACAGGACCCCTTGGTATTCATTGGACCTCAAGGTTCGCACCCACCAAAAGGAGTGGACCGTTGGACTGAGGATCAACGTTTCATTAAACTATAAAGCCATTAAACTTGTAGACCATGTACTACGGGCTACGGGCACCGGATTAATCCCAGATTTGGCAATTTAGGGCCTACCTGTGGGGATCTTTTCATCCCCCAAGTCCCATGATTGATGGGGCCCTAGGTAGGCCCCATCTAACTACTACACTGTGAGAGATGTTGTCACACGAGCAAATCCATTATGTTATTGTTTTTGACTTTCTGAAATTTAAAGTTAAATGTATTTTCACACAAAGGACGAGTTTGAAATGTAGCAGATCACAAGAGGCCTCACAAAATGGAGTGTAGTTTCCCCAATGTCATCCATCTTAATCAGGGTTCACACTTCTAAAAAAAGGTAGGTTATCACACTATTATTACGAATTGGGTTTGGGCCCTTCTCTGATGGACCTGACTCACAAAATAGGTGGTTTGAAAGGTCTTTTACATGACCGGCCTTGTGCAAAATGCCTGATCATGGAAGGTACTAGTTTTAGGCCTCAAAAGTTTTTTAAATTGTATCATTAGATAAATGGAAATATTAATTCATGGAGAACTATTGAGTGTTATGGGTCCAAGCTAATCATAGTGGGTCAGATGGGCTTCTTAGGCCGGTTGTTTCATGCTTAGAGGGTGCTTGGCAGGCCCCTGAATATTGTTCTACTATTGTATGGGAGGAATTGTAAACTATCCTTCTTAATCTTAACTAGCCTAATCTATCATCTCACGGGTCATTTATGGGGTGCTCCGCCCCATAATATGTTCCCGCTTGAATTTTTTTTTTTTTTTTTTGCTATTGAAAAGGGTTTCCAACCGTTTGGGCTCCGGACTCAAAGGGAAGTCACATGAACTCTCCTAATTCCTATAATTTTAATGTGGTAGTGTAATTTCGAACCTAAACCTCCGGTGGTCTTGGACTCACTGAGCTTACTCCTTGGGATTATTGATTTTGATACTTTAATGGAGACATGCGTGCTGTATAATACACTCTTCCGAAATCATCTGTAAATCTAAGCCGTTAATTCCGATCCTTAGTACCCATTCCATTTATTTCCAAGCACCCACCACCAGCCAAGCAATGATAGTAACAAGCATAAAAGAAAAGGCCAACGCATCCATCATAACAAACAGCCAGATACGTAGCTAAAGGAAGGAAGGAAGGAAAGAAACCTAAAAGGCCACACACACATCTATCGATCTCTCTGTGCTGCATTGCAACAATGGCAGAAGAAGAAGAAGTTCATGATCATGACCTTGATGATGTCAGTAAGAGAGAGGAAGAGAAGAAGGCGAGCATGAACGCATCTTTGAGCATCTGGCCTCCCACGCAGCGCACGCGAGATGCAGTCATCAAGCGCATGGTCGACACCCTCTCCACACCCTCCACTCTCTCCAAGCGCTACGGCTCCATCCCCCTCGAAGACGCCTCCGCCGCCGCCCGCCTCATCGAGGAGGAGGCCTTCTCCGCCGCCTCCAATTCCTCCACCTCCACCTCCACCAAGCCCGCCGCCGACGCCTACGAAGACGACGGCATCGAGATCCTCCAGATCTACTCCAAGGAGATCAGCAAGCGCATGCTCGAGGCTGTCAAGGCCCGAGCGCCTCCGCCATCTCCCTCCGACCACTCGCAGACCACTCCTCCGGCCCCCGCCGCAGGCGAGGAAATACCCGCTTTCGAATCCGAATCCTCTCATTCTTGAGTATGATAGTGTCTTTATCTGTTGCTCTCTTTTGGATTTCATGATATGTGGTTTTATGTTGAATGAATGCGGTTTTTAGGGTTTTTATATGAAGTAGACTGAATTTAGGGTTATGCTGTTTTGAAGATGAGGTGAGAAGGTTTTAGGTATGAGGAGGATCTATTTCACATATCTCTGGAATGTTTGGGATTTTGGCCATAAAAGAACTCTATTTGGTTAATTTCGTTATGGATAATTGCTTGCTGTCATTTGGGTATAGGTGGTTTCATAATCATTGAGATAAATTTTTACTGCATGCATCTTATTTTCTGAATCTGTTGTGAAAGCTGTTTTGGCTAGGGTTCTAGCATTTGAATCTGTGATGGTTAAATTTTATGGGTAAATATGTAGTAGTAGTAGTCCTACTTTTTTCTGAGCTATTCAGATAGGCAGATGAAGATCTGGGTCTTAGAATTGACATTCTATAATTAACACCGCTAAATTTTATGGGTAAATATGTAGTAGTAGTAGTCATCCTTATTTCTGAGCTTTTCAGATAGGCAGATGAAGATCTGGGTCTTAGAATTGACATTCTATAATTAACCACCACCCCCCAAAAAACCCCAACACCACCCCCACCCCACCACCCCCCTGCCCCGCGCCAAAAAAAAAAAAAAAGAGCGCGCCATGAAAGAAGATTGGGCATTCATAGCAAAGAATTAAAACAAAAGGAAAAACAGTAAAATTAATTAAAGGGGAACGAAAAAACCGAAGAGGAAGAAGAAAAGGGAAGAATCATCAACAAGGAGGAGGGTTTGGCAATAGTTGGACATCACATTGAAATAGATTATTACAAAAAAAAAAAAAAAAAAGAAGCAAACAAAGAGATTTTTATGACCCTATTCATAGCATTTCTATCGACATTTGAAGTGGATTTAGTTACTTCCTAGGAGGACGAGGACTGTTCTTGCCTACCTGTAAAATGGTGGGCACTTTTACTGCAAAAAATGTCTTCAGTCTATTTTCAAATGGATGCCGTCTTTCCCATTTCTCTATAGGTGTTATAGGAACTTCTGGACAATACTCATTAGCATGATCTTTATGTTGGAATACAAGTACTGTAACATGTTTGAATGGTTATGTAATGAATTGTTTCTTCTGGTTCTTCCAAAGATCAATAAAGCTTTCTTCGAGTTGGAAAGATTTTTGTTATTATTGAGATTTGAGAAACAACTATAAATTTGATTCCATCCTTTGTTTCAACTGCTCCCTTTTTGTTTTCTCTGATTTTATTGCTCTTGACTTTAGTGCTTCATATGGAATTCCAACATAATGAGTGGATGAGTTCATCACCTTGTTATAAAAGCTGTCAAGTATTAGTTTAACAAAAAAAATTTACTAGCTTATTGCTTGATTTGAAATGAAAATTATTTTGAGTCTTTCATGATATCTAAACTAATTAAAATCAATATTTTGAGTTCATATGATTGTATGGTAGCCTTATTTGTCATTGTATTGATGTTTTTATGAATGAAAAACAGGTGTGTTATTATAGATCCTACATACCGGCCTCTTATATCTACCTACATCTTATAGTGTATTTCCTTCCGTACTGTGAATCCGATGACTAGCCATTATAGGGGAATCTACAGGACCTGACCTAATCATACCCATCTCTTGGTAAGGCCTAGAATATATCTTCTTTGAGAAATAGAATTCCATGGTTGAGACCTTGCAACTCCAATACCTTATAAGTATATTTTTACCATCCCTAACCCTCCGTTTGGAAAGGGTGGAAAATGGGGGGGAGGAAAAAAAAAAAGAGGGGAAAGTGGGGGGAAAAGTTTTTTGAAGGGTGTTTGGGAAAGGGGGGAGGGAAAATGGGTGCAAAAATTTTCCCCCCAAAACAAGGGGGAAAATGGGGGAAAGGAGGGGAAAATGGATAAAATTACCAAATTGCCCTTTATATGTAAAAGATAATTTTGAACTTTTTACAAAAGTATAGGCAAAACGGTAATTTTCTCTATCTCACAAACAAATAAAACCTATTTTTTCACTTTTCAACCCCCTACTTTTTGACTTCCCAAACAAGAGGAGGTAAAATTAATTTTCCCTCCCCTTCCCTTCCTTTCATTTTCCTTCCCCCTCAAATTTTCCCTCTCGTCCCCTCTCCCCTTCCCAAACGAAGGGTAAATCTTTAACCTCATAACCTCAAAAAACTTTGTTAAGGAAATTCTCATGGTTTTTATTTTGTTTATGCGAACTTCAATGCCCTTACAATTATTTTTTGTTTTCTTCGTTAATTAAAATTAGTTACCATTCGAAATAAAACTTGTTGATATTGATGTCATTAACATAGAAATTAAAAGCTGTAATTCCTTTTCCCTGTCCAGTAAAAACAGGGTTGATCTGCTGTTCTGCTCTTAAACCCTACTCTTCAAGGTTTTATAAATCTAATAGTGCTGCCCTTTTCTTCTTTTTCTTTTTCTTTTTCTTTTTTCTTTTTTCTTTTTTCTTTTTGGTGAAAAGAAAGTGTGTTCTGCACCTATAAAGAGATTAAAAACAAATTTCACAGATAGGCATAAATCTTCATAGTTCTGGAATGCTGAGAGTTCAAGGGATTGCAATGATGACATCAAGATTATTCTTAGGGTTAACAGGGCAGAGTGAATGCACATCAAGTAGAAAATTAGGTGTCAAGGAGATAAACAACGGCGATACTGTGGGAGTTAAAACCCCACAGAGTACCTTGAAGATTCAATTTCATGCTTAATGAAATCTAATCATTATCAATTGGGGTGAGTTTATACTCATGTCTATAAGAAAGGAGCAAACCAGATGGTAGATGCATTGACGGAAGAAGAGATTCATAGGATTTAGTTCTTGGGGTTTTTTTTAGCTTGATATTATTGTATATTAACTAGGTTTTCTCCTCATTAATGGTACTTTGTCATTATTCACAATGAACAACATAATTTAAGAAGGCAATTATAAAATATCACAACATTTTATCTTTTTTTTTCTTAAATTGATCTGTTCGCAACTTCACCTCTAAGTTATAGTAAGCAATTGCAAGCTTATTTGATTTGTTTTTCTGCATGCTACAATGCATGATTCTGACCAAGGAACTGCCAAATCCCACTTCCACTTCCTGTGACTGTTAGAAATTAGAATACTATGGAACACATATACAAGTAGTCGGAGATAAAGCCGTTTGCAACTAGAAATGGAACCACCACTGTTATTTATAAGTTAAAAGGTCATTCATGATGATTGGAGCCAGAACTATATTGGTTGTTACCCTTTGCCCACATCAATTAATGCCAAGTAAATTATGGAAATCACCTTGGTTAGTGAAGCGCATGAAGCAAAATCTGGACACAGATCCACAAACCACGACACATAATTCAGACCAAGGGAAAAAACCAACAAACTTATTGTAACACTGGTTTCCATGTTTCAGAACAAAATATAGAGATACAATGCTCTACAGAAAAAGTTACTTTGTTATGTTGCACTCCTGTATTCAAGCTATGATAGGTTGTTATGAAGTGTGTGTGTGTGTGTGTGGGTTTTTTTTTTTTTTTTTTTTTGATGTTATGAAGTTGTAAAGGGCTGTAGGGAGAAAATATGTTTTAAAAGAGAGTTAACCCCATTAAGAAGCCACACCCCCCTACCCCAATTCCTTCGTTGTAAATTGTTCTTGGGTGCTGATAAATTTTATTTCCATGATTTTGATAATTGTGGGTTTCCATTCCCATGTATTTGGTTGGATTGTACCAATCAAGTTCTTTTTAAACTTCGGGTCAGTGGTGGGCGCCAACAATGGATAGGTGTTGTCTCATAGAACTCTAGAAAAGGGTAGAATTTGTGGAATTCGGTGATTCACGCGGGTGCGTGCTGTATTCATCATATTGAGCTCACTTGTTCTCTTCTCTTGGTATATACCATGAAGTGACTATTTATCTATTGCTGTTATTAAAGTTCACATACTAGTGCCATTTCCAAGTAATGAACGTGATGTAGTGCTGTCCTGTATGGATCTGTGTAAAGAGTTCTTGCAGTTGAATAACCTAAGTTTCAACTAAGTACACAGTTTCATTATTTGTAGAAGCAGCCATTGTTACTGGTGACAAATAGTACGGGCTAAACTGGTTCTTAGCAAATTGGTATGGATTGGGGAGTGAGTTTGGGCATTTTAAGCACCTGGAAAACCTGGGAAGGAGAATGAAACTACATCATGTTTGTTTCCTTGTCAAAAACTACATGATGTTTTCTAGTGCGGGAGGCCTTACTGGTAGATTGGCTTTTTATTTCCTTATTTGGCTGTCTTTGTACTGGGGAGGGGTGTCACAAAGGCCGAAAATGGGCAGTGTCAGCACATCACAACCCCTGTAAAATGTGCATCTCTGGTTCGAAAAATAGTTCGGTGTCCAAGCTGCAGATGGGGTGCATATTTGCGAGGGAATTCTGGAATCCGTGAAATACAGATGAAAACATGACCCACCCCACACTCACACAATACTGCAAGGACTTGAATAGAAAAACTCAGCTATTGGTCCAATACTTCCAAACGGACAGCTTGAAGTTGGATTGGGCCATATAGGAGACTTGCATTTCGTCTCTTGGAGGCCCAACCAAAGTGTTTGGGCAGAGCTACATGGTGAGCCCCAGTGCTTCTGAGTGCTGCTTGCGTACCTTGTACACTTATCTGGTTTCCCATGAAGACGATATCATGGCCCTATTCTAAATGTGACACGCCTGGAAGAGAACCCTTCACCCATACCCAACCTGCTTCAGTCCATTTAGTGCGGTAAATAGTTGGGTAGGCCGGGTGCATTCCTATCCCTACTTAATTAATAGGTTGAGCATTTTTCACCGAGTCTTTACCAAGTTTCCAACCAAGTCCTCCATTTTATTCTATAGATCTGAGTGACTCGGCAGATTTTGGGTGAGAAACTGATGGAATGTGGTGGGGACTGGGGAGCTAGGTTTTATTTTTATTTTATTTTTTTGGGTGGGCAGGAAGCAGGAAAGATTTAAGAGGTGAAGAACCTTTGAAGAATTTTACGTTTGTCACTTCTAGCAGGGAGTATTAGTTTATGATTAAGCTATTTTAAAACTCCTCCAATATGTGGTTGTTTACCAGAAAAAGAAAATAAAGGATAACTTTTGAAAAGTAGAATGCTACTTTTAACAGTAAAAACTTAGGTTTCAATGGATGAAAAGGGTGTTTCTTGAATGCTACTGGACAAAAGTGATTTCTAATCCTTTAGATAGGAACTGATTTTTGACAGAGCTTTCTTTTTCAAGCAACAAACATATAGCAAGCGTAGAAAACAAATAGTGTTTTTCATGTTACAGAGGAATCCTTGCGTTGGACAAAGGCTTTGTATTCTTGATTGGACGATGGAACGGGGGTGCCTTGTTATTGTGAAAGAAGACGGGTATTAGGACATGGAATTTTCATAGAAAGAGCCCAAAAGATTGAGAGTCCTCCTTCCATGCCTGTAAGAGTTGGAATTTTAGTTTGGGTCCGATTGGGTCTCAGGTCCAACCCTATCCTCGTCAAAAGATTTCAGAAAAGTATGAGCCATCTAACAATAGGCCCTGAAGATGAATTTGTATTTTAATTTAAAAATGAAAACCAATACACGCCCACAGGATGAACTGTCCAGATTGATATACTTGGATTCTTGCATCCACAAATAGGATGATTTGGATGGTAAATCCTCAAGGCAACATGTATTGAGCTTTTTTCCATTGCAAAAGAGTAGTTAGTATTAACGCGATTGACTTGCTTCATGAGGCGTTTGTAATCCTGATCTTACTTTGCTTTTCTTCCCTTACCTAGTGCCGGAAGTTGCAGCTCTCCTATCCTCTATCCAACCAAAAGAGAAAAAGAAAAACAAGGGGGAAGCAGCTACAGAGAGCCTCAAAATGAAAATCCAGTTAAGAGAAACTAGAAAGAGCTTAGTGCTTAGAGGAGTTGTTTCCCATAGCTGGAGACCAGAAATCCGCGCCATTGCTGTCCGCCACATGTACAGTGCATGAAACCGGGACAAGGCACAGCCCTCGACTCCTCAAATCAAGCCTTGATTCCTCTTCTCCTCTGTCCTGAAACATAATCATCATGATGTTGAGATGGAGGTTTACCTGAACAGAAGCCCACAAGGTTGGACCAGCTTATCGCAGAGCAAAGCAATAGGTTTTGGTTGGGTTCCCAGGTCAAGCCACAAAAATGTACTCAACCAGAACCCAAACCATTTATAAATTGAGTGAAAACAAACCAAATGATAAAAAGGGTCAAACTTGGGATTTGGGTCGGTGGGTCTTCTCTAGAATTACCACCCGTTCCAGGTTGATCTCCATTGAAACATAGTCTTCTGCCTATAGAGTTAACACAGCAAGGAGGTTCATCAGCATCTTAGCACACCTCTATAAACCATATATGATTGATGCCATTGATCAATACATGACAATTCTCATGAATTTTTTTTTAATTTTTGATACAATGAGGGTCACCTCCTTCGCATCGCATCTAACCCTCTATTCACCCATGGGACGATGGAGGCACAAAATTTAGTCCCACTATAAGACACAATGATCGAACATTGATATTATTGGGAGAAAAAAAGGGCGAAAAAAAAATTAAATCATATTTGTCCAACCCAGAAGTGCACCAGTGCACCCCCAACCATGATAGGTACACAGTAGGTAGAACCAGGTTAAATTATCAAAAGGAAGCCCCTAGACCTTAGAGAACTTCTAAACGCACCCACCTCTTTTGCTTAGCCCACCCACATTCCAAAAAATACCCAAAATATCCTCCTCTTCTCTCTCCTCTCTCTCTCCTTCCCTGTTCCATGCTCCGGCCACCTCCGCCCAACCCCGCCGCCACCGATCTCTCTTTCTCTCTATCTCTCTCGCCCGCAACCAACAGCCCCGTCCCTATCCCCCTCTCTTTTCCTCTCTCCCCTCTCATTGAGGTAGGTTGGCCAATCATTGCACGCAACAGCGATATCGCCCATATCAGCAATGGGACATTCTATTGGCACACAATTCTTCTCTTACCACACATTTATATATAAAAAAAAGAAAAGAAAACCTACGAAATTACATATGATACATGGATACTTCAAAATGAACAACGTATCGTGTCGTATCGTATCCGATACTTCACTTTTTATGTGTAAAATCCGTGTCCCTGCCATGTCCATGCCGTATATGTGCATCATAGGAAATTACTTTTTTACCCACCCTCTCTTTCTCTCTCCCACCTCCCCTTCACCTCCGGTCCCTGGTCCCTCTCCTCTCCCTCCCCACTGTTTTCTCTCTCTTCCTCCCTTTCTCTCGCCCCACCCTCTCCCTCCCCAGTCCCCACTATTTCTCCCTCCCCATCTCTCTCCCTCTCCTTCTTTCTCTCCCTTCTCCCCATCTCTCCCTCTCCCTTAATTTCCCTGACGATCGCCAGGTTGCCCGATTTGCCGCCAGCCGGGGAAAGGAAGGGAGAGGGAGAGAGAACAACGGGGGAGGAGGAGGGAGAGAAGGGGAGGAGAGGGATCAGCCGATGCTCGCTGGTCTAGGCGAAGCAGGAGGTGAAGGGGAAGGTGTGGGCAAAGAAAGGGAGGAGGAAAGAGAGAAAACAATGGGGAGGGGGAGGGGGAGGGGGAGGGGGAGAGAGAGAGGGGGGGATGAGAGGGATCCGCGCCAGCTGGAGGTGAAAGGGAGAGTGGGGAGAAAGAAAGGAAAATAGTGGGCAAAAAGGTAATTTCACAGGGTGAGATTTTTTTTTTTTCTTCAAATGTACGTGTGGTAAGGGAGATTTCTTACGTGCGAATGGCAGCTCCCTTCAACAAAAGCTTGGAGGATATTAAGATTTGTGCTGCTGGTTTTCCACAGACAAAAAATGGCGATTGTAGGGAATGAGGAAATACTTTTCTCCATTAATGTATAATCTATATTTTGCTAACCCTACAAAAATAAGCTAATAAATTGTTGTTTTTTCACGGCTCTGGGTGGGGTTGGTTTGGTTTTACATACGTTTGTACGTGCCCTAAAGTTTTTTTTTTTTTTTTTTTTTACCGGACAATCTTCAAAGTCAAGAATTTTCATGCAATGAACGTGAACCGATTGCCACCGTAATACTTCATCCAAACATGAACCGAGTCTATTGGAGGAGGAGGAGGAGGAGGAGGAGATAGGGACATCTACCAAGAAATCAGCTTCATCCGTCCAACGAGTATCTGTCATAATAAGCTCTTTTTAATGGTTTTCCTTTCATCGGCTACGATGGAACGGACGAGAGTACTCATAATGTGTAAGCGGGCCACAAGTTTTTTGGTAGATGACCCAACAAACCCCTTATTTACCGTTGTGCAGGGATCAGTGCTACATCAACATCCCACGTGTATATGCCCTTTGACAGAGTCACAGAGTCGTCGGGTCAGACTAAAAAACAAAGAAAAAAACGAAACACTCGCTATTGTTCACATCCAGACCGTTCATTAAGTTCCCCCAAAAGACTTTCCGCGCCCCACATGATCAGATTAAAAGTAGGCATGCACTAGCAGTGGCACAACACACAAGTGAATTTACCGACAGGTGTGCAGACGATGGCAGTCGCTGCATGTACGGCGAGCTCAGCACCTAAAACACAATGAGAGGGACATCGTAAAAGAAACAAACAAAATGAAAAAAGAGAGAGAGAGAGAGACGGTAAATAGACTCTTCATGGGTCATGATCCGCTAAGCACTAACTTGAAGTCTTCGACCCACCCAAATATATCATAATCATGGAAGGATGCAGTGGATGAAAAGATGGGAAAAAAAATCACTCTTTTCACCTAATCTCACTGTGAGTGGAAAGAAGAGGTTAGGATGGTCCTAAGCCAAGTAAATATTTCCGTCACCCCAGTATAAGAACTTCATGCATAGTGGTTTAGATGGGTTCATATGGGCCCCTACTTTTCAATTAAAGCTCAAATGTGGGGTGTTGTTTTTTTTTTTTTTTTTTTCCCTTCCTTTTTAGTAAAGCAAGTACCTGAACCTGGTCGTGCAGAAACCTGATATATCCCATCGCCTCATGAAGAACAGAAGCCGTGTCTGTCTGCATCAGTCAAAGTCAAACCACACATCCGAAACACAAGAAAAGCTACAATCATATTAAAAAAAGAAATCCAGTTTTTGGTTTTTCCAAATTTGAGATTTTCTCCACCTTGCCAAACGGAGAAACCAGCTTCTGCAATGCCGTAATCCGTTCTCCCAGCTTCTCCTTTTTTCCCTATACATATCAGTAACAAAAGAACAACAAGCAAATAAAAAAAAATCACCTATAAAAATTAAAAAAAAAAAAGGAAAGCTTTTTCAGATTCCTCCTCTGGGTCTCTTTTCCTTGTAATACAAATTTCATACCTTGGATGTGGTGAGTTCTGTTCTGGACTTTTTACATGCTTTGCCACGGCTGTCAGCAACAACTGAGTCTGCACGGCGAACCGTGTCGTGGAGCGAGTCACCTCGTCTTTTCCCTTCTTCTTTAGCTTCACTATTCCCAGCTTTCTGCAAAAGCGAAGTTTGTGATGGAATTACCAAGTGCATGCAGGGTTTACCGCATAAAGATTCTACTTAAGACTCACCCTCGATTTCGAGAAACTGCTACCGCTGCTCGAAGATGTGGAAGAGGAATCGCATCCGCCCGATTTCTGCGCAATTGCACCTGTTTCCGAAAAACCCATTTCGGATCGGTCCCCAAAACAAAGCATTTGCTGTGGATCTTGGTCGGAAAAGGAAGATGGGTAGATCAAACTCTCCTCAGTGCCAAGACCCACGTCTCCGGATTCCAGCAACTGTGAGAAACTTGTAAATCCCTCGTCTGTCGCCATCAGGAAGCCCCTTGAGAAGGAAAAAGAAAAAAAAGAGCGGTTTTCTTCTCTGCAACAGCTGTATTTCAGGTGGTTGGTGAAGGTGAAAATGGGAGAGAAGAAGGCAGACAACGAAGCAACAGGGACATTGGATCTTTGCAGCTAACAGTTAGTGGAAGCAGACAGAGATAGGAAGAGAAACAGGAAGGTTTGAGCAAAAAAAGAAGGTTCTGGTAACAGCAGAGAGAGAAAGATAGAGAGAGGTGAGCGTGGGGTTTGGGCTGCGTTTTGTTTTGTATAGCTTTTGTTATTTTGGTTTTGATTCGCGGGCTTCGGTTCGGCTGTCTCAGTCAAACGGCCCACCCGAGAAAACCGTGGTTTTCTCGAAGGCAGGAAGCGGTTTTTGGTCTGGCACGACGAGTCGACGACAAGGCGCGATTCAGAGAGCTGTTCACTGTCACGGTGTCACAAGCGACCACCGTATTTTGTAGATTCGATCATTCGAATGAAAGAAAAAAAAGCATGCAAATACCTCATATTTCGAAATACAAGTAAAACAAAATATTCTGGTGTTATATGAAAATAATTTTATTTATGAAGAATATTAAGATTTTAATGGACAAAATTGGAATCCATAATACTTTAATTACAATAAAATATTTAAAAAAGGAATTTTTTGAAGGAAAACATAGTAGTGAGCATATGAGCACAATTTATATGGATATAAGTTGTTGAACAGTAAGCATATGAGCACAATTTTTTTGAGGGAAAACATAGCAGTGAGCAAAGCAAGGCAACTAACCTGTTGAACATTTGAGGGCTTATTTGTGTAATATTGTGGAAGAGGAAATATAGGTTTTACATTGGAAAAAAAATAGGAGTTTGAGAGGGAGGGTCTTCTAAAAATAATTTGAGTTCTAAAATTAATTTCCTCTTTCACGAGAAAAAACAACGTAAAAGTATCGCCTTTTTTCATTCACGCGTCCACGAGAGAGTCTATGCAACAATGTGCCTTTGAAGGGAAAAAACGGTAATCCTAATTAATGTTTGTTTTTAAGTGGCAATGTAAAATCTGTAGTGAAATAATTTTTTCTACCAAAAAATTTGCTTTTCCATATTTGATTGGTCACAATAGGTGAAAAGGTTTTAGCCAAAAAAAAGTTATAGTTTTACTTTACTAATACTTTATTAGCTTACAAAATATTTTACATTACAAAATACAAGTGGAGCAGGTGGTCCATATTAAAGTGACCGTATCTATAAGAAAATCGGCCTACCACGTTATATGATATTAAATGTTCAATAATAAAGAAGTCGGAAAATGTTGAAGTTCACGCTGCGAATTTGGTCATGCTTTTTTTTTTTTTACATGCATATCTTTGAGGCATTTGATCCAACAAAACTAATCCTTCGCCAGCCGTCTACTAAACCTCACACAAACGCACACGTAGTAAATTTTAGATAGTTTCAAACACAAACCGTGGGGAGCAAATCCATATTTTATACCACCCCACCATCTTTCAGATGAGCTAAGTCATGCATGCTTGGAAGAATGTTTGGAGGGACAAAGCTACCATACGACATGGCATCATAGTATGATGCAGCAGCTGCATAAGCAAGTGGGTGGAGCCCACCTTTAATAAGTGAAATTCATTCATTGGCTCTAACACCCATTGTGGGATGTATATATATATTGTAAGGTCTGCGACCTTACTGGATCAATTGGGCCCAATAGCAAGCCCGTGACCCGTTTATTTCACTATTATTATAATTAATTGTATTATTAGATATTTAAGTGGGTTTTGGCCTTGAGTGAGTTTCTTTTAGTGTTAAAATAGTGTCTGCGAAGTTTCGTTTGCTTTCGAGTTCGTTTGATCGTAGTAGGGGGTAGTTTGCAAATTATGGAAAATTGAGTGTTTTTTCGAAAAATTCATATCACCGTGATTTTGGGTTCGTTGGAAATGTCTCGTCGCGCTGATCATTTTTGCCCCCTGACTCGTCGCGATCCGACGATCAGAAACCCTTCAAATAGTCAATTCTTTCACCGTACCCACTTAAGGGCAAGTTAGTCTTTCTCCCTTCCCTCTCTTCTTAATCAGAGATTATCCCTAATCTCTTATTCATCTCTACAACGAACGAAGCTACAACAGCCTTTTTCTTCTTCCTCATTCTTCCAAGACTCCATAACTCCTTCCCTGAAGGATCACTGTTGCGATCCGAACCGCTTATCTTCTTCCTCTCGATCTTCTCTCTCTATTGATCCTGGTTTGGGTAAGTTTTACTCACTTTCATCTTTTTAATCGATTCTCTTTGGTTTAGATTTAAGCTTGATCTTGATCTTTTTCTTTCTTTTCTTCTCCGTTGCATTCTAGATTGCGTTTGGTCGGATTAGATTGTGGGTTTTGCGAAAGAGAGCTTCTCCTCAAGCTTTTTCCAATTTCTAATCGTCTTCTTGGTTGAGGCAAGTAGATATGCATTTTATTTTTAATCATGTGTGTATTGTTTCTTTTTATTGCAATGATATCCTTGTTAGATTACCCAAATTTCAAGTTTATTGTTGGTATTGCATTGGGATTGACATGTTAGGTTAGATTTGTGGGTTGGATTGGATTAATTGTTAAAGTGGTACCCCTTTTGATGTTTTTAATTTGATAAAATGGATGAGAATGATGATTGAAATGATTGGTGAGCATGGAAGCTCATTTTCTGCAGAAAAAATAAGTAAAAAACCCATTTTCGGGCTCAAGCTACAGTGCCGATCGATCGGGCCTACAAGCCGATCGATCGGACTGAAATTTGGCCTCGGTTAACTGAGACGAATATCAGTCCGATCGATCGGAGGGCATTTTCGTAATTTTTGATAACTTTGGAAAAGAACTTAAAACACTTATAACTTTTAATCCGTACGTCGGATTTCTACATATTATATACCGTTGGAAATCCCTTGAGATGTAGAATCCAATGGTTCTAGTTTCATCACGATTGAATGTCGGGAAGTAATGTAAAAACTCAGATTATTGACCCAACCTATATTTTATTAGAAATGAGACCAATAACTTAGGTTGGGCCTTAGATGTTGGAAACCAAGAACCTACTATCAGTTGACCATTAATGGGGATTAAATCGTAGCACGTGGCTTGGTGTGCTTCGATTAGGTGTCTAGGTATTCGTGTATTAAACATGAGATAACCGAATGCGTATGAAATTGAATTAATAGATGCTTAAAATGATTGTACACCAAGGGATTTCTTTAGAAGCATCGTTGATCAAATTCCACACGTACTCCGTTAGAACATGTAGGATACATGGATGACACCACTTGCCTAGGTTTGGATCGTAATTCCTCCTTGACTTATTTAATCGTATCCGTTGTTATAATTCCTTGTACACTCTCTCTTTGCATAAAACACTTAACTAATTATGAAACATAATCCCTTGTAGAATTAGGACTTGGACCGAACTTAGAGTGTACCTTAGTACCCCGTGTTATGTAATTGATGAACATGACTGGCTAGACTAAAGGGATTACCATGTGATTGGTTTTGTCTTGTATTGATTTGAATGAGATAATCCCTACGAACATGTATTGTAAATTGAGCTAGCCAGACTTGCTTGTCTTGGTCTATTCTCGTGTCAACACCACATTATTATTATTATTATTATTTGCATATCATGGCCAACTGCAGTTTGAGGTTTATTGATGGGCCGGTTACTCGGACATCGGGGTGAGCAGTCGGCTTTGGACGGCGTCAATGGCATTTAATAGTTGGGAGCGGGCTGGGACCGTGCTACTATTCTCAGGACCGGGAGCTGGATCCCCCTGGAGCCGGACTTTGGTATTAGTAGTCCGGATAGGATTGTTACTGGTACCCCATGAGATGGCTTGGACATCCACGGAGTCTCCCTTTTGTGCATTGCATTACATTGGTAGTGATGATTGTTAGTATTGCTAGGATTTCTATTTATGATCCTGAGGGTTATTTACTCATGCTACATGCTAGTATTGTTCATTGTATTCCTACGATTTTATACTTGTCATTACTCTTATATTTGATACATGACATGATTATTTATATCTTGCTTATCTATTGCTCAACATGTCGTTGACTATATTCCTTGGTGTGCAGACTCCTCAGGTGAGTACTACTACGAGGAGCAGGCCAGTGAGGAGATCCCAGATGATCTCCAACCAGCAGAGGAGGAACGAGAGTGGCGTGCCGATGACGTAGAGTAATGTCATCATTCCCGGCACGAGAGCGATTCATCGGGACTTCCTTAGATTTTATTTCTTCATTTATTATCTCTCGTTGATCTTTCACACTATTGTTTAAATTGCCTTGATTAGTGGGATGACCATTAAATGAATTAATTTCCTTGTTTAAGTTTTATTTTATTCTTTGTTCAACTTTAATATATATTGAGATTCATTATTCCTTGTTGATATCCAAATATGCCTAGAATTGTATGAGTTCCGCAAATTCTTATTTTATTTGAGGCTTGAAATATTATATCCTCACAGCGGACTTACGATCCTTTGGCCTAAAAGATAAAAAAATTAATTAGTCCTAAATTTCACTCCCCGGATCTGGTTTATTCTCTAATCGGGTTCGGGGGACGTGACATATATTATTCAAATCAATAATATGCACACCGTTGGATTAACTAAAACCTGAATACATGATTCAACTTTATTTATTTTCTCTATTTTTCTTATGGAAATAGAAGTTTGGCACATATTTAAGATTAGCAGGTCAATCTAACGATAGGTCCCACAAAATACACTTAGAAGTTATACATGCGAAGAATATAATGTGTGTAAAAGACGATGAACGGATTGGATTTCTCAAAGGTGGGCCCCACCCACTTACATATGCCAGGTGTTGTGTCATACTAAGATGCAGCGCTGCTGTATGGTAGCTTTGCCCCGTTTGGAGTTAGTAAAAGTTTATTTCATTGGAAATCGGGAAAAAAAATATGGTAGTCCTCTTTGCCCACTAGGCCAAACAAGAACACTCATACCTAATTTTCGCCGTTAATAATACAGAGACATGTAATTTTACATATTTTCATTTTTATTCTACTTCTAGATTTATAGCTTACTTTTAAAATATTTGGTTCGGTTTCCATCTAAGATGGGTAAGTAGTCCTCAATGCATCCACTCCTCGTTTTCTCTCTCTATATATATAATATTTTTTAACCCATACAAGTGGTTCGCATGAATCTAATATTTAGGCACGCACTTACCTATTAAATTCTCACTAGCAATAATCCGTTATCAATTTAAAAACTAATCACCATTGAATTTTATCACAATACTTGCCATGCCATCTACGATCATCATCCTTAGATGCTTTAAATTGAGGGTCATGATCACTTGATCATCCTGATATTTCAGATACATTAATCCACATCAAAAAAACTTTCCAAACCCAGTCTCATAAAATCAAGAGGGCCCTGTATTGAAACCATCCATCTCCCACTTACCTATTAAATTATCACTAGTAATAATCCGTTATCGATTTAAAAACTAATCACTATTGAATTTTATCACGTATTTAAATAGAGGGTCATGATCACTTTATCATCCTGATATTTCAGATACCTCAATCCACATTGGAAAAACTTTCCAATCTCAGTCTCATAAATTCAAGAGGGCCCTGTATTGAAACCCATTCATCTCTCAATCATCTTTGTAATAGAACTATTCGATCAATTGAGTTTTTTTAAATTTTTTGATAACTGTGATAGATCAATGGTTCAGATTTAGTGCGATATTAGTTCTTACACCCATACAACTATCCAATGATTTGAATGGTGGTTTGACGATCCCACAATCAAGGAAAAAAAAAAAAAAAAAACGAATTGTTCAAGTGATTGTGGATATCCTACATCCCTATGCTTGTGATATCCTACAAATCGAACAATTCTGTGGTAAATATATATTTTTCGACTGCTCTGGGGCTATTGCCAGTTCTAACACCTTCCGAACGGTAATATATATTTTCGACTGCTCTGTGGCTATTGTGAGCTCTAGCACCTTCCGAACGGTAATCGTCTCTATTTCCTATTGTAATTTTGGGAAGTTTGGTAAGCTTTTGGGAAGTTTGAGTCCGGAGATAAACAATTCTGAAATTGGTTTAGAAGGGCTTCTGATTGATGTAAGAAAAGAAAAGGCTTGGGAACAGCAATTGCCGTGTTTCGGGGTCTTCACCTGCTGCAGGGGGATTGAGCCAGTTGGAAATCTTTGTACCATGCGATCGTTCTCAAAAATACTTTTACTTAGAATATGGGCCCCACTCAGTTTCTTGGTCTCTGCCTCTGACTCACCCGAGTAGACCGAGTCTAAATAGAATCTTAAAAAAGCCATTCTTATTGAAACTCTTCCCAGTTCCTCTACTCATAGTATCTCAAACTATACAGTAATATTTGTTTTTGCAAGTGGTAAAGTAATGTTCGCAGTCAAGAATTTAATTATTCCCTATTTGATTGGGCATAATAAGTGGAAAAGTAACGTTTTGACCACTAAAAATCACTTTTACTTTGCTAGATCAACAAAAAGTTTACCAAACCTCATATAAAAAACAAGGGAAGTGGTTACTTTACCACTTGATTTTCTCATATCACGTAACCTTATTTTAACTCATAATGAAAACAAATCTCACTTTACCAGAAAAGGTATATTTTATCTTTATTTTTTGTATCTCAATTCTCAGCCGCTAAAAGGTTAGGACCCAAGAGAACCCACACACACACTCAGAAAGAAAGCCCACACAAGTGAGAAAGGAGCCCACACACGCAAGAAGATGTGGGATGTGGCATACCTAGGGTTTGAACCCTAGGGATCGAGCTAGGTGACAATTGTCACTTTTTACCACTTGGGTAAATTAAGAGTCAGTATCTATTTATTTCCTTTTGCATTGATTATATATTTACTTTATGTACTTTATTACAAATAAAAACAAACAAGGATTTAGAAAGCATGTTTTCAAAAAGAAAACTATTTGTATTACAAATATGGCTCCTAATGCCAAAGCCAACTGAAGTGATGGTTTGATCAAATCGAGTATGGAAACCTGTAGGCTTAGGCTCCGGCCTCCCAATGCTCTAGTTGGAACTACCGTGGATGATTGATTGTTACCACTAACCACCGGATCAATATATTGAACATCATTATCAAATCCTTGTACATCTTGCATATTATTATTTATTTTAGAGGCAACCAAAATGGAGGTCAACAAATTTAATCAATGAAGCGTATTGATTAAATGATATGATGCTGATTATGACACTGTGATTGTAATGGTGATGAAAAGTTTATCAAAGAGTGACAATTTTCTTTTACGCATATGTGCACTGCGCATTAATTGTCATGCAAAAACAGGTGAAATTTAAACGAGTTTGGCCTTAGGTGACACTCAAAATGACACTCGCACTAGAGCACACGTGCCAAGAATAATTTTTCCAAATGAAATAATCAAAGCTTTCCATCTAGTAAATTAGGCCTTTTCATTTTATCCTCTTTTAGTGAGACCTACCATGACGAGTGGGTTGGCTGGCCATTTTAATCCCGTAGTATTTGACATCATGGTTCTAACATTCAGAAAGAGAAGTTGGGTTATGTGAAAAATATTACTCGGATTAAAGCTGCTTTTTTTTTTCTTATGGTGATGGATAATCCAAACATGTATTAATGTTTGAATCACCAAAAAAAAAAGGGACCTAATGAAAAATGATGGCTTACTTTCTTGTAAATCAGTGAATTCGCCGTTGAAAGTAGATTTCGAGTCCATTGAAGTGGGTTCTACCCAAAAAAATAAGAGGGGGATAGGACTAAAGCAAGGGGTCTAGATTTTTTTAAAGGAACCTGTACAGTGTACACAAACTTTATTGAATTCACATGATTTTTTCCATAATGCCGTCCTTGTGTAATTGCTACTCAAAGTTTTAAAGTTAAAATTAAGTTTCAGTTAGTTATTTTGAGGTTTGGCTGGGTCCAACATGAATTCAACTGTGTCTACGCAAACTCAAACAAGTTAAACCATCCCTCGGGTAAAAACAAAACAAAAAAGTTAACCAGCCATCTTACCATCTTAGTCAGATTGAGGTTAACTCAAATGACTCCTGCCCACTGACTTTCCTTGGATATTTGGGAAATTCTATTCGCACCCACTGGATGTGATGAATACACCCACAACTTAAATATTTTTTAATTACTAAAATGCCCTCGGGTGAAAGGACGAAATTGCCCTTACCATCAACATCTGTCTTCCTCCTTTGGTTCACCAGCAGCAGTCTCCAGTCTCTTCTTCTTCTTCTTCTTCTTCTTCTCCTCTCCTCCTATCCCTTTATCCATTCCCTTCTCACTGCACCTCTGCACTCCTTCTTCTTCATTGATTTTCATCTCCTCCATCATCATTTCTTCTAACTCTTTTTAATATATCATCAAGTCTCCTCCATTTATTGAACGAACTTGGAAGTACAATTATCCCTACACCACATTGTGTATTTAAAGTAGGCATTTGCAATATGGACAAGCAGTTGACGATCTACGAAAATGAGGTATATACATTTTGACTTCATTTCGTTTGTTTTTTTTTTTTTCTCGCGTCCTGCACGGCATTGTATAAGACGTGCAAAATTATATTGCACGGCCTATATATACCGTGCAAAATTGTTCTACACTGCCTATATATACAGTGCAAAATTATTCTGCACGGCATATATATACCGTGCAATATAATTTTGCACCGCCTATATAAACCGTGCAGAATAATTTTGCACCGCCTATATAAACCGTGCAAAATTAATAAATGAGTGTGCAGTGCTAATCTAAAAATTTGTGATATATTTGCAGGAGGTTGAATCAACCGGTGCCAGTGAGTGCCTTTTGGATTTTACAAATGTCTTCACCACTGACATGATATTCAGAAGTCGAGAGGGCCTAATCCAATGGACAAGGGATGTTGGAAAGAAACATGGCTTGGTAATTGTAATCAAGACTTCGGATGCTGGTGGAGATGGACGGAAGCCGAGAGTCGTTTTTTCTTGTGAGAGAAGTGGTAGTTACAGGAGTCCATCGAAGGTATTCGAGAAGAGAAATCCTAAGAAGGCAACGGGAACGAAGAAGTGTAGTTGCCCTTTTGCTTTGAAGGGTCGAAAGTTGGCAACTGACGACGATTGGATGTTAACAGTGGTTTGTGGGGTGCACAATCATCCAAACGCACAGCATCAAGAGGGGCACTTGTTTGCTGGGACGCTTTCTGTGGAAGAAATCAACATTTTGATTGATATGTCTAAGAGTTTGGTGATACCGAGGAACATCCTTCGAACATTGCAGGAAAGGGATGTGCACAACACCACTACAATTAAGAGTATCTACAATGCTCGGCAGAAGTTTAGGGTGACAGAGATGGCCGGTCGATCACAAATACAGCAACTCATGAGACATTTGAAAGAGAACAACTACATTGAGTATCACACTAGCAACGATGCTACAGATGTTATCATGAACCTATTCTGGGCACATCCATCATCTATTCAGTTATTACGTGCATTTCCAGAAGTTTTGATAATGGATTCCACATACAAGACTAATAGATATCGACTTCCCTTGCTTGAGATTGTTGGTGTCACATCTACTCAATTGACGTTCTCTGTTGCTTTTGTGTACCTTGAATCAGAGAGGGAGACCAATTATAGATGGGCTTTGGAGAGGATTAAGGAATTAATGGATGGATGCATCATGACTCGTGTGATTGTCACAGACAAAGAGTTAGCGCTGATGAATGCAATAAATGTTATTTTTCCGAATGCAGCAAACTTATTATGCAGGTGGCATATTTCTAGGAACATCTTGGCAAATTGTAAGAAGTGTTTTGAGACCAACGACAGATGGGTTGCATTTATCTCTTGTTGGAACACGTTGGTAGTCTCTCCAACTGAAAGCGACTACACGCAAATGCTAAGTGTTTTGGAACGAAATTACTGCGGGTATCCACATGCTGTTGATTATGTGAAGACCTCATGGTTGAATAAGCATAAGGAGCAATTTGTTGCTGCATGGACGGATCGGCATATGCACTTTGGGAACGTCACTACTAACAGAGCTGAGAGTGCACATGCAAAATTAAAGAGACACCTAGGGACATCGAGCTGTAGCTTTGATTCGTCCTGGCAGGTTATACATGCCTTGCTAGAGTTGCTTTTTACATAAATAAAGGCTTCTTTTGAAAAGAGTTTGAACACCGTACAACATAAGTTCAAACCGGCACTGTTTCGTGAATTGAGAGGATTTCTATCAAGGAATGCTTTGGATATAATGTTAAATGAGTCGTTAAGGGCTAGTGATATTGGTCCAGATTCTACATCATGTGGGTGCGTAATCCGACGGACTCATGGTTTGCCATGTGCATATGAAATTGCCGAGTACATAAGGGAAGGTTCTCATATACCACTGAGTAGTGTCCACCACTATTGGCGGAAGCTCAATTTAGAAGCCACTATGGTGAACGAAGTCCTTGAGTTGACCACAACTTCAGAGTTCGAGATGATCAGTAAGAGATTTCAAAGTAGTGATCAGAAGGGTAAAATACAAATTTTAAGAAAACTTAGAGAACTCGGTTGTCCTTCATCTACTTCTCTTATCGAACCAGACGTAAAATTGAATACCCGCGGTCGGTCATCATCGAAAAGAAAGAAGTTGGATAGATCTACCCGTCGGGAACCATCTAATTTTGAATACGCACTATCGATAAAAGATAGCATTCCAGCTAGATTAAGCAATACAGTTGCAACGAAGAATAAGGAGAAAATGACTGTCCGTCGCACTCGGTCATGTACGTTTATGCATTTGTTTCCTTAGTCTTTGGGCCCCTATATCCACACTATTAAGGATGTTGTAGCTGATGGTAACTGTGGATTCAGAGCGATAGCTGGTCTCCTAGGCTTGGGCGAGGATAAATGGATGCAGGTTAGAATGGATTTGAGCAATGAATTGCAGATGTATCAAAATTATTATGCACTGGTCTATGGAGGAGAGGATAGGGTTGGGGAGTTGTATTACGCATTGTGTTACTTTGAAAGCAATCCTTCATTTGATCGATGGATGACAATGCCGGACATGGGTCACTTAATATCTTCATATTATAACGTTGTATTGGTCCTTCTTTCACTACAGCAGTGCCTTACTTTCCTGCCTTTGAGATCATCCCCGATTCCATCAAGTTCTCACAAAGTGCTCGCGGTTGGTTTCGTCAATGGAAACCATTTTGTTCAGGTCTTCATGAAATCCGAATCACCCATGCCTCCCATTGCTACAAATTGGCATAGACACCACCATCCTGAAGCAAACGGATGGCAGCTCCCATATGCAAAGAGCATCGAGCAATTCAGAGAATTGATTGGAAACAGTGTCGCAACGCAGGAGTCGGTCAATCTTGACAGCGATTGATTATGTGTACTCTCTATTTGATGTAAACAAACATATTACATATTTTGTATTGAATGGCCAATGGATTCGATGGGGTCTTTATGTGTTTATGTTGTGTATTAATTCATTAATAATATTCCAAAGAAGGTATTACTTCATTAACAACTGCTCGGTTAAACATGGCTGGGCAAATGTGTTATGCACGGCAAATATTTTCCGTGCAAATGGATAATGCACGGCAAAAAGTTGTCGTGCATAAACTATTTGCACCTTAATAGAGTGCCGTGCACACAGCTATTTGCTCGGAACATGGTGGCCGTGCAGTGTATTTTATCAATTATTCGGACAAAAACACATAACATACATATCCATATAAAACATACAAGTTCAAACATAAAAAAGTGTATCATCGAAACATCCATTAAAAAAATGGATACATCCAAAAATCAGGTGATCCATCCATCCATACATATCCAAAAAATTCCTTACATCGCAAAAATGGATAAACCCATCCATACATCCTCTAAAGTATATGCTTTAATTTCCCATCCATACAGACTTAACAAAAGAATAAGACAAAAAAAAAAAAAAAAACCCTCATGCCATCATGGATCTGTATGGATGGGATATATCGGTAAGAAAAACGCATGCGGAAGGTATTTGTCTCGGGCTGCCACCTCTCTACAAAGCTGGATACCAGAGGGCTGGAGATATATCGGCAAGAAAAACGCTTCAAATCTGTCAATCCAGACTCTTCTATAATAGCATGAAACCGAGGAACATGGATATCGGCCCCATCCCCGGGCTGAGGTATGTACCAATCCTTCAGCCCTCGCCAATGATTGATACATTTGAGTGCCTCACGTTCCTGCACATTACAAGTATAAATCTTCATTAATATCTGTTATTATAGACTTCAACACATCTTATTTGAAAAATGATTAATTAAAACTTTAAAAAAGGCAATTGTACCTCCCCGTCCCATATGAACAAGGCTACGTGTGTCCTAAAACTCATAAGGACAGATAGGTCGGCCGGACCGCCGGGGATAGGACCCTCCCTTGCCGCCGCAGCAGGAGGACTGGATGGTTGTTCCTCCTCGAAATGGGAATCATCCTCCCCTGGTGCTGCTGCAGGGAGACTGGACGGCTGTGCCTCCTCCTCAGAGGAATCATCTTCTGAAGAACTGTCACCATGCTCTTCTCCTGGTGCCGATGCACGGGGACTAGACGGCCGTGCCTCCTCCTCTGAGGAATCATCCTCTGAAGAACTGTCAACATGCTCCTCAACCTGCTCCGGGAGTGGATCATGTTGCAGTTTTCGTCTTCGTTCAGACGCCGTTGGCCGTTGACGGCCGGCGGTCGAAGAACTCGCATGCACACCTCGGGAACGCGATCTTGAGACACTGATCTTCGTCCGAACTCTCGATGGCTCGCTAGAAGAACTGGCCCGTCCCCCTGTCATTTGTGAGCTTCCACCAATACGGCGAGCTGGTCTTCTCGGCATTTCTTCCAATCTGTTAAAAAAGAAAACCAATAAAAGAAGATATCATATTTTTTTGTACTGCTCGATTTAAATAGACAGTGCAACATTATTCTGCACGGCGAAATGGAACCATGCAAGTTCTGTTTGCACAACTAAATGTAATCGTGCACCCTCTGTTTGCACGGTAATATGAAACCGTGCAAATTATATGTGCACAGCTTATATAGGCCGTGCATATATATTCTGCACAGTTTACAATTGCCGTGCAGAAAATCCCTACATGTCTCTGGACTGCCGAGCAGATCGCGAACAAATGTTTTCAAAAATGGAAAACTGGAGTTCGAAACTATTCATCTTTTCACACCAGATTCTTCCCTATTTGTTGCAAAGGTCTCACAACTATACTCTCTAATGCATAAATTACAACCTAAACAAATTTGTGAAAATGATAAACCTATGAAGAAGAAGAAGGGCTCTCACCTGTTTCACTGTCCCTGATGAAGAAGACGAATAAGAAGGAGCGCAGCTCACCAACTGTCCACGAGGGTGTGAGAGCTGTGAAGTGGAGAAGGTCGACGACTCCGAATGGCCACAAATTTGAAAAATGCAAACGAGGGAATGTGTTCAGGAAATGGAACAGGGAACGAATGGTGAGCTTGGATGGGCAGTCTGGGGATTATGGTGGGTGTGCTCAGCAAAATCAAGCCAAAATTAGGATGGGTGTGGTGAGGTCAGCAAGTGGATGTATTCAGGAGAATAGGTGGGTGCATATAGAATTTCCCTGGATATTTTTAGCATGGTGATTGTTGAGCCCACTTACTTTGAAGCCCATCCAGATACATGGCAATCAATGCAGGCATGGCATAAAGAAGTTTGGATTTAGACTAATGATGGTGAGCCACCTATAAAGAAGTCGAACCACCCACATATTGCAAATTGTACCTTAACTAGTGAAGCCTGCACGTGCAAGGCACGTGGAATGTCAAACCACAACTCATAATGCATTTGGATTTTTTTTACGCTTATACCCCTTCTAAATTTCCTTCATTATCCTAGCCCCTTGGTTGGGGTGCAAAAAAGAAATTCTAAAAAACTTCAATACAAATGACCAAAATACATTAAAGTTATAAACCTAGGTCTCAAATAATCTACAAATGAACCAGTCCAATTAACTTTGAATACAAGATATAACCTAATATTTCATGCTCTTCAATTTTCAAACACGTTGGCCATTTTTGAGTGATCCAACCATTCAAGTTGTGAGTCATATTGTCAATCATCAAAAGGCTTAGAATTACATTGAACACACATTTTAGTGTAATGAAAACAAAACATAGGAAAGAAATGATTTTCACCTGTTTGGCATCTTGTTATGCAGAGATAAAAATCACATTTCAGTTTAATGAAAACAAAATCCCGGATAGAAAGGATGTTCACCTTTTGGCATCTTATTGTTTTTTTTAAGAGTACATGTTCATTAAGTCGGTTCACATGTGAGTTACCTGCAGTTATCATTGCCTCGAGTAGTTTTAGTTGATTTGATACATTGTGACCGGCCTCTGTTAGACGCAAATCAGAGTTTTAATCAAACAATCAGGATTGCATTTTAACTTAACAATGGTCGCAACACTACATGAGGGTCTAATGGAGGCACACACAACATATCAAGTTGAACTTTTCATCGAGCTGATGTATTACAAAAAATTTTATACATCATTTGATTTGGGAAAATTTGCTAACCTTCATTGCTCATATTGGCTTCATTGGTACTCTTAAATTTTTATATATCTTCAATTTTGGCCCCGGGCTCAGCACGGGGTTTTCCATAGCTCTCCCGATCGTAACTTGGAGAGCTGAGATGTTTATGCAAGGACGAGGCAGAAGGCCTTATCTAAACAAGGCCATTGTTTTTATTGCAATGTCCTGGTTAAACAAACACTATATCTGATGAATGTTAAGATTATACACTAATGTGTGCTATTTTACATATTAAAAGGTTTCAACTTGATGAGTCAATTGTATGGCACATAGTGTGAGACTCCATGAATGGTGGTTGATAATTGATGATACATGGTGTTTGAGCTTGTATATCCATATTTTATTTTGCATGTTTTATGATACTAAAATGTCAAAAGGATATATATTCTAGCAATGCAAGGTGTCTTAGAGGATTTATCTCATGACAATTAGCAATTTTGTTGCTTTAGTTAGTGCTTGTTAATTCTAGACAGGCTTGGTCTTGGTAGTGACGTTGGATGTAATCAGTGTTTTGCATGTGGCATTTTTTCATGTTCTGTAATTTTATTCTATTTTTTTTCAATATTACTCTTATTTTAGGTAAAGTTCTTTTTTGTACTTTGTTTCTTTTGTTTATTTTTTTTTTGGTTTATAGGACTTCTAGGGTGTAATGTATCATTTCTCTCTATTTCTCACATGAGAGTAAACTTCATCCAGGTTCGAATTGATTCTAACCAACCCCTCTATTTTTTCCTTCTACATTCAGCTCAATAATCTTTGGGTCCTATTACTTTCCAATCCCTAGTGTGGAATAGTATCCCGATCTAGAAATAGTTATTTTATCTTGACATATTTAGTGTCAATTTTAGATCATTGCACTAATGTCTCTAGAAACTGGTTGTAGCTTTACCGAGATGAGATGGTAAAGAGGCTCTTAGGCAAAACAGAACAAAATTGATGAGGCATTTGAGTTTGGTAAGAAAGCTGATACATGCAAAGAGGCCCTTCATCTCCAACTACTTGATGTTAACGAAACTTCTGTCAACGTCAATAAATTCATAGGGTCACTCATGCTGTTAATTGGGCATTTTTGTTGATGTCAACACAATTTATATTGATGTCAACGAATCTTCTATCGACGTCAACAAATTCTAAGGGTCACTGATTGTAATGACTGAACATTTTTGTTGATGCCAACACAATTTTATGTTGATGTCAACGAATGTTTTATTGATGTCAACAAATATTACTCATGACATAATAGAGAATTGGTTATGTTGACATCAACAACAAAAGGGCAAAACGGGAAAAAAAGAAATGATTTGAGCTGGAGGTCCTTGGCCGTCATTATAAAAGTTTAGAGTCTTCGACTGTGGTTACCCTATTTAAGGGGATTTTTATAGTAAATGTCCCATAATTATCGCATGAAATTTTATGTTAATCAATTACAGGTCATACAAAATTTGTTTGCTTGGGTTCCATTGATACCACCATGCAACCATCAAACATTAGGCTCCATCATAGCACTAAGTAGTCCCCTTTTATATATAAATATTCAAGTTCAGTTTAAATAAAATCCATGATAAACCTTCACTTGAAAGATAATAGCAGACATACATGACAGTGATGCCCTTCCTCCTCGCATACTTTGTGTAGGTGAACAATAACACCTTTAGCTCTTTCATGGCTCTACTTATTACTGTAAATGCAAAACCAAAAGAACCAAATGTGAGGTATGGTCTTTTATAAACCAATGCATTTTCAATAACTACATGACCATAAGAAATTAAAAAAAAAGAAAAAGAAAAAAGACCACCTAAAGGCGTGCCATATCAGAAGAAACAAACAAACAATTTATAAAATTAATGACTTCAAAGCCGATGGTAACTTCAGGTGAACTTTGAACAATGTCTAGATATGAAAACATGCAATCAGTGATGGGTTCATGGTTTTTTTTTTTTCATATCGTTGTCATAGACACCAAATACACAAGCTGTCACTCTTGAGCGAAGCAACTCCAAAGGCTGATTTTCAAATAAATTTTGAAACTAATTACTTGAAAGCCAATGGTAACCTCAGATTAATTTTGAACAATGTCTAGAAATGAACACACCCAATTAGTGATGGGAACCTCCCAACAATTTAAAACTAAAATCATCAAAATTTGCAAAAAGCCAACAATTCAAACTCTCAATAAAAATAATCAAACAACCCACACAACATTACATTCTGATTCTCTCACTGGCATTTAATCAAACAGTTACTGTGCACTACATGAATGTAGTTGGAGAATTTTTAAATCTCTTTCATGAAATTATGAATAATTTAATTAGTCAAACTTCAATTTCATAAAGACAGTTAAAAAAAGTTTCACACAAGAAAACAGAGCATTGCAAAGAATTTACCAATGCCATTTACTCCAAAAATGGTAAAGTTCTTGAAATAATATTTTTTCTGTGTCATGGGAGATTTTAGAGAGAAGAGGACACTTATTCTCATCAAACCAACCAATTTCAGCACATAAAAAATTTAATAAAATCAAGTTACAAACAGATGAAGATAGAGCAATGAAGACAAGAAGGGTTTGCACACAAAAATCTTACCTTTAAGCGTTTAAGCATCATTCCTGCTGAGATTCTCAAGGGAAACGAAATGACGAGAAAGGTAGTCTCTTATTTATTTTTTTAGTTTTTCTTGTTGTGTTTGTTTGAGAAGGTCCCCATAGTGGTGTAAAGAAAATATTCAATAGGTCATTTCTTAGTACAAGTGGGCCCCATAGTGGTCTTTTATAATACAAACGGGCCATTTCTTTAAGTGGGCCACATAGTGGTGTAGAGAAAATATAGAGCAAGTAATTTCTTTTTTTTTTATAAGGGTAGTTGATAAATGCAGTAAGTGGGCCCCATGGTGGTGTAGATAAAATCTTTTGACATGACATGTAGCAAGTGGGCCCCATGGTGGTGTAGATGAACTACACTTGTAAAAGGGAAGATAAGCAGATCAAGGTCAAGCAGTTCATTTTTTCTCTTTCATTAAAAAAAAAGGTCATTTCTTCAAGTGGGCCCCATAGTGGTATAGTGAAAAAATTGAGCAACTTCTTCTCTTTTATGAGGGTAGATAAGGGTAGATTCTCTTTTATAAGGGTAGAGATTTCATTACAAAAAAAGAAGAAAAACGGTTCATTTCTTCAAGTGGGCCCTATAGTGGTGTAGTGAAAAAATTGAACAACTTCTTCTCTTTTATAAGGGTTTTCTCAAGTGGGTCCCATAGTGGTGTAGTAAAAAAATTGAGCAACTTCTTCTCTTTTATGAGGGTAGAGATTTCATTAAAAAAAAACAAGGTCATTTCTTCAAGTGGGCCCCATAATGGTGTAGTGAAAAAATTGAGCAACTTCTTCTCTTTTATAAGGGTATAGATATAGATATAGATAGATTCTCTTTTATAAGGGTAGAGATTTCATTTAAAAAAAAAAAAAAAAACAGGTCCTTTCTTCAAGTGGGCCCTATAGTGGTGTAGTGAAAAAAATGAGCAACTTCTTCTATTTTATAAGGGTTTTTTTCAAGTGGGTCCCATAGTGGTGTAGTAAAAAAATTGAGCAAGTTCTTCTCTTTTATAAGGGTAGAGAAACATCAAGAACTCCACATATATTTGTTTCCTATACGTTTGGGAAAAAGGTTTACAACGGACAACTACATCTCAAAGCCAAACCACTCGGGCTCTGAATTTTTCAGACTTTCTAAACACAAAGCTCTTTTCTTAAAATAGGTCATGTGGCAGTTATTTGTGGAAGCTCATCAAACCTAAAAATGTATCATAAAGCCAATAAAATATAAAAGAAAATTGAAATAAAATGATTTAGATCCATTAGATATTATCATCTACTCACTTTAGGGCCATGACTTTATTTAGGGATGTAAATGGCCCCCGATTCTTCGATTATCCAGAGGTTTCGAACCGTTAAAAGCCGAGTCTGAGTCCTTATTTAGACTTCAATAAGTAAATGGGTCTGGGTCTGGATCTGGCTCTACCTTGGTTCGGACCCAAGACCCGACATATTATCTCATTTTTTTTAACATCTCCCCTAAAAACCATATTTTTTTAACATCATTCTCTACTTAGACCTGGATTCGGATCCAGACCCATCCCATATATGGTTTCGATTCCGGAGCCAATAAACCGATTCCGATTTCATATTCGATTCCACCTTTTCCTTAATGATTCTAATTCCACTATGGACCCTGGATTGGAACCGACTCATTTGCAACCCTAACTTTATTAGTTGCAAAGTAATTTTTAGCTGCTTGCGTTATAATTTATAACCAAAAAGAAAAACCTCTTGCATTGTAATCTACATGAAAGTTGATGGCATTATGAATCACTGTAGCTGCCTTGTATACTGAACTTTTTTATTATGATTAATTCGACTGTCATAAGATATATAGAAAGGGTTTATTCTGCTATTCAATCCGAAACTACACTACCACATTGGGGCTATAATGAAATTTATCCGGCTTTCTTTTTGGCCTAGAGGGATGTTAGTATTTTTATTGGCTAATTCATGAGTTGGACAAAACTCTGGGTCCATTGAGTTGTATTTTCTAATTTATTTTAGAATGGACTGTGGATGCGTCGCCGGAAGAGCTAGAGTGAAGAATAGAAGAAAAGAGCAGACCGGACGAATTCCCTCAGGCCCGATCGATCGGTGCCTCAGACCGATCGATCGGTCAGAAAAGACTTACAGTTATTTTGTCAGTCCGATCGATCGGAGGCACAGTCCGATCGATCGGACAAGGTGCGCAGAAACGGGAAGTCTCCTATTCTAATACGATTTTGTTTCCTTTTGAGACTTTGTTTCCCAGTTTGAGTCCTACTTGTGCACTAAGTCTTAGGCACGAATTTTGGGCTATTTATAGGGTGTTTCTCTCAACCCTAGACTACCACCACAACTCTCATTGATCTGAGTCAGAGATATTTTAGAGAGAGTTAATCTCTAGAGCCATTGAGAGATTATTCTGAAGGGCTGCTCTAGAAAGTTGTTGCTGCTTCTACCTTCTTGTAGAAGATTGATCATCTTGGTTGACAAGGTGTGAGGAGATCAAGTAAGGAGAACGGGGCGCGGTGGATGTCGTGTCAGTGGATTCTTTGCAAGAATAACTACAGTCCTTGGGTCGAGGTACAGACTTAGGTAAAGGAGCTTGTGAGTATATCTTGTAACTGTTCGTGAACTCTTGATTTCTGGTTCGTGGTTTTTCTCCCTGGATAGGGTTTCCACGTTAAATATTGTGTCTGCCTTCTTGTGGTGTGTGATTGGTAGATAGCTAGTTCTCTATTGTCTGATTAATTTATTTCCGATGCATTGATTGGTTAAATAGAACTAGTAATCCATTCTGGTAGCCCCATATAGAATTTTCAATTGGTATCAGAGCGGGTTGCACTATTTTATTGTGTTGATCCAAATATTGCTAGAATGGATGTCTATCGAGAAGGCACTTCAACCAATAAGCCACCTCTGCTGGATGGTTCTAATTATGCTTATTGGAAAGCCAGAATGGTTGCCTTTGTAAAAGCCATAGATCTGAAAGTCTGGAAATCTATTGAGAAAGGCTATTCCTTGCCCACTGTTACTACTGATGGGAAAACCAGTTTTAAATCTGAAGAACAGTGGACAAAGGATGAAGAATTGGCAGCCACTTGCAACTCCAGGGCTTTGAATGTTATTTATAATGGAGTTAGCATATCTGAGTTTCGTAGAATTTCTACATGTACTACTGCAAAAGAAGCTTGGGATATTCTACAGACTGTGCATGAAGGGACTGACACTGTCAAACAGTCGAAACTTCAGAAATTGTATACAGCTTTTGAAACCATAAAGATGGAAGATGATGAAACTTTTGATGAATTTAATTCAAAGCTGAATACAATTGTGAATGATACCTTTACTTTGGGAGAGCCAATTCCTGAAAATAGAGTTGTAAAAAAGATTCTGCGGTCTCTTCCAGAAAGGTTTGATGCAAAAGTTGTGGCCATAGAAGAGAATAAAAATCTAAATATTCCTAAAGCTGAAGAATTAGTTGGCAACCTTCAGACTTTTGAAGCAAACCTAAGGAACAATGGAAAATCAAAATCCAAAGGTATCAAAATCCAACCTAGACCAACCTATTCTTTTTAGTTATATCTATTTGTTGGTCATGTTACATTTGCATTTTGTTTCTTTAAAGTCACATCTTTTAAAATGCAATGTTTCTTTGTGATCATTTGATTTTGTCTTCATGAACTTTTATAGTTATATCTCATGGTTTTCAAAATCCTTGATTGCAACCTTTTCATGATGGATTTGCATTTTGATCATATAGTTATATCTCTTGTAGTGCATATCTATTCATGATCAATTGATTGTGATTACAATTGCTTTTATAGCTAGTTTTTCATGATCAATTGATGTTGGAAAATCATTTGATGTTTGTCATAGTTAGATCCTTTTTGCATATCAAATGATTTGAAGCTATTTAAGTTTTCCATTGATTTACAAGTTATATCTTTTGATATGGAAACTTTGTGAGTGTCTATTGTTTTTCAAATTGAAATTTTACAATAGTACACTTCTTGTTTTTCAAATTCACTTGCTCATAATTCTATAAATGATTCTTTGTTGGAATTTCATATATTGAAGTGATTTGAGAAACTTTGGAAAATGTTCTATGCTTTATTGGTTGTATTTTATAGAAACATTTTCCTTGAATCTATTTCCTTGTGCCTAATTATGATTATATCATTTGGAAGGAAATAGTTTTTACAAACAATTTGCATCTTTGCTCATTGAGTTACATTCTTTATGCAAATTGATTTTGATGTCTTACATTGCTTGGTTGGATATGGTTTCATTGATTTGCATGTTTGTGCCTAACTTGGTATATATTGTCATTAATGCAAATTGATGAGTGTTTATGTGCTTTATAGTAAAATCTTTTGTTTTATTATCATTTGAGCCTAATAAGTACATATGTGATTTTATGTGCTAAGTTCATTTGGTATAAACCTCATATCTTTTTCCATTGCATTGTAAGCTTAGTACATTTGCTAATTAGAGTGGAAATGTTACATGATAGATTGATACCTTTAACTTCATACCTTCTTGTGCTTAAATAGTAATATTCTTTTTGATGATTGGTATGAGTTAGATCTTGAATGTTGATTAATCCTCTCTATGCAAATGTCAAATCGTTCTATGTATGGTTGTGTTATTCATTATATTTGTAGAAACCATACTAGAACTAAAATCCATCCTCTATGCTTTCTAGTCATATTCTTTTTGGATGGTTATGATGTTGATTCATGTATTTACTCGAAGTGATGTCATTCTTATACATGTTTCAACTTCATAGTAGTGTTCTTAATCATATGAAACTCTTTGAAACCCATTTCTCATATTTCTATATGTTTGATGGATATCTTAGATGTTAAATTCATATGATTTTGACACTTTGGAAATTGCATGCATTTCAAAGTCATATCATTTTGCATTGCAATTTACCTTGTTCATCACCATGCTCGTTAGTAATATCTTTATTAGTGATGAATATGCATTTGTGATGCTTGATGGAATTTTGTCACATTCTTGCTCTTTATCATGTTATCAAATTCAATTGGATTCAATTGGTATAATGTTTGATTGATTTGATTTCTTGTGAATGTGATAAACCTTGTGTGCATTGGATTGAACTTGATAAGTAATATGATTGTTCCATGTCACACACCATTAGCATCATAATGTTCATGTTGCCACCTCTTTTGCTCATATAGGAATATCTCATGACCACCATGTTTATGTGTTCATAATATTGGTTGGTTATAGTTGAGGTTGGCTTCATGTTTGAATCTCATTTCACTCATTCTTGCACATTAATAGTCATATCTATTGATTGAATGAAATGATTTTCAAAACCTTCATAGCATATGTTTTCCATAGTTAGATTGATTGATGCTATGATTAGTAAACCCCATTTTATCATGGATAGCTCTAATTTGGATTTTTCCTAATAAGTATATTCTTAAATCCATTTTAGAGTGATTGATTTAATAGTCATATCCTTAAATCTCAATTGGTAGTCTTTGTTTTTCCAATTGATATCCATGATTCCTTTTCTCTTTAGACCTTGCTCTCTTTTGGTAATTTGATCATATTGTGCTTTATAGTTAAATGAATCTAATCCTTTCCTTGAAGTTGACCCTCAATTGGTTAAGCCATCATCTTCTTGCACCTAATAGTTAAATCTTTGTCAAAAGTTTGACAAAAGGAGAGAATGGATTGAGGGGGAGTGTAAACCTTCATAGGAAGTATTAGTTTTGATCAAATTGACCCTAGGATTGCCTTTGAACCCTTAGAGACTTTTTCCATACATGATAGCCTGTTATGTATTTCATTTTCGATTTCATTTGTTAACAGGTGCTTCTAAAGGTATTTTCCTTGTTTCATGTGTGTAGGTACCTTTGCAATTTAATGGCAAAGGGGGAGAAATTATGCAAGTTCTCAAAAGGGTAAAGAGAATGTCCAAACTTCCTAAGGGGAGAGTTGTGTATAATCTTCTACAAGGGGAGAGAATACATACCTTGCCAAAGGGAGAAAGAGGCATGGTCAAAGGGGGAGAGCTAAGAGAAGAAAGAAAGCTTGGAGCTAAAGAAGATGCTTGGCCAAAGAAAGAAAGAAGAAAGAAAGATTGAAGAATGATCAAGCACCAAGCATCATGAAGAATGAAGAAAAGAGCTCAAGCTAAAGAGAAGCATCCAAGAAGATTTCAAGACTTGTCCAGCTGAGGGGGAGCTGAAGACTAAGTGTGTAATCTCAGTGGTGAGTGTGTTTGCCATCAAATTGCAAAGGGGGAGATTGTTAGGAATTTTCTAGATTGCAATTTGATGGATGCATTTCATTCTAGCATCATTTGATTTACACACTTGCATTGGTTTTAAATAAACTTGAAATCTTGTTTTTTACATGCATTGTTTTTTAAGAGTTGTAAAAGTATTGGTTTATGCATGTTTTGTTTTCAATCTTTGATGCATTTGTTTTAGAAAAGAGTTTTAGAAAATCAAGCTAGCCTATGAGTTTTAAATCTTTCAAAATGTATTAGGCTTTTTATGTCATGTTTTAAAAACCATTAGAATCTTTAAAACATGTTTTTAAAGCTTGATTTAGTAGGCAAAAAGGTCCCCCAAGCAAAACCTTCATATATGCAAAAGTTGCATTTTTTGCAAAAAGGGGGGAGTCCCGGCAGTGTCGCCGGTCGACCGAGACAACTGGAGGTAAAATCTGCAGTTTCTTAACTGAAACCTCCAACGGTCAGAAATCTGACCGTTGTGCCTTCCCGGTCGACCGAGACCTCTTTGCCGGTCGACCGAGGACTAGCCGTTGGGCACTTTTTGCTATAAATATGAGTTCTTTCCCTTGCCAAAAGTTGGGAATTTTTAACCCCTCCTTGAGAGGATTTGAGGCATATCAAAAGGGAAAAGAACCAAGGGATGAAGGGGATGATTAAGAAAGCTAAAGCTTGGATTAATGAAGTTAAACCACCAAGTAGGCTCTTCCTTCCTTAATCATATGTTTTCATGCTTTTGTTTTATTTTTGGTAAATCATTTCTAGCATGTTAAACTATGTTTGTGTTGTGTCCTTAACATGTGTTATGTTTTGAGTTGATTTATTGTTTTGGATACAACACCATATGATTCAATCCAAGTAGTACTTGAATTGGTAAATCAAAGTAGATCATGTTAATGAAAGAAACTTGGTAAATCATATGTAACATGATTTCTATACTTGGTTGAATCTTTGGTTGTTGTTTTCCATCATAAGAAAATCACTTTCAAAAGTATCTTATGTTTTGGACTCAACTTCTTTACAAATCATATGTTTTCATGTTTTGTTTTATCATTGGTAAATCTTTAGTAACATGATAATATATGATGTGTTGTATCCTTAGCATGTTTTATAATTTGAATTGATCTATTGTTTTGGATGCATCACCATTTGATTCAATACAAGTAGTACTTAATCTTTGGTAAATCTAAGTAAATCATGTTAATGGAAACATCTTTGAAATTAGATGTAACATGATTCATATACTTGATTGAATCTTTGGTTGTTGTTTTTCCATCATAAGAAAATCTCTCTCAAATGTATCTTATGTTTTGGATTCAACATGTTTACAAATCATATGTGTATTATTGTTTTAATGTTTCACAACTTGCATCACTTTGATAGGTAAATCATTTTCAAGTTGTATTTATAATTACATATGATTTGTCCCCTCATTTCAATCAAATCTATTTTTATGTGTTGAGCTACATTGATGATTTGATTGACATCCCTATGCATCACATGTTTAGAGCTAATCCATTTCATACAACTTGTGTAACTTTGATATCATTAACAAGTTGTTACTTTTAACACGTGATTGCATTACTTCCTCAATCATAAATGTTTTTGAGCTAAAACTTTCAAAAGCCTTAGGCATACATTTATGAACTTTCATTTTCAAAATGATTGAGGACCACACACACACACTTCATGTACTTTCATCTTTGCATTCATAGTGTGAGTGTGTATTAGTTTTACACTTCCATATCCGCCTATTTAAGAGGCATTGTAATGAGCTAAATTTGTATCTCCATCAAGTGTATTAAAGACACTAAATTAGTGAGATAACCAACCTATAGTTGAAGAGGTTATTGCTTAGCCTATAAAAGCATAATGGATAGGTTGATGTTAAGCCTTGAAAAACATCAATGTAAAGGTTATTGCTTAGCCTTGGAAAGCATATTGTAAAGGTTATTGCTTAGCCTATTGAAAAGCATAAATAGTGGAAATCCGGTGGGGTGTTGGTTCACAAGCCGGTAGTGGATGTAGGCATTGAGGCCGAACCACTATAAATACTTGTGTAATGGTGATTGCTTTGTGGTGATTCTTTTGTTAGCTTCCGCATCTTGTATGTTTAATCATCACATGTGACTGGTTTGTTTTAAAGAAGTTAAAATTGATTAAAATTGGTCATAGTTGAAGCTCACCCTATTCACCCCCCCTCTAGGGTTCGGATCCCCATGGACTTACTGATAGCTAGTTCTATATTGTCTGATTAATTTATTTCCGCTGCATTGATTGGTTAAATAGAACTAGTAATCCATTCTGGTAGCCCCATATAGAATTTTCAAGGGACTAGTCCAGCACAAATGATTGAGAACCATTCGGAAAAAAAACACCAAGGCCTTGACATTTTGAAATAGAGTTGATTCATTTGTTATTTCATTAAGATCCTTTTTATCAATACGATATCTGATAGACTTGCTTCAATTGGAAAAAAAAAAACACTTGTTATACTGTAGCAATTATATATATATATATATCATGTGGTTGATGTAGTACAGGAAAAATGTCCTACATTTAAAAGTAACATTACAGGCAAATTTGTAATATCATGAACGTACGTGAAAATTTTATTAAAGAATTATTTGATTGCATTGAACATGCATATCTATTTCAAAAAGTTCTCTACAATTGATTAACCCCTAGCATAATAGCCCGTGCTTAGCACATGTATGGTCGGCATCTATACATTCAAAAATATCTATAAATTGTAGAAAAAATAAGAAACGAAAAGAATAAAAGGTTATCATGAAAGTACCTGTTTATTGTTTATGTAATCTATAAGCTAATGGGATAAAAAGGAAAGAGAAAAGAGATGAATTAAAGAAGAAAGGGAATGAAGTTCTGGATAGAAAGGGAGGTATTCTAGAGGAGGAGAAGTGGAACTATTAAGTGGATTAATGAGAGGAGATGTGAGTGGCGGTTTTAAAATAGTTGGAGATAAGTGTGAGAAAACTAAATTAAAAAAAAAAGAAAGAGTAACTTCTTTTCAAAATTGTAACCGATAGTCAAAATCCAAAGCAAAACCTCTTAGCTTAATATAGTATAATTGCGTAGTATCTACAAGAAATGGAAGCCCTCGATTTTTCACTTTTTCCCCCACAAAATGTTTTAAGTTTTTCATACCTTTATTACAGACTAGAGAGGCTTTTTTTTTTTTTTTTTTTTTTTGTTTCCCCTGTACAGACTTGTTTGCACAAAAAAGAAATTGTTCTAATGGTTAGGAAGTCCAATAATTAATTGGAGGTCCCTATTTCTAATTGTTTGGGGCCTCATTTGATGCACTAGTGTTGTCTATTTGGAGTTTACGAATGATCAATTGCAACGGAGATTGGCGGTTCCACATCATAAAAAGAGAAAAAATGCATACACCAAATGACAAAAACAAAGTTTGCCAAAAAAAAAAAAAAGACAAATTGCTTTTCCTTTTTTTCCTTCAAAATAAGCATATTATGCGAACGTTCCCTAAATTATTTAGGTGTCTTATTTATGATGAGAGCCTTGAGTTACGAAGTCTGTCATAAGAATCAATAGAAGATCCGCATTCCACCTAAAATATGGGTGGATCCAAGCACAAGGGTGTGAGTTTTTAGCCCCTACTCATATTTGAAAAAAGTCCAAAATTCTCTACAAATTTTAAAAATGGATGGTTTTATTTTTATATTTGTCCCCTCTCCCAAAATCTCTGTTTTTTTATATATATACTTCTCACATTTACCGAAGGAAAATTTCATGGTTTTGAAAGAAAGCTTAAAAAAAAAAGAAGGAAAGAAAGAGGACACACCACACGTGGAAAATGAAGACGACGTTTCTCCACACCGCATCCGACATCTGCATCGTTGCATGGCCCTCTCGCCCGACACATCTCCGGTCTATGCCTCCTTCCCCAAAACCTCACCATATTATATTTATATATAATGTTGTTATTCTCATCCGCACCAAAAGCCACCAAAATGTCCGCGAGCAGCGCCAGTACTCGACCTAATTTCAACGGGCTGGAATTTCAATTTGTGGTACTCTTTACATGTTTCAAAAAAAGAATTTGGAGGAAAATATTGGAAAATTCATCTTGGATATGAGATATCCAGGGTGACCAAAAAGGCACTCTTAATTCTATATAATAAGATACTAGCATAATAATTCGTGCTTAACAAAGATATGGCCAATATTATATTTTAACTTAAATATTCATGCATTAAAAAATATCGACAAATTTTTTGAAATAAAGCAAATGAAAACAAAAGAATTATAAGAGTACTTGTTTATGGAATCAAATATTTAATTGCACGAAAAGGAAAAATAATAATTGAAGCAGAAAGGAAATTGTAGAGTCTGGGTAGAAAGGCAGTTATTGCATAAATAGAAACAACGGTGCTACAGAGCTTGAATGGGAGACCGGGCTCCCATCCGGGCTCCATGGACTTTCCCAAATAAAAAAGTGGGGAGTAGAGATAGATTTTGGTAAAGATATAAAATAGTTAATTTGTATGTATGTAATAAGTGGGGAGAAAACCGAAAAGATTTGAAAAAAAGAAGAAGAGAATAACCAAATGTCAAAATCATAACCAACGGTCAAAACTGAATTCAAAACCTCCTAACTTAATATGTTATATTTGTCACTCAAATAAAAGTAAAAATTAGTAAAATGACCTTTTATCTTTATAGAGGGACTATGAAGGCATTTTTGGCAAACCGAACATCTAACTCGATATTTCTTGTGATTTTATAAAAAAAAGTGTATCGGTGATAATTAAAATTTAAATAATCTGGCAAATGCTCGAGTACATAATCCCATTGGGAACTAAAATTTACACAATTCCATAAAGTCAAAAGTGTGGGTTCCAAGGCTTGGATCTTCTTGATCCCTTGATCTATGACCATATCCCTTATTATTTTTTAATTTCAATCCAAGGGTTGTAATTGGACAAATGTCACATTGGGTAATGTGAATGATGATGGGTTGGCTAGGCAGCGCAAAAGAATATGGCAAACTGAATAAAAGTAAGATGGTGGGTGCATGGTGGTGTTGGGGTGTTTCCATTTTTTTTCGTTTAAAACCTTCTCCCGTGCACATTTCATCACACACATACTAAGTAAAATAATTCAAACATATTCCTTATATTGGCAATCATGATTGACATTTGCTTGATTTGCATCATTAAATATGGAGTATGAGACCTTTTTATTTATTGGTGTCTAAACAAGGACCCATACCTGATTTTTAATTGGTCGGAACCTTTGAGTAATCAGAGAATCGGGGACCCATTTACGTCCTTACTTACAAGTGAATGATGCTTAAGCCTGATTGCTAAATGGGCAGGGCCTAGGTCAGACCTTCTGGTCCATCGGCTGCATCGAGTCATAAATTTTAGCCCAATAACTAAATGGGCCGGGCTTCACCCTAAGACCCGACACTGTCGGGCCATGAACACAGCTAGTTGCTCCGCCTAGCCTTATTACATGACGCGGGCCGTGGGTCCTTTCTCATTTATCTAAGAGTAATGCTACTTGGACAAACTTTTTGGCCAGAATTTTGGCCAACCCATATGGTTTCCATTGAATATCATACGCATATAAATTTTAGTTCTACGATTTACGAATTCATTTCACATAGCTCAATGGCTAAGAGCAATGCTAGGTGGACCGGTCCCCATATTCGGGCCAAGTATACTTTCTCAATAGGTAACCATTGTGTTCCCGCTGCACAGTGGCTTCCCTCGCAAGTTTCTTCGCATTCTCTTCTCCGTCCTCGCCCTTCCCCTCGTTTTCATTTTGAATTCGTGGCGCCAAAGCGACAACTCCTCCTTCTTTCCCCACTTTTCTCCGTATTCGGCAAACATGAGCTTCGATTCCTCTCGCTCTTCGACTTTGCAAGGGAACGGTAACAAGAGGAAGAAGAGCATCGACTCCAACTCTTCAATCCAATCCCACTCGCGAAAATCCCACCAGAAAACCCTAGGCATGGCCTGGGGCGCCAATTCCGTCTCTTCCTCCAAATCTTCCGCCAGGAATTCCTCTTTCTCCGATTTTGGAAGGTTCGTTGTTTCTCCCTCTCTCACGCTCCTAAATAGATCTTCTGATTTCTCTCATTTCTCGATCGATCTGTGCAATCTGCTGCAGTTACATGGAAGAGAAGAATCGGAAGCTCCGGAATCAGTTCGATGCAGATGCTTCGAAATCTTCTTTGGGCGATTCCAGTGGTAGGACTGATCTTTTCCGCGGTATCGCGATTTTTGTGGATGGATTCACGATTCCTTCCAGTCAGGTGCGTTGGCTCATGTTTCGATCCCATTTGGTTAGACGGAAGGTTGCGATGGAAAGTGATTTTTCGTGAATTTGTTTCCAAATTGCGTTTGGGCGCGCGTTCATTTTCCACGAAAGCGTAATTTTCTTGATTCTGCAAAGCCTGGTTCACTGACTTGCAGAGTCATGGGAAATCGATTTTCCAGGCTATTACTTACTTATTAGGGCCTATTTGTTTGCATTACAATACATAGGAATTGAATACATAGTATATATATTCCATAAGTGGTTAAAAATGATGAACAGAGGTGAATTTTAAAAAAAATGGCATCAAATAATCTTTCCTTTTATGGGAATAGAAGCAAAAGAAGACGAGAAATATCGATAGAATTTGAGTTAGATGGGTTATTACAGACAGCCAATGGGTTAGATGTGTTTTTCTGAAAGTCCTCTGAAAAAAGTACACACACACAAGAAGTATTCTATGAGAAAGTGTTTCAAAACAATCCTTGCTTTTCCTATTCCTTTCTATCTCTCACGGTGTTTCATTGCTGTTTACAGGAGCTTCGTGGTTACATGTTGAAACACGGGGGACGCTTCGAGAATTACTTCTCAAGGAGTCGTGTGACACATATTGTGTGCAGTAATCTGGCTGACAGTAAAATTAGGAACTTAAGGTTCTCATTCTAATTTGTATTTCTAGGAATTGTTCTTTTTATTGGAAATGAAGGAAATCTGCTTCAATGTCCTATATAAACAAGGGTTCCTTCTCTGTGAGTGGCGTCTGATCATGGGTCCCTAGTTTGGATTGGGGAGTGTGTGAAAATAGCACTTGGTGGATGATTCTTCCTTTGGGTATTTTTATTTTATCCATCTGTTAAAGGCACACGTTCAGGTAGCTAGTATCATCCTCAGTGTGCAGGTTTTGTATTGTAGCCTTAGCTGAACTGAGCCCTCTGGATAAGCAGTTTCTGTTGTGGAGGGTGTCACCATTAGTGATTTATTGTTTTTGGTATTTTGAAACAGGTCCTTTAGCAGGGGGCTGCCGGTTGTTAAACCAACATGGGTTCTGGACTCGGTAGCTGCTAATAGAGTTTTGAATTGTAAGTGTTAGGCCTTCTTACATAAACCTTTTTGTTGTGTAGAAACTAATAGAGATTCGAGTTGTATGTTTTTAAGTCTTACATTTTTTAGTTGGGTTGCTACTAAGTACCAATTTTAGGTCAGTTTACACATGCTTTTTCGTTGTGTATAAAGCAGTGGACAGTTGGTTTACATAATTGTTCAATATCCCTGCCACTTTGAGTTCTTTTGTAGTGAGTTGTCCACTTGTGCTGCAAGAAAATCATGAACAAATAATTTGTGTATCCCCATCTATTTAAAAATGGAAAACTTTACATCCGTACCTTATTTTTATGTTCATTCTCTTCAGTTCTTTTATTTAACACTTATACTGCACAAGGGATATACTTATGATTTCAGTATTACTTAGTATGCAAGAATTTGTATCTAGAGTCCTCATTATTCGGAGAGGGGATATCAAGCCAACATCAACCATAGCTGTCAATACCGTTCTGATTTGGCCCTTGAATGGAACATTCTGGCCGTTCTAGCATTCCATTTTGGAAAAGTGTGATGGTAAGAATTTAAAAACATGTATAATAAGCTAATGGCAGTATAAATCTAAACTTACAATTAAAAAAACATTTTTATATCATATAGCAATTTGTATAAACTACATTACAATTAGTTTTATTCATCAAATATGTCAACATCATGCATCTAAGTGACAAATTAAATAAAACAATCAATTAATAAAGCAGTTAAGCAAATGTATGAATCCTTAAACAGCACACCTGAACAGTGTTCTCTCTCTCTCTAGATTGGTTGCATGAATTGGGCTCAAAAGCATCCATGGTTTAGTCAGTGAGTACCTCCCTACTACACTATGGGTTGCTGAGTACCTTCCAACTGCAATATTCTCCCTCTCTCTCTCTCTATATATATATATAGGGATATTCATGTGCGTACATCCCTCACCATATTATGGTGAGGGACAACATAGTGGGGCTGACTTTATAATACATTCCCACAAACCTCATTCATTGTTGTGATAATGGATACCCTCTAGTAGTGCTAGAAGTATTCTTTACTTTTTATTTCAGCCTTTCCCTTTCGTTTTGCCAGCTTGTGTCTCTAATTGTTTTATGTTTTCTGTACTGTTTCTCTTTTGAATATAACTTTCTACTCTTCTTTTAAAGAAGCTTTTACTATTACTGATAAAATAATTATCATCTTTTTCAGACATACAGATAGGTAGGTGTAGATTCACCTCTATCAACTCTCCCCTCTTTGATGGAATACACTCTTTCATCCTCTATCTGAGTAACCAGCTTCATTTTGTTGACTTTGAGAGCCCCGCTTGCTTTCTCTCTGCTTGTCCCTTCTCAATGTTTCCGAGATATTGGTTACTCCTCAGAGGTTCCCAACCATATAGTGGCCTAGCAAAGAATTCATGGTCTTTATTTCCTGATTTGAGCACTTATTGGACTCTGTCCACTTTCTTCCTTAATCCCTTTTGGTTTAGCTTATCCAATCTGCCTGATGTTTAGCCAATGCGCATTGCATGCTGTGTTCTGCTTGATGGGCTGCTCAAGTATTGTGATGATGACACTTATCCTTGAGTTACAGAAATCTGTATACTTAAGTGAACAGTGTCTCTACACGTATGATAGATTATTTGGTCTCTGTAATTTCATTGGAGAACTGTGAGGAAAATGTGGAAGATGTCCGTCATCGTTCAACTTATCCCTGCAAATTTGCTGATGACATGTTTCTTTTTCCAGGGGTTCCTTACCAACTCGACCAACTTGTGAATGAAACTCATAACCAGCCAAAGCTGTCTGCCTTTTTCTCTTCCAAAAGCAATTCCAGCTCTAACATTGACGAGGCTGCTAAAGTGGGTGAATGCATTGACCATAAAAGTCAGCTTGGTGAAGAATCTGCCAGTCATATGGATGACAATTCCCGGGATATGAGAAAGGCAGAACCAAGTTCTGCTGATTCAGAAGATAAAGCCAGTGTTGGAGAGGCATTTCAGTCCAGTGATTTTAGTCCCCACAAGCCTTCCACCACAGCTGTTAGTAGCTGTTGTTCAGGTGATAAAAGTAATAATGAACCATTAGCTTCAGGGATTCTTGGACCTCCCTATCCAAGCCATTCAACTCTTGGGGATCCCAATTTTGTTGAGAACTATTTCAAGGTAATAAAGTATGATTTTGATTTTTTAGAATGTTGTTATTTGGATCTACTACTCTCAAAAAAGTCAATAGTGTCATTTGTTTTGAATGACTTTCCTCTTTTTTTTTTGAATGGTCACTCACTTTAGTAATTGCTCATCAAATGTACCAAATCTTAGCTGAAGATGATTAGAAATTGGATGAATATGCATGGATGGCCCATGGAAATAATTGGAATTTGGTAGGACAACATTACATGTTCTAAGTCTGTTTCCTTTTTGTGATGCATCATGACTAAATCCGTGTTTTATCTTATAAATTTGATAATGCATGTGGATTTTTTTTTATAAAAAAATTGTTGGTATAAATAAGTGCAACAAATAACAAGTTTCTATTTCTGCAAAAGAAGCAGCAACTGGGACACTACGAAAACAAAATGCAACCACATAATGTTGCATAAAATGTGATGAGCTACTAGAAAACGAAGTCATTTGATTTACTCCCTCCTATGCTAGTTCATCTGCACCGGTGTTCCCTAATAGTGCAAGACTATGTATTCTTGCCAAATCTGTTGTCCTGTTATAATTTCCATGGCGAATTGTCTTCACTGTCCCATTTATTCCAATGGATGTTGAAGTTCTTACCATCAACCAGCATCACTATTATCTCTGCCAGTGTTTGAATTGCCTTTTGTCGTCCTATGACACTTTTTTATCTTCTTCATAATGTTAAGAGATTCTTAATTTGGTGGTAAGTTGAGAAGGATGTAAGTGTACTGATTTATTTTGGTCTTGGTTTTCGCTCAAAGTTTAAAAAAGGGGTTCTTGTATATTGAGTGCAATGCTTTACTAGGTCCCACGCTTCTTATATTCAAGAAGGACATATCATCGAGTTATAACTTATAAAGAATGCACTGCTGACCTGAATATCTAGTATCTTAATTTATCTTATTCATTTATTAATTAAATCACATAATTATGTTATCTTATTATGGATTCTATCATATAATTTCAGTCGAAGTTATCTTGATGCCTTTTGCATTTTTTTTTTTTTTTGTTGTTGTTGCTCTTCTATAAGTGTACATCACAGAAGTTTTGAATTCATTAAGAGTGTCTGGTTTTTGAAGAAGTCAAGGCTTCGATTCATAAGGGCTTGGAATGGCTTCCATTCTTATTGAAGGAAGCCAAAGGAAAACTTGAGACAATGAGATTGGCCAGAATGACATCCTGTCCCTGTTTATATAGCATTCCTATGTTGTATTTGTTAAGTAGTTAGTTTGAAGCATCTTTAATGCCTAGGCATTTTGGGTGCATTGGTTAGCAACTTGAGATGGTATCAAAGCCAAAACGCCTTGGGTTCCAATCTGTGCGGGGCAAAAAAGTCCTCATGCCGCATTTTGTGTAAGGGAAAAAGGCCCCATGCCGCGTCTTGTGCGGGCGTGTGCTTCGAGTCCGGGTGGTGTACCGGAGGTTGGGGGGTGTTAAGTAGTTAGTTTGCCGCATCTTTTATGCCTAGGCATTTTGGGTGTAATGGTTAGCAATGATAGTATTTTTTATAATTACAATTTACAATCATGATTAAAATGAATCTATGATTACATAGAATAATGAAGGGAGATATCTAATTATAGGACACTAAAATAAATTTTGTAGTCTATATATGCCTCTATGGTACACTTGAAATTATGTTCATTTGTCTTGGTGGTCTGAAGGACTACACATGTTTCTATCTTCACTCTAATGTCCATCCTGTTTTACAGAAAACAGATATTATTCATCACAGCATTTTTGTCGTTATTTCTTATGATATATATATATTTTAGTTTATGGCTCTCCTTTTAAGTGTATTTCACAATGGTATTTCATTCATTGAGAATTGCTGGTTTTGCAGAATTCAAGGCTGCACTTCATAGGGACTTGGAGGAGCAGGTACCGTAAACGGTTTCCCTGCTTATCAAAGGGTGCCAAACAGGGGAATTCTAGTGTTAATGGCCCTCCTGTTTTGCGAGAGGCTGTTATCATCCATATAGACATGGTAACTTGCTTGATCATAGCTGTTTTCCTTCAGTGTGGAACTGTGGATGCCAGTATTGTATTGGCTTTTTTCTTTGCTTTTGAAGCTAGCCAGATAAAAGTTGTGAAAGAACTGTTTGATTGTTTTATTAAGTTGTGTTCTTGAAATATTTTTCTTATTAAGTTACTTGTTTTATTAAGTTACTAAATATTTTTTTAGTTACTATTGGTAATTTTTCCATGATGTTTATTTGCTGTTCCAGGACTGTTTTTTTGTATCTGTGATCCTTAGAAACCTTCCTGACTTACAAGATAAAACAGTAGCTGTTTGCCATTCAGACAATCCCAAAGGAACAGCTGAGATATCCTCTGCAAACTACCCTGCAAGAGATTATGGTTTGATGCTACTATTATTTTTTGAATGGTTATATATTTTTTAATTTATTCCAAAAACAAGTTTTAAATATCACTAATCTTCTAGACAATGTCTTGATGGCTGTGTGGTTCATAGTAGTAGAAATAATTATTTTGTATGCTTCAGGAGTACGGGCTGGAATGTTTGTCAGAGATGCCAAAGCTCTTTGTCCTCACCTTGTCATTTTTCCTTATAACTTCAAAGCATATGAGGAGGTAAACCATTTTATTTGAATGCTAAATTGCTGATATCTTGCTATCTCTGCAAGGTGTATATATTGCTTGCATATGCATTGCATTTAAAAGTTAGTTTTTGCTGCACTGATAAAGAAAAATTTAGTTTTTGCTACATCAAATGTTATCGTGTAGCTATTCTGGATGTTATACTCTATTTAATGAATGGCAGGTTGCCGATCAATTTTACAGCATATTGCATAAGTACTGCAACAAAGTTCAGGTTTGCTTGCCATTGTGTTCTTAACTATCACACACCTGAAAGTTAGTTTTGTAACTAACATTATTAAGACAGTCTTGCTAACTATATAGGCGGTCAGCTGTGATGAAGCATTTTTAGATGTCACAGATTTGGAAGATCAAGATCCTGTGCATATAGCTTCAGTAATCAGACAAGAGATATGTGAGGCCACAGGATGTACTGCTAGTGCTGGGATTTCCGGAAATATGCTTATGGCTCGTCTTGCTACTAAAACTGCAAAACCAAATGGTCAATGTTTCATTCCTTCTACGAAGGTATGGTTTTGGCATTCTGGCATTCTTTCGAACACGTTCCTTCCATTGTCCTTTTGTCAATGCATTATGAAGTTCATTGTGACACATAGTTTGTGTTGGTAATTTGGGAAGTAATTTCCCACTTTCCACAGATCTCCTGGGTTGGATCATTTAAGTTAGTTTTAAGTTGAAGATTATGTCTTTGATCTTATTATTAATGAAATTTCCATAATTGAATATTGTTGCTTGATTTTTCACCAATAAAAGTAGTAGTGTAGTACATTTTTTTAGCGGCAGCCATTGTTAAAATTTGACTTGCTGGATCCATATTGTTTCCTCAGGTCGATGATTATTTGAACAACCTTCCAATCAAGGCATTACCAGGCATTGGGCACGTATTAGCAGAGAAGTTAAAAAACCGACATATTCAAACTTGTGGCCAGCTGCGCACAGTTTCAAAGGTGGTCTAAATTGCTTTATTGGACTTCGTCATCTCTTTTATGCATTGATGTTGAAGCTGATAGCATCATAAAATGTCTTTCTATGCATCAAGTTTCAAGTTGGACCCTCTTTATTCTAATTGTTTGGGGAATGGGTGGTTTTGTATAGCTATTGTGTTGTCGTATTTTCTTGTCTATTCTTAATAGATGCCTGTTTTCTAATTGTTCTGAAATTCCAATTTGAGTTACATGTATGTCTGTATATCTGGAGGATGGATGCCATGTGGTTGACTGCACGCAATCAAATCCTTTCCTTGAGATCAAAACTATAATTGTCAGACCCGCTCATCATCATCAATGCCTTGTCCCAACTATGTTAGGATTGGCTACATGAGTTTTGTTTCTTCATTCTGGTCTATGTTGAGCCCTATGATGGATTGTTGGAGTTGAAAGAATAGATCAGAAGTGATAAAGGGTTTGATGCCCTATGATGAATTGTTGGTGTCGAAATATTAGCTATCTTGGTATCATTCTAGATCATTGTTGTTGACGAGGTTCTCTTCTTGATGGCACAATCTATAAATGAAGTTTGATGCCTTATGATGAATTATTTGAGTTGATATTTTAGTAGTCCTGGTGTTATTCTAAGTTATTGTTGTTGAAGTGGTATGACTCTATGACAGACTCATCATCATCATAATCATCAAAGCCTTGTCCCAACGATGTTGGGGTTGGCTACATGAATTATGTTTCTCCCTTCCGATCTATTTTGTTTCTCCATTCAAACATGAATGATATGATAAACTCTCATCTCTAAATAAAACACAAAAGATTCAGAAAACATACCTCAAAGCAAGTTTAAATTATTAACGTCTTAACTCATATATGGTTTGTTAGTTTCTCTCTCTCTCTCTCTCTCTCTCAAGCTCTCTCCATGAAAGGTTAAGAAATATTAGATATATAGAAGAGATCCTTACAATTTGCTGCACTCCCACTGATCACTTAAAAGTGAAAACATTATATAAAATTGAACTACTTGTTGAGTGAGTCTTTCAACTACAAATATTACCAAATACTGGAACTATATTTTTATTGTTTTCTGTTATCCTTTTTCCCTCTGTTTGGATTTCAGTCTCGTCATCACCATCATTGTCATCATTATTATCAAAGTTTTGTCCCATTCATCCTGGTTGGTCTTTTGAGTTATTCTTCTCTACTCATCTCTACTGAGGGTTTAGTCCCCCAACACTAGAAAACCAATCATGATTATCATTATCATTAATTATGTCTATGCTTTCAAATGTTTCTTCCTGCTGCCTGATGGGTGTCTTTTCAGGAATCTCTTCAAAAGGACTTCGGTACAAAGACTGGTGATATGTTGTGGAATTACTGTCGTGGAATTGATAACCGACCTGTTGAAGAAATTCAGGTTTGTGAAAGGATATGCAATTTTTTTTTTGGTTGCAATTCGCGTGTCCTAGGCAGGATCAGTAATTTTATGTCCTCACAACTTATAAATGTAGCATTTTCAAGTTCTTGTACTTACTACTTAGCCAACAGTCAAATAATATTTGAATGAAACTTGATTCACAATTCATTCCATAAGCATATCATTTGTTTTGAGATAAACTTGATCTTAAGTTTTATTTACCTTTGTTCTAAAGGGGTTATAACTTCTACTGGGGTTGGTTAATACACTAGTTTTTTAGTTTTTTTCTTTCATGGTACCCTTTTTTGTGATTTTTTTCTTATCATTTGAAGTTTAATTTTACTGTTGAGATTGCATAGTTATCATTTGTTGTTTCTGACATTAAAAGTAATGTTTGAAATTAGTGATATTCCATATTGACATGTATGGACACAAAATCCTTTGTTGGATTCTCAATCCACTGTCTAGTTTTTCATAACAAATTAGAATCTTCAATTACTAGTTTAAGCTTCATTTTGTACATGAAAAAAAATATTACTACACTTACTATTTGATTGTTTCAGAGTGAAACTTGTATGTCTTTGATTGTTGCTATTATGTATATGCTATTTTTTCTTAAATGGTTTGGCAGAACTCCTCTTTAAGATGCATGATTTGTTGTTGTTATTATGTTCTGTACAAGTTTTTGTATCTCACCCCTCTCTCAACTGCACCTATGTTGTATACAGGAGATGAAGTCTATCGGGGCTGAAGTGAATTGGGGTGTGAGGCTGAACAGTTCAAAAGATGTGGGTTTCGTACTTTGTATTATTTCCCTAGTATTGTGGAGTTTCTTTGGGGTACAGTAATTGGAATTTGGAGGGGTCATCATAGTTTTGAATTTGTGTTTTCCAGAGTCAAGACTTCCTGTTAAAACTATGTAAGGAGGTTTCTTTACGTTTGCAAGGATGTGGTATGCAGGGTCGCACTATTACCTTGAAGGTACTGTTGTTTCTTTTTCAGCAAACTCTTCACTCTTCTTTTAGGGAGATGGTTCATTCATACAGACCTATGTGGAAGTTACTCCATTGTTTCTTATATTTCAGCTAAAGAAGAGAAAAAAAGGTGCCGGGGAGCCAAAAAAATATTTGGGATGTGGGGAATGTGAAAATCTAAGCCACTCCATCACGGTAGTTACTAGAGCTGGAATGGTTCTCTATTTTGTTGTTTCCTCATATTTATTAGGGAACTTTCAGCTCTTGTTAGTTGTTACTTTGCTTACTGTCAATATATCAGGTTCCTACTGCAACAGATGATGAGGATGTGCTCCAACGGGTAAGCAAGCACCTTTTTGGTTCTTTCCACATTGGTAAGCATTGTTTTTACAAGTTGTTTTTTGCAATATTACTTTCAAGAAGAAGTACATGTCTTGTGTTCTTATTATTTGTTAACGACTGAAGAGGAATTTTAATTGACATTTTTAGTTATTTCTGCCACCATATCATTTCTATATATTTGCACAGTATTTCTAAGGCCATAATACTGACAACATTTGAGATTCTACCAAAAGTCTTCCTTTCTTCACAGCATATTCTTTTGAATTTTTTTCAAGTTCTGTTTTTATGGTATCAGATTGTAGGTCCTTGCTATTCGGGAAAAAAGAAAGAAAGTAAAAAAGAAAGAAGTAAAAAATCGGATTGTAGGTTCTCTTGAGTCTTGACAATTGTCATATTCGAGTCCCACATCTCTAAAATATTTGATTTGATGCTGATCAGTCAACTGAATACACGGAATACTAAATGGTTTTGAAAGATTAGTGCTAGCAGGTCCACTGAAATGGATATTATCTTTTTCTGTGTTGTTTTCAGTCATTAACATGAAGACCAACTCAGTAGTAAACTGCCACTGATGATTTTCCGATAATTGGCTGTACAACAACTTTTTCACTGCTCAGAACATTATCAGACTCAGTTCCAGAAACTGATATGATCGAATCCTCTAGGGCCCAATTGGTATATATGCATCCACCAATAGATCTTCTACATTTACTTGTATGAAAATATATCAGGGCGTCTCAAAAATTTTCCCTTATCAGGGTCAAAACTTCTAGATTATATGTGTGCGTGTATAAAGTGCGCGCTGTATATGAGGACGATAGGGAGCAGTGGTTGAGGCTCAAAAACTTGCTAGAGATCCCACCAGAACCCAATCCCAAAAAACAACCAAACAAACAAACAATACAGGTCAAAGGCAATGCTGGAGCGCCACTCAGATCGGAGGAGGAACTGCATTGCTGCTTAACCACTTGTTTAGCCAGTGTGTGCACTTCCTTGTCAACACTCTAAAGCACATGGTTAAAGGAGACATTAGACACAATTATCATTGTGGATCCATTGGGTCGGCCTAATGTGGGCCCTAGAAACCAAGTTGGTCAAGTGAATGAATTGGAGGATACCTCGTTTACAATGGTGTTTTTCCAATATAAAATATTAGATAAGATAGAATTTCAAGCTCTTTTCACACTAATAGCTATATTCAGTTCGGCTGTGTTGAATTTTTATTAATCTAGGGATTGCCATGGCATAGAATTTTGAAGAAAGTTTGTCTGGGCTAAAGGTTATATGCCCCATGTTGATCAATAAAATGCCTTCAATAACACACATTTAGATATACATCATCATTCATTAAAGCCTTGCCCCAACTATGTTTGTGTCAGCTACATGAATTTTGTTTTGCCATTCCATTCAACAAAGCATGCTGTTTGCACTCACCTGCTTGCTATAAATTGACACTCCAAATCGACACTATTCCAATCTTTGATGCTTTGAATCGTGGTTGGGATTATTTCTTCAAATTGTTTGCCACACCTACGGACGTAAAGGACTGGTCATTATGCACCGACCCAACCACTGGACCTGGATCTGGATCCGACTCTGGTCCAACTCATCCATTTAAAATTAGAATGAAGGCAAAAGTTGAGGCTGGGAATTGAACCTTCAAACACAAGGTTGCATTCGCAAGCATTCACCAATCACCATCTATGATGCACTTTGTTATGTCATATGTGCCCTTTGAAGTATATAATAATATTAAAAGTATAACTATTTATTAATATATACTGTTAAAAAAACTATTTATTGATATATACTTTAAAAAAAAATAATATATGGTGTTTTGCACATATCACTCGTGTAATTGTGTCTTTGGTATGGAGCCAACTGGACCTAGACCTAGAACAATTTGTCAATCAGGGTCCAGTAGGCTCTGTGCTCTGTTTTCTTGGGTTGGACCTGCTGGCTTTGGGTAACCAAAGATCCATCAACATAACTAGCCACACCTTGTCTCACGGTATTGTGCGCGTCCCACAGAATGCCATGAATCTTTTTAGGAATTCCTCTCTCTCCAGATTATATATATATAGATAGATAGATAGATAGATAGATATATATATATATATATAGAGAGAGAGAGAGAGCGCACCGGGACCCAGGATTTTCATTTGGGTGGGGCGGACGATGGTCAATTAAAAGGGTCAAAATCAATGCCAACTACCAATAATCTCAACTTATTGCATGGTTTAAAGATATTATTTTTTATTTTATTTTTTTGGAAAATTAAGTATAAAGAACTCATATCTTGCTACTAACACTTCCTATATAACATTTTTAACTACAACAACCATTTTCTCAAGAAATTATCCTTTTATTCAAATCAATGGGATGAAAATTAAATTAGCAACCACACTACAACAATAATAAAGAAACTATAGAGAACTCCAAAGAAGTAAAATCATTATCATACGAAAATAATAACTCTTTGATTTTTTCCTTAAGCACTTAGAAGTTCCTCTATCATATGGATCCAAATGAGAACAACATAATCATAAACATCATATTGTGATTCAAGAAAATCTAACAAGAAAGCAAAAAGAAAGTAGTTAAAATTCAAAACCCAATAAGAAATCAAACAAAATCCAAAGTAGGATGTTTTGGGGAAAAATTGGAGTATTTGGTCATTGTCATTGAGAAAAAAATAGCAAAACATATATTACAGAGAGCAAAGAAGGCAAAACACAGAAAAATATATCAATCATAAATCAAACCACATTAATACAAACATCATATTAGGAAAAACTAAAATAAGAAAAAAGACCAATAACAATATACGAACCAAATACCCTAATTACAAGAATGAGCTATATAACCAAAATGCAGGAAGTTCTTAGGGTTTTTCAAGACCTTGGGTGGGGCAATGACTCTACTGAAATGGAGCATGAGCCAACATTTAACCCTTTTTGGTCATCCTAGGTCCGCATAATGTAGGTCCACCCCTGCCAATGTGTGTGTATATAATGGGTAGGGCTACCACATTCTCATCATATTAAGTAATCAATATCTTGATCATTTTTAGGCCCACCTTATCATTAATGCTTCTTACCCCTACTATTTTTTTTGTTGGGATCTTGGATCCCCATAATGTAGGTCCGCCCCTAACCACCTGCATGGCATTCGGTGTGGGTAGGCAGATGCAAGTTCTCATCATGGATTAGTGTTGCGCAAAAAACAGCCCCATTAGATCATTATATGAGGGTTTTCAAGTTTGAACGGTTTCTTAACTATGCAATTTCTTGAATGTTCAGTATGTGGTGAATATAGGTTCAATGATTGCCAGTTTGTGTTTGAGATGGTTTGACTAGTGCCAATTTGGGATGATGAGAGTTGGATGGATCATAAATGGTCCCAATTGCATAGAAAAGAAATGGAGAGTACAAAAATCATATCGACCCGCTAGGGTGATCTTCGTTTTGGCTTGTGTTTGTGTGTGGGGGGTGGGTGGGTTTTTGTTGTTGTAGGGTGTGTGTGTTGTTTTTGGGGTGTGGGGGGCAGTGTTCTTGTGCATGTCTCGGATAGTAGCACTGACAGCTGCTAGCCCCACCTAGGGCTCCAGCAACTTATGGGGGAAGTGTGGATTGAAATATCCAATGGGACTATCCCAATATGAAATATCAAGTCAATGCAATGATCCTAGCCCTTGATTTGTGGCCCACAAGTTAAAGGTTTTAAATAAATAAAAAAATTCACACCTGATCCAACAGTGTGGTCCATTTGGTTCATTGCAAAACCCATGGGACCCATGACATATATACATATATATATATATTTTTTTTTGGGGGGGGGGGGGGGGGGGGTGTTTGGGTTGGGTTGGTTTGGATAGTTCATTCGGAATGATCATAGGGTGGGCCCCACATGCTATCTCACATAGTAACTCCGTGCAGGACATGTGTGCATGAGAAAATGGCATATATATAACATATTAGAAATTAGATGCACATCATGGAATACTAACTTTATTCTCATTGAATCTTATTAATTGTTGACTTTTAAGTGTGCCAGTCTTTCTTTTTTCATTTAAATGAGGGCTCTGTGCTTTTGTTAGAGTTTCACATGTATTTAGTAGTGTTCCTCTCATCTCATCATATGGAGGGTGATTTTGGCTCTGGATTTTTGTTGCCTTCTCTGTTAGAATATCGAGACTCTTTCTTGAGCTCAAAGTTTGCCATCCCAGACCTTTAACATCGTGTATACTACTGCTTAATTCTTAATCTTCACTTCTGCCCATGCAAATGTAGAGTCCACTGAACTTCTGATTTAGTTTCTTATATAAAAAGTTTTATTGACCCTTGACTGTTTTGGCATATAGATGTCAGGGAGGTTCGGGGTATTGGCTTGCAAGTTTCAAGGTTGGAAAGTGCAGACACTACAAAACAAGGTGCCTGATGGATTTTCTTTCATCCTTTTGGAACATTTTAATTTTAGATTTGTAAGTTGCATGTGAGTAACACTTTTTAGATTTTGGAAAGATATAAGTTTGAATGCAAATTTACAAATTTCAATTTCATGGTAGGTATATTATGGTCATAATAGGTTTAATGGTGACACCTGAAGGATTTTGTATCATAAACCTATATGGGGCCTGCCAAATGGTCAATTCAATCCTTTCACACTCACCTACACATTGTTGATTGGCTGACGTCCACACTCGACACATCCCATTGTTAATCATTGTTGGTTATTAGCACAAAAAATCTATCATATTAAATGTTGAAAGTTGTTTATTACTTACTCCCCTAAATCAAGGTGTATGACTAAGTATGATCTGGGATTATTTTTGGTGCATCCCTAGGGCTCAACCCTAACAAACATGTACCCACCCAGACTGACACACTATCCTCGTGGTTCAGATGCATCAGGGTTCATTTTTTGCATATGGATACAGTCTCACTTATGAATTCTGTTGTGTGTGCATATTGTTATTTTAGTCATGAAAAGAACCATATCTCACACACACACACACACGCACACACACCAGTTTTCACATATTATGAGGCTTAGCTTGCCCATCTACATTCGAGGGTTTACTTTAGGAAAGGGATGATTGTTGGTCCCCAAATACTCCAAGTGTTGGAAGGGCTCAGAATTAAAAGGTCAGGTGTGGCTCCAATAATTGAACCCAGTTTAACTTGGGTCCGCTGAATGGACCCAAATGACCAAATTTGGGCCCATAGGTTTTGCACTAAGGATCCATACAGAGTGCCACAACAGCGTGTAATGTTTTTATTTTTTTTTACTTTTTGGCTAAAAGATGTTATTCTATTATATATGCAATTATATACAAATTGTAGGTATATGAGGTGAAAGAGAGAAAATAGGAGGTGGGGACATTGAAAGATGAGAGAAAATATAGAGTTTGGAGACGAGAGAAAATAGGTGTTAGAGAAGGAGGGGAGGATGTGGAAAGAGAGAGGGAGAGAATAGGAAGTTAGGATGTTGAAAGAAGAGAGAAAATAGGGACTGTGTTGAGAGGAGAAAGTAGGGGCTTTTTCATTTCTTATTTCATGGCACAAGAAGGGCTTTGTGAGGGCTTTGTGTTTTCATCGTACCATCTCACAGTTATTTTCGTCACATGGGATCAAGTCCATATATACATGTGTATGTACAACGATGGACGCAACAATGCTTCATTGCGCACTGTTTACATCCAACTTAGTATTTTTGTGTGTGTGTGTGTGTGTGGGGTGGGTGGGGTCCTGAAACCTAGCTTTGGCGAGTAATCAACCCCATCTCAATCCTTTGTGCTCATTGATATTCAATCCAATGGTGTAATAATTGGATGAGTGTCAGATTGGAGCTCCTTTCTTATGGTGCAAACCATTCACATTGGAATATTCATTGAAGGCTAGTTTTTCCCTAAGTTTCGGTACCCATCCAACTTTATTGAATGATTAGGATTTGGGCAACTTTGGAGGCCATCAAAAGTATGCCTCCCATGATTGCATGGTTACCAGTTTTTGCACAAAGATAGGTCCACACTGGCCAGGAAATTCCATGCTTAGGTTTAGCCATTTTTGGAAATGGCGACTCATGCATATAAATGCACACTGACTTATTTTTTTGGGCTATTTTGGAAGGGCGTGAGAAAGAGGTACTGAGGTCGTGGATTGCTTCTACATCACCAAAAATTGGAGAACCTGTTAAGACCATTTGTCCGACCAAGGGAAGTTCTGGTGGAGGTATCGAGATTGCTTTGTTAATATTCTATGATTTTCTTCTAATTTTATGACAAAATATTCCTTTGGCACTCTTGTAGATTTTGATTGATTGTTGCTATTATTGACTTCTTCATATAGCATTAAGAGTTGATTATCACCCTAATCCTTTATTATCTTAGTGTCCTATTTTTTGGGATCATGTTTCACTTTGTAATTCTAAGATCTGGGCCAATCGTCCTATGGCCCAAATCACATTTCAGGTGTAACCAAATGTTGGACTAATAAGCTTTAATGTCTTTGCCATGGCTTTTGAAAGTGCCATGAGTCTATGACAAAAAAGGGCCACAGTCTATAGTTGGCCGGTGAAAGTTTCTTTGGTGAATGGTTAGAATTATACAAGTTTGGGGCATGCTCCATCCAATAGAAGGTTGTGGAGTGGTGATGGTTTCACTCTCTCTCTCTCTCTCTCTCTCTCCATGAACTTAAAATCTATTGCATTGTTGTATGGGATATAATGCTAAAAAATGTGTACCCAAGTGAAACTTATGAAATTGTTGACCTTTAAAATGATTTTTGCCCAAAATCATGTCCACAATAAGACTTTTCCATCACACCATTCTTTTATGTTTGGATGCATCCAAGTGGGTCCCAAAGGGACTTAGAATTCTCTCTCTTGCAAGCCGTGAGAGACTACCTAAGGAGAGCGGGGCTCATCATATATATGCGCGCGCACACATAGATATGTGTATATATATACATGTATGTATGTATGTATGTATATATATATATACATGAGCAGGGCTCTCCTAAGCTGAAGTTTAGGTTATTCTAAGCTGGAATAGTGCTGGTCCCACAAATCAAAGTTGATTATATCTGTTTTTTGCATGATGGAACTGGAAAATCCAGTTATGATTGGATTTATCTTGATTTTGGAGACGACCATCATGCAAAAAATAATGATAATCGACTTTGATTTGTAGGACTGACTTAGGATAAGCTAAGCTTTAGCTTAGGAGAGCTGGTCCCTATATATATACATACACACACATATACATATATATATATATATATATATATGGGGATATGGGGGATATTCAAGTGAGGGATTCCCTCACCATAGGGTGAGGGACACTCCCCTCTTTGGGAAGTTTCAAGTACAAAAGTGCTTTTGTATTTTTTGGGAAGATGCCCTTTTGTACTTGAAACTTCCCAAAGAGGGAAGTGTCCCTCACCCTATGGTGAGGGAATCCCTCACTTGAATATTACCCTATATATATATATATATATATATATATATATATGGGGGGAGATGCTCCTATGAAAAATGTCTCACCTATATATATATGAGAGATGCTCCTATAAGAGATATCTCTCACCTTATATGAAAGATAGGGGTGGGGTCCCTCACATTTAAGTTGTTGACATTGTATATGGATGTGAGGGCCCCCACCCAATCTCTCATTTAAGGTGAGAGATATCTCTCATAGGAGCATCTCCCTATATATATATATATATATATATATATATATATATATATATATAAGCAGGGCTCTCCTAAGCTGCAGCTTAACTTATCCTAAGCTGGAATAGTGCTGGTCCCATAAATCAAAGTTGATTATATCTGTTTTTTGCATGATGAAACTGAAAAATCCAGTTCTGATTGAGTTTATCTTGATTTTGGAGACAATCATCTTGCATAAAACAGCATAATCGACTTTAATTTGTGGGACCAGCGTTGTTTCAGCTTAGGATAAGCTAAGCTGCAGCTTAGGAGATATATATATATATATATATATATAGGGAGGTGTTCCTGTGAGAGTATCTCTCACCTTACTATGAGAGATAGGGGTGGGGGCCCTCACATTTAAGTTGTTGGCATTGGATATAGATGTGAGGGCCCCCACCTTATCTTTCATAGTAAGGTAAGAGCATCTCTCATAGGAGCATCTCCCATATATATATTCATACATATATGCATACACCTCTCATTGTTTTGTCGTGAAAGGTAGCATGTTGGGGCGTATTTATCACCAATCTGAATCGTACACGCATGGGAGTGACGAGACCCCCTAAATTACATCGGATCTATTGATTTTTCACCGATATGAATGGACTGGACTGTTGGATCAACGGTTAAATTTTTTCTTAAACTTCTGGGGTGTGGATGAAAGGTTTAGACCATTGGAGTGTGTGTGTGTGTGTGTGTGTGTGTGTGTGTGTGGTGTGGACGAAAGGTTTAGACCATTAGTGTGTGTGCGCGCGCGCGTGCGTGCTAGAAAACGCCCCTTTCCTCCATTGAATAAGGTAACAATGTAATTAAGACAAGCTCCCTATTCTCTCCCTTTCTCACCTATTTTTATGCCTTGAAATCTTCACTCTTGTATAACTCTCGTTTTTTAAACTCTTTCAACAACTCACATATATATATATATATATAGATATATTTTTTACAAAATTTGATGTGGTTGATTTTCATATGGACAATTTTCCGGACATCCCTAGTGGGGCCTACTGATGAAAAATCCAAACCGATCAAAATGAATGGCCCATCATTTTTTTGGTTGTCAACGAATTTCAGTCAAATATGAGTCAGCCCCACTGTTAGATTGAACACTATAAAGAATTTGCAATTTTCCAATTTGACAGTGGGAACCAATCATATAGGAGTTGCAATTGGTTTAGATTCTTCTCTTGGTTTCTAATACTTCTCCTATTTACTCTCCTATCATATCTAAAATAATTTTTGAAATGAGAGAAAAATGGGATAAGGTAATCAATGTTCCCTTTAAAAGGGAGGAGAAAATGTCTCTACAAGAACTCTCTCATTGGACATTCGATAGGGGCGTAGAATTCCTCTATATGTATACATATATATTATAATCCATTGCATTGTTGTATGGGAAATAATGCTATAAATAGTGACATATAGTAATCATTTTTTAATCTGCTGATTCTTCTGGGACATTGGGGATAGATCTCAGTCTGACACAGCTAACTCCCTTTTGTCATGGCTATTTGTCTTGGTTTCTCTTTTAATCCTGGTGACTCATGGAAATGTATTGGTCCAGTAACTAACTCTGCTTGTGTATTTGGAAATATGAATCACCGAGAATGTGCAATTGAATAGAAGTTGGTGTGCTGTCACAGAGGAATCATTGCTTGATGGACGATGTCAGTCAATTTTAGCAAACCATGGGAACCAGCATCCTGATGCAAATCCTGTCCGTTTGCGCATTAATGAGAATGGTTCTTCACAAATTGACCCGTTCATTGGAAAGGCTTGTACAGATCAAACTTTGACACTGCCACCGGTATGCAACCTCGATATGGAAGTTCTTGAGAGTCTTCCTCCAGAAATTCTCAGAGAAATCAATGAAATGTACTGTGGAAAGTTAAATGATTTTATCAAAAAAAGCAAAGGCCATGATGGCGAAACAAGCACGTCATTCACTTTATTACCCCAAGAAATTCAAGGTATATGCTCAACTAGCTACTAGATTTAGGGCAGAATGTTATAAGGACTAGCAGATGGTGATTTTTCCCTTGAATCAGATTCAGGTATAAAAAATAAAGGCAAACAGCCACTTTGTTCTTCTCCAGTTCACCAATATAATATTCCAACTGTACCTGAGGTTAGTATGTTCCTGGAACTTCCTCTTCTTTTCTAGCTTCCATTAGCTTTTGGTTTCTTTTTTCCAATTTTGGTTACTTTTTTTTTCCTTTCCAGCTATTGTAAATTAGTTTTGTTATTGGCTCTGCACTTTAATTTACTTTCCATAGCTTTATTCTGCCTTTTTTTCTTAACAGTAGCTTTATATAGCATGAATTAAGTGCCTGTCTTGTAGGGATTAAAGACAGACGGCCCTGTTAAAACAAATTCCTAATTCCAAGCCCAACCAATTGAGAGCCGTCATGGCCTATTGTTTTGTGGAAATGTAGTGAAATTAAAACCTCTTATGATTTTGCCCATATTCATGGTCATTAGAATTTTGCCCGGGCTTGAAAAAAGAAGTCATATTGGCGGCTCTTTTTTCTTTCATATTTTTATTTTATTTCTAGAAGAAAGTGCTCCAACTGTAGGAAACCACTTGGATGAATGCCGATATTGTGAGGGAAATGCGGGAAGGGTGGGGTGGGTTTGATTGATCATTGGTATGCCCACGAGGAGGTATGCATATGGTGATATGCAGACTTGTGTGCAAGAGAGTTTGTGTCCCTGGGCGGGTGTTCTTGTCTGTGTGCAATGCATTGCACTTAACTTCGTTTAAGCATTTATGGATAAGGATGAAAACAAGCCCGGTTTGGACTGGTCCGTATTATGCCAGGACCCGTACCTAAATTGGGTCCAGGTTATGGGACCCCTACCTGTACCTGAATTTATATCAAAGACTGGACCCAGGCTCAGGCCCAGCTCGAATAAGGAGTTGTAAACTGGCCCAAATTGAGGCCTATTTATATTATATACTTAATATACTACTGTATGTATTACGATATGATTGTGGCACCTGGTATTCAGTTCCATGGGTATGCAAATCCATGGACCCAAACCCAGACCTTAATTCTATTCGGGGTCTATGCAGCGGACCTGAGCTGGACCCAAATTAAAATCTGGTCCAGATATTGGACAAGGACCTTTTTTATCTTTTATTTATTTATTTTTTTCAAATTCAGGTCCTTAAGGTGTTCGGGGATAGGTCTTTAATATTTCATCCCTGCATGTAGACTGCTGGATTAAACAAGTATCTTTCATAACAAGATGTAATATATAGTTGGGCAGTTTCAAAAAGCCACAACCTATGTGTTTGTTTAAGATTTAAAGTGGTTTGTATTTTAGTGGTTTCATTAAAATAAAAGCCATGTGTCTTAAAGAAGACCATGCATTTCTTGGTATCTTGTCGTTTATATGAGTCACATCCTAATTCCTATGTGGCAGTTTTTTTTTTTTTTAGTAAAAGTGGTTTTGTTTTAGCTGGTTCCTTAAAAGAAAAAAAAATGTGTTTATAAGAACACCATGCATTTCTTGTCTCTGTCCTCTTAGATTGTACATCGTAGCTTTCAAGAATCAGGACCTGATTCTTTTGACCCTGCTCCTCTATCAATCTCACTTGTCACTTTTCTCATACCTCACTCTCCGACCTCACCTCACTTTTCTCAACTCTGACTTCTTTTTCATGCTGAACTCACGTCACATGCACTTATCTCTTGAATCTGTCTTCTCCACACAAAAGAGTAGGATCTTTGTCCATTGTCATTCTAGACACGATATTGAGGGCGTAGCCTATTCCTGAATTTGGACCTCGAACTTCTTGAAGATGTAGTGCACCCTCTTGGAATCTAATCTACCCTATCCATTATATGTGAAAGCTTCCTTCCTGGTGAGTACTTTAAAATACAACCTTCACTGCTTTCAGAATGTTTCCATTTTACAGTACGAAATACGTAGTGTAAGAAACTGTAAGATTGATGAAATAGCCAGAGAATTCAGCAGGGAAAGTCCTGGTTGCCAGAGGGTTTATTATTATTATTATTTTGCTAGAGCCAAAGGGTTTATTTTGGATGGGGTTTAGGGATGTTCTTCACTTGCCTTCAAATTTTTTTTGTTAAATGCCTAAATCCCCTTTTTTCCTTCCTGAAATTGGTTTGGTTGCTGCTTTGATCCTCCTGCATTTGGATATAAATAAATCTAATATGAGAAGACATTTGACTTGTGCCTGGGTTCGAGTGGATTCCTTTGATTTGCCTATGAAATTTCAACTGATTTTTCTGAAGGCGAGTGGGCCAGTGGCCCTAGTTCTATGCAGAGTAAACTTTGAGGTGAATTACCTTAAAAAGTTTCCCGTTGCTCAGTATGCTAAACAATGGAAAAAATCAAACATATTACTTAGTAGTACAATTGAGGATTTGATGCACGTGAACCATAATGAATGCAAATAACACAATGACTTGCTTTTCCATTCACATGTCAGTAGAATGTTGGAAATGAGGACTTGTAGTTCTTGTAATTTAGTTGGACTCCAAGATACACCTACTGAAGTAGTTTCCTAAACAATTCTTTGTTTTGTTCGGCAAAGTTGTTGCCTCGTGATGTCCATACTCATCTCATGCAAACAAATAATATTTATGGTTGACTTTTTTCTTATTCGTACGTGGGTTCACATAAGTCCTGATTATGTGGTGCTTCTTCGCAGAATTTTGGTAAAGTAAATTTGCACTGCAGTTTTATATTGACTGTGTATCAGGTTTTTTTTTTTGTTTTTTTTTATTTTTTATTTTTATTTTTTATTCCCCCTTTTCCTGCTGACTTAAAATAGAAAATTCATATTACCCAGATTAATGAAAGTATGGTTCGTGAAGCTCGGTCTGCATCAGTCTCTTCCTCGGGACCCTTGAATCTACATTTGAGTTCTATGGATGCCAAACAAAATGATTTAATGCCTGCATCGTTAAGTCAAGTTGATATCTCAGTTCTACAACAATTACCTGAAGAGTTGAAAGCTGACGTGCTTGAGTTGCTTCCTGCACACAGAACATCAGAATGTTCGACTGAGTCTTCTCTAGATTACAAAAGGAAGCCCCCTTGTGGCAGCGGAATAACAACGAAAAAGGGAACTTCTGTGAATGGAGTGGGTTTAACTTCAAAAAAATTTCTTTGGATTGGAAGTCCCCCAAAATGGGTTGAGAAGTTCAAAGCTAGCAACTGTTTGATTTTAAGCACTTTTGCAGGGTTCTATTACAAGTCCTTCCCCAGTGGAATTTTATCTTCCATTCTACAGTACGCTATTTCCTCTCCTCTCTCTCTGGATTTAAGTAGTGAGGCGTGGGATGAAGCTCAGTGCAACTTTTGTGAGCTTCTTCAACAGTATATTGACCTTAAGATAGAATCAGACATTGAAGAGATCTATATTTGCTTTCGGCTCTTGGAAAGGTGCACTTTGGGGTCTATCTCTATGCATTTGTAAATGTTTCTATTTACGCACTGTCTTTTGTCATTTGCATCTTAATGGAGTACCAGCATGTGATTGCCTTTTAAGATAATTTCTTTCATAGTTTCTTCTCATTTCAATGATGCTCATGTTATCGAGTTATTCCCATCTACTGCACGTAGGTTAAATGTGGTTTCTTCATTGGGAATTATGTATGAAGTAATGAACTTGGAGAGATCAATTTCATATTTTTTTTTTCCGTATTTCTTCCCTTTTATTAATTATGTTTCTAACCGTAGGTTTTCCTTTAAAAAATAAGAGTTAATTAAATCTCTGCATACATAGAATCGGAGGGTTAAGTTAATCTCTTTTTTTTTTTTTTTTAAATTTTTGTTTGAGGCATGTATTTGAGTATTTCCTTATCTCTTTTTACATCTATTATATGTATCAATAAATTGAATCAAATTGTTTGGCCTGACTTCTGTTTAAATCCATTTTCGAGTCTACCGGTGGTCCGGTGTATGTCTCTTTACAAATGCCGGCCTTTATAGTTGAGAAATTTGATTGAATTTGAAGAAACTTATTGGATCGAAATAGTGTAAAGAAGTTGTGTATCTTTTAAGGTGAATTGGTGAACCCCAAAAAAATGAAGGGAGCTTGGGTATTGGTAGACTTGACCTAAAGAATTGAGTGTGGCTTGCTAAATGGTGGTGGAGATGCAAGGAAGAAAATGTGTGTGTGTGTGTGTGTGTGGGGGGGGGGGGGGGGGGGGGGGAAGAAAATGTGTGTGTGTGGGGGTTGTGAATTTAAAAAAAAAAAAAAAAAAAAAAGTGGGTTTTTGTTGGGTGTGAAGGATGTAACATTCGTTTTTGGTTTGACAATTGAGTGGGAGCAGACCCTCTTTGTAGTTTTTTTTTTTATGCTTTTGAGGAAATAGCGAGTGGGGGGGGGGGGGGGGGGGCGCTCGGCGCCGGTTTGTGAATTTAAATAAAAAAAAAAAAAGTGGGTTTTTGTTGGGTGTGAAGGATGTAACATTCGTTTTTGGTTTGACAACTGAGTGGGAGCAGACCCTCTTTGTAGTTTATTTTTTTATGCTTTTGAGGAAATAGCGAGTTGTGGGGTTGAGTTTAGAAGAGGTTTCCATCAATCTGAGTTGAGTATGAGTTTGTGTTGAGAAGTGTTTGGGGATGAAGTGGGGTTGAGTTTAGTTGAGTATGAGTTCGTGTTGAGAAGTGTTTATTTGTAAGGATGAAGTGGATTCTCATATCAGAATTTCAATCTGTAGGCTGGATTCTTCATAGTTTTCCATTGGGCTCTAGAGACGTCTTTGACGGTGACCCCCCATGTGTGCAAGCCTAGTTGGGATTGGCTCCACATGGAGTGGAGGCTTTTTTTTGGTTGATTGTGGCTAACCAATATTCTATGATAATAACCTCAGAAGGAAAGGAATGCATTGGAATCTATGTTTGAAGTCTTCTACCCATGCATAGAGGAGGAGATGGTGAATTATTTGTTTCTTCATTTTGACTCGTCTCGTTCTTTATGGCGTCATCTCCTTAACAGGTGTGGACTATCTTGCTTTTTTGTCAGCTTTGCTATGTGAGTTGGTTGAGTCTTGGGGGATGGCTCATTTCCAGGGTTGTGGTCTATTACTTTGAAAAGTTTCTCCTTAAGCTATTCCTTATTCTGTATGGAAGAGAGGAATAACAGAAATCTTAGAGGTGTTTCCTCATCTATAGAGGTTTCCAAAAAAAAAAAAAATTAATAGATTAGTGAAGTGGGGTACTTTCAAGAGAGGAATTCAAGGAGTTATAGCTAGTTGGTATCTTATATAATTGGGATGCTTGTATGAGAGTCTGTCTTTCTAAAGTCAAGAATTCCATTTCTTTGTCTCAGCATCCGATTGGTTTTGTGAAATTTAATGTAGGTAGGGCAGCTAGTGGTAAGCCAGGCCTAGTTGGAATTGGTGGCCTTCTTCACGACGAGAAAGGGGAGGTGCTAAGTATGTTCTCTAAGCATGTGGTTGTAAACTATTCAAATGAGGCAGGGGTGCTAGCAATTTAAGAAGCCATTTGCATTCTCTCTTTTCTTTTCCGTGACATACTAATTGTAGAGAGTGATTCATCCCATGCTATTACATGGATGAAGTCTATAGTCGGCCACCCTAGGAAAAACTATTATTTCCAAGAGATCAAGACTCTTATTTCTTCCTTCCTACTCTTTCAGTAATTGAGATGGCAAATGCTTTGCCTAAGCTAGGGGTGGATAGAGGCATACAGGTATTCCTTTTAGTGCTATGTTTGGATCGTGTTCTTGTGTTGCTTATGGTGTAATGCTCTTATACCCACTCTTTGGCTTTCTGTGTAGTTTATGTCTGCTGATTGTGTAATCTCTCCGTCTCCTTTAGTAATTTTTTTTTACCAATCAATAAAAAATAAATAAAGTAATTTTTTTTTACCAATCAATAAAAAATAAATAAAGTAATTTTTTTTTTCTTTCGAGCTTATTACAGCAAAGGATTGCAGATCTCTCTCTCTCTCTCTCTCTCTCTCTCTCACACACACACACACACACACACATACATATAGGGGTGGCTCCAGGAATTCGAGTCAGTGGGGTCAACAAAAGACATATCTTTCGCAAACCGAATAAATTTATTCTCTCCTTTGTCAACATTTGACATCTACTTTCGATAATTCGACAAGCATAATATAAAATTCTCAAATTATCTATTTTCATGAATCCGACAAAGATAATATTGAATTCTCAAACAAAAATAAATAAAATTTTTAATACATTATTACTAATAGTTCTTAATCCAAAAAGAAAATTCAAATACATAAACTACTAATAGCTATTGACAGACAAACCTAAGGGAAAAAGAAATATTAAATTTGACATGTATTAATGTATATCCACATACATTTAGTGCATAGTAGAGGGGAAAAACAATTAATTGCAAAAATCAATGGTTGAGATTTGTTTGAAATACTATACCTGGGAGGCTAAAGTAGTACGTCTCTTGACCCAACAAGGCACCACTGCAATTAATGCACAAAAGAAAAAAAATGTAAAAACGTTAGATACGAGTACTTAACCAACGAACAAAAGGATAAGAAAAAATTGAAAAAAAGTTGGGAGACAACTTTTGCAAGAGAGAAAATGTCTACAGTCAACAACAAGAAGTGGCTGTTGAAGGACTTGAAGAGGGTCAAACTTTTAAATTGAGTGGGATCAAATTTTTTATTTTTTTTAATATTGTTTCATATCTCAGTAGGGTCAATTGACCCCATTGTGAACCAAGTAGCGCCGCCCCTGCACACATGCAAAACATACAAACAAACATGTTACTTATTTTTGTCTTTATATTGGAAATGGTTCTTTTCATCATGGATCTTGTATGCTTGATGAATATCCAGTGACTTGGAGGCACTGTATATTGCGTTTATTGCAGTAATGATAAGATTGTTGAATTTTTTTCTCTATTTTTTAATAGTGTTCTCCAGTTAGATTATTAATTAAGTAATACTAATTATTTATTGGTGACTTTATGACTAGGTTCACAAGAAGATCAGAGTTTCTTCTACAAGTATTTGACAAAGTTCTTCCTTCCCTTCAGGTTAATTTGGTGTTCAGTCATGTTATTAGTTTAACAAAAAAAATTCGTTAGTGTTAAGAGTATAAAGGGAAGTAAAGGGACCCAGACTTTGTTTTTAAAAGTTGGACATGGGGTGAAGAACCAGCTTTCCCCTGTTTGGCATTTGTCGAAGAAAAATGTGGGAGAATGTGGCTGTTAACTTGGATTCCTTTACTGTTGGTGCCATTTAATTGGGAATTAGTTGGGAATTGGGATCATCCATTGTGGGATATTGGTTAAAGCCCCAAAATTATGGGGCTCTTTTACTTGAGCCCATCAATGGTGGTGCCCATCTAACTAGTATGATCGACTGTGGGGCTCATCTACTCTGTCTAGGGTCATCCATGGTAGACCCTGGTACTTATTTAATGATAGCCCGGTAGTTTGCCTTTTTAGTTATATATTTTGTGTTGTCCTTTGTCTAGAAGATATATAGTTTTATATCATGTATTGGTCATAGTTATACCCCTTCATTTCTCAAGGGAAGTTATAGCTTTTACATCATACATGGGTGATAATTGTGTCTGTTCATTCATAAGTTTAGACACTCTGATTTCTTAAACTAATCAGCTCTCTCTCTCTCTCTCTCTCAAAAGTTAAACTATCATACCTTTTAAATGATTAGGACCTCAGACTGTTTACTAGGATTTATATGAAAAGTTAAACTATCATACCTTTTAAATGATTAGGACCTCAGACTGTTTACTAGGATTTTCCATTAATTGGAAAAATCTCCATAGGATGAATAATGGCTAAGGTAACCCCATTATAAATCTTTGTACCATGAAAGACACACCTGAATTTTCTATTATACGAAACTTGTCATACATAATAACTTGTTTTCATTGCTTAAATGGAGTGTCCTCTTATGTGTTTATATGTCCAGGGGGTTGAATAGTGGTTGTCTTTCTTCTTTTTTGGTTGATTGGTAACGGTGAATTTTTATTAAAACAACCAAGGACCACCGAAAGCCGGGGCATAAGGGTATTATACCAAGCTAAAATTACACTATTGACAGCACTCAGGAAGAAACATTATCCACACCTTGTTTAGCTAAAGCATCCACCATACTAATCACCGACCTAATTTCATGATGAAAATCCACTAGCGACTGGGAAGAGAATTCCTTGATCTCATTAAAACAAAACTTAAGCCTTCATGGTTTCAAATCATTGCAAGAAACCCATGTGATCGCATTCAAAGAATCACCATCCACAGTTGCTGTCTTTCCTTGTTTTTAAGAAAAATATTTTCCAACCATTTTTTTTTTTTAATTTTAGGTTTTTTGGAGGAAAGGTCTCCTTATGGACAAGGTGGAGTAAAAAACCCAGCCCCGCAAGACTATCCTAGCCCTTGATTTAAAATAAAAGCCTTAAAGTTTAATGGTGCCTTTTGTAGAAGATAACAGGCCTTTAAGTTAGGGCCAGGCCCATGTATAATCCCTCACGTGGGATATGATTTAGATTGTATCAGTTAGCCTTTTTTTTTTCTCTCTTTGTATAGCTGATTTCTTTCATCTTCTTTCCTTGTACAGATTAGGAGATATTCTTTGATTATTCTAATTTGTATACTTGGCATGTTTAGAGCCTTGATTAAAGCACAATCTAATTATAAATACAAATAGTCGATCCTCCATTGAGGCACGACCTTCTCTCCACTCTTCTGTCTTCTCATTCTTCTTCCTCCTTCATATCTTCTAACATGGTATTAGAGCCATAACATCTTGGAGGCCTCATTATTCTGACATCTACGCTACTTGGAAGAAACACAGATCAAGAATCTGTGCTTTGGGAAAGCAAATTGTGACTATTCCCTCATCTTATCAATAGTGGCCCACCTGCGATCATCTCACAATCCACAAGCTTCACTCCAGCCTTGGTCGTCCATCTCTTCTAGTCTTCTTGGAGATTTTTTCAGTATTTTTCAGAGATCAGAGGTAGGCCTTTTGATCTGTCTTGTGATTATCAAACTTTTTGAAATAGTTTTCATCTCAACCACACAAAATCCTGGATTCTGAATGGATCTTGATGAGACTTGTACTGCTGGAAAGGGAAATTGATACTGGACTCTAGCCTCTAGTCTGATTCTCAATCAGATCAATCTGTGGGCCCCACGCGGGGATCCTGCATCCAAATTTCAGGACGTTTGGGCTGTTTTATTGACAAAAGAGGCACTTTTATGTGCCGTTTGCTGTTGGATGCTTCATCAGCCGCTAGTTACTGCTGATTTCTGATCTGAGGGCTGTTTTTCTTCTTTAAAACTGCCACCGTTATGTGCTGGTTACTGTTTGGATGGTTCATCAACTACTAGTTATTGCTGATTTCAGATCTGAGGGCTGCTTTGTCTTCTGTAAAACTGCTGACTTGCTGATTTACTGTTGCTAGTACTGCTTTTTGATCATGGGTAAATATGATGTTATCTCCGTTAAGTTTAATGGGCAAAATTATATGGCCCGGTCCTTCCATCTGAAGAACTTCGTAGAAGGACAGGGCCTATTTGGTTATTTGGATGGAACAGTAACAAATCCTCCTACTCCGAGTACCACGGACTCCAAAGCCTTGTCCACCTGGTCCAAGGAAAATGCCAAAGTTATTACTGGGATACTGAACTCCATTGATTTCTCCCTTGCCGTAGCTCTTCAAGCATTTAATTCAGCAGCAGATATGTGGGCTCACCTCAAGAAGGTCTACCATCAAACCAACAAAGCCTGGAAATTTCACTTGGATAGTGAAATTGCTAAATTTACTCAAGGGGATCGATCTGTGCAGGAATACTTTAATGACTTTCGCACCTTATGGACCAAACGGGATTCCATGTTGATTCAGACAGTCTCTCTTGGCTTTCTCTCCGAGGCTCTTAAACTCCAAGAGGAAACTCACATTAGCCAGTTCCTCATGAATCTCCGACCAGAATTTGAATTAGTTCGGTCTGCCCTCATGAACCGAGAACTGTCGGCTAATCTTGATACTTGCTTTCAAGAAGTACTTCGCGAAGAACTTCGTCTCACCTCCCAACGGGCTATTCTTGAAGAACCGAAGGCCTTCCTTGCACCCCTTCCAGCTGACTCTGCTCTTCTAGCAACCCCCAATCTGAAGCTCATTCAATGCTTTGAATGCAAAGGCTTTGGTCATATTGCCAAGAATTGCTGCAAGAAGATGGTTTGTTGTTACTGCAAGAGGTCTGGTCATCTTATTGATGACTGCCGCAGCCTCCAGCGAAGGAATGAGACGCAGCCTAAAAAGCCTCCCTCCAATCTGCCAAGACAGAATCTTCCTTCTGCATTCCAGGCATAAGTACCATCATCCGATGTAGGAAGCACTTAATTTGGGGCTGTATCCATGACTCCTGCTCAGATTCAAGAACTGATCCAGAGCACGGTTACCTCTGCATATGCGTCAATAAGCTTCTCTGGCGGTCGGTATCAAACTCATTCTCATATAGCATCTCCTGCTTTTCATTCCTCTGCTTCTCTTTCTTCTCCTATTACCCCTCCCACATGGTTTTTAGATTCAGGAGCCTCCAAACACATGACATGTGTAGCTCATAGCTTTACAGATTCCCACCGTTACCTTGGAAAAGAGAAAATAACTACTGCTAATGGGGATCAACTACTCATTTCGGGAGTTGGTACCATTACTTTATCTTGTGTTTCTGCCAGTCCATCACCCTTCCCAATGTTTACTTTGTTCCCAAATTATCAGTCAATCTACTTTCTGTAGGACAACTTATAGATGATGGCTATCTTGTTCACTTTTCTTCTTCTGGTTGTGTTACACAGGGGCGGCAAACTGGGAAGGTGATCGCGACGGGGAGTAAACATGGGCGCCTATTCTTGCTGGACATTGGACATCATTCTTTCTTTGCTTCTTCTTCTAATTTCAATACATTGTGGACTGTTTGGCATAAACGTCTTGGTCATGTGAATAATGCGCATTTGCTTTCATTGTTTAAATTTGGTTGTTTGGATTCTAATATTGATAATAAAATGATGTCTTCTTTATCTTAATCAAAGTGTGAAACTTGTTGCCTAAGTAAAAGTCATATTTTGCCTTTTCCTGTTCATAATGCTCGTGCTTTGGCATCATTTGACATTATTCATTCAGATGTTTGGGGAATTGCTCCTACCTTGAGTAGGACGGGCTTTAATTACTATGTGACCTTTATTGATGACCATTCTCGTTATACTTGGATTTACTTTATACACATGAAATCTGAGGTCTTCTCCATTTTTCAAAATTTTTATAACATGGTCCAAACCCAATTTCAGAAGGCAATCAAAATTCTTAGATCAGATTTCGGTGGAGAATACATGTCTTATGAATTCTCTGTCTTTCTTTCTGATAAAGGAATTCTTCACCAAAAATCTTGTCCGCATACTACTCAGAAAAATGGGATTGCGGAAAGAAAGAACAGACACATTCTTGAAATTGTTCGTACTTTATTGATTGCATCCTTAGTCCCTCCCAAATTTTGGTGTGATGCTGCACAAACTGTTGTGTATCTTATCGACCGTCTTCCTAGCACTGTTCTAGGCAAGATTACTTCTTACGGAGTTCTCTTTGGTCAAATCCCTTCATACTCTCACTTATGTGTTTTTGGTTGCCTGTGTTTTGTTCATCTTCCTCCTCCTGAGCACACAAAGTTATCTCCACAGGCTGCTAAATGTATCTTTTTGGGTTACAGTAATGAACACAAAGGGTTTTTGTGTTATGATCCTTTGGACAAACGCATGCGCATCTCTCGTAATGTTATTTTCTTGGAACATATTCCCTTCTTTTCTTTACATTTGGATAGTCATCCTATTGCTGTCTCTTATCTGCCACAATTCTCGGAGTCTGCTTCTCCGTCACCTCTTCCCAAAGTCTATGTCTGGCGGAACAAGGTCCCTCATCTGGCGACTCCCTCTCCTGATCCTCTCCCAGCACCGCCTACTGAATCTTCAGGTAATGATACTTCATCTGATAGCACCATTTCTTTACGACGCTCTAGTCGTCCCTCTGTTGCCCTTAACCGTTATGGATTTCCTGCTCTTCTTACTTCCTTAGATAGTACTCTTAGACCCACCTCATATTCACAGGCCTCCAAGGTTGCTTACTGGCGGGATGCTATGACTGAGGAATTAGTTGCTCTTGAAGAAACCAAACATGGGATTTGGTCCCGGCCCCGGATGGAGCATCTGTGATTGGCAGCAAATGGATATACTCTATCAAAGTACACTCTGATGGGAGTCTTGATCGCTACAAAGCTAGATTGGTTTCACAGGGTTATAAGCAGGAATATGGAATTGACTATGAATAGACATTTGCACCGGTGGCAAAAATGACCACCGTTCGTACTCATCTTTGTGTCGCGGCAGCCCGCAATTGACCTCTATGGCAAATGGACGTCAATAATGCTTTTCTACGTGGGGACTTGAGAGAGACTGTTTATTTAAAACCTCCTCCAGGCTATGCTTGTCCTCCAACGCATGTGTGCAAATTGAGGAAAGCTCTTTATGGACTTAAACAAGCTCCTAGGGCTTGGTTCGATAAATTCCGGGCAGCAATCCTTCAGGCCAGATTTTGTCAAAGTCACTCTGATAGTTCCCTCTTTTTGCGATGGACATCGAAGGGCTACACCTTTCTCTTAGTATATGTTGATGATATGATTATCAGTGGCAATGATACTGTCGGCATTATGGATCTCAAACACCACCTTACTCGCCACTTCAGAATGAAGGATCTTGGTCCTCTCACCTACTTTCTGGGGCTTGAGTTTGTGCGTAACAAATCAGGCATTAGGGTCGTTCAGTGCAAATATGCGACAGATTTGATCACGTCGGCCAGGCTTGATGATGCTCACACTTTTGATACGCCTCTGGAATTGAACACCAAACTTCTGATGATGGCACTCCCCTGGATGATCCATCTGTTTTCCGGCGGATAGTTGGTAGTTTGCTCTACTTAACTGTGATTCGGCTGGATATTTCTCATGCAGTTCACACGGTTAGCCAGTTTGTTACCAATCCTCACAAACCGCACCTTGCTGCTGCGTTACGCATCCTCCGCTATATTAAAAGAACTCTTTATCATGGTCACTTTTTCCCTTCTGATACTTTTCTGCAATTATCAGCTTATGCGGATGCTGACTGGGCTGGCTGTCCGGACTCTCGGAGGTCTACTACTGGCTAGTGTATGTTTCTTGGAAAATCTCTAATTTCATGGAAGTGCAAGAAACAAACCACTGTCTCCAAGTCTTCTGCTGAGGCAAAATATCGGGCGATGTCCTCCGCCGGTGCTGAAATTATCTAGCTCTACCGCCTTCTGTGTGAATTGGGTGTTCTTGTTGGTAGTCCCATACCTCTCTATGGGGACAATACCAGTGCTACCAAAATTGCCAACAACCCGGTCTTCCATGAAAGAACAAAGCACATAGAGATTGATTGTCACTTCATTCGTCAACATATCATTACTGAGAAGATAACTCTGCCTCATGTTTCTTCTTTTAACCAGTTGGCAGATATCTTCACCAAAGCACTTCCCAAACAGCGTCATCATGATCTAACTTGCAAATTGATGTTTTCCATCTTACCACATCAATTTGAGGGGGAGTGTAGAAGATAACAAGCCTTTAAGTTAGGCCCAGGCCCATTCAGGCCCATGTATAATCCCTCACGTGGGATATGATTTAGATTGTATCAGTTAGCCTTTTTTTTTTCTCTCTTTGTGTAGCTGATTTCTTTCATCTTCTTTCCTTGTATAGATTAGGAGATATTCTTTGATTATTCTAATTTGTATACTTAGCTTGTTTAGAGCCTTGATTAAGGCACAATCTAATTATAAATACAAACAGTCAATCCTCCATTGAGGCACGACCTTCTCTCCACTCTTTTGTCTTCTCATTCTTCTTCCTCCATATCTTCTAACACCTTTTTTGTAGATTTTTTTGAGATTCAATCCAATGGCTAGTGAAGATTCAAGGAATGAAAAATTAAGCCTGATGCCAGATCATGGGATGACAAGATTAGCAAAGGGGCTACTCTGATCAAAGATGGGCCAAGTGGTCCCCATAGCGCTGGACTGCACACGTAGTCCACTCTTAGGAGAACATTTCTTATAAAAAAAGGGTCATTACCCAAAGCAGGTCCCGCCGAAGCTGAGTAATGGGAGGAAAGCAATGACCCTAGGAGAACATTTCCTATATGGGTATTATTACAATCATATATTTATCTGGGCCTTGTTTTAGGTCCGATCCAAGCCCGTTATTTGAGACTTTCTCTGAGTTTAATTGTTTAATATCAAGTTCAAAAACAGGCACGGGTCCTGTAGCCTGGATCTGATTCAGTTCCTGGTATGGCTCTTTGTTGGTCAAAACACTCGGGCTTGATAGAAGAGGAAAATATCCCTAGACAATCCTTTCCCAAAAATGAGAGATAATTATTCTACCCTTTCTCTGATGAAGTGTAACCAGTTAACATACATTTGATGACAACAGGGTCAATTTTGTCCTCATGAATTTAATGATCATGGACTACAGATGTACAACAAAAAACTTATAGGTATGGGAAAATTTGTATCAATCAAAGGCAACAAAAAAGTAGTATTTTTTTTCGTTTAAAACAGCAAGAATGTGTTGAGGCTGTCAATATGCATGACAGTCTACTGGAAGAATGAGCGATATTGATCTGTAACGTGCATATTTTGTTAAATTTCTGGTTGGAACATGGCTCTGGTCTGAGACCAAGTGTGACTATATGTTTTAATAGCAATTACTCCAACAGAAGACATAGTGGTGTTCTAATGCAGGATCTGGGTCAAATATGTGCTGGTTTGGTATTCAGTCTATAATGATGTGATTTATTTAGATCAACAGAAAAATAGTATGCAGCATGCCTCACTGGGGAACCCACCTATTTCAGAAAAATTATGCAGAAACCTCAATGGTGCAAGTCCTTTCTGTTGCTGTAAACTACTGTCAAGTCTTAAACAATCAGATGTTAGAAGTTTATTCTTTTGTTTACATAGAAAGGAGCTTTTCACTAGGGAAAAATATGATCCTTTTGTCATTGTTTGATTATGAATATTGGGTGATCGAATCAGGTTGAACTCATGAGGAGCGAGTTCGGATTGAAACCTAAAAAATCAGCCTGGTTGACTTGTAACTTGGCCTGATCTTTCTTGGTTTGGTTCAGTCAGATTGTCAACTTAAGTTGAATAAGGAAAAAGGAAAAAAAATATTGATTAAATAATAGAATGAACAAAGTTAATGGACATGTAAATGAGAACTGAAAATCAAAATTACAATTTAGGTGAAATTTACGTACCTTATCTTTTTAATACATTTTCTGTCATTTCAATTATTATAGATGTATATAAATATTGTTTGAAATTAATGTACCTACCTGTTGGGTGCCTATTTACTGTCCACGGTAATTGGCCTAGTAAGGTTCACCCAGAGGATAGTAAATCTTTGTCACTGAGTACTGTTAGTTTTTAATGAATCCGGAGGTCTTTTATGTGGATGATTACACTGGACAAATCCTTAACCTTTCACTGAAAACTTATTGATAGATGCTTGAAGAGAATACAAGTTTTCCTCATTCAATGAAAAAAAGTTGCCCTTTGATTGATAATCTATATCATGTAATCATTTTTGAAATGGTGTTGAGGTGATCATCAGATCATGCATTAGTTTTATCATTTGCTGAAGTATTTGAATCTCAGATAAAAGCCAGTTTCGTATTGATTTTTGTCATCCACCCATATGATCTCTGCAAATTGATCATTTCATACCTTTGACTATGGATTCTTTTTCCAAGTTAACAGTCTTTGTTCAACTCTGAATTTTTTCAACATTAATCTTTTAGGCTTATGTTGGTGAAAAGTATGGAGGGACATTGCAGCTTTGAAATCCAAGGATTTGCACTTCCAAATGTAATTGCTTCACTAACTTCAGCATGAAGCCCAAGGTACAAATGTTCATAGATATTCTGGAGCATTGCATTTTTGTGTCATCCCCTTTAATTTATTTCTTTAGGTCACATTTGGCAACCAAATCTTTAGGGAAAATATTTTTGGTTTTCCTAAAGTTCTGGTAAACCCATGTTTGGCAATTATAAATTCCTGAGGATTTGGACAAATGAAAATCTTCATTTGTTAGGATTTTCAGATCCGACCACCCCCCATAAGATTTGAAAATCCTTACTTAAGTGAATTTGCACACCGAACTCTATTTTTCTCAACTATATGCATCGATACACACCAATATCAATGTGAAATCATCAACTATACAAATCCCCAGTGAGGAATTGTTGTTCCAGTGGTAGTGAGAAATCATTAGATCTATGGATTCCTCACTTGTTACCAAACATGCTCTTAGAGAAATTTATAAAAAAAAAATTAAACGTCGCTTTAGTCTATATTCTTAACGTTTTTTATTTTTTATTTATTTTAATTTAAGTTATGAGCTGAATGTAAATATGTAGTAAACCTATTGCAACTAGACTTGTCGGGATTGTATTCTGCAATTATTGTATGAATACCCAGTCGTCTTCTTTTCTCACTGCTTTCCCGTTGAAGTTTACAACCAAACTTCCTAACAGAGCCTACCCTTTTTTCCTCCAAATTCTAGATTTGTTGACCCAAAGAATGAGGTGGGCCTTTGTTAACATCATCTGACGTCCCATGTCAGATGCACTATAGCCGGCTATGCCATATCTGATTCACTGCACTTGGTCTAACTTGTGGTGAAGTACCAATTGGATATTGTGTGTAGGTTGATACTTGGTAGTCCCTGATTGCAGGATCAGAAAAATATAGAAAATACTGTTTGCTTTCCCATAAATCTTTATATAAAAAGGTAATCAGTTGAGGCTGAGTCTTTACAGTCTCTGCTCATTTATATCAGTAGCAAGCTATGAGGCCCATATATGACTAACAGCAGGGGCAGGCAATGGATATGGAAGGTCACGGATTTTACACCTGAAAAATGAGGGACACATACATTTTGCCTTGAAATATCTGGTATCATATGGTGCTATTTGGAGGGGTTGTTTCAACATTACAAGTGAAGAATTTTTTTTTTCATTCAGTAGGGTACTAAATCCAGTATGCACTGGTTCTACCTGTGTAATGCCTCTCAGGATGAAGTCAGCAACTTGTGTTGAAATGCTTTGAGGTTGTTTAAGGCCTAATGATTTTCAACAAAGTAATGGGGGTTCAGTTGGATGATACTGGATTTGGAGGATTTGTGGAGGTTCTTGTTTGATCCCCTTTCCGATCTTGGTCTCTATCTGCTTTGGAAGCCCTTTAAAACTTCCCTGGGCTGGTTACAGAATGTCTGGGTCTCCCTGTTGGTGGACAGAAGATGACTAGCTGGCCCCACCCATTTGGCCAATGGCACATAAAATCTCTCCAATATTTTCTTTATTTTATCATCACTTTTGTCAATGCTCATTGTTATGGCAGGTATATGTTCAATTGCATGGTTGGGCTGAACTATTTCTTCAATTGAATGGACAAGTTCTATCATACAGCTAACACAATGACTAAATAGGTATTGCTTTTCAATTGTGTTGTTTCGTCGTCCTTGAATCTTCTCTCCTTGCTTCTGTTTCTTAAATCTGCTGCTCTGATCTATGAATATTGATCAATATAGCTTTCAGAGATACACCAGTGGCAGTGATCTTATTTTGACTGGTAGTTGATCCCAAATATCATCCATGATACCTTTTGGCAGTCCAAAAGAGAGAAAATAATAGATGGAAAACTAGGGTAAAAATGTCTCCAAATATAATGTGAGTGAAAAATGTCTTTGGCATATAATTCATATCATAGAGGTTCCAAAGAATCTATCAATTTGTATCCATGTCCTATAAGTTAAGTAATGTAAAATAGTCCATATTTAGTAGTATAAATTTGCGAGCAATGGAAATTCTAAATTATATACTAATAGGATGTATATTGGACTGAAAAGAGAGAAGTTAAATAACCATGCGTGTTCCAACTTTACTGTTCATCTCAGAATGTGACATCATTAATATGGTTGTTTTGTCGGTTGGAGGAATCCATGCCAAGATAGGTTACAGACTGTAGGCTTTAGGAGTTGAGGAAAGGTCATGGAGAAATTTGTCATCATTGTTGTTATATTTTGAATAATGCATAACGAGGCAAGCAGGATATGGTATTGGGTAGGTGCTGGGTTTGGCATTTATCCCCATGTGTAATTGCCAAACACAGATATGAGTAATGACACTTGAAATTTTGAATATTTCTCCAGCACAATATCTTGTTATGCCTTCTTGACATGTTTGATCACATTTAACTGTTTTGCAGGTTCAGTGCCTTGTGTTATTGTTGTGCCTTGAGTTCTATGAAGACACAATACTGACCATTGAAATGACATGGTATTCTTCATTGCAGATGGCTTTTGTGCATTTCTGTAAATAATATATTTTGCAGAAATATTTTAGCATAGATAAGTACCAATGTGCTGTAGATAAGTTCGTTGTAGATTATGTATAACTGTCGAAGAAGATAATAAAATATCTTCTTCGCCTGTGTAGCTAACATGCCTTGTATCAGTACAAATACCCTTTTCTTCATGAAATACAAAGAAAACCAATTTCACTGCCGCTGCTGTTACCTTCCCCAGATAACTTATAAGATTTTAGTTGCTTTGGAAGATCTACTTCTTCAGTGGGGATTTTGTTCTGCCGAGAAAGTTTTACGTTTTTGAATAATTTTTATATCATTATTAGAATAGATCTTGATTTTTTGCAATAAGATTACTTTTTTACTAACATGAGTTCTTATGTAATTTTGTTTTACGAAACTGGAGTTTTCTTTATTTTAATTATAAGTTTTAGATTCATCTTCGAGCGAACTATTTATTTTAAAAAAGCTCCACATTTTGTTGAGAGGATTTTTTGTAACTATGGTTTCAAATTTTGATTTATATTTAAATATATTATTTAGCACGAAACTTTTACTTCTATTGAAGAGCACATACCGATGGTTTCACATTAAAGAACTGTAAACAGCTGGACCTATACACGCTCTCCTTTTAATTTGGCTTATTACAATTGCAATATAGGGCTATGTTCTACGGGACTTCTATGATTTACGGATACTTCAAAATGGATAATGTGTCGTATCATAGCATATATGATGATTTGCTTTTTATATCTAAAATTTGTGTCCATGGCATGTGTGTCTGTGCAGTATCTAGGTATCATAGCCGGACTTGCAAGGGCAAATTCGGGCCAGACCTGGGTCCATTGACCGCCCCATCCATCCCTCTAGATATTCTGTTTTAGGGAAGTGACGTTTGATTAACTGTCACCCTAAATCCTTCACTTTCACCGTTTTACTCCCAAGACCGTGAATTCCCACGAATTCACTGCAGACACTGAAAATCTAAATGGGACTCGAGAATATAGACGCATCAAACGGTATCGGGGTTGCAAGTCTCCCACCAAAGCAAAAGGAAGAAAAAGAAAGAAGAATGTTTCACACCACGACATGCTTTTCAAGTCCACGGCACAACTCTTTACACGCACTGGAGTCGTGAAAAAACGAGCACAACAGACCAACCGACTCATTCCCTATGCATTTGTTATGTGCTAATAACATCCAACCCAAAAGGAAGAGAGAGAAAGAGCACCGCACAGCACGCGTAGTTTGCCAGTTCAAAGGGCACGAGCCATTCCTCTTTACAACTCCTTTTCCGTGTAATACCTACTTCCATACACTGTCGACAACTATATGCATGTTTCAAGTAGAGAGAGAGATGACAACCATACTCCAAGATGTGAAATGGTTGCCTCTTCTTCTGACCACGCCTTCTTTCTTTGAATTCTAAAGACAAGAATCAAACACTATAGTCAAAAGGAACCGCTCCCCATCCCACTAAATATTATATAATTATAATTGGCATGCATTGTGTATATAAGTATGCAAACCAAGAAAGCCAACTGCTAAAGGCATCAGAGAGACAGAGAGATGGCTACCATTAGACGTTCCACATTGATTGTGATGCTTGTGATTGTGATGGCTTTGAGTACACTGCATTTTGCTCAATCCCGAATCCTTAGGCCAATTGAGAAGACGAGGAGAAGTGGCTCTCTTCTGAGCATTAATCCTTCTATGGGCTCATTTGGGGAGTCTGGTGCTGGTGTTGTGGAGAGCCTTGTGTTCAAATTGGTGTCTGGACCCAGCAAGGGAGGGCGCGGCCACTAGAGCTTTGCTAGCATCATGATCAGTTGTTGGTGGCTAGAGGCCATGCTACGATTTATTTGTAAATTAGGCATGTGCTAATAATTAGTCCTATCAGTCATTGTTAGTCATGTGGAAAATAAAAATTACCTATTATTGTACGACAATTCAATGAACATCTTGAATTGGATAGCTAACAACATATCATAGGATAGTATAATTCACCCACCTTTTTTCTTCTTGTACTAGGTATCAGATCCATGGTGTTTTCGAAGAGAGTAATTCTATTTTATTCTGCTTGCTTTTTATGATATGCTGCTTCTTTTTCTCACACCAGTTTTCTAGTGTTATTGGAGCGATGTGCATCATTTCTGTTATTTGAATTGAAACTGCATGATCTGTTTTCAAAGTTTGATAATTCAGCAATAAAATGATGAGAGAGTTTCAATGGTAAATAGCAGATCAATCCGGTGTCTATGAATGGCAGCAAAATATTATTTTGTCTTCATGATCATTTGATCGGGCCTTCATAGTTTGTCCAATCAGATGTTCAGGCCCTTCCAGAAGGCCAATCTGATGAGTGCCGTGGACCATTTGAAGCCTGGCTTATTTACCTATAGATCGAGCAGCGGGCCTCAGCTGTCCCAAATTTTCTAATGTTCAAGGTATTCATTATTCATGAACAATGATATCGAAAGTCATTCAACAAACTTTTTGGTAAGATTTGCAGAACTCGTTTAGCTTGTGATAGATGGTAAATAATGAATACCTTGAACATTAGAAAGTTACTCTTTGTAGTGTTATGAAGTGGCCATGTGATAGAGAGAGTGGAACTTTCAAACTTACATTAAGAAAGACAAATGATCAAACAGTGTTAACTGCATAGGACTGTACCCGCTCATGATCCCAGCTGTTCATGTCCACGGCCCACCATTTTAAATCTAACTTGCTTCTATAACATACTCTTTTGAAATCGCCTCACCTACCGTTGTTTGAGACGATTTGGGCATTTTCAATATAGACTAATAATGGTGTCAGTGTGGAAAAGTTTATTAAGATCGATGACCTCTTAAAAAAAAAAGAAATAGCCGAAATAAAACATAGATGGAAGAAATAAAAATAGATTTAGTTCTCTAAAATCTATCCAAAGACTTTGCCTACATCCCACCGAAACCACAAATTTGAAAATGGCCCTACATTTTCCAAATACTCTAAATTCATTAATTGAAACTTTGTTGGTGGGGGTTGTTGGAAGAGGACTTACAGCTGCTCCCGCGTAGGATTCACTCGCACATTACGACTAAAGTATTTATTTCCCTTCCCGCCTTCATTTCACCATTCCATTTTAAGGGCAAAATATTACATATGTATCATTATCAGTTAGACTCTTTTGGTGGTGTTTGGTACGTCTTTAAAGAAAGAAACCTCTAGTCCTAGCCTGTTGCAACAGATGAGGTAAGCCCCCGTCCAATCAAAGTAAATGTGACTAGTCAGTCAGTCGTCACACTAACGCCGGTCGTCTATTTGGGGATGACAGTGGATTTGGATTGTTTATTGTGCCCAATGAGCCAGAAGAGGACTAGAGTTTAGGGTCTGAAAATCTATATGAAACTTGGGTCCTTATTTTGCTCGTAACTTATTCCAAATTTCAAGGATAAGGATAATCTATTCAATTCTAACAATAATATGTTTCTCAAACACCAAAAGCCCTATAATAATGGAGGATCAGATAGTCCAATTTAAGCACCTTAATATGTTTCGAAACTTAAACTCAGAATTGGGTCTCCTGATTCTATAGGAACCAGATCTTGGCGGTCCAATAGGCGCAAATCTGGTGGGTTGAAAAGCCCATCTCAGGACAGTCAAAAAGATCGGACAGTTTAAAAACATTTTAAGTTTTTAACCACTCTAAACATCAACCACTCTCACGAGCTACGTGCTTGTACTTTGTGATACAGTCCACAGTCAACAATCAAAATCCAGCAGCCAAGATGTGAAAACGAGGCCTCCTTTTGGCCTCACCTCACCCACTTCGAAACAAAAAGAGAAAAAGCAAATTTCAAGCCTTTGGAACAGAACCAAGGCCTTTTCCTGGCCCTCAGCAAACATACTATAAATAGACAGATTAGGCCATGAATTCTGTTATAACATTCATTCAGAGAGAGAGAGAGAGAGAGAGAGAGAGAGATTAGACTTGGCTTGTAGAGGGAAGGCCTTCAATTCAATGAAACGTTTGTTGGTGGTTATGATGTATATGAGCCTGGTCATGGTGGCTTCAACTAGGCCTCGTTTGGCTGAATCGAGAGCCTTTCCCTTTCCAGAAGCGGCCAAAAACTTGAATGGTTGTGATCACTCGATTATGCTCACGAGTCTACCTCCATTCCTGGGCTATTCCAACTACAGGAATTGCGAATTTATTAGGAGTCTGGGGTTCAAATTGACTGCTGGTCCTAGCAAGAAAGGGAAGGGTCACAAGTCATTTGGGTCCAAGTAAACTGAGTTTTAGGTATATATTTTTAATGGGTTGTATATATCTAGCCATGTAATTTCTTACAAGAAGGTCTGCTTGTGCTGATGTGGCATAAGAAAAGAGCTATGTTCAGTTTTTTTTTTTCTTTTTTTCTTTTTTCCCAACCGTTTTCCAACTTTAAAAAAGAAGAATGACGACAAGAAAGAAAAAGAAAAATAAAAAGAGCAGATGGCAGTGTGAATGAAATTATTTGAATTACATGTGAATTAGTTATAAAATATCTATGAGGTTTGTTGTATGTGTATTTTTATTCCCCATTGTTTGCATCACCACTTGCCTCCATCTTTCACCATTAATTTCCAGTTATGTGTTTTTATTGCAATCAATGTTTGTTATACCAGAAGGTTGAAGGGACCAATCTGATAACATTATTGTACATATATAATGGATTTCTTCGGGAGCTTCAGCTCTATGATGTCTTCCCTTTTTTCCCATTTGAAAAAAAGTTAAAAAGTTCTGACGCTCATTAGCAAAATTCTTAGCAAGCAATTTTTTTCATGCGGACATTCCAATGGAGTTATAGGGCTTTAGAAGACGGAGACTACACTGAAATTATTGCATCACGGCGTAGGAATATCATTTGCTGGAAAAGTTTTCCAAACTCAGCATTGTTTGTTTGCATTAAAATGCATAGTAATCGAATTCATAGGGTAGTTAAAATTTAAAACAAAGATCCAAGGTGAATTTCCAAAATAGCATCAATTGACATTTTCTCTTGATTCAATTTCTCTAAAAAAATTATTATTTGATGTTATTTTTTAGAGATTCACATTTAATCTTCATTTTTAACCACCATATATATTCAATTTTCATGTATTCTAATGCAAGTAAAGAGGCCCATAGATTTGGGTAAAAATTCCTCTCCTCTTTCGAATAGTATTGTCTATCTCTCTAAAATAAGCGTAAAAATAATTTCAAGTTAATATTGCACGTGAACGCTAATGAATTTTTATTTTATTTCAAAACAAGGTTAGTTTAGGCATTTTCACTGGAGGGTGATTATTGTTAAAGCTGATTGAATAATATTTTAGTTGAGTTCATGGTGTTTTTGTACGTTTTATAGAAGCGAAAAGAGTTTATAATAATTATTTCAAATGAAGGTCTTTCTTCAGTAAATATGAGTAAAAGGTGGGAGATACGTAGAGACAAACCCTAATAATCTTGAACTTATTTTATATTAGGATTAAACCTATGTGAGGATAGGACACATACAAGAAGTTGTTGTCTACCTTTCTCGGCCTTTTGGTGAAAATCATAGAATTAATTTATTATTGGATTCTAGAAATGGATTCCTATCAAACTGGTACAATTTTTCTTTTTAAGAATCGAAGGTGAAGAGCTACAAATGACCATCAAGTAATTTTATAAAAAATGAGCATTGTAATCAAAGTTCATATATATCCCCAACCTTTTTTATTTCTCCTTAAAAGAATTTGAACTCACTCCCTCTCCCTTTGAAGGGGGATAATTTGACGTCCACGACCAATTGAGCAACAAACTGGAGACGGTGTACATCTCAACATCTCTACCTTGTGTTTTTTACCACTCACCTCCCTTCCTACGAATTCAATTTTACAAATGTTTTTTTATTGGAAGATGGAATCCATTTATCATAAATTTATATAAATTCAATTCCATACAAACAAATGTGCCCTGAATATTAACCATTTCTCACATTTCTAAACACGTGATATTAAAGTGAAACCCACTTAACACACCAAAATATGCAATTGTGGATTAATTATTTATCAATAACTAATTCTATCCTAGGGATCATTTGTTTGCACAGCACTCTTCTATTTTTAATTAAATAAGAAATCCAATTAGAGATTTATTAATGCTCTAAAATCTAAATAAGGCCTCAAATATGAAATAAAAACTTGTCTATATAGTTTTTAAAACCCCAAGGCCCTAAGATAATAATGATAATAATAATAATAACAATAATAATAAGTAGTTGTTATCATACATTTTTTTCACCATAAATTCTTACTAGTTCAATAATTAGTGCTCTGTACGGTTTTTCCTTGCATTATAAAATAAATAATCACAAACCATAAGACAAATTGGATAAAATAAAAATAAGGAAATTAGATTAAAAAAAAAAAGAGGATATATTTATGTAGAAAATGAGTAGGTAGTTATACGAGTACTTACGTATCCGCGCGGGTGAAAATTATAATTCGTGGAGACAATTGAACAGAAAACCTTACATCGGATGGTGAAAATTCTGAGATGACTGTAGTCGCAAGCAGCACCCCTTACTTGATACACAAGTTGGCAAGTTAGCGTGCAACCAACGAAAATGCCACCTTTTGAAGTTGAACACGAGGATTGCGGAGCCTTTTCTCTCTCCTCTCGTTTGTTACTATTTATACAAGCACTGGCATGGCTTTCCTTCAAAACCCTATTTATCTGTCTGCTCTTTTCAAGGTATCTCCTCTCACCTCTCATGTCTCTCTTTTACAAAATTTGTTGTAGAAGAAGAATCATCTGTCTTTGTTCTTTAGCCCGTTTTTGGGCGGCTACTTTTTTGCGGAAAAAGCATGAAAGTGAAAAAAGGTTTTCTGCATTCTTCATGATTCCGTGAGGTTGGATTTGGTTTTCCCTGTCTTGCTCATGTCTTGGTAGTTTATTGAAGGAGCGCCAGAAAAATTACTACTGGGTTGCTGGGAAATCATAGTAAGGTCTTTGTATCAAATTTTCTAGGAGTGAAGCATATAGGTTAGATATCTACAAGTGACTGGAATTCTTTTAATTGATATCTACCACTGAACAACATTAAAAGGTAGAGTTTTTTGTGGTCCATTTGGGATGTGTATGCTTGATCCTATATTTATTCAATACCATGTTTTCATGAGAGCCCTTCACTTGGGAATTCCATTGAAAGTAGAAAGAATTTGGGATCATGGGTCATCCTTGGAGCAATGTTTTTAAATACATTGATTTGGTTTCTTGCGAGTAGAATTAGAATTTGGGATCATGGGTATCCTTGAGCAATGCTTTTAAATGCATTGATTTGTTTTCTTGCCCGTCGACTTTATAGCATCCATTGTATAGGGTCTGTGACTGTGCTTTTGAATTCAGACATGGTTGATTATAGGCTTTCCCTGTCATGAAATCATTGAAGAAAAATTTATTTGGGGGGTGCGCATTGCTAAAAATGGCTTTAACAGTCCCCCCCTAATTCCGCCCCTGCAAGGTAGCAATGTAGATGGGGCCTTGACTTTGAATTACTATGGTGATGGCTGGTTATTCATGTCCGATCTTCCCTGATTCAATCTCCTCTGTAACTGGTTACACAAAACAAATAGGCCCAAAGAGGGCTTTATATAAGTGAATCCATGATCATTACAGCCGAATCTAATTTAAATCTGATTTCACTCTTTGGGCCTGTTCATTTGCATAAAATAGATAAGAATTAATGGTGAAATTAGATCCCCCGAATGACTATTAATGAAGTGATGGGCAAAGGATATAAGGTGAAGATGTTGGTGGGACCTTGACTTTTTTAGGTATTGAATTGCTGGGGTGATGGCTCAGCCATTTCTTGCCTTCCCTTGATTCAATTTCCATTAAAGGGGAGGTTATCTGACCTCTTTCAAGTTTTTATTATAAGGCGATCCTCTCCTGTAGAGTATTGGAGAAGTATACAGGTTGCAGTTTTTCCCCATTCCAGGTAGTATATGTTAGCACGTATTACACCACTAATGGCATGTGGGTCTGGTCTTTTACATTCATGTAGTTCCTAAACTGTTGAGTTATACTTCTCTGTTTACACTGTTGGTATATTACATTATTTGTTGTAAATTAATTTATTCAGCACTTAGGACTTCTGGAACTTGTTTGCAGACTCTATTGGGGCACTCTCAATTATTTATTTATTTTGCATTCTGTAATTTATGCATATTTTTGCAGTTTTATTATTATACAACCATATTGTTAATGGATACCCAATTCAGTTGTTTTAATTTCTATTAATTTTAGCTTTCTCGACTCAATTATAATCCCATTTCTCTGTCTGGAGCAGGCTTACAGCTGGTCTCCATCCTCATTTGAGGCAGCATGATTTAAATGATAATGCTGCAATGAAGAAGCTGGATGCAGGGATGGAGAGCCAAGCTGCAGACTTGACAGCTCATCAAAAGAAGCAAAGGAGATAAATATGTATTATGAGGGATATACTTGCAAATCTCAAATTTTTTTATTTAGGTACATATTACCTTTTAGTGTAAGGGTAATATGATGATGATTTCATCCTCTCTTTTTTTTTTTTATCAGATTGAAACTGTCCTTGCAATCCATCATTTTGACTATCTTAAGATGGCTTTGTGTTGGACCTTTCTATCCCCCATTTTTAATGTATTGTCCCTCCTTAAATTTGATATATGTGGGAAAAGTATCACTTTTGGACTCAAAACTGCACTATCTTACTCATCTAACTAGTCTTGCAATCTCTCCTCCGCAGCCTTTAGTTTTCTTCTTTGACTTTCTTGATGTGCTACTAAGTCTCTGAAAGCTTGCCTCTCTGTTGCTGTATTTGCAGCTTCTGATGCTTCTAGTATCACTTTTTAATGATGATTCTATATCAGATATAGAAATGCCATTAAAAAGTGATACTGGAAAATGCATTGGAAGCTAAAAATCCAACAATGGAGAGGCAATCAGTCATAGGCTTAGTATCTCACCAAGAAAAGCAAAGAAAGAGATCTAGTGGCTGCGGGGCGAGATTGCAAGACTAGTTGGATGAGGGGATAGATCAGGAAAAAGAAAGAAAAGTTTGAATCATCATCATATTACTTTAATACCTGGAAGCCATGTGTATTGGATCTGCATTTATGTCATTCATCTAGTATAATAGATTTTTTTAATGTGGCTTCAGGTGTCGGTTTATAATTTTGGTTTACTCCTTTATATAGTTTCACTTCTTCTATTGTAGTGGATCTTCTGAAGTCATTGTGGATATGATTTCATGAACTTTTAGCTACCAATCTTGGTTTGTTTTATTGGATGACAGTTAAAAGCAGTAGGTTTTCCCATTATGTGGCTCTAGAAAGTGTACCTTCCGAGCTAGTTATCATTGTTATTGCTAAACCTCAACCAAACTTGCTGAGCCACATACTGCCATCGGCCTTTGATTGGTTGATTACCCTAATTATGTTGGACCACAAACTAATGAAAGCTACTTGTTCTGTTGTTCTACCTTTTCTTTCCATTACCTTTCTTTTCTTTTAACAATGTTCCAATATCATTGATCGAGAGGATATCTTTTGTGGGAATCTTGATGTTTCTAAACAAAAAAATATATTAAAGTATGGATTATGTTTTATAAATGACCTGAATGCGACCAATTCTTTTTTTTTTTTTTTAATTTTTTGGTTATTGGAATTACAAATGCTCACTCATATCTCCCATCATTAGTGCGCTACCATTAGCGATTGATCCCCTGTTCTTGTGGAAGGATGTGCCTCACATACAACACTGACCAAATTGGCTAATTGAATGGTTTTTATTTTAGCTGCTATTGGTAGTTTTCAGCTGATATCGAGACTAATGAAGAGAATATCATGATAATTCGGGACATGGATCTTTGGTACCATGATATAAGATTTTATCAGTGCCAAAAAATCACCAAAGAAAGATCACTTCCTCTTCGGACTTCTCTGAGGAAGGATGCCAAACAGACTTGACGGAGTGGAGAGAGATTGCTCTGTCGTCTTCTAATGTCATAGTACGCAGCATCATCTCAGCCTCATTCATCTCATTATGATAGGGTAGGCAACCCCACTGTGGTTGCTTAAAAATGAAAGTGTGACACGCAAACCCTAATTCGGCTCCCTCTAGGCCAGGGACGTGAAGTATGCTTGGAGGGGGGTGAGTTTTGAGTCCAGGTTAGACAGCAAAAATGAAAGTGTAACGTGTATGGTTCATCAAGGTCGTATGAATGGGCCCTGTATTTATTTATCATTGGTGTCTGGATTTTCAAAATTTGGCATCACTAACTGAGAGTCACTGGGCCACATGAGTTCCTGATGTGAGCATATGTTATCACCTCTTATGGGCACCTTTGTGTTGGCTGTAAAATGTTACTCTGTAACATAACGAAATCTGATTATAAAACTGCGCCAGTGATTTTGGGTTACCCCAAGCTGGGCACATCCTGCAAGCACACCACTTGTGGGGTTGGGAGAGGTCGGGGATCAAAAGATCTGAGGAGACATAGGGATATCTAAAATCAACTTCATTAGATCATTCTCACTACCTCCGGCCAGCACGCCCCTGTAGTGCCCACTCGGGGCATTTCGATTATGGGAGAGGTGGGGGATCAAAGGACTAGATGGGCTTATGGATGTGTAAGATCAACTTCATTAGATCATTCTCACCTTTTGATATATGATCCTCAAGTTTCTGGACTTAAAAGGCCATTTTATTAAATTCAATGGTGAGTAATGGTTGAATTATGAATTATTGTCAAAGTTAGGGCAGAGAGTGCGAGAGAGTTAGATTCACATTTTGGTAAAAGAGATGCTTATGACAGGGCGAGATCGTTCTAGCTTGAGGATTTTCATAATTATCTATATAAAATGATCACAACCAGTTTGTGATTGTTGCTCTTAGTTTTTCATGGACTCAAGACTTAACTGATATAAACCCAATCAAATCACAAACAACTAGTTCCTTTGGATTGGTGTCGGCCTTACTTTGAGACTAATTTAGAAGCCTGACCCTGTTATTGCAATAAATTAGTAGAATATGCAACTACTGAACTTTGAAGCTTCAATTGAGGCTCAGGATATCTGATCAAATCCCTAGCATCATTAGAATTTGGATGAGTATTGTAAATCTCCTTCTCTTCTTCCATAGATCTTCATTCTCTGTTTTCTTTCTTCTTCATTTTCTTTTCTCTTCTCTTTTAGCAAAGAAAAAAAAAATTGTTAGTTTTGCCATCATCTTGGTGATTATGGCTGAATCTTGTAGTTGATAATAATGACGGGAAAGTCACTTGAAAAAAATTACACACTCCAATATTGTGACTCAAACTTGATTAGATTGGATCTTCAAGATCTCCTATGGAAAAGTATAGAACCCTCCAACCTTATCAAATTTGAAAGGATTTCTTTATTTTTCATGTGTTCAAGCTCTAACATAAAGTTTATTTTAAGCTGATATTAAATAGGTTTGGAATCCAGTAAATGAGCAGTCTATTCTAACAAATGTGACAAATGTGCATGTTGGAATAGATGTAAAATTTTAGCAAATTCATGAATTGAAAGATACCTAGGAAAGTAGGAAACCAATGTTCTTAACCCTCTGTTTTGTTGGGGGGCGGGGGGGGAGAAGGAGGGGAAAATGGAGGGAAAATTATTTTGGAGGGTATTTGGAAAGGTGGGAGGGAAAATGGGAGAGGGGGAATGGAGGGAAAATGAGTTGTTTTCCCTCAAAAATTTTCCCCACAAAACAGGGGGGGAAATGAAGGGAAAAGAGGGGAAAGTGATGGAAATGACTAAATTATCATTTTACTCTAATTGAGTTTTTTTCAAAATCAAGGATAAAATGATCTTTTTCTCTATACTTGACAAACAAATAAAATTATACTTTTTCACTTTTCTTTCTTCTAATTTTTTACTTTCCAAACAAGAAATTTTCCCTCTCCTCCTCCCTTCCCAAACATAGGGTTAAGTAAATATAAAAACTCAATTTTGAATCGTAAATCAACAAAATGAAAAGCAGAATCTGCGGCTTATTTCCATTTTCCACAATGTCATGCATAGCGGAGGGGTGTTTCGAGAAATAGAATATCGAACGCGGGCGTTTTGGTGGAATTTCAGAACAAAACAGGGGGCATATTGCAATAAAACCCGAAAACAAAAGGTACGCGTAGCGTATTCACTTCTTATCTTGTCGCGACTCGGTGTTGGAAAGTACGAAAACGAAATGGTATTCTCGTTATTTCCTCAACTATCAAGTGCAGAAAACTAACTCTCCCATAAATAATGCGTGGGGAGTGGCGTCATGTTCTGTTCCCGTGACCAAAAGGCATCAATTTTGGGGAAGAAAACGATGAAACGAAACAGAGTCTTGAATTGATTCCAACAAATCGGTATCAAAAGGGCAAAACAAGAGGAGAAAAAGGAAGAAACCCCTCTCAGATCCATCTCCATTTCTGAAGATGAAGAGATCGCTCGAAGAAGATCCGATGATCGAAGAGAAGAAAGAGAAGATGATGAAGAAACAGAAAGGAGAAGGAGGAGGAGGAGAAGAAGAAGGAGATGCGATGGAGATGCGAACGGGAATTTCGCATCTGGACGAGGATCTGCTGTTCGAAGTGCTGAAGCACGTGGATGCGAGGACTCTAGGGCTCGCGGCGTGCGTTAGCAAGCAGTGGTGGAAGACGGCAAAGGACGAGAGGCTTTGGGAGATGATCTGCACGCGGCAGTCTGCGAGCATCGGTTGCGGGAATCAGCAGCTCAGATCTGTCGTTCTCGCGCTCGGAGGGTTTCGTAGACTCTATGCTCTCTACCTTTGGCCCCTTCTGAAACCTCCTCCAACAGCTTCTTCTTCTTCTTCTTCTACTGCTTCTTCTACTGCTGTAACTGTTACTTCTTTACCCACATTTCCGCGTGATCTGATTCCTCCGCACTGGGGAAAGGATGAAGTTCATCTGTCGCTATCGCTTCTCTCGATTCGATACTACGAGAAGATGAATCTGAATCTCAACAAAAGAGGCAGGTGAGAGATCTTAGTGAGAGGTGTTTTTTCAACTTTCTTTTGCAAGTTTGGGATTTTCTTTCTCTATTGTAATAGTGTAATAGGGTTTCTTTCTCTGTTGTATATGTGACAGCAAGAATATGTGTTTTTAGGGTTTTTTTTCTTGTTTCTTATTTATATTTTCTGTTTGTGATATCTTGTAAGAGGTTAGATTTGAAGATTGGTGATATGAAATGAATGAATGTATTAAATTTCATATGTATATTTCTGGTTTCTCACTTGTTTGTCTCTCGTTTTGGGAAAATAAAATCCATTGTTTTGTGTGTGGCGGTGGGGGAGAAACAAGGCATCAGAGAATAGATGGGGATGAAAAGAAATTGGGGGGCAATGGATTGGACGAGTGGAGTGAGTCCGTTGTTGTGGCGTGAGTTATTCAGTTCAGCAGAAGATGACAAGAGGCAAACCAACCAAACGTGATTTGTCGTCTTTTTAACTAATGTTTTGGTAGGCAGTGGCACTACCTTGCTGCTTTTAGGTACCATACCATATGGAAAAAGTCTTCTTTTTGTGTTTATTGGACTTGTTGAACGGGACGGGAGTTAAAAAAGAAAAAGAAAAAAAGAGTAAAGCAAAAACAAAAAAAAAGATTGCATTATACGAAAATGTTATTATTATTTTCTTTATTTGCCATAATTTCAAATTTTTCAGCTCATGAAAAGTCTCAAATAAAGGGAGAAGTTTTTGGTCGCAATGGAGCAATCTTATGGATGGAGGAGGCTTGAATCATATAGGAATTTAAGATGGGCTACATCAATGCAAACAAACATGCCCAAAAGCAAAGCTCACGTATGCTGTTTGACTGAAACAGTTTGAGAGTTTATTTTGGTTAGATCGGTTGGTCTAGGACTATGGTTTACACTCGAAATCAAAATCGGTTGGTCTAGAACTACGGTTTACACTCGAAAGTTTTAGGTTTAAAATTGCGCTATCACACTTGGATTACAGGGGATTTTATCCGGCTTCCTTTTGAGCCTGGATGGATTAGTCAAGTCTAAAGGATTGAGAACCTTCTTATAACAAAGAAAAAAAACTTATTTGAGATGAAGCTATTTGAAGTGAATGTTTTTTTTTTCCAAGTGGATTGGTTGGTAAGATACATTCTTAATCTTTATAGTTGATTTAATTAGACTTTTTTGGAAAAAGATTGTTTGGAAGGCATAAAATTAAGATATTATTATATGGGACAATCGTCTCATTTTTATGAAAAAAAGAAGAAGCATCAGGCCACTGTTTTTAATCCAATTTATACAAATACCAATGTAATTTATATGTTGTTATCAATCATGTCATAAAGATATGGAATCCATTGACATCAATACAACAACTCCAACAAATCGGTTGCTAATGAATAGGTTACTAAAGAAATCCTGACGAATTCATAAAACGCAACTAGCAAAACAAAATTGGAGAGAGAGATAATGAACGAAATTTCAATAGCACCAATATTACAATTTTCAGCTTAAAGAAAAAAGACAACATTCAAAAGCATTAAAAAAGGCATCCAAACAGGAAAAAAGTCTACTCAGCGGGAAACATAAACGCACGCAGACATATCAATTTCTATCAATGAGCAGGATATTTTTTCTTGTGGGGCCCATCAGCATGAGATCCATCTAGTAACAAAGGAAATGGTGGGGTGCGGACTATGTTGGGCCTTTCCCACTGATGAAAAGCAGAGGAGATGAAATGAACAAACTCCTTTTACAGGGGAGAGGTTGAAGAAAAGCATAAGAACTTCATTTCCTTTTTCTTTTACTGCTGTCCAAATATTGAAGTGCTGCTAACAGGATTCATTTCTGTACTACATTAAAGGGGCTAGTGAATCAAAAGTGCCAATACAAGTTGAAAAAGAAAAAAAAAAGGAATAGATTTTGTTTGGTTGTTAATGTCTCAACAGTGATAGAGTATCTAATTGGGCCAAGGGATTGCAAAGTGAAGCCACTTGATGAGATGCTTGGATGTCACATGAGTGGCATGTGGGCATGTGTTGCCATCATTCCTACTTGCACTTATGCAAATTACTACTAGCACTTGCCTGTTGGAAAGTTGCAATGCTCAAAAACAGGTAAAAAAAAATAGAAGCACAAATATTTCTTCCACTAATAGTTCAAATAAACTCCATTTACAGGCAAGTGGAAATTTAGATTTTGAATGAAACTGAAAGTTTATTTAGCAGTTGTTTATTGCAGTGATGAAAAGTCAGATGGGAGTGACAAGATTCTCTGAACAAAATAAATCCATTAGGAAGCTCACCTTTGAAACCCAAAATATCACACAAATGAAACCGATTACAAAGAACAGACAAAGGGAACAAAGAAATAAATGAACTAGAAAATCTGAAAGGAGCATATGAAAATGACAATGAGAGTACATTTACAGACAAAATGAAATAGGCAAAGTAAGATTTCTACAGAAAAACAAAAAAATTCTAATGGAAGAAGGTAGATCCGATTTTAGGTGCATAAAATTTAATGGAAGAAGGTGTAACATTCCACATTTCCAAGAGGTTGTCCAAAGCCTGGGCTAAAATATGTTCACGCCTGTGAATCTGGTAAGACGTGTTTTTGGGTCTAAAGAGACCCGAGAACAAACCCTTGAAGCAAGATTGGACCAGAGTCCATAGGGTCCAAACCACATGAGCCAAAGAGGAAAATAAGTAATCTTTATGTTTTGGATGTTTTTGGATTTTCCTGGACTGTTTATTACAAGTTTCTCAAGATCCATGAGGATATTTAAGATATGGAACTACATTTCTTGATGCTTATCATTATTATGAAAATAATGAGCAATTTGGATCATGAATTGGGGGCCTACGTAACTGCAGGAAATTATATCTATAGTTTGTAAGTTTTTGGATATTATTTTACAAATTACTAAAATCTATATGAATTTAATACAATAAACTTAAAGGTTTGGAGTTTATTACTTTAATAAACAAACTGAAATGGTTGGGTTTATAAATAAGGGGTCACATAAATGAAAACAAAAGTAGTTGATGAAATTTGAACTTGTGACCCACTTCATAACCAAATGTAATGTTGCATTAATTATTACACATGTAAATCATTTACATATATAAATAACAAATGACCCATCCGGAGAAGATTATCTTCTTACATGCTATTATGCATTTTCACCTTTATTTCTAAAAATTTTACTTTAGTACAATTCTTTTCTTATGCATTCTAGAAATTCATTACAAACATTTTCTAAACGTGTTAGTTCCTAGAAGGATATTTCTGACCTGGGCAAGAGTGATCCGAGAAATTAAGAGTACATCACCAAGGGAACAAATAAAAGAAGAGACATGACGACTCATGATGAAAAAAAACCCTGGTAAAACCGGTCCGAGTCAATGATCCGGTCTGGAGACTGGAATGTTTACAGCATACCTGAGAGAGGGGTTTCTGCTTCCCTGCAAAGACGCAATGGAAGATGTAAGAATGCACTAAGCAGTAAGTAGGTGCAACTTTCCCAACGATCCAATAGAATTCCCCGTAAAGTTTATTGTCCTTATACCGAACCCGTGGAATAATGCAACGGAAGTAAACCTATGGTCCAAAACATACATCCACAGAAAAAGCACAAGTCAACAGTGAAATGCATGCACAGAGAATGGAGGGGTAAATGGTTACCACTTTTCCAGTGCTGACATGTGGTATGTTGGAGGATTCCGGATCCTCCAAGTCTTTGACTCAGACCAACAATGGTTTGAGAGAGGGATACTCCACAGTGGGTTCACCACCTATCCAAAGTGCACTCCGCTCAAAATAAAATAAATGTCCCTAGTGTATGAGATATCTCTGAAATTTACATCATTAATAGCTGATCAATCCCACTATAAGATTCATCATTGGTAAAAAAATATGATAATACACACCTCCGTGCAGAATTCCACTCTTTCAATTCAAGATTTCACAAAGAAACCCCACTGTGGGGCTCTCCTCTTTCAATTTATGATTTTTTGAAGTCAAAGCCTTAGAGCGTCAGTTCTTATCTGGCTGTCCAAGGTTCGAACTCCGGCTACGTCACATCTTCTTAAAGCATGTTTCTTTTGGGTTTGGCCTTTCTTTCCGCTTGTGCGAGCTCCTTTCCCACTTGAGTGAACTGCTTTCCTACGTGTGCGCGGGCTCTCTCTCGAGTCTAGCCCCTTGGCTGATAAAAAAAAAAGCATCAAAGGATCTAGACTCGTTAGTAGAGAAATTGAGTCCTTCAGAGGATATCAGTGGGCCTAGCCTATAGAAAGACGTACAGCTTACTCAAAATCAAAGGTACCACGTGATGGAAAGGAATTAAAGGGCTGGCTTCAGAGGATCCGATTTGAACAATGGGCGCTGAACCTGAAACCTAACAAAAGCACATCAAATTAAACATTTGATGTAGAGTAATTGTCTATAATCAGATGTCTTAAACCCATCCATGAATCTGATTAAAAAAAAAACTCCCTTTGATCTGGTGGGGTGCTGAACCCCATCCCAAGGTCTCCAACCGTGTCGTCAGGTAGTCTCAAACAAGAGGTTGTAGGCCTTTTCTTCTTCTTTTCTTCAGAAAAAGTTTTCTAATGTTATAGTCTCAGGCCCAGGTCTTTCGTCCCCACTCCCCAGTATGCGAATGCAATTACGTTGCGCAGGCCTTGGACCCACCCGAAAATCAAAGTAAGTTTCTTCCTTTTCAACATTCAAACTCCAATTTTTACTTCTTCTCTCTACAACACTCCAACTTAGACCCAACTCTGGTGTTTTCTTCTCCATGCTTTCCCATACGAACCCCCCTCGATCCTTCCTCGCCTCAGAAATAGAGCAACAAACCATGCACGCTCACGTGTTCGAATGTGAATGCATTAACTTCAACGATACTACCAAATATCCATCACACCCACTCTCTATAAATTGAAGTACCCACATCACCATTGTCAAAAAAAAAAAACACATACATTCTTTCATTCCTTCACCTCAGTAAAGGATTTCTTCAAATTTAACTGCAGCGCACACCATTTTTAGAGTGCATACAAAGATGGCTAGAAGACTCGGGGCTTCTGGGTTTCTTATCTTTCTTCTTCTTCTTCCTCTCTTGTTGAGCTCCATCATGTTGTCTGTTCATTCTCGGCCATTGAATCCGATTCGGATCATTGGTTTCCCGGATGATTTGTTACTCAAAGCCTTAAAAAACTCAGGCCCGAGCCCAGGTGGTGGGGGCCACAGCTTCACGAATGCCGATACCATGAGAGGCATTAAGAACTCAGGCCCGAGCCCAGGTGGTGGAGGCCACAGCTTCACGAACGCCGATACTATGGGAGGCATTAAGAACTCAGGCCCGAGCCCAGTTGGTGGAGGCCACGGCTCCAAGAACGTCGATACTTTGGGAGGAATTAAGAACTCAGGCCCAAGCCCAGGTGGCGGGGGCCACCGCTTCGCGAACGCTAATACTTTGGGAGGGATTAAGGACTCAGGCCCGAGCCCAGGTGGTGGGGGCCACAGCTTCACGAACACTGATACCTTGGGAGGGATTAAGGACTCGGGCCCGAGCCCAGGTGGTGGGGGCCACAGCTTCAAGAATGCTGATACTTTGGGAGGGATTAAGAACTCAGGGCCAAGCCCAGGTGGCGGGGGCCACCGCTTCGCGAACGCTGATACTTTAGGAGGGATTAAGGACTCAGGCCCGAGCCCAGGTGGTGGGGGCCACAGCTTCACGAACACTGATACCTTGGGAGGGATTAAGGACTCGGGCCCGAGCCCAGGTGGTGGGGGCCACAGCTTCAAGAATGCTGATACTTTGGGAGGGATTAAGAACTCAGGGCCAAGCCCAGGTGGCGGGGGCCACCGCTTCGCGAACGCTGATACTTTAGGAGGGATTAAGGACTCAGGCCCGAGCCCAGGTGGTGGAGGCCACAGCTTCACGAACGCTGATACTATGGGAGGGACTAAGGACTCGGGCCCGAGCGCAGGTGGTGGGGGCCACAACTTCACAAACGCCAGTATAATGGGAGGCATTAAGAACTCAGGCCCGAGCCCAGGTGGTGGAGGCCACTAGTTCAAAGAACGCGGCTCCTATGGGAGTGATCATGGACGCAGGCCCAAGTCAACTCCCAGACAAGGACACGAACGTGCCAACACAGTGCACCAGTGATGGCATTCTTCCTTGCTGCCTTTTCTTATTGAGAACTAATTCAACAAGTTGCAAGAGCTTCGAATAAAGGCGTGCATTAGGGATAGTAATTAGGATGCACGTGTATCGATTCCTTTTATTTGATTTGATTTACTTTAAGTTGATTATTTGATTTCATGTCTTATTGTTGCACTATTGTGCAGTGATTGTAATAGAGATGTATTTCACCGATTATGTAATGTAAGAATTTTTGTTAGTTAATGAAATGAATGGTGATTTTTTATGATATACTTTGACTATCGAATGTATGTTTTACCAACTGTTGTGGCAGAAGTTATGACTCCTAATTCTGAAAAGAGACTCGTCTTGTTGGTTTCTCTCTGTTCCTCAAACAACCTTCCCACTGAAGTAGCAGCAGAGAAACTAAATTCATTTAATCATGGCATAGCAACTATGATGCCGAGTGCAGGGGAAGGTATTGTAGAACACCTGAACAGGATTAAGTCCTTGTGAGACCACGAGCAAGTCCTGTCTTGGCACGTGCGCGGAATTAGGACTCATAACTTCACCCTACTAATTACAGATCAAATCCCCAAACCATTACTCCACTCAATGTCCAACTGGGTTAGTAGAAGCTTTGACCTGACTTGGTATAATACTGGTGGAGCACCAAACATACAGTTTTACTAAGAAAATCTTTAAAAAAAATAAAGTGCTTAAAAAATTCAATAGAAACTTCAATACATTTAAAAATAAAATTTCAACAGAAAATGAGTGATTGTAAATTGCAAAGCCCGTGCAATGTCCAAATACAACTCACACTACTTTTTTTCTATACATTTTGAAAACAATAAAATAATGATATAGTGAGAAAAATGAGATCTCAAAAGATAATCGATATGAAAATATTTATATAACTTTTTGAGAATATAAATCACATATTTCTAAATATTTTATTATGAATGTGTACAAAGAAATTTCAATTTACTTTATTTAACATGTTAGGTCGACTTATCAATTTCCTGGTAGACTTAACCTGCTAAAGTTGGAATCCAGTCGAAAGCATAGTCAAATTGATAACATATAATTTTATGAAAAAATAAAAATAAAAACTAAGAACCAAATGAGCTTACTGTTCTAACAAATTACCATGAACATTATATATTCACTACAAAATCAGATTCTATTAAGGAAAAAAAATTAATTATATCTTACCTAAGGACATCAGAATAACAAAATTGAGATGGTGGTTTTAGTCTTAACTTACAAAGAAAAATAACATCTCACATCAACCGTCAAGAATAATAAAGTAATCCGGCTTGTCCTCAAGCGACAGGGATCAACAATGGTAGAAGTGTAGAACTATGATATGAACTCTGACGGGTAAGATTTGCAGAGCACCTGTTGATCAATATTAGTATTTAACATGTGCTTTGTTTTATTTTATAAGACGGACCACTATCAGGTAAAAAGAGGCAATACCTCTCTAAAAGTCAGCATCTTCTTTTGCTTGATACAAAGTGTTATGTTTTATACACTGTAAGAAAAGGATAATAGATAGTTATCATAGAAGTTCAGTTAAATGAAAGCTCACAAATAAAGATATCCATAGGGAAAAAATACTAAAAAATAAAAAACTACAAATACAAATATGCCAAAAGAATTGGACATTCCTCTTAAGAAATACATAAGAATGTAACACGGGTATTCTATATAAACTCTTCTGCTCTGTTCTATATAGAGGATGGGAGTACTAATCAAAGTAAGAAAATTTCGAAACGAACAAAGACAAACTGAGTTTGTTGCACCTCAGCATCAAATACTTATTTTAGTTGTTTTCACTTAAAACGCCAACTTCATTTATTGACTCGGAAGTTAGTAGTAACATTAGCATAACGAGCAATTTATATGATATTATCGTTTTCCCTTTAAGGAAAGGCATGACGTTTCATTGAAATATATGAAAATAACAAGAAGAACAAGAAGAAAAAGAAAAAGAAGCTTGCAATGATGAAAGAAATAAATGTATTAGAAAATTATCAAAGTTTTTCAATTTAAGCCTCATGAGTAAGAGAAATAATAAATAAATATATCTATGCCCTTGAAATGCCCTTTTATAATAAAAAAAAAACCCACAAAAGTTGTATATTAAGAAACTAAAAATTGTACTGAACAACAATAATTTTACGATAGCAGTTTATAAGACCTACCACTAAATTGCATTTATGAATTTATCTTTAGCAATCACTAATATCAGAAGAGAACCAATATTTAGTAGTAGTTATCACATCATCCAACTTGTGATTACTCTTCCAATAGGAGTATAAATCAAGATCAATACAACTATTATGTCAGATTGAAAACTCAATTATTCTAATTAAATAAAATACGAACACATGAAGCAAAATGGAAAATAATATTTAAATTTTTTTAATAGTAACTTTCATTAAAAGAGAGAAAAAAACAGGGCGGATATAAAATGAGTTTAAGTTTGTACATTTCACTTTCTTATTTATGATATTTTGTTAGTTGCTACCTTTTTCTAAAAAAGAAAAAGAAAAAACTAATCATAAAGCAATAATGCAAACAAAGTACCTATATATATGGGATGTGCTTATAAGTTTTAGATGTCCCTATACCTTTTTCAAAGGCCATAATAAATAATATACAACTGAAGGAACAACAAATTACAAATATTTAAGGTTAGTGTACAAAAGATTAAATAGCTAATATTTTAAAAATAATAACGAAGGATTACATCCGTACAAAGAAAATAATCTTATATTTTCTGGAAACCTCCCGGAGCCTTCTAATGTTCTTAACTCTCAAATTTCAAATACAAATACCACTCAAGTATCTTTTAGTTCCACCAAAAAAAAAAAAAATAAATAAATAAAAATTATTTGCACAATTAGCATTGTTTTAGGTATAAAAAGAAAGAGAGAGTGTTAATTTTCTCGTGTGTAGTTAATTTGGTATTTGAATTATAACACAACCATCAATTGGCCACCAGCAATAATAACAAAAGTAGCAAGCTAACTAATACCTTTTGTTGCGACTTTTAAACTGGTGGTGTAGTATTTAAAGTGCCCACAAAATTGTAAGTATTGAACACCAAAAGGTAGTAAGTAAAATACATTTGATTCCTTTTCTTTTGACCCATTATAAAATACACTATTCATTTTCTCTTTTATTTTCATCCCATCTTAGTTCAAGGTTTATTATTGAAAAAGCACATGACATTTAAGTTTTCAGAGTTAAAAGGCAGTATGTACACCATGAACCACATAATGAAGTAAATAGTGCATAGTTAAAATCTTTTGTTTTTCCAACCTTGGCTTAGTTTATTAACCGAGGTGGACAAAATAGTGCCAAGAAAGACTTTTTTTTTTTCTGAATGATAAAATCTGAAATATTTTTCCTTTGAAATGATTATTTAATTGCACCATATCTCATAATTAATTTTACAAAAGACAAAAAAAAAAAAACAACTGAATAAAAAATTGGGAATTAGTGAACAAAATGGTTCAATGAGAACCAAGAATGATTGCTTATTGGTCTTATCCTACTCTTGAGGGGTTTGGAGGGTGACGATTGAAGAGGCATTGGTATAGAACGTAAGAATTTAACTAACATAAACTAAAACAGGAAAAAGAAACAAAATAAAATGTCAGATTCTTATACAAATATGGATTAAGTTTTTGGCCTTTTGAATATTAGCACATGTACTACTTTAAAAAAGTCATTCCCCTTCGACTCTATGGAGAAGGAAAACAAATTCTGACAAATAATGAAAAGTTTTTCCATGCCTCATTTCATCGTCCTTTTAGTTATTGTTTACTTTGCTTTTTTCAAACATGACATTTTCTGTTTGAGTTTTCCATTTTCCTATCTCACATGACAAAACAGTATTAATTTTACATTTTAAATGCTATGCACAAATTTATATTCCAAACATAGAGTAAGAACTAAATACAAAGTTCTACCATAAGGAAACACGAAACACGCACAATTTGGAAGACTGCAGTTAAGATTCAAGAAATAAAATAAACATATAATTAAAACTATTAGAGCAAGAAGGCTATCAATGGGCCTTACTTTGGCCCAAACAGGAATGAGAAAGAAAAAACCAACTCTTCAGCATCATTTTCTTAACTCTGGTTGCACCCATTTTTCTTAGAATGAAGATTTTATTGCAACATTAAAAAAAAAATTGAAGAAGAAGACATAATCAAATAATAATAATTTTAGTATACAGTGCTCACTTACATGTATGAAAACTCCCCCCATTCCAAAAGAAATTAAGAGTCAATGAAGAATCTGTTAAAATATCATGTTCTTCCTTACACAATTATTCATAGAGGAAAAACCTTATACCCACAAAATTCCCTACATTGAAAATCTTGTAGTATCTGAATAAGAATAATGTTAAAAGAAAATTGAAAAAACAAGAGGGAAAAAAATAATATTTGAGATAGATTCTAATCTTATCCACATTTCCTTTTCTTTTCTCCACCACGTAAAAAAAAACAAAGAAATCGAAAAAAAATTACTCAATTTATTGGAATATATTAAAAAGAAATTTTATTACGTTTAAAATATCAGCATCTACTCAATATAAGAAATTAAAAAATTTATTAGGATCGTGTGTGCCAAGTTTGATCTGTATCTGAGTTCACAGAGGTATAATAGGGGGGTAGTTAGCAATAATTCCTACACTTAAGTCTTAAGATTTTGATCCGGATTCTTAAAATCCCTCTAAATCCAAGCCTGACACAAAGTCAACCCTAGACAAATTGAAAAACTCCCATTATGTCCCCATCTTTATCCTTATATAAAATACATATACATAATAAATATATATAAGAGTGGGCCCCACGACTTGCATTTTATTGGGCATGTGTGTAATGAAAAATGTACATCATTTTTTTCTCTTTTTTAGACATTTTATAAGAGTATAAATTGGAAAATTTTCATTATGTCCCCATCTTTATCCATATATAAAATACATAGACATAATAAATATATATATTATATATAAGGGTGGGCCCCACAACTTACATTTCATTGGCCATGTGTGTAGTGAAAAAAGTATATCATCTTTTCCTATATTATAAGAGTAGATAGAAGATAGATTTCCTGAAATAATACAGGAGCGTGTGGGTTGACTCCATCAGTTACAGACAATGGTCAAATGAGTTCGCTTACTAAAATAATTTGATACGAAATCCGCAACTGTAAGCTAGTATGGTAATTGTGTCGGGTCTGATGCCAGTCTTGTTCATACCCGGCTATTACCTCTGTGAGCTGACCCAACTTGGGCCAAATTATAAATAAATGCTACTCATCATAGGCACCATCCCCGCCGTTCATTCTCTCGTGCCTTATCTTTCTCTCCCGGAAGATACACGGCAAGTTGGTGCGGGAGTGATTTCTGAGACTTTGCAATTGGTTTCTCCTATGGTGATGTTAGGTGAGAGAGTTTGGTGACATTCAATTTTCAATGGTTCGATTGTGGAATTATCAAATATCAATTGTGAAAAAGCTCATTGAGTGATTGAATTTTCTGATATGAATCTTATGATGGAACCATTTTCTCTTGCAATTTGTACTCTATTCGGATGGCGCCTGTCGTCATATTGGACCAGGTGAAATTCAGGGGGGTCTGCCTTTGGGGACTCTCTAAATGAGCGTTCCCATATAGCACTGGGCACATGAGAAAATTCTTCTTATGCTGATGATGGAAAGGGGTCCCAAAAGCATACTCTTCTCGTCAAGTCCGGCGAGTTGTCTTGACTTGATAGATAAGTGAGTCGTGTCGGAAATCACCTAGTTACTTGAGTCGATGACTTTCTTACCCTCAAGTCCGCTCTTTAAATTATTATTATCTTAACATAATTGTAGATAAGAGCCCATTTGTTTACCGGAATATATGATCAGAATTTGGGAGGATTTTAAATTGTTATTATCTTAACATAAATGTAGCTAAGGATCTATTTCTTTACCGGAATTTATGATCAAAATTTAGGAGGTTTTTAAATTGTTATTATCTTAACGTAAATGTAGCTAAGGTAGGCATGTCAAATGGGCCGGGCCGGCATGACCCGCTCCAACTTTGGCCCGTTCCAGCTGGTGGGCCAGCCCGGTCCGGTAGGGAAAACCCTGGAACGGCCCGCCTGGAGCAAGCCAAGCCGGGCCGTGCCTCCTTCATATTTTTTTTCAATTTTTTTCTTTTCAGTATTAAAATTGAAAATTAGAATACAACCATGGAGAATGACAAAAATATTTAGTGGTTCGGTCAAACTCGACCTACTCATGTTCAAATAATTAATATTAATTCTACAAAAAATCTTTTTAAAAAGTCTTATTCTCTCACCTAAATTTATATTTATTATGGCTAGGGCTATATATATATATGGGTTGGTTGGGACCTAATATTTGATTGGACACATTCCAGAGAGACACGTGTGAGTCCAAGACTAGATCCATAGTCTGAGGCACATGTGAAGAGACAAAACTATACTTAGAGCTGATTATGTTTTAATGATATAATATAATCATAATAAAAGTAAGAGTAACATTATATATATTTTTTGGATTACTATTATAAGTTTATAACTATTGACCGGGCCGGAGAAGAATATTAGAAATGGATGTAATTTGGGTCAATAAATTTAGGTTTGGTTTTAATTAGACACAAATTCTCAACCTATTTCCAAGCTTACCTGGCCAAACAAAGACATCTAGTGATGTTTGGTAGGTGCCAAAATAAAAAATGCACAAAAGAAGTTTGTGTTCTATTTGGGCCCAATTTCCACAGTAATTTTGTCATAATGGGCCCACCTATTATATAATGATTGACATCCTTTGTGTGTTTTTTTTAATTTTTTGGTAAATAAAACTTTGATTAAGAAAAAAAAAGAATGCGAGGGTTAGAGTATTTATAGACTTTGTAAAATTGAAAATGACACAAAATACCCCTCATATGATTATTTTATGGCTGTTGGGGGGTTAAAATGAACATTTTCTTTTTAAAAAAATAGCCATTTTTGGGCGGGCCACAGGGGCAGCCCACGTGCCAGGCGGGCCAGGTCAAACGGGCCAACGAGCCCAGGCACCTCGGCCCATGTCACAAGCGCCGTTGACCGGGCTGCGGCCCGTTGACTGTTGGTTCGGCACTGCCCGGCCCATTTGACATGCCTAAGCTAAGGCCTGTTTCTTTATCGGAATTTCTGACAAGAATTTGAAAGGTTAGAGATTTTTTTGACATGATGTGACAACTTGTCCCCTGGCATTTGAAATGTTGTGTTTCTTTCATTAGAGTTTCAAATTCCAACCACTTAAAAGACCTTTTGGAATTCTTGAAATTCCACTCTATACCATTTGTTGGAATTTAAATTCTTCCATACAAAAGAGGAATTTTGAATTCCACCTAAGGGGACAACTTCTAGAGAATTTGAAATTCTCTCAGACATGAATTCTTAGGCCCCGTTTTTTTACTAGAATTTCTGACGGGAATTCAGGTTGTATTTCATTATCGGAATTTCTGAGCATTTGAAATCCCAAAAAAATCAGCATTTGAAAAACCACTTTAACAAGGAGGATTTGAAATATCACTTGCCATAAGAATTCCGGGAGAGGGACAACGGCATTCCGGGAACTCAAGCAAGAATTCAGGCCATGGATAAAACAACGAATTTAGAATTTCAGAATTTGACAGCATTTCAAATACTAGCATTTGAAATATCCAGACAATCACCAGACACGAATTCTATGAATTCTAGTAAAGTAACGAGCCCTTGGAATTCTAATAAAGAAACAAGCCCTAAGTTTTTCAGGTGGGTTCAATTACCGGCAGTTTTATAGCTGGGACCATGGAGGAGACCCAAGAGATGCTAGAGTTCTGTAAAGAGAAGGGCTGACTTCAATGATAAAGATTGTGAAAATGGATTATGTGAACAAAGCCATGGAAAGATTGGAGAAGAACGATGTCAGTTACAGGTTTGTGGTGGATCTGGCTTGCAGCAATCTGGACCAATGAAAAGATTGTCCTACTTCTAGCATTTTATTATAGTATGAGTTTTTACAGAGGTTGTTCCATAGCATGTAATAATGTTCAAATTCCACATCTTCTTGAGCATTATAGGACTTGTGCAGTAACTTGGGCGGGGACGTGTAAACTGAGCATCAGTACCTAGGTTTACGTGTAGAGGTTCATCTGCTTCAGTAACTTGAATTACGTTTCAAGTTATGTTTTTTGCTTGTCCATGACCAAGTAATGGTAAATAGACTGCAGGTAATTACATTTTCAGGTTGTTTGAGGCAATGAAATCGGATCCCCTAGTGTACTGGCCTCGCAAGCTTCCTATGAGTGGAAAATTTGGAACTCCACCATGGAGCCTGCGTATTGATAATCCAGATCATTTCACATTGAATGCCATCCTCTCCATATCCAATCTTCAAATTTTACTTTGAGAGCAGTTGATCTAACTGTAACATAGGAAGTGTAGGACCTTTATTTTTTCTTCTGAAAATGATTAATATCGATGAGACAGATGTGAACTTAAAAAAACAATCATCAAATTATCTCCTTTTGATTTAAAAAAAAATTATGAGATGGAAAATGAATAATGAGCCACTATCCAAATAATTTAAACTCTATGAACCCCTTCCCTAACCCACTTTTCACAGTGCTCCCAAGCCAACCTTTTTGGTTCGGCACTTACTTGCCTCTATATTTTTGCCTTCTCTCATTGACCTGTTGCCCTCTGTAATAATTCTAGTTGGAGTGCATTTGACCCATGGATTTCTTTTTCATTCAACTTCAATGCAAACTTCTATTAAAAAGAAGAACTTCAATGCAAAAAACAAACATGCCAAGATGATAGGATGTAAATGGGTTAGTTCCATTTGGGAACCATACCAAACTCGGAACCAAAACCGTTTCAAATTGGTGATTCATGTTTTGATTTGAAAATTGTTTTGTTGGTTTCATACCGGGTTTCGATAAGAGGATCCTAGATCCGGTTTTGGAATAGATTACAACTAGAGGACTAAGATCCAATTTCAAAATTCGTTTCTGACTTATTTTTTATTTTTTTTATTTTTTCTTAAAGTAAGGATATCAATGAAATTATATCATTGCATTAAGTTTATTACCTTCAAAACTAAATAGAAAAATGATCAAGTTAATTTTGAGCTGCAGTTTACAATATTAAACACTCGTATGTTGGGCCTCAGTTCTACTGGCCCAAACCTGGTATGATTTGGAATTAAACTCTTTTACGACTCGAAACCTAAATTGAGCTTCAAAGCAGACCTCTTTTATGAATTAGGATCTCAAGTAGGTACTAAGCTCAATTCTCTTAATAGATGGAAACCTCCCTATAATCATCGGAGATTCAGATTCCCATTTACATCCAAAAGATCATTGAATCATTATCATTTGGTTAAAGTGTGTAACCCCAGAGAGTAGTTCCGTAGGCTTAGGACCACGGTTTGAGATTATGGATTCGAAACTATACTACCACACTGAAGGTACATAAGAGTTTACTCAACTTCTCTCTGGTTTGGAGGGATTAGTCCGGCCCAAAGAGTTGAGAACCCTTCCTTTAAAACTTTATTTTTTAAAGTTGGTAGCCCTAATTACAGTTGACCATCGATTTGTTGCCAGTCGTGCTGAAAGCACAAACATGAAAGAAACAAAAATAAGATAAGTAAAAAAAAAAATCCCGGTTAATCGCGTGTTTCATGCTTGCATTGCATCGTGAACATAATAAAAATAAAACCCGATCAAAGTCCGTAACTATACGGTCCGAACAACTAGAATAAACAAGCAATTTAACACTCCACACTCCAATAAGCACGAGGAGTGCAGCCTCTCCCCAGTCCCCACGGAGACCGAGTGGAGTGAGCTCATGATGTGGATCTCATAGCCACATACACAGACGCCATGCCAAAACATACTCTCTCTCCACTGGAGCTATGCTCTAATTTCCTTCAAAATTAGTGGATGTGCGGCGCTATATGGACATCAGTAGGGTCAATTGAGATCTGAAAAAAATATTAATTATTTTTTAATGAAATGAACTTACGTGAAGATTTTGACCTCACTCAATACTTAAGTTAATGGGTCATTGTGTACCAAAATAAAGAAAAGAATGATGGGCCCAACTTTTATTTTAAATTTTTTTTTCTTTTTTTAGACATTCCATCATTAACTCTTCATTTACCCTAACTTAATATTTAAATACGGTATTTTCCCATATTAAAAGTAGAAAATCCTAACATTTAGATTTAGATATATAGACTTCGGCAACAAATATCAATGGACGAATGACTATTTGATCGCATATATTGAAAATGACGTGTTTTCTAGTGTTGATAATGAAGCTATTATACAACGATCTCAACACATGAAAACCCGTCGATGACAGTTGTAGGAGTTTATGTATTTTGAAATTTTTTTAGATTAAGAACTATTAGTAGCAATGTATTAAAATTTATATTTATTTTTGTTTGAGAATTCAATATTATTTTTATCAAATTATCGAAATAAGTTATTTAAAAATTTTATATTATGCTTCTCGAATTATTAAAAATAAATGATAAATATTGATTAAAAGGAAAATAAATTTACTCAATTCACGAAAAATGTCTCTTTTTTTAGTTGACCCTCGAATTCCTGGTGCCGTCAGAGAGTGCAGGGCCTGCAGGCTCTCTCCAGTCCCCACGGAGACCGAGTGGAGTGAGCTCATGATGTGGATCTCATGGCCACATACACAGACGACGTACCAAAACTCTCTCTCTCTCTTTCCCCTGGAGTGATGCTCTAATTTCCTTCAAAATCTCCCCTGCCCGACCACACAAACCCCAAAAATGGAATCGCTTCCGATTGCAATCGGCAACAGCTCCTTCCTTCTACCAACTCGCAGAAAGACGAAATCCTTTCCCTTCAAAACCATCTACTCCAATCCTCTCTCATCTCTCCTTCGCAGACCCTTCTCTCCTTCCTCCAATTCACACCATCTCTTCGGATCTCGCTCCATCCCAGTCCGTGCCCTAGGTCTCCACACCCATCCCGATCATGACCACCACCACCATAGCAATCACAAACACCACGATCACGACCATAATCATCATCACAATCACCATCACCACCATCACCATGACAGCGAAGACCTCACCAAAGCTCAGGAAGCTGTCATGCGATTCGCCAGAGCGACGCGATGGGCGGAGCTTTCGGATTTTCTTCGCGAGCATTTGGTGCTGTGTTGCTGTTCCGCTGTTTGTCTTCTCATTGCTGGTGTTTGCCCTTACTTACTGTCGAAAACAGTTGCCAAGCCTCTGCAGACTGCTCTTATTGCTGTTGCTTTCCCGCTCGTTGGAGTATGTTTTTTTTTTTTTCCTCTTTCCGCCTGTTTTTGAATTGAAATCTTGGATCATTAGTGATATGTGGAATTGAATGGTGGATTTGTTATGTTGAGTTGTAATGTGATCTTCTTTATTTCAGGTTTCAGCAGCACTTGATGCAGCAATGGAGATAGCTGCTGGGAAGGTGAATATACATGTCTTGATGGCTCTTGCAGCATTTGCATCTGTATTCATGGGGAACTCTTTGGAAGGAGGGTTGCTTCTTGCCATGTTTAATTTGGCTCATATTGGTAAATACAAAAACCTTAATCTTTTGGTCATTAATTATCATACCCTTCAATGGGAAGATCGAATCCTTGCCGTCTGAACCTCACACAATCTGTGTACTGGGCTTGCAGCGGAAGAGTATTTCACAAGCCGTTCTATGGGCGATGTTAAAGAATTAAAGGAGAATAATCCGGATTTTGCTCTTGTACTGGACATGAACGCTGACAAACCACCTCATTTGTCGTCTCTAACATATAAAAAGGTTCCTGTGCATGATCTGGAAGTGGATTCCTACATCTTGGTCAAAGCTGGTGAGGTCTGTGAGCATACATTTAATTGGATTGTTATTGACATATGGTTATTGTCTTATACTGGTGATGTTTGACTTCAATGTTTTGGTGTTGTTAATTTGAAGAGTTTAATTTAACCATTCAAGAAAAAACAGTTGAGGACTCCAGTAATCCAAAAGCATACTATACAATTTAGTTTTAGTTGCTTGAGCATAATCAGCCTGCATACTGTGGCTGTTGTCCTTAATTTTCTGCGGAACAGAGCCAGAAATATTTTGCAATATTTCTTTTTTGAACTACAATGTGGAATTACACTAGCCAAATTTTTTTTGCTATTGCGTGTGCATGTAGCACAAATTCCCATGGCTCAGATTTGGTACTTCACACACCAATGGGAAGTATCAACGTAACTGATTGATGAGTTGGACATGTTTCAGAAAATGGAACTAATTGGAAATTGATAGTGAAAATTGGCAGAATATCATGAAGACAAAAATCACAGAATGCCTTATGGAAGGTAACACAATTTTTTCTCCATTTTATAGCTGTGTGCATTTGGCTGCCTTCCATTTTTGGAGTGGACGTATTTTCTCCTAAATTTTTTTTTTTTGTCCTGAAGAATCTTCCCCTGGACTCGTGTAAACTAAGGAGAAACTTAAAATGGCAGGGGGAAATGCTAAATTAAAGAAACATAAATTTTGGTTCATGTCAACGATTGTTTTGTAAAATATTTTAGAAAGAAAGAATTATAATTTATTGGTTATTAACATTGCAGGGAGATTAAACTGGCATAAAACAATTAAAAGATTAGTCAAATTGGTCTTTTAGAAGAGGAGAAGATCAGACTATGGATGGGAGGGATAAGTACTGAACAAATCTTTAGAGAAAATTATCAAAAATAGTCACCGACCGTATTGAAGAATAGTCAAATTGATATGCATTTTTTTAAGATGTAGCACAGACCGTATTGAAGAACTGTTTAATTCTCAAAGCTCAACTTTGTCATGGAATAAATATTCTGAACTGCATTTTGTCAAGCTGTAATCCACTGTTCTTTTTTGTATTTTTTAAATGTAATCTGGTGCTATTATCAGGCTGTGCCAGTAGATGGGGAAGTTTTTCAAGGGAGATCTACTGTTACTATTGAACACCTTACTGGTGAAGCAAAGCCACTTGAGAGAAAAGTGGGTGATAGAGTTCCAGGTGGTGCAAGGAACTTGGATGGAATGTTGGTAGTCAAAGTACGTATTTTCATCTCAAGTTGACTAAACTGCTTTGTAATGCTTCAGTATCTCAGTTAAAATCTCTCAGCTTCTTGCATTCTGGTAGCTTTCCTCTTTCAAGATTACTGCTTTATTTCGATGTGTTTCTTTGTATTATACCAAAGGGAAATTGAAATTTGTGGGACTTATGTTGTATTTTTTTTTTTAAGATTCCATGGAACTGAAATTGGACGTAGTCTAAGAATTGTGATGATCAGATTACAAGGACTTTGTTGATTCGTTGATCGACTACTCAGGAATTCCTTGACCGAAGTAGCCTCACGCTTATTAAGGGTTGGTTGTAACTCGACACCAAGGAGAAGATTTTCAACTATAATCATGATCTGATTTGTCTTCTCATTAGACTTTACTGGTATTTGAACATATTTTTGCCAAAAAGGATAATCAAAGAAAACAGAAAATAAAATCTACGAGAGTTCAAATTATCATGATAAGATATTTAATGTTATCTAAAGCTTTTAACTAATTTGAAAAGATTTGGGAAATGAAATATAATAGATTTCAGGCAAATAAAAATCTATTAAGATAATCATCAGAGCCTTTATCACAACTAAAATAAGTGGGATCATTGGACCCTTCATTGTCATATAATTGCTGTATTATTCTAAAACAAGACTAGTGATGTATTTGTTCACCTGTATTCATATTGCTTAATTGTATTAAGTTCTAGTAAAATGTTAGTAGTGAAAGATTATTATTTAGTATTTACTATGTGTATAGTATGTAGTATTTTGACATCATCTTCAATCATCTACTATGTACCTTGTACTAATACTTAGATACTAGAGGTGTTCATGGGCCGGGTTAGGCTAGGCTGAGGCTTATCTAGGCCCGGCCGGTTTTAAAAACATGGCCCGTGTCCGGGCCAAGCCCAACACAGGCCCCGCAAGTTCTTGGCTCAAGCCCAGCCTGGCCCGATCACGTCAGGCCTGAGCTTTCCCATTCCGTCAATCAGGTTGACTGGGCTTTCTGTCCCTTGTTTGGGCTTTGTTTCGCTTGTTTTGGCAAATCAGTCACCAAACTACAAGCTATGCTTATTCAGGCCGGGCTTCAGGTTTTCCATCACTTAATCCAAGCCTGGCCCAAAAGTTAAACGGGCCAAAATTTTAAATCCAGGCCCATCTTGAGCACTAAAATTCAATGTCCGAACCTGGTCCAAAGCGGGCTGGGCCCCGGTCAGGCCAGCCCATGAGCACTCCTATTAGATACTACTTGTTTCTTAATACTTATAGTTGAATACTTAGTAGTTAGTGTTTACTACTTAATAGTCAATAATTACACTTCTAAGGGATTGATATGAAACACATAAATTTAGAGGAAAAAAATCACCACTAAAGGTTCGTGGGAAAAGTTTTGAAAAAAAAAGAATCTTACCTTTCCACCAAATCCCCAAAAGTTCACTAGCATTTATGAGAAAACTCAAAAAAAAAAAAAAAAGGAGGAAAAAAAAGCTTGCAAATGCCCAAATAATGCTTGTATGAATAAATATATACTCCAAACATGCACATGAATAATTTTTGGATCATTTCTACTGAAAATAGACAAAAAAGACAAAAGATTTCTTAAATTCAGAGTTTTCCTACCTTAGAAGAAGCTCTCAAGGTAAGGGCAGTGTATTGGGTTTGATTCTTCAACTTAAAATGTTTTTTGTTGTCTGTTTTTCTTTTTGTAAGAATAGAAAGGTGCACAACTCTCCTTGTAGACAACTCTCCTTGTAGTTTTCCCTTAAAAATAATGCAGAAAAAGAGGCTTTTATCTTAAAATGGGTCCATCCGATACATACTGGGGTGTATCAGCCGATACGCTCAAATTATCGTCTGATACGTTCCGATATACATGTGAATGCTGACCAATTGCAAAAGGCTAAGCAGTCTAGGTGTTGATACGGCCAATTTTTTGATCCATGGTTTCAAGAAGGGAAATGAGGTAACTATCAAAGTGCATTTTCTCATTACATATCCTTTGGGTCACTCGTATCATGATGATGTGTTGTTTGATGTGGGTGTGGAGATGGATGCATGTCACATATTACTTGGTTGGCCTTGGCAATATGATAGACAAATTCACAAACCATCCACAGTGGGTACAAAAATACTTGCATGTTTTGAAAGCACAATCTGAAGATTGTTTTAATAACCATGGGCAAAAGACTCTGAATGGGATCTGATCCTGATGGTCTGTCAAAATCCTTTTGCAATAATTAAGAGAACTGAATAAAATTTTTGCTTGAAATGTGTTTGCTTTAAACGAAATATTTGCTTGAAAATGTTGTTGTCATCATCTGTCATATAGTTCAATTTATTGATTTGTTTTTTTGTTTACAAAAATGCCCTTTTTTCTTAAAGTTCCATGTCTCATGTTTTCTTTGTGGAGCTATTCTCTTATCTGCATTCTTCAACATAGTTTACAGAAATTTTAGGCCCTCATGGCCATTTGTTTTTCTCAGTTAAATCTAATTTTTGTCCAGGCGACCAAGACATGGAAAGATTCTACATTGAACAGAATTGTTCAGTTGACTGAAGAAGCACAACTAAATAAGCCAAAGCTGCAACGGTGGCTAGATGAATTTGGAGAGTTCTATAGCAGGGTTGTTGTAGCTTTATCTCTTGCAATTGCCCTCATTGGACCATTTATTTTTAAGTGGCCCTTTATCGGCACATCAGGTACTTCATTGAAGGTTGTGTTGACTTTAGGAACTTAATAAGGGCCTGTTTCTTTACTGGAACTCGAAGAATTCTGAATTCTTCAACATAGTGGAATTCCTGAATCCTCCTTTGTACTTGAGCATCCGGAAACTCCACGGAAAAAGCAAAGGGCTGGTATTCCAAAATTTTGACAGGGCGTTTGAGACCTTTTAGGTGGCTCAAATTTTGAAATTCTTGTGAAGAAACATATGCAAATGCTAGGGGACAAACCATCACATCATATCCAAAAAACCCCAACACCCCAAATTCTTATTAGAAATACTAGAAAAGAAATAGGCCCTAAATCATTCTGGTTGCTATTGTTGTGGTTCTCTTTGACATATGCTTTGTTTCTTTTGAAAAAGAAAATGACAGTGTCTTATCTTGTAGGTTTTCGTCCAAATACTCCTTGGGGCATAAATGATAATTATGTCTTTATTTTTTATATTATATTATAATTGATATTATATTATGACAAAAGACTACTGATTATATTGTAATTTCTTCTCAACCTATGTTTGAGATCTTTTTTTTATTTTTGAGAGAGAGTATTAAATTTAGTTATTTTTTTATATGTAAACAGTATTCCAAATATAAAAAATGATAACAGACATAAGTATTCATCATCATCAAAGCCTTTTCCCACCAATTTGGAGCTGGCTTTGTCAGTTCTTTTCTGCCCATCCCTACTATACTGTCACTTTATTCCTTTTCTGTTTGTCTGCCTCTTCTCATATAATTGACTCCTAAGTTCTTTGTACAGGGCTAGTTCTGGTTGTCATATGCCTAAACTATTTTCAAATTACATTCTTTGATTTTTTTTCTCTTTTATTGATTTTTTTTTTGGATAGATTAGCTGTATTGATTATATGGTGAAAAGATGTCACAAAAGACATACAGTATAAAACATAACTACTGAACCAAAAGGACCCAGAAAGCCAACAAACAGCTGGGCCAAAACAAAGACATCACCGCACATATAAATAGCTATGTCATGAGTAGATACTGGATATAGTAGATATCCTCTCATATATTTGTTCCTAGCTCTACTTTTGTTTGGTACAACCCTAATACATAGTCACTTATGCATCTGATAAGGCTAGGTGATCCCACCAAGATGCCATGGGTCTCAGTTGATGATATTTTTCAAGATGAAAAAGCAGCATTCATCTGCTTTGCATTTCCTATCCGAGAATCTCAGCCTTCATAAGTTAGATGTTTTGATATATTGCAGTTAATAGGTTCCGAGTTCAAATTGTTGCCAATTTTATATCATGTCCTGAGACATCTACCACGCCATCATGCATTCAAATCTGGACTACCTGACTATCTTAATGATTGCCTCGATCTGGTTCCCTATTGCTTTAGTAGATAAATTTACTGCGGGGTCAAAGGCCTTCATAATCTGTAATGATGTAAAACAAAATAACTATTGAATCTAAGCCAAATTTGATCGGCCTAGGCTAGACCTGAGATTATATCCGGACACCTTTGTGAAGAGAGTCATGAATCATGATAGTAAATTTGGCAGTCCCAGATCGCCCTTGTATCTATTCTCTGTTTAAACCCTTTTCTAAGGTTATTCGTGTAATTGTACTTTGTGATTATTTATATAAATACAAGGGCCTCCTTCTAAGAGGGTACAGCAGATTTCATGCAATTCTCTAGTTGTCTACCTTGACTCTGCCGGACGCAATCCAGAAAACTCAAAATAGAGAACTGCAATGCGGTCCTTGTAATTCAGCTGGCAAACTGAAGATATCCAAATATGAATTTATACCTAAATGGTAAATAATACCCTACTGTCAAACAAGCAGCCATGGTCGGTTTCTTCACAACTGAGTTCTCAACAGACCTAACAATGAATTAAAGAAAAAAAAATGTTAGAAGATCTACTCATTTTCTTGCAATCACCGAATATGAGTTATTGATTCACTGTTATTTGGATGCAAGCATGCCTAAACAGGCTATGAATCTGATTGTTCTTTTTGGAGTCAAACATGTGTATGTTGTGGAGCAAATAAACTGTAGATTTCCACCTCATATTGCCACCCAAAAAAAAGGAAAGTAGATGCAACCCGGGAACAGCAATTCAGTACCATTAGCAATCAACCTGAAGACAACAATATGAACTTGTATGAGTCTAAATTCAATTGAGACTGTTCCAAGCTTTTAAGCCAGAATATACTGACCTGGATATAGTAGTGATTGCAGACAACTTAAATCAGCTGATTTGTTTGCAATTACATTCCTCAGGGAAAAATCAACAAACAGAAGCAGCTGCAGAAGTAGCTCTGGGAGGAAGGACATAACTGCAATATCAAAGCAAGACAGATGCATCATGCCTTCCTTTAGCTAGTTTCCAATGGGAAAATGGAGCACTCAGTCTTCACACAGAAAACATATAAAACTTTCAAATAGAAAGATAGTATTTGAAATCTTGGTAAAAATGATCCCCAAAAACTCTGGTCAACTAGCCCATAATGAGTTTGCCGGGCTTTTCCACTACCTAATGCCCTAGATTCAGTCCTGACCCTTGACTTGTTAACAAGTAAATTTCTCCATTCATGAATTACTATACTTAACTGGAGTCTTAAATTCAACCACTGCAGAGTCCGAATTTAATAAATATAATTTTAAGCGCTAGCTTAGCGTGAATTTTCACACTGATTATTGCACAAATTCCTTTTGGATTTTGCTTGCATGAAAACTTTAAGGTGGGTTACCTTTCAAAAAAAAAAAAAAAAAAAACTTTTAAGGTGGGTTCCATGTGTGCCTTGGCCACTCAACAGTGTCATGGATTCATTAATGTTCCTCTAAAGAGGGAAGGGGGCACTTCTAGTAAGCTTGCTTTTACCTACAAAAAGATTTTTAACAAGCTTTCTTATGTAGTAGAAATTGATGCCACTCCATTATCTGATATTCTTCTCTTTGAAGCATTCAGCCATCTTTGTTTTCCTCTTTTGGACATGATGCTACTCTATTGAGTTAATTCTGAGGCTAATGTCACTTCCTTGCTCAATGAACCCAACATCTATAAATCTGTTTCCCTTATACAAAATTGCCACTCTTCCCAATCCTAATATGTGAAGCCCATATTTTATGTGGGTAATGGTTTAAGCCAACCTTGGATAAGTGCACAAAATTGTTCTTTATTATTTTATAGAATTTTCTTTTCTGCCATTTTAAATCATTAACTATTAAAAGTTTGCTCTATTGTTTTGTCTAAGATCTAAATATTGTTGTTGTCATTGAACTCTATAAATTCTCATAGTTTTAATGATTTTTATCGGTACTTATTCCTTCATTTTGTATTCATATACCTTAGGTCTCATGATGTTGTAATTTGTAGTTTCCAGAGGATCAATTTACCGGGCACTTGGGCTTATGGTGGCAGCATCACCCTGCGCATTAGCGGTTGCTCCTTTGGCTTATGCCACTGCAATAAGTGCCTGTGCAAGTAAGGTATTGTTTATTGTTACCAAGATACCTTTCCTCCATCAAGATACCCGTCTCTTGCTTTCTGTATCTGGAATCTGTTGCATGATTTTGCCCCTTTTCCTAGATCTGGTTATTATTAAAGAAACATAATAAGATATGGCTCAGAAAACCAAACTAGAGGACACAATCCCATAGCACAGTTGGAGGGTGCTCAGTGTTGTGGTGGTTGCAGGTTCTAGTCATGTAACCATTCAGGGGAAAAAGAAGAATCCTCCAGCAAACACTAATGAAAAAACATTTTTGCCCTTTTATTTGCTGGAATCTTGCCCATTTACAATTGCAAAAGTTGTAAAGTAAGATGTTCTGCTAAATGCCAAATAGTAAAAAAATGCTGTCTGCCAACAATTTCTTTATTATTAATATGCTAGCAAAAGGTTTCCAGCTGTAATAATGATCTATTTATTGAAAAACATAAGCATCGCAAGGAATGGATCTGAACATTTTACCCAAAAAAGAAAAGAAAAGAAAAGACAGAGATCTAAACCATTGGCATATCTGGAAATAATTGAGAAAGAAAAGAAACTTGTGCACAACCTGTGGCTGGTCCCCTCTTTCAAATTGGCTGAGCCTGTTCAATCTTGTTGAGGGCCTGTTTTGGGTGGCCAGAGGTTCCATATAAACCTGACACTGTTTTTGGGTCCCAAATGGCTCTTAACCCTTTAAGTTGGGTAGGTGTCCCATGTTTCTGATCAAATGCCTCCTGAAATTGGGTAACATTTTGATCTTGGTCTGTCACATTAGTCTGCATCACATGCTTTACAGACCTCACACAGAGTTGCAAATGGACATCTATTATCTAAGTATCTGTAGTTCCGGTTTCAAATAAAGCAGGTTTGGAATCTATTTTTGCATTTGGGTGAAATATGGATCCTGAACATTCAAATCTGGAACCTGTTCCCTATATGTTCCAAGCTGCGGATCTGCATCCAGGACGATTACATTCCCATATTGAAAATACATACAAGTTTTAAGGGCCTAAATAGCTTGAGTTATATTCATATTTGAGTCTACTTAGTTTTAAATAACCCTAGTTGTATATTTAAAACATTTTTTTCTGAATCTCTTTTAACCAATCATACTAATGCACTCCACGTCATATTTCAGATCCGGATCCGGAACCACAACTGGATCCATTTTTTTGAAGCTGACTCCAGATCCGGATTCCAAAAATATGTTCCATATTGGATCCAGGTCGAGATCGATAAAGATGGGTTTGTGTCCAGATCCACTATGATTCCGCCCTGGATTTGACCTGTTTGCATCCCTGATCTCACATTTGATTACTGTCAAGGTATCTGAAATAATTTCCAGCCAAAAAATAGTTTTTATTCCATGAAAAGTTCGATCCTTGGATGGATTTCTGGGGAATATTTTTTTTTTGAATGGTGATTTCTGGGGAATATACAAGCAAAAAAGTTTAGGATATAAATAAACATAAGGAATTAAGAGATCTCCAGGGATATGCAAATATCCTTTAGCCAGTGAAATTCTGATTATAGAATCGGACATCTAAGCTTGCTTTCAGTGATTAAGTTTGATATTTTATGGATGTAACTGAGTACAGAAATTAGAAATGTTTTCTTGTGAGGGTTACTATGAATATGTATGGCAGTTTGTGAAAGTAGTTACAAATCATTTTTGTATCTTTTTTTTAATTTTTATTTCTGTTCGTTTTTTTGTTTTCAAATTATTATTTTTTAAATCATCCAAAAAAATGCATAAATATCCATTTTCCCACCCCGTTACTGCTCTTTAAGTCAGTTTTTAGTCTTGAGTCCCAACCCTCTTATTATGTTGTAGAATGTATTGTAGTGCCTAGTCCAGTATAGCAGTTGTTTTATGTTTTTTTGTCATTCCAGGGAATCTTGCTTAAGGGTGGGCATGTTTTAGATGCTCTAGCATCCTGTAACACAATTGCATTTGATAAAACTGGAACACTGACTACTGGGGAGCTTAGGTGCAAAGCAATTGAGCCCATTCATGGGCATCACATGGGGGTTGATAAATTGAGAATTGCTTCCTGTTGCATTCCTAATTGTGAAAAGGAGGCTTTAGCTGTGGCTTCTGCCATGGAAAGGGGGACTACCCATCCAATTGGAAGGTACTATAACTGTAACTAAGGCATTTGGATTGATTCTCTTTTATTTTTAGGTTTATCACAGTGGCCATGTGTTTTCTCACAATATTATTTTATGCGGCCCAAAGCTCTTTGGCCTTTTCTATCTTGGATACTGTTTATTTCATAATTGTAGTCTTCTCTATATTCACTTAATTTCCTATATGAAAATCACCCAAATCAATATAACATGTGTCATTATGCTTCAATGCTTTGGTGTTGTAAATTTATGCCTGACTCTTTATCTTTCTGTTGGAGCTTGGGTCTACGCAGTTTATTTTCACTCTTAACGAATACACTAAATGGTTCACATGATACTCAAAGCAAATGCTTCATTCAAATTGTAACGTGCACTTACTTCCTTTGTCTAATATCTTTAAAATCAGTTCTGAGTCCCATATGGTTCATACTAACGTTGACTGATATCCAATGTAATTAATGATGCCTATATAACTTGGATACAAACATGTGTTTAGATATGGGATACAAATATAAAGCATCCGATTTGGCATCATATAAATACATTTTTATACTAAAGAAATTATTTTTTATTTCTACAATGATTCTTTTATCAGTTATATATTGCAATTTTTTCTTTGGAAAGAACTTTATCTCCATAGTGAATTATATATTTAATATATTAAGCTTGATATGCTGTCCACACCATCATGATTGTGCCGTCAGCTTTATCTCTAGTTATGATAAATCCCTGCCTGCCAATGGATTTCTCAATCAAATTGTGAGTCCTGGTGGCCTAGCTTCTTCCTTCACATTGATCAGAAACTTAATCCCAAAAATATCCAGGACTGGGCCCTCCCTGATCATCTCTCTGTCCTGTGACCAAACAAACTCTACCCATCTCCAACCAAGTCCTCTCGTCCCCTCATCTCCTCAAGCATCTCGATACCTCCTTTGTTTCCAGCTGTGGAGAGGGACCCATATCATCTAACCAGTCTCTTCTAGAGGCCTGAAAGTTCCCTGGCTGATCTATCTTGAGAGAAGGTTTTTTTTTTTTTCAAGAACTGCATCTCATCCTCCTTTGTTGCTGTAACAGCTGCCTCCAAACTCATGAAAGAAAACAAGACCAGATCACCTCTCATCCTGGCTATTCTTGTGTCCTCCAAACTGCAGGCTTCACAAAACCCAATGATTGAGGGTTCAGCTTAGTGTTGAGAAATTCGTTTCGGCCGATTCGGGATTTCGACGAAATGTTTCGGATTTATGTTTCGAAAAATAAAAAAAATAAATATATGTGGTTTCATGCATCTAGTACTAAATAAAAAACAAACAAATTCAACACTATTACCAAATAAATTCAACATTACATGTGTACAGGTACAAATAAATGAAAAGTAGAAGGAATGCAAAAATGAATAGGAAAAAGCAAACCCAGCAGCTGTGAAAAAACCGGAGGCAAACGACAGTTAGAAAAAGAAAAAGCAGCGAACTGCAAACAAACTCCCTGCTAGTAGGCCAACTTAGCAATATATATATATATATATATATATATATGGGCAATATTCAAGTGAGGGATTCCCTCACCATGTGTGGTGAGGGAGGTTTCAAGTACAAAAGGGCTTTTGTACTTGAAGGGAGTACACCCTTTTGTACTTGAAACCTCCTCAAAAAGGGAGTCTCTCACTTGAATACCCCCTATATATATATAAATGCCCCTCTTTTAGCCAATGAAAGCGTGACACGTGTCATCAATGATACACATCCGATTCTCTCTCCTTAACATTCTCCTACAAAGGTGGATCTCTTAAAATACTAATAAATCATTGGCTATTAGATAGGGGCAGAAACTCCCCTTTTGAGATAGGGGAGTTTTTTAGAATTCCTCTCTCTCTCTCTCTCTATATATATATATATATTAAAGAAAAACAGCACCTGGTCCAACCCAGCCCAGCACCAAACCCAAGTCCCAACCCAGCCCAGCAGCAAACCCAAGTCCCAACCCAACCGGCCAGCCTGCCCAGCCCAGCAAACCCGAGTCCCAATCCAGCCCTGCCTGGCCCAAAAGGGAAAAAAAGGTGGCAGCAGCCAAAAGGCATATGTCGAAATAGAAAGCTCTGGAAGAGGAAAAGTAAACAAAGAAGGCAGCTGTCGAAAAAGTTGGAGCTGAGCAAATGAAGATGTGGTGTTGACGCTCGACAACTTCAGAAGATGAAAAGCCAAAAGGGGGTAAAAAGGCTAACAAAGAAGAAGCAGCAGCAGCTGGGTTGAGCTGCAGCAGCAGATGGCTCAAGTGGCAGAAGCAGCAGGGTCAAACTGCGCAGGTGCTTCTTCTTCTTCTTCTTGACTGAAAGGGGTGAGTGAAAGAATTACGTATAGCCCCTCACTTAAAAATACTACGAATAGCCCCCTCATTTTTCATTTTTTCTATATTAAAGCTTATCTCAGGATTTCGGCCAATTCATCTGAAATCATGCAATTCGGACCAAAATGAAAAATTTCGGACGAATTGGAACGAAATCTGAACCGAATAATTACAATAGTGCTATTCGGTTCGGTAGGCAGACCGAACCAAAATTATTCGGATGAACCGAACCGAATTTCGTAACACTGGTTCAGCTCCTACCATTCTCACCCTTCACACCAAACCACTGGATAGCCAGGAGAAATGTTCTTGCACTACTGCACTGTCCATATCCAGACTTCTTTCCTCTGTCACTGTAGGGTTACGGCTTACGACATCAGCAAATGAGCACCTTTTTGCCTCAACAGGTTGGTGATCTTGAAGCAGGTCCTCTGCACTTATTGGGTCAGCATCAGCAAGCGACTCCCTTACTCTGATCCTTCTATGTGGTTGCCTAGAGCTCATGATATTCACCAACAGTGTTCTACTCACAACCTGCTATCATTCAACTCTTTGATAGCTCTCATTGCCATTCTGCCATCACAGAAGCAGACAAAACCAAAGCAGCTACCTCTGACTCTCCCGTCCTACGATGAAATGAAAGCGTCGACCAATTGCCATAATATGGGGATACACGGCCATTCATCAGGTGTCTCCTGGGATGTTATCAGCAGAAATGAAAAATCTATTCCTGGTTGTAGGTCAGTTGGTTAGGGACAAGGTGCATGTGTGAGAGTGCGAGTTCAAATCCTCCATTCAGCCCCAAAAATTAAAAAAAGGATAATGAGAATGAAAATATGCTGATCCCATTTCGCCTCTTTTACCTTGCAGTGTTTCCTCCCATGGTTCTGTATCCACTTAGAATAGATCAACAATAATCCACCTAGATGTTATTCAGGTTGATCCTTGTAATCTTCCCTTGGCATCAATATCAAGTATCTTTCAGTTGGGTGGTCTCTGGACTTTAGTGTCTAAGGAATCTATTAGTGTATATGGTAACAATATGGGTGGCAAAGATCAAATTCTCTACAAAGGAACATATAAATGCAGACAAATGGTCACCCCCTCCAGAAGGAATTTGGATAATGTTGATCATTGGTTGGGTAATAATCCAGAAACTTCTTTGTCGTCGGAATTCTAAGTAAAGAAAAAAGAGAGACAAGATTGAAGTTTTTGCTAAGGAAGAAGCAGGTGAGATAAAAACATGTTTTCCCCTCAGTTGTTGCAAATTCACTCTAAGTTGAAATCTTAATTAGGAAGGCGGGATTGAGCACTATTTTCTCAATTATATGAATGCAAATTCTCCTAAGGGGTTGTTTGGCTTTTACACATGTCATAGGAAAATGATTCACAGGGTCATTGCTTTGGTGCAATGGTAGAAGTCTCGAGTGCCATGCGGCATAATGCAGGTTCGAGATCTGCGAGCAGCCAAAATTGCCAAAGGTTAGGTTTGTCTCCAATCTGGACCCTCCCAGGACCATGCTTCGGCGGGACCGCACTAGGTGATGATGTTTATTGGAAAACGATTCACATGTGTAAATGATGCACATGTGTATCATCAGTTCCATACTTCCATATGGAAATGAGTTCCATGGAAACAATTTCCATTGTTTGTCATTTTCATAATTCACCATTTTTTTTTTTGAATGTTAACTTTCATTAAAACCAAATCAGTACAAAAGATTTATACTGACAAGGAGACGAGAAAAACAAGCAAGCTACAAAAATTTAGACCATTAAACAACACAACAAACCAAAGACAGAGAACAGAAACAACGAAAAACTTATGACAGATACCTTGAGCCCGAGAGAGCTATCTCCTTTCAATTATACATGATCTGGTCCATGGGAAGATCTTTAAACATCAGATTTATCTTCACCCATTGTGCGACCGAAAATTTTATCTTGTCACATAAGATTTCCTCCTTAGATTTTGTTCCTTCAAAGCACCTTGCATTTCTCTCCTTCCAAATGTGCCATTTGACTGATAGAAACGAAAGTTTCCATAGCTCCTTTCCTTTTGGATTCCCAATAGGGGATTTCCACGCGTCAAACAACTGATGAAGACAATCAGGCATTACCCATGTACATCCAAACCAGCTTATGACAGAATTCCATATTTTCCCCACACCTGTACCTTAAAAGAAGATGATCAACATTTTCCTCATCCTTCAAGCACATATGACAAGCATTCACAATGATCTTCCCTCTCTTTCTGAGATTGTCTGTAGTTAAAATTCATTTTCTTAGAGCTATCCATGCAAAAGCTACTACCCTGGGAGGAGCCTTGAGTCTCCATAGTCCATTTGCTTTGTCAATTTACTTCTGCACCCCTCCCTTGCCACAATAGCTGAGTAGAAAGAAGAGACACAGAAGGATTGACATTTTGATGCTGTCCAAATTCTAGTATCTTCCCCATCTTCACAAATTTGAATATTCCTTCAAAGATTTAGAAGCGACATAAACTGGTTCTCCTCCTGTTCCTTCAAATTCCTTCTAAATGTCGGGCTCCAAGTCATCTGCCCACTTCTGCCAGACCGATCAATGTAACTTCCCACCTTAGCTTGCTTCTCCCTCGCGCAATTATACAGCTCTGGAAATTTTGAAGCTAATGGATCCCTCTCCTACCCATGTATCCTGCCAAAACAGAACTTTTGTTCCCGTGCCTACTCGGTATCTAATTTTGTGCATAAACTTTTCTTTGGTAGAGACTATGCCTTTCCACATTGCTGAATGCTTGTAATTTGCATCAGTAACCTCCCAACCACCCCTTTGATTTCCATATTTTTCCATCACCACCCGTCGCAATAGGCCTTCCACCTCATCTCCTAGCCTCCAAAGCCATTTTCCAAGCAAAGCTTGATTCACCATGTTGTCGGTTTTCTTAAAATCTATGATGAATCAAGACGTGACATTTGACCCCCAAACTATTTTTAGCCATCCAAAGAGGATAAGCAGTTCGGATCGTGACTCAGGAGCCCACAGAATATACTTAAAAAAAGATCTAATAGTCTGGAGTTCTTTGCAATTTTCTCAAAATCTATGATTACTCAATGGCTCAAGTTTGACGTTCTAGTTGTTTTTAGCCTTTTAAAGAAGATGAACGGTTTGAAAAATCATGAAATAGGGGCCCACAATATTTAAAAAAAAAAAAAAGACCGCCTCCAAAACCATGCGAAAATGGGCCATTTTCAAAGAGTACATCCAATGGTTCACCGTTCTTCTCAAATATCTCAAGACCAATGATTAATCAAAATCTGAAATTTGACCTCTTATTTGGTTTTGGCCTTCCAATGAAGATGAATGGTTTGGGTAGTGAAAAGGGACTCACAAAAGGCCAGTTTTACATATTTAACAGTTTGGTATTTTTTCCCTGAAAATATATGAAGAAATCAATGGCTGAAATTTGGCGCTATAGCCATTGGTGGCCTTTTAAAGACATCCAATGGTTCGGATCTTCATTTTGATGCCCACAAAAAAAAAAAAAAAAAAAGGGACTTCCCAAAATGGTATTGTAGCATTGCCTAGTTTCACATCATCGGAGATGTGAAAATCTTGGGCACAAAATCACTTCGTTTTCACATGTTTATTTATGCTTCACATGCATAATTGGTGCAACCAAACATGGGATGTGCAATCGTTATGCATGAATCCCCATTTACATACGTAAATGGGTGCAACCAAACATCCCCTAAGTACCATTTTGTTAGTATCAGGATCTCATGTGGATCCTTGTACTTGATAAGGTTTGTGCTCAAGTCAAATTTGACTTCCCTTTTATCCATGTGTCTTAGGAAATTATTGGTTTTGGCTTCTCTTTTTAGTTTAGTTTTCTTCTTAACAGTATTTTGCAGTCTTAAGAAAACTTGAAATCTCAAGCTTTGTTGCTTTGATTATGAACTGCTATTAATGGAGAATTCTGCCTATTTCATCTACTTTTTCCTTGCCTTTTTGCCTTTACTTCTATTTAAGCTCTCCTCTCAGTAGAAGTAGAGACAACATTTTGGTCATGAGTGTTCTAGTTCCTTTTCATTTCACATTCTCTGTTTAAATTTGAATACTTTGTCTTTGACTTTGAATACATTACTTATATAAATCATGTAATTCTAATTTATGAAGCTTGGTCTGGGAAAAGTTTGGGTTTGATTTTGTCAAGCCTGCTACTGGTTTAGTGTCTAGCGTTGTCTTTGTGAAGTATGTGTCTCTTCTTTGTTTCAAACTAATTCTTCTCCTCCCCACCCCTTTTTTTTTTATTGCAAATATTGCAGGGCTGTTGTTGACCACAGTGTAGGGAAAGATCTTCCCCATGTTTCTGTTGAAAGCTTTGAGAGTCTACCTGGTAGAGGGCTTTTTGCAACTTTGACTGGTATTAAGGTATGGTCGTCCATGATCCATATCACCATCAGACTACTATTTTACTAAGGATGGAAACAGGTAGGCCTTGTATCAGTTCCAAGGTGTACCTGCTCTGTTAAGCTTTTTGGGGGGCCTAGATCCAACTCTAGTCTAAACCCACCATTGCCGAAAATTCCTGTTCCAAAATGCAATGCAAAGGTAAGGATGAAAAACAAGATGGGAGAAGGTGTCAGGCCTCTTTGAAAAGAAGATGATACTTGTTTTTTGGAAAAGAGAAGAGAGATGCTACTTTGTTTCAATGTGTTTTTTTCCCCCTGAATGGTAGCATTGGATAGAGATGTGCATGTACTTATGCAAAAATCAGGCAAATGATGGTCCTGTCTTGCATTATTTTTGTGGTTTGGGTTGATTTTGGGTTGCGTCTTTCTTCTTTTTGATTGGTAACGTTACTCAAAACCTACAACCTCAAGCTCAAACTAAAAAATGAAAAGAAAAGAAAAGGAAAAAAGAAAAGGAAGAAAGGGAGGCAATTTTTTTTTTTTAATTTTTGGTATGCGTTGATGTGTATCGCCATTGTCATCAATTGGAATTTGTAGATGTAGAGGGTAATTGTATAATTAGAATTGGGGTTCTTTGTAGTTTGTAGTAATAACGTATATCGGGGGCATGGTAGTGGATTAAGTGATGCAGTAGTTATGTAATCAGAGATAGCCTGTACGGTGTGTGTGATTTGGAGGCTTGTTGCAATCAGAGAAATATAAACAGTGAACAGTTAGGATTTGATTAAAGCACTCTATTAGGGTCCATGTATTTACCTCATAAAAGTGAAAGGTAAGATAAACGAGTGCTCTCAAGTAGAGATGAATAAGGCCTTAAAACATTTTTTTAATCTTACATCTACGTTTAAACTTAAATGGTAGAGGGTGAAAAATGTAGAAGAAGAATATTAACAAAAAAAAATTTCCTTTTCAAGTTTTACAAAAAAAAAAGAAGAAGAAGGAAATCTAGAGGTGTAATCCTCATTTCATAAAGGCCTGAATGTACATGATGCATAAACCTCCCATATATTTTAGCACCCAGGGCTTAACCTCAAGTTTTTTATAGCCTTAAGGTCTCTCCTCAACCTTTTTTTTTTTTTCCCCTCCTCTTTGATTATCTTCTAGCTGTCTGTTAACCCAGCTTGCTGGAGCAACAATATCAAAATTTGGTTTCATAAGCATTGCTGGATAGTTCCCCCTCTACAAAGATTCTCTTTAATGTATATTTCTATGCTCTTTCCCACCTTGATTTATTAGTCGATCAAGCCCAAGAAAGAACACAAACAAACCACCATTCACTGGTCTCATACTTTTTGGTAGGTTACTATCTTTTGTTTTGATGGTTGTTGTTGTTTTTATTTTTTGTTATTTTTTATAGTCAGGAGTTGGAGGTGAGCTGTTGAGGGCATCACTTGGTTCCGTGGAGTACATTGCTTCACTATGTAAATCTGATGTGGAGTCGAAGACGCTAAAGAAAGCCGTGAGCTCATCTGCATATGGCGAAGACTTTGTTCATGCTGCACTATCCGTCAATAAAAAGGTGAGGTGTCTCCTTAAACTGTAGGGTTCGGATCAGCTGCAGTTGTCCAGATCAAGTTAAGGTTTAAAGAATGTAACTTCTTTCGAGATCCATCTCTATTTTTCTTGATACTGTCTATATTGATAGCTTATGCTTATTTAGATGGAATGTTATCTTTAATGAAAGAGGCTGCATTCAAAATTTTGTTAGGATAATGTACATCTTCCATGGATCCATTAGAGATTTTTTGGAGTTGTTCCCGTTGTCCTATTTCCCGAAGTAGCAGATATGCAGAGCTATATGCCATAAACTTCAAGTATCATATCTCTTCCCTAAATCTCTTTTTCCATAAACTGAATAGTTCCACATATAGCTACATAAATGGCATATAGCTACTTTTTGTGTAAACTAAATGTGTCATCTTCATCATGTACTGTCACAAATAGCTCAACTAGCCTCAATGGTCTCCAACGGGTCCAGTCGCTTCTGAATGAATTAAGCCAAATAAATAGGTGTTTTATAAGTTTTAGGTAGCTGGAATCTTCTGTATGTTATTTGTAAACGTTGGAGTTCTTTTATAGTGATGGTAGTATTTAGATTTTATTGTGAATGGAAGATGCAAAACAAAAGAAATGAATTTCAAATCCTTCCAGAATCTACAGATTATAGTAGTTAAGAAAATAGACAGCTCTGTCAAGTGGCTGTTACTGTTGTATTTTAACCCTGTGAAGAAGATAGAAGAAATTTAGACTTAATTGTTTGTCCATGAATAAGATTACTCTTGGTTGAAACTGATTCTTTTTTTCCCAACATCATTTATCATGCTTCTGAGATCCACACTTGTTAAGTGGAATCTATGTGACACAAGTACTTCATGTACACCATTTATTGCGTGTGACACGGGTACTTCATGCGCACCATTTATGTACTGGTGGATATGAATGTTGTTTCTTATTTCTGCATTTAATGTTTTAGGGTTGTGCATTTTCATATATTTAGTAATACATGAATCCCATAGGAACTGTGCATAATGCTATTTCATTCGTTTTGTATGACTTTTATGGAATATTCACAAAGTTGAACTTTTAAAGTGGCCTATGTATCTCTGCATATTGCAATCCTGACATCCACGATGTGTTAAATGAAAATTCTCATATATTCAAGTGATGGTAATGTCATTAACACTATAGTTTTGCTGCAGGTTACATTATTTCATTTTGAAGATAAGCCTCGTCCTGGTGTTTCAGATGTTGTAACTTCATTAAGAGATCAGGCAAAGCTTCGGTTAATGATGTTAACTGGTGACCATGAGTCAAGCGCTTGGAGAGTTGCAAAAGCTGTGGGTATCGATGAAGTTTATTGCAGCTTGAAGCCAGAGGAGAAGCTCAATCAAGTGAAGAACATCCCCAGGGATACTGGTGAGATGGACATTCATTTTCAACTGAGGTTAATTTATTTTATTGTAGCCATGTCATTGGTACCTGATTGATGATTATGAGATATGGGCAGCTCAATTCAGCTCAGTTTTTATCATTTCATATTTTTTGATAACAACAATGTTAAAGTGATGGTTCAATCTGCATTGTTCTTTGAATGTAAAGGGCATTACCTCACTAGGATAAAAATTCCCATGCTTAAAGGTGTTTGGATAGAAACTAAAAGCCCCCCCACCCCCCCGTTACTTTTTTGGACCTTTGTGTGCCGTATTAATTTAGAAAAACGATCTACCCCGCCACCCCCTTGGTTTTTTTTTTTTTCTAACGGAGGGTGTCCCAGCCCTTTGGGCCAGACTAATCCCTAGTAGGGAGTGTTTGGATGTATGGTGAATTGAAGTAAATTGAGGTGAAGCATCAAATCAAGAGAGAATAAAATATAGGGGGTTATGATGGTCATTTGTTTTTAGTTGTTTGATAGGGAATCTTTTTGACTCTGTAAAAAGAGGAATTTTTTTTTATTTTTTTTTGTCATTTAGTGGAGAAAGAAGGTTGCTCTTTTACTTATTTTTGAAAAATGAGGGAATTTTGAATTTGTGTACTTTTGATATGATCCCTTGTCTTTTCTTATTTGGATAATGAAGGCTTTACTTCACTTTAACTTTACTAGTAAATTGCCAAACACGCTGGGCCCGGAGGAGCCAGGTAAATCCTTTGTGGCACCAGTGTGGCAGTGTAGTTTCGAACCCTCAACCTCCAGAAGCAAACCGTGGTCCTAGGCCAACCGAGCTACCCCTCGGGGTTCCCCACATCCCCTTGTTATCATGGTATTGAAGCAAGGTTTGAAGAAAAGCGGGTTATCATTTAACCTCAAGCCCCAATCATCCTCTCTCCTGTTTTCTACAAACCTAGTCTTTTTTATTTTTTGGGTCTTCTCTTGGTGGGCCCCATCTGTTATGATTCAAAAGACCATGTTTGATTTTACAAATTTGTGGGGTTTTTTTTTTTGGCTTATTTTAGAGTATCTACAACAGTTGTTACAAGCTTTGATGCCCGGTTACAGGATGGATGCGAAAGGGAGATGAGTTCGACACATAAGTATCAGATACAATATGTTGCCCTGTTTCGAAGTATCTGGGAATCAAAGTTCATATTTTTTTAGGAAATTACAAAAAATTAAGACAGTTTTTTTAATGATTCTGATACATGTGGGGTTTTTGTGTAGAGAACCACCATTCCTTAAGAGGAATGCAGCAGAGCCCACTCCGAGACTATGATTCCTAGATACTAAAAAATAGGCAACACATCCATATATGTATCATATGATTCATATCTGATGCTTCATTTTATGTCTAAAATTTGAAACTCAGATGCATCCATGGCTTTTCTCTATTATATCCACGTCATATCTTGCATTGTAGCGCCCACAATATGTACCATTACCTGCAAGATTCATATCTGATGCTTCATTTTATGTCTAAAATTTGAAACCCAGATGCATCCATGGCTTTTCTCTATTATATCCACGTCATATCTTGCATTGTAGCGCCCACAATATGTACCATTACCTGCAATGTATCTTATAGATATGAATAGATCATTTAGATCTTTATATATATATATATATATATATATATATATATATATGGAGATGCTCCTATGAGAGATATCTCTCACCTTATATGAGAGATAGGAGTGAGGGCCCTCACATTTAAGTTGTTGGCATTGGATATGGATGTGAGGACCCCACCTTATCTCTCATAGTAAGGTGAGAGTATCTCTCATAGGAGCATCTCTCATTTATATAAAATCAAAGGGATTGCAGTTCCTATAGATTGTGACCAATTTTTAGGTGTTAGATCTTTGCTTGATGGCTGTAGAGAATACATCATTGGTATCCAAAGTTTCTCCATTTTGTGATGGACATGGTCTGTAAACCCCACAAAATTGCTCTCTATAGAGTTAAAGATTAAGGGAGAGGTTTGTCACTTCTTTATTATGTTCCAGAAGAGAATATTTTTTTCTCATTTGCTAATTTGTTGGAATCATATTGATTAGCTGAGTCTTTGAATGTTTTTACAGGTGGAGGTTTGATAATGGTGGGTGATGGCATCAATGATGCACCTGCACTCGCTGCTGCTACTGTGGGTATTGTACTTGCTCAGAGGGCTAGTGCAACTGCAATAGCGGTTGCGGATGTCCTGTTATTGCAGGACAATATTTCTGGTGTGCCCTTCTGTATAGCTAAAGCTAGACAAACAATTTCGCTGGTATTGATCTTGTGTCAGTTGCATATCCATTAAGGCTATCAATGGAACAGACCCCTGGTTAGATGATTACTGATTACCTGAAGGGCACCATCATCATGGCCTAATCCCATCTATCTGGGGTTGGCACTTGATCACCTAAAGGACCCGACCGAAAAAATTCAGATATGGGCCCATTTCAGCACCTGATTGATAATTGGGTTTGTGCGCAGGTCCACAGTTTGGATCAACTGCTAATTGAATTCTGGTTGGGGTCCTGTTGAGTCCATACACTAATAACTAGTAAAAGTAAGGCATATTGGTTTATATGCATACATCTGTTTTGGGATTTTTAGGACATCGGTGCCCATCAGATTAATGGCCTAGATCACCAAGCAGGGGGCTCCACATGTGACAACTCCTGGATGCATGATGATGGAAGTGGGTTTGAGAAGTCATGTCCTTCAGAATTGGGCTGTGGTCCTGGGTTTGCTCACATTATGGACTTCGGCATGCCCAACCCAAACCTGCACTGTTTTACAGTCTTAAATTCCATTTAGTTACTGTGGACTCTATGTGATTGTTTTCAATCTAACATTTATTTGGCTTTGCAGGTCAAGCAAAGTGTGGCACTTGCATTATCATGTATTGTTTTTGCTTCGCTTCCTTCTGTTCTGGGATTTCTACCACTCTGGTTAACGGTAAGCTAGTTATTAAGATACTTTTTTTTTTTATCACTCCTTTCAATCATTATTGTGTTGTATTATACAACTTGGGAGATGATCTATAAAGGAATGTCACCCAAAACTTGGCCGGCTGAGCATCTCTAAATCCAATCAAAGCGTCCAGGTCTGATCACACATGGTCCCAAATTCCAGGGTTCGAAAAGTTGTGACTTAAGACTTGACTGGTCCAAAGCAAAAGGAAAAAAAAAAGGACTCAGGTAAGAGTCAACATGGAGACTCGAAAGAGTCAGGCTTTTTTAAGTAATTTAAAAATAATCAAATACTTATGAAGTATTATATACATTTGTTGATATGCATTCATGATACTCAATTCAAATTAATAAATTTATATGCAAGAAAAAAATATTATAATAAGGAAAATAAAAGAAAAATATTGCATATTATATAATTTGTTAGATCAAATATCGAATATAAAAGAGAAAATATAAGTTTTAAATTACATTCAAGTCATAATTTTCAAATTATTGACTCCAAACCTGGTGTATAATTACTTAAAAATAATTATTAATATTTAAAATAAAATATACCCATCAAATGGTTCAAAATGAAAATAATTTATTAAAATAAGGTGACTCGGCGGAGTCTCCCCTATATTTGACTCAGTCCTCCATCAAAATGAGATGACTCAAGGGTCAACTTGGGGAGTTTTCCAACCTTGCCAAATCCACCTTTTGACAACATAAATCAACAAATAATGATCTTTAGCAGGACAAGAGCCCGGGGGTGTCATGGTGGAAGGTGCTCACTATTGCAACTTTGAAGTTGTGAGTTCAAACCACGTTTGTTATCTCTAGCTTTTCAGGGATTTCATGTGGCTCTTGAAAATAAATCCTTTGAAATTTTGATGGTTGGATGATTTGAAAATAAATTCAGGTAGACATTGGATGGTTGCCACTCAAGCTTTATTCTGAGTTGTGATATGTTTGAAATTTTGCCTCAGGTTCTTTTGCATGAAGGTGGGACCCTACTTGTGTGCCTGAACTCAATCCGTGCTCTAAATGACCCTACATGGTCATGGAGACAGGATCTCCAACTTATGATAAATGGATTAAAAGCATCAATCTCATTTCTTCAAAGGAGACCTCCCTCAAGCACTGTCCAGGCCGCACCTCTGTAAATTACATGCATTGTAGGTTCCAAATCTCTAGATGTTGTATGTACGAATGATGTATGGTGGGTCAATAGTCACCATACACTAATATCGTTTATCTAAAACTTGTTATATTCATCTTTTTTTCTCGATTTGAGAACTGGATTTTTGAAATTGTCTGTAATCTTTGATTTCGATTTTGATTCTTTATTGTCATCACTGGTCTCATTTGTTCTCCTAGGAAAACTAATCTGCAGCAGATAATTTTGAGCAAGCATTGGAAATCATTCTATGGAAGCACTGATCTTCCTAATCATCCCTTTTTTAAATTGGCCTCGCAAACCTCAATTTACTACCAATCCCTGTGGTACTGGGCTTGTCAATAAAATGCCTGACTGGAAGCCAGCAGTTGATCTCACCTCCCGTTCTTAGGAAACGTATTGTACCAAGAGGGGCCTTTGGCCTTTGTCCAATTCAATCCTCCATCCACCGGTTGGTATCTGCACCAAATTTCAAGTCCAAGTAAGATTAGCGGTTGAATACAGCACAAGTGGACAAATGTTAGCTTGATTGTGTTTGTCCAATCCAATTGAATGGTAGGCATGTATGCTAACAAAATGAGAGGTATAATTCTCTACGTGTCTTTCTAGCTAAGTTATCTTGGCAGCCGTGGGTAGGCTGACTTCTATGTTTATTTGTTTTGAAATAGAGGAGGTAAGGTGTTTAGTTGCCTATTTCAATGTTTTCTTGTCTCTTGTTTGTCCTCCTTATTTTTTAGTGTTATGTCTCTCCTCTCAGTCCCAAGCAAAGGGAATGCACCTTTTCATCTGTACCTTTTGCTTGAAAAATATATTTTAAAGTAATAAAAAAAGGTACAAGTGCATCAAGAGGGAAGAAAACAAACAAAAAAGAAGGTATTTTTATTCAGGAAAATCCAAGCATCCAGCTGGAGCCTAGATTTCATCACGTAGGGCTAGTGGGGGATTCTTACTTTCCACTCTTCCTGCATCCAAAAGTCAGTGAGAATAGAGAATTTAAGGGTATGAATGGGGGAGCTCCACAAACTGTAGCCTGTAGGCTTTCAACAGACCAGGCAAGAGATGCTTCAGTCCTAGATATTGAAGTGTTTTTGAAGGAATTGCAGAAAATTCTGATTTCCCTAAAATGAAACCTTTCTTCTGTGTCTCTCTCCAAATTTTAAAAATATAACTAATCTTTTGTAATCTATATCTGTTTGTTAACACATTTTTATACTTTTATTGATTAGGATTAATTCTATTCTTTGATATTTATTGATAGTATCTCAAGAAAATCCCCGAAGTCTAAAAATGTAACACACTTTTGGAGACAAAAAAAAAAAATCATGAGAAGGAAGACTTGTGAAGCATAGCGACAGCATAGTTCAAAAATTAGAGGATATTATTAGTTTTTGCATCCTTTTACTTCAACTACCTGCTCCAACAAATGCAACGTACCCTGCCTTAATGGCCAGGGTCCGAAGGTCCTTGCTATTGATTGCATATGTTGAAGGAAAGATGTGAATCTTACCAAACACAACAAAAGTTCTACCACTTAAACACCAGCTGCTGACATCTCTTTAAGAAGTTCATGGCCTTAGATTAAGGGGCTCCACTCAAATTAAGGGGCTTGACCATTACCTACTGGGAAATTGAAATCAGCCTTATCAGATATTTTTAGATATACGTTTGAAGGGGATGAAACTCACAAAAATAAATGAAAAATGAGTTCCGTTAAAAATAAGAAAATGAGCATTTAGGGATAGGATTAATGGGTGATACAATAAGAAAGACTCATTTGGGATAATTTGGAACTATCCAACATAAGCCCACAATGGAATCTTTAATGAAAGACTTTCAATGCACCTTGTTGGCTAAAGAAATACAACCTATTTGAAGATTTGACTAAAGAAATACAACCTATTTGAAGATTTGACTTGGGACTAATCAGAATGGAGAAATGGAATTTATGCAGCCCACTTTTCATCGTAGCTTGGATAACAAGGCTTTGATGATAATGATGATGATGATGATAGAGTAAAATAAAAGATGGTGACAAAAGTAAAACCGACATAGGCAGCTCACACGTATTTTGGCACATGTACAATACACAAATCTAAGGCTGGATGTAATATATTGGCCAAGTTAGTCAAGGTTGTCACTCCCTGTCTGGCATATAATCATGCTTTCAAGCATAGGGCTAACCCATTTAGCTATTGGCCCTTAAAATAAAATATAGCTACGGATCAAAACGTTTTTAGGGCATATAATCAGCCTAAACCTCTCTTTTATCTGCTGCATCTAACTCACCACTTTGAAAGAGTTGTCAGATTGTTGTGCGGGGCAGTGGGGCACACACATGCAACCAAAGAAGAGAAGGGGAAAAAACGTTTATTAGCAAGTCCTTTTCAAGTTTCAATCAGCACCAATATTATACATGTCTTGTTCTGGTGCTTGCCAGTTCGTTTGCATTATATATTTACAATATCACTTAAACCATTTGATTAGCATACTTCTCTGCTCCTGATTATGATATAACTATAAAAATGAATCCCATTTACTATTTTAATGGGACCCACCTCTTACATTGAATGGTCAAAAGGGCCATGCCATTGAATTTTGCAATGTGGATTTATCTATACTCCACTTGTAGCACATACACACACAGTATAAATATTCAAATGAGTTTGAAATGAGGTGTGTAGATTGATTGTCAAGCACAAAAATCTTCTACATCGAGGATTGTTGCAGAGATTCCATCTAAGTGTTGTGTGGTTGTGAGCTTTGTCCAACTCCAACCCACATTGGGTTAGAAAAAAAAAAGACACAAGTAGACTTATAAAAGTAAACCCACGTTTTATTAACAATAGTATATGATTAGATTGCATGTTGGGGGTTTTGTGAGAGGAATGGCCACTGAGAAAGGACCAAAGAAAAGCAATCACCATGTTGATGTTCGTTTTATTAATAGAAAAGGCATAGGTCTGTATTATCATTAGTTTGACCAAATACGCTTAAGGTGGCTTCCCAATACCTGCCTAAAATCTAAATACACGTGAAGCAGCTGATACTTATATTTTTCTTTCAAATCAACCCAGTCTTGGGAACATTCTCAAGTAAGAGACATCACCAAACTCTTTTGGGTTTTCTATCTGATGGTGGATCTTATTTCTTTCTTTGAGCTCTGGGTTCATCCATCCGCCGGGTCCCGGTGTAGATGGGTCATGGATCAAAATGATCAGAGGAGTCTTCATGAACATTTTTTATTTTATTTTAAGGAACCCAACTTTGGCCTTGACTCAATTTGCTGTCTGAGTCTTGTAACTCGGCCGAGTAGGCTGGGAGCAAGACTTGACAACCTGTTGAGTTGAGGTGACTCAGCTGAGTCCTGTTAGAGAGTTGTTTTGAAGTAACGTCTTTAAAGTGTATTTAGATGAGGATCTCTGCCTGTTGAAACAGAATCTCAACTGGAGCAGAGGTTCAAATTAATATAGAGTTGCAATGATCGTGTGGTTCTGATTTGATCCAATGCATTGGCATTTGACATCAATAAATTAATCATGTACTTCAAAGGATTCTCATCCCACAGAAATTCCTATACCCAAACACTTTATAATAGGCAATATAATTATAAGGATGTAAATGGGTTTTCGATTTTTTGATTACCCGAAAGTTCCGACCTATTAAAAACTGGGTTTGGGTCCTTATTTAGGCCCCGATAAGTAAATGTGTCCGGGTCCAGTTCCAACATGGTTCGGACCCGTGGACTTGAGACCTGACATATTACTTCAATTTTCGAAAATTTCTCGTAAAAACCATGTTTTTTAATATCATTCTCTACTTAGACCCGGGCTCGGATCCAGACTGGTCCCATATATAGTTTTGGTTAAGATTTCGGAGCCTAGAAATCGGTTCCAAAATGGTTCCAAGTTTGGAGCTGGTTCCACCTTCTCCTTAATGGTTCCGGTTTCGGGTCCACCATGGACCCGAACAAGAACCGACCCGTTTATAAACCTAAATATAAACCTTGTTTCTGTTGAATATATGGTTTGTCGGTTTAATATCCTTGTCATGGTCAGGCATCATAGATGGTGAGTGGTGACCCTGGGAGATGGGTATTTAGGTTTGTATGGAACTGGCCCCACATCTAATCTATTTTGATTTGAAGAGACCTACCACATCTGATTTGTTTTGATTTAAAAAGAACTAACTGAACATATGGTTTTTTCTTTTTTTTTAATACATTACTGTTGTGCCCTTGTTTTATTATCTTGTCATGGCCAAGCCACTAGTGATTTATTTCTTCAAGCTCTCCACTGGATTCAGTTCAATTGGGTCCCGGTCTTTAAACCTGTACTCAACCCATAGGGGTCAAAACTCGGACTTAGACCTGGTATTTTCATCCCCCTCCAGCTGGTTGTTTAACCCTAACCTGACCCATTTGCTCCCTTATTTTAAGGTACATGGATGATAAGTAAACAAATGAGATTGGGAAAAAACCACACGCTGACATCAACTTCAAGCTTCATACATTCTTCTTTTTAATTTTACTCAATATGGCCCACTTTTGATCAATTCATACCATCAAGCACTTGTTTCCACTTCCCACATGAATTGGCAGTCGCTTAATACATCTCAAGTCAGAGTCTTACAATCCTTCACACCCAATCACTCATGGATAGGCCTGCATAAAAGTGGTCCCCCAATCAAGGGAGTAAATGACCATTCTCTATACTCCAATGATTACATGAATGCACCCAAGTGGTCCTCCAAAGTGAGGGATGCATGTAACCAGTAAAATAAAAGCTCTGCCCAATACCAAATTGAGAGAGAAAAAAAAAAGTGAAAACCATAGGAGGGGTGTGGAGATGAGGACATGAGTGGGATGGGAAAAAAAAGAAAGAAAATGAAAAGTGGTAGTAATGCAGTTGGAAACCAACTTGCATAAGGTTGGTCTTATCATTATGCACAAGTTAAAAAGCTGATGCTCAACATCTCATTGCGTCCCATAGTCCTTTTTTATATTAAATTGTAAGATAGAAAACTGTGGCAGAGATGAGAAGGGACGATTTAAATTCCATTAAAAGAAATGGAGAAAGCGACATGAAGTAGACATGGGAAAAGGAAGGAAAGAGGGGAGTTGTTGGATGGCCAATATCAGTGCTCTCTCTCTGTATACTTTGCTTTTTCAATCAACACAACTGCTTCCCTTGTCTTCATGTTTGGTGGTAGTCAGTTGGAGGATGGCAGTTTTGAGAGCAACTCACACCCCTTTCCCATTAAATAAATGGTTTATCATTGAAACATCTCCCGCTTACTCAACACAAATTTCACTCACCATTAATATTCAGGTTTTACATTTGTGGTAGCTGAAAACGGCCCACATAAAAACGGCCCCATTGATAATCATAAGTGGGCCCCGAGTTTTACATCAGTGGGCCCAGATTTTGTAAAATTCATACGAATATTTATATTGTGAACCCCATGTTATTAAAATTATATTTACTCTCATTTACTATGTTGTTTTATTTTTAATGTGTCTTTCATTTAATTTTTTTACACCTGTCCGAGTTTCAGCACGCTCCATTTATACCTTACGTAAATAATAAAATATCTGGAAAAACTCATAAAAATCAAAATAACAACAAAGAAATTATTAAACAGTTTACTAAATAAATTATTTAATAAAAATAATACATCTTAGTCAGTGCTTTTAATGATTCTGTGGTCTATGCATAGCACGAGGTTTTACTAGTATCAAAAAGAGGGATTGTAAGTTTCAAAACTGAATAAACAAGATCCCTTTCAGGATTTTTAATCCCATATGGGTTTTGTTGGGTATACAGAATACTTGTTTTTTGTTTTTTTTTTTTTTAACAGCTGTTGTCATGTCACTCATGGGTGGGTGGGGCCCCCCTTTTCCTTTGTCGTTTTGTGCTTTGCTTGGAATGTAACAGCTGTGGGCTTTATCATTTGTATGTACTCTCACTCCAATGTGTGTCTTTCACAAAGTAGAAACTTGGTGGCAACTCTCATCTACCATGTGATTGTCATACATGGATGTTTGATATGTATGTCACATATATCACTGGGCCACAACAGCTGCAACGGCTAAGATTTTTCATTTTTTCTTTGTTCCTTTTTCTATCTATTTGATCATCATCGCCAAATTATAGTATTATTCCAACTATATTAGATGTAGCTATATGAATTCATTCGTTTTCATGGTCAAATTCTCAAACAAGTTATACTTTCTCATATTCAAGATGAATAATCCCAAGGGTAGCTCAGTTGGCCTAAGACTACGGTTTACACCTGGAGGTTGTAGGTTCGAAACTGCATTACCACACTGGGGCTACAGGGGAGTTTACCCGGCTTTCCTCTGGGCCCGGAGGGATTAGTCCAATCCAAAGGATTGGGAACCCTCTGATATAAAAAAAAAAAAATAATAAAAAAAAATATTCAAGATGAATGATTTTTTATGCACGGGCTCAAGCCGAAAAACAAATTATATGAATAAGGTATTTATTTAGTAAAAACTTCTGTTTTGGCCATAAAGATTCATTCACAGCTTAACAAAAAAAATACAGACAGTAATTCTTATAAATGAATTTCATACAAGTTAGCATCAAGTTTTGTTTTCTAAATCAATCAAGATTTGGAGTCGTCTCTGAAATCAAAGGCTTTGCATCCATTGAATGTGGATACTGTGATCATTTGCTTTCTTTATTAGTGAAATTTTTAAGGAAATCAGCTGAATCTGAATCTGGGTGTTTTTTTTCTCCTGAAATCCTGCAAAGATCTGGATAAGGAGTTTGAGATCATTCATTATTCTCTGTAATGGGGTTGGGGAGGCATCTCCACCGGTGGGGCAGATTCAATGAATGGGACAATGGTGCCATGTGTTTGGTGGGAATTTGAGAAAATGGACGTTGCTATGTTGTCCTTGTCTAGTACTGATTACTTTTCCCAAGGTTTGTGGACTACGCTGCAGTGCATGAATTGCATGGTTAGAGACAGAGATCCGGCCAGCCAATCCCCAAATAGATAGGACAATCTTCCAACAATCTGATTTTAACTGCTGATGCATTGAATATGAAGGATTGAATATGAAGCATTTAACTTAGGTTACCCTAGAATTACTGTTTGTATTGAGAGATTGTGAGTTTGTCAGAGCAAAATTTTATTCGGCCTTTTCTTTTGAGTAGTAGGGATCATTCTGGGCAAAAAAAAAACTAGGAACCATCGGTGATAATAAAGAAAAAATACTTAGCATTTAAGCAGTTTCAGTTCTATCCATCCATTTGCTACCCCCACAATTTGATTGTCTAGATTAATAATCACCTATCAAGACTAACATCTTGCCTCTCCGCATGTGATTGTACTAAATCCTGAAAAGAAGGGTCGGTACTTGGTACTTTTTAAAAACCTATGAAACAAAAATTTGAGACCAGGGAGATGGGACACACCTATTTGGCATTATTAGAAATTGATTATACCATATATGATATATATGTGATTCCATATTTGATGGTCATCTTTGATGGCTTGGCTTGTATACTGTATGCCCATATATAGATGAATGACTTGAAATTGAATGGTGAGGATGGAAACGGCACCTGTTTCTCAAAACTTAGACAGCATATTCAACCTATGTGCTGTGTGATTTCCAGATTTCAGAGCTTTTTTAATCCAAAGTGGTGAATATTATTGATAAAGTAGACAGTAGAGTGGAGAAAGGTAGGAGCCTGGCCTCACTCATGTACTTCAAAAAAAAAAAAAAAAAAAAGGAAAACTAGATTAATTAACTATAAAATTAATATAGCATTTCGGGATGATTAAGCATATCAAATTGCCCTTGCTTAGCATAAAATGGCCACTCTTTAAAAATCTGGATTAGATAAATGAATAAAACAAAGGTTAATATTTGTGTTACATAGACATGCTATTTAGTGGCTAATTAAATGTTAGAGCCCACAGGATTTGGGTTTTGAAATGTGCCCCATTGTACACAAGCGTTATGGCAGGTACTGCAAAAATAAAGAGGGAAATTCGGCTCACAACGATTTAGGGGTCAACTTGACCCTTTGACCCCTATAATGACATTTAGTGCACCTTCTATTTTATACTAATTACTTTTTTATTTAATTTTACGATAGACTTGTAATCGCACATTTGACAAGTGAATACAATGTCTTCAACCAATGCATCAGCAGTATGATTTACAGTAAATGAATTCCATCATAGAATTATTGAAGAGGTAAGCATCTAAAGATATAAGATAAACATATATATGGGATCTTGACTTCGGTAAATATTAAATTACATAGGTTGTGTCATACTTCCATCTTCCCAAAATTCAATTTCCATTAAATGTAAGATTATTTGATGATCATTTTCTATATAAATTATATTTTTTCCTTATTAACAACATATAAACATATAACTGAAGAATCCCATTACATGAAACAAATATGCCACAATTGTTGAAAATCAAAATCAACTTATAGAAATGCAATTACATGAAACAAATAGCACAAATACATAATATCTAATCTTAAGGGGTAGCTCAGTTGATTTACAACCATAATTTACATTTAAAAGTTATAGATTCGAAACTATACAATCATACTGAAGTTATAAAAGAGCTTATTTAGCTTCCTTTACTCTAAAACCGAAGGAGTTAGCCCAACTTGGAAGGGTTGAAACGCTCGTGATAGCTAAAAAAAAAAAAATGGAAAAAAAAAATGCACAATGCCTGTGCTTGGCCAGCGTCACGGTGGCGTCTCACAATTCACAAATGAAATGCAATTTTGTATCTGGTGCCATAATAAGCGTACGATTCAAATTCATTGAGCTCTCCCGAGACAGACGAGAAACTCGCGAGAACAAGAGATCACGAGCACTGACGGACTGACGCAAATGTCTGACAGCAGTGGTCACGCGGATTACCGTACCGATTCCTCTCATCTCTAGCGACCGTGCCCCTCCGTACGACGGACGATCCGAGCGTACGTTAGCGCAATCCGCACAAGATAGCAGTGGGAGGAGAGAGAAAATGGAAGATGGATGGATTTGGAATTTTGGATTCTCATATCATATCATATCATATCAAATGCAAATGAATGCATGAATGAATAGGAATAGGAAATGCAGCCATGGGCATGTCATTGCCACCCACTTCGCGAATTTCGACAAGAGAGATGCTGTCTTTTTCGGGAAGCGCAGGGTCTTGAGTGCCTTATAGCTGGCTTGCCGACGTGGCACTACCAGATTCAGCTGCACGAAAAGGCCTGTCAGGTTCCTCAGAGCGACGGTTGGGGTTGGACGGGTGGGTGTTGGCCACGTCGGACGCTACACGACGAGCTGCTGGTAGGCCCCAGCTGCCCTAGATTTTTCTTTTCTTTACTATTCTTTTCTTTCCAATTACATGGCATGGCAAGCATCAAGGAGATCCACAGACATGATTGGACAGACGAACGGTAGAAGATAGGCTTGTATCTACTGCCACGTGTCCTGATGGCCCACCTGTGTTGTGTTGTGTTGTGTTCTGGTGTGCAGCTCCAAATTAAAACGATGGCAATCAACTCATTTTCCACGTGACACCAGTAATAATTCAAGAGAGAGAATTTACTGGTTACGTCGTAAGCAGCACGTTTTTATTTTGGTTTATTATTTCGATGATGAAGAGAGAGTCTAGAGGGTAGGAACTAGGAAGAGGGATTTTGATAACGACGTAGCGTTTTTTGGTACCCATTGTTGTGGTTGATTGGTCAGATCAGAACCGTTCATCTTGGAATGATGATCAACTCAAGAACTAACTGTATCTGATTAGACTGGTGCTGGGTCCAAAGTCCAACTTTGATCCATAATTGGTTCAGTCCAGTGTCTGATGCGTGATAAAGCAGACTAGTTTATTAAGTTGGATCCAACTGGGAGACAAATATTATAATGGTAAAATAGTGTGCAAAATCATGATAATGTGATATTTTATTAAAGGTATAATACCGTCCATGACACACATCAGAGTCTATTTAATTGGGTTCATCATATTCTGTTATGAGCTGGGTCTCCGGTCTCCAATCTCCAAAGAGTTGGTTTGTTTCAATTTTGAAGCACCATTGTCAACCGGGTCCTTTTGTATGTGTAAATCATATAGACAGTTGTGATAAAAATAAGATGTTGTGATAAAAATAAGATTCATCTTTAGAATTATTAATGAGGTGAGTGAAAGATATAAGATGGTGACGTAGATCTTCATGCATTCAGGATTCAAATTTCTAAGATGATGGTTGGTTATTTCACGCTTACTCTTGGATATTCACTGTTAATCTTCATTAACAATTTAGGAGATTAGTTTCTATATATTTTGAACTTATATAGATTCTATGTAAATAAATAGACCCAAAGAATTCTCAAATGCTATTCCTTCTAGTTATGAATCAAAACTGTCCTTTTACAATTAGTTGTTTTTATTTATTTATTGATATATCTTAGCTAAGGAGGAAGAAATAGGGAAGATCGGTTCATCCCTGGTCATCTGAGTGAGAGATGAGATTACCGACCAACCCAATAACCCACTGTTCTCATCAAGTCCCGTAGTTGATTTTATGAATTCCCACTCTTGACATAGGAATCAGAATTCTAGAAGAACATCCTCCCACCATATCTAGAAGAACATCCTCCCACCGTATTGGCCCTTACCCTACGTTTAGCGATTTGAAAGCTCAGGATTATTGTTGTAGAGGTTTGGCACATGAATTTCGATATTCCACTGCTTCTAAAACTATCTATTTGTCAACGAAGGTCACTTTCAATCCAACTCACATTAAGCAACTTTTGATACAATGGCACAGCTTTAGCATGTATGGCCCCATATTGTTGGTGAATTTATCTTTAATGCGTCTTTTCTCTTCTGCAAACCAGGGATGTTAGATATGGAGTTGCCTTTTTGACGTCTGACTTTTGAAAAATTAGATAGGTGGGTCAATAATGTTCTAATGTAATTAAATAGGTCAGGTTGAGGTATTTGATGTGCCTATGACTTTTGCAATCATCTAATGCAATATCACACCTAAAATGCCAAAAAAAAAGAAAAAAAATTAAGTGTTTAGTTAAGTAAATTCAAGCTGCTCAGAACCGTCACATTATTCATGAGCTTTAGGATGTCACTCTTACTCCCTTTTGCCCACCTCTTTCACACAAGATACTTTGTATAAGTGAGAACAATTTTATCGTGCAAAAAACTTGGCTTGGGGCCAATGGACAAAGCACAAATCTTAATCTCATTGATTTATTAAGATGGGCTTTATTATTTAAAAAAAGAAATGATGGGCTCTATTATTGTGTGTGGAACTCTCACGACGTTACATCAAATCACCTTCACTACAGTCCTTACCTATTTTACATATCTATTTTACAAAATCGCCTCATATCTATTTTACAAAATCGCCTATGGATGTCCCTTTCTTCTTCTTCTTTTTTTTTTTTTTTTTAATTTAAAAAGGAGGTTGGTCCCAAGAGAGATCCCATACACGCGTGCAAAAAAGGCTCATAAAAGTGAGAAAGAAAGCCCGCACGAGTGAAAAAAATGCCCACACAAGTAAAAGAAGTAGCATGCATACTTAGGGTTTGAACTCTGGCCAGACAGGTGAAAACTGTGAGGTCCCACCCTTGGTGGGCCCTCTAAGGGCTATTTTATAGAGTAATTAATCCTAATTTATGTTAATTATTGTTTAATTTTGTTAATCTTCACTAATCTTTGCTAATTACTACTAATTATTGCTAATCTTTGTTAATATTAGTTAATTACTCTTTATTTTGTGCTAATTAGGATTTGATAGAGAGGTTAGTTAGATTCTCCTAGTTTCTAGTTAGATTAGCTTAGTTGTGTAGAATTTTCAATTAGTTGAGTGTTAGTGTTAAACCTAGGCTCTTGGTGTTAGTTAGGCTCTTACTTAAGTTTAATTAAGCTAATTAGTGTGGGTTAGTGTTAAGAGGGTCCTCCTCTAGAAGCTTCTCCCCTAATGACCCAACTACCCTCAAACCCTAACCCTAATCCCACTAAACCCTAAGGGTATCTTAGTCCTTAACCACTCCCCCCTAGACCTATAAGACCTCTCTTAACTCCCATTTGCAAGAACCCTAAACCTAATCTCAGCCCCCATCCCAAGATAACCTCCAGCCCTCTTCCCAAGAAAACTGCTCCAGCCCACTACTGTTCCTCCCCAACTACCTTCATTCCCATTGCAACCCTCTCCTCCTCCTTCTTCTCTCTACGTTTGAGCCAAGGGTTGCCACTGTCACTGTGCTGGAATTTCAGTCTTGGAGCTACTGTTGTTGCTGCCTTCTTCTATTACTTCTCCTTCATTCTGTTCTGCTGGAAACATCATCTTGGAGCTGCTGGAACCACCTCACTCTGCTGGAATTTTCCCTTGAGTGCTACTATTACCATCACTTCTTCTTCCTTCATTGCTGTAATTGCTGGAACCCATTGAAGCTACTGCTGTCCTTCATTTCTCCCTTCATTTTCCTTGCTGGATTTGTGCTGGGATTTGTGTGAAGCTGCTGCTACACCCACTCTGCTGCTGTCTTTTTCACTTCAGCTGGAGCAGCCACCCTTTCCTTCTTCCTTCTCTACTATTACTCTGCTGAGATTTCCTCTGGAGCTGCTGCATCACCTTCCTCTTCTCCTTACTGTGTGCTGGGACCCCCTCATCCAGCCCTGTTACTCTGCTGGAATTTTTCCAGCAGCTACTACCCCACCTTCCTCCTCCATTTCTCCCTTTACCCCTCACTTCCAGCCCCTGTGATTGTGCTGGAATTGCTACTGCTGTCTTCTTCTTCATCTTCATATCACCAGAGAAGCTCCTGTTGCTGGGATTTTTCAATCAAGAGCTGCTGTTACATCCCTTCCTCATCTTCTTCTCTCCATTTCCCCACCTGGGAGGTCCTCCTGCTGCTGGAAATTTCACTAGGAGCTACTGCTACACTCTGCTACAGCAGCTGGGATTTATTACTCTTCTTCTTCACTGCTGGGTTGGGCTTTCTCTTCACAAACCTCTCCCTATCTCAAGCAAAGAGGCAAGTGCATCATACAAATAACTTAGGGTGTATGTTTTATTTCATGATTCAGTGATTTTTAGTTCTTAAACATGCTCAGTTCAGTCTAGATTACATTTGAGCTTTGTGGTGTTTGTTTGGGTGGAAAGGTCACTGATGGATGGGGGTTTTCACCCCCCATTTGGAAGATCAGTGGGCCATAAGGTGATGGATGGATGGTTATGGAGTCATTTTATGTTTAGAATGGTGTTGGTGAAGTTTGGAAGGGATTGGAAGTAGTTTGGGTGGAAATGGAGCCAAAACAGAGTGACTGCAGAAACTGGGTTTTGTCCCAGTTTCGTGTAACCGGTTAACCGGCAGTGTAGCCGGTTAACCGGGCTTTGCAGGCCGGTCAACCGGCCACACTGAAATTGCAGAAATGGCAGCTCCCAGTTATTTCTTCTGCAGGAAGTGCTGCAGTGCAGCCGGTTAACCGGACTATGCAGGCCGGTTAACCGGCCACACTGAGATTTCTTGGAAAACTGGCCCTTAGCCATTTCTTGCACAAATTTCATTTCAAATAGTCGGGTTGACCTGGTCTCGCACCGGTTGACCCGATTCGCGCTGTTTGTGCAGGAAGTGACTGAAAGTTGGTTCTTCAATCAAAACTCAGACTCCTTACACCCAAATGGACTTGATACTTAGGATTTTACTTTAGGTGATGTTTAAAGGGGGAACATCAATCGTTCTAAGGTTTTCAGAGTATGCGGTCAATCACCTAGGCCTGGTTGTTTGACCGGACACGCTGTAAGCCTTTAGAAACGATATAAGTTGTCCAGGAAGCCTGATTCAGATTAGTTAGTGCACTCGGTTGATCTTCCCGGCCAGGAAATCAACCGAGCTCACAACACATCAGGTTCACCTGGAAAACCCTGATTGTTCCAGTTTTCAACATTTAGGAGATATGATCAGTTGTGGGGCCCATTGACCATCCAAATGAGTATTTATCAGTGTCCTAAGCCCGAGTCAACGGTGTGGCTCAACCTTGACTCGCGGGGACCACTGTTTAGAGTTTTGGTTGATAATCTAAGATGATTCGACCTCCAAGAGTTGTCATAGATGCCATTAACTAACTAAGCACCAAATACAATATTTTACGGCATTAATGACATCGTTTAGAGATCGAATTACCGGAAATAGACCCGAACCTAAAGTGGCCCATTACCTAGGATTGGACCGTTGGATTTCCCGTTGATTCTCTGATTGAAGTTTATACTTCACTGTTATCATTTATTGTCATTCTTAGATCTTTAGAATAGTTGCTTACCATTAATTGAACATAAATGGAAGACCTGAACCTAGGGTATCTAGAGGTGACCCGATGATGTGACTTCGGAGATCATTGACCCGTGTCTGTGTCTAGGCGGGCCCTTATTGGGCCTAAGTGTGGTGATGTGAACCCTTTAGCTTGAAGAGATAGTTTCTATTGGACTGATAAGTTGTATGGATTATAATGGAACTGTTTGCCAGTAGTAGATGGATTGGTTGCCTCGTTTGGACGGTTTTAGACCAGGCCATGTACTGATGGGCCTTGGTATGGATCCAACGGGTGGGCCTGGACCTTGAATGAGATCCAGAGTCTGTGTTGAGATGTTTGGACCTCTTAGGGATATTGTTAGGACCTTGTTCACGCAAGGCAAAGCCTAGACAGACACAGACCGTAGAGTTATTCTCGAGTCGGCATGGACATTCACTCGGTTGATTTAAGCTCAGCCGGTGGACTGATCATCCCCGGTAGGAGCTAGTTGAGTGTTGTGGAGCTATCATGATGAGCTGTGTGGTTAAGACGGCAAGGTGTCATACCGTGCCGATCTGGAGTGATGAGTTGATGAGTGATATTCGGGATTAGTTATTCCCTGGTGAGATTCCCCACCGCGACTGTGTTCAGTATGGGAGGGCCGCGGCATAATATCCCGCGGTATTCCAGCTCGTGTGAATGTGCCACCTTGTTGTAGTAGTTTAGTTGATTTCTATTTATATTGATTCCTTATGATTTAAATGCACAACTGCCTAGTTCTTTTCCCTTGTTATTCATTTAACTTATGTACCCGTCTTTAATTCCTTTGATATATATATGCTATGTTAGTAGTATGCTGTATCTTGCCAGATCGTTTAGATCTGACCTATTCTATGGTGCTTAGGCCTTGATCCCGAGATCCCAGATGACACACTAGCTGTAGTAGAGGCACCCGTTGCAGGAGAGTACGCATGGGGCCCGGCCGACACGGATGTCGAGCCGGAGGGCGAGGAGTTCATTCCAGGGTTTTGAGGGACTTTGTTATTTTGAGTTTGAGTGGAAATTTTGTAGTGAGAAGGGTAGAATGAAAATGTATAACTTTGATTAACTTTGAATCATTTTAATTAGACATATGTTCTACTCATACTTTATATATTTATCGATACCTATTGCTTCCGCTTTGTTTAAATCGTTATGCTTCCGCAATATTAAATGTTATAACTATGTTGGTAAAAAAGTTTTAAATTGGACCTCACTGCGGCCTACGATCTTGGAAGTTCTCGGATTTTCCGGGAAGTAGCGCGCCAATTTCGGATAGTCGAACGAGTATATCGGTATCCGGAATTGGGGCGTTACAAAAACAACTGCTATTTACCTCACTGCCATATACCAGTGAGGTAACCAATGAGGTAAGTGGCGATTCTCTACACGTCCCTTTGTTGGACTGGCTAGATACAGTAATGGGTTCGGTTTTCCACTTATAGGCTAAATTTGAAATCATCCCAGGTCACAGTCTCCCCATCTCGCATACAATCTAACGGCCATGATGATTTGTGATGTAGAATTCAGACTGACCAAACTAAAAATTTCAAACTGTTGGGATTGTTATATATAGGAAAAATTTAAAACAGATATGAAACTTTTGGCTCATTGTCATAAAAGTACATGAAAAATTGAAAATCTCACAAAAATAAAAAGTTCTCCATAATTCTTTCAATTAAGTCCTCTCCATAAAAAAGTTTTGAAAATGACAAAATACCCTTATGTCATTTTTCAAATCTTCTCTCTAATAAATTATTTCAGAGAAATGACCACGTCCAACCCAAATGCCTAGTGGGGCCCACTTTAACTACCTTTTATGCATGGATGAATAAAGAAAAAAGAATCCCAAATGACTAAAAAATTAACTACATTAAATGGTTGTGATTATCAAAATCAAAATGACTAATTTTAGGAAGGAAGAATGAAAAGAAAAGACAAGAAATTAAATGTTATAAGGGAAAAGGTATTTTTGTCATTTCTCAAAAAGTTTTTATGGAGAGAACTTGATTGAAAGAATTGTAGAAAACTTCTATACTTTTTCGAAATACCCAAATCTTTATGTGCTTTTTTCAAAATGAGCCAAGAGATGTATACTTTTTTAAAAATCTTCCTTATATATATTTAAGCAACGCAAAGGGTGATTACCTCAAAATCCCAAAGGGTTTCTTGCCATGCCATATAGGATGTTGAGAAAGAAGTCAATTTCGAGCATTTTGCAATGCCACCTCATCAAAGTTTTATGCATTTTAAATCATTCATGGTTAATTTTAAGTTTTTACCTTATTTCAAAAATCAAAATAGATTTTAAAAGTTTTCAAATTAGTTTTTGAGTTTTCAGTAAGATTTTAATTAAGGACATTCAATCATTTAAAGGTAGAGAGTGGCCACCTACACATTGTAAGCAACTCTCCACACACTGCATTAAAAAAATCCCTAAACTACCCCAATCCCTCTCCTTCCTTCTCTTTCCCTTGCTCCCTGCTCCGACCACCTCTGCCTAGAGATGTCAAATGGGCCGGGCCGAGCCCGCCAGTCAACGGGCCGTGGCCCGACACAGCACGGCCCACAAGGAGAATGGGCCCATTGGCCCGGGCCCGGCTGGCACGTGGGCTGCCCTATGTGGCCCGCCAGGCACGAACCGCCCAAAAGTGACTTTTTTAAAAAAAATTGTCCATTTTACCCCCCCAACAGCCATAAAACGATCATATAAGAGGTATTTTGTGTCCTTTTCAATTATACAAAGTCTATAATACTCTAACCCTCCTATTCTTTTTCTAAATTTATTAGTGTTATTTGTACTACTCTAAGTCTCTAACCCTCGAATATTTCTACGTAAGAAGTGCATATCGTGACAAATTGCCTAAAAGCCCTTGCTCAAGCTTGAGCACACACATTTTTCGTGATCTTGGTTTTTTTTTTTTTCCTTTTTTGCTAAAAAACTCTTCGGGTTGGACTAATCCTTTTGAACCTAAAGAGAAGCTGAATAAAACCCCGACCCTCAAGTGATAGGACTAGTGGACTCAACCTTCATCATAATGACCTTGTTGAATTTTATTTCTTGATGCCCAATGGTGGTGCCCTTTGACTCATGGAAGCAGATCTAATCTAGGTGTAGGAGTCTATCAAACAAAATTAGATACACTATTGGAGTTTCTTGCTCCTGATTTCTAATTTTCTATCATCAGTGTTGTGGGAACCTCCTAGGAAGATGCAAAAATATTTAATACTATTACTACAATTGGCCCTTTATAAAAAAGATAAAAGGTACCTTTTGGTATCTTCTCCCTTTTTAGACACCTCTTGCTAGTCATTGGTCTTTTTATATCATTATAATTTTGAAAGGCCTTCCGGCTGTCTTGGGTATTAGTGTTATTTCTAAAAAAATGAAAAAAAGGCCCGCTGGCCCGCCTGGCCCAGCTCGCTCCAACCCGCCCCATGGCGGGCCGTGCTGGCCCGGTCCGTTTGACATCTCTACATCTTCCCAACCCCACCGCCACCGATCCCTCTCCCTCTCTCTATCTCTCTCGCCCGCCGCCAACAGACCCTTTCCCTCTCCCCCCTTTCTCTCACTCTTTCTTCCTTTCTCCCCATCTCCCTCTTGCCCTCCGCTGGCCCCCACCCAAAAGCCCTCTGCTTCTCCTTCTCCCCACTCTTTCTCTCCCGCCCTCTCCCTCTCGCCTGCCCTCTCCCTCTTTATCCCTCCGCCCGCCCGCCCGCCCGCCCTCAACCCTCTCCCCGCCCTCCGCCCGCCTAGTTTCCCTCTCTCCCGCCCACCCGCCAGGTCTCCCTCTTTATCCCTCCCCTCGCCCGCCCGCCCGCCCACCCTCAACCCTCTCCCTCTCCCCGCCCTCCCCCCGCCTAGTTTCCCTCTCTCCTGCCCACCCGCCAAGTCTCCCTCTCTCCCTCTCCATCCCTTTTTCTCTGTCTCTCCCTCCTCTTAGGTAGCATTGAGGGGATGGAGGGGGTGTGGATGTGGGTGGGTGCAGGGAAGTAGGAGCAGGGCTAATGAGAGTGAGGGAAGGAGAGGGAGATGGGTTCGCGACGGGGTCGGGCGGAGGTGGCTGGAGCATGGAGAGGAGAGGGAGATGGGTCGGCGATGTCGGACGGAAGTGGCTGGAGGAAGAAGAGAGAAGGAATTAGAGGGATAAGGGTAGTTTATGATTTTTTTTTATTTTTTAAAATGTAGTGTGTCGAGAGCTATTTGAAGTGTGTAGGTAGCAACACTCTTAAAGATATTTTCTTGCAATTCTTTTCTTAATTTTATTAAATACCCAAGTTACCCAACATTTAAGGGCATGACATGGTTCCAGCTACCGCTAAATACAATCGATCGCGCAGAGGGTTGTCCTTGATCATAGTGAGGATGCCGGTGAAGAAACTAGGGAGAACATAGAGAAAGCGAAAAAGGCTTTTATTTCGATGAAGGGGAATTTAATATTTTAAAAAAATCGAGAAAATAAGTTGCCGAAAAAAACCTTTAAATAGATGAAGGTCCTTAATTGGAAACTTTTGAGAAAATTTATGGGCTAATTTAGAAAGTTTTAAATTATATATATATTTTTTTAAATAAGACAAAAACTTAAGTCCTTATTTTGAGTTTTATTATTATTATTATCATACCACAACTGCTATCTCATCAATATCCTCTACCATAGCTAGTATTATCCTATTCCTATTAATATTTCCTATATTAAAGCAGCAAAGGAGGTGCTCTTCTGATTTCTTTGAATAAAACTCACGTCGGATGAAGATGGTACGTTAAAATGAAGATGTAGGGACAGATGGGTGATTATGATGATGATGTTGAAAGATACTTGGTGATGATTATGAGGAAGAGAGATTGGGGTGGGCTGAAGAAAAGGTGTGGAGAGAGAGAGAGAGAGAGAGAGAGAGAGAGAGAGAGAGAGAGAGAGAGATGACGTGGTGGCCCCGGGGAAGGTTTGTTAGATGAGGCTGGGAGTGTAAGATGGCTTGTAAAAAAAAAAAAAAAAACGATTGTGACCTTGAACCTTCTCTCTGCCTTCTTGATTATGTGATCCACGTTTTCAAAGTGGATTCGTTCTCATAGTGTGGTTTAACTATTTTTGAAGGTTTTTGGAGCGCGGTTCAACCGTTCGTAGAGCGTGGTTTGACCGTATATGGAGCGAACCATGCCGAATCTTAGGTGTTTTTTTTTTTTTTTCATTTTCATTTTCCATGTATAAGCTTTGACAATTATCATTTGAATTAAAAAACTTCTTCCTTCCGACTCATTAATTATTGTCAATTTTATTTGATCAAATTGCAAAGTTAAAGTTTTTTTTCCATTTTTTATACTTGAAAATATAGATAAGATATATTTGTTCTCATTAGTCAATTGTTTATAAATTTATAAGCACTATGTTTGTATATGACATGTAATTATTTTAGAATTTGGCATTTCGGCACTCTCTCCTTCACTCCCGCTCTGCACTCTGGGCACTCAGGTTCAAATCTCTAAGTTTATAAGTCAAACTTTATCTTAACTCAACATGATGTGTTTTAAAACAGTGTGGCCTCAGAAACTATAAGTACTATGAAATTATGCGTGCTTGGATGGGAGCAATAGTAAGATAGATAACATCTTGGAAAGTCCTCATGCGCACGCGGGCCAAAGCGGAGTGTGAATTAGATGTGTGGGGCCTGTATTTTTTCTAGTTAATAGATTTGTTTGGATGGAAGAAGAAAGGAAGTAGGGATGGGCTTGTGCAGGGAGCGTCTCTTATTTTTTGAGAATTAGTATATATTATTTTGCTTCTCAATTATATTTAACAAAAAAATATATTTTATTTTTATTTTATTTTTGGGGCTGGAGTTTAGAGGGGCCTTTCTCACTAGTATCATATTATATAATCCTAGTGACATGGCCGTATGGATTTCTCTAGACAAAGAAAAAATCTTGGGCATTAATAAGTTGAGAGGGTGGCGTACTGGTGGTACTGGTGGGAGAGAGAATAAAATCCCTCCAGATTTGTGGCAGACATAAACTAGTGGATTAGTTTCACTTGCGTGTCTCTCGGGAATGCAAGTTCCAGTTTGGCTTCTTTAATCCCAATCCAAACAACAATATAATAACAATAATCATAAATCAAAGAGGAGGTTCGAGGAAATGGGACGGCCTCCACCCACCTGGCCTCTTACCTGCGAATTCATTTTTTATATGAAAAAAAAATAGAGTAGAATAAAATTGAATGGATTCTAACAGTCTAAAATCTCAATTCTACCTCATTTGGATAACTCTGGCTTGATAGATAAAGTAATATTGTGTGCCACATTTACTCCATTTCACTTTAACCATAAATGCTTCCATTTCTTTAATTAAAAGTGATTTTGCTCTCAATGTTAATTTTAAAATAAGCATCCAAATGGAGTGAAGTAAAGTACTCTACTTAAACTTTAACCTACTTCTCTCCACTCCATTCCACATGTGAAATCCACTTCATTTTACTCCACTCCTCATTTATCCAAACAGACCCTTAAGGGAAGATTTCAGATAATGTCTTAAGTTTTTATCTTATTTTTAAAAAAAGACATAAGTTTAAAAAAAAATTAAATTAGTCCCTAAGTTTTTTAGGAAATTTTCAATTAAGGACACCCGTTCATCAAAAGATATTTTCCAGTAAAATTTTGCTCGATTTCTTACAAACACCCAAAGTACACTTCATTGAAGTAAGACTCTCATTCACTCTCTATATTTTCCTCATTTTCTTCACCTGCGTTCTTACGGTGATCATAAACAAGAAACAACCAATCACCCCACAATGATCGGCTGCATGTAGTAGCAGCAGAAACCATGTCATGACTTTTAATGAAAGGTAATTTGAGTATTTTCAAATAGTTGAGATATAAAATATCCATAAAAATACCTTTAAATGATTGGATGTCCTTAATTGATAATTTACTGAAAAGCTTAGAGACTAATTTAAAAAGTTCTAAAACTTACGTGCTTTTCTAAAATAAGTTGAAAACTTAAAACCTTATTAAAAAAATTTCCTTCGTTTTTACCGCATTCTACCTTAGGTGCATGCGACTTTATAAGCAAAATCGACATTTATGCTGGTCATGCTATTCTTCGTAAAACTGAAACAAGTTCGAACGAGCTGCAGCCGACTATAGAACCTCAACCTCTCCTCTCGTTTTTGGTATGATGTGATTGTGTTTGGTAGTTCTTGCCACTGGATTAGTCCAAGCGGGTTGGATGCACACATTGTTTATGACCATGAGAATAACGACATGAATGGAATGAATATAATGGAATAATAGTACAGTAATGTTGGACATATTATCCAAACTATTAATGATAAGGTTAGGCCAAAGTCACTTGTCTTTTTGAACCCATAATTGAATCCATTTATTTGTCGTGGTCGTATTCTGACCTTCATAATTTCATAGGAGCTAATTGTCATGAATAGTGTGAATTCTTATCCTTATATACAAGACGCACAAATCATGTGAAATTTAGACAGTTTTATTTAAATAATTTTCTTTATTCAAATCCCAACAAATTGAACAACCGCTGAGTAAATCACTGCGATGGGGTATCACTTCTACTTTTCTCATTATTTCTTTATTTTATTTTATTTTATTTTTGTTACAACAAAAGGTTACACAACAACAGGAAAAAAAAAAAAAAAAACCAGATAGACAGAAAAATAGAAATTAAGAAAGAATAAATCAACCTTATTTCTTCATTTAGTACATAACCTCAGCTTTTCATTTTCTCTTCATCCAAATGCTCCTTACAGCATGTATGCTTTATTAGTTGAATACATATGAGCTGTAATACTTCAACTACTTAAATTGGTTAAATTTGAAGAACAAATGTGAATTTTAAAAAATAACCATTGATCCCCTTAAGTGGAAAATGAAATAAAGAGTGGTGGAAAATTAATACCCAACAACTACACTAGTAATTCATATATGAGAAATGTGAGGGCTGCATCTACATTTCTATCTCATGTCATTTTTATTCCTTCCCCCTCTTACCTCCTAATAATCTTTTGGTGGAGTTTATTTGACCACAAATTTCAATATATATATTTTGCACAAACAAGAAAAACCTTTAATGGTATCATGAGGTGCAAAAGGCATTTTGGCTCAAAAATGGTGATATTAACCCTATTTCAACTCTTTTGTCCATCAGAAATAAGGGATTGAACATTTGGGTGGCAATGCCGAATGTCGTGTCATCCAGCTGCCTAGTTTCATATCCATTGATATACCACTCTTTCCACCCATGTAGACTCCCCTCTCCCCATTGTGGGCTTCCCCTTCCACTTTTGAAAACTCTCTTGGGTTCTAACTTGAGAGTCGAGGCTAGGGCACCTAAGGCAAAAAGTTCTACCCACCCAACCAGTAGTAAAAGATGAAGACTTATTTATAGATTTTTCCCCCTTGTGATGAGCTTTTTTTTTTTTTTTTTTCAGAATTGCAATCACTCAGTCAAACCAAGTAAAATGACCAAATTTAAAAAAAAAAAAAAATTCAGTTGACATGGACTCTCAATTGCTATCAATCTGAGCTAATTACTTTTCTAACCTCACTTAGAGTAATGCTACTTGGACAAACTTTTTGGCCAGAATTTTGGCCAACCCATATGGTTTCCATTGAATATCATAGTGATATTCAATGGAAACCATATGGGTTGGCCAAAATTCTGGCCAAAAAGTTTGTCCAAATAGACTTTTTGTTATGGTAAGAGTAATGCTACTTTTTGTCCAAATAGACTGGCAGCCGTCCATTGTCTTGGCCTCTCTTGCTAGATTTCATTATCAACGAGCGGTGCTATAGACCCCGACTGAGAGCCCGAATGGGCCCCCCCCCCCCCCGCCCCCCCGATCCAACGGCTCCCAGTCGAGTCCGTTGACATAATCCATTATCAACAGCCTATTATTGAGTCATGGACCCCAACCAAACCACCGACCTGAGGCATCCCTCCCCCAACTCTTAACCAATTATATACATACACTGAGAGATATGAGACAACCCGTTTGGTGGACGGCGAATTTGGGTTAGGGCGGGACCAGGTTAGATAGAGCCATTTTGATCAACTGACCAGGGTCAAAACCGTAGGAATTCTGCCTTCCAGAAACGTGCTGTTGCCAAAAGGCAGCACAAGCCACACGTGTGTAGTAAGCAGCCTCCGCTTTCGGCTACCGCACGTACGCGTTCCCACGTGCGAGGCATGTGGGCCTGCCGTAACGGGCAAGACGTGGGTATGGGGCATGATGAGGACGTGGAGCGGGGGCAGCGCTGACAGCTGTCCCCACGTAACCGCTGCATGCTGAAAGTAGGATTCCCCATATCTCGCTTCCTTTTGTTGCTTTCCCCTCCTTTTTCCGTTTTTTCTGTTTTCCTCCCCCAAACGCATTCCCACGTAGTACTATCACTTCATCATGACATACATGTCATGATATAAGTCATACATGTCTCACTTTTTTTATTTTATTTTATTTATTTATTTCTATGGAGAGGTGCAATCCTTTTGTTGGATTAATTCCTTCGATCCAAAAAAAAGTCAGGTAAAGTCGCATATAGCCTTAATATAAAGGTATAGTTTTGGGTTCAAGTGGTTGAAAATCGTGGTTTTAAAATAACTGAATTACTCTTTAAATTTTTTTTCGTCTTCTTATGCATTCATTCATGTATTTATCAAACATGGCATGCAAGGACAAATAAATGGACAGGCGATTTTTTTATTCTCAAGTCCAATTTCCGTCGGCTCTTACAAATATTGACGGTGATTGTAGTGCTAGTGGTCAGAACTCAGAAGCTTCCCATGTCTACATCGGACAGTTGATTGAAGGGGTTATGGATTGAGAATATCATGATAAAACGAGGAGTTGGTTGAAAGGGCAAATCACCGGCCGCTCATTGCCGAATGCTAGTCAAAATTTAAAACGCACACGCCAACAGCATTAGGTAGTAGGTACGACCAACGAGTAACAGAAAAAATTTAAATGGATACGAATTGGTTATAAGTTAGCTTATGCAATTTGCCTTTCTTTCTTTCTTTTTTTATTTATTTTATGTGTGGGGGTTAGAATTGCATTTGTTTTCTTGTTTGTTATATGGCCGGAATTGAGTTGGTGCAACTCAGGTAAGAAAGGGCAAAATCATGGGGCAGTTCATCTAAAAGAGATAGGGATGCCAATGGACCGAAGCGGGGGCGGGGGGATGGTCTCCATCCTCGTACCTGCTTAAAAAATCTTCGTCCATCTCCGGTCCACCCCCGCTAACGGGTATAATTTTCATCCCCATCCCCGTCCGCGGGTAAATTTATAATCCCCGTCCCCATCCTCGCTTCCCCCGTACCCGCCTAAGCCTAAGCCTTTTTTTTTTTTTTTTTTTTTTTTTTTTTTTTTTCTTCTTCTAGCCTTCCCCCAGCTTCCTTGCAACAGGAGATCACACCTGAATCAAGGGTATGAGAAATATTATGACACTTTCAGTAAACTTCCCTGAGATGTGAAGGCTGGCTGATCGTTAGAGGAAGAGCCGAAGAGGTGGGCGGCTGAAGGAGCAAATAAATTAGGGCTAAAAGACTAAAAAGAGTATTTATATATATATTTATTTAGCGGGTAACGGGGACGGGGCGGGGCGGGGTGGGTACGGGGCGGGGGTAAGGGTAAGTCCATCCCCACCTCCATCCCCGCACGGATTTATACGAGTATCCCCGTATATGTCCACCATCCAATACGTATAGTCCATCCCCGATCCAAACGGGGCGGGTTTGGACGAATACCCGTTTTTCCCCGGTCCACTGCCATCCCTAAAAAGAGATGAAAAAAAAAAAAAGAAAAGAAAAGAAAAGAAAACCAAAATCACATTGAAAATTCCCATGACTCAGTTGAGTCACGGGAGGGCAAGGGCAACGGGTCAAATGAGTACCAATTCATTAAAAAGAAGTCAGTCCCCAAGTTACTCTCTTTAATATCTGTCCAACGGACATACACAGGCGAAACTGAATTTTAGAATTAACATCAGAAGTTATTGAAACTTGTACTGATTTCACAAAAATCTAACAAGTACAGGTGATACAAATCGACATATTATACATATTGACCAGATTTTATATTAAACTGAGAAATAAATGTTTCACCTCATGTCAATTCGTGCTGATTTGATTAGGAATAATTTTTCTTTTACACAGAGAATATAAAAATCGATTTATACAAGTAAAATTCCATCATGTTTGTTTGGAGGAGCTATTTTTATTTGAAGAAATATCGAGCCGCTCATTAGTATTTAAAGCATACAACTCATTATATGATATAATAGGTCAACATAATCTTCGAACAGATCAAATTAAAATTTTGGGTTCAAGCGTTGGCCGATAATATTTTATACAAATATACAAATGTATTTTGCCTGATTTGCATCTAGGTCAGGTCCGTTATCTGGGCATGGGTTTTTAATTTAGATTTAATACCGCACTTGCAATGAGGATCCAATTCAAGTATTCTTTGTATCAGCCATCCTGATTAGTAGTACAATAAATGTCCACTAAATGATATGGTCTAAATTTGTTGATATTTATAACCGTGCAACCTTTTTTTTTTTTTTTTTAAATTGCAGGAAAATAAGGCAAGTTACCTACTTTGTCTATTTTATTTACATCTACAATAACTTAAATTCAGTTAAAAGTAAAAGCCCAAATGTTCTCTTAAAATTTCTTCTTTTATAAATGGGAGACAAAAACAAAATTGGCATAGGAATTCGGCACTAATGTATGGATGTATCAATGTGTCATACAAACCCTAAGGGGTTGGCCGAGTTGTTAGAACCACGGTTTCTTCCTTTTCCGGAGATAGAGGTCTTGGTATCGACCCTTGGCTTTCCATCCTCAAAGACCAAAGTTGAATTAATTTGTGCTACCACTTGCGATTTATAAGAATTTTTTCAACTTTTCTTATACCCCGGAGGAATTGGAAACCTCTCTCTTAAAAAATATATATATATATATATATATATAAAATGCATCACGCAACATATATATTAAAATTTAAAAACCAAGCCTCGACGGCTAGGGTTTGAATTGAAGGTATGGCTCAATTACCAAAGTTCCGTAGTAGCATTCTATGCCTGAAATTGGGGTTGCTAGTTGCTCAGCTTAATTGGTACATTTACTGTTAACAAATGCATTGACATTTGACACACCACTGAGGCGGGGAAAACGCAAGCAACAGCACTATCCTACCTGTACGCAGTAGAAAATTTTCTCACCTCGATCTTTACAATCTCATTAGCCTTAATTGTAATGAGATACGGTTTAATGCATTTGGATCCTCTCATGATCTCCAATAGCAAGTGGGACTGCCCTCTCATCATTTCTCAATTGCAATTTCCGAGCCATAGTGTGATACTAAATACCCCCCACTTTCTTTATATTTTGATCCCTCCGTTAAAACGATGTTTGGTTGAGACAGATCTAAAAGACGTTGCAGTTTGAACCCGAATCTAGGGCACCCCAATGCACCAAATCGGCATTGGTACAAGTCAGTACATGATGCATGGGCTCCTTATTTGAAAGAGAAATTATTATTATTATTTTAGTTAAAGAGAAGGATTAGTGATTGATTAAAGGGACGTTATTTTTTGTAATGAAAGAGATTATATAGGGGATTTGGAGAAGAGTCGGTTTGGGAAGTTTTTTGAAAAAGGGGAGCGTCGGTGACCGGCGGATGTCGGTTAGGGGAAGGCCGTTAGGGTGCTGTTGGGGATGGCAGGTTTACAGCTGGACTGACAGGATGGCAGTAATGATCCGCCTTCCAATTCGGCGACCGCTCTTGTCGTTATTTACACGTCACCGTTTCCGTGCGGCCGTTCTCAGAAACTGATAAGAAAAATCCCTCCCACAATATGCTCGCCAGCCTGGCTCGGTCAAAACTCATCCGCTCCCTCCACTTCTCGTCCCGAGATACATTCATACCACGTTAGATTCACGTCCCTTTTCAAATCTCCCGATAAGTTAAGTTTCACTTTAGTTTCACCCAACCAAATTCCAAACAGTAGTCTCACTCTCAGACAAATCACAAGTCCTCAACCGAGAGAGTCGCTGCGGTCCGTCAAATCTCTCTTGCGAGACAACTGGACTGACGTCAACAGGAGGTGGAGAAAACAGTTACCCACCGTCTAAATTTTTTTTTCTTGATCTGGGACCACTGATAATGATCAATCTGAAAATTGCCATGGATGTTCTTGGTGAGTCTATCTATGGCCAGGATCAACCACCTTGTTGGAGGGGGCTTAATAAATGGCTAGGATCGTTTCCACTCTAGTGTGTGGTCAATTAAGAACGAGGCCGCCTAATTGGATGGTATATAATAAGATTCTCATGCAAAGGTAACACGTGAATGTCATGTGGAGTACCAAAAGCCTGTAGGATATAAAGTTATTTATATCCAATTGTCTTTTTAATTTTTGTAGCCAAGAAAACAAACCTCTTTTTACTTAGTGGGCAACTGAAAAAGAAAAACCAGCCTGTCTCGTGACTGTTCAGACGGCTCATGCGGTGGGCCCTACTGTGCTGGGCCGTTTTTAAAAAGGCAGCCGACTCTGCTGAATGTAACTACACCTTTGTGAAGTGAATGAAAAAAATATATATATAAAAAAAAAATCAGTAGAATCCTAGTGGATGAACGATGGTGGTGTGCAAAACAACCAGTGGGAACCAGTATCACTGCAGTGCCATTATTGTCACTCGAAATGAGTGCTTTACATTTGGGGTCCCTAACTTTAACTAATTCATAAATTTTATGATAGAATCTATACTAATTAGAGTTAAATTTGAGAACATTCAGTGTATAAGTAGGACATTTATATATTAAGTGGTTCATATTTTCAACAATGAGGAGGCCTATTAGAGTTTCCCTAACTCCATTCAGGCCTGGGTGAAACTATTGAACAATTTGGACTCTTCATACCCCCAAAGTACAGGGATTTGCCGAAGAAGTTGAAAGAAAGGACCGATTAGCACTTTATTTGTGTCACATCATTTCAGACACATGAATAGGGATGGGTCCCTGGATTTTTAATTTGAAAGTATTACTCAAGGCCCTGTAATTTTTTTTAGTTCACTAATTAGCCGTTATCTTTCACTACAATGGAATGAAACAGACTCAAAACCGCTCCAGCTCCATCCGTGACGTAGAAAACGGTAACGGTTACTTGCCCAAATCGGGGCGTTGCTCGGGCGTTAAACCGAACAGAGCTTCGGTCCTTGTTTAACCACGTAAGCAAACTAACCCAAGGTCGGTGACATGGAAATGGTAACGGTTGGGTTGCGCTTGTGCCTATCCAATTCGAAAAAAAATAAAATCTAAAACCTCCCAAACTAGAAACCCACGAGAAATTGAGAAAAAACAGCGATATATCCATCGTCTACATAAACCTACACGTCTCTGTAAATAATCACTCTCTCCTTACACAGACGCGTGTCCTCAAGCCAGCTGTATCCAAAAGCAACCGCCTGCCTGGAAGAAGCGGTGCCCTTAACCCACTATAACCGGTCACCATAACCCGCTCTCCCCACCACCTTCTCTCTTCCGTTTATATACAGCCTCTCCCCCACCTCCTTTCGTAGCAAATTCCCAGGGGCTTTGCTCCTCTGTTCATAGTTTAAACCAACCCACCCAACCAACCAACCCAACCTCCATAAGAAGAAATTTTTTTTATCTACCTCCTCTATATAGTAGTAGAGAGAGGAAAGAAAACCCGTACCTGATTTCAGCAGCTCTGCTAATGGCTTCTTCGAGAAAGGATTTGGATCGGATCAAGGGACCGTGGAGTCCCGAGGAAGACGACGCGCTGCAGAAGCTCGTGCAGAAGCACGGCCCGAGGAACTGGTCGCTGATCAGCAAGTCGATCCCCGGACGGTCTGGAAAGTCGTGCCGGCTGAGGTGGTGCAACCAGCTGTCGCCGCAGGTGGAGCACCGCCCCTTCACGCCCGACGAAGATGAAAAGATCGTGCGGGCCCACGCGAAGTTCGGGAACAAGTGGGCAACCATCGCTCGCCTCCTCTCCGGCCGCACCGACAACGCCATAAAAAACCACTGGAACTCGACCTTGAAGCGGAAGTGCTCGTCGTCCGCCTCAGACGACGGTGCCTCCGCAGCCGCCGGAGAGTTTCAGCCGTTGAAGCGAACCGCCAGTGGCGGCGGCGGCTCTGGCAATATTCCCACCGTCTCTGGCCTCTGCCTCAGCCCGGGCAGCCCCTCCGGATCTGACGTAAGCGACTCCAGCCTCCCTCCTTCTATCATGGCTCCGCCTCCGCCACCGCCGCCCCCGCCCGTCTCTCACATCTACCGACCAGTCGCCAGGACCGGCGCGATCTTGCCGATGGAGGTGTCATCGTCATCTGAAGATCCGCCGACGTCTCTCAGCCTCTCTCTCCCCGGCACTGCCGTCGACTCTGGCGACTCGTCGAATGCTGGCGGGTCCGGATCTAGTCAAACCAACCCGAACCACCTACAATCGCTGCTCCCTTTAGATCCTTCACCGCCTCCGCCTCCGCAGCCGAATATCCGATTCTGCGATGTCGGATCTTTCCGATCCGCTTCTCCACCCGAGAAGCCGCACTTCCCTTTCAGTCCTGAGTTCCTGTCGGTTATGCAGGAGATGATAAAGAAAGAGGTGAGAAATTACATGTCCGGGCTCGAGCAGAACGGGATCTGTTTCTCGGCCGAGAGCGTGAGAAATGCTGCTGTTAAACGGATCGGCATCGCCAAGATCGAGTGATGAAAAAAAGAGATCAACTTTCGTGGCTGTTCTTGGAACTTTTCGTTTCCATTACAAATAATTTCGAAGAAAACGTCCCTGTACAGAAAATGAGATCCGTGGAAAAGTTTCAGTTGGTGAATGAAGAATCCAAGGAGTAGTTTTTAAAGTAGAGAAAGATCGAGGCAGGTGAAATGAAGGATGACGAAGAAGAAATTGGTTTTGTGAAATGATGAAGGAGATCGGAAGAAACAACGATTAAAAGAAGAAAAATGAGACAAAAAGAACAAAAAAAAAAACGATTTTCTTTGGAACAATTCCTTGAATTTCCTCTTTTTTCTTTCTTTTCCCGTTCACCGACATTAGCAAGCAACAAATTTGCTCAAAAAAGGAATGAATTCTGTCAATGTTAATATTTTCCATGCTTTTCGTTTTCAACCTTTTGGTTTCTCATGACAAGTAATTGTTGGGAAAATGGGGAATGGAAATGGAATGGTGGTGGTTTCTCCTGACAAGTAATTGTTAGGGAAAATATTATTATTATTATTATTTATTTTTAAGTTTTGACAGGTATGGAAAGGTTTTTTTAAACTAGAGATGGAATTAGTGGGGTTGATTAAGTGAAAGAGTGTGGAGAAGAAGACAGTTAGATCTTCATTAATGTGATACTAAATGACAGTTAGCGGACTAAATCATCCATTTATAGTTGAGACATGGCCACCGCCCCCATCTTATGTGAAAAGCAAATCGCATTTTTTTTTAAATTTGCGTCCATATCAAAGCATTGGAGTTTCTGCATGTAAGATGGGTGAAGAAAGAGGGAAGAAACAAAATCAGGACGTCATGGTTCACGGTCTAGAAAGCACGCGTGCCATGCTTGCGGAGCCAGCTCAGGCTCTCTATTGGCCTTCTGTTAAATGGATGATTAGCAGCGTGAGATGTTGATTTTATGATTATAAACTCTTTCACCTGGTTGTAGTTTTTTTTTTTTTTTTTAACAAGTCGCATAAGAGATGTCTTCTTTGTTAAGAAGAAAGACACAGACAAAGTATAATTTGAAAGAGATCAACAACAGTGAGACTGTGTGATGGCTATGCTTTATTTGAAGTCATGATCTATGGGTTAATCCTTTAGTTGTCTCTAATCAAATCGAGGTCTTTGTTGTCCTATATATATAAAACTGATTTCATTCAAATAATATTTTCTTATTACTTTTATTAGCACTAAGGTATGTATGTTTTTTTCTTAGTCTTTTAACCTTTTTGTTTTTTTGCTGGCTAGGATTTGAGACCTTAAACCTGAAGGGATCAAGCCCCCTGGGCATGCAAGGTACCAATATCACTCAACAATGAGTGTGATGGCAGTGTGTTGACCATTTAGTGAGTTAAAGGGGTTGGCCGAGTGGTCAGGACCACGGTTCCTCTCTCTTCCGGAGCTAGAGGTCCTGGTATCGACTCCCGGTTCCCCCCTCTTCAGGAACCGAAGGTTGTGGCTACTCCTAGGGGCCACAGGGGTTTACCCGGCTTCTCTCTTGGCCGGAGAGATTAGTCCAGTCCAAAGGATTGGGAACCCTCCGTTCGCAAAAAAAAAAAAAAAAAAAAAAAAAAAAGTTGTAGCAATAATTTCTTTTGAAGGCTTGAAGGGTGGGAAGATATAGGCTGACATCAAACTTGTAGGGATTGAGCCCTGTAAGGTGCCAAACATCAGTCGGCCATGAGTGTGATGGCTAAGTCTTTGTTTGAAATATTATCCCTTTCATGAAAAGGGTTGGCCATGTAGTGAGTTTCAGGCAATAATTTCTCTCAAAGAGGGTTAAAGGTGGAAAGATTAAAGGTGGAGGTCAAATGGTTTTATTCTTTTAGTGAGAAAATGACTGCCACTAATAATCTTATCAAGAAAGCGATGGTGTCATTTAGATCTTTACGTTGATGTATATCAAGCTGTTACAAAATGGCTTGGAGCTTATGTTTTATGGGCTTTAGCTGAAACACCCGCAGCCTTGATTACTCAGTGCTCTTTAGTTACCTCAAGCATAAGCTTTATGCAAATTTCTTGGTAGATAAATACATTTGTAGTTTTAAGGCATACGGTGAAATGGGCTTCATCAAAAGGATTATTAAAAAGGTGAATGATGTAGCATGTAAGGTGAATTTGTAGATGAGAGCTTCAATTTTTCACCTATTGAATTAGTGGATGGATGGGTATCATTTCATATCTTTCTTATGGTATTCAATTTTAAGGGATTTTATTTGATGGTCATTTTTAAATACACCTTCTTTCTTCATTTTTAACATCTTATAGATGGAGGATAGGTATTCAATCACATGAAAGTAATTGCCTCCATCACTAGGTGACTATCATCCAAAAGAAGGAAGATTTATTTAATTTTTTTAAATCTGATTTGGACGGTGATCTTTATTATCTGTGAAGATGATGAAACAATGAGTATGGATATCCCTACTCGTATATGCAGGTGAGCGGGGATATCGCCGACAAAAAAAAAAAGAAAAAAAGAAGTAAAAAGGGCCCGTGTGACTATTATGGTCGGTTTATATCTTTTAGGCCTTTTTTGGTATATAATGAACCTAAAGAGATTTTTTCGATAGAATCATCTATAATATATTAAACTTAACTTCTTTTAAAAAGAAATCTAAAGAATTAATTCAATATCTAATATTAATATCAGAAGTGAACATTTTTGTAAAGACAGAATTGTCTTTATGATTGATAACCACCTGATTCTTCTATGTATATGAGCCGATCCTTTTGGAAACCAGTTTATATTATACTCATGTTTTTGTATGAGCATCGTCTTTCTCATTGTTATTAAATACCTTTCAAGTAAAGTTACAATAAATGTCCAATTGGGTCGGGCCTTTGTCCAGAATCTTGAACAAACTGACCACCCCACCTCCTAATCAAGGGCTGGTTTGTGTACATGCAGCCCGAAAATTAGTTACTTTTCCAAAAAAACTGACTACACAAACATGCCCGAAAGCTCACACGAGTTCTTCTCTACCTTCATATGCTCACACTCTTGCTGCAGCGTACACCAAACCATCAAGAAATGCAAGACCCTCCTTAATTTCATGGGGTCCCAAGTGAAGAAACTTGCACGGATGCACGGTGCGCCTTGCACAGTAGAGAATCATCCATTAGGTAGGAGCTCTTATTTGAGATTGAATTGAGATTAACATCAAGTTGCAGGCTTTTCAAACTGAATTTGGTAAGCAACTCAAGCTCAATATGAAGCTCGAACATGAGCAGCCATGAGATGCACACCCATACATGCAAAAGAACCACCTAGGAACAATATCGATGTTCTAGTAGCATGACTTTGGGCCGGATGACCTACTAACATTAATTTAGGTAAAAAGATCCCAACACCACATGGTATGGTATCTATATATGATAAATATTAGGCCCAATTTGCCCCTCCCAAAGTAGGCCTATTGAAGGTGGCCCAAAGTAGTAGATAGAAGATGGTACTCTAATGGTGATTATGTAAAGCATAAATTAAGAGAGAACTATCATACGTTACATGGGCATGGGCCTGTAACCCCCTAGGTGAGCTCGCCCATTTGTTCCATGGGCTCCAGCCCAGTGGAGCCCGCCTGGTCGAATGGGTGTATACTGGGTGTCTTTGGCAGTTTATAGTGGGCAGTGAGATCAAAGGTGTTGTGGTTGTCGCCCAAAAAGAAAAAAAAACTTGACATACGCATGCGTCTGTATTGGAGGGAGATTCATGATATGGGCATTCAAGGATAACTGTTTATCCTACTTCACTGAGGGAGCTGATTTCTATGGTAGATGTACTTTGTTTTCTTCTGAATAATCAGAATTGAGATGTGTATGTCTGTTACTTACCATAGACATTATTTACTGGATTTATACCTTCCTCTCATTGAAATTCCAAGAGGTACATTTTCACTGTTTCAAGCTAGCTGGCACCGCCTTCAGAAAAACTGACCACATACATAGCTAGGATAAGATCAGAACGCCAATGGAAATATTTGGGAATAAGAAAATGATGAGAGGGAGAGAGAGTTTTGGTTTGAATGCCAACAAAAGGAACCTCTTAATCGAGGTCACACAATCAAGAATATAGCCATCATGCCCTTCTTAGAATCATAAGACTGGAGTTATGAACTCAGTTCTTGGGTCCTTCCCCATTTCAATCACCTTATTCCCTTCCTTTTTTCTTTTTTAACCAGGAGGATTTGATTGAAAGAATTGTGAAAAACTTTTTCAAATCTTCATTTTCCTTTTTGAAATTGAGCCAAAAGTTTGATACCTTTTGAAAATTTTCCATTATAATATATTAAGCTGTAAGGGTTTTCCAAGTGATTTGGACTGTTGGTTACAATTTTGACGGTAAATTATTATTCTCTCCTCCATCATTTCTCGTAACTATCCATGTATTGTCATTTTACATTTCAAATGTGGGTCCACCACTGGGTTTATCATTAAAAAAAAAGGCCATCTTTGTGATTAATCCAACGGTGGGATATTCAAATGGAGTGAAATTCTGGCTGTGGATCCACCGGGTTTGAAAACAGCGAGCCCATGTAAAAAGATTTTTTTTCAATCTACTCAAACCCATACAATTTTGATCCACTTCCAATGATGACATATGGATCTGAACGTCCTATATATGGTTAGGTGATTGGCCTAATATTACGTAATTTAACACTGGCAAATGGGCTGGACCCATTTATTAAACGGGTTCCATACTCTTAACCCACATCTGCTACAGATCAGCCCAACCTGATTCAAACCGACTTGTAAGTTTAACTTGAGTAAAACTTCATTTTAACAACCATTGGAGGTCCCTTACCTAATGTTCCACAACCTCCATCAACCTTTTTATTTCCTATGCATTGAATCAATTCTGGCAAACTTTAGCCTATTTGTGAATGCTTTAACCAGGCCCATCTTCATTTTAAGAACATTTGACGGTTAATTGAAGGTAATACGGGTAAAATGGGTTGACCCTAATCCAACTTGATACCGACATGTATATTCTGGAGGTAGGTTGAGTGGGTAATACAAGGGTCAGGTCTGGACGGTTGATATTCACTGTGGTTGAATCCCATATACACGATTATAACCATCACATATTCTTCATCATGAATCCCAGTATACTGATATGACATGATTTCAAAATCTAAATACATGTGTATGGTTAAAACTGAGCATTTTGCAAATGATTGTTCATTTCCAGGCATGGTTCCACCCTCCAAGAACTCCTAATCATTCTCTTGAAGCTCATCATTTTTATGATAAATGATGCGCTTGCCCCAAAATCACCTGGCCCAATAGGGAAATACCAATTCATTGGTCCTTTCGATGCATTCAAATAGATTGCCACAAGAGCGCCATATTCTACGAGCCCAAACTATGCGAGTGAATAAATCCTCCTCTATTTGTTGCGAGTAGAGGGTTCGTTCTCTTTCCCCTTCTTCAAACTCCGATTTGTATTTTTCATATAGAAAAGTCCCCTTAGTTTTTTTTTTTTTACAACCATATGTCTCAAATAGGAATAAAAATGAATTTAATTCTTAAGAAATAATAATGTGAAATGGAGAATGTTTTTGATAAGATCTTTATTAAATGGATTGCTTGCTTGAGATTTATATCTATAAAAGGTCTCCATGAGAGATGCAGAAATTATTAATTTATATTATCTTAGAAAAACCAGCGTATGAATCCATCGATATTCGTTCCACCTCATATATATATATATATATTAAATATTAAAGCTATACCGAGGTTTGCTATGGCGTTTCGAGATGTATATTTGATTTCTTTAGGGTTTGATGTTTTATTTTTGGGTTTTTGGGTCGCATTGAGCTTATTGAAAGATAGAAATGAGGGGTCTACTTTTATCAAAACAACAAAAGATGGTGTTTTCATTTGTAACAAACAACTTGTAGGAATTATAGGGTCCTAAATATTTTGTTAGATTAGGGGTTTTGAAAACAGGTGTGACATAAAGGAAGGGATTGTTGTATTAGGAATCAAATTGATTGAGATTTCTTTTTATTTGAGAAGAACATGGAATTGGAATAAAATTGAGGAGATGCAATCAACAGTGATTGGGAGTCCGGATTGTTGTACCAGGTTTATAAAATTTAAAAAAAGACCGAAATTATAATTGGAGTGAGCCTTACTGTGGGCATCCCAATTGAAAATTCCATAATCCACATCCGCTTTTCCTGCCATTACCGAAAACAAAATGAAATGAGTGAATATAAATAAAGATATATAATAAGGATGAACTTAATTAAAGTATAATTCTTTTTTATTTTGATTATTTTATTTTTTATTGGTAATTAAAGAAAAATTATACATATTAAGTAAGTGTGATTTGATTGTAAAATCAATTCTCATTCTCCAACCGATTTCAATTGGGTTTTCTAATAGGGTACCGATCTCTGCATGTTTCATTATAGAATACAGATCTTTCAAACAAATAATAAAAATAATAAAAAAAGATGAATTTACATTAAGCTAAGATTTAATTTCTTAAATATGTATATATATATATATATATATTTAAACATATCTGTTTTCCTATGCCACCTAGTCCTGATAAAAATTTTATGACTGCAATTTAGAAAAATAAATTAATAAATAATTTTGAAAAAGAAATCATCAGATTTATGAAGTATGTTCAAAAGCACATGATACGAATTTAAAATAGTTAAGCATAAATCGAAAAGAAAAAATAAACACTTAGTTACTAGAATAGTTTGACTTAGATCTAGGTTATAGAACAATAACTGAATTGACTTAAAGAATATAAAAAAAAATGATAAAAATCACTTTTCTTTTATTATGTACTATTTTTTTTGTACATTTATAATATATAAAGTAGCAATTAGAAGTAAAACCTTTAAAATGAAAATTATTACACAATTCATGTAGATTTTTGTATTAGACACCCTAGCTTGAGTCGGCTCAATTTGCCGTGGGTAATACAATAATATGAACTTCTCAAGGAAATAAAACAAGATGTGGGTGGGGGTGTGAGATTAATACATGAAAAATGAAATAAGTGTTTGATGGAAATAGAAGAGCATGCCCTATTTATAAGTTAATGGAGTGATAGATGATTGACAGGTGTTCAATTGCTAAATTAAAGTTGTCGCTTCAAATGTTACTCATCTAAATTGTCACACAAAAAAGATGATAATAAATTTCATCAAAAATATAATGTAAAGATAGGGAGTCATAGATGATTACAAGTGTCATTGTTATAAAAAATTTGATTCTGAATGTTATTTATCTAAACTATCACACCAAAATAGATGTTATTAAGTATTAAAAAGTGATTATAAATGGGTTAAACAGTGCACAATAATGTATGAATCTAAAGTTTACCCATTTGATAAGAATAAAGATATCAACCCAAATCCTTCTATGAAGTTATAAGGGTTAGCTAAACACTTAAATAATAGGTCACACTCAAGTTGAGTTATTTGAGTTAGGGCATGAGGCAAGTTAAGTTGAGTTGGAAGGTTAAATATTATACATTAACTTAAGTCTAACTCAATCCATTGATTTATTAGGTAAAAGATGTTAACTCAAACCTATCAAAAATATAAAAAATCAATTCTAATTTTGAATTACCAAGTGAGTTTAAGTTGCGATTGCAAGTGGTAGGTCAGTGGAGAGGTACATTCCTTTCATAAAAGCAATCAGTGATCAATATTGAATTGTAGCATTGATGGTGAGGAATTTGGGTGAGTGAGTGCGTACGGTGTGTAGAAATTGAAAAGAAGGGACCCAAATTGATAGAGTCAGATGGTATAATGATTAAATAGATGAATTCCCCTCCCCCTACAGGAAAGTTTATTTTCTAAGCATGCACACATGGACATATATATGGTAATTAACATGACATGCAACCTTGTGGTTGGGACAACTATGCTATGGTGCTCTTCTCAATCAAGTATATTCCCAAAAAAAGAAGTATTTCCTCTGGATTACCCACCAAGAAAGTCACCTCTTCAACTTTGGTCTCTTAATCTCGGACCATACCCAGATCCAACCCCATATTTGACATTTCTAGCACATTTCCCATAAAGTGTCCCAATCTTCATCAGTTATCAAATCTTTTATGTCTCGAATTCCGAGTTGTGATTTCGTCGTTGGATCTTTTGAGTCATGTAATCATGTTAAAAGATCGACAAAGAGAAAAATCCTTATATAATAATGCCCTAATTTATTCACTGACATTCCCAATACCCAGACCTCTATAGGCTCGGAGGAGTGTTGGCCCACCACCAAATATTGTCTACAAGGCTAGATCACATATTGGGCAACAAAGAAACTACGAGAAGACAATACATAGCCCGAGATGCAGATGCCACATATATGCGGAGTAACAAGGATAGATTGAATACAGAATTAATACATAGGAGGAAATCAATAGATGGATTCACAACAAGAGAAACTTTGGGAATGTCACCAATATTTGCCACAGTGGGAGCAAGTTGTGGAACTTAAAAGAGGCAAAAGGCCACTAGCAATGACACACAGAATCTGCATGCATAGATGTTTTACAGTGGTCATTGGGGCTTCTTAGTTCTTAGACTGAATTTCTTGTTGGGGGAAGTAGCTTGCTGTATGACAGTGCAACTGCTTTAAGGAGAAAGTTTAAGAGAACAGATTTGCTTCATCAAAGGTCTTTTCCATTTATCCACTGATTAATCAATTTAACTTAGGGAAGCATTGCAATTTCTCCTTTTAATAACAAAAATCTCATTAAAAAAGACGAGTAATTTTCGATGTCTGGCCCTTCTTTCTTCATTTTAGAACCACATTATCATAATGGAAACCTTGTTTCAAGTATCAGGGGTCAGCTTTGTGATTTCAAACATCATGTTTAAATGGATGTAAATAACGAAATGCCAGGAAATCTATTGACAGAATGGAGAGGCTCATTTTGAAACTGGAAACTAGAAAAGGAATGATATACATGGTCCTGAACAGCTGAACCTTAGCAAGTGTACATTTGGTTGAGTTGCCAAGTCCATAACATTTGAGCACCATGGTTCAATTATCCAGGCTGCTAATTAGATGGGACCCAAGCAGGATAGGGGATGTGCCAAATTATCATATTAGATTTCGATTTCTTTAATAATTAGCCTACAATTAGAAAGATAGTAAGATCTTACAATCTCAAAGATTACGAAGTACCACCAAAAATCAAGATCTGGATAAGAAACCAGCCCAACTCCACCGAATATACAAGGCGTGTCCAGAAACTGCATAGTTTAGTGAATCTCAAAACCCAATAGTGTTGCATAAGATTATAAAGGAGAAAAGATAATTATCTTCTAAAGAACTTTACCTGTACTAAAAATATGTTGATAAAGTAAAGCCCCGTGTCTCACATTGCCTAAGTGGCAAGGCTGAAATACGTGTTTGAGCATTCCACCTATGAGTTTAAGCTTTTAGGGAGTAGATTTCGATACCGTCGTTCTGGGCCTACACGTAAGGGATATTCAAAATATCCAATGGTCATCCCTAACAGGGTAGTTTGATTCAAGGATTAGCGTTGATGCAGATGGAGCATCCATTACTAGTTGGATAAGGCTTTGATGGCTTTGATGACATTATAGAATGAAAAGGGCTTAAAGAAAAAACTCCCAAGAGGCTGAACTTCTTATGGCAAAGTTCAGGGATCCAAAACTTAGTCATAGAAGGGGATTGTATCATGCTCGTTGAGCCCCTACACAAATCTTGTTAGCTTTTCATGGGTTTTTATGGTAACATACTAACATGGAGGAACTTGTTAGAAAGTCTAGCCCATTTCTAGAGAGGTGGGAAATCAGGTGTTGTAGGCTATCTTAAAATAGGGCAACTGATAAATTTTCATACACTATGATTACTGCTACCTGAATTTAGAGCCTAATAGAGTTCTGAAACATCAGGTGTCGGGTTTGTGAGGTAATATTTTGAGGTTTGGAGATTTGTCTTTTGTGGGGGGTGAGTTGTTTAGGAGGGGAATTGGTTTCAAAGTGGGGGAGGGAAGCCGTGTTTGTTTTTGGGTTGATGATTGGTTGGGGTTGGGTCCTTTATCTTTGTCTTATTCTAGATTGTTTAGACTGGTGCTCAACAAGTGGACTTTGGTCAAAGATTGTTATACGGGTGAAGGGGGATTTGGGTCTTGGGATTTATACTTAGGAGGTTCTTGCATTAATTTGAGGAGTCTGAGTTTGTGTCTATGAAGACTATTCTTTCTAACGTCTTCTTTTGCAGAGATATAGCAGATTCTCGCATTTGGACGCTTAGCCCCTCCAGTGCCTTTTCTTTAGTCCTTCTCCAAGGAATTGGAGGGCTCTCCAAGTATCAGAGCTTCATTATCATTGGCTTGGTTAGGCTTGGCTCCTCCTAAGGTGGAGACTTTCGTGTGGTTGGCTTTATTTGGAAAAACTTCTACGGCAGACAACCTTAGATAAAGAGGATTGGATTCAGCGGCTCTTTCAGACTTATGTGTGTTGTGTGAGAAGGACAATGAGACGACAGACCATCTATTTGTGCATTGCAAGTTCTCTTACTCTTTGTGGTGTAGGCTTCTAGCATGGTGTGGTGTTCTATGGAGCTTCCCAAAGTCGTTGGTGGGGCTATTTGAAGCATGGCGGTTTTTTCCTTTTTTTTGGTAGCCGCTTGATTCCTTGGAGGCTTATCCCTTTTGTTATTTTGTGGTTGGTGTGGAAAGAGAGGAACAATAGGATTTTCAAAGGGTCTTTGTTGACCGTGGAAGATTTATCACAATTTGTGGTGGTTCAAGTTGCAAAATGGGCCTCCTTCAAGAAGGAATTTGACACTTTAAGGGCACGTTTGTGTACACACCCTTTCCGCGGAAAGAGGAAATTGCCACGTCAGCAAATTCCATAGAAATGAAAACATCGGAAAATGATTTCCATAGAATTTAGAAATTCATGTTTGGTGCAAAAAGAGTTTCCTCATTGAATTGGTGCAGATGTTGTTTGGTGCGGCTGTGGATTCCTTATAGAAAATCAAAATTTCTTATTTGGTGATATAATTTTTTGAAGAAAAATAACATAACATGTATATTATTTATTTAACATTAAATAATAATTTATATAAAGAAATAAAAAATGAAAGAGTTATAGGGTTTTTGGGTTGAAATGGACAAGAGTGAGGAAAAGAGGAAGAAGTTTTCCGAGGAAAACCATTTCCCATACCCCCCATGGGAAACCCATTTCCATAATTATTAAGGAAAATGCTGACGAGGCAGGAAAGCATTTCCGCGGAATTGTTCTGCACCAAACACCGGAAAAATAGGTTTTCCGTGGAAAATCGCCAACTTTTCCGCGGAAAAGCGTTACACAAACATGCCCTAAGAGTAAATGGTGAGATGCATAACCCAGAGGCTTCCTTATATTGTGGGAGAAAGAAGGTGAAAAAGGTGGTGCATTGGGTCCCTCCCATTGTAGGGGCATTGAAGCTTAATGTGGATGGAGCAGCTAAAGGAAAGCCTGGACCGGTAGGTATTGATGGGGTGCTTTGTGATAGTGGAGGTATTGTGTTAACTTTGTTCTCTAAGAAAGTTGGGATATTAAAGTCTAATGAGGCAGAGGTGTTGGTCATCTTAGAAGTTGTTCAAATGTTTGCCTCCTCCTTTAATTCAAGGTTAGAGGTGAAAAGCGACTCTCTCAATGCTATTTCGTGGGTGTCATCTTCAGATGCTATTCCTTGGAGAATTCAATTTTACCTTAATGAGATCAGAGCCTTAACGTCCTCGATTCAAGTGAAGTTCTAATATGTTGGGAAGTCGACAAATAGTTTTTGTTGATTCACTAGCTAAGGGATGAATAGGTCTTCTAACTTGGTAGCTTTTGCCGTGTGATGTTTCATTATTTTTGCTTTTCATTTTTGTGGTATAAATCTTTTATACCATCTTGTCATTTTGATTTATCTTGTGGGCTTCTTGTATTTGGCTTTCTCTTCTAATATAATTTACCGCACCTTTCAATAAGGGTGCACAAAAAATCCGTCGATCCGTAAAACCAATTCGATCCGCGGATTTTTAACCGAACCGAAGGTAAACGGATTGGTGACGGATTGAAAATCTTGTAATCCGTTAGCCACGGATCAATAATGGATTTCACCCTCAATCCGCGGATTCAATTCGATCCGATCCATTGACATTAAATATAAATAAAAAAAAACTTAAAAGGATATAAATATAAGTTAAGAGGTCTGTATATAAAAAAAAGAAAAAAAATTCAAGAGTCAAAATGTAATCCACTTTCATATATAAGTATAACAAATAAAACCCTAGACCAAATTTCACCTTAACCTTGAGAGCATGCTCTTCAAATTTTCTTTAACATTAGATTCAACGGATTGAATGTATTAATCCAATCTGATCCGGTCCTCTACAGATCGGATCGCAATGGTTTTTAACTGCCACGGATTGGTGACGGATTCCATTTCCATCAATCCGTAAGTAATGGATTGGTGACGGATTTGGCTTAATCCGAACCAATCCGATCCATGTGCCTTCATTAAAGATGCAAGCATCCGAAGGCTATGGAAATATATAACTCAAATTTTGCTTTGACAATCACAGGTGCAACTTGCATCTGTAGAGAATTAGCAGACGGGATGGAAGAGACGCTTTAAGAACTGATGAGAAGATCTAAGTTGGAGAGAAGTTACATTTTTTTTCTCATTCCTGCTTGATGCATTGTGTGTTGCTCTAAACTTCTGTAATGTTGCGTTTAATATAATCATCTTCCTAGTAATATAGAAAGAAAGAGAAATCTTTAGGACTAGGTATTTTTCACATTTTTCCCTAGAATGAAACTCTTGTTTCCAGGGAGAGCAGTCATGACATTAACTTCTTTCTCCACAGCTGGTATGACTAGGCCAAAAGCCAACTTCCACAATCATGCCCAAACAAACCTTTTCGACGGGAGTTCACCCTCAACCATATAGGTAACAACAGTGTAAAGCTGCAGCCATTCTATACCTTCATCAATATCTTAAAAACTTGGAAATCTGGAATGACTTTGAAGGCCAGGAAGCACATTGAGCTCACCAAACACAGTGGCTTAAGAACCAAGTTGAATAGAGTGACTCTGGGCGAGTAAAATGAGTTTTTTTAACCACCATAAGGAGAATGAACATAACAAAAAGCCATACTCAACACATGTTCATGCTCAGACTTGCTTTTCAAACAAGCCTTTAAGTCAGTGTAACCAATATCCATCTATTATCAACCTGCAAAAATTAGAGAGAAATGACAGCACTCTCCGATCAATCAAACACCTCCTCTACCTCATAGCAGTCTTTCCACTCTTGAGTTGGTGAAATGCAAACATAGCTATGGATTAGTCTCAAAATAATACATACAACAAACTCAATTCAAACCCTTTGCAACTAAGTTAATGTGGCCAGAAGAGAAGAGATAAGGGCTTCAACAGAGGGTCATATAGGCAAAACACTACTTCAATGAGAAGAGCATGATTGTGGTGGGATCTTATCAAGTATTTGTAGGGCTTCCTTCATTGAAGGCCTCTTCTGTGGGGTCACAGATGCACAGCTAAACCCAAGCTTAAAACACGCCAGAAGGGCCTCCTCCTTGCCTTCCATGTCATCCCTCAGAGCCACATCTACCATCTTCAATACCCGATTCTTCTCTCCAGAAATGATGTTCCATTCACTGTTGATGCTGCCACTTACTTCTGTGTCTGAGAACACCTTCCCTGAGAGGAGCTCCAATAAAACTATTCCAAATGAGTAGACATCCCATTTTGAGTTTGGTTTCAAGTTCTTAAGTGACTCAGGTGCATGGTAAGGTGATGTGCATCGTGTAGAAACACTGGGGATGGCCCCAGTTGACGGCGCATCTTGGTGGTTGTCTCGCGGAAGTGAGGAAGACCTTTTGCTGCCAAACTGTGTGGCCAAGCCACTAGTACCCTTGCTGGGGTTGTCACTTGATGCCAGCTTATCCATGCCGAAGTCACTGATCTTTGGCTCCATGTCTTCACCAAGCAGGATGTTGCTTGGTTTCAGGTTTCCATGGAAATACTTCTTCTCGTGGAGGTACATTAATCCCCTGGCTACCCCCCTTGCTATTCTGACCCGGATATCCCATGACAGCTGACACGGAGTGGAACCCTGCTTCTCTGCTCTCATCAAAACAACCAGCGCATTTTGGTAAAACCAATCAGTTTCTGCTGGGGGATGCCAGCCAAAATCTACTCCAAATTGCAATCAAGAATTTTGATATTTGCAGGAGTCCACTAATAAATAATAAATAAATCGATAACAGGCACTGCCATGGATGCTCTAACCTGCCCTTTTATCACCTTTATCCAAATGAACATTATCTTTCAGCAGACCATGCAAATTGTATAATTCCACTGTATAGGAACTACTGTTTACCGTCTGTTTTTGGGCATTGACAAAGTACCAATGGGGAGAGCTGAAAACTTTGTGAGCAACTTCAAATTCAGGAAGGCAGCAGCACCCCTTCGATAGCTGAAAGTGGGGTTACCCTATATTACAGGTGTCACCAGATAATTGGTCCATATGGCTCACATGGGTTCAGTTCTAAAGAGGCGAGACCAATCAGTTCCAAATCTAGGATCAAACGTGGTCCATTTAAAAGTGCACAAGGCACATGGGGCCCACTGCTCTCTTCCCCTTCCATGCCTTTCACAGGCTAAACAAAATAGGAGTCCGGATGAAACTGGGAGATATGTTTCACCCAATCCAAATTCGCCAACTGTATAAAATCTCATGCCAACTAATACACCCTCTCAATTGCCTCTTTGGAATGCGAAAACTAAGGAAGAGATTTTACACAATTGGTGAATTTGGATTGAGTAAAACAATATCTCGTTTCTACGAAGCAAGGGATCCAGACTCAAACAATAGGCATCAAAATTGCTATTATGCTGAGGAGGTAAGCAAGAGTGCACCTAAAACATACCAACCTTAAGGCATTTGCAATTTTGTTAAGGTTGTTCGTTTCATGTGATTGAATACCAAGGATTGTAATGCTGTAAGTGATTAAAAATGAAGAACAAAAGGTGGATATCCAAAAATACCATCAAATAACCTACCTTGAGTGAAAATTGAATTTAGGGAAGATGGGAAATGAATACTCGGCAATCACCCTAGTAATTCAATACACTTCTTATGTTTGGTTTGGATTTGGCTTGACATTTCCAACCTAATTAAAAAAATAGGTAGGGTTTAGGCTGAGTCAATATACTTTTCAACCTGCCAACCCTTCACAAACCCAGTTGCGTTAATTGTTGCCCACCACCCCAATTTGAACTCAACTTGTTAATTATGAGTTCAGTTGACACTTTTAACTTCTATATTAGGTTCACTTGAAATTGCAACATGATCATTAAATAAGTTGGTCTAGGTTTAGCCTATACATGTTACCCATACTGCTCATCACCCTGACCCCACTTGACTCATTGCCAGCCTCAACTTCAAGTGCATAATTATTTAATAATAATGTAAGCAATTGTAAATAACTGAGTGAGTGTCAAATTAAGGTTAATGTCAATTTATGGGAAGTGAGAGTAAACATTTTGTATTTGTCAAAGGTAGAGCCCACTATAGGAATGGAGCGTGAAAAATAATGGCTTAAAAGGAGCCTGATTAGAGAGTAGTTCTTTTATACGTGGAGAAAAAATACATAACAATTATGAAGATAAATCTTGTAGTGGGCTTGCCTTTGAGCAAGTCTGAATTGTTTATACTCTCATGCATCTATGAATAACACACTTTCATTTGACACTTATCCAACTATTTACGACTGTTTAATTTACACATCAAATATATATGCGCTTAACACATCAATAAAGTTTGATGCTCTCAAACCAACAAGTGATGCACTGAACTATTAAAGCTCACACTTGAAAACCACGGTTTTATCAAGGTTGGCTAGAAAACTGAAAACTTAGACTTGATTTCTCTAAACTAAAGTTTTGCTTTATTGAGTCTTTTCGTTTAATTTGAAACATTTAAAAACTGACTAGCCTTCCCCTCAAACATGAGCAAACTCACCCAAGTCATGAGTCGACAAGCCAAGTTTTCCAACCTTGGGTTTTATAAGTGATATTTCTGAAAAAGACTACTCTTTTACAATAGAAGGTTATTTGTGTCATTATCAAATAGATTTTACTAAAAAGGCTAACTTTTATCAAAGTCTAATAATTAGAACACACCACAGTTTTAGTTAAATAGAATGCATCCAACTACTTAAAAAAATGAGTAAAGCATCCCTTGAGAAAACTTCCCAATGGCTACATAGACATTTTTTTAAATACTAAAAATGCCCACATGCAATGCCAGACGAATGAAGGGGAACCCGATCCTCTACTACATTCGGACTATAATATCTTTATTGCTTTTTAAAATAAGACACGTGGTAGAGTTGATGGGGCCAATTGGCCCTACCAAATACAAGAGAGCTTTGAAATCTACCTATTTGGAAAAGAAAAAAAAATCAAAACCATTGTCCATTGCCAAGTGTTCAATCTAAGACCATAAAATCGATAGTTGAAATAAAAAATTTGTCCTATATTTCATGACCTTAAATCGAACATTTGACAGTGCATTGTAGATTTTTTTTTCTTCTAACAAATGGCTAAATCTCAAAGCCCTCTTGTATTTGGTAAGGCCAGTGGGCCCCACAAACTCTGCCATGTGTCATATTTTAAAAAGCAGACATCATAATCTAAAAGTAGTAGGAGACAGAATCCTATCTTCTTTAGTCCTACAACGTTGTGTACATTTTTAATATTTTGACAATATTGAAGTTATATACTGAGATACCAAAAGTTTCCTTGAGAGCATTTCAATCATTCTATGTGGATAGTAGTAGCATGCATCCTATTCAAAACGGGAATGTATCGCAATCGCTAATTATAACAAATTAAGAAATTTAATACATTGTAGGGCCAATCGTTTAGTTGGAATTGAATTCTTAGAATCCCCAAAAAAATCCCTTCTTGTCCATGAGAGATAGACAAGACGTTATTAAATAGTCTTCTTTTGATGGGTAATAATTGTCACCCATCACCCCAATATATAAAATCTAACAAAGTAATGGTCCGTCCAATCTACCGGAAAGTTTTCTTCAGCACATGCACTCCTGTGACAAACAACACTAGTGCACACCCCTAAGTGCGTAGGAGAAAATCATTCCCCATCAACCAACATCTTCACCTTAGATCTGTCACTCCTTACCTATTTAGGGTGCATCTAAACACAGATGTTTTTTTACTTGATGCAGATACACAGTTTTCTAAGTTTGTCAGTTAAAAGTTTTTTATCCCTATGAAGGGTGGGTGTACGGCCTATTTGCACCCACCCTAAGAGAAGAGAAAGCAAAGTAGAAAGAGGGACTCTGGCCTCGGGATTCGCACCAGGAGGTTGCAGCACGTGTCGTTGCTGCAGTGTTTCTCCTTGTCTCGGTACACGTGCCAGTTTTTTTTTTTTTCTGCTGTTGACTTGGTTTCAGGACACATGGTAATTCAATGAAGAGAAAGCATGTTGACTTGGGATGCGTGCAGCAACTAGATCCCAGCAAATTAGGTCGGATTTGGCCAAGTCTGGGTCGAGTTAGACTGACCCTTGCAGCAGAAGCCCATAGTGCTGAAAATTGCAGGTACAGGCTGATATATTGCTTGCGTCAGCAGGCGCGGTCAATGGTTAAATAGCAATTTGACCATCCATAACTTTTTTATCCGGATTCGGATGGACGAGCCTGTTGGTTCTGCAGAATCGTGGTGACGAGCACTATCCATTGGCGTTGACAAATTTGGGATCCAATGGTCAGATATTTTTCAGACCTTTTGCAGTCATCTTTGACGTTCGAATTTTTTTGCGCGATATCTGGGTCATCTGAACTCCGATGGACGATCCGTTTGCACCTGCGGACTTCTGGCAACAAGATCTATACAGAAGCAGTGGGAGAATGACAATCCAACGGTTATAAAATTTCTTGGTTAGCGGATCGCGATTAGTAGTATCTTGACTTTTCTTTTATTAATGTGTTGGATTTGTCTTATAAAATCTGCACTATATTACCTTACCAATAGCGATATCTTCGATGAGGATATTATGCTGGGGTGGATAGCCAACTTCGTTAGAGTATTAGAAGAAATCCTCGAAATGAAGATAATTAATGAGAAGAAATCAAAGCAAAGTGGAAATCTCTCCTCAGTGCAAACAATGTTGATGAGTATGCATCCTTGTATGGAAGTTACAAAAGCGCTGACATTTTTTGAGACAGATAAGCCTGCACCATTGCTTCATTGGATGAATTTGCCGGACATGGGTCACTTGATTGCGTCATGGTATAATGTGGTTTTCATTTTGATTAGTGAATCACAGAGCATGACGTGTCTTCCTCTACGGTCTGCACCACCACCACCACACGAACAACATGTAATTTGCATTGGACATGTCAATCAGAACCACTTTGTGGAGGTATCCTTGGTTCCCAATCCTCCAATGCCCCCTATCATGATCCAATGGGGTGCATACAAACACCAATGTGCAGCACAATGGGCTTTAATTTATGAAGAAAACTTTGAAGACTACAAGCGGATATGGAATCCATCTACTGTAACCCAACTTACTGTACATTTGGATTCTGATTAGTATTGTTTGAAGACTATTTTGTTGTTGATTCTAATTAATATTGTTCGAAGCCAATCTAGACCATCCATTCTACGTTTTTCTGTTCTCTGATTTTTTTTTTTTTTTACTTAGTAATTTTGACTGTGGTTGATTTAGTAATTTTTCCTTTTTCGTTATAATTTATTGTTATCTTAACATTATCTATTTAATAATTTTTTAAATCTTTCTTAATCAAAAGATAACCACAAATTATAAGATATAATCCTAAAGCAAGTAATAGTAATAAAACAAAAAAAAAATACGATTTAGACAAAAAAAAATGAAAAAATATAAGTAATAATAATAAAATAAAATAAAAAACGATTTAGACAAAAAAAATATAAAAATTATAAGTAATAATAATAAAAGAAAAAAAAAGATTTAAACAAAAAAATCAAAAAATATAAAGTACACAAAAAATCTAAAAAAGTTGATGGGACACATCATAAAGTAAACAATATAAAAAAATTAAACAAAATTAAATTAAAAAACATAAAAATTAAAAAATTTACCAATCATTCACTTGTCCCTTTCATTTGAAAGGTCAAATTCCCTCATAATCACCTGTATGGAATAGGAAGGAAAAAAGAATAATTCTATACACAGATGGATTTTTGCTACTTGCAGATGCACAATTTTTTAAGCTTGTCAGTTAAAAGTTTGATTTGACTTCAAACACAATTTTTTTCTTTCTATTCCATACGGGTGATTATGAGGGAATTTGATCTTTCAAATGAAAGGGACAAGTGAATGATTGCTAAAAAAATTTAATTTTATGTTTTTTAATTTTATTTTGTTTAATTTTTTTATTCTGTTTACTTTATGATGTGTCCTATCAACTTTTTTGGATTTTTTTGTGTACTTTATATATTTTTTTAAATCTTTTTTTTTCTTTTTTTATTATTACTTATAATTTTTATATTTTTTTGTCTAAATCGCATTTTTTTATTTTTTTTTGTTTTATTATTATTACTTTTATTTTTTTTTGTCTAAATCGTATTTTTTTCTTTTTTTGTTTTATTATTATTACTTGCTTTAGGATTAAATCTTATAATTTGTGGTTATCTTTTGATTAAGAAAGATTTAAAAAATTATTAAATAGATAATGTTAAGATAACAATAAATTATAATGAAAAAGGAAAAATTACTAAATCAAACATAGTCAAAATTACTCAGTAAAAAAAAAAAAAAACAGAGAACAGAAAAACATAGAATGAATGGTCTAGATTGGCTTCGAACAATATTAATTAGAATAAACAACAAAATAGTCTTCAAACAATATTAATCAGAATCCAAATGTATAGTAGGTTGGGTTACAGTAGATGGATTTCATATCCGCTTGTAGTCTTCAAAGTTTTCTTCATAAATTAAAGCCCATTGTGCTGCACATTGGTGTTTGTATGCACCCCATTGGATCATGATAGGGGGCATTGGAAGATTGGGAACCAAGGGTACCTCCACAAAGTGGTTCTAATTGACATGTCCAATGCAAATTACATGTTATTCGTGTGGTGATGGTGGTGCAGACCGTAGAGGAAGAAACGTCATGCTCTATGATTCAAATCAAAATGAAAACCACATTATACCATGACGCAATCAAGTGGCCCATGTCCGGCAAATTCATCCAGTGAAGCAATTATGCATACTTATTTGTCTCAAAAAATGTTAGCGCTTCTCTTATGTGCGAAAGCCTTTTGTAACTTCCATACAAGGATGCATACTCATCAACATTGTTTGCACTAAGGAGAGATTTTCACTTTGCTTTGACTTCTTCTCATTAATTATCTTCATTTTGAGGATTTCTTCTAATACTCTAACCAAGTTGGCTATCCACCCCAGCATAATATCCTCATTGAAGATATCGCTATTGGTAAGGTAATATAGTGCAGATTTTATAAGACAAATCGAACACATTAATAAAAGAAAAAGTCAAGATACTACTAATCGCGATCGCTAACCAAGAACTTTTATAACCGTTGGATTGTCATTCTCCCACTGCCTCTGTATAGATCTCGTTGCTAGAAGTCCGCAGGTGCAAACGGATCGTCCATCGGAGATTAGATGACCCAAGTATCGCACAACAAAATTCGAACGTCAAAGATAACTGCAACAGGTTTGAAAAATATCTGACCATTGGATCCCAAATTTGTCAAGGTCTGAAAAATATCTGACCATTGGATCCCAAATTTGTCAACGCCAATGGATAGTTCTCGTCACCACGATTCCGCAGAACCAAACCGCTCGTCCATCCGAATTCGGATGAAAAAGCTATGGATGGTCAAATTGCTATTTGACCATTGACCAGGCCTGCTGACGCAAGCAATATATGAACCTGTACTAGCGGTTTTCAACACTATGGGCTTCTGCTGCAAGGGTCAGTCTAACCCAACCCAGACCTGGCCACATCCGACCTAATTTGCTAGGATTCGGTTGCTGCACGCATCCCAAGTCAACAACATGCTTCTCTTTATCGAATTACCATGTGTCCCGAAACCAAGTCAAAAGCAAAAAAAAAAAAAGTGTATCGAGACAGGGAGAAACACTGCAGCAACGACACGTGCTGCAACCTCCTGGCGCGAATCCCGAGGCCAAAGTCCCTCTTTCTACTTTGCTTTCCCTTCTCTTAGGGTGGGTGCAAATAGGTCGTACACCCACCCTACATAGGATGAGTGTAACTACCAACACCCAAATAAAAAACTTTCGACAAACTTAGAAAAATGTGTATCTGCATCAAGTAAAAAAGCATCTGTGTTTAGATGCACCCACCTATTTAATAGTCCTTCTACAGAACTCATTTTCCTATGAATTGAAAACATAAAATGCTATATTTTCAATAAATGATCAATTCCTCAAAGGCAAATCCCATTTAGACTGCACCTCCTCAAAGGCTGAAAGGGTAGTTTCCCTCTACTACACAGATGCCAAACATTCTGGCTTCAAGCCTGCAGATTTTTAACGGTGAAAACCTTTGGGTAATTGGAAAATTGGTATCCATTTACATCCTGTATACCCAGACCCAACACTGCGAAATAAAAGACTCGGAAATAGTGTGAGACGTAGACAGACAGTGTTCTAGTTCATACCTAACCAGTAACCTGACCCTCTAGCCTTTTTCATACCATGCCATGCCCAGAGGAATAAAAAGAGAGAGCACTTCTCCTACTACAATATCGCTAACATGCGCAGGTGGTGATGGATGATACTTACTGAGGAATGCGCTAGCCAAGCTTCCATTGGTTGCATAGTCGAAGATGACCAGCTTGTCGTCCTCTCCCCAGTAAAAGCCCCGAATGCGAAGGATGTTCGGGTGGCGCAACTTAGCAATGACCCTCACCTGGCTCTCGAAATCCCTCGAGCTCCCCACGCCGCTCTCTCCCATCCTCCTAACCGCAAATGTCGTCCCGTCGTCCAGCACCGCCTTGTAGACAATGTTCGACCCCGTCGCGCCGAGCACGTACGCCGACGCTTTCAGCAGCGTCTCCAGCTCCAGCTCCGACTCTCCGTCCACCGTCACAAGTCTTCCTCCTCCAATCCTCTTCTGCTGCTGTTCTGCTTCTTGTTGAAGATTGCAGCTCTGCTCCTCCTTTTCCTTCTTTTCACTCTCTCTTTCTTGTTGGTTCTCTTCTTCCTTCTCTGATTCCGTCGATTCTTCGTCGCCATTGCTGCTGCTACTGCTATCGCCGCCTCCTCTCTTCTGTAGACACCACAGCCCAAAATGTGTCGTCGGAGAAGATGGTGGTGAAGAAGACGCACCGTTTTTGTCCTTTTCCTTGGATTCCAGTTCGGTCGTTGTCTCTTCTGTCTGTTTCTTCCTACTGTGATAGATGTAGAGAAAGACCATAGAGACAATGCCGATTCCGACCAGATCCCCGACGACGATTCCGGCGATCGTCCCCGGCCTCAGCCCTCCTTCCTTATGCGGATGGCTCGCGTTCCCTCCGGCAGCCGATGCGCCGCCGCCGCCGGGGCTGCCGAGGGTTTTTGGGATCGCGGCGATCGCGAGCGGAGACGTGGTAACATTGGGCGGAGTGGAGAGAGTCGAAGGGATGGAGCAGGGGTTCTTTACCGGTTTCCCGCATAGATCAGGATTTCCGGCGAATGAATCCGGCTTCTGGTTGAGGAAAACGCCGGTCGCCGGGATCTCTCCGGTCAGGTTGTTGAAGGAGAGATCCAAGCTCGCGTTCACCGGAGTCCGCGTAGCAAACTCCGGCGAGATCCCGCCGGAGAGCCGGTTGTAGGAGAGATTCAGCGACCGGAGATTTCCTCGGGCGAACTGCGGAGGCAGCGATCCGTTGATAAGGTTGGAGGACAGATCGGCGAATTGGAGCGACTGGAAGCCGTCGCCGGGGACTCCGCCGGAGAAGTAGTTGTTGCTAAGGCAGAGGAGGGTGAGGTTCGGGAGCGCCGTGAGAGCCGCAGGGATCTGTCCGGCGAGGGCGTTGTCGGAGAGGTTGAGGGTTTGAAGGCTGCGGAGGTTGGCGACGAGGGGAGGGATTTCGCCGGAGAGCTCGTTGTTGGAGAGGGAGAGGGTTTGGAGGTCGGTGGCGTTGAAGATGGAGTAGGGGAGGGTGCCGTTGAGGAAGTTGTCTGAGAGGTCTAGGTGGCGGAGGCGGGGGAGGAGGCCGAGGTCGGAGGGGATGGAGCCGAGTAGGCGGCTGCCGGGGAGGGCTAGGGCGGTGACTCGGAAGTCGGGGACGTCGCCGAGGAAGAAGGAGCAGGTGACCCCGCGCCACTCGCAGGGAGAGTCGTCCAAGGCGTTCCAGGTACTGAGGAGGGAGAGAGGATCAGAAAGTACAGAGGATTTGAAGGAGAGGAGGAGAAGGCCATCCGAATTCAGAGAGGCAAATGCCAAAGGAAGGACAAGGAAAAGGAATGCAGATGTAGTAGTGATTGTATGAGACTGGAAATGGTGTCTGATACTGATACAAGTCATGTTGTATTCTGCAAGAGAATCATTGTCTTTCTTCCTCCCTCCTCTTCTTCTTCTTCTTTCTGTAGGAAAGAGGGGAAAAGAAGGGAGGGATTTGGTGGTGGTATGGTACTACAGTCTACAAACAAAGTGAGTGATTGAGAAGTGTGTTGCTGGTGGCTTGGATTTGGTTGGATGAGGTTCGCTTACTGCATGCCCTGTAAAGTGACTCCGGAGAGGAGGAGATTTAACCGCATTTTACTTGGTGGGAGGAAAGGGCAAAAAGCAGCACGTGACCAGGGGAAAGAGACTAGACCGGACAGAGGAAGAGAGGTTTTTCTCTTAAATGCATCATTCCTTGTTATGATGTAATGCGGACCATAGTCCACAATAATTGACTTGTGACCTTTATATGATATGATGAGTCTAGCTGGCATTAGGCTTCTTGGCTAGTATTATTATAAACCTGTATTTGGTAGCATCAATACTTGCTACAGGAAGTTCTTTTGTGGGAAATGCTTTGAAAATTCTTGGTGCGGAGGCTGTCACCTTCAACGTTGTTGGAATTATGTTTCTGATTGATTGGGAGAACTTTCAAATGTTATATGGTTTTTAGAGGGTCAAATAACTCGTGTTTGACCTTTTAATTTTGATGAAGATGTTATCTTAATCAAGATTTCTTGAGAATTTTTAAAACCCAACAATTTATTAGAGATGCGGGAAACTCTAATTGCTGTCTGCTCACATGCGTGTAACGTTCTATTTCAAACATATGAAGAATTGGAGAAACCTGAGAAAGGACACCATTATCACCTTATTGAAAATATTAGCCTCCTAATCAAACAAACCTTTGGATGAGCAGGGCTGGACTATTATTTTGCCGAGTCCATGTCATACAAAAGAGAGAATTTCTCTAGAGTGGACTGCAGCTCTATGGCGACAGCTTGAGCCCACCCTTGATCAATTAGCTCCTTTTAACACTCTTATTCACAAATCACAAATATCTGTCAGACTTGGCTATTGGAATTTTTCCTCATTATTGGTTTAAGTATAAAAAAATATAAATGGTTAAAAGACCATTAAATTTTATGACCGTTTAATCTATGCAATAAGATAATATGAAGGAGTTAACTTTTGTGTGACTCTTATCCATGAGAAGACTTTTTGGCGTCCCAATGACCCCTTAATTAAACAAATTAATTTCTTAATTCTGGACAGAAAGAGAAGCTCATGTGAAGAATTACACAAAGGAGGAAGACGTTCTCCATGGAAATCCCCTTCCCGCGTAATTATTCTCAAAATGATGAAATGATGGGAGTAGTTTTCACCTTTCAAGTTAAAGTTGGGAAAAAATAGCCCCTCATTTTTCTAAAGCCGAGGGAATCTCAGTGCTTGTTGATTGCTACATGCCAAAACACGTTGGGCTCCCTTGGGACCCGGTGGCTTATCAGATACCTGAAATTTCGCCCATGTCCCATGTCCGGCAAAATCAAAAGGGGCGGTAGAAAGGACCACAAAACTATTGCATTTTCAAAACATATGGACTATGAAGTATGGAGCCAAGTTAAAAGTCAGGAACTGGCTCTTTGTTTTCCGAGCAAGGGTGCACTATCTGACACAAGTGAATGGAGAAATTCCCTCTCATATCATGGCTTTTACTTGCTTTACAGCAGAAAGTGAAGTACTACCGAGTCCTAAAGCTGAGTTTTAGTTTGATGGAAAGCATAAAGCCCATGCTGTCTTGTGACTAAAAGGCTATAATTGGGCTTTAAATCGGTGGAAATTAGCATTTATGGAGAGATGGCTTTGTACCGAAAAAGAGTAATTTCCTTGAATCCAAACGAATTAGGGGTGGGGTCCCCTTGTATCTGTAAGCCTTTTTGGTGGGTGACATGCTTTAAGGCATTTTTAAGTATTTTTCCTCTTTTTATGTTTTATCCCTCTTTTTGTGCAAGCCGAGAGACTTGTTTGTAGGACCGCGATGCTTTTCATGCAGGCATGGGAATCGGTTAGGAGTTTGGGCCTAGGGGTCGCAGTGGACCGGGGAAAAATGGGTATTCGTCCAAACCCGTCCCGTTTGGACCGGGGATGGACTATACGTATTGGACGGTGGACATATACGGGGATACCCGTATAAACCCGTGCGGGGATGGAGGTGGAGATGGACTTACCCTTACCCCCGCCCCGCCCCGCCCCATCCCCGTTACCCGCTAAATAAATATATATATATATAAATACTCTTTTTAGTCTTTTAGCCCTAATTTATTTGCTCCTTCAGCCGCCCACCTCTTCGACTCTTCCTCTAACGATCAGCCAGCCTTCACATCTCAGGGAAGTCTACTGAAAGTGTCATAATATTTCTCATACCCTTGATTCAGGTGTGATCTCCTGTTGCAAGGAAGCTGGGGGAAGGCTAGAAGGGAAAAAAAAAAAAGGCTTAGGCTTAGGCGGATACGGGGGAAGCGGGGACGGGGACGGGGACGGGGATTATAAATTTACCTGCGGACGGGGATGGGGATGAAAATTATACCCGTTAGCGGGGGTGGACCGGGGATGGACGAAGATTTTTTAAGCGGGTACGGGGATGGAGACCATGCCCCCCACCCCCGCTTCGATCCATTGACATCCCTATTTGGACCCTTTCTCTAGAGAAGGGTTTTCAGCAAAATTGGTAGAAAAGTTGTTCTCCCTCTGTTAGTGGTGAATGCCTCAGATGGACCACTATGTATAAAAATATGAGTTATGACATTTGTTCCAAAAGCGGTGTAGTTTTAAATATTTTTCACATTGTTGTTCGTACAAAAATGATATAATATTGCACGGCCTAGGATATCGTTTAAGGCAGTATATGTGATATCGCATGACCCTAATATATCATACGGCCTTAATATATCGCACGATTCGATATATGTGATATCGCATGACCTAAGATGTTGAATGAACAATTTTACAGGAAATACTTAAACTTTAACAATTAATGTGTGATTAATATTGGATTTAAGGACCATTGTACCGGCAATATCCCAAAAAACAAATTTCAAAGGACCTCATGTAAAATGACAAATAGAGTTTTTTTTTTTTTTAACCCCTTACTATACCTTACTTTGGATACACATACACTTTAAGGTTTATTTGTTTGCACTAAAATACATAGAGATTGAGTTCATAGGATTCATAGCATTAGTAGTTAAAATTAAATACTAAAATTAGTTTTCAAAAATAAGCATCAAACAATCTTTCCTTCTAGAAAAATAAAATAAACAAAAGATATTAAATGAACTACTAGAGTAATGGCTGGTTTTTCATTTCCTAGTTTTTTTTATTTATTAATGAGAGTTTATTTGATGCTCATGCTTAAAAAGTCACATTTGATCTTCATTTTCAACTACTTATTATATGAAATATATGTATTCAGTTTCTATATATTTTAATACAAATAAACAGACCTTTAAATAAACACAGTACCAAATTAAAGTGGTTTAAACTTTCATTAGTAGAATTACTAAAAGATAATTTAATATTTATTTATTGACTTAGATTTTTTTAAGACAATGATCAAGCACAAAAGACCATAACTTTGAAATTACCGCAAAGGTTGTGACACTACAAAAGTTTGGCCTAAAGTTTCCTCGATAGCATAAGAAATGAGGAGTTCTTCACAATAAAAAAGAAAAATTAGTTCGACTGTCTTTTGACACAGGTTTTCACCATTGGTAAGCGGGAAATGCCCATCTGTGGTGACCTTAAAACCCTAACTCAGCTCTCCCAAGACCCCAATTGTTATAAACTATACTTTGTCCTCACTACATTACTCAGAGAATCTTGTTTTTAATTTAATGTTTGATGTCCATCCAGCACTTGTCCTTTTACATTTCCCTTCTTGACACCCCTCACATGCAAATATCCATTCTACCGATTTGCCTGTCAGGGTCTCAGGGATCACAGATTCACACTGTCTACATGAGAAGATCCATGACAATTAGCAAAGGGGCCTCAGCTCTTGGACCTTAGGATTGGGTAATCAATATGTAGATAAATGACAATCATGTAAGATATGTCAGGAAATGTACAGTCAATTTGATGGCCCCTTCAGAGCAACACAATCCAAGTAGGCCCAGGATCAGCCCGGATGCCTAAAACCTCAGCCCAAACTGGGTCCAATACATGGAAAGTGATATATTGCATGAATGGTTAATAGTGTATGAGAGGAAAAAAAAAAATCTAAACTGATAAGAACTTTTTTGTACTCTGGCTTGTCGGTGGGAGGACTTGCAGCTTATAGGTCCAAATATTGGTCTCAGATTCAAATGACAATCATTGTTGTGAGTTTCAGTAACTTGAGCAAGCCTGGCTGAGTACTCAGTCTGACTCGTACGAGTTGGACCTGCCCAGTTGATTCAATTTGGCTTATTGTGGACAAGGGAAAACTAGTTGCTTAGTTGCTTACAAGTTACATCGTAAGCCTGACGGGGCACTCGCTGGCTGACCGGTCCAGATACCTTGAGTGTCTCTCACGGGCTTCTCCTTCTTGGGATGTGTAAAACTCCACCGCTCGGCCCATATTTTGATAATATGAATAGTTCAAAATGAATGCTATGACTAGTTATATATAAGATTTGTGTTAATTACATTGTCGGTCATGTCTCTATTTTATAGTGAGCCCGTTTCCTATTGAGGTAAAATTTGAAGTTATATAACTTGAGGGAATGGCGTTCTTTTTTAACGATTTGAATTATCAATAAGTGGGATCCTGGTGGTGATAGAGAAAAATCTTGAGTTGAAGAAGCATACCATCACGGTGAGGTCCCCCTAAAACAAATACACCCTCGCTGACATGGTGGTTGTTGCAAAGGTAACATAGCATATTATGCAGCGCATGTATTTGGGACACACTGGCCAAAGCTGATCCAAAAGACAGCTGCTAATAAGATATCCACCAATCAAACCTTTGGGACATTGCAAGCCATTTGGTCCAGATTGAAAAAAATGAGCGGTAGTAAAAATAAAAATAAAAATAAAAGATAAAAGATAAAAGAGAGAAGTTTCTAGTTTAACTATTCTTTTAATAAATTTAGATTGGGTAAAAAAAAAAAAAAAAACTTCACAGATGACCCATCAACATATGCCCGTTTGGATCCCATCTTCTCAACATGGCTAATCAACAAATTCTGGTCTAGTTGGCCCTGCAAACATGTCAGGGGTCTAAATAAAAGAAAGAACTTTCATTAGGCAAGATTAGAAAGGTGGATATGGCATAGAAGTTGTTCCATGAGATGAGATGGAAATGATTATGTCATTTTTTTTCAATCATAGTATGATTCTCCTAAGTTACCTCATCTGCTTCTTCTTTTTTTTTTTCTATTTCACAAGCTCATAGATATTTTGGGGAAATCCAATAAAGTGGCTGAGGCTGAGGACTGAGTAGTAGTCCCATGAGAGTAAGACATAACACTGCAATGGGCTATGTTTAACTTCTTTTTTTTTTGGGAGTGGGCTATGGATACTTGCTGGTTAGTTTAAAGGCAGAAAGAAAAGAGTACAATGTGAGTCATGGGCCCTTTGTATCCTCCGTTACTACTCACAGGTGGAGCAGTCACATAAAAATAGGACCTGATCTGATACTTGACACGTGAGTGGCCCCATGATATATTCCAAAGGTGGAATTATCGATTTTCCGTTGACAAAATCGCTTTCATGTGAGCATTGTCATTCTGCACTGCCTAAAAACCAAACTAACTGAAAGACGGAACCTTGAGATCAACAACCTTGGTTATTATTCTAAGCAACGTGAAGAATCAGTGATGTTCTGAAAACAAAGCAAGCTTAGGATCAGTGACGGATCCAGGATTCAAAATCACTGGGGGCACGATTAAGTAGTAGGGGGTCCAGGGGCAGTGCCCCCGGAAATTTTTTTTGGGTTATTTATAAATGCACAAGGAGCAATCAGTGACAATTTTTTTTTGAACCTGCTATAGCAGTTGGACATATTTAAACACACAAAGAGCAACCGAACATATAACATACAACAGAAACTAGAAAATAGATGTATAGTTTGTGACAGCCACTTGCAAAGAAATAATTAATTAAGCTCAAGAAAATTCATACACAAGTCAACTCTTCTAACTATTTTAGCTCAATGGGTTTTTCCTGTAAAGAGATTGTTCCGCTTTCCTAGAAGAGCTGCGACTCAGCGATTACTACTGTTAATTTTCTTTGGCATTAGCCCTTGCAAGAGACTAAGAACGCGGTGATGCTATAAGAAAGTGATTAAAAAAATCAAAATTGGAGAGGACAATATGAAATATTTAAAGTTAATATTGGGCTACAAAAATCCATTTGGGGCCCAAAAAATTCATTGGGGGCCTTATGGAAAAAATTAGTGGGCCCCACCAAAATTAGAACTAAAGTTTAGAAATCCACTGGGGGCCCAGTGGTAATACACTGGATCCGCCTCTACCTAGGATATCCATTGCCAGCCTAAGAACTATTCCATGGAGGATACATACATGACCGCACACATAGTACCCGGATAACTCAACGGTTAGGAGTCGAACTCGAGACCTTGGGAGCGAACCCAAGGCTCAAACCAACTAAGCCTCCGGCCACCGCCTTGATGGCAAAAACCAAAGCAATTATTGCCACTGCATTTAGGCATCCATTTGGTCGTTGCAGTGTTGTTATTTAAACCATTGAATCACTTTATGAGAATACCATCGCTAATAGAGTATCCATTAAGTCAATTATTACCTTTTTAGTTCAAAGTTACACGCTGTGAAAAGTTTCAAGTATAAGAGTTGTGATTAATGTCTCGTGTATGTGAATCTCATCCACACACATATGGGTCACATTTAATAATATACATAAGGGTTCATGTTCATCTCATAAACAATTATGTTATTTTGTATTAATTATGTACAACCATTAATCAAATTCCAAAAATCAATATGTCGTCATTCGTGGGCTACCGGTACTCTTGCTCATGGAGTCTTACCCTCTGGGAAGGGGGGGGGGAGGAAAAAAATGGGAGGAAAATGGAGGGAAAATGATTTTGGAGGGTGTTTGGGAAGGGGGGAGGGAAAATGGGGGAGGGGGAAATGGAGGGAAAAAGGAATTGCTTTCCCTCAAAAATTTTCCCCCAAAAATAGGAGGGAAATGACGGGAAAAGAGGGAAAAGTTCTGGAAATGACTAAACTGCCCTTTTACTCTAATAGAATTTTTTTTAAAAGCAAGGATAAAATGGTCTTTGTCTCTGTACCTCACAAACAAACAAAATTATACTTTTTCACTTTTCTTCCCCTTACTTTTTTACTTCCCAAACAAGAGGGAGAATTATTAATTTTCCCTCCCCACTCCTTCATTTTCCTTCCCCCTCAAATTTCCCCTCCCCTCCCCTCCCCTCCCCTCCCCTCCTCCCTTCCTAAACAGAGTGTTAACCTCCAAGTACAAATTCCTTAATTGGTTTTACTCTGCTAATTTGGAACCTCGTGGCCACACAGCCACCATTAATCATCAGCATGGCATGGCTCTGTACTGTATTGGGAAGGGAAACAATGAGAATGTTCCACTTATGATCTACAATGTTATGGTCAAGATTCCAAGCGCCGCCAAAAATGTTGCTCTTCTGTTTGGTGTGCTGATTACTCGGTTTCTGATATCGAAGGATGTCATTTGGCAACAACATGATAGAGTTCGAAGGATTCGGGGTCCTATCAATCGGCGATCACTTCAACAATCTGAAGCTCACCTTACTGAAGAAGATGAGGAGGACGTTGATGAACAGGCTGAGGGGGAGCAAGACGATGTCTCGGCTCGTCTGACACGTCTTGAACATGAAGTTCATGCACGGAATGAGAACATTTTCTGCTCATTTCAGCACTGTGGGTGAATCCCTGGCTGCCATTCTTGCTCGTTTAGGGAATCAGTGATCTCTTCTCGATTGCATTGAACCAAACTGTTTCTCATTACTTTTTGGATTTTTGGAATATCTCTTCCTTTATGTTGCAGTTGTTCTATCTTATCTAACTTTGCTTCGTTTCACCTTATACTTTTGCTTAGTTCTATCTTTGCTCACTTTGTTATTCATGAACCAGAAGGGGGAGATTTATGTTTGCTTTATGATATGCTGCTGTCTTATGTTTCTTGGTTTATAATTTTGATACTGTGATAATTTTACATTTGCTCTTCTTTGAATGGGTCTCACTGTAGGCATCTCTGGAGCATTTTTCATAGCCTCAAATCTTTTATTTGTCTTGGGTGTCTTTTGGGTAGATTTTATTGTAATCAAGTTGTTTTGTCCATGAATTGCCAAAGGGGGAGATTGTAAGGTCTTTTGAGTGTGTTGGCTAATTCATTGGGTTATGAACAAAACCGAGAATCAAATTTAACATGTAATCTTCTAGTGGACTATTGTCTGAGACAATAGGTAGCTAATTTTCAAGTCCAAGATAGAGGCTTCATGCGCTCGAGCGTGCCTCAATCAGCTCGAGCGCTCCCAGGGCATAAATTGCAAGTTCAAGACAGAGGCTTCACGCACTCGAGCGCGCCTTAATCTGTTCGAGTGCGCACATGCAGAAATCACCAAGTCCGAGACATCAGCCTGAAACGCTCAAGTGTGCATACCTGCGCTCGAACAACTGGGCTGAGAGAAATTCGGACATGAACGATTTTCTTCTATCTTTTGTGCTGATCTGGTTGTAAGATGACCTAATCTTATATAAGAGGCTCTAATATTCGTTTATGGCATCGGCTTGAGCATCTCTCTCATTATTCAATCCGCAATATCATCAAGAGAGAAAATCTTTCTTCTCCGCAACTTCTATCATTCTGATCTAAAGTTCTGAGCAGTGGAGTTCTTCTTTTTCTTCTTCTACGAAGTTAATCACCTTGAAGAGGCATTCAAGGTGACTTGTTCAAACACGGCGAAGGTGCATGGCGAGCAATCGGCAAGTGAGCACAGTCCTTAGGTTGAGTCAACAACCGGAAAAGGGATGTGAGTTCTCTCTTGTAACTTTCATGGTTTTATTGTTTGATTGTCCGTTGGTCTAAACGATAAGGCCTGTAGTTTTTTTCTGAGTAGAGTTTTCCACGTATAAATCATATGTTCTCCTATTTGTGTGATTGCTTGCTATTAATTTGGTTCAGATTTAAATATTAGATTAATCACTAGCTTTTGAAAATCTACTAGAGATGGCCTGCCTGTGTTTTGGGTTGGGGGGGGGGGGGGGGGGGTGTGTGAAAAGAGTACAACTCCCTTGCTACTCAGGTGGAGCTGCCACATAAAAATAGGACTTGATCTGATACTTGACACGTGAGTGGCCCCATGATATATTCCAAAGGTGGAATTATCGATTTTCCGTTAACAAAATCGCTTTCATGTGAGCATTGTCATTCTGCACTGCCCTAAAAACCAAACTAACTGAAAGACGAACCCAAAACAGGGGGGAAAATGGGGAAAGGAGGGGAAAAAGTTTAAATTTACTAAACTGCCCTTTATTTGGAAAAAATAATTTTAAAGTTTTTAAAAAAGTAAGAATAAAATGGTAATTTTCTCTCTATCTTACAAACAAACAAAATCCTACTTTTTCAATTTTATTCCCCCTACTTTTTTTACTTTCCAAATAAGATGAGGTAAAATTAATTTTTACTTTCCTCTCCTCCCTTTCATTTTCCTTCCCCCTCGAATTTCCACTCCACTCTCCAAACCCAGGGTAAAAGTTTCACCCTCTACTTTACCTTCCCAAGGTACTACTTCCATTCCCCGTCTCTCTATTGGGGCAGACAGACCTGAAATTAAAATAAAATCCTCTCCAATTTCAATCTCCCGTGGCTCCTTTTATCAGCAGCAGCAGCATCGACGAAGAAGAAGAAGATGGAAATGGCCGATTCGGCAAAGGAGAAGAAGCAGATCTTCATACTCTCAGGACAGAGCAACATGGCCGGGCGAGGAGGCGTCTCTCACAAGAAATGGGACGGATTCCTCCCTCCCCAGTGCCTCCCCCACCCTTCCATCCACCGCTTCTCCGCCCATTCCCACTGGGAAGAAGCCTGCGAACCCCTCCATGCGGACATCGACACCTCCAAGACCTGCGGCGTGGGCCCCGGCATGGCCTTCGCCCGGGCCCTCCTCCACTCCGATCCCACCGTCAGATGGGTGGGCCTCGTGCCCTGCGCCGTCGGAGGGACGGCCATTCGCGAGTGGGAGCCCGGGACCCACCTCTTTACCAACATGGTGAGGAGGGCGGAGGAATGTGTGAGGGAGAGTGGTGGAGAAATCAAAGCCCTTCTTTGGTATCAGGGCGAGAGCGATACGTTATCCCGACACGATGCCCAGTGCTACAAGGCCAACATGGAGAAGCTCATTCGGCACGTTCGTGATCATCTTCGAACCCCTTTGCTCCCTTTCATTCAGGTTCCTCTTCTTCTTCTTCTATGATTTCAAAACAAAAGGCTGAAACTAGTATTTGTTTTGATTTGGAATTGCAAATTTAAGGGCTTGATTGCTTGCTTTAAAATACATAGGAATTCCATACATGGGATTTTCTTTTTAAGTGGTTAGAAATGGACATCAAAGTGAATTTCCAAAAAATACCATCAAATGACCTTTCCTTTTATGATCATAAAATCAAGGGGAAGATGAGAAATAAATACACAGCCTTTGGTCATCATTTTTAACCACATGAAAAAAAAATGCCTATATATTTTAATACAAACAAAGAGGCTTCGTGAAATTCATAGGGAGTTGTTCAGATTCCAAGGTGCTTGAGAAGTCTAGGCCTTGGAACTTGCATATGTATATGAAATTCAAGATGGTCAGATCATGAGCTGGGTCTGGGTTACATGTATGGTTGGGATTAGTTACAGTTTAGCCAAGATGCAAAAAGGGATGGGTTAGGACTATAAGTGCTAGTGCTAGTAGTAGTGTAAAAGGGGATTGGGTTAGTTATTGAAGGCGATTGAAGAGGTGTTGGGTCAATGAAATAGTAGCAGGAGGACATCCCACATAGCATACAAGAGGTGTAACCTCAATGAAATGGAGCTGCATTGCATAGTTGAAGAGAAGGTCGTGACCGTGGCGGTTTGTTTCCATCTTGCACGATGTTACTATCTATTAAGTTCAAGGAATGGCCATTAGCTGCCAATTCTGTTTGGAGATGGGAGTTGAGACTAAAACAAGTGCATTTGCAAGGCTTCTAGCAATGTTTTGGTTTTCAGAGTACCATCCTTGTCAAACCAACCAGGTGGTTAACAAATTGAATAGAAAAGAAGTATATTTGACATACATCAAGCTAAGGAGAAAAAAATAGTGACAGATATACTTTGTGGTTAGATTGGAAGAGGAAACTAATATTGAAGTATAAAGCAACAATTGGTAGTATCTTAGTTTCATGTTACACTGGTATTTGAATGGATTGGGTCATTTAAAATAATAGTTTTCGCCTAATCACAACAATGTGCTCAATTGATGATTGATACATGAAAATCATGGATTTCACATGTTGGAGGATCCTAGCAATCCAATTTTTGGCTTTTGGTCTGTTAAATGTGGATGGTTGTATTTTCTTCATTTACTTTCCATTTGCCTGCAACCAATTGAAAGGTCAGGTTTATAAGGCATGGGAAATTTTTGGACGATGGTTTTTAACAAAGGTGCTGGATTGGTTGCATCAGTGTAACCCTCTCTGCTGAAAATATAAATGCATAATACACACAGATATACATATACGTATTGTAGATATTCATAAACTAAGCATTGTATGTGAACTCATCTTGGAATTCTCTTGTTTGTGGCTGGTTCAAGGCATGAAATTGATTAGCAAGTTTCTATGATTTTCTGTAAAGTGCTTTTCCAAAGTGTCTGTATCTGTTAGATCATGTTTTACTTGTTTCATTTGGTTTGAGTTTGCCTTAGAAGGTTATATTCAAATGCAAAGTTGAATTTCACACAGGTCGCACTTGCATCCGGGGATACCCATTTCATAAACATGGTAAGAGAAGCCCAGTTGGGAATCAATATTCCTAATGTTGTCTGTGTGGATGCCAAGGGACTGCCACTCAATGAAGATAATTTGCACCTGACAACGGAGGCTCAAGTCCAGCTAGGAAACATGCTTGCAGATGCCTACCTCAAGAATTTCACAGCTTGTCTCTGAATGCCATGCCATTTCACTCCATTGTTGTTGCCTTTTTTTCTATTTCTTTTTCCTTTTCTCTTTTGTTCTTTTTTAATTTCTGTATTATGAATATATTCTGTATTAAGGAGTCTAAAGTCTAAACTCCATGGATAAAAGAAAAGATGGAAAAGGAGGGAGTATCAATTGGATGACTTTGGGTGGATCTGACCCATTTGCAGCCAATTTGCATTATACATGTTCTTGCTAGTCATCATTTCTTCTTTTTCATTGAAACTTCGGGCCAATTTGGTGACTCTACTAATTGAGTCAAGTGAAGTAAAATTGATTTTGAAAAAGAATAAAATATAAGTGGGCTATGGTGGTATTTTGTTTTTAGTTATTTGTTATGGAACCTTTTTGACTTTTTGTATGGAAAAGTGAAGATTTTTTGTATTTTAGTGGATAAAGGTTGTTGCTTTTTTACTTTGTATATGAAAAAAATGAAAGGAGTTTTGAATAAAGTGCATTTGATGTGACATCTTGTCTGAAAAATAGAGACTTTATTTGACCTTAATTGTATTAGTGAAGTGCCAAACGGGCCAAAAAGTCATTGTATGAAGCGATTTTGCCCATACAGTTGTCTAAGGCAGCCATATGGTCAAAATCCCTTGTATGATTTATATGTACCTTACACCATGTTTGTGTGCAATCACTTGTTACTGCATTCTGGTTCTACTCTGCTGGCATTTGTTAAACTTCAACAGTTGATGGGCAAATGTCATGTCTAGGGCAATCATATGGTCAAAATCCCTTATATGAATTATATGGACTTACACCATGGTCAAAAAATGTTGTATAATGATTTCAATACTGAGAAAGGACAATGAGAAGTAGGGGTGGATTTTGAGTTCTTTTATCTTTGAAACCTCATAAAATAATGCTATGAAAGTATATTTTTTTGTGAATTCATCACACCCCCAAACCTACATTTTGCTAGTCCCGAGCAAAATAAAAGAAAACTCACTTTCGCAGGAATCGCGGCTGCACTTAGCTCGTGCAACAAGCCATTTAAACCCCTAAGTTTTCCTTAGTGGACGAGTTTTGTCTTGTGAGGGTTTTCAACAAATAAGTCCCACAAAATTCTTTTTATTTATATCCTTGGGATTTTAGCTTGTTAATAAGTTTCGAAATCTTGGTTTACCATACTATCCAAATCCTAAAAAGAATGTCACAAAATCAAGTATTGGAAAAATTCTTGCACATTTAGCCACATGAGTGTAGTCCAAGTGAAGAGTGGGCACATCTGAGTGACCCTGACAAATCACTAGTGGAGACTAAACCAATTGAGTGTAGAGCCTTTCTATTCCTTCAGGGTAAGGACTCTTCTGCACTAATTCCGAGTAGAATGAAGAGCTACTCAAACTCGTAGTTTTTGACACATTTCTTTTTATCTCATTAGTGCCTATTTATTTCCAACCATTGAGGGTGTCATCAAAATTGCGAACTAACCTTGACTTGTAGCTTGTGAGCACCTTTCTAGACCTGGTAAAGTGATGATAAGCAATCTAAAATTAAAACCTCATGGTCATTAAAAACCTACCCATAAAAACATTTCCATAGTAACCCTTTTGAGCCATTATCCTTTATACATTTTTCCTTAAAAATTCCCAAAGCCTCTCCACCCAAATAAAAAGCCTTCAACCGATTGTTTTTGAGAAGTGGAAGGAAAAGATAAAGAAAGAAGGAAGTGTGCATTGTTGATACTTCACATGATCTATCCAAGGAAAAAGTCTTCTCGAACAAAAAAAAAAAAAAAGAGCATAGTTGAAAAAAAAAGAGAAAAAAAAATAAAAAAAAGAAAAAAAAAGAAAAAGAAAAAGTGAAGGCAAATCGAAGAAAATTCCTTCAAAGAAAACTCAAGATCTTACTTTCTCAGAAACCCTAAAACCTCATTTTCCATTTTTTTTTTTTTTTTACCAAACTCTTTCCCCTAACCCCATTACAACCAATAAAAGACCTATTGGATTTCAGGAAAAGTTAGGATGTCAAACAAGTGAGAAGTTGAGTGAGCATTTTTACCCTCAATTAAATGGTTGTTCTTTCCATGAGATAACTTCATCAAAAAAATTTCATTCTCAAAAGATATGTGAGTCATTTTGCCTTACCAATACTCACATATAGAGTGATAAGTCAGAAAATCTAAACGATTTTATTTCCGAGAGTATGACTGTGAGGCTGAAGTCAAAACGAATGGATTTAGAAGGTGATCAAATTTGTGTTTTCTCAGAACCCAAAACCGCACAAGTGTTGGCTAAACTCACTCAAATACACTTCGGGACTTGAGCATCCTTGAAAGATTTTTAGCAATTGGATAGTGTTCTGAACTTGCTCTCATTTTTATTAGCTTGCTAAAAACCCGAGGATATAAATAAAAAGAATTTTGTGGGATTTATTCGTTGAAAACCCTCACGAGACAAAACTCGTCCACTAAGGGAAACTTAGGGGTTTAAATGGCTTGTTGCACGAGCTAAGTGCAGCCGCGATTCCTGCGAAAGTGAGTTTTCTTTTATTTTGCTCGGGACTAGCAAAATGTAAGTTTAGGGGTGTGATGAGTTCACAAAAAATACACTTTCATAGCATTATTTTATGAGGTTTCAAAGATAAAAGAACTCAAAACACTATTTTTAGCATAAAAATAATAAATTTCCTCCCCATCATGCTTAGCTCATATCTTTCCATTATAGATAGCCATTTGTATGTATTTATATGAGTTCCAATGGCCTCCATACAAAATATGTTAAAAAATACTCTTAATTATGTTAATTTCTCTTTGTAGGTGTTAATTAAAGATTAATTTGAAGATTAAAGTTGATATTTAAGAGTTAAAGAGAGTAAGAATAACTTTGGAAGACAATTGGATGAAGAAATGACAAAGATATGCCAACAATAAGAAAAATGAAAGACCTGGGTTGGTATTTTGACCATATCTTTTCACTTGGATGTCCGATTGAGGTGATCTCAGAAGCATTGGAAAGCTTGTTCTAAGATCTACAAATCATATTTCACAACATTTTTCCCAATTCGAACGTTTCGGGGGTAAAAATCGCACATCAATATGGGGACTGTTTTCTAACACGAGAATTACATTCATATGTTCATATTTCCATTCTTGTGAAGTCCCACATCGGAAAGAAACCAAAAAGAACAAGGCAAATGTCTCTATATAAGGAAGGAAACTCTAGGCATTAGACACACAAGCAAGGAGAGCCTCATCCTCTTTACTTAAGCTATTCATGTAAATTGAGAGCAATTGTAGAGAGAAAGTGAGGAAAGCTTTGTAAAATTTGAAGATTTGTAATGAAATATTTGTCTTCTCCAATGGGTGGCTAATCCCTTTGATTGGATCTTCTAGATGAAGCTAAGTTGATCCTATTCTTTTTATTTATGCTCTTTATTTTAATTCTCTTGTTTATGTGCTTAATATGTTAGAATAGATTTGTCTTCATTGCATTGTGCCACCTTTCATGCTTATTTTTTTATCTTAGCATTTTTTTTACTATCTATGCTTAGGTTTGATAAATCATGCTTAGGAGTAAATATCTTTTGATGGTTTATGCTTACTTTTGATAGATAGTTATTAGGAAACTTTTCTTTTATGAAGGGAAGAAAATCTTGGCTATTAGATTGTTAATTTCTATCTTAGAGCTTTAAAGTTATATTTTCCAAATCTAAGCATTGATTTTTCATTAGATTTGAGTATTTGTTTGGAAAAATAGAAGAGCATTAGCATTGGATGAGTGTCACTTAGTGGATTCTAGATAATTCAATTTATCCATTAGTATTGTTTGTTTCTTATTTTACTTACTTTAGCTTGATTGTATTCACATTCCCACACACTTATTCTCTTGTTGTTATTCTCACACTCCATTTCTCTATCCACACCATCATATCCATTAGCTTATTTGTTCATACCTTCTGTGTGTTTGTTTTTATTCCTCCTTTGATTTATTTCTTTTTATCCCCATCCACTCATTTTCTATCTTGTTCTCGTTATTAGTTAGTTTTCATTGATGCTTTTAGTTTATTTCTATCATGATCTTTCACTTATTTTCACACACTTACTCATTTGATCTATCTAACATTGTTAATTTATTCTTGTTATTAACCTTGTTATTTTTCTTTTGTCATTAACTTTGTTACTAACCTTGTTCTTTTATTTCTACTTACATCTCTTTGTTATCTAGTTTCTTGTTTTCTTTTAGTTTGCATTTTTTTTATTTTCCTTGTTATTATCTTGTTTCTTGATTCTTGTTTTTGTTATCTCCATTTGCATTTGTTAGCTATATTTGAGTTGATACTCATTTTCATTAATCATTGTTATTTCTCTTGTAACGATCCTCGTGGGAACGATATTCGGACTTTCATAGTCTATATTACTTGAGACAACCATATACTTGCGGAAAATTTGCATAGATGTGATGAGTTCACAAAAAATACACTTTCATAAGATTATTTTATGAGGTTTCAAAGATAAAAGAACTCAAAACACTATTTTTAGCATAAAAATAATAAATTTCCTCCCCATCATGCTTTGCTCATATCTTTCCATTATAGATAGTCATTTGTATGCATTTAGATGAGTTCCAATTGCCTCCATATAAAATATGTTAAAAAATACTCTCAATTATGTTAATTTCTCTTTGTAGGTGTTAATTGAAGATTAATTTGAAGATTAAAGTTGAGATTCAAGAGTTAAAGAGAGTAAGGATAACTTTGGAAGACAATTGGATGAAGAAATGACAAAGATATGTGAACAATAAGAAGAAAAATGAAAGACCTGGGTTGGTATTTTGACCATATCTATTCACTCGGATGTCCGATTGAGGTGATCTTAGAAGCATTGGAAAGCTTGTTGTAAGATCTACAAATCATATTTCACAATATTTTTCCTAATTCGGACGTTTCGGGGGTCAAAATCGCACATCAATCTGGGGACTGTTTTCTAACACGAGAATTACATTCATATGTTCATATTTCCATTCTTATGAAGTCCCACATCGGAAAGAAACCAAAAAGAGTAAGGCAAATGTCTCTATATAAGGAAGGAAGCTCTAGGCATTAGACACACAAGCAAGGAGAAGAAAAAGCTTTCATTACAAATCTTCAAATTTTACAAAGCTTTCCTCACTTTCTCTCTACAATTGCTCTCAATTTACATGAGTAGCTTAAGTAAAGAGGAGGAGGCTCTCCTTGCTTATGTGTCTAATGCCTAGAGCTTCTTTCCTTATATAGAGACATTTGCCTTGCTCTTTTTGGTTTCTTTCCAATGTGGGACTTCACAAGAATGGAAATATGAACATATGAATGTAATTCTCGTGTTAGAAAACAGTCCCCAGATTGATGTGCGATTTTGACCCCCGAAACGTCCGAATTGGAAAAAATATTGTGAAATATGATTTGTAGATCTTAGAACAAGCTTTCCAATACTTCTGAGATCACCTCAATCGGACATCCGAGTGAAAAGATATGGTCAAAATACCAACTCAGGTCTTTCATTTTTCATCTTATTGTTGGCATATCTTTGTCATTTCTTCATCCAATTGTCTTTCAAAGTTATCCTTACTCTCTTTAACTCTTGAATCTCAACTTTAATCTCCAAATTAATCTTCAATTAACACCTACAAAGAGAAATTAACATAATTGAGAGTATTTTTTAACATATTTTGTATGGAGGCCATTGGAACTCATATAAATGCATACAAATGACTATCTATAATGGAAAGATATGAGCAAAGCATGATGGGGAGGAAATTTATTATTTTTATGCTAAAAATAGTGTTTTGAGTTCTTTTATCTTTGAAACCTCATAAAATAATGTTATGAAAGTGTATTTTTTGTGAACTCATCAGTGGACCTAAGTGTTATAACACACAGGTGCGACTACACTCACAAAAATAAAGAAACTCCTTTAATAAGATCTTTAAAAATTTTATTTTATTATTTGACGTCTTACCTTGACCATTGCCCGCATCACCCAAAGGAAAATCCTGGATCCGCCGTAATGATAAGAATGCACTCTACAAAAAGTAAATAGGTAAAGTATTGGGATTTTTTTTCCTTTTGAAACTTATTAATACCACCGTGGACCCAAACTCTTAATAACAACAAAAAAAAAAGAAAAAAAAGAGAGAGAATTTTACCTAAAAAAGGCCCCTCCATGGCCACTAACCGAAACAGGTTCCAATAGCATATATGGACTTCCGTTCCTTTTTATTAATAACTGAAACACGCGGCGACGTCGTTGCAACATTCAACGGCATAAAACCCTCCCGAAACCCCACTTCCCCATTCTCCCGTTCTTCCTCAGTCCATTTTCCCTTTCCCTTGGCGGGTTTCATATCTTCCCTCCTCAAAAGACAATTAATGTAGTCCCAACCAGCAGTTTTCCAACTTATTTTGCTTTATAGCGGTTGAAACCTCACTTCCCCATTTTCCCTTTCTTCCTTCGTCGCTTTCTCCTTTTTCCCCCGGCCGAATCGTCTCCACCTTCTTCAAAAGGTAGTCTAGGTGGTCCCAAAGGTCGTTTTCCAAGCTTTTGGATTGTAGCATAAAACTTTCCAGCGGTCTATCAAGTAGAGGTATTTCTCTTGTCGCTTATCTTTTTCTGTATTACGAAATGATGATTTGGTGGGGTTTCTTCATCTTCTTTCCATTTGCTTCACATCCTAAAATGGTTAATATTCATGCACTATACATGATTTTTGCATTGAATCAACCCATCACTCAGTCGTTCCCAACCTATCACTCAGTCATTCCCAACCCATCACTCAGCCGTTCCATTTTCCCCCTTTTCGACTGTGTAGTCAACCATAGTGGACATGGGGAGACTTCATGCAAATATGTGCGCATTGCTGGAAAATGAAATGCACCAATGGTTTTATTTTTTCTCCAATTTACAGATCCTATTGTATTTGCAACCAAGAAACTATGTTTTGCATAAGCATGATACAAACTCAATCATAGGTGTCAGACTTGGCAGCATAACCTGGAACATGTTCTTTGTGAAACATGTAGGAGGGAAAACAAAATGGACACATACATGCTTAAGATAGCCATTGTGTTGCAGCATTTCATCAGGTTCAACAAAATAATACAACACAAAGACAATGTAGTTGCCTTACAAAGTGATCTTTTCTCCTTTTTCATGTAATGAGCGGATGATCAATCCGATCACTTCCACACACACTTATCTCCCTCGAGTCGCTAGTGGTCCTAGTTTGTCACTGACCCATGCGTTTATCACTATTGGGTTTTATCATAATAAGTTTTCTTGTTTTATAGCTATTAAGCTTTGAGGATCTAAAACTAAGAAAAATATTCACCTTCACACCAAGCCAGGATCTTTTCCCTGCTATTATGAATATCTCTAATCCTCCTCCAAACCCATCCAATTATCTACCTCCTTGATGTTTTTTTATTTTTATTTTTCATCCAAGTTAGCCTCACCAGAGCTAAGGAAAAATCCTAGTCTTTTTAAAGAACTTGGATCCAATGTCGCCCCAAATGAGAGAAATCCCGTGCCTGGGCCTACATGCATTAGCTCTAGGCCAGATTTTACTCCTATAAAGGTTGGCCCGCCATCGACGGTTCACCTATAAAACTTTCCATTTCACCTTTTTATTCATATGGCTAAGTTGGGACGATGATACGGTACATGTGGGACAACCTACCTTACCCAATGATTGATCCCTCGGTGGCTGTGTGAGATGAGACACCCATTTCCATTCATGGCTTTACAACGACGTCGTCGCATCACAGAAGCTAGTGCAAAAAATTTGGTTTCTGTGTATGACGACGTCGTTGTTTCATAGAAAATAGCATAAAAATTGTGTTCTTATATATGAGACGTCGTTGCTTCACAGAATATAATGGAATAAAATGTAGTTCAAATTTGTGATGACGTCGTCACTTAACATAATCCGTGCTGTGCAAAAATATGTGACGACGTCGTTGCACCAATGAATAATGGCTATGGGCTCTGCTTTAAACGTGCAATGATGTAGTCGTTGAACAGATTCTTTGCTCTGCTATCACGAGTGGCTTGTATGACTTCACTGTACGAAACACGATAAGTACTTGTTAGGTAACAATCCTCAACATAGTCATACGGATTCAAGTGCCTAACTTTCATGGCTGCTAGTGCATGACAACATGGAATCCCCATTATTTCCCATATACGGCAACTACACTTCTTTTGTTCAAGATCCACAATATCTATAAATTGTGCTGATTGAACCTGGAACTCAACCAGCCCGGCAACACGTACATGCACGCTGCGTGACTCTTCAGCCTCTTAGCTCATTAGTTTCTCTATATAGGGCGTTAATCGCGACGTAATATTAAGTGACTCAAGATGTCTTCTCTGGAAGAAATCCATGAACTTGGCACGGATTTCTTCAACTTGCTTTGTAATGGGAAGCACTCTAATGTCCTTTAAAAGCGCGTTCGTACACTCAGCAGCGTTGCTGGTTATCATGTCATAGCGCCGACTTTCAACATATGCATTTGACCAATGTTGTTTTCCAATGACATTAATATAAGTGTGCGCCCCTTGGTCTACAACAAGGATGTCGTTCATATAGGCCTCATACTCACATGGTCTAAAAGTCTTGGCAGACCACCAAAATTTCAATACAATGGCACGATCACAGAAGGTTGCTTTAATGTTTTCTGCAATGTGATGACAACAATAGCAGTGCCTCACACTTGGAATGATGTTGGACAATGCCGGGACAAGGCCCTTTTGTCGATCAGAAACAATAGTTAGGTTCGTTGGACTTCCCAATGTAAGAGCGAGATTGGCAAGGAACCACTCCTAACTGTCACGACGCTCAACTTCTGTGAAGGCAAAAGCTATAGGAAATAGCTTATGATTACCATCATAGGTGACAGCCACCAGCAGCACACCTGGATACTTGCCCCGAAGATATGACCCATCAACGGCAATCATAGGCCCTCATTGATGAACAGAATGATCGGATGCAAGGACCGAAAGCTCAGAAGAATCTTCAGAACCTGTCTTCAACTGTCGTGTCGATATTAGTCACAGTACCTGAATTGGTCATGTGTAATTCTCTACAATAAAGAGGTAGAATCTTAAAAGATTCTTCATATGATCCCCGAACTACACGCAACGCCATGTCTTTTGCAATGTGTGCTTTTCTGTAAGAGTTTCGATGACGCTTGGGGATGTGTCATCCCCATCATTGGTTTTGAGTAACAATGTCGTGGGTTATAAGTCCGCACCTTAAATTCTGGGCCTGAATAAACAATGGAAGCATGTATACGCCAAGGACAACAATCATCTTTGCAACGTGCTGAGACTTTTTTCATCTTGGTCAACACATGTCGTAGAGTAAAATTGTTATAAATTGCAAATTTTGCAAGAGATCTTCTGAAGCATTCACGATCAGGAAACTGACGCCATATCCACATTTCTCTTGCTGAGTCTGTACCAGTTTCATTTATAACATCCTGAGGGGCCATTGTGTCAACAAAATTGACATCTTCCATAACAAGTGAATGATTCACGGCATGAATGATTTCGTCTCCTTGTTCATTACCAACAAAATTTACATTTTTCATAGCAAATGAATGATTCACAGCATGATTCGTTTCAGCTCCTTGTTCATTACCAACAAAATTGATATCTTCCATAGCAAATGAATGATTCACAGCATGAATGGTTTCAGCGCCTTGTTCATTACCAGCCATCATCCAAGAGGGAGTTCCACGAACCATTGATATATCAACAGTAGCACAGAGAGTATCATATGCATCAACAGCCTCAGGATATATTCCATCCTCATCAAAAGCAACTCTTGTAGAACAATATTTTGTTTGAGAATCCCGTGCGGAAGAGAAATGCATGCCAACGTCTTCACGAATATCTACTGTGGGATACACTAGGCCAGGTGTGGGATTTATAATCTTGCAAATCCCTTTGCTCATTTTCTTTCGGGCACTTGATCCGCCAACCATAACCCTTTCAATACAAGACATGGGCAAGAATTAAAGTTAGGTGCGACAAGTGCAATTATATAAATATTAAAGAAATAGAACATAGATACGTACTGAGAGGCTTCGCGTTTCTTGTTTACAGCGTGAAGTTTCCTGTTGACATACACGTGTAGCCCATCTTGCTCACTTCTAGACGCCATCAACATTCTCACAATATCATTTTCATCTTCCAAACTAATCAACGAAAAAACAAGTCCATTGTGATGAAGGTATTTCATGCTTACATCCTCAATATTTGCATCCCAATTAGACAAAGCAATGGCTTCATTCAACAACGCGCCATATGTTATGCTTTTAACTAAAGACCTCATCTTCTGTCTTCCACCATTGTAGACTGGACGTATAATGTCAAAGACAAACTCTCCATCATAGTGAAATATGATGGGGATCTCACACTCAGCCATGTTGTCGAAACAAATAAACCATATATCAATTTGGTGGTATTAGCAAATGTCGTGAATAGGTCACGTGTTGAATAATGATAATAGAGAGATGGTTGTATGCGTTCTACTGTCCATTTCTATTTCTATTAAAAGGAAAAAAAATCACAAGATAAGTTGACTCCCCTGACCCTGTTTTCCCTCTAAGGTTACAGACAAAGGAGTGAAAATGAAATCATTAGTTGCATGTTTGCTCCAACCTTTATACAACACCCTTATCATGGTTTCTGCACGTATTTGAGTATCCATCTTCTATTACTTAAAAGGGGTGGGGTAAACCCTAATATGCAAATATGTATATTTACCATCTTCATATGCCCTCCATTAGGTATTGTGACAATAAACAACCTTAGAATAGTCAAAGTTGTTACCTTGATGATTTAGCCACCCAACAATAATTATAAAACAAGATAATGCCATGAAAAAACAGTATATCAAAAGCCCTAATGAACTTTTCTCAAAAAAGTAAACAGGAAACTCAGAATCTATGGTAGCTAGTGCATAAAAGAACCATGAAACTATGCTATGCCTACCTATTAATGGAAATATCAACAACCTCCACAAGGAATATGCAAGTTGGGGGAGAGTTCTGGTTCATCATGTATTTAATCGCAAATGAAAAAGGAAGGAGAAAAGACAGCTATGACGAGGGGCACGTACTTTTATATATAGAACATTAGCGATGATGTCGTTGCTTGTTGAGAAAAGGCAAAAAAAAAAAAAAAAATGGTGGGAATACCAGTTCCGTGCCATATATGCTATTGTTATTTGTTTTGGTTAGTGACCATGTAGGGACCTTTTTTAGGTAAAATTCTCAAAAAAAAAAAAAGCCCTTCTTTTTTTGTACATTCTTTTAGAACACTATTGCCCCCATTCCATGATATCATGGGATCTAGCAGAGATGTCATATAATGCCGGGAATGAGCACACCCTGACACCATTTGTTATAAGAGGAAACTGATCTCACTACTAGTAATTGACGAACCATACCAGTGGGCCCATCCTTTTGACGGTCTAATTCATTCATATGATGGGTTCTATCAGGAGGTAGATAGCCCAAAACTATACCTGGCTGGATAATGTCAACTCTCAAATTTCCCCTCCTGGAGCATAGCTTCTAATTGTCCATTTGCATGCACCCAATTGGCCAGATAGGATCATCTGGTAGGGGTGGAATGACCAATCCACGATTGGGCTAGTCATCTCATATGAACCATTTTATCATTACGTCCAAACATGCCAATTATTGTGGATAGCAATAGAAACAATAATGTAAAAAAAAAAAAAAAACTAGCATCAACTATTTCAACTGCTACTTGTGTAGTTTTAAGGTTTGGATAACATGCCAATCATTTTGATGAGTTCAGATCCTTGGCCATTTTATTGGGTTTTTAAGGTGTGGCCCACAAGTTCCACGAGTGAAACACACGTTCCCTAGAGAGGATCTGCTAACACTTCTTTTACCTCCATTTGTTTTTAAATAAACAAAGAAACGTCCATGAAAACAAGATCACATTTCATTGCATTTGTAATACAGTAGTTTCTGTGACTAGGATATCCATCTCCTGTTGATGTTCTTTCTTCAACACAACAGATCAAGCAGCTAGTCATCCTTGGGGCCTTCATGAGTCATTCCTATTCTGTCCTGCTAACACATAGAGGTGTGCAATAGTTCCCCCCTTCTCCATGAATCATCTTACTGATGACAGGTTTGCGTCTTGCTTAATAGACTGCATCAACTTACCACGCAGTAGTCTCAGGCTATTGGCTGATTAAAAAGAAGGATTCATCAACATTTACGCATAGGCAGATGCAACTAATAAGAACCACTTAGCAACTCAATGCTTACCATATGAGCAAATAACATTCTGCCACAGATTGAAGCAACTTACGCAATTTACACTCTTAAGAGCCAGACAGGAAAGGAACATGAGCCAAAGCACTAGGGAGCGAAAAGTGGAGGTTTTGCAGCGCCAAATAGGCAACAATACCAGTTGTATAACCCGCGAAAGCAAACCCGCTTACCTGCAAAACACATTCTTCGGTTTCAGCGTGTGGTGAAAGCAGACCAAGCAAGTGGTTGGACTATGTTTGATTGGACCTGGGCACCTAATACTTTAAAGCAATCCAAGCTACTACCAAAAACTGTTCTAGAACTGAATAATATAAAATAAAACCAATCCAAAGTACATTTCTCACCACTCGCCAGTTACAGGGAAACACCTAGTTCAATGTAACTCATCTTTCCATCAATTTCCTATAATTTCTTGCGACTTCTGTTAAATATTTTTCCTGTTGCTTGGGGTGGTAAAAGTATATTTTGTACCCACAGCTACAAGATCAGAAATAGCTCAAAAGCAACAGGAAATACTTCCCATCATCATTTTGAATTTAGTTTTTTTATTTTGTCTGTATTTTTCCAGGTACTTGAAACTGACAAGCCAGACCAGTAATTAATTAACTGAACTACCCAATTCTTTATGAATTGGATAGATTGACCTTTCCAGAAGAAAAACTCAGAATCAGTATCCGGTAGGCCAGAGGCCCAGAATCCATATCATTATTACCTTCCGTAAATACCAGAAAAAATCCACCTTCTCCATTCCCATAAATGCAACCCCAGCTGCAGAGCCAATAATGAGCATGGAACCTCCAGTGCCAGCACAATATGCAATCAGCTGCCAAAACTCAGCATCTTGGGGGAATGAGGAAAGATCATACATTCCCATTGTTGCAGCAACCAGTGGAACGTTGTCAATTATTGCAGAAACAACCCCTACTGCACTTGCAATTAACTCGATATTTGGGACATGGGCATCGAGATAATTGGCCAACTCCCTCAGAATTCCAGCAGCCTCAAGACTACAGACCATAAAAAATCAAACTATCAGCATCAAAAAGAGAGAGAGAGAGAGAGAGAGAGAGAGAGAGAGAGAGAGAGAGAGAGAGAAAAGCCAATATCATCAGGGATAACTAACTCAAAATGGCAGGCAGCTTAGACTACATATATTGGTGATCGGAGCTGTTCAGTACACCACAAGTCCCAGTAAAGTCAGGACGGTTGGCTGCATTAATCCCCAAAGATGATTATAGGATATATCAACTGGAAGTTAAAAGTCAGAAGGGCCACAGTTTACACTCAATTCTCCTCTTGTTTTCTTTTTCTTTTTCCATATGGGAGGATGATCTTCGCCTTCAATGGAGGGCCCTATGGTCTTGAAGAGCTACCGAACACCAGCATTATACAACATTTACAGACCAGGAATTTGGTTGAAATATGCTATCACTCATAAATAAATCATACGCAAATTTCTTTCACTGTCTGTCCAAAGAGAACAAATAATGCCCATGTATCATTGTATATTACATGTATAACTTGTGTTCCACAGGGTGTCACCTGGACAATTTTCCAACTATGTTATTACCACATGTTTAAGTACTACAATATACTAGCCACCATAATTTAAAAATAAATAAATAATAAATAAAATAAAAATAAAAACAACAACAACAACAACTATAGAGCATGAAATGTTGGGAAAGTCCCACGTCCCACATCGCCCATGTAATGGATTTGACATGGCTTCATATCCCAAGTAATGGGTTTGACATGGCTTCATATACCTGTTTGGGCCTTCCACCTATCAGCTTAAGCTTTTGGGTTGGTACATGGTTTCTTACATGAAATAGCAAGGCACATTCCTAGTAGAGATTGTTGTTGTTGTGGTGATTACGTGATGTCAATTTTTTAGAATGTTTTTAATCATAACAGGGAAATATAAATGTGATATTATCAATATCCAGTACGATACACATTGACAAGCGAGTGCCCACATCAAATCCAAATGGATAAACAATAATACAAGGATGAAAGTAAGGACCAATTATAGCATCTTATGCATACAAGACCAGTTTCTGAAATCACAGTGGAAGATCGTATCTTCCTTGTTATAAAAAAATATACAAATAAAAAAAATAAAAAATTGTATCTTCCTAATCCAACAGGCGCTTCTTATAGAAGAACTGAATAACAAACTGAATACAATTCAAAGCACTTGATGTTTAGCGTTAAGAGAGTACGATGTCCTATGACAAGAGTCCATGGCATGAAAGGCGCCCACTGTCACAACCACGAGATTCAGGTTAAAGTCATGGTCACCTACCAAAAAAAAAACTAAAATGCATCCTATTTTATAGGAGAGTGGCTCTATAATTTCTACTTATAGCCATATGTCTTACTTGGATAATAATGTCGTATGAAATCGGATGGAAGGGCTGTAAATGTTAGAGAGATATAGCAATACCCTATTTACGGAGGCAAACAGCTTTCATTTACCAAGATTGGACTATGCAGTGTTTACCAACAAATAAGAAAAATAAACTCAACTAATTTTGGTCAATTCAAAATTTCAAAATTAATCTAGTTTTTTTATGGGTAACAAATTTTGAAGATGTCTTTGTTCAAGAATCCAACTAAAGCAAAGAAATCAATGGAGGCAATATAGAATATTGCCATGTGATCAAAATCTACTTAGTGGTTTTGCACTGGTTTGGGGAGTGCAGGAGATTTCTCAACTCCAATTTGCAGATGATTTCATTATCTTTTGTGTGGCAGAAGCAGATCAAGCAAAAATGTGAAAGTCATCCTCTTATGTTGCGAAGCAGCTTTTGGCTTGTGAGTTTTTGTAAGAGTTGATTAGTGTGAAAGCAGATGATCAGCTTGTCTCTCACTTGGCAAACATTTTGAAATGTAAAGTGTGTTGTCAACCGACTTCATATTTGGGGTTGCCGCGCTGTCTCAGTCATTCATCCAAAATGCTTTAGAACCCTGTTGTGGAAAGGATAGAAAAGAAGTTGGCGTCTTGGAAAGCAAGCAACTTACCTCTAGGGGGTAGAATCACATTAATTCAGCCTGCCCTTGCCAATCTTCCGCTTACTTTTTATTGATGTTCAAATGCCTAGTATCAGTGGCTAAGTGCATAAAGAGATTGCAGTATGATTTACTTCGAGAGGACAAGGAGATGAAGAAGAAACTTCATTTGGTGAACTGGAATACATTTTGCAAACCAAAGGACGGGGGGCTTAGCTTGAAGCCCATTTTGAATATCAATCAAGCTCTTCTCAGTAAGTGGCTAGGAGGTTAGGTAAGGAACACCATAGTCCTAGTACTGAGGTTATTGTGGCCAACTATGGCATCTCAAGAAACCGATGGGACTCCAACAGCCCTACTATAGATTCTCCAAAATTTGTAAAGGGACTGTTTCTGTTAGAGAGGTTTTTTCTGCAAATATTTCATATAAGGTTGCTTCTCTAGAAAAGGTTCTGTTCTGGTTAGACATCCTTTGCGATCATCTTCCCTGAACTATATCTTTGCTAGAGATGGGGAAGCAAGGTTCGTCAACTATATGTCCAGAACTGGAGATCAGGTTCTTTGGTGCCCTATTTTTAGGAGAAGCCTCTCAGAGGTTGAGGAGAGGCAATTCTTTTCTCTTTTGGATATCAGTCATCTTTTCGTTTAATAATGCAACGGCAAGTCAAACCAGGAACATTTACCTATGCAAACCAAGAATGTTTTCTACTTTCATTCATCAATTCCTTGAACCACTTCAAAAACTTCCCGAAAAAGGACATTTTCTTGTATGATTGAGAACTTGACTTCTGTAGCCAAAGCACAAAACAATAAATTGAGCTGAAGTAATAATAAAACTAGCTTCTTGTATCTTTTCTATGGGAGATCCTTCCTGACCTGGGAAATTCTCAGACCAGTTTTGCCATCATCTTTGACATCAACCACATCGATTCTTCAGTTTAACTGGTGTGATTTGGAGATCCCTCTAATTAAACTTTCATAAAATGAGATCAACTGAAAATATCCAACAGCCTCTACTATTAGCTAAATTATTATTTGCACATATAACCTATTTTTTTACAATTGTAGTTTAATAGGAGAAATTTGACAGAGCATGTGCATACCTGCTCACAGACAAAAGGATTCCAAGGAAGAAAAGGACACCCTGTGTATCAATACGCGATAAAGCCTGAGGCACTTTCAACTTTTGCCTTGAGGATTCACCATAATGAATTGCATCTGTCAAGATCCAAAGAACTCCGAGTCCAAGCAGGATACCCATGTAAGGAGGCAAACCAGTTATGGCTTTAAACACAGGGACAAACACCAGTGCTCCAATGCCAACAGCAAAAACAAGCTGTCCTCGAGGACCCATTTGTTCTGACGCCAAAACATCTGGCGACTCCTGTCCCTTCCCACTTACTTCACTGCATAACAAATGAACAATGTACATATATATGTCAAACCTGAAGAAGCCCTAGCTAACCAATCAAAACTCAAATTTTACGATATAGACTTTCGTTTTATTGGTACAGAGAGATTTCATTCTAAAAAAGAAGAGATGTACATAGCATAAAACCAACTTGGTAACAGAGAAATAAACCAGCAAGGTTGAATTGAACTAATCCATTTAATATTTTCCATTGGATTTTCAGAGCAAAAATCCATTTTAGCTAGGATTGAAAACTGCTACATTTTGAGGCTCTTAAAACAAGAGTTTGATTCATATAAAGGAGACATCCACCCATAATCCACACTATGACCCTTCCACCCCCTTCCCATGATTGGGTTGCATTTAGGTGATTCCTCATGCACCATTTGCATGTAAGTCATCTATGCGCACCCCCTGAGGGGGTTCACATGGGTGCATGACAATCATTGAAGATGGGGGATGAAAGTGATCTATGTGGATTAGGTTTGGACAAAAATCAGCCTCATGACCTTTAAAAAAAAAAACAAACAAACAAACAAAAAAAAAAAAAAAAACCAAAAAACAGCCTCATCAGATCATCCTAACTCATGATTTAATGTCCTCACAACTTTAACAGTTTTTAAGTAACATTTTAATTTTTAATTTTTAATTCAATCCAACAGTGAATACAGGTCAGATGTGAGAGTGAAGGGGTTGGATTCATACTTGCTGGACCATGATGGATTGAATGACAACAAATAATGCAATTACAAAAACATTAGACATTGAGGCCCTCTTATCAAGAGCTAAGAATTAGGATAACAAATTGATATTTGGTCCATGTCCAAGTCATGAGATTTTCATCCTTGTAGCCTACAATCGGAATGCATCTAGGTGGCCTCTCAAGAAGGGAATACAAAACTCAACTTGGGTTGAAACCTGAAACAAGTTGGTGGACAAATAATACAAACAGGCAAAAAAAAAAAATTCTAGAAAGGCCAGACCTCTTCTAGCCAGAGGTCTCAACAAGAAGTAGGGTGAGGGCATCTAATTCAATCCAATGGCAAGTAACAGCCAGATGAGAGTCAATTTGGAACAGTGCTAATAACCCAATTTTAGAGTCAATATGGTCATAGCTGAAAGCAACTGCAAGCAGCCTGAATGTTCAGTCCTCTTTAAAGCTGTAAGTGACCTGCTACTCTGTAAAATTTTAGGTAAAACCAATCCCAAATTATAAATTTGAGAACCATTTCTGTAGGGATACTTGAATGCATGCCAACTAGGGCAGTAAGGAGGATAAGAAGGGGGCATCAATGACTGTTAAAAGGTGCCATTTTTTCCAAATTGGGTGCAACTTATCTGAGGACTTGGCCCAAGATAGATTGGAATGGAGAAACAGAATTCATGTAGCCGACTCCAACATAGTTGGGACAAGGCTTTGATGATGATGATGATGAGTGACAATTACATGGACAGTGCCTTGAATACAGATAGTTAGGAAAGTTTCGCCCAACTATCCATTGTGCAAGCTTTTCGTGGTTCAAGTCATGTGACCTCTGTGTGTGTGTGTGTGTGTGTGAGAGAGAGAGAGAGAGAGAGAGAGAGAGAGACCTTGTAAGTGACATTAGAGCCAATGGGACAGCCAAGGAAAGAGCTGAAGGAATAAACAAGGTCTGCAATAAAACAAATGTGTATGTGAAATTCAATGTTTCTTATGGATAACAAATCGAAGACAACTTATTTGAATGCAAGATGTAATAAATATATGTTGGGATAAAACAAGCCTTCCACATCCTTTATAAATCAACCAGCATAATAATTCATAATTAAATTGTGCAAGCCTTTTGTCCAATGTAGCAATGATATCAGCTGAGACTGTGTTTGCCTTAAAGACTCCAAACTATTTCATATCTCGCCTATCAGATTCCATAACTAATCAGGATATTTGAATCCACTAGCATCAATGGATCCAAAGGAGACCTGAGTGGAACCGTCATGTTTTCTTTTGCTGTTTCTTTGGGCACTGGCATGCTAACTGTGTGGAGATACTTATTATCTTTGATTGTGAGAGAAAACTTGAGCCTCATTAAACATGGGCTAAAGATAGAAATAACACGGAGGCTTTTCTTTACAAGCTGGCAAGGTGTATTGATATGCATATGGATTATGGAGTGATGTAATGCTCGTCAAGAAGCACTCTTTTTGGCAAACTCCCCCGTGAAGGGTTAATAAACCCTCTTTTAGTAGTGATGCCTTCTCCTCTTGATGTAATTATTTCAGTTAGGCCTCCATCTTATGCATTGGATCGCCCCTTTTCCACGTATTTTTGTATATTTTTAAATAGATTTTTGCATTTATTAAAAAATAAACTATATATAAGGGCCAAGATGCATTAGAAGATATCTCGCTCTTTATCATTTTCTAAAACTATATAAGATATTAGCAAAATTACTAATACTGCATTTATTATCTAACATTTAGCACGCTTGATATTAACAGTTGTAAGATCGTTCATAATTTATTTTAGATCTTGATTACATATGACAACATTTTCTACAATGGGCATGTCATAACTCACAAGTCAAAGTATGCTTGATGAAGGTTGTAAGCATTGAAAACAAGAGGATTTGTATTTCATGTGTTGCATGAGAAACCTTTGCACTCTTTTAAATGTACAGTGTTTCCTTCATAAGGGATAATTATTTTTTATAATCAACAAAGATCCTACTTAGAGTAATCCAACCAATATGATATTCCAGAGGAGTAGAATCAACTTGTATTCTCAATAGTCAATTCTACTTATAGTGCTCCAATGAAGCACATGCCAAATAGTCAACAAAACACTCCCCCTCGGGCTGAAGAATAGACATCATTCCCCTAGATAGAGTGACAATTAGGAGCCTTAGGATCGGTCATCAAATGTTGTCCTGTCAAGATCAGCTGAGGTTGCAAAAGAGCAAGACCCAAGAAACATAAAGGAACAGGTGATGCTGAGGGCATGGTTGTAGATAGTCCCACAATTATTCATCTCAATCAGAGAGCCTATTCAGAGCAGGAGGAACAGTTGCAGCGCTGATTGGAAGGATGATGAGAGATGTAGCAGCATTGTTCACAGAGAGTGCTAAAAGGTCTGGATAAGAAAGTAATAATTTCCCACAAGCAGTGTGATAAGAAATAAAGGGAAGACTTATGGGGATCAAGGCAGATTGGTCCTCGGAAACAATTTGTTGACAACAAATGATGGAAAATTCGAAAAATAAACACATCCAAACACGCAAAGAATCCCATCAATAGGATATGAATGGAATCAAACATTATAGGGAGACACGTTACCATCCAAAAAGCATATTAGATTATAAATCAAATTGACGTCAAAAATGCATCAACAAGAGTACTATTTTTTGATGGATCAGCATTTGGAAACTTTGGATTGGTAAGCACCGGAAGAACCTTCCCCAATGCAAAGTGGCTTTTAGAGAACATTCAAACAGAATTTTATGGATAACCCATCTGGAGCCCAGTAACACAATCAGCATAGTTATCTTTTAAGGAACAAAAGATAATAAATATTGTTCCTCTGGAAACCCTTGTCGGATCATCCAACTTCTGCAGTATTTAATCAACTTCTATATCAGAGAAAGAAAAGGTTTTAACAGGCATGAAGCTTTTTTTTTTTTTTTGGTAGAACACAAATGCACAAGGATGAAAATTTAGAGGGATGCAGTAGCAGTGCATAAACAAGTCATAGACGTTATAAAGATTCATAGCAAGCACAGCAATGAAGAAATACCTTCATTGTTTGGAATGTAGAAATCTGGCCATGTATCCACAGCATAGTAGTGGTAACATCACCAATTGGTGTCCATGCACCACCAGCATTTGCTGCTATCACAACAACAGCTCCTAACAACCTGCCAAGAAGAAAAATCTTGTTGAAAATTAAGAAAAGAATGAATGAAAAACAAATGAATGATCTCATGAAAAGTCAATACTACCAAAGAAACAAAGAAGGAAAAAAAAAAAAAAAACACTCTGCAATGACATATACCCCAAGAACATTAAATCACAAATTTGAAGTCGCCATTCTCCAAAAGTAGGTCAATAGGCATAAGAGCCATGTTGCATACATTCTTTTTAATGAGCAATGTACCATTGTTGGACACATATTGGACCTGACACTGCATTAGACTGATCACGAATTCTTCTATTATTAGAAACTGATACTTAATAACATTTTCCCTTTTTTCTTTTTTTTGCCGTTAACGAAATAATATTATGTTTTTTCTTCTTTTAAAATCTAAATATTGAAACACTTATAACTTGATTGTTTATAGTAAATCTTAACAATTTTATAGGCATTATTATAAATATTATTTTATGTAAAAATTAAAAAAAAATTGAGCTCGTTTAAATATTATGCCAAATGGGACCCTCATCTCCACTTTGCCCACGCTGCACTCACCCTACATACAAATCAAACCCTTTATGTTGTTCTATAGTTATCCAAGATACTGGCAGATATCGTAGCCGCAAAAAGTTATTTTATATAGAACCACATCACTACAAACAACATACAAGAAGGAAATATCTGGGATAAAGTTGTTATTCACAGAAGTTTGCTTTCCCTTTATTATACATATCTTGTACAATCTTAACACATACACCAGCACATTTTTTTCCGATAAAATTATAATTTGCTACTAACTAAAAGACAAATATTTTCTCATTAGTATCCGCAAAAATTAATATTCCTTGATGTGAGAATTTGCCTCCTGTCAATAGAAAAATGGATGCTTTCTTAGATCTACTGGGGAAAATGTGTCTTTTTTTATACTCTATGCACCAACATAAAGTCCAAGAGAAATTGTCAAATCAAGTAAATTGCATGTTGGGAACACCAGTTCACAGATCTATTGAGGATCCTGTAGAGAGATATGGAAAATGACAAGAAACCCAAATCTCAAAATGTGCTCATTGCCATGTATATCCACCGATCCATGAATAAACTATTCAGAATTTCTTATGCATTTAAAGCACATCTAGCTCCACTGAGCAAATTTGCAAGATCCTGAGCTAGCAACTTTATTTTATAATAATCAGCATCTATGATCACACTAGCTGACAATTCGAATTTTGCCATTATCGCCACTGCACAGTCATGACAAATGAGAATGAGTGCAATAGGTACTAAAACAATCAACACCAAAGAAAAGATGACATTTGGTAACTTTTCCTTTTTTTTTTTCTTTTGGAATAATGGTACTTGGTAACTTGTAGCATGGGATACACAATATCACATCAAAGGTGGCAATTGAACTGCAACGTTGTACATAACAATGCAAGCACATTCAAGAGCTATCAATATAAGTTTAAGAACTTCACGCAAGTTAAATACGATTGGTTTAATCATGCAAATTTAGATTAAAATAATCAAGAGGCAGAATGAGATGAAGTGATGGGAAGCATACTTCCTGTATTCTGAGGGAGGTACAAGCTTCCGTAGTAAGGAGACCATAACAATTGTAGAAGTCAAGTTGTCAAGAATGGAACTAAGGAAGAATGTGATGAAGCCAACCTGAAATTTTCATCAAGATAGTGGTTAAAACATATATTCCCCGACTAAAATTTCAAACATATATACATTATGGGAGAATTTTCTCCTACATTATGTGCAGTCCAGCACTATGGGGACCACATGGGCCCATTTTTTATGAGTGCAGCTCTCTTTAAACTGTTATCCCCCCATGATCTGGCACCACGCCAAGTTTTATGCTCATGAACGCTTTAATCACTGTTGGATTGAGTCTAAAAAAAAAAACTATCATTAAAAGACCATTAAACTTCAAGGCCGTTAAAATCAATGGTTAGGATGATGATCATTTAATGGAGTTGATTTTTTGCATGACTCTTATTCATATATGGATCTTTTCATCCGTGCACCCCATTGCAGTAATAATACTACTACTGTGAGGATGATATGAGAGAGAGAGAGAGAGAGAGAGAGAGAGAGAGAGATGTTAAGGAGACATCACCTTGTAGGTTTCATTAAAATATATAAGGTACAGCTAATTTGCCATCTAACCAGAATACCAATCTTTCTTGATCATATGATCTATTCAAAATCTACATACATTTACACTCAATCCATCCCATCGTTTCTTGTTTCTTTCCTGTTGTCTAATTTCATTTTTTTCATTTTTTGACTCAAACCCCACAACCTCATGGTTGAAGCGAAGATAATCTTCCAAGTGTGCTACATCTCCTGTCAATGTGTGCAGATTCATGTAGCAGGATTTGAGCATCATCATAGGACCCAGCCCGGGCCACATAATTTACATATTTTTACACTCAATCCTCCCTTTTTCATTTTTTCACAACTTCACTTCTTTTTTTTCTCTGTGGGTGGGTGGGTGTGGGATGGGGGTGGGTGGTTAGATGTCTTGAACCCACATCCTCCTACAAGTGACGAGGAGGACCTTTTGGTTGTACTACATTCTCATCAGTGTGTGCAACTTGATGTACCAGGATTTGAACATCATTATGGAACCCAAGCCACAAAACATGTCTCGTTCCCAAGATGATGCTCCAGGTGAGCAATAACCAATGATAAATACTGGAAAAAACTTAAGCATTACAGCTGGAACAAAGGCAGATAGAACATTAAGAGAGCCATGCTATGAGATCCATGCTACAACCGGTACTAATCGGCCAACATGCCATATAACGGCCATCAATAAGCAATTTTTAGACAACAAATTATCATTTTCCAGTCACTTTCCCAAGCTATTATAGATAGCACCGAGGGTCTTGTCTTGAGAACCTGTTCTTGATTTCATACATAGTAGTTTGCAAGTTCTGCTCCTATCCGACAACCCAGAAAACAGCGTCAACAGTAAACACGGCCCTTACCAAAAAAAAAAAACAGCAAACTCAAATTTTCACCTTTCCAGCTCACTCTATGTAGGCCATTTAACCTTTAGTGGAACCAACTGAGAGAAAAAGTGCAACATAAAGGTCTTGGCCATTTTGAGCCATTAATTCAGTATCTAATTCTCTGCACTCACTAACTGCAAACTGTCAATCCAGCCCATCTGCGCAGGGCTGATGACTGTATCATTAGTTAGCTATAATTTAGGAATTAGTATAGTCATAATACATGTACACTTTCTATATTAAGTAGCTATAACTTAGGATCTTGATTGTATTAGGATACTAATAATAGGGTCATCAACCCTACACGGGAAGGCCTGGTTATCTTCTTGTTATAATTATATATCTGAATTTCTTCTTTCCATCAAGATTACTTAGAGCAATTGTGACAATTCAAGATAAAAATTTATTTTTAAAAAATTGAAAGAGATAACTTTTGGGGCCATGCAGATCCTCTGGCCTGCCCAACACCCTCTAAACAAGACTGTCCAATACCAGATAACGAACAAACATCATGCCAGCCCTCTCAAACATCATGGCATGATGACATCATCAATTGGATTGAAAGGGAGAAAAATAACTGGGACTGATAAAGGAAAAACACTAAACCTGTCTTAGAACCTCACAGGTCCAATCGAAATAACTTCTGGGCTACAAGATTCAATAACTATGGACCCTACGGAAGATGAGAATCTGGAAAAAAAAATCCCGGGCCAAAGAAAAATCCCTAATTCGAAGTTTGATTGGTAAATTGGAAAAATCAACAGAAATCTTGCTAAAACATTGATCCATAAATCACCATCTCTCAGATGGCACATGTATCACCTCCATCTCTCATTTCTCACCAGGCAGCTGCTAATGTCATTCTGTCATTCATACTTCAGATGGCATCAGTAATGATCAGTAAGGGAATGATTAATTTCAAATCACAAACTGCAGATCAAGCAAATGACCTTATCGAATAAAAGGTTAGCGAGGAAACATAGAAAAAAAGTAAGGATAACATAAAAATGCCCCTTTTAATAGGAACACTCACAAGAACTACCAACGAAGTTCATTATTACTAATTTTTAATGCATTAAACCAGATTCAAACTGCTAAAACCACAAAAACAGATAAGATATGCGTTGCAAATTATTGTGAAAAGTGAACCACTTGTCAAATTCTTGTGCCAGTAACCTAAACCTGACAAGAAACAAATTACAGTAACATACCCATATGCACTAGCCAAGATAACAAAACATGGATTTCATTGCAGCAGTCTGGTTGTTGTAGAGGGTATGCAATGCGGGTGCTTTGAAAACAAAGGGTTCTATTTCAGTCAAGACAGCACTTTTTGGTGTTTCGATCACTGCAGCAGACAGATGTTGGAATAAGGTGATTCAAGATATTTATCTCCACCAATCAGTTGCCCCCTGAAGGTCAACCCCACCAGAGGTTTCATACAAAGTAAATTTTGATACCAGCATGCAGTTAAACCTGGGGTTGCAAGGAGTGGGTGGGGTCACTGGAAATCATAAAGCAGAGTTGGTGATACCTTTATCTGTTCCAGAAGGAATCCAAGAAGTAAATGATGCAGAGTTGTCAGTGGTTATTGGAGTTTGAAAAGCAGCTTAGCTATGTCCATTCCCTCTTATTGCCAAAGGTGATGAATCTGCTAACAATTGCAATAGGATGGACCTCGGGATGGATAGGTTCTCCAACACAAGTTTTAAGCTTCTCAGACGAACTTATGAGTTTGACCACCAAACATGGGGTGTCATTCATGCATTTCTTAAAAGGGCTAAATGATCTAGCTGATAACCTATTCAAGCAGGGAGTTCAACAGCATTATAATATGTATGGTGATGTGATCCCTTCATTTTTGCGGCCATTTCTTGGAGGTATCGAAAACCTAAAAAATTTTGATGGGATGACCATCTTGCCCAACAAAGGAAGCGAAGGAATATAAATTTCTACTATTAACTAATTCTCATGGGGATTTAAAGTTTTTTGGCAGATACACATCTTGAAAATTCCCATGTGATACAGATCCAAACCACAAAAGGCAGAATAAAAAGACGTGGGAAGAAAAAAGATGGAAATGAGGATCCAAGACAAGAAAGAATCAAGAAGGAAAAGCTAGAAGAAAGGGGCGTGTACGCACGTATGGACCTGCTTTTGTAGCATTCCTTGATCCTATTTATTTTCTTTGTTTGGGAACTATTAAGGCATGTATGTGTGGGGCCCCCTAGAACTCAATCTCCTCTTATAAATAAGACACAACATTCCAATATCTCCTATGCATCAGAGTGAGTCCAAAGAATCCAGAAGATCGAGAAGAACTAGAAGTTTCTCAGCATCTGGAAATTGAAAAAGGGATAAGGGGGACCTTCTGATTGTTAATCAAGAATCCACCATTTGTAAAGAGCCTTGTACCCAGATTAAAAAAACATCAATAGAACTTTCTCCTTCCTTTTACTACTTTCTTCTTCTCCACTGCTTCTCAATTATTTCTCTTTTGCTTTTATTTTCTTTTAACTTGTGTAAACATTGCCAAGCTCTTTTGCCTTTCCGTGTTGGTCTTTGTGGAATGCGTCACCTTGGCTATCTCCTTTTCTCTCTCTTTTAGGTGGATGGCTTGTAATTGTTTTCTTCCTTTTAATAAAATCATTCTTGCCATTAAAAAAAGAAAAGGATAACAACAAATAGAAACCCTATAACAAAGAGAAGCAAGTGATATTTACATACATGGGCAGACCTACATACATCCTTTTGGGGGCAATCGCCCCCATCGAGCCTAGGTCCGCTTCCAAAACCCATATGAAAATTTTGAGTGCGCTTTCAAAATCCGCATGAAAATTCAGGGTCCGGCCCCAATACCCAAATGAGAATCCTGAGTTCACCCCCAAAACCCAACTACCTATTAGGGTCCACTCTCCTCAAACGAAAATCCTGGGTCCGCCACTGCTACATATGGCGTTAGTTTTAAGATAAATGAATGTACAAGCCATGCAACAAAAAATTTCTAAATAGAGATAGTGACTAAAGTATTACCACCCAAAGGAGGGTTCGCGGCTTCCGAGTTGTAATATTATCAGTAACCAGTTTAAATCCTTGATGTGCATCAACTATCTCTACTATGGTCATCGCACCAAGCAAGAAAAACACTATCTCGCTGACTTCAGAAGCTGCATGACTTAACTCAGTCACAGCTATGTCGGTTGATGGAGCCTACACAACAGAAGATTACAGCAACCTAAGACACTGGATTACATTAACAAAATAAGAAACCAGAGTTGGAAGTAATGATTAATGCACATAAATTATGTGGATAATAGACAGCCTTAATATATGGATTCTCCTAAAAAAGTGAACTTTTTTTTTTTGGAGAAGGTCCTGAAGCCAAACTTCAGATGAATCTTACGCCAATGCTTCGTATGACCCACAAGGAAACAGCCATCAATAACCCAACTCCACTTTTGTTGAATGCTAGAGACTCCTCAAAGATTATGCCTGCATATCCCAATGCAAATACCAGTACCATAGCGATATCCTGTGCCACAAGATAATCCGTCAATCTTAAATCACTTTGAAGTTTGTATATGATGTTCATCGACATCTTTAGAACCAGAAGACTGAAAGGAAAGGAACTAATCAGAAACGTTAAATACTATGGAAGAAATTAGGTCCCAGAAAACACAATCCAGCAAAAGGAGTTCCAAGATACATACAAAGGGTGAAGACACAGAACAAGGATGGACCTGATTAGCAGCTACCCAAGAGTGATTAATAGCAACAGCCCCCACAGTGGCTGATGCAATAATTGCAAGAGCTTTTAGCAAGTCAGTTTTTGGCTGGTAACTAGCTTCAAAATCTTGTGAGCTAATCTCGTCAATGGAACACAACGGATCACATGTTCCAGATTGCAGTAGTTCCTGATTCAACGTAAAAATCATAAAAGTTATATACCAACATTAAAAACAAAACTAAGTTTAAGTTTCACACCTGAGTTGATATGAGGAAAAAAGAACTGTCAGTCCAATGAAGTGGCACATACAACAGCAACAAGTTAATTCCATCAAATTGTTGCATCTAGTAGTTATTATAAATGGTTTTGTTATGATAAAGATGCACAAGCCTTGGAAGAAGAACCAAAACTAAACGGAAAGGATAAAAATACTATATTTATGCACTAAACATGTAGCCCCTTTCCAAAATGCAAAAAAGATAATCCGGAATTCATCTATAAGTGCTGATTCTCTCTCAAAACTCTGTTTGGCTATGTGGTCAACAATTGGTTTGTTCTCCTATATACATGCAAAAAGAAAACCAAAGCAGAGTCAATGACTTCCTCTTTGAAATACATGAAGGGATCTGTGGGAGCCACATTGGAGGAAGGTCCCTAGCATACTGAGCTATCAGCCAGGGCTACTGGTGGCCATATATGCAGAAGGACGCGCAAGTCTATGCTAGAAAGTGTGAGAAGTGTCAGAAATTCTCCCACTCTCCCCATCAACCAGCGGCGGATCTCAGTCCGCTTTCCAGCCCATGGCCATTCGCTCAATGGGGCCTCGACATTGTGGGACCACTTCACCGAACTCCTGGGAACAGGAGATGGCTAATCGTTGCCATCGACTATTTCACCAAGTGGATTGAGGCGGAGCCATTGTCTTCCATCACAGAGCAGGATTCTAAAAACTTTGTGTGGAAAAACATCGTCACGAGGTTCGGCATCCCCAGAACTTTGATCTCGGACAACGGGACTCAGTTCGATTCCAACCTCTTCAGGAGCTTCTACCAGGAGCTCGACATCCGAAATCACTACTCCACCCCGGCTTATCCACAGAGTAATGGCCAAGCAGAAATTTCCAATAAGGTGGTGCTCGACGGATTGAAGAAGCGACTAGACAGAGCAAAGGGAAGGTGGGTAGAAGAACTTCAGAGCGTCCCGTGGGCTTACAGAACAACTCCAAGGCGTTCCACTTCGGCAACTCCTTTTTCCTTAGCTTATGGGATGGAGGCTGTCATTCCCTTAGAAATCGGCCTCCCTACTTTGAGGACCGAGCTCTTTGATCAAGGCCGGAATGAGTCACACCTAGCTTTGGAGCTGGACTTGGCCGATGAACGAAGGGAAGCAGCTGCAATCCGGTTGGCCGCCTATCAGCAACAGCTGGCCAAAGGGTATAATCAGAAGGTTAGAGAGAGAAGATTCTCAATAGGCGAGTTGGTTCTCAAGAAGACACTCTCAAACGATAGAGACCCCCACCAAGGCAAACTGGCGCCAAACTGACACGGACCCTTTAAGGTGATCTCTACAGCCGGACAGTCGGCCTATCGACTTGAAGACATGGCAGGAAGGCCGCTACCTCGGCCGTGGAATGCGTCTCATCTCAAGAAGTTCTATTTCTGAAACATGTACCCTGTACTTAAAAGATTTCAATGAAAGAGAATTTCCCTTTCAAAGAACGCAGCATCCTATATCAGCACTTCGGCACGTCGGCTACGGCCAATGATGAGATCGCCTCGGGTCGGCTACGTGCCACCCGGGCGTGAAGCCTTTATGGCCAATGATGAGATCGCCTCGGGTCGGCTACGTGCCACCCGGGCGTGAAGCCTTTATGACCAATGATGAGATCGCCTCGGGTCGGCTACGTGCCACCCGGGCGTGAAGCCTTTATGGCCAATGATGAGATCGCCTCGGGTCGACTACAGGCCACCCGGGCGTGAAGCCTTTATGGCCATCGACCTAATTGCCTGTGGGATAAGCCAAGTTCCTCCTCGGCGATAAACCGACTCCGCCACCTTGGCTCATCCAAGGCCACCGGACCCGCTGACGAATCCGTCTCGGCTAGCAGAAGGGTTCGAAAGACTGAGGCATTGCGAAGTTGGCCCCAAGCACAAGTCTAACGTAATACAAGACCTACTGTGTGCCGAGCAGGGTAAACTATGGTAAAACATCCCTTTCTCTGTAACTTCCTAAGTTCGGGTGGATCCCCAATTTGGAATACACTGAGCCGAACCCTAACACTTAGACAAAAAAGGAAGAAATGGCGCACTATGGAGCACAGTTCGAGACAAAAGGTAATCGCATTACAGCCATCCCATTGCACGGAGACAATTTGAAAAGAAGACTTCGATTCATTAGCCTATTCAAGATACAACTGTTACAAACCAAGTCCTTACAAGAACAAACAGGAAAAAAGGAAAATCTTAACAGGAAGGAAGCTTATACATCGAAAAACCTATTCAGCGCCGGCGACGGCGCCTCCGGTCTGAGGGGCTTCGACCGTCGCAGGGACGAAGTCTAGGGTGGCTTCGACCGTCGCGGGGACAAAGTCGGGGGTAGCGGTGACAACCTCGGTGGAGTCGGTGGAGGCGGCAGCGGCAGCGGCGGCGGCAGCCTCGGCAGAGTCAGGGGCTGGGCTTGGGAACTTGGCTGGGCTTTGGTAGTTTGGGTCGTCCTCGGGGACGCCCACCTTGTCCAGAGCGGCCAGCCACCCTAGCTCCCAGGCCTTGTCCCGGACGGCCACTACTTGCTCTTCGTACAAAGAGGTCGCTTCAGCAACTCCTTCGTCGTAAGCCGTTTTGGTCTCGGCCTCGAGCTTAGCGCTGGCCTGCTCGGCCATCTTCTTTTTATACATCTCGATTTCGGCCTTTGCAGCCTCCACCTCTGCCGTGAGACTTCGGACAGTCCCATCCAGCTCGGCCGCCTTTCTCCCCATCTCCTCCACCGCGGCCTCCAGCGTTTTCTTTTACGCCTCGGCCCTTTCAGCGGCCCTCTCGGCGCTGCTCTGTCGCGCCCTCTCCAGCTGGACGAGGGACCTCTGCACCAGCTGCAAAATGAACAAGGCACGATTAGAAGACCGTAGCAGGGAAGGCAGTGAGTAAAAGGCCAAAGTGTGCGGAACTTACCAGCAACCCTGCCTGCATTGATGCCCCAGCTAGCGCGGCGTCGTCTTGCTCCCGGTGCCGGATCATGTCCCGGGAGAGAGAGCAGGCTGCCATCACCAAGGGGTTCCCCGGAACCTGGTCCTCCATCGACACAGGCTTCCCGGGACCAACAAGGATGGTCTCCAGGGAGCTGGCTTGGGCGGAGGGACCACGATGGGACCCGGGGTGTCCTCGACCACGGGCTCGGTCCGAGCCCTTTTTCTCGGCCCGGCCTCCTCCTCTACCGTGGCCCCCACGGGTTGTTGGATTCTTTCCGGGCGAAGGGGTGGCGAGTGGGCCCTGTCGATTGCCGGAGGAGAGGTGCGCTGAGGGATCCTCCTAGCGCTCCCGGAGCCGCCAAATGCCAGCAGGGCCAGGTCTTTCACTACGGGCTGACGACGGGGGGCCATCTCCTCCTCCGCTGCTTCCTCAGTCATGATCGGGCGGCAGGGTCGCATGATGAGCGGGCTCTCGCTCGACTCGACTTCGGAAGTTGAGGCTTCGGCGCCGGATGCTCGCCTGCTCACCTCGGGGGCTGTCTCAGGTTGAGCCTCGGCCTCCTTTCTCTCCGGGCTCCTCCTTTGCGGCTCGGGTGCGACCTCGGCTCCCTCTGGACCGGTTTCCAACCTCTTGATATAGCCCCTGTACTTGGGCTCGTATTTGAGCAGTGCCCACGCAGCCCGATTGGAGAAATCAATGCACTTGGCAACCCGGTTGTGCCAGGAATCGTTCCTTACCCAACCTCCAAGTCCGGCTTTTCTCTGCCGAGCACCTGCAAGATCGGAGAGGCGTCAGTTCGAGGATGTGGAAGAAAGCGACAAGACTAAGTTAGGATTGAAAAATGAAGGATTTTGTACTTGGGGCAACCCCGAGGATGCTGTACGCTCTAACTCCCTCCTCGGGGCCGAACTCCCAATTCCCCGAGACGGAAATGAGCTCGTCCCCTGCGTACTTGCTGGAATCTTCCAGTGCCGTGACGAAAGCCCTTCACTTCGACTTGACGCGAAGGTAATAGGTGTCCTCCTTCGTTTTACAAAGGTCATACACGTCCTCTATGTCGCGGACGTCTAAACCTATGTGGAGGTGCTGGTTCAATGCCACTGTGCCCATGATGACCTTGAAAGCGTTTGGCATCAACTGGCAAGGAGTGAGGTTCTAGGAACAGAGGCAGGCCCTGAGCAGTGGGTGCAACGGGAACCTGACCCCTCCCTCAACCACCGCTATGAGCGGGAAGGGCATCCAGCCTCCGACACAAGATCGGCGGAGGTGGTCCACAGGATCACCCTTCCGGACGAGGACGAGGACGTCGCCCGGAATCTCAAAGACAGTCTTAAAGCTTGCTATAGACTGAGGGGAGTCAACCCAGTGACTGTAAATCCCCATGGTTGTTAGGGAAAGGAGAAAGGAGAGAAAGGGAAAAAGACTGGACGAAAGCGGGAGGAAATGAAAGACGCAGAAGACTTACTAGCACAAGAACCTAAGAAGGGGACGGGCAGGGAAGCACCGAGAGGAAGCGAAGGCTCTGTAGTAAGTGCTTGGCTCTGGTTCTTAGGGTTCTCAATAGCGTCCGTTCGAAAGAAAGGAGTAAGAAAGGGAAAGAAGATGAAGGCGCGCCTACTTATAGGGCAAGGACACCTCCCTGTTAGCGCCGCTTCCGAAAATTCAAAAACGTCTCTTCAGAGACCACGCGCGTGCCTCGCTCAACAGCGTGGCCAATCGGTTAGCGACGCGTGTCATCGACGGCTCGCCTTCCGTAATAATTAGAGCATGGCATTTATTGCGATTTATTGCGGCTAAACCGCCCCTGACGTGCAAGGGAAGATGAACAGGCGCCACGCGTCAAATAGCCGACGTCAAAACGGAAACCTGCGGCGGTTCTTCGTAATTATAGCTCCCGACCCTAGGAAATTCGGGATCCCAAGGAGTCAGAAGCTAGAGGCAATTGTGTGGGCCATCCCTTAATGCGCCAGCTAAGCAAAAGAATGACGATGATCCCTGCTGAAATCCCATCTCGGCTGGAGGTGTCTCGGCACGAGAAGCCGTGGAAGTCGTGGTGCTTGCCGAGACCACCATCGACACACCTCGTCTCGGCAGAGAAGCTAAATCGGGCAGTGGAGCTCACCTCGGCAACGCCCGAGGTGACGAGTTCCGCACGAGGCAGGCGTGGACGGCCACACCTGACGCCCGGGCACGTGGCAAGGTTTGAGCGTGTCCTGACGAGACATAAGCACCATCCACTCTGTCCACTTTTACCCCATCTGACGGCTACAGCCATATCAGGGCAGGGTCCAAGAAAGGATCCGATGGGACCTCAGCCGCCAACTAGTCAAGGCAGGGTCAGGCCCAACAGGACTAGCATTTAATACAGCGCGGGCTGATTGAACCCTCATTTAATGCAATGTGGGCTATGATGGATCGTCATTAATGACTCTATGGGCTGATAAGACCCCAGTAGTCAGATCACTAGGCCCGCTCACACAGGCACTAAGGGACTTTCTCATATAAGGTAATGAACCACCCAAAAAACAGGTATGCATACTCTCATGCATGCAATCATACTTGGCTTTCTCTTCTCCGATCAGCTTTCCTGCACTAATTTAGGCATCGGAGAGCCCTGCGCTGCCCACAGCCAGGGTGCTTTGACTGTTTCTTCTCCCCTTTCAGGTCCCTAGCTCTAGCAGTTCTCTCTGGTCCTTTGGATAAGTCCCTTGAGGCACCTTCCTAATCTTGTGAGTATATTTTTTGCACTTACACTACCTTTTATATCCAACCGTTATCTTCCCCATAAAACATGATCCAAACTGGTTTTCCACCGGCTTACACTCCTCAGTTTCAACCATAGTTCTAGAATGAGCAGATGCAGAAGACAAATCGAGAATTAAATGAATGAAACTTCTCATTTGCAAAACTTTTGCCATAGAATTCAAGTAGAAGCATGAAACATTCTTTGTGGTGTACTACCCCAAAATGTTCCCAATGCATAAATTGCTTTTGTTTACCGCATCAAATCCTAACACTACAATGCACACACCCACATGCCTTCACATCCACATGAAGAAGTAAACACTCCATTTGATTGGCACGTCAGCTGGAGCACCCAGTCGCAGCCCATTAACAGAAACAAGGGGATTGCACCACATTGAGCAGGCCCACCTCCCAACTGAAAACAATTTGGTCCACACTCCACACATGAAAGCCAGGGATCATGTAACTAATGTAAAAGTCTGTCTTCTTGAAGACTCCCATTCCCAGACACACATGAAAGCCAGGGATCATGTAACTAATGTAAAAGTCTGTCTTCTTCAAGACTCCCATTCCCAGACCCCCACCCACCCACCCATAAAACCTATACCAACTATTCCCGGAATCTATCTGAAAATTTTCAAATAAGGAATTAAGTTTTTACCTTATTTCAAAAAAAGGACTTTCAAAATAGTCCTTATTTAAAGATTTCCCAATGTACAGAAGCTATTCCAAGGAATTTCATTCCCTTTCCATCCCAATCTTTCCTCCATTTCCTCGAATCTCCGTTTTCCCGAACAATTGCAGAAATCTTAGAACAAGGAATAAAATTAAAATAAATAAAAGATAGTGACGGGGTTTCTGTAATTAAAACCTCGTATTGTCCGTCTTCATTCTCCAATGCAGGAGGAGATGAAGAAGAAGAAGAGCTCTTAGCATTCTCTTCTGCTGCTCTTGGAATGGAAATGAATCCTCGCAATCTTCCATGGTCGTCGATTCTCCTCGGAAACGATGCAGAAAAGCTAGGGAGAGACCATTCATATGGCGAACAAGTTCCTCTCCTTAGCAGGAGCGAGCCATGGAGAGATGATGCAGGAGCATCTTTGCAGCTGAATCTGCATCTTAAAGGGCAGAAGAGATGGTTTGCGACCGAGAAAGTTGTCATTTGTATTTGTGTATGTATGGTCTAGGGGACTGGGGAGAAATTCGGGTACTCTGTTCCGCTGCAGTGAGAAGATAAAATGGGAAAATTTGAAAGCAGGACTAAAGTTTTCCCCAATTTTTAAATCAGGACAAAAAAAAAGCCCTGAAATGTTAAAATGAAAAACTTAAGTCCTGTTTGAAAATTCAGTTTTTTTTAATCCTTCCTTAACCCTGTTTTAAAAGTTCTTCTTCAGATAAAAATAGAAACTTACAGACAGTTTATGATAATCTAAGGCCCTCGACTTGTAGGTAGATGATCCAGCCGTTGAACTGAAGGGTCACCCCATATATACAACAAATAATGTCTCAAACCTAATACATAAATTGGTACAATAGCGTATATTCACGGAGTGAGGATTTTCAAATCCTATAGGAAAGTTGAACTTGAAAATCTATCCAAGTTTTTGAAAATTTATAATTTATAAAAATGTATTTTTCAAATTAATGAAGTCTAAGGATTTGATTGTCAAAAATGACCTAAATGAATGGGGGAGATCAATGGATCCATGTGTGGCTTGTTCCATCTAATGGGCCCCGAATCAACTACTGGTTGGTTGGGTACTTGGGTTCAAATATAAATGGCTCCACGAGCATTCATGGATGTGCCCCCATTTATCACGAGTTCTATATTTACGATTGCATAATTTACAGTAGGAATGTGTTGTGTTGCCTTTAGAATGCCAAATTTCTCAATCCCATGAATTTATCTCTTCTTTTTGTTTTCTTTTTTTTTTTTCAAGAGAAGAAAGATACTCTATTCCCTATAATTTTGGCCTGATTACCAATAAAGTAATCATATCATTAGTCCCCTAGTATTTAGAAGGCCCTTTAAACTAGTAATTACTTTAAATTTTCTAATGCCCTAAAAAAAAAGGCATGGTTAGACAGAGCAAATGCGTGCTCATTAGAGGAAAACATAATATAAAAATGGAAAAGGAAAGAAAAACAAAACTTCACCACTATCAAAAGATTATGGATGATTAAGAATAAATAACAAAGCCAACGAGGAAAAAAAAAACAAAAACAAAAATAACAACTAGAGAGCATCGTGAACATCAAAGCCTTGCCCAATTATTGAGTCAACAACATGAATTCTGATTCGCCATTCCAATCAGAAAAGATATATGTATAAATTTCTCTAAAAGATTTTATAAAATGTTGAGCCAAAATTTCTCATGTCCTCATAAGATTTTGAGCCTGTATTTTGGAAAATATATATGGGATCACAAAGGGACAAGTATCAAGTGGTCAGACTACAAAGTCAGTCAAAAAAAAGCTTGTAAGGCCAACCAGAACCACCAATACGCCTGACGCATGGTTGGAATATGATGAGAGAACAAGGATCACGTTAGGCCTAAATTTTCAATCTTAATTTGTTGAGCATAAACATTGAACCAAGAGACTTCAAAATGAATGGATTGGACCAAATTGTTAGACATTTATCCCTGGCCCCTCGTAAAATTGTTATAATCATCAAATAAAGGGAGCTGCTATTGCCACATCTATAGTTATTCGTTGCACATCCCTTCTCTGTACGCATCTAGAATTCTATAGAAAATACTCAGCCCTCTTTTGTCCAAACAACACACATCTCCTTTCTCTTTGCATACCATCCCTACCCTCCACACCCGATTCCAACATCCAAGGCTTGGAACTCTTGTATTCTCTCTCTTCCCTCACTTTCATTTCTTAGTTGACGGTGCAACCAAAGGACCCTTCTAACAAGAAATTCCATCGATCGTCTCTTCCTCTTTCATTTTTCTCTCCTCTCTTCTCACATGCAAGGTACGTTTTCTCTCCCTTTCAACATCTCCATCTCTTTTAATTTTGGCTTTCGATGCATAATAGAGAGGAGAGCTGGCTCCAAAATGTCTAAATGGGAGAGTGAGATCACCTATCGCTCCTTCCTTGGTCAATCGCTTGGTGACGAAGTGTTTTTTTTTTTTCACGTCCGGTCGGACCTTATGCATCGAAAGCCAAAATGAAAGGAGATGGAGATGTGAAGATGATTTGAGGAAGAAGTTCTCGAGATGGAGATATGAAGGTGAGTTGAGGAAGAAGCTCTTGTTACAAAAATGGGAGGGAAGATGTATACTGATAAATTGGATGAGCCTGAAAGTATTCCTCTTGTCCATTTTCATAAATTCACGGATGGGTTTTCTTGACTCCAAAAATTTGATGCCTGAGGAGCAATGAGGGATGTGGCAATAATAGCTTCCCAAATAAAGCTCAACTTCAAGTCATAATTTTAAAAAAACCCTTCTAATGCAACCACGTCACCATGCATATAGATAGCCAACGTAGGCCCTTCAAGGTGGCTTTGGCTACAACAGTTAGTCTAACTGGTTATGCTCAATCATTTTTCAATTCTTTGTTAACTTTTGAGCCTGAAATACGAGCCTCTCACAGAAGATTTGAATTGTCGCATACATCAAGACATTTAACAGAAGGATACATATCCAACTGCAAAGGATGCAGCAGTCCTTGACTCCTTGAAATTAGGTGAAGATTCAACAAATTTACAATGCAACCTGTAGAAGATTGATTAAAAAAAAACAAAATTTAGAATCTAGAGAAGTAAACCACAATGCAGAGACTCCCTCCCTCCCGATGCTCTCCCCTTTTCATCAACACGATACCTGCAACCAAAAGACTTTCTAGATACACCATTTTATCAGAAAGAAAACAAATAGCAGTGAGGAAAGTCAAACTGGATTCAAACAAAAAGGGGGAAAAAAAAGAGACAAGAAATAGTAACAATTGATCAGAGTACACATGCTGCACAAGACACAATCTTTCATTTGAGTTCTTTGAACAGTTTCAATAGATTGAGAGAGAGAAGGTTAACTTACCTTTAGCTTTCATATAGGAGGTTTCTTTGCCCAATAAGTAGATGAAAGACACACAACTTTATGCGAAAGAAAGGGGGGGAGTCAGATCTCAACTAAGGATAACATAATGAGAGTTGCATCATACATGACTTTAATATCAATAAACTGTTGGAGATTTTATAAGGGAAAGTCACACAGGTTAGGAAGGAGGAAATATATGTTGGAGGATAGGAGAGAGGAATGTAGGAAATATGTGTAAGGATAGGAGAGAAGAATGTGCAATAAGATTAAAAGATTAAAATGAAACAGAAAAGAGCAAAGAGTGCATATGTCTTCAAAAGGTATCATCAAATGGAGGCAATATGCAAGACCATTATGTGACAGGTGAAGACGACACTGCATGCCAAAGTATTCACTTTGCAAATTTATTTATGACTACACAACAGGTTGACTGTATTTTGAGTGCTCCTGACAAGTTCTTTTTATATATTTGATAATGACCAAATGAATGCATATGCCATAAAATATTGAAATTGGGAACAAAGAAGAGTGAGATTTCAGAGAATAAAGAATAGGATGGATTGAGATGGAGGAATGTATTTGTACACAAACAAACCAAACAGCAGTTTCAGTTGCAAACAAGCATGCATCTGACTTTTCTTCCATTTTCATATACAAATAAAAAAGATAGCTAGACAATGAACCCAAACTAAATTGGTTTCACATTCACAAACAGAAGATCCTTCAAACTCTCTCCATCTTATGCTCATGGATTTGACAGACATGGTTGTGCTTCCAGGCTTGTGACAATCATGTTTTCACAAATATCCATCAATAACACCAAGCATCCCTCGTACTTGATCTGCTATCTGATCAAGTTCACTTGACCTGCAAATGGAGTGTGTCGATCGGTTTTTCACAAATTTCCATTGATAACACCAAACATCCCTTATCATTGATCTATGCTCTCTAATCAAGTTTACTCATCCTGGACTGCAAAATTACAAACATACATTTCCACTAACTACAACAGAAGGATGCGAATGAAGTGAAAAATCACATTACCATACATTTTCCACTCCCAACTCTTTAAACTGCAGAGTCAATCACCACCACACTTTCACTACCAAGTCGCTCACCCAACCATTTATTTTTTTCACTGCCAACTCCTAGAATTGCAAAGTTGCACGACCATGCATTTTCCACCAACTCCAGTGCAAACTACAACTTCAAAAAACATAAGGCTATATGTGCAAAAAAATAATTTTACGTAATAGAAGAACGCTAGAAGAAACATGACTACATGAAACGGGAAATTTCTCAGTGTTCCGATTTCAAACAGAGAATTTCAATCCAATTTCAAAGACAACAAGCAACATTGCACAATCTTATAACCCGAAGGAAACCTAAGTGATAATTCAAAGTCCCTTACACTAACTGTTACCACGGTTGCCGTTACTACTGTGAGACAACCTCCTCAAAGTGCAGACCATGAAATTCTTCCCTGCCAATATTCGGCGCCTTGCTCTGTAAAACGCAGATCGCCCACTGCTGGTTGTTGGAACATCAACACCTGCGGTCTGCTCAACACCCAAACCAAATTGGTCCTCCTGGGTAGCACCACCATCGCTGGCACTTGCGTCCTGCTGTTCAATTGTGTCAGCATCCAAATTGACAGTCACCATACTCCTGCTTGCCCTCAGCCAGTCCATGCCCTCACAGGTCACTCCCCTGCACTTTTTAACCTTCACCTTCACCAGATTAGGGCACCCGGTCGCAAGGGCTTCCATCCCATGATCAGACACAGGGCACCCCTTGATGCAGAGCTTCTTCAATGCAGAGCATTTGGCAGCAATGCATGAGATCTCTGCGTCGCCTATAGTCTCGCTCGCACACAGGGCCAGCCGCTCCAGATTTTTGCAGTTACTGGCAATAAGCCCCAGGCTCAAGATGGTCGGATTCAAGGCAATGAGGACCAATTCCTGGAGATTAGGGCAGCTATTCGCCACGGCCGCCAGGCCTTCATCCCCAATTCGATTCGCCTTCCATCCATCAATGTGGAGCTTCCGGAGAAACTTGCATCGTTCCGCGATCGATGAGAGCCCAACATCGGTGCAGTCGGTGGTCTTGACGAGGTGCAAAATCTCCAGATCTGAGCAATTCGAGATCGCACTGAGGCCACGGTCGGTGACCTGGAGCTTCTCAAGATGGATCTCCGTCAGCCTCTCTACGCGATCCGACACGGCTTTGAGGAGCATGTCCCATTCGCCGGAGCAGTGGATGAGCTTCAAGGTCTTGAGGTTCTTCGATCCGACAAGTAGCGGTCCGAAGCACTGGCCGTCGTAGAGCTCCTTCAAGCAGATCGATCTGAGAGACGCTGAGGCGTTACCGGGGCCGATCGGCTGAGAGGCAGAGCCGTCGGTGAGGCCTTTGAGGCGCTTGATGGAGAGTTCCTCAAGGGCGGAGCAGCCGTCCAGGACGGCGTTCAGGCCGGTGGCGCCAAAGGCGCAGGAGCCGCAGGAGAGCTTCTTGAGGCTCTTGGCGTTGGCAGCGAAGGCGGCGATGCCGGCGTCCGTGATCTGGCGGCAGGAGCGGAGCTTGAGGCGGGTAAGGTTACGGCAGCGGAGGGAGATGAGGAGGATGCCGTCGTCGCCGATGCTAGCGGATCGGCGGTCGCATTTTAGGGCGAGTTTCGAGACCGAGTCGAATCGGGAGAAGAGGGCGCGGATTGAGTGGAAGAGCTCGGCCCGCGCGTGGAGGGAGAGGCGGAGGCGGCTTTGACCCTCGACTAGACGCCACCGCCGGCAGACGAGCGAGGAGCGCTTCCGGTCGCCGGAGCCGAGGAACTGGAATACGCAGGCAAGGCATTCATCTGGAAGATCTGATATGAATAACCCTCCTCCCACGTCATCTTCTTCTTCGTCTTCCTGGTAAGGTTTTTGATCGTTGGATGGAGGAGAGAGGATCATAGCCGTCGATTGGATTCGTGCCGGAACGCAGAGGAAGCCTGCAATCGAAACCGACCGTCCCATATAAGACTATCGTGCGCACGTTTTATCCTACGCAGCCTTGGAAATGCTGCTGCATTGCTCGCTGTAGAGTGCCGTCTTCTTCCTTCTTCTGCTGCAGATGCAGATTCGGAGTCGGAGTTGGATTTGGAGAGGCATTTCAATCCATCTTAAAATTACATATGTAAGTATTATCTCTTTGGGATACGAGCAGAATAAGAATTCCCTCTTTTGTCTTATAACTAGTGGTCTACCATTCCCACTTTAATACTTTTTTAGACAAAAAAATGGAAGGGTATACACATGCACGAAATCAAATGCAACTTATGCAAGTACATTTCTTATTAGACCCAAATTCATGAGATTAACAGCTGTCATAAATTGCTGCTTAAGGAAACAATTAGTTCAAAATGCGGGGAAATGGACATCTGGCATAATTGCCGCTTTTAGGAAATCAGAAGCGGATGTTTGGATTAGAATTCACGATATCAACAGCTGCCAGAATTACTGCTTAAGTAAATATATACGTTGCTAATTAGATCAAAGATGAGGGAAACCAACGGACGTGAAAGTTTCTGCTTAGAAAAACCTAAAAAGGATTATAGAAAACTAAACTGACAAAGGAAGTTATCAGAACAGATGTATAGATTTTTTTTAATAGATTTTAATACTAATAGTATTTCAATACTAGATTGTTTTTTAGATTCAATCAGGGAATGACAATGGTTTGATGAGTTTAAAATTGCACCTTGTGGCCTGAAATGAAAAGAGTGTGAGGTGGGTGCGATGATCAAAAATGGACTAGGATGGGCCATATAGAAGTTAGTAGGGTTGCAAATGAGCGGGCGGTTCAGATGAGTTTAAAGGGGAAACCATCAACTAAACCGAATCCATTTTTTTCTATTTTTCCAAATCAAATCGAACCGAACTGCGCATGTGCTCAAACCCAACCAAATTGAAGGAGCCGGTTCAATTTGGTTCGGTTATAGTTTTTTTATTTTTATTTTTATTTTTTTCTCACAAAAAATGATAGTTCAATTGGTGAGAGATATCGGACTTCAAGTAATGGAATGAGGGTTCGAGTCTTCTTCAAATAATTTTTTATATTCCTTTATATATTTTATAAAAATATATATTTATATAATTTGATCAGTTTAAGCGGTTTAGCTACACCTTCAAATCGAAAAGCAAACCGCTCCAAACGGTTTGAAAAAGATCAGAACCGTGACCGAACCAATTTACCATAAAATCGATCCGAACAACCCAGTTTGAATCGGTCTAAATCAATTTAACAATTACGGTTTTTTTTATACATCCCTAGAAGCTAGATTGCATGTGCTCTCTTCGTATGAGAGAGCATTCTCCAAAGACTAGATAGTCTAAAATCTTGGAAACTCCATTAGTAGAGTGATTCGGGTGAGTGGACGAACCGGATAACTTACCAAGTTGAGTAAACTCAGTCAACGGTCTTACTTTGCACGATCGGGTTAATGGATTTGGCTTTGCCTAATTCAAGTACGACTAGACCTCATTTGAGCTTGACAGTTTATCAATTAGGTTGGGGATCTCAATCCATACCTTATCCCAACCCATATCAGTCAACGGTCTTACTTTGCACGATCGGGTTAATGGATTTGGCTTTGCCTAATTCAAGTAGGACTATACCTCATTTGAACTTGACAGTATATCAATTAGGTTGGGAATCTCAATCCATACCTTATCCCAACCCATATAATTTGGTCGAGAATATTGTTAAAAGAGAGTTTCAATTAAATGTTTATTCGCTATATTGAAACCAAACTCTCCAACCGACAAAGTCTCTTCTTTTTTTTCTCTTTTTTTCTCATTGATAACGTGATTTAAGTCAACAACCTCCAGCATTTTTATCCATAAGTCCCCTTTTTTAAATCTTTTAATTTTACTATTGTTTTGTAATACAATAGATGCATGTGAGATTTGAATTTGATGAAACTTTTCGGGCTCATTTAGGTAAGTCACTTGTAAAACTGAATTTAAATTTGTATCAATTTAAGAGATAATAAAATAAGAGGAGCCTTATTAAAATGCACAAAATTTAAAAAAGACACATCTTCTTTCTTTGAAAGAAGAGAGTAAAAATTCAATTTATCTTTCACTCAAAGACAAAAAGTCATCTTCTTTATATCTAAAAAAAAGTCAGAGTTCTTTCGTATGGAACAAAATGACAAAAGGTTAATAATATAACAACGCACTAGCACTATAATCCCATTCTAAGCATGAGCATGATGTATTTACCTCCATTTAACTACTTTTGCCAATTAATTATACATAAGTATGTGAGTATAGGGGTTATGTTAGTTATTTAAAAAAATAAGATTTTTCAAAGATCAAGTCTCTAAACCTACATGTTGGGATGTCAAACGGGCCAACATGGCCCTCCTAGATCTCTGCACGATCGAGCCACGGGTCAGCACGGCACGGCCTGCGACGCGTCGTGCCTGGAGCGGGCTGGGCCGTGTCGTGCCTACCGTGCTTGGCATGCCTCTTTTTTTAAAAATATCGATTAATTTTCACCTTTTCGGAATTAAAATTAAAAATTAAAAAAGATAATTTTACTCAAAAAAGCACCTTGGAGGTCCACTAACCAAAATAGGTACTAATAGTTTTAATGCAACAGAACCGGTATTCCCACCAGAATATCCTCTTCTTTTTCTCTTTTCTTTTTTTGTCTTTTTTCAACAAGCAACGACGTCGTTGCTTGATATCGAGAGTTAGTGTCGACGTCGTCGCTAATTCATTAAATCTGCCTCTTTTCCGACCTTTATCATCTGCGGTTGTTGGTTTTCTGTATCAAAATAAACAAATACATAACTCTCCCCCAATATTGAATATTCCTCATTGAAGTTGTTGATCTCCATTAACGAGGTACACATAGTACAATTTGACATTCTTTCAAGCATTATCTATCATAAAAGTCTGAGCTTCATGTTTACTTTTTGAGAAAAGTTCATTAGGGTTTTGATATATAGTTTATTCATTTCATTATCTTTGTTGTATGATTATTTTTGGATGGTTAAGTCATTAAGGTAAGGACCTTTTGAAGAAGGAGCAAAAGAAACCGCCAAAGAAAGGGGGAAAACGATGGGAGGCAGAAGGGGAAATTGGGGGATATGCGGTTTCGGGCAATTTGTATGGGTTTGAATGCAACGACGTCGTCGTCATATGTTTAAATCTTTAATAAAAAAAATGGGGCATTCGGCGACGGGTCTCTGAACATTTCATTTTATTGCCTTAGGTCCACAATCTTTTTTCATAGTGTGATAGGTCTTTTTTTCTAATTTAAATACCTAAAATGTCTAATTTATCATTTCTTCAAAATCATATCCCACGATTAGTGGGATATGCCGTTAATAATGGTCAACTACCATTAAATTAGCCAAACAAAATTTCAAAAGATCCAAATAAATTTAAAAAAAATGTAAATAAATTTCAAAATACGTAAATAAAATTAAAAAAATACAAATAAATCCGAAAAATGCAAATAAATTTCAAAAAATGAAATAATTTCAAAAAACGCAATAAATTTCAAAAGAATGTAGAGAAATTTCAAAAAATGCAATAATTTCAAAAAACGCAATAAATTTCAAAAGAATGTAGAGAAATTTAAAAAGACGCAAATAAATTTCAAAAGATCCAAATAAGTTTAAAAAATATAAATAAATTTCAAAAGATAAAAATCAATTTAAAAAGATGCAAATAAATTTCAAAAGATCCAAATAAATTTAAAAATATATAAATAAATTTAAAAGATGAAAATCAATTTCAAAAGATCGAAATAAATTTTAAAAAATATAAATAAATTTCAAAGGACGCAAACAAAATTAAAAAACGCAAATAAATTTAAAAAATGCAAATACATTTTCCAAAACTAAGATAACCTAATTTTCCGAATTTCAGAAAAAATTGCCAAAAACTAAAGTATTTTTGCCAAAACTCAGTTAAATTTATTTTTAAAAATGCAAATAAATTTCAAAACAACATCCTGAGTTTAGTTCAAAAACTTAGTTAAAAATTTTCAAATGGAGATAAATTTATCAAAAAGTCAGCTATATTTTTCGAAAAATAAAAAAGTAATTTGCCAAATACTCAGATAAATTTGTCTAAAACTCAGATAAATTTATTCCAAAACGTTGATAAATTAGCTAAAAGCTCAGATAGATTTATCCAGAACTCAGAGAAATTTGTTTCAGAACTAAGATAAATTTGTGCAAAATTCAAATAAATTTGACAAAAAAATGTAAATCTCAAATAAATTTGACATAAACTTATATACATTTATTAAAACTCAGATAAACTTCTTTCTTTGGCGATGGCGCAGCACCCTCGACTACGTTCGGATCTCACGGTGGGGTCCAGCCGAAAAAAGAACATTGCTTATGAAATGGGTCAGGTTGAACCTAACTTCGACCCAACCCGGAACTGCTGCAGAGCCCAGGCCACCTTCTTCTTCTGCTCCCGTTCTAGTTTTGCAACAAGAACCAGAAGACACTGCTGCAGTGGTGGTCTTCTTCCTCTCCGGTCATAGCACGACGGCAGTGGCGGCAACCCTCCTTCTCCGTCGATGCGCAGTGGCAGCAGCAACTGCATTCGCGAAGATGTGGGGTCAAGCCAAGGCGTCTTTGGCGATTTGGGGTCTAACCGAAAAAATAGGATCCCAAATCGCCCTTCCCTGGTGCTGTTGTTCCTTATGTTGCGGATTCTATTCTAGAAACTGCACAACACTCGCCCGGAGACCTACTTGACTTCCGGTAACAAACCAAGAGACGAATTCAGCAGGTTCTCTGCCTCGTCTTCTTCCTTGGCACTGTCCAATCTGCAACTTGGTCTTGCAATCCCAGCGGCAGAGACTCGGTCATCTTTTACAGTCAAATCTCTGGTAACACGAGCGGATGAATCCCTTCTTCTTGCAATTCTTCGGTCAAGGTCAAACTCTCAAAACTCTTTGATTGCAAGAACATATAACCTAATTTTTGTGGCTTAATTGAGATCAAACGACCTCCCATTGCACGATCTGGAAAAAGCTGCCCCAAAAGAATAGGGATAATGCAAAATGAAAAAGAGGGATAATCCAAATTTTGAAATTTAAAATTTCAAAAAATTATGCCTAAAATGGTTGGAAGGGTAAATCCGTCTTGTAAATTGCATAAAGGGATCTCTGGCTGCAAACAGTCTAATTGCTTAGACCAGAGCCCTTAAAAAGAATTTGCCTGGATTGGAGGCTGGATAGATTCAATTCTAGGGATCTTTCGCTAATTATCTAAAAAAAAAAAGAAAAAAACAACAGAAGTGGTCACATGGAACCACTTCCGTGTCATATTGACCATGGCGTGTTTTTCAATTAATGGCCAACTGGGTCATTTTTTTTATAGTTTTCTCATTAAAATAAGTATGGAAAATGACAAAGATACTTAAGTAGTTCGGTCAAACGCTACCTATTCCACTAAGAAGAAAATCATTTGAGTCTTAACTTCTTGAAGGTCTGTAGATAAGATTATATTCAAAACCTTACAATCTTTTTAGAGAATAAAAATAAAAAAATTATATATTTATAGATTACAATGAAAGAAAAGTGAAAAATTAGATATTGGGATAAAATTCAACATGAAACTAGCCGTTGGGTAGGGCAGGCGGGCCGACCATCGTAGATAGGTTGGCCCATCTCGTGCAATGCTGAAATGGGCCGACCGTGCCATTGTCCTCGCCCCAACACGGGCCATGCCGTGGGCCCGGCCCATTTCACATCCCTAACTGCATGCATCTTTAGTTTTTATCTATTGCGGCCAAAATAAAAAATAGAAATAATTCTCTTTCAAAATTTAATTCTCAATATATTATAATCTGAGGGGCTGGTGGACCCCTCGGAGTGCAATGCACTTCACTCAGCTGGCCATTCCTCTGCCACACGAAAGGGGACAGCCCGCACTGACGATTCCTCATATCCACACACTCTCTCTCCCATGTCGTCTTCTTCCGCCGCCGCTGCTCTTCTCTTCGCGAGAGGCATTCCCCTCCTCCCTCTCCGCTTCCGACGCATCCAACCCTCGGCCCATTTCCTCTTCCCTTCCTTGGGAAGAACCTCCTTTTGCACGGCCACCGACTCCTACGAAAAAGTCGCCTCCGCCGCATCAGACAGCACCGCCGTATGCAGCTCCAAAGACCCGTCTCAATACTTTCGTTCGGACCATCCCGACTACAGGCGTTGGAAAGACAAAGAAGAGGAGATTCTCAAAGACATCGAGCCCATCACCTTCCACATCAAGCAAATACTCCATTCCACCAGGTATCCAAAAAAATCAAATGAAATCTCCCTGTTTCATTCTGGCCCAAATCAGGGGCATATAAAAGCCGACCCTTAACCAACATCAGTTACTGAGATTCTTCAAAATTCCTGGCCGTGTCACTTCTTTTAGTTGACTCTCTCTATGTTTGTGTGTGTGTGTCACTTCTTTTTTATTTGTGAATCTTCATCCTCTGTTTGCATTGATTTAAACAATTGTTAACCTTATCATTTGACTGATATGGTTGCCAATAGGTATAAAGATGGGGAGCTTTTGACTGCTGAAGATGAGAAAGCTGTAGAGAAGCTTCTTGTGCACCATCCACATTCAGAAGATAAAATTGGTTGTGGACTGAATTCCATTATGGTAAACTGCATCTTGTGTGTTATTGTAAATTTTTTCTATATTTCATCTATCAAATCTGTTTTATTTCTTTTTTGCTTCTTTACTTCTGTTTGGATGTAGAAAAAAACAAGTGGAGAAAACTGGCAACACTACATATTTTGAACTGTAGAAAGTTTTGTCCACTTCCATTTTGACTGCCATTTCTCCACATCTGAATGGGTCCTTAGTCTATTTATGATTGAAAGCATGTCTTTCTAGCAGCAACATATGAATCAAGAAGTTTTTCCCCTTTTCATAATAGTCAAAAGGCTGTGCAGTAACATGCATCTGCCTTTAGAAGATAGATTTGTAACCATAAACTAATTTCTTCCAAAGTTTCATATGTTGTTGCGTCTAGGAGCTAGGTCAAATACCTAATAAAATCATTCACCTGTCATCTAATTTCATGATGAGCCATGCGGTGGAGAAATTCTTCAAGAGTTTCATCTGCCCTTGCACCTGAAGGTAGGTCAAAGTGAACCTTTTCAAATATAATAAACTGATATAAATGTATCGGAAAGATTAAGAGGAAGTCCTTGGTGCTAATCAATACGTTGTCACAGGATTATGAAGTAGAATTTTTGTTTCTATATAAATTACCATGATGTCAAATTACAGTACAGTGTGTATCATCCCTCAACAATTTGCTGAATGATGAATAGATTATATAGGAAGGGGATGAATAGGAAGAAATCAAATCATTCTTAACTTGTGCAACACCGTGCTTTCACTTCGATAATAGTAAAGAAGCCATCAACAAGTTTTCCCTCTCTATCCTTTGCTTCGGAGATAAAGGTGAGCAGATGAGGTTGACCGGTCATATGTTATGGGCACACAAAACAATAACCCATTGAGTGGCACTAAGACTTAAGAGTAGGCGAGCAAAGGTTATAAGATGCCACCTGAAGTTGATGCAATAGTTCTGTACTCTGCTGTATGAGCAGAGGCTATATGGTAAGGACCTTGTCACTGAGTGATTTTTGTCACAGGTGGGTTTCCATGCTGATTGTCTGACAGAGCTTATTCTATGATAGTTACATGAGCTTAGGCAGTGAGAGGAAATCTGGTTGTAGCACTACACCTTATCATCATCTTAGCCTTATCACATTGATCTGGGATCGGCTTAATTTGTTATACACTTGAGATGAGTTAAGAGAAAAAAGGTCATATATGCCTAACACTGCAGTAGAAAAGTGATCTCTCTCTCTCTATATATATATATATATATATATATATATCTCATGTGTGAATAAGTATGACAAGTATGACAAGAAAGGATAGAAGGTATATAGGTACGACAATGTCACCAACATTGTGATCCCAACTATTTGAGGTTGCATTTTTCAGTTCTTCTTATCCACTTGATTCTCTATCTATGTGTTTTTACATTCTAATGTATCCATTTATCACAAAATGAGTGCAGCGGAGACAAGAATGTTGAGATGAATGTGTGTTACGAAAGATAAAATAAAAAATGAGCGCTTTTGGGAGCATTTAGGGGCAGCACCAATATGTTATAAACTTGGAGAAACTCGCTTGAGATGGTTTGAACATGTCCAATGTAGGCCACAATGGCACTGTGGAGAAAGTTTTTTTCTATGTAGGTTGATGGCCCACAAAGGAGAATGGGTGGGTTGAAGGGGACATGGATGGAAGTAGTAAGGATAGATTGTAAGCAGTGCAACCTTTTCAAGGATTTGGCTTAGGGTAGATTTGAATGGAGAAACAGAATTCATTTAGCAAAAATTAATGGAGGTTGGCCTCCACAACCTTGAGTGCAACCTCTTCTAACCCAAATCAAGGTTTCTGCCACCTCACCCCACTTCCAAGGCAACTGTCGCCCTTCATTATATCTTTTTTTTTTTAATGGTCCTTCATTTACTATCAGTAGCTAAAGGCAAAACAACTAATCACTCATTTTCTGTTGAGTTTCATCTTTCTGTAACATATAATAAATGGATTATAATGAAATCTCTCCTAATTATATGTAATCAGATTTCATCAATAGGATGCCAAGCAACTCATAGGTTTTCCTTATTTCATGTTGATGAGTCTGAACTTGTATATTAGTGGGCAAGGATTCTTACGACTACAGTTTCTTCTAGTTGTAAAGTAGAATAGTGCTATGCTAATGAGTTATCTCCTGTAATCATTCACAATATTTCCTGATGGAGGAAATATGTTCATCTATTATGGTCATTAATGGACCTTGCATTCATTTTAATCGAGATGAAAGATTTAGCATTTTTGTTGCATGTCCGAATTCTGGCATGCCCTATAGGGACAAAATGACTGGGCAGGCTCTTTAGCAAATTCTGGTGTGGATAAATCTTCTATTTTTATTGGTGAAGTGGTGGATTCTGTGTAGTAGTACTTCGTCATATTTTTTTTTTCTTCCTTTGCAGTATAAGTCTCCTACACAATCGTGTTAGGTCTATGTTTTGTTGTAATCTGATTCTCCTTTTTTTTTTTTTTTAAATAAATTAAATTGTTACTATGGTCGTTAAGAAAAGATGGTCTTGTTCAAATTATCCCTTCGAATGCATCCCAGATTCCAAGGTTGTTTGCATGATAAAAAACCTGAGGTGAATAATAGATCCTGTAAAATTAAGGAGCCATCCACCACATTAAATTGTCCTCTTCACAGCTATAATACAAAGGATGTCTAGCACCCTAGGTTTAGAAGCACCGGTAAGATGATGCAGTTTTCTTCTACTCCCTACAATTATTTTAGTAGAACCGACCTATGATTGATAGTTTTGGTATCTCATTTCTCCGAATTGGTTGCCCGGTTTGTGGAGATTCAACTGATATAGAGATTCATCTTATTTCTCCAAATTGTGGAGATTCAGCTGATAGACTTCGATGACTACTTGTATTTCTTGGGTGATCAGCACTGGAAGATATCAGTTTCCTTCCATTATAAACTGATTAATTTCATTACAATTAATCAACTTTTACTACTATGAAAAATCAACAGGTCTCTTCTTTAAGCTGCAACAAATATATAGACTGACCAAATGTTAAGGGGGTAGAAGCACCATGTATCAAGAAAACCCTTTTGTGTATAACTAATGACAACTAGAAAAGAGTTTATGCTGGCATGCCAAAATGTCTTGCCATCCCAAGCCATGTAAAATGACAAAAATGCCCATGTGGCTGACAGGACATAAAACCAAGCTTGCAGGATCCATACATTGAAGCAAATGAGTTCTTCTTGTTTAAAGATGAAACAAAGTAATCCACATGTTCCAAGATGACCGCAAACTTATATGTGACGCAAGAATGGACCCTTTTGAGTTTGAAGTGGATAGAGACATACATCCTCTGCATGAAATAGTGGTCTATGACAGATCTACATTGCCTAAAATGCAGTGTATGCTTGAAATTGTGTCCCTTGTGAAGAAGGAATAGTAGGTGGTGCCCCTTGTCCCATGATATTGTCATGCGTCGTGGCTTATGCCGGTCTTAGCTTTTAGAATGTGGACTGAGAGTTGGTGGTTGCCATAGCCATCCACATGGTTAAAATTAAGGATAGTAATGGGCTTGGACCCAGTCTAGGTTTAGCCCAGATCCATTTAGGTGGGCCTGGACATGCATCTGGGTCTGACAGGCCCATGTTTGGGGTCCAAAATGCGTAACCGGCCAGATCCAGGCCTAGAGACAAGTATAGAAATAGAAATCTTTAACATCTTGCTAAGAGCATTTCATAAATGCATGACAGATCCACAATTAAAACAAGACTGAGTGATGGTGTAAATACAATCCCACTCTTCATTCTGTACTCCTACAGTAACATGACACGATGAAGGGGTCCAAATGAGAGAGTTCTGCAGGAAATTTTAATGCATAGAATCATACTGTAACTAAATAATTCAAAGTTGTTTGGGATGTCTCTGTGTGTGTGTGGGGGGTGGGGGGGGGGGGGGGGGGGGGGGGGAGCCAGTGCTACAGTTCCCTTGGCTATGGCATGCCTTCAACCCTTGGACCTATCTTTCATGCAAGCTGTTCACCACCAATGGGTTTCCTGTGTTATTAATTTTTTTTTTTTTTACCACTAACTCTGTATCTGTTGTTTGAGTTCAGATTTCCTCTTTTTTTTTTTTTTTTGTGGGTGGGTGGGTGGGTGCTGGTTTTTTTTTTTAATTGTTGGTGGACATAATCATAGTTGTTTTATCAACATACACACGATCATGCCTATGACTCTTGGCACTGGAACATATTTTTCAGTTTTGCAATACTCTCTAGACACTAATATTTGTTATATGTGTCAGTTTGTTTCAGTGGGATTTGCAGCTCACTTTGTGCAGACACGACTGTATGTCAGCATTATTTGTCATAAACTACTTTCAACATATTTTATAAATTTGGAAAATGAAATGTTCAAATGCAACTAGTGATATGTTAGGCCATGGCAGAATCAGTTCAAACTGGGCACAGACTGTCTTAATTAGTTTAATAAATCATTTTTCAGCTATTTTGTTGTCCACTAGCAAAAATCAGTCTAGACAAGTTATTCTGGACATTTAAATATTTCATTATTTTGTTATATATGTCCTTTTGAAGCTAAATGAATTATGCTTTTGGAAGGTTGATCGACATCCTCAGTTCAAGAACTCAAGATGCCTATTTGTTGTACGAACCGATGGTGGATGGATAGACTTTTCCTACCAGAAGTGTCTACGAGCATATATTCGTAAGAAGTACCCGACTTATGCAGAAAGGTTCATACGAGAAAATTTTAAACGTGGCAGTAGCTGATGATGGTTTTACTCTGAATACAAAGTTTGGATCCATGCTCATGGTTTTGAAACCCCATCGGAAAAGAATGACTCAATCAGTTTCCAAACATTCTTGTGACGGATGGTTCAAATTTGTGTTGAACTTGTTGGGTTCATAGCTGAATTTGAGTTTCTTGACTTGAGGCTTTCCTGCTTTTAACTTTAGGACAGAGCCACTTTGTTCTGATGATTAAAAATGAGTTTACATGTTTATGGGCTTTGAATTGTATTTAACTATCATTTTGTAATCTATTAGCTGGATCATAAAAATTTCATTGTAGGTTTTACCTTTTCACCTTACTCGTTTTGTGGATCCATGTTCCTTGAGGAACGTGTGAGATTGAAATAGACTTTTCTTTCATCTGTTTCTTTTCTTGTTAAATGACTTGGATTTACTGTCTAAGACATTTCACACATTCACAGTGATGTTCACGACTCCAATGACATGCTTTACTTGAAGAGCCGTGCTACGCACCCCGACTCCCATACCCCGACTGGGAGCCCGGGGTGCATGGGGTCCGTTGGATCCCAGGGGCGGCTGGGATCCAACGGATCCCATGCACCCCGGGCTCACAGCCGGGGTATGGGAGTCGGGGTGCGGAGACTTTTTGTTACTTGAACCTTTGCAGAACTGAGCGTAGGAAGCATTGTATTGTTTCTTGATTTCTGCTAATCTGAAATATTCAACAGAAGAATTATTCAAAATTTAGAAAGGAAAAAGAGCATTGATTAAGTGAATATTAAGGCATTTTATCTCTATATATATTTCATATGCAACTGAAGAATGAAAAGGGATTCTTGGAGAGTTTCAGGTTGATCTTATTGCCAATATGTTCACACTCAAGTTTATCATGTGAGATTAGCACAAACACTTGTGGCTGCTGAGATTCAAGCCTAACGTAGAATTCATACCGCTAAACTACAGTCACCTTCTGTCCTTAAGCGCATTATAATTAATATTCAACATAATTAATAGTGCAAACACTGAGATTCTACCCCATTATCCAGCACTGTGAGACCCGCCGGATAAACAATCTGACGATGATTATCAGCATGCATATTAAATTGAATTTTGATGTGTTCCATACTTTGTAGCCATCAGAAAGATTTGGATTGATGATAGGTGGGTTTTCACTATCCCTAACCTTCATTTGTACTTCAAAATTATAACCCAAGTACAACACATGGTTTCTAGAATTGAGTCCAAATTCAGCCTAATGTGGGTCTGGCGATCTGCCCACGAAACCACTAAGGTTGGCCTGTATAGACCTCCCAGGTACAGCTAGCTATTTCTTGGATCCTTGTAAATCTAATTACTTGGAACCCTTTTTTTTTTTTTTTTTTTCATGTGACTGGTTGGTTAACAAAGAACAAAAAACAAGACTATGGATGAACCAAATTCTCTTAGGCTGCACTGTTGGTTCGCAACTGAATCTCACCTAGCTTCCCCGGGTCAATCTTTGGGTATGTGATCACGGCTCCAAGAGCAGAGCTTTGATTGTAGTAATAACTGGTAAGACCAGGTCGATCCACAGGGAGCTTTAGATTAAAATTTTAGCTTAAAATCTAGAAAAGTACATTCATCATTCCTACTTTAAATTAAAATTAAATACATTTTCAAAAATAAAAATTTCTTAAATCTAAAAACCTAATCTAAAATAAATCACAAGTTGCTACAAAGAACACACAAATTAGAAACAATCCAAAAATAAAACTTATTAAAAAAAGAAAAAATTAAGAAGCTAAATTAGAAAAAAAAATGAACCTAAGTTAGAAACCAAATCAATCAAAGGTTAGTAACAAATCAAATCACTCAAAAAGAAAACAACCTACTTTCTAAAATTAGCATGAAAACCTTTCTAAATTAGTTTCCTAAATTAGAAACTAGGTTAGTCAATTAGGGTTAATATATTTTCTAAGTTAGTGAATTGAGTTAATTAGCTCCCTAAAGTTAAGGACTATCCAAATAAATAAATATTTTCAAATCATAACAAATTTAGAAAGCATTAAGTCAATTATACCTTATGTTAGAATTTCCAAATCTTGAGAAACTTCCTAAGTTAAAATCTTCAATTAACAAAAATTAGAAAGATCTTTTATTTCTGGAAATTATCTAAATAATCTAAAACACAAAATTAGAAACCAATCCTAAAATTAGAAAGTTAGTAATGCAATGTATGCCATGAAATGGTAAAAATTCTAAGTCTAAAAAACTAGTATGCAGGGCTATTTTTATGGATGATTTTTTCTAATCTAATGCAACCTAAAACTTAATTTAATGGCTAGGTTTTGAACTACAACGATGTATGAATAAAAAAAAAAAAAACGGAAGTGGAAAATTATTTAAAACGAATGAGATATGAGTGTATGAACATGACCTAAAAAAAATTGTGCAAAAATTCTGCACACAGGTGGGTCCGACCAGCCATGTTTGAGCTGCTGGTTCACCATCTTTCCAAACTTGTTTTTTATTGAAATTCTGGGGTTTGAAAGTACACTGGTCAAGCTTTAATTTCCCCAAGTTTCATCGAAAAATAATGTGTGTAGATCAGGTTTCTAATCGCAAACTTTTTACACAAAATCTGTCTTGAAATTCCTGTAACAATTGTGCTGAATTGTACACTTCATATTGGGATCCGAATTTCCAAAAATTATTTGGCCGAGATTATTGGCTCAAATCTCTAATTTTTCTTGCTTATTCAATTTAAAACTACGATTCCAGCAACTTAAACATGTCTAAACTCCACCAATATGAATATGCATGCAATGCTAATTAATTCCAACCATAAACTATGCATAAAAATTCACATAAACATATAAGAAGCATAAGAAGAAAAGAAAACACCAAATGCTTAAATTTAAATGTGTAGTGTAAAAAAAATAAATGTGTGGATTGCATAAATTAACTGTGTGGCATTGACAAAAAAAAAATGTGTGGATTTTTTAAACCAAAGTAAATGTGTGGTAATTGCAATAAAAATAAATGTGTGATAAGTGTGCTCTCTTTTTTTATTCTCAAATCGGGTTCATAATTACTTATTTCATGCCCTTAGGATCTTGGGTTGTCAATCCAAAAACAACAACAAGGAAAACACAATTCAAGCATTAATCACCTAAGAAAAAGAATAATTAAAAAAATCACACTTTTACTAATATGCAATGTTTTTACATAAAAGATGGAGAAATAAAATTTAAAAAAAAAAAAAAAACCAACTACATACTAGGTGAAAGGAACCTCTCTAGTTGAAGCATCAAGTTGGGACAAGCCTTCTTGAAGGGAGATGAGCTATGGTAGAGAAATGAGATGGGTAGAATGATGGATGAATTACACTAGTGAGGGGGTCTTTTCTTTTACGAAAGGGAGTGGACGTCCATGGTTTGTTTAAATAGGGTATGGGCTGCCCTATTTTTTCTCCCTAGTCCATACTTTGTTGCAAGAATCTTCTTCATTTGGTAAGTCTTCTCCTTTCTTTTCTCCATTCTATCTTCATGCACTTGTCATATTTCTTTCTTTAGCAAATCTTCCTTTGACTTGACATTTATGAGAGATACATGAGATGGCAAACTCTAAGTTGGAATAAAGAGAAAATTGAATGCCCAATATGTGTAGATTCTTTCCACTTTTATCTCTTTGGAAATCTTCTTTATTGATTTGGCCCTTCATGGATTTTCTTTGATTATCTTGAATTATCTTCAAAAATAAACTTGGGCTTTTGTGCAAAGAAAGTAGACCCCCCTCTTGGACGTCCCACATGCTTGACCTACACATGTACATGTGTGGGACCCTTTTTCTCATTTCCAGCAAGCCAAAAAAAAATATGATTTTTATGCGAAAAGACAAATTTACCCTTAATTCATGAATGCATGACTGTGGGCCCATCTCTCATAAAAAGATGAATGAAAACACTTTTGAAAAATAAAATTACAAAAATGACAGGTTTCATGATTTGATGCAAAAATATTGTTTTTTTTTTTATAGCAATTATGCATGAATGCACTACAATTGATCAAAAATGCATAAAATCATAATATGATACCAAATGAGGCTCTCTTGGCTTGATAAGTCCTTAAACTTACCAAAAATAGCGACTAAAATATACATTTTCAAGAACTTATCAGTATGCTGCCCTGTCTAAGTTGGCTGGTTCTCTTCCCACTTGTGTGGACCCTTTTCTTGTGTTTGTGGCTGCTATTGGACCAGGCCCCTTGCCCGGGGTAAAAAAAAAAGGGTTTATCTTGGTTGTGGAGATCCAAATGGGCCAAGCATGTTTTTTTTTTTTTTGCTGATTAAAAAATTACCTAGCACAAACTTTATAATGCCATTGGAGACTTGAATTTGAATATCCGCATCTCTACTGACAGATCCATAACAACAAAATTCATACAGTCGATCCCAACACAGGGCTTTGATGTACCAAGTAAGTGATCCCTAGCTTGGGACCAAATACCAGTTGATTGCAGGCAGGGCAGAGCTGGCTACTTGTTGGACTTTTATCTCAGACTCCATCATGACAGGGTTTTTTCAGATATTTTAGGTCCATGAAGACTAAAGCCCCCAAATAAGGATAAATAAAGTGGATGAGTGTCTGTTTAAAGTTGGTAGGGAGTTGTGTGTGTATATGATGGGCTAAAGGCTGTGCGTTTGACCAAAATGGAGGCAGCAATGTGCAGTTGTCAGTTGTGTAGTTTTGGTAGAGGAAAGAAAAGAAGAGAATGATTTTAATGTAACAAGAGGAGCTGGACACCACAATCTCTCCCCGATTGTCATCATCACACCATATTCTTTCTTCTTCACCCTTCTTCAACTGCACTTACATTGAACATCGAGCCCATATTAAAAAAAAAAAAAAAAAGAACAATCTCACAAACAGAAAACAAAAGAGTCTTATAACCTCCTTTCACATCCCTTCCCACATCACATCCCAACCCCATCAAACAACTGTGTAACATGTTCACATATCAAAATTCTGCTCTCTCTCTCTCTCTTGCAGATGCATTGGGAAGTAGATGTATCGAATAATGGAGGTGTCTCATCTTTCGATATTTTCTTTTGGAAATCCGACTCTCTAGAGTAAAGACAGAGGTAGACAACACTGTGTCCTTTGGTGCTTTCTGCAGAGTGACTTCTCACATTCTACATAAAAAGAAGGAACAAAGGTCATGGCTGCAAATTTCTAGCCCAGAGGTATAGGGTCGAGACTCGAGAGTCGCGGCTAATTAGAGTCGCATACTACTTGATTGCTCGGAAACTCACTTGGATTGGATCCAACAAAATGTGCCTTCTGATTGCATGGGATATGAAAATAAGTTACGCTTGCAAAGAATTGAAAGGCAACATTTTCATATGTAAATGTTAGATATGTGAATCACATTACCATTTGATCAAAAACATCATTTTCACATGAATACATCCAATAGTTTTACATGCGTACATCTTCTTTGTATGTTTTTCACTATAAAGATTTAAGACATGAAATTAGATGTCTCGCTGCTTATTTAATACGGTAATAACAATTCAGATTATGGATTGGAGGCCCACTAAAGTGCAAGAAATCAGGACTATAAGTTGTTTTTGGAAAGAAAAAAAAAAAACAAAACCATAATGGTGCGTTATGCATGGGCCTGATTGACATAGGTAGAAGAGTGCAAACGAATGACCTCTTGAAGATCAGCCTCTACATGTAGCTGAAAGAAGCAGCTTATTGTGGGGCCCACCAGCCGCTCTGAACAGAAGATGGAAAAGTCTAAGAAAGCCAAAAGCCTATGCTGATTGAGGGCCCTGTTTACTCCTTTTTTTCTCTACATCTGATAATTGCATGGTTTGACTCTACAGCACTGCCAAGGGTTTCCCCCGGAGACAAATGTAGCAATTCCCTCGGTTTCACTTATAAATCCATCTTCCAAATCCAAACATCTAGAAATTCAACCATCATCATATAAAATATTTCCCAATCAGATTGATTGCATGACAAAATATGTTAATGTTCAGATGGATCTCTCATTAAAGTAAGATCTTATATGATTATAGTTATTGTTGAGTGTGAGACTATAATACTTTTCAGGTTGGATTAAAAAAAAAAACAATAAAACAAGATTTAAAAGCAATATAATAATATTAAATTGAATCATCAAACAAATTATAAATTAAAGGCATGCATGATCACAAGTCACAACCCAAATGAAAGTAGCCCCACCTCCTTCCTTTGCTTACTTGACAGGTCTCTCTTCCTCTCCCCTCTGCTTTCAAAGCTAGCATTAATCTCCTACCCCTCTTCAACTATTTCATCTCAAACCAATATCCTTCTCAGAAGAAGAAGAAGAAGAAGAAGAAGAAGATGACCCTGAAACGCCCACAACCTCTTCTCCTCTTTGATGCACTCTACTCTCAACAAGAAGAACATAACACAATTCTCTCAGTAAAAGACAAAGATGAAGAAGAGATTGAGAACAGCACCCCCCATCCTCTCTCTCTCTGCTTGGAAGAAGACAATCTCCTCTCCCTCTTCTCAAAAGAACAAGAACCCAATTCAAAACTCCCCAACATTCATCTCCTCAACGACCCTTTGCTCTCATCCACCCGTGTAGAAGCTGTCGAATGGATTTGCAGAGTGGTCTCTCACTTCTCCTTCTCTGCTCTCACTGCTCTTCTCTCAGTCAACTACCTCGACCGCTTCCTTGTCAAAATCTCCTTCCAGAGAGACAAACCATGGATGACCCATCTCACTGCAGTGGCCTGCCTCTCTCTTGCTGTGAAGATCAAGGAGACCCAAGTACCCCTTCTCTTGGATTTACAAGTAAGCAAAAGCAAAACCCACAAAAACACATAAAACATACAGTTGTTGATTTGATTCTTTTGTAGCTGAAGACAGAGGAGATGATGATGCCCTGCTTGTTCTTTTATAGGTGAAGGGAACAAGATATGTGTTTGAGGGGAAAACGATCCAGAGAATGGAGTTAATGGTGCTTTCCAAACTCCAATGGGAGATGAATCCAGTCACCCCACTATCTTTCATCGAACATATCGTTAGAATACTTGGATTGAAGACCCACCAGCATTGGGAATTTTTTAGGAGATGCGAGGGCCTCATCCTTTCATTTATTGCGGGTAAGTTGATCAAAATCAATTGCTTTCTTGTTGCAGATCGTTGAAGAAGAGTCTTCCATTTGAATTGGACTTTATTAGCTTCTGATCTAATGTGGGTTTTTGTTTTTCATCTGCATCTCTTGTAGACTCGAGTGTAATGTGTTGTCTTCCTTCTGTAATTGCTGCCGCAACAGTGCTGCATGTAATGGATGAGATGGAGCTCTGTAATTCTGCGCAATACGGGAGGGAGTTATTAGATCATCTGAATCTTGATAAGGTATATTTTAGCAAGAAGGGTTGAGATTAATGCTGAAAGTTAGTTTGGGTGGGCCACGTATTGATCCCGACCGACCATTAGGTTGGCCATAACAATCATGCATTGTTAATAGCCATTGATGGTCAAGTCTTTCTCTGGCCTTTGAGTAAGTTTCTCTTGACCATAATAAATTACTCTAATGGATGAAATGATTTTGATCATGAACCCCTTTTGTTCTAAAAAAACGAGTCCAGATCATCAAGTGTCTTCGCACTAGTCCCACGAGTGAGATGTGTGGAACTTCACTTTGGGGCCAATCTATTGATAATCCGGGTTGTCCCCTCATTGACATATTCTTAAATTTTACTTTAACCAGAGCTGATCCTACCGTAAGATCAAGTATATAAGGTTGTTGCCACTGGAGATAGATGCGAGGAATCCATCCTTATTCTGCCGTGAGAGTTACTCTTACAATGTTATGAGAGTAAGGGGTGACTCTTATGAAAATTACTCTTACGGTACTATGAGAGTAATGGTAAGGCCCTCGTATCCATATTCTTATGGCATTAGATATGAGGGCCCACACCCTTACTCTCAAAATACTCTAAGCGTAATTCTCATAGGTGTTTTTCTCGTTAAATCATTAGTTATGTGTTCAAACTCAAGATGAGACCTTCTATTGAGATAAAATTGGAGAATATGTCGTTGGAGAAAATATTAATTTTCTATTATCAATGATCTGGGTTATCAATAGGTGAGCATGCTGTGCACTTCAACATATCCCACCAGGAAGAGTTTGAGACACGGGATCCAGATTCATATTGGTCAGGACTCTTGGTTTTAGAGCTAGGTTTCATGGGCATGTACAGGGAAAATTTCTAGGGACGCATGCTGCTCAAATAATCGAGCCCACAATTGAAATCTAAATTACTCAAAATAAAGATAATCCGTTGATAAATTCAGTTGGTGAGCTTGAGTGATATTAGAGAGTCTACACTCTACAGTCCCATTGCATAACACCTACACTCTACAGTCCATTACACAGTACCTTCTCCCGGAGACTCCAGCTGCCAGTGCATCATTTGCACAATATTCAAGTCCATGCTTTGCAACCTTATTGAAAGGGTCCCAAATTTCCATCTTAGCAAATCCAAGCACCAAAACTCCAGCCACCACATGCAACCACACTCAATCAAATTGACCCACCCAGCTTTTTTAAAACTAATTATCATAGAACATGCCGGGATATAAGTCCCAATTGTACGGGACTACAAAAAATATGAGATGGCAGGGCCTAGCAATCTTTCCAAATTGCAACTATCATGATTGGTTTGTACAGTAAAAATGAGGGGACCCGCCACGGTTGGAGTAGCCTGTATCATATTAGCATTACTTTAAATGAAATCAAATCTGAACTTGTGACAAAACAGGAGAAGGTGGAACATTGTTGGCAACTGATACAGGAATTGAGATTGAGAGGACGTAACCAAAGGTGGTCGGTCTCTCCTCCTGCCAGCCCTGACTCAGTGATGGGCTTGTCTTCCAGCTGCGAGAGCTCAGATGAATGGTGGGAATCTTCCTCACCCCAAACTCCTTGACCTTGAAGAGAAGTAAAAATGTTACACTAGCATCATCAAATGCTTATGATGCATTTGCTTCATCATCTGTAGCATAGATTACTCTATATCCTTTTATGTAAGGTAAATTTCAGCACAATTGAATAGTTACTCTATTGCAACTTCTGCAAATGATCAGAATCATAAATCATATTGGAGCATGATTTAACTTCCTTAACTTATTATTACCCAAAACTTTCAGAATCTTTTAGTGGTGGACTTCATTTGGCCCAAAAAAAGGATGGCTAAAAAAAATAGACAAAAGGACTCCCACATGGAATAATCCTAAACACTTTAGTTTGTATGTGAAAAAAGATTTATCAATCATCCATATTCAATTGAGAGGCCGAATAATTAGATGTCCAGTATCTATCTTTTATTGATAGATTGGAATTGGATTTACCTATCAAACCATCTGTATACTCCTCCGTTTATAATTTATTATGTAATTATTAACGAACCCCAGAACATTAGCATTTGCAGTCGAAGTTCATCTGCCAAGAGTTAAAATAATTCTATAGAAATCAAGCAAATGAGACCTCAAAAGTCATGACCCACAATGCTGCATTGGATCATGCATTATCCCAGCTTTCTAATTCGTCTTATCGACTGAGTTCATGGGGTTGAATCGAATCAGATGGTCAAGATCTTTTGAGCCACCAGAAACTGGGCCCACCATAGGACAGATTATAGGGCAATTGGGCTTCATATATTCACATATGAGAATGGTGGGACAGGAAAATGATGGATTTTGTTTGTTTGCATGTGGAGGAGGAAAGAAAGAAAGTGGTCGGCCACTGATGAGAAGACAACTGGGGCTTCTCCATAGGTTTGACCTCGGTTGTAGAGCCCATTTACAGAAAGTTTCCATTTCTCTTGGCTTGTAGTTGTGTTAACATCATTCATTTCCTGGGCCAATTTGACTGCTGACCGACAACCCCAACAAACAAAACCTCTTCTATCTCTTTCTTATTATCCACACACCGTTTCAATCTTGGTCATTTCCTTACAAGTTACAAGTCTCTAGTTTCTAATTTTTGATAACTTCTAGTATACAACTGCCAACTATAATTTGGATTTATCACTGTAGAATATATGGATTTAGATCCACTCTTTCTTTAGACCAACATTGAGGATGGTCTAATCAAACTTTGTTGTGAGCTTATGTAAAGCCTATGAAAAGATAATCTTCAAACTCTTGGGCCCATGACACAGGTCAATTCTTGTTTTGGTGAAGGTCCAAGTGCATGATAATTTTGGGCCCATACTTGGCCGTTACGCAGGTTCTATCCATTCTCACCTTAAAATCTAGTGGTATAGCCATTTGAAGGTCCAATTCCTGCTAAATTCAAACTTTAGTGATCAGCATTAGCCCTGGTTTATGCTAACTTTAGGCCGTTTAATGACTTTTAATATAAGCTAGAACACATTTGCAGACCAATTCATGTCGTCTCTATTTGAGGGTTGCTTTCACATGTCAAGAAACTCGCCTTCGGTTCGACCCATTTTTTACATGGTTTGTTATGGGCCCGTTGTTTGATTGGATCAGCTCTGCTTAGGTTGGATTGAAAGCAGCTTTGATGACACTTTGAGAAAGAAGGGGATTTTAAGTTTCAATCACATCATTGTTAAAGGGAGAGAAAAGAGACATTTTTCTCCCTTTGGCTTTTGCTTTTTCATTTGTTCCTTGCTTGAACTTTTTCATTCAATGGAGTAGATAATTTGTATTCTTTCTTCATCTATTCTTGTAGTTGCTTGAGGCGTACTAGATCTCAGATTTTGGCGTAAATGGTTTTGTGATTGTCAGCATGGCCAACAAGGGTAAATATGAACCCCCATAAACCAGAATTTGGACCGTCTGATGGGCTTAATGGGTTGAATTGATCTGGGCACAGTTTGGAGTTGAAATGCATGAACCTAATAAATACCATTTGGACTGTCTGACGGGCTTTCAATGGGTTGAACCTAAACCTTAGTTCAGGAAAAACTTTATCAGGCAAGATTCAGGCCAATGTGTAGGGTCCTGCAGTCCAAAACCAATGTTTTCCTACAGTACTGGACTGAGTTCCATTTGCTGGAAAGATTCATCGCAAACCGTTTGCAGGTGAAGTGGGATGAAGTATGAGCTCCTCCATGGATAGTGTTTCAATATAGTGACCCCAAAGGAAAATTCTCTCTTCCGCTCCTTGATTTAGTGACTCATCTCTTCATCAGTCATCACATGATCAATTTGGCATTTGGTTCAACTCTAATTGAAACAAAGTTTGAGCAAATACAAGTTGAGGTTGTATGAGGCAGTATAAAACTTTCCCTCAGGTGGAGCTCACTCTTCAACACTTCCCCTCAAGTGGAATCGGTCGGCACACTTTTGGTGAGGCCCATTTTTTTTCCACCATTATATTCGTTCTTCTGATATTCGAGCCACGACCTAATATTGATATTAAATTAAATTTCATTAGCTAACCATTCCTATCAAATCCTTGACGCATAATTAGAGGCAACCTAAATACTTTTCACCCCCCCCCCCCAAAATACTTTCAAATACTTTTCAATACTCTCTTCCCTCATCTAAATACATTGCAATACTCCCCCTCAGGTGGAGCCCACTCATCAATACTATGATCAGAATTAGAAAATATAAGGTTCAGAGTCCCACTAGGGTCTAGAATGGATACAAAACTAATCTTCGATAACTTTACAGAAAATTGTTACTCATGTCTCCAACCTACGTTATCATACACGGCAAAAAGCAATGACCCTAAATGAGAATGAGAAAAAAAAAAAAATATATATATATATATATATAATTCACCACAAAGGACATCAACACCAACCTTATTTTCATTCCTTCTCCACTTATGTGACTTGACTATACATGATAATAACAAGAATAGATTACATATATCAAGTTGTAAAACCAAATACATTGTTGCAATAAATAAATTAATTAGGCCTTTTGCCATACACTCGCTTGCACAGCGAAGCCGACTTTTGCTTCTGGCCGCACAGCTGCTGAGACCTCGGACAGCCCACCAAACAGTTATCTCCGAAACTACCCGACATGGAAACCCCGTTACTGAAAAACACATCCGGCACTTTCCCGTTCAAGAAATTCCCATCCAAAAACAGACGCCTGAGCGACCACTTTTTCCCGTATTCCCACGGAATACCGCCAAGGAGCCTGTTGTAACGGATTGAAAGCGCAGACAGCGACGGATAGGTTGCGAAATTCACGGGCAGCTGCCCCTCGATCTGGTTGTACCCCAGATCAACGGCCACGAGGTCGCTCATCGTCGCCTTGGCTTCTCCCACTTCGACACTTGTCAAGCTATTGTTGGCTAGATCGATCTGCTGGATCGAAGGGAGGAGAAAAAGCCAACCTTTCAGTGCTCCGCGGAACTTGTTCGAACTAAGCTCCACCACCTCCAACTGGTTCAGCCCTTGGAAGGAAGTTTCCGAAAGTGCCCCCGATAGATAATTCCCCTTCATCGCCAGCTGCCCCAAATTAGGGGGCAATTTGGGGATTCCCCCCACGAAGCCATTGAAGCTGAGGTCGAGGACTTTCAAGCTGGAGAGGGACGCTAGGGTTTGGGGGAGAAACCCGGCGAGGGCATTACGGGAAATGTCGAGGGTTTCGAGGTTGTAGAGGGCGGAGAGGGACGGAGGGAGGCCGCCAGAGAAGGAGTTGGATCGGAGAATTAGGGTTTGGAGGGTTGAGATGGAGGAGATGGAGGTTGGGATGGGACCGTAGAAGGAGTTCTCGGAGAGGTCGAGGTGGTTGAGGGCGGAAAGGTTGGAGATGAGAGAGGAGAGAGTGCCGGAGTAGCCGGCGGGGTCGAGGGTGATGGCGATGACGCGGGTGGAGTCGGCGGAGCAGGTGATGCCGCAGATGAAGTGGGTGGTGCGAGGGGTGGCGCAGGGATCGGATGAGAAATTCCAAGAAGCCAGACAGGACCAGGGAGAGATAGAGGAAGGGGAGATGGTGGACTTGAACGAGGTGAGCGCGAAAACGTCAGATGGATTTGTAAGAGAATTCACAGTTGACATCAGGAAAATCAGTATCAGCAGCCATGGAAGATACATCAGTAGAGGAAGAGAAGGAGATGAACAAGGCATTGACATCATCATAATTAGTATGATGATGGGTTTTTGGTTTTGTTTTGCTGTGTGGGGTTTAGGGTTTTATGGTGTTGTCTGTTGTGGGTTTGGAAGTGGGTGGAGAATGGGGATAGATGATAAGGTGGGAAATGAGCTGGAGGAGACGTTGGGAGGGTGAGATTCGGATTCGTTTCAGCTGCTGCCGTTTTTGCTTCTGGTGATATTGATAATGAGATTACAGAAGCTTCATATCCCTAGAAGCATATAAATCAGTAAAAAAGGGGTGTCAGCCAAACCCTGTGGAGAAGGGATTACATTTACAGGTAAAGTGATGGTGCGAAATGCCAGAAACATCCTTTTGGTGGAGTGTGGAAGTGGAGTCACAACTAACAAGTCAAAAAGAGTAGAATTTTTTTGCTGCTTCTTCTGCAAGGAAAATTGAGGGAAAGTTTTCTTGATGTGAACGCGTTTGGTTGCCAAGGGACCACCCACGTGCGGAGGTAGGAGTGGCACTTACTGGTGTGGCCCACCCTACCAACGACTCTGAATCTGAGGACTGATCGATCAAGACTTGGACGTCAGACATGTGCCAAGTTTTTTCCAGTGATCCTGACTACTGGGTTGTTATTTAATCAGGTCTTGGTTTGGTTGGGTCAGTAGGTATGTCATTGATCACAACTGTACTAGTGGGGTTTTTCATGTATGGTCATCGTTAGTCATATATTTCTGCCCATGCTGAACAAAGCAGAGGTATTTCCCATAAATTCTCCATGCTGCCCCATTTGAACGTTTTGGCAAATGTTTACTATAATATTATTAAATTATGTGATATCGTATTAAACTGCACATTCTTCTTGATATTTCAATGCCATCTTTCAATAAAATATTTTTGGGTTAGGTTGGTTGGTATATCATTGATTAGGAAAATATGAATTTATTATAAGAATCTATTGTAATAAAATGTGATTATTAGTTTAAGTTGGGCCCTCATCAAGATTATAGGTGATGCTAATATTTAAGGTTTAACCTAACCAATTTATAGCATTGATGGATTGGTTAGGACATAGGAACCAACCAGCCCCCAACCAGACGCAACAAAAAAAAGTAGCAGCAGTGGTTTTAGATTTGATTTTTATATTGGACCTAATGATGAGAATATCATGATGATGCTTTGATGTAAGTAATATAATAAGTTATACGATTATAAGGATTTATGAGAACCAGGAATATGCTATGTGGTGGGACTGTGAAAACTCATTCTATGTGTTTTATCATGTTATCCGATTCATGCACTTGATGGTTGCCTTCAACTGTCCAACTTGCGCGTGCTACTGGTTTTCCTTGGACTCTTATTGAAGTAATATTATTTGCCATTAGATTAACATTTAAATCTAATTGGGAATTATAAAATGAAGAAGTCCAAGTTCTTGTATTTTGATCATCATCATTATATAAACCTTATCCCTCAATTTAGGAGTAGCTAAAGAGAGTTAAAAGAAAATTACTTCATAAAAATAATAATCGAAGACAATCGAAATGATCTCTCTTACTAGGTGAGATTGCCATGAAAATTTACATGATTTACAGGTAATTTGTGAAGCTCTATAGTAGGTCAAGCTTATTAGAAATTTAAATTGTCCAAAATAAATGCCCTCCTTAGTATAAAATTTGTAGCATGAGTTTTTTTTTAAAATATTTACGCACCCACATACCATGCGCCCACTAGTGATAAATCCTTGGTTGCTTTTTTAAAGAGAGAGAGAGAGAGATACCTAACTAGTGAGCCATAGTGGATTGACAATATTTTTATGTTGAATGTCTATTTTATTATTGTTTTTTTAAAAATTAACTTACAGAAAGAAATACATTGATTTTCCTTTTATATGGATTGTTTGTCCATTTCATTATCCTCCAAAGGCTAGGTCGCAAGTGGTTCAAGTCCAAGATGGAACCATATTTTATAAGAATTCGCTTTTTGAAAGATAATTTGAGATCCAATTATGGTTCAAATATGGAACCCATTATATGGTTCCAAATTTGTTGAGAAATAAAATCAAAGGATTCAAATCCGGTTCCAATTCCACTTTCTTATCCAAACTTTTTCTCATTCAAAATCCAGAAACCTCAATTTGTATTTGAATATAGGATTTCACAAAAACAAGAAAAAAAAAATTCCTTTACATGTCCTATGAATGAAAAAGACCCTTCAGTGATAATAAAGTCCCTCCGGCCAATTTTCACATTTTTTTTTTTTTTTTGACCTTTCTCGCCTGTGTGTCAATATCCCCACACATTCTATTTCTTCTCCTACCGCTCCTTCTTTCTCCATCTCACCCCTCTCCATCTCACCACCCTCAATACCTCTATCTCGGTTCAGGAACTAAGACCAAAATCTCACCCCCAATCTCCTCCTCTGCATCTGACCCATCTTCCCCATCCATCCATCGATCTTCATCTCCACTCTCTTGGTTCCCACCAACCTATCAACCATCATCTCCCCCTTTCTCTCTTCTTCTTATCCCTCTCTCTGTTTCATCTCCTTCTCTCATCAATACCCATCTCAGTGCGCTTCTTTTCTCATTCTAGCGACGGGTCCCTTCATCCACCTTTCATCATCCCTATAACTCTTTCTTTCCAACCCCATCATAGTACTCTTCAACCGAACCAAACATCACAATTCACAGAACCCTTTGTTCTCTCATCTCCAAACACCATCACCTTCACTGAACTACCACAAGTCACAAAAACCATACAATTACCTCTCCTACACATCCGAACCTAGCCAGTCAACTACAATTCCACCAACCAAAGAGCCGGTCCCACATCCGTACATCGTCTTCACAACCGATCAACTCTCTCTAGTTCTTGAAATTTGCTTCAGTAAATTGCAATTTTAGCTTTTGAAATTTTTTTTGAAGATACCGACGTCTGAATTAATTTTAGAGGACACCCTGACCTGAAAACATTCTAAAGTGTCGCTTTTGCGACATTCATTCCCATATATTGATCAGTCCATCACAAGGACGATTGAAAGGAGGAGGGGAGAGGCGGAGGATGATGGAGGCATTGAGAGTGGCAGGTTGGGGGAGTAATGAAGTGGGGTGAGATGGAGAGAAAGGAGGGAAAAGAGGAGGACGAAGAACAAGATCAGGTGGCGATAGCCAAAAAGGTTTTTAAGGATAAAAATTGGTGGCAGGGCGTTTACTATTACTGGGCAAGTGTTTGAACGCACGGTGACTTCAAGTAAATTAAAGTGAAGCATCAAACTAAGGAGAATAAAATATAACGATGATATTTATTTTTAGTTGTTCGGTATGGAAGTTAATCTTTTTTTTTTTGTCTTTTATTGGGGGAAATGAGGTTGTTTTTTTAAATTTTTTTGAAAAAGATGAAGATAATTTTGAAGTTGTCTACTTTTGATATGACTCTTTGTCTTTCCTTGTTTAGATAACAGAGGTTTTATCTCACCTCACTACACATCCAAACACGCCCCGACTCTACTTTTCATTAAAATTCTCTTGAATCTTGAGAGGAAAAGAAATTACAACCTTTGGTTTGTGGAGTGTGGCTATTGCATGTGGCTCGTAAGAACTGCTACAGTGGCCTTTGGAGTCCTATACAAGCAGTGGTGAAATCATGGTTTTCTTCAAGACGGAGCAAGCAATAATTGACTAACATCGGACAGAACAAGGATTTTCTTTATAGTGGCTATCAATAATTTTTTTTAAAATTTATAACTTTTACATTTCATTTAAAAATAATTTTTTTTGGAGCGTTTTATACTTATCTAAAAAACCATAGATTTGACAATACCTAAGTTTTTTAAAATATAATTGTTCAAAACTCCGAGGACAATTAAGATATTTAAATAATAGGACTACCATATTGAATACAAACTACTCCAAATAATCATTTCATGTTGTTTTAGGAGTAAGAATTGTCTCTCACCTGATTTAAGTAAGGGTCCTTTATTGGATTGATCAAGCGTAAATTAATCTACTCATAATTAATGAATAAAAATATGTTAATTGGCTACTTATGATCATTTAATGGGCCACAATAACTATGGTAGACATAATGAATAAAAATATGTTAATTGGCTACTTATGATCATTTAATGGGCCACGATAACTATGGTAGACATGAATAGTTTAAGATCCATTGATCAATTACTTGTGATCATTTGATGGGCCATGGTACCTGTGGCATATATGGATGGTTGTGAGCATACCATTGATATCCATCAACCATTGCTATTAAAAGTTAAAACAGCCAACTATTCATGCTGCTTAGCGTAAATCTCCTCTTATTAAGTTGACTTTTTTCAAATTTTGTTCTAATAGGAGTTCTAACCACCATAAGATTAAACACATCATATTTTTAAATGTAAATACATTGCGACCAACTCCTATTTCGATACTAAGGATAGCCAATCAGCCAAAATCCAATTAGTTTTAAAGCAAGGATATTTATCTCAAAGTGTCGTAAGACATAAACTAATCTATTGCAGAGAAACTCTCCTTAAAACTTGAAAATGATTTACTTGCTCTTTTTTTTTGGAAGCAAGCGAAGGACAAAAATGGCCTCACAGGTTCCCGGGTTGAAATTTGTATGAAATTGGATTAGGCCTGATTTTTACCTGATCCAATCTAAGAACAACTTTTGGATCCAGATCTAATTATCTATCTGAACCAAAAATGCAATGCCCACAAACAATGTCTACTGCTACTGATTTTTACTATACATAAACCACAAAACCTTTATTATAAAGCAATTGCCATCTTTAAAGTCATAGATCCCACTAGCAAATGTTGGGGCAAATATCGATATTTATTAGGGCTGCACAAAAAATTCGGTATCACCGCAAAATCGAACCCAACCGGCCGAAATGGGCGGTTCGGATCGGCTTATAGTGGATCGGTTTGGTTAACGGTTTGAAAATCATAAAAACTGCTTACATTGGTCGGTTATTGGTTTGAGCCTACGGTTAACCGCTTAAACCGAACCGGCCGTATGCGGTAACTTAAGTATTGCTTTATTACTATTTTAGCCTTAGGGTTTCGTTTTTTACTACTTTCATAGTTAGAGTCGACAACTCCACTACCTCAGAGGGTATCATGTGGAATGAGTGTTTCACTGCAAGCTGGTTATTGTTTTTTTTTTTTTTTTTTTTTTTTTGTGTGCGCTTCTGTTTAGTCCAAACTTTTTTTTTTGGAGTAGAATTATTTTTTATTTGCGTTTAGTCCAGTATGGATTGTTGGATTTTTATGTTTGTACCAAACATTGGAACAAATGCAAAGGACGGAGTATCATCATTTTGAAATTTCCAATGTCTAGTTTTCAAAAAAATAAAATAAAAAACAACGGTTTAACCGACTGAACCATTTGGTTAGGTTATGTTCGGTTTAAGCCATCTCCATCGGTCGGATCAGATCGGTTAATTAAAAAACCGACAGGTTCGGTTCGGTTGTTGGTTTTAGTGTTAAACCGATCCTAACCGCCCATGTGTAGCACTAATATTTATATGGTTTAACTTTTTTCTAGTTCAGTGGCGTTCATTTCAAAGAACAATGAACCTTTCTCCAGCCTAACAAAAGAAAAGGAAGCCTATAATAAGAGACCCCTTGTGTGGAGTCAGCTTCTCAGTTGGACCTGCTGGATCAAACTATCACCACTGTTAAAAAGGCAGTTTGTATAGGAAATCGTGTGGCTCTCATGCCACGAGTCCCACGTCAGATCAAGCAGCTCTAATACCAATTGATGAATTTGGATGTGGAGACTCCGACACGCGGTGGATCTCTTCTCCTCCTGTCTCTCCTATGTGATGGAATAATGCCCAACCCTAAGGCTCACCTCTTGTCTCTCATATGGGATGGTGCCCAACCTTAGGGCTCTCTTATCTTATATAGACAAGTTCCCTTATCTTATATAGACAAATCCCAAACAGTCACACTTATTAGAGACTTCGGCTGAATTGAGATGATACAGAGAAAGTGATGAAGTCACTCATCCAATCATTGCCCTTTTATCAGTTTCAATTCAAGTATCACGTACCCTAATCATAATGTTATTTAATGATTTGGCATGTCTCTATTCAATGGGGTAAGAATTCATCTAACGATTTACATCATAGTAAATGGACACTGCAGTAGAGATGTCTTAGGAAAACAGATGTAACTATGTAATGTAAACATGCTCTTTATATGTAGTGGAAATCTGCCGGCCCACTAATAGCAAATTTAAGGGCCTGACTCTGGGACCAGTTATGATCAATGTATGTTCCTAACTCACTAGGTCACTTGCTGTCGCATGAGTCTTACCACTTTCAACTTAGGAAAACGGTTAGCTGTTTTCAGTTTTCTTGTTTTGCGAGTAAAAAACTGATAGCAGGATATCAAGTATATCAAGGGCAGGCACATTTCAATGGAAAATGTCAAGAACAATTGGTTGTTTTTTTTAGAGACTTATTAATATTTCTGTGCATATGCTTTTCTACGAAAATACACGAAAAAAGGAGCTAAGATTTTTTGTGATTCTATGAAAATAAGATTTCAATTGGGGCTAGAAATATTTTTCTTAATGAGGAAAAGTTCATAAACCGATTCTCTAAAGATGCTATACAAACATGCCCTAAATATCAATAAACATGGAGAACTAGATGAGGAAAGTAAAGTCATGATCATTGTTTACGTGGTTTTTGCTAACTTGCTTTAAGCCCCTGTTATACCTGACAGAGATAGTGGTCTCCACCCCACTTGATATAAAATTTAATCGATGAATAGGATTAAAATTATGTTAATCTTATTTTTTTAACCAAATGGGATATCATATGCTGTAGCCTGTAATAAAGAGTTTCGAGAATCACTTCTTAGTTTCGTAAGAGGAACTCTTCTCAATTTATACACAAAGATATTTTAAATTCAAATTTAAACTAACTCTTATCATAATCCTATCAATTCTCTAATAATCCAGCATAAATGATCATATCTTCTTCCTGGGGATCATCGCCCCGTCTATTAATCCATTCATCTTGAGTCTGTCCGTGCCAATGGTTCACTAGATCAGATCTGACACAATTTCTTATAGAAGTTTTGAAAATCGAATACAAGCTCTTCCAGAAGTTTTGAAAATCGGAGGGCTCGATATGAAATCATGACTATATGGGAGAAGATGCTGGTTTTATTTATTGAAATAAAAAGAAATTAACAGTACACTATCCACTAAGTTCATAAGAGGACCTTCTCTCCATTTACACACAAAATATTTCAAATTCAAATTCAAACTATTCTCTGACAATTTTCTAAGAACTCAATATTCTCTAACATGTAACACCTTCATAATTTCCAAAACATACAATAAATGGATAATTTCTAAAACATACTTTAAATGGTTTGGGCCTGCCGTATGCCACTTCTTAGTAAAATCTTCGAAGATTCCACACTTCCAGCCGATTTGGAGTTTTTTGGGTGTGGCAAGTTTTGGGTGAGAGCAGATTTCAAATAAAATATACGCTTCTTCCTCTTATCCGAATCCGATACTCCCGCAGCCCTTCTCGAATATAGAGAAAAACCGATACCACACGAAACCGACTCCAAACTCCAAAGAGAGTGATACAGAGAGTAGAAGGAGCAGCAACGGAAGAAGAAAGAAGATCAGATCAAGATGGTAAAGACGATCTGGATCGTTCTACTACTTGCAGTACTCTTCCAGGTGCTATCGTTGACCTTGGCCACATCTTCCTCAGCCTATCCATCAGACCCAAGTGCTGCATCTGGGTCTTGCGGTTTGGATGGGGAGCTGAAGCCATTGAGGAGGGAGGAATACGATGGTGGAAGAATCCTTGACATCTCCCACTTTTACAGAGAAGACATGCCCACATGGGAGTCTGACGAGGGCCTCGGCCAGTTCCTCTGGCTCCCCAAGAGCATGAAAAACGGGTCCATCGCCAACAACTCCGAGATGAAGTTGCCCACCCACACAGGCACCCACGTCGACGCCCCCGGCCACGTCTTCCAACACTACTTCGAGGCCGGGTTCGATGTCGATACCCTCGATCTCGCCGTCCTCAATGGTATTCAATAACACCCCTTTTTTCATTCAAGAGCTGATAAATCACAATTTTAATTCAATCTAGTTACTTTGGGTGGCTGTTTTTATGTTGATGATGATGACGAATGAATAGGAAACAGAGCAGTAGCATTCTTTAGATTGTGTGTTTGGAATTGGAAGTACCCCATTATCATAAACAGTTTGGAATTTGAGTGTTTGAACAGCAGGGTCATCACCAGTTGCTGATATTATATTTTAGAACTGTATGACAACTAATAAACACACATTGTAGTGGATATCCCTTCCATGCTGGATTCTTTTTAAATAGGGCACAATTTGGGTGACATGCATCCTCAGTATGAAGTCATTATCTTTGATATTGGATGTATGGTTTTGAGGTGATTTGAGTAGACTGATTATATATTGGTGTAAGTCAAGTGGCATCCAGATTCTTGGGTGGCAAATTGAATTGCTTTGTTACAACTTTGGGTGCTTCTGAATTTCTTGGATCATCCTACGGGTGTACAAAATATCAACCCTATTGTATCATCGTAACCCCTTGATCTATGGTCCTCAACTATGGTGGTTTAAAAAAATCATCTTTTTTTTTTAATTTAAATTTGATGGTGTGTAATGGTTAGTTGTGTCAGATCTATGGTCCTCAACTATAGTGGTTTAAAAAAATCATCTTTTTTTTTTAATTTAAATTTGATGGTGTGTAATGGTTAGTTGTGTCAGATTTGGGCTTCTAGTATTATGTTATACCATTTGACATTCTAAATGCCATTTTCTTTTACTTAATTTTTTTACAGGACCTGCATTGCTGGTGGATGTTCCAAGAGATAAAAACATAACTGGTAATGTGTCATAGCAATCCATTATTTAACTAGAAATATATGCTTAAAAGTTCCTCCGTCTTATGTTTGTAAGGCTGATCACTTACACTGTTGCTGCTTACTGTTCTGTAAATTAATGTTACAAATCTTATTTTCAAGATTTGACCATCTCAAAAAAAAAAGAAGAGATGTTGGGGTATTTTTTAAATATTAGGTTTTTCTCAGGAAGTTATTTAACAATGTTGGAGAAAGTAAAATTTAATTTTTTAAATTTACAATTAAAAATATAGCATAAGAGTGATACCATACACTGTTATTATCAATAATATTTCTACATAATACATATTAGAATCTTTTTTTCAATGGTTACTTTTGTAAACAATGTCAACTTTATTAATTATGCACTTTTAGTCACTGCAATATCAAAATGCATTCCAGTTTCTGAAGCTACAGGACACTTAGGCTGAAGTGTTGCTAGAGTTCCCCCACCCTCCTCCCTCTCCTTTATTTATTGTAGGAGCCAACACTTATATCAAAGTGCTCTTTTGTTGCCTGCTTCAATAGCTAAGTTGAAGCTATTGTTGAGAACTTGTATACTTTGATTTTGTTGGTCGTCACTCGTCACACTGGCTGGCCAGAGCTTGCTTAAGATTATCAGGGGAGCTGGTGAGATCTCAAAACTTGTACAATCCGATTATATAAAAAAGCAATATGGAGGGAGGCTGTAGAGGGCGCCATGCCAGCACCCATGGAGTTCTCCTAAAAAAAAAACCTTAGAAATATATAAACAACCTTGGCTTTAATGTGGGCCACTATACCTCTCCAAATCTCCTCCTCCTACAATTATCTCATCTCATCACATCACATTCAAACTTGAACAAAATTTCAATCTTTCCAACTTTGTTTATCTTTATCCTTTGTTACCCTCAATTTTTTTCACATTATTGAATACCTATCACCAAAATCCATGCCCTTGTTATATGGATGGCATGCCCCTATTGTTTCCATTCTATACCTGGGTATCATAGCTTGTGACTTAAAATTATACCTTGGGTCTGTTTGTTTAGCACAAGTAGTAGTAAAGTGGTATGGTTAAAGAAGGCATGTGATGTGACGTTTTTTAACTTCACCATGTTTGGATGAAAAAAGTGGAGTGGAGAAGTAAACTTATGGTGTGATTCCACTCGCGTTTTACTCCTTCACAAGCCTCTTTCATTTTACCCTAGAAAAAGCCTGATAAAGTGTGGTGTAGGAAACCTTATGACAAAAAAGTGCTTTTTAATCTATATTCCCTCTCTCGCCTATACTTTATTTCATACTATCCAAACAAGGATTTTACCACATCTCTACTTTTACTTTAATATACCTTATCTTTACCTTTTCCATGATTTAACATCTTCTTCACCTTTACTCCTCCACACATGTAAACAATCAGGCCCTAAAAGAAAAGATATTCCTTTTCTAATCCTTACATTGCTTGATCATTTCATTCTTTACAGCTGAAGTTATGAAGTCCCTTAATATCCCCAAAGGCATACGGCGTGTGCTTTTCAGGACATTAAACACTGATAGGTATGCTCTCTAGTTATTTAAAACTTCTTCTCTATTGTCATTTTTTTAGAGTTATAATTTGAAGAGTTTTGATTAGAACAAGTAGTTTTTTATTCTTAATACTATATTCATTTAATTTGACCCACGATATCAACTTGGGTCGATATAAGTTCTACATCCCTTCCTATGTGGGCCATGGGCATGCATGCTAATTGCAAAGGTAGATTGGATGGGGAGGATTTAATGTTGATTGAGCATGGGCTAAATATCACTTTAATCAAATTTCCTATACCTTAATTTGAGTGTCTCAGAGTTTAATGGTTATGTGACTCAATCTAATGGTAGCTAATATCAAGTCGCTGTGGGTGCCAATTCATGGGGTAAGGTTAGTAGGTGTTAGAATTTAGATTGATCATATGTGGATCCCATTGTATTGAATAAAATGGGATGTACTGAAGTTGGTGTTGAGGTCAAATTAAGACCTTGCCAAACCATAATTAGTGGTGAAATGTGTTGTCTGGGTTGGGTCAACGGTATTAGACTTGGACAAAACAACTGAAAGGGGGACCCAGAGCTGGACCTAGACATGAATGGAGTGTCGAAAACTGGACCCAAATTGAGACAGGATCCACTTTTTAGTAGGACACCAGGGGCATTAAAAAGAAAAAAAAGGGACAAAAAATCAGATGCAAAGACATAGAACTGAAGTTAGGTTTCTTATGCGAAGAATGCCTTTAGTTAGTGTTTCTTAAAATGAGCAAATAATGGGATTCATAACAACAACCATTTATGAAACATGATTTGATATCTCTCTAAATGGCACTGAGTATATCTACTACTATATCAATGCTGTCTTAATATCATTGCAACCAAAGCAATGTAATTTGGATATCTTATCCTCTTTCATGACATATATTTGTCTCAGGCAGCTTATGTGGAAACGAGAATTTGATACAAGCTATGTTGGATTTATGAAGGATGGGGCAAAGTGGTTGGTGGAGAACACAGACATCAAGCTCGTTGGTAAGCCATGTATTGTTTCTCATTAGTGAAAGGTGTTTCTTTGATTTCAAAAAATGCAGTTCGAATGGAGCTCATCTGTCATCTTATAACTAGGAAATAGATTATCAAGTTCCAACAAAAATAGCATTAGATTATTTTACTTTGTAGTGGTTATTAGTTTATGAAATGTATGTGATGGCTAATTCTAAATTGGAGGCTATGATACCCAAATACTTGTACAAGCCCGATGTATCCATATCAGATAGATACGACACTTGTTTTGATGCCCAATATTGCACCGATACTTCTAGGATACAAGTTTAGGATATCCTACTCACCAAATCCATTATTTCATATAGTTCTTTTAATTTTCTTATCACATAAAAACTGTTAGAAAAAAAATGTAAACAATGGTAATTTCATTAATTCAAAATTGATCTAAAGGAAAAAAATTAAAACACCCACATCCGTATACATGTCCTAGATTTTTATAAGTGCAGAGTTGTATCCTCAATCCCCGTATCTGTGTCCGTAACCATATCATTAACTGGGCATCATAGGTTAGAGGTACCTTCATTTTCTTAATTTCTTCCCATATACTTGTTGCTTGTAGTGTAACCACCACGAAAGTGGCATGAAATGTTAATTTCCTGTCCGCAGTCCATACTAAAAAACAATGATGCTTTTCTATACCCAATTCAGTCCAATTGTTAAAGAATTAAGCCTTTGTGGTTTGATGATTGGTCTCATGGTACATCACAAGGACGTTTGTTTAAAATGTACCAACCTGTTAAAGTCGTAATGCGAGCGTCCTGATTGATTACTTACATATTGTTTACAATGCGTTTGATTTTGTGACATGTAGGGGTTGATTACTTATCTGTTGCTGCATTTGATGATTTGATTCCTGCGCATCTGGTCTTTCTAGAAAGCAGGGTAAGAAAATTTCCCATTTAATTCAAGGGTATTTTATTTGAAGCACATAGGCTATACTGTTTTAAATCTCAAGCTGTGAGAAGTATTTTCATGACATTGCTTCTCGGCATGTTTCATTTCTGCTCGTATGATAAGAAGGTCCATTTTTGAAACCCATAATTGATTACACAGTTTGGCATTCAGAAAGTCAAATTAACACAATCAATATAGCTGTTTTTATCATTAAATCAGCTATATAATATCGATTTTGATGGCCATGGAAACTCTTACCCATATCCAAGAGCGAGATTCTAATCTGCCACACGATGACTGTTGTTGTCAATGAACAAGCAATATCTTACATTGTTTTCTCTAAAAAGCATATGCCAGTGTACAATGTTTTCTAAACATGTGAAAATGCAGTCCATTGTGTGTCCGAGAAACTGTTCTATGCTGTTTGTCCAGAACATAGGAGTGAAGGCTTGTTTGCTTCAGGTTTAGTTTTGATGGGAATAAAGCCTCTGTTCTTCCCACCAAAAAAAAAGAAGGGAAAATACCCAATGCAACAGTGAATCCCCGAAGGTGTGCAAGCCTGGTTAGATATCCCCTATCCACCCACCCATGCAACTCCAAAAGGAAAAAAGAAAAAAAAAAAAAAAAAAAAGGGAAAAGGAAAGAAAATAAGAGAGATGAAATGATGGAAAAGGACAATCAGAATGTTCCAGCAAAAGTGAAGCTTTTGGTTGATTTTTCTTAGTGGGAACTGTCCATAATAGGGCCATAAATCCCATCTGAATCAAGTCTATGGTAAACAAGTCCACAAGAAATTTTTTATGCTTAATATTATGTTCGTTAAAAGGAACATCTCATTCTTAGGCAATGACATTTGTTCTGTTGGTGGGGTATACGGATTTGAGTCATTTGAGTAAAAAGCCTAGCATTATCACAGAGGGAGACATTGCTATTAAAATTTCAGGATTATCATCTCTGGATGATCCCTCCTTGGAGAATGCCTAATTGGTAGAAGAGATTGAGGACACTTACACCAGGAGGCCCATGTGGAGATGGGCATGATTCCTAGAGAGCATGTTGGTCAACCTGGGTTAATCTTTGTGAACCTGATCCCCTTGTTATAACATGATGTAACCTTTACTTGTCATATCATTTCTGTTTCTGAATTAAATCTTCGTAGGTCATAACCATTTAAAAAGAACGTTACACCATTTTTATTACTGTCAATGACAAGTCAAGCTGATGCTTCAGGAAATCATCCTAGTGGAAGCTCTGAAACTGGATGGTGTAAAGCCAGGAATATACTCATTGCATTGCTTGCCTCTTAGATTGCTCGGTGCTGAGGGATCACCTATAAGATGCATTCTCATCAAATGAGTAAAGTATTCAAGTTAGTCTTTTAATACAAGTAGTTCTATTTCCTTGTTATTTTATCCCTATTTACACTGGGATGCCCTTCTCATCTATATGTTCCTTTTGCAGGATGATTATTCACTGGCACTGGAGTCATTAAATCTTAAGTAAATTCTTGTGCTTCGAATCCACATCCTACATGCTCTTGAACTTATGTGAAAAACCCATAGTCCCCTACAAAACAATGAAGGTTCCTCATGGACCCATGTATATGTGATGAAATGTTTGCTATGGTGATTTTATAGTTACTGCCATTGGCCACCCCTCTTAATTAAATAAATAAAGAGGCGTGATTAGTTGGCTTTGAGGTTAGTAGATATTTAACTTTGAATACCAGTGCTAAAGTTCAAAATGTGATTTAGCAATATGGTGCATTTATAATTTCGGATGAATCCACCATCAAACATTATAGAGGTGATTTTATGCATTTGATTCTAACGTTCCGCGACGCCAGACATCAGTCTAGTGATTCTCCACTTGATTTAGTAGGTTTAGTATGCCAAATGGGATGAGTTTTTTTATTGTGATCTGATGATGATAATCTGTCTCCTCTTCTTTGATCTTTTTTTTTCTTTTTTAATTAAATTATGACAAATTTTGCCATCAATACATGTTTAAGAGAGACATTTACCTATCATGGGGCAGGCCTCCTAATACAGGTCATATTCCCAATTTATATAATGTACTTATAGTCATTCTATTGGATATTTAAGTGAAGAGAATGGACAATCACAAAAAGTAAGGACCAGGTTTCTCATGCCACTATTGTTTTGTCTCCAGCCGAAAGGGTTGATAATGTGAGTTTTAAAAACCTGCAGGCCCGACCATCGTCCTAAGATGGATGACAGTCTCTATTTCAAATGAGTATGATGAAACATTACAAGAATAACTCTTCTTTTGAAAGAAAAAGAAATGGCAGTATGAAGGGACATTGAAGAATGGCTAGGATTATTGGGTGACTAGTAGGAAGTGGGTAATTTTGTTGTTTCCGAAGTGCACGGTGTCTACTTGGGTACCATTTGATTTTCGGTCCAAAATTGACTCAGCTCAATGTGTTTTGGCTGGTGGATTGGGCCATGCATGTTTTGTGGACTGATAGCAAAATGAATTGGATGTGAGTGTAATGCTTCTTAAGGCATGTCTGGTTCCTCCCTTTCGATACATTTATCACAGGTATCTTTGGATCTTTACAATTTAGATAACTTGATTTGCTTAAACTTAAGTTACCGTTAGCTTTCTATTTTATCTGGACACTGTATGTTTTATATATATATATATATATGAGGGGGCCTCTCCTCAGCTCAAGCTGAGGAGAGTGTCCGCTCACCCACGTGCTATGTGCAACCGTCTCAATCGATCGAAGTCATCCATAATATTTCACGTGTCCCGCCGAAGCCTCTGAAAAATCAAAACATTTCACATGTCCCGCCCAAGCCTCTTAAGAAAAGCAAAATAGCTCTCACCATCCTGAGCTTTCTCTCTCCCGAAGCTTTCTCTATACTGTCCCGATCTTTCTCTCTCCCGATCGTTCGTTGATGCCCTGGCCCGACCGAACAGCAGGTGAGCAGCCGACGATCGATTTAGCAATTAAAATATGGATTCTTGATCAAACTCTCTATACTGCGATATCTAACTCATGTCAGGTGAGTTTCCATCTCTCATTCTCTAATTCTAATTCCATAATACATAACCCTAAATCTCCCTTCTCTCTCTATTTCTTTCTTCACTCTCTCTCTCTCTCTCTCCTTTTCATTTGATGAAGATGGATGTAAAAATAAATATGAAAAGGAGCAATTGGCAAACTAGTGTTTGTGGAATTGCCTAAACCAAATTCCAAGCTCGAATGGTCATGGAGCTCGCCCAAATAGCGGGCGGGTTTTTTGTAGTGAGGTGTAGAGCTGTGTTTGGTTTGGTGGAGTGGAAGTTGAACTTTTTGAAGATGAGTTGATGATGCTGTGAGGTTGGCAGGGGAGCAAGGGTTTTTTATTTTTTTGAAGTTTTTGTTAGATTCTGGATGGAGTCTTTTACAATGAGGAGATGGGCTGAGGAGGAAATGGATTTCACTGTAGATTCTGGATGGAGTCTTTTACAATGGAAAGATGGGCCGAAGAGGAAAGGGATTTCATTATAGATTCTGGATGGAGTCTTTTACAATGAGGAGATGGGCTGAGGAGGAAAGTGATTTCACTATAGCTCATCTTCTCTCACACTATTAGATAATAAAAAAAAACAAAAAACAAAAAACAAACATAGAACCTCATTCTGCAGCTATAACTGATTGAGCGGTTGTGATTTCTAATTTTATTTTTTTTTCTTATTAATTTCAATGGGTGTGAATGTAGGTCTGCATCGCCCACAGAATTGAGCCTGAAGGTCTGAGTGATTGAATGAGTGAGTTTCTTGCTTACTGTTTTCAATGCGTAAGAATTTCTCACTCATTTTATTGTATTTGTGCTATTGAAGCTTGATGCCTTAGATCAGAGCATGTGATTCTAGTATCAAAATGATAAATATTATTCTTGTGAAATTTTCAAATACGAATTACTCTGGGAAATTTTAGACTTCTGAAGCCAGAACACGCTCCAATATGAAGTTTATACTTCTACCATATGGTTTCAGCTACTTGGACATGAAGGGTTGAAGGGTATACATCTTTTTGTTAAGGAAGTTGGAGTTCAGCATGAAGAGCAAGTTGGGATCGTAATGGTTTTGTAATGGAAATGGAAGTTGTATGTGTAATGATTTTGTAATTGTACATGAGTCTGTAGTTGGTAATTTTGATTGAATTTTGAATTTGAATACATTGTTGAATTTGGTCTCAATTGAATCATGGAATGGACATGGATTTTTTGGCATGTACTTGGATTGTTGTAACCTTCAAGGGTTTGGAATGGATGCACAGGAAGATTCATGTGAGGTTGTTAAAATTCATGTACAGGTGGAACGTATGTAAACATTGCTAACGTTTTTTACCCGGCTGTCGGGGTTCTTGGCTGAGGTACCAAAAAAAAAAAAAGAAAAAAAAGTTACTTGGTCTTGTTGGTTGAGGTACCAAAAAAAAAAAAGAAAAAAAAAGTTACTTGGTCTTGGCTGAGGTAGCAAAAAAAAAAAAAAAAAGTTACTTGGTCTGAAAGATCAATAGAAATTCATAGAATCACTTCCAGCAACAAATCCATTTCAAAAATCAACAACAAATCTGAAAGATCCATAGAAATCCATTAATACATGAAACACTTCCGGCAACAATTCCATTTCAAAAATCAAATTCCAACTATAATATCCAATCACATAAAAAATCTATTCATCAAAATTCAAAAGATCACTGCCATTCGAATCCAAATTACTACATTCAAAATACAGACTCTACTTTCAACTACGGCATTCCAAATCCACTTCCATTACAAGATTCAAAGTACAAACTCCACTTCCATTCCAATTGCAGTGTTCAAAGTTTAGCTTCCATTCCATTTACAGCAACAAATCCATTCTTCCAACTGCAGTGCTCAAAATTTAAGCTTCCATTCCATTTACAGCAACAAATCCATTCAGTCATATATTGTTTACTCTCCCCTGGTTTGCATCTCTGAATTTCTTTATTATCATACCCACTGAACCCTAGATCAACAGGGATCTAATATATAACATATAAAAGCCTGAAAGAGCAAACAAGGTGGACATATTTTATCTCTGTTCCAATACAATTTGGAAACTCATGAACAATGATTTTATTACAATGTATATGGTCATCATCACAAACAAGCTCACTAATCATGAAGATCAACTATTGTGACAAACTTTATTGAACATCACATGTTACAGGGCTCTAATGGGGCATGTTCAATCATATGGTTGTGACAATGAGCAATATTTCCATGTTCTGGAATTTCCTTCCAAGCTGAAGCTCGTGGAAAAAAATGTCAATTCATCAAATACTGCAACGCATAAATACAACTATCTTCACAACCTGATGTTCCCACATTCATCAAAACTACTTCATAACAGTTGTGCACCAAATCACAGCCATGCCAACTGCACCAATACACTCAAGACTCCATACCAACCGCACCATCTTAGAGCCTCCATTGCAGCATCTTCAAATTCCATTTTCGCAACAAAGACAACATCTTCAAACTCAAATTTAATTGTGAGGATAGCAACTTCACACCACCCTATATACTGCAGCCAAATAACACAGCTAACATTAGACTTGTCAATCGTTTTGATCATCTTATAATTCACACAACCACTAACAAATACAAGAACTATGGCTGGAAAGTATTTGACACATCCATATCTAGAACAAAGTCTTGGACAATGTCATGAGATGTTAACTAAAAAAGAAAAAAAGAAGCATTCACATTGCAGAAAGAAGAGTCATTTCCATATAAATAAAAATGGACAGAGTGATGCTCAAGGCAAGGAGCCTGAAGTTGAAAAGAATTCAAAACCAGAGGAGACCTTAGTTGAAACAGCAGTGGGCGAAGAAGTGCAAAGCCAGAGTCCAAACAGAATCAAGGAAACGAGACCAAACAGAACTTCTAAATGTTGGTTGAGGAGTTCCCTGTCAATGGCTTGCTCCAGAGGATATCTGGCATTTTAGTTGACAGGGTTTTATTTTCTTTTTAACCACGTATTTCTAGGCTGAGATCAAAGGTTAGCACCTTGCTATAGGACAACTTCGGTTTCTGTAACATACCCACCATAGATGGAATCCATCAGTTCAATGGTCCACATTTGCCCCACAACAAACATGAAAGAAAACAAGCAGAACTCATCAAGAAAATAAAAACCCACTATAATCATCAGTAAGACCAATACCAAATCCAAACTTGTACAGGTGTGAGCAAGCTAAGACAAAAAGAGGAAACCATCTCAAGAAAGAGTATAATGAATTTTCAGCAATAACAGTTAACAGCAACAAGAAACACAGGCAAAAATCACCCACATCAAACTTTATTTGACATCAACATAAACATCATATTTAACTTCAACCAAAGCAATTCAACAAGAAACATAAAAAACCCATCTCAATAAAAAACCCTAAACATAAAATAAAAAACCCTTGCTCCCCTGCCAACATCACTACATCATCAACTCATCTTCAAAAAGTTCAACTTCCACTCCACCAAACCAAACACAGCTCTACACCTCACTACAACAAACCCGCCCGCTATTTGGGCGAGCTCCATGACCATTCGAGCTTGGAATTTGGCTTGGGCAATTCCACAAACACCTAGTATGCCGATTGCTCATTTTCATATTTATTTTTACATCTATCTTCATCAAATGAGAGAGAGAGAGAGAGAGAGAGAGAGAGAGAGAGAGAGAGAGAGAGAGAGAGAGAGAGAGAGAGAGAGAGAGAGAGAGAGAGTGAAGAAAGAAATAGAGAGAGAATGGAGATTTAGGGTTATGTATTGTGGAATTAGAATTAGAGAATGAGAGATGGAAACTCACCTGACATGAGTTAGATTTCGCAGTATGGAGAGTTTGACCACGAATCCATATTTTACTTGCTAAATCTATCGTCGACTGCTCACTTGCTGTTCGGTTGTGCCAGGGCATCGTTGAACGGTCGGGAGAGAGAAAGGTGTATGAGAGAGACAGCCGTCGGTCGGAAGAGAGAAAGATCAGGACGGTATAGAGAAAGCTCCGGGAGAGAGAAAGCTCGGGATGGTGAGAGAGGTATTTTTCTTTTCTTAAAGAGGCTTGGGCGGGACATGTGAAATGTTTTGATTTTTCAGAAGCTTCGGCGGGACACGTGAATTATTACGGATGATTTCGATCAATTGAGACGGTCGCACGTAGCACGTGGGTTGAGCGGACGCTCTCCTCAGCTTGAGCTGAGGAGAGGCCCCCTATATATATATATATATATATATATATATATATATATATATATATATATATATGCTCGGTTGGCCTAGTGGCCAGGACATAGGAAGTATTGGCTCCATCAGGGTTTGAAACCTGGTGGGAGATATGGGAGCATGCACCTTATCCACAAGGTCAGCCCTTTATTCCCTTGGACAGTATATGGTTAGTAGTGCTTTATCTCAAAAGATTCATGTATTTGGATAACTTGGGTCACAAGAAATAGGAATAAATCGATTTATAGAAATATTTCTTTATAGTTTTATAAGATATCTTGGGGATTTTACTGGAAAAGACCCGTTAAATTCACTATAGAGCAAACAAGACTTAAAAAAATATGAAATGGCCATGATAGTCTCAGGGGCCCTTTTTGGTTTTTTTTATTTTATTGATTCACGGAGTGGTGATATCCCCGCTCACCTGCATATATCTCCGCTCGTTTTTTCTTTTTCACAGTTTTGCGGTGATATTCCCGCTCACTTGAATATACAAGTGGTGTTATCCCCGCTCGTTTATTCTTCTTATTCCCCTTCCTCCTCCTCCTCCTCCAACTCATTCCACCTTTACCAACTAATCGCTTACCCCTTATATCCAACTTTATAGTCTAATGGCTTAGCAACCAACATGGGCCTTCCTTGTAGAATAATGAGGCCTTGGGGCTTCGATTGGATCGATTGAATATGTAAAATAACTTGGGCTATGGCATCTAGCAAAGGTATTTTGGGTTGGATCCATACATGCTTCTCGAATTCAACTTGAACCCAACCCAAGGTAACTAGATCCATTGTACCTGGACCCACACCTATCAAGGTTTGGATTGTTATATTGAGCAAGATAAATGAATAAGCCGGTTCGAGTTGGGGCTAGCTGCTCATGTTACACTTGCAAGATTTTAAAAGTTCCCATTTTGTAAGTGTTTGGGTGATGAAAAGGCGGTTTTAAAAAAGAGAGGCTGTGAGAGCATGTGAATTCATAAAATATAAGAATTCTCTGATGTTCAAAGTTGAGTTGGCCTTGATCATGTACCATCAAATTAAGAGGAAGTTAGTGATGCTTGATAATAATAATAATAAAAAAAAAAGAAACTATAATTCTATTTGACCCACAACCTGTACAGATGCGACCCAACTTCTGGTGACACAAGCCCTTGGTCATAGATGAAAACTTTAGGGTTCTCCATCAACCATAGGAATCAACAAATGAAAGGCTCATGTGTATGGTTTGTTAAGTCCAAAAGATTCCTGATTAAACATAGTATGTATCCTCCTCTAAACTAATCCAATGGAACAGCATCCAGCTTGGACCTCTTGTCTGGCATTAGAGCAATGAATATGGAAAACAACGACAATTAACAGAAATATGGGTGGGCATCAATTTGATCGAGACAGGCCATCCAATGATCGAGCCACCGGTGTGGAGATCTTAGCAAGGAAAGAGGCTTATTAGGACCAGAACATGATTAAATTAGTCTCATTGCAGCTCTACTTGCATACAAAAACATAGACAAGGGCTTAAATGATTGTGAAAGGCATCAAAATGATTCTATGAAGTGGGGTTATTTTCTAATCCATCTCCCACACCTAGACCCTCATTTTAATAGAATTTCAACCATATGAGGCATGTAAAAGAAGGTTGAGCCTAACAGAATTAAGTGGCAGGGAGTTTGTAACCACACACAAAGATTCTATTCCGAGGCTCTAGATAGGAGGAGGAATAAATGAGCAGGAATATCGCCGCTTAACTGTGAAGAAGAAGAAGAAAATGAGTGGGGATATCTCTGCTCGTATATACATGTCATTGGGATATCGCTGCTTAGCGAAACAAAAAAAAAAAAAAAAAAAAAAAAAAAAAAAAAAAAAAAAATTGAAAAGAGCTTCTCAGATTACTGCGGTCATTTCATATCTTTTAAGTCCTTTTTGCTCTATAGTGAATCTAATGAGATTTTTCCGGTAAAATCCTCAAGTATCTTTTACTCTTTTCTAATATATTAAAAGCCCCTTATGCTATTAAAATTTATTGAAGCCACAACAAACCCAACTTTTTGCCACAAGAATTTCGTTGTCGTTTTTCTTTATTTTTTCTTGGTGTGTGTGCACACATATGTGATATGTCTTACTACTAATGCAACCAATGCAGGAGTGAGTGACTTATCCATTCTATTGTTTTTTAAAGGCCCCAATGGCAAGAAATCCACTGCATGGATTGTCCATTTCATTCCCTCCAACGGCACTGACGGCAAGAAATCTAATGCCACAAGCAATGTATGGTTCAATACAATAGTACTGATAAAGACCTACTCCTACGTAAGTCTCCAATATAAAATCTCTCTCTATGATGACTAAACATGCAAGGAAATTCAGTGGCAGAGCCAGTCTCCAATATAAAATCATTCCGAGGGCCACTGTGATGTTGTTTAAATTATATGTAAATATACAAAAACAAAATGACAAAATAAGAAATCATAGAAGAGCCCATATTGACTTAACTTTTTTTTTTTTTTTTTAAAGATGTCATTCTTTTATGGGTTCTAGATTCCCACTGTAAGATTTAGAATACAATTGTTAAGACAATTAATGCATTAATTACATTATTAATTCTATTCTCAATCTTAGGGTGGGACGTATATATTTTATTAGAGAAAATTTTAGAAAATTTGACCAAAGAATGAATTTATTTTGAGCAGTTCAGATTGTCAATAGGCGAGTTCCAAATCACAGAGACCCACTCCTTTCGCTTATAACATTCTCGTGGCAGGATAAGGATTTAAAGAAAGAGGTGGGTAGAGTCATGTCTAACATAGTAATATGAGGAATCATAGTTTTATGATCGGAAGTGCTGTTCTTCTTCCTTTTTTTTTTTTTACTACATAGGTGGGGAATAAGAACAATCTAAATTCATGTTTATAAGGGTCTCTAATTTCTTATTCCGTTTGGTTTGTAGAAGAAGAAGTTTGATTTTTTATATTTTATTTTGGGTTTCAGATCGGAACACATAGTGTTGGAACGGAAGGTGTGACCAGTGCCCCCACAATTCAAGGGGCTTGCATTTTAAAGTAAAGCACTTGTACATTTTTCTTATTTGGGCCTGTGCTTAGCATCATAGGTATTTGCACTAGATGGCAATGGTGGGTTCCATGGGTGATGCAGAAGCAGAATCAAATACATCATGTGGGTGATATATATTGAGGCTCTTGATCATATGGTTTGTTTGATCGACAGTTTTTTATTTATCCTAATCGGGGTCCAGACAAGAAAAAGGGCCAAGTCTAATTCTTTAAGGTTAAGATCAACTAGATCCTGAACCAAACCCAAGTCGAGAGAATCGTTGCTTATCTAGTGCAAGTTCATATGATGTGAAGGAAGACGTCATTATAGAAACCTTTAATAATGCAAAAGATGTGGGGGATATTTGTAAAATATATACTTCAGGTGGTAATGAGAATGATAAAAAAAACTTGCAGGCCTTTCACAAAAGAATGGGCAGAGCTTACAACTAAGTTTGTTTACAGAGAAATAATGAAAGGAAGAGAAAATCTTCATGCTTCAGTCATCAAATGGAAGGATTTTGGAGAATCCCTCTCCTTCCAAGGATCCTTTTGTTTGGATGGACATCCTTAAAAAATGCTATTGTGGTTAGAAAAACCATGCATTCAAAAATTAACTCTATAAGCTCCTTGTGCCCGCTTTGTGAGGGTCAAGAGGAAATGATTGATAGTGCTCTAATGAAATGTGAATATGCTAAAGCATGTTGGTTTGGTATCCATTTTGGTTTTCTAACTCACAACTTTCATTTTGTGATGTTAAACAAATGATGTAAGGACTTCTGTGAGAATAGCCACCCAATGGCACCTCTGGGAGATGATCTTCTAGGACTTGGGTTCTAACAATGTGGTGGTTTTTATGGAAAGAAAGAAATGATTTAATATTTAGGGGAACACAGTTGATCCCCACACAAATATAATTTTCTCAATTAAATCATTGATCGATGGTATTAATGATCCTTACATAATGAGGTGTAAAAGGACAAACCCCAAGGGGTTGGCTGAGTGGTCAGGACCGCGGTTCCTCTTTATTTAGGAACTAGAGGTCCTCGTATCGATCTCCGGTTCCCCCCTATTCAGGAACCGAATGTTAAGTCCACTAGTGCTACCACCTGGGGGTCACTTGGGTTTTACCCAGCTTCTCTCTGAGCCCGGGGGGATTAGTCTAGTCTAAAGGGTTGAGAATCTTCCGTTAGCAAAAAAAAAAAAAAAAAAAAGGGTGTAAAAAGACCGTGGAAGAAAGAGCCCTTAAGAGTAATCGGATCTGAGGACGTTATGATATTCACAAATGCTGCGTATAAAGCATTAAATGGAAAAGCTTCATTTGGTAATGTTGCTATGCTTAAAGGGATTATTGTGGATGCAGGTGCTTATAATAGTCCAAAAGTCGCCTCGTCTATGGAAGTCGAAGCAAGGGCGGTTCTCGCAGCTATAAAAAAGGCCATAGAGAATGACTTTGCAAGGGTCCATATGCAATTGGACGCTAAAGAGGTAGTTCAAGCTATAAAAGACAATTTTGATTGGTCGATCAACCCAATTATTAGTGATATTAAGAAGTTAGCCTTAGATTTTACTCATATGGAGTTTTCTTATATTCCTATACATTTTAACTCAACAATTCATTTTTTAGCAAAACACTATTATTCAAGTAATCACTCCCCCCCCCCCCCCGTTCACATGCATGCATTTCATAGACGGGCATGTCCCCCAAGCTCTGATGATCGGCCCCTTCGATCCCTTTCCCCCCTTAGTTCCTCCTCCTCCTCCCACTCCCAATCCCAATCCCGGTCTCCCCGATTCTTCCCTTCAGCTAGCTGTCCAAACCAAGGTTGCAGAAGATTACCTCCTTTCGGCCTCGTCAGCTCAGTCAGGTTTTGCCCCTTTCCCAACCCTACCCGAGCTTAACCCCAAATCTCTGCCCTCCCCCATCCCTACCTCTAATCCCTCTTCTACTTCCACCCCCACAATCGTTCCACCTCCCCACCTAGAGAACCCAGCCTCCCAGATCTCCCCCCTGGCCGCTTGGGATCCTGAACAGCTACAACTTTTGCAGAACCACTTACGGAGTCTTCTTCCGACAACAAACAACCCCCACTCCAACCCAGGTCCCTCCACCCTCAATCCCTCCCTAGCCCCTCCCAAATCCTTTGCTAAATGCCTCTCCCCTGTGGTTTTCCGGCCCCTCCTGCCATTCCCCCAGCGGCCTGGATTGATGGCAAACTCACCATTCGGATCCCCAAGCAAATGGTCTCAAACAGCAAAGAATTGTTCTCCTTCTCTACCTTAGGGAAATTTGTGGGAAGAAGGCCCACCTTGGAAGCTTTAGAGCAGTGGGTGTCCTCCTCCTGGCATCTTACCATGCCCTGCCTCATCTCACTCACTTAGAAAGGCAATTTCATCTTCAGATTTAAGTACTCTTAGGCGGATAGAGATGGTCTTACCTGTCAAAGCCCCCTCCGCTTTGATAAGAAAAAGCTCCTTCTCCGTCCTTGGTCTCCAGGCCAAGAAGAGAGCCCCTAGCCAGCAGAAGCCCCGGTGTGGATTCGACTCAAAGGCCTACCTTATCATTGCTGGAGTAGTGACATCTTGCTCTCTATTGCAGCCACAATCGGTAAGCCCCTGCGTCTTGATGAAACTACGGCTAAGCAGCGCATGTTAACTTTTGCTAGAGTGCAGGTGCTTCTGGACGTTGCTAAGACTGGCCCAAATCTCCTTACAGTGGAATTGGAAGGGGACACCACTGTGGAGGTTGAGGTGTTATATGAAAACACTCCATGCGCAGAATGTCTGGTGGTTGGCCACCAGTCTAACAAGTGCCCGTTTCGCCAGAGGCCTGGACTGCTGAAAACTCCAAAGGAAGCTGATAGACTGATCAAGCCCTCTTTAGCTTCCCCCTCCTTGGAAAAGTTTCAGGGATCCCTTCCAGCTACAGAAGTCAGACCTCAGGATTCATCTCACTCAATGGTCAACCCCCCTCCTCCCCCCTCCTCTATAGATTCCCAGCACACTGAAAGCTCCGTGCCCCTGTCTCTTCCTCTCTTCAACCCTGGAAGTAACTCAGATGCCCCCCCAGCAGCTTCCATAGCAGGTGCCATCCCAGCCCCTGTTATTGAGTGCTCAAATCCCTTCTCAATATTGGAGGATCCCTCCAGTGAAGACCCTATCATCACTTCTAGCAGTCCCAAGCACCAGTTGTCTCCCTCCTCCCTAAGTGATGGTATCAGAGTTCCTAGTCCAACTAAGCACCCTTCCTCAACAGTCACCAACAGTCCTATTTTGGATTCCCCCTCCCAGCAACCAATGCAGATATCCTCCCTCATTGTCGACTTATCTCCCTTTAAGATGAAGCAGTCCAAAAGGAAATCCAAGCCCCGTGCAGCAATTTCCTCTGGCCCCAAGACGAGAAGCACAATTGGCCCTTCCCCTTCCTCAGTTATCAATGATTAAAGTCCTATATTGGAACTGTAGGGGAATCAACAATTCCCCCACCAAAACTATGCTTTTTCATCTCCTTCTTTCCCACTCTCCTGACCTCATTTTCCTCTCAGAACCTAAGGCCAACCTGGACTCTTTTCTGGATTCTAGAATGCATTCATTTGACTTCAATCCATCTTACACTAATCACACAAATACTCTTTGGTGTCTCTGTAACAAGAATTCCAATTTTACCTTCTTCTTTTTTAATAGTTCTTCCCAACACATATCCATCTCTTTAGGAGACTCTTCCTCCTCCCCCATCTGTTTCATCACAGGGGTCTATGGGTCCACTGATTATAGGCTTAGAAGGGATCTCTGGAGCTACCTGGTGAACTGCTCTTCCAATACTCTCCCTTGGTGTGTGATAGGGGACTTCAATGCCATTCTTCTGGCCAAAGAAAAACTAAGTATCCGTCCTCCTTCCTCTATTTCAGTTAAGGACTTTCAAGATATGGTCACTACTACTGGGCTTCAAGACCTCGGTTACAAAGGGAACAATTACACATGGGCCAATAACAGGCAAGGTTTGGCTCATGTTGCTGCAAGACTAGATAGAGCTCTTTCTAATTCTCTTTGGTTGGACTCCTTTGATGACCCCATTGTCAGTCACCTCCCCAGAGTGGCCTCTGATCACAACCCTATCCTGCTTTCTCACAGGAAAAACCCTTCTCTCAGCAAAACCATTCCCTTTAGATTTGAAGAAAAGTGGCTGTTGCAGGACTCCTTCATTGAGATAGTGGCTAATAGCTGGAACTCCCCTTGCAGAGGGACTCCCCAATTCATCCTAGCTAGCAAGCTTAAGCTCTTGAAGTCTAACCTTAAGGCCTGGAGCAGGGAGGGTTTTGGTCAAATGAAGTCCAAAATTAATGAAGCTGAGCTCTTGGTCTTGTATAGGCAAACAGAGTTTGAGGCCAATCCCAGCGATCTCCTTCTCCAAGATCTGAACAAAGCAAAAGCTGACCTCCACAACTGGCTCAATGCTGAAGCGGTTCATTGGAAGCAGAGGGCCAAAATTAGATGGCTCCAAGATGGAGATAGGAACACAAAGTTTTTCCATCTTTCGGCCAAACTAAGAGGAAATCGCAAGAGCATTGATAGGATCACAGTGGGGGACAGCCTCTTTGAGGAGGAGGCTCAAATCAGAGGCCAAGCTTCTTCCTTCTTCTCCAATCTCTTCCAGTCCTCCCCAGAGTCTCCGGATGAAGCTCTCTTTCACTTGCAAGGTCCCTCTGTTTCGGAAGAGCAAAACCAAGCTCTCACAGCTACTCCTTCCCCTTCAGAAGTTAAAGAGGCTATTTTTAAGCTGAAAAGGAGCAGTTCTCCTGGGCCAGATGGATTCACTGGGGCTTTCTTTACAAGCTGTTGGCATATTGTGGGGAAAGAGGTAGTGGGGGCAGTGATCCACTTCTTCACCTCTGGTCACATTCTGAGAGAAACCAATGCCTATTTCCTTACCCTTATTCCTAAGAAAGCCTCCCCAGTCACCTTCTTTGATTTCCGTCCTATAAGCCTCCTAAACTTTGTTTACAAAATCATTTCAAAAATCCTTGCTACGAGGCTGGCTTCCATCCTCCCTTCTCTCATCTCAGACCACCAATCAGCTTTTGTTAAAGGTAGGACCATTCATGACCATGCTGCCTTAGCCCATGATCTTATGCAAAACCTTAAAAATAAGATTCGAGGAGGGTCTGTTTGCCTGAAGCTGGATATTTCTAAAGCCTTTGATAAGCTTCAGTGGAGCTTTCTTTTCAGGGCTCTGAAGTTCTTTAACTTCTTCCAATCCTGGATTAACTTGATCAAAGAGCTTGTAACCTCTTATAAAGGATCAGTTCTCATCAATGGCAGTCCCTGTGGCTTTTTCAGCTCTTCTTGTGGCCTGCGTCAGGGAGACCCTCTCTCTCCCTATCTGTTCATTCTCGCGGAGGAGATTCTAAGCTTAAATCTTGAAGTTCTCAAGCAGGCTGGTGCCATAGAGCCTATCTCCCCTATCCCCTATCCCCAGGACCCCTTGCCATCTCCTTTATGCTGATGACATTTTGCTCTTCTTAAAATCTTATAAGAGAGGCCTGTGAAGTGTTCAAGAGCTGCTATCTTCCTACCAATCTTCCTCAGGTCAATGCTTTAATCGCTAGAAGAGTCAGTTGTTTATGGGAAAGTGTTCTGCCAGGAGATCCCACTTAGCTTCTAATCTCCTGGGAATCCCCGAGGCGACCCTTCCCTCCACTTACTTGGGAGTCCCCTTCTTTCTTGGAACTTCAAGGCATCCTTTCTTCAATAGGATCTTGGATTCCATTAGAACTAGGCTGGCAGGCTGGAAAGCCAAATGCCTCTCCTTTGCGGGCAGACTGATCTTGGTAAAGCATGTTCTCTCTTCCATCCCCCTCCACACTTCCTTGGTTATCCCAATCTCGAGCAAAACCTGCCTTCAAATTGAGCGGATGATGCGGAGCTTCCTGTGGTCAGCTGGGCCTGGTAAATCAAATAGTATGGTCAATTGGGAAACTGTCTGCTCGCCTAAATCTGAAGGAGGTCTTGGTCTGCGCAGAGTTAAGGTTTTCAACGAGGCTTGTATGCTCAAGCTAGGTTGGTCGGCAGCCTCCTCAAACTCTCTTTGGGCATCTTGGTTTAGAGCCAGATACTTCAGAGGTTCGCTATGGTCTCCTGCAACGCCTAAAAGAGGTTCCTGCATTTGGATGAGAATCAGGCCTATGGCTCATCTCCTCCAAAGAGGGAGTATCTGGAAGGTTGGGAATGGCCACTCAATCAAAATCTGGGTGGATAACTGGACTGATACAGGTCCTATTGCTCCCAGATTCCCCCACCTTCAGCTCCCAGACACTGACCGGCTGGCTGACTTCAGAATCAATTCTAACTGGGCTTTCCCTTCCCATCTCCCTGCAGAGTTGCTGAATTCTCTCCATCAGTCCACATGCAATTTATCCTTTGGGACTTCCTCAGCCCCAGATTCCCTTGTTTGGCAGGGTAATAATTCAGGGACTCTCTCTCTCAAAGAGGCTTGGAATTTACTTAGGACCAACCTTCCTGTTGTTCCTTGGGATGGCCTAGTCTGGTCCAAGTTTCTCAACCCAAGGTTGGCTTGCTTCTCCTGGCGCCTTCTTCTTAGGAAAACTCCAACGGATGGTCGGGCAAAACAGAGAGGATGCTCTTTGGCCTCAAGATGCTGTCTTTGCCTTAATCAAGAAGAAGATGACCTCCACCTATTCTTCTCTTGCTCCTTTGCCCAGCAGGTTTGGCTGTGGATTTTAAGCCTTGGAGCCAATTCCCCTTACCCTCCTCTGTCAGCATCTGCTATTTGGTCTTCCTTAGCTCAGGCCACAGACTCCCATGAGAGGAAGCTTGCAGCGGCGATCTTTTTCAATACCATCTCGGTTATTTGGTCCCTCTGGAATGACTGCAAGCACCGGAATGGTAAGCCTTGTCTGGGTAGAGCTCAGAGATCTCTCCGGGATCAGTTGAAAGTGGTTGCCAGTCTGTTGCAAGGATCAGCTATATCTCATCCTATTCTGCGTGGCTTGGGTCTGGTGTGACCCCCTGCCCTCTGCTTTCAGTTAGCTCTCAGCATTCAGTCTCCTCCTGCTCTGGTTTGTTTGCTGGTGGCCTCTTTTCTCCAGCTCAGCTTGGTTGGGGTCTTGTCGGCGGTTGTAAAGGCAGTGGCCTTAGCTTTCCTCCTTGGTTGTTTCTTTTGGGCTGCTGAAGCTCTCTATCTGGATGCTGTTCTAGGAGTTTCTTGTCCCCGCTGGCTGTGGTGTTTTGTTTAGTGCAGGCTGATGTGTCTTTGAGGTTCGGTCTGTCCTCTGGTTTCTGTTTTTTTTTCTTAGGCATGTGGCCCCTTTTGTATAGTGTTTTGTCTGGGTTGGCTGGCTCAGTGGTTGCTTTTTTTTGTTAGCCTCCTCCTGCTGGTCTTCCCCTGTTTCTTTGGGGCTTTTTGCCCCTTTCTTTTCTTGAATACTAATTTACCATACAGCAAAAAAAAGAAGAAGTAATCAGGACTTAGACCCAAAAAGGGCATTGTTGTTTTTAGGTGTAGGAGGCTGATTGTTGGTCTTTTTTTGTGATGCCTTTTTTTCTTGCTTGGAGTCCATCTTCTCTTGTTGTCTTTTGCTTGTTGTTTGAATGAAAAGCTCCTTTATACAAAAAATAAAAATAAAAATTTGTCGAGAGAATTATTGTTACCTCAAATTTGTCACGTACCATTTTCCAAGACCAAATTAATTTTGTTAAAACTTTCTTTGGAAATGGAATCCAGATTGTCTGACTTATGCTGAGAGAAGTGAAACTCCACAATGGGTCTCACCTATTGAGAAATATACTAGGTTCAAAATGCACTTTTTAAGTCAGATAAGATAAGTGACTTTTAGCGGCGAAAAAATGCATTATTGCCAAATTCTTTCCGTCGTTAAAAGTGCCGCAAAAGCTTATATGGTGCATCCCAAGGCAAAAACGTCACTTTTAGTGGTAGGAAAAAAATTTTGTAGCTAAAAGTGACTTTTAATTGTGAAAAAAAAGAAAAGGAACCTCTAGTAAAAGTAGTTTTTTTGCCGCTAAAAGTCATTGCTTTGTGGTGGGGCTTTATATACTAAAAAATATATATAAGAAAATTGTGTCTTATGCATTATTTATCATATGCTCACTCATATGTGTGGCATCCAACTTCTATTGAAGTTAAATTTGGAAACATCTCAAATATTTGGAAGGTGATGAAGGTAGAACCCAATTTGAGTGGTTCCGATTTTTAATGGGTGGCCCCATTGTTGATCTTCACTTCTCTTACACATGAGAAGACATGATTCGGATTGCTCCCTTTTCTTTTCTTTTCTTTTAGGTCAAACTCGACTAGTTCCCAAAACTGAATCCAATTTTAGACAATTGCGTGACCTCAAATGCCACCCATGACCGAACTCAATTTGTTAGAACTCCCTTTGAAAATGGAATCGGGAAATTCTTGTATGTGAGAGAAGTGGAATTGCACGATGGGTCCCATCTGTTGAGAAATTTGAATCATTTGAAATGGACACGTTCTTGTATGGGATGTTGCCAAATTTTAATTTAATAAAAAGTGCATTGTCAGATTGATTAGTGAAAGTTGCAAGTTTAACCCTTAACACAGGATAAGGTCCTTATTCAGTATCTCTTTTAGATTTCGGCTCCGATTATTAATCTAGGGTTAATTAAACTAACTCCACATAAAAAGCAATCAACCACAAGAGAAGGAGACACGAGATTTGTACGTGGAAAACCCTACTTGGAAAAAAAAATCATGGGCCTTACCGTCTAGCCAACAGACAACTAAGCACTATGTAATATGAAAGTTATTAAACTCACAGTACCCTTTTCAGCTGTAACTCAACCTAAGGACTGCTTGATTCACGAACGCTTCGCCCTACACCTTCACCGTGCTTACAACAATTACCTTTAACGCATCTTCAAGGTGTATCTACTACGAGAGAGTAGATGAACAAAACTCCAAAGCTTCATTCTTCAGCGCTGCAGAATAATTGCTCTAGAGAAGATGATGGATCTCTTTCTCTAGGGTCTAGAATTGGAGAGAGGTGTCCTAGGTTTGGGAGAGAGAGGCTATAAATAAGTTGTGATTTATATATGCAAAGCCCTTGGAGTTTAAAAAGGATTTGATATCCAATTGGGAAAGAATTCTTGAAAGAATTAGATTTTCCACGAAGCATGCGCTCGAGTGGCCATACATACGCTCGAGCGGATGATCAATCTAGTCTCAATTCGTGAAATATGCTTGTGTGCAGAAAGGAGTGATCGAGCGCGGGAGCTCTTTGGACATTGTGTGCTCGAGCTTAGATGAGTCCGCTTGAGCGCCCAAGCTCTCGGGAAAATATGCGCTTGAGCGCAAGTTGGTCCGCTCGAGTGCCCACATAATTTTTTGTTCCGAGAAAATCCTTCTTCAGTCTTCAACCTGGACAGTCCATCTATAAAGTATTAGTTATAAAACGCTAAAACGAAATGTAAGAAATTGCAGTAGTTTTATGCATTGTTGATCATATGCTCACTCAATATTCCTTACAATTAGTTATAAAATGCTAAAACAGAATGTAGGAAAATGCAGCAGTTTTATGCATTGCTGATCATATGCTCACTCTTTAAAGCGGGTCAACTCATATCGAAGTAAAATTTGACCTATTTGCTTATAATAAATGGGAATTCATTTTAAAATAAACTTTTTGTATATTACCCCCTAAAGTTTAATAGAACTTGCAAATAAGTCCCTATTATGCTCTTATTATTTAATGATAAATCCATGCCTTTTCATTTTAGTACTTTCCATGTTTCCAAAATCAGTAGTTCTAAGAAAACTGGGCAAACACTATGAGGTTCTGTTAAATTTTTGCAAAAATGACAGCCTTGCCTTTATATCAATTAAACAAAAATGAGTATGTCATTTTTTACAAAAAAGGAAAAATCATTTTACTTTATCCAAAATCCCAAAAATCTCTTTCTTAAGTCTCAAGCACATGAAACCTAATAATTTATTGTAAAACTTTTATGGTTGTGCATGGGTTGGATCAATTATGATCAATTATAAGTACAAGTGTTTAATTATCATTATAATCGATTTGAATTTAATGAAATGGGCCCCATATTAATAAAAATGAATTTTCGTAGGGTTACTCTCCCCCACCAAATGTACTACAGTAACTATTAACGTTACTAGCTTCGAAGAAAATAAGCCAGCTTTTGAAATTATGCATCCAAGTGATAAAAGAGACAGACAAAAGTCACATTTCTCTCTAAACACTTAGGGTCTGTTTGGGGGCTTTACTTGTAGAGTTGAGTGGAGTGGAGGTTATTTTGAAGAAATAATAAAATATAAGTGGATAATGATGGTATTTTATTTTTAGTTGTTTTTAGTTGACTTTTTTATTAGAAAGTGGAGTTTTTTTTGTCTTTTAGTGAGTAAATGAAGTTATTTTTTTGACTTTTTTGGAAAAAGTATGGTGGTAAATTTAATGTAAAGTACTTTTGGTGGGAATTTTTTTCTTGAGAAGAGGGTTTTACCTTACTTGACTCTACAAGTACGGTGATTGCAAGGCTCCTTTTTAGGGGCATGAAGGGAATTAAAATGAAGAAAAGGGGATCTATGTATTACTAAAAACTGAAACCACATGGGCCTATTTATAAATCTTAAAAATCTTAAGGGGGCTCTTTAAAAAAAAAGAAAAAAAAAAAAGAAAACCTGTTTTGAGGTTGCGAAGAATTCACCCTAACAAACCCAATTTGAGAGAATCGAACTCGTATATTAAGGCAACGTATATACGGTTACCCCAGTCCAACCCAATTTGTTTGAACGGGCCAAATATCTTATAATGTTTTCTCTTGGGAAACATGTTTAGTTAGCAGTGTGAAATTATTTTTTGGACAAACTCTTCCTTATGATTACTGGACTTACCTGCTGTGTTTCTGAAACCTGTTGGGGTTAGCCTCTTACAATTCCTCTTCATCACTTCCCATCTACCCAATCACTAATCACAGTAAAATGGCCTCTGGGGAATCTCCATCTTCGTTGATAGTATCAGAAAGAAAGCGCCAGGAAGCGGAATTTCCACCGGGTTTTCGTTTCTACCCAATGCACAGGGAATTGATACAGAATTATTTGAAGAAGAAAAACGATGGCGACTCATTGCCTATCCATATCCCAGTTGTCGACCTTTATAATTGTCATCCTGAAAGACTCCAAGGTCTACAAACAGCTTTTTTTTATATTCTAGCTCTTGTTGCCAATATGATTTCTGTCGCTGGTGGTGTTGGTAGCACGGCGATCATGAGTTAATTTTGTTTGAGATAATACAAACAAATGGATTGTGGATTGTCGTCTATGTGTATACTAGGAACTAATTAGATCAATAGTTTATTTTTTTATATATTTCTGGGTACGAAACTTGTATCACTAGTTCACGAGTGAGTGAATCTATGTGATGGTGGAGATGTTACTGTGATTGGAAATTGAATCTTTTATCTATTCTTTTGTAGTTTCTTTTGCTAATATGAGCCTTTTATCTATACATTGTGTGTGTGTGTAGATGGCTCAGATCAATGGATAGTGATGAAGCCAGCCCCACGTGAACCAACTGAAAATTGTTGTTGACATGGGAGGTTACATCTAAAAAAAATATAATCATCATTTGATCATTTTCTTTTATAACTTATTTGATTAATTTCTGATCTCTGATTTTCTTCTGCTTGCAGAGGGAGACTTTAAATATGCTATTCATAATGAGAAGTATTACTTTACTAGAAGAATGCGCAAGAATCAAAGAGGATCACAGGTAAAACGATCAATGGTTGAAGGTTATTGGAAAACTACAAGCAAAGATAAAGACATCAGAGATGAAAAGAATAACAAGATAGGGTACCTTAAGAAATTCAAATTCTTCGAGGGGAAAGACAAGAAACCAACAAATTGGCTCATGCATGAATTCCGAGATCTTCATACGGTTTCAGCAATGGAGGCAACCACTACAACTGAGAATTGGGTAATAAATCTTATTATTATTATTATTATTTTACATGCTTGAGGTTGCAAAGCTTCTCATTTTGTTTTGTTATGTTTTTGGCGTTAAGGTTTTTCAATGTTGAATCTCATATGCAAGGTTAACGACGTGGCAATGATATGCAACATGGTTAAAAAACACTGATACTTTCAATTGGAAGCTGATATAATTTTTTCCAGATTAATCATTATGTCCTCTATAAGTTCTATGAAAACAGGAAAAAAAAATCCAACCAATTCCCATATATATATCCACCCTAATATGGGTGTTGCTTGTAACGTCTTATCTTTTGTAATCTGATCAAGTCCTTCACTTTTTCATTGCAGACTAATCGTTATGTACTATGTAAGATTTATGAAAAAAGGCAAAACAATTCAACCGATTCTCCTACATTCACTAGTGTCATTGAAGAAGTCAGAGAAAGCTCTATTCCTGAGAACAATCACATTGCATCTCAGCCGCATCAAACCAGCTCTCTGTTGCTGAACATGATTCAGTTCCAAACCCAATCTGATGACAACAATATCCAACATCACTTGTCCACTGAAGTAGGCCTTCCTATACACCCGGCCGATGGCACCTTCAATGAATTTTCTGTATCTCAGGAATTGCTTGATTGTAATGATAATGGAGCTGAGGGAAGCTCCATTCCTCAGAACACGTCCACTGCATCTCATCCACATCAAACCAGCTTATTGTTGCAGAACATGAATCAGTTTCGCAAGCAAGATTATGAAAACAATATTCAAGAAAATCCCTCCACTAAAGAAGGCCTTGCTATACAGCGGGATGAGAATATTGGCAACATCCATGAATCTTTTTTATCTCAGGAATTGCTTGATTATGATATTAATGATCCATTGAGATATTGGAATGAGCCAAGTGGAGAAGAAATGCAACTATTTTCCCTCAATACAGATACAATGTTTTCAGCTCCTTGGAGCTATTAGAGATGCACAATGGGACTTCGATAATAATGCATGTGATATCTTTTGAAAGCATGCAGGCACCCGCAGGGAAGACCTCACCAATCAGATCGACAACCCCAAAATGCAGAATGATTTTGGATAGGAGAGCACAATCTAGAAGGACTCATCCCATGCCCAACAGAATTTAGGTTTTATGGATTACACTGCTGTAAGCATAGCTTAGAATTTTGAGTGTGGTTTTATGTAGAAGGTAAATTAGCTTTGTATGCAATCAGCAAGACTCTTGTGTCTCTTTAGTTTTTATAAATTCCCACTTAGGGAAAAACAACTGAAACCAATGTCCAAGACTCAGTAGACTCTCTTACTTTCCTATATATATGTTGAAGAAAATGGGTATGCCAAGGTTCCCGATAGTGCAAATGAGAGGGAATCATTCCCAAGTGGAATTTTTGGAGCCCCATTTTCCATGGCTTCTGAAAGTTATGGAAACAGAAAACCCATATGGTGGCATTCTTTATGCATTTGGTGCAGATAAGAAGGAAATAGACCTTGATTGCCCAAAGTAGCTAACTGGCTATAGGTGCAACAACGGATTACTTAAATATTTGAGGTTTTTCTCTCTAGCTTACTTCTAGAGATGACTTTTTCCTTTTCCCTCCCAAAGTTTGAATATTTCCCCACATCTTTAATATTTACACCATTTTATTACTAAAATACCCATAGCATGAGCTATGGCATAAGAAAATACATTCTAATAAATGGGTTTGGAATTTTGATTAATGAAAACATTCGGACTTGTATTATTGCAATTGTTGGCTAAAAATGCATATATAGGTGTAAATGGGTTTGGATAAAAATATATAGCGTTATTAAGTAATTGGGAAGTGGTGATCTAATATGCATTTTCTTATATTCTTTTAGATCTTAGGGGATTTTTGGATATGTACAGAATAAAATATTTCTATAATTAAATACTAATAGAATAAGATGTTACATAATAAATTATTTTAATATTGTAATATTACAATATTATTGTTGTTTGACGGTTTCTAAAACATCCAATAGATTTTGAACTAAGTTGTTTGTCAGTTATCTCATATTATATAATATATGCTAAATTCACTATTGACCTTAATTTTTAAATCAAAGAAATGGTTAATAAGTTTAAGATTTTGTTTCAATATTTTTTTAAATAAAAAAATGATGACAACATTTCCTAGGAATTGAATTCCATGAAAATAAAAATCTCCAATTATTTTTTCAAGGTAAGGGATTCGTGGTAAAGTGATTTTTTTTCAAAGAATTCTATTCATGCAAATGAATATGTTATAAGTTTTCAAGATAAAGGATTTCATGGTAAAATGAGTTCCTTTGAATTTATAGGAATTCAATTTCATGTGAACAAATAGGTCTTACCTTACATGGCATAATGGGTTCCTTTGAATTTTTAGAAATTCATATCCATACTAATAGATTGGCCCAGTCATATTTTAACGATAATGAATTCATTTCTTTAAATCCTCAAGAACTCATTTCCATGTAAATAAACAAGTCCTGTTATATATTCAGGATAAGAAATTAATGGTAAAGTGGTTTCTTCTAATTTTTAATAGTTATTTTCATGCAATTAAATCAACCCCTAAGCAAGACAGACAACTATAATTTCATGAGTCTTCTATCCTTACTGTCTATCTATCAATCGATGTGATTTTTGGCATTAGAACACAGAAAATATACATTTTTGGATCATGGAAAAAAGACCAATAAAAAATTGGAGATATAATTAATTTATCTTATTTGGGGTCCACCTTTCATTGTTTTAAAGTTGATCATATGAACAACCACTCCCAATATGTTCATTGTGTGAGATTTTACTTTAATATGTTGTAAGATCCCGACCCCTAATACCATATTATTTATTAATAATGTTATTTTAGCTGATTAAATGTGTTTAGAGTCTAAGTGAGTAAGGTTTGGCATGTTAGTCTCGCATGCGAATTTTTGCATGATTTTGAGTTCGTTTGGGTATAGTACGGGGAGGTTTGCAATTTTAGGAAGTTTTAAGGGGCTTTTTCGAGATTTTGAGTTTTTATGAGTTTGGGTGCATCGAATATGTTTCATCATTTTTCAAACTTTTCCCTTCTATCGCATTGCGACCCAACGCGTCGAAAAATACCATTTAGCCATCCTTAGTTGATCCAGACTAAACTGTAAAATGCCTAAACCCCGACCCTAATAATCCCACGACAGCCCCATCTCATTTCTTTCCTCCTCCTTCTCTCTTCTCATTTCTCTATCATTTTCCCTTTCTCCCGCTCACTGCCACCGTCACCGGAGCCAACCCGGCGCCAGACAACATCACCCATCTCCTTCCCCAAGCGCCCACAACCTTAGGCATCGCCTTCTTCAAGCCTTTCATTAACTCTTCTCTCTTTGGTAACCTCCCAAGCTCTTTTTTAGGTCTACTTCGTCCCTTTACTTAGAAATGGATTAGGGTAACTCATCCCTTCTCTTCGCATTCATATTCTGGGTTGGATTTGGGTATTGAGAGGTTCTTTCCCCATTTTGAGATCACAGTGGGTCTTCCCCTAAATTCCCATTGTTTTGGAGTTCATCTCATCAAAGGCGGGTTGATACATATGAATGGCATGATATGTTGCTCCTCCTTTGATTATTATGCTTGATGTTTCATTTAGATGCCCAATTGCTCAATTATTTTTAATTTGGATTCTTCACATCTTAGGTTAGATTGATTGATAATGGATTTGTGATTGAAACGGATGGGAATGGAATGAGTAGATGTCTATGGTTGATGGAGAGGGCAAGGCCCTAATTTTTCTATATCATGTGTGGAAGATGGGGAGAAATCCCTCTGTTTGAGCTCCGATTTGTAGAATTATATATGGGCTAGTTCGGTTAGCTAAAATCCCCTTTTCGGTTAACCGTATTAACCAGATTAGGTGCTTGGATTGGAACCACCGAATTTTTAGTGACCTCGCGGTTACCTCACGACTAACTGTGAGCCAACCGTAAGGGTTTTCCTTTTAAAGGGACCCTTTTTCCTTAGCATTTTGTGGACTTAGGTGGGACCCTTGGTAATACCCTTTGATGTCTCACTATGGACCTTGTTTGAGGATGTTCTGAGTCGACATTCCCGTATGGTTATTCTAGACGATTTTAGGATACAAACTGCTCGGCCTTGGATGGGACGAGGCATTGGGATACCCATCATTGTATTATGCACCAAGGTGGTTTGCCGGGGTATTGTAGACCCCATCTCCTCTAATGACAGAGTAGGAAAGTACAAGGCGTCGGGGATAACTATATATCTAGGTTTGGATTGTTATTCCGTTATAATTTCGAAATATATATACACTCTGGTATTTATGTCTACATGTCGCGAAAATGTTCCTTAGCTTCATGATTTATTGTTGGAATCTCATGAAGAACTTAGATGATTGGACCTAGGATCTCCTTTGTTATCCATCTCGTTGTTAGGATTTGAGCAAAGTATTAAGGCTAGGTGGTTTTGATCGTAAAGGCTTAGAAGATGACTACTTTTGGGGTATTTGTCTGATATGGTTGATGATGAAGGGTGCTTTCTCTTTCTTTTTGCCGAATCTTGTTTACGCAAGAGAAGCTTAGCCCTTACTGATACCTGATACTGTTTAGGACTCTTGTGTCAGGCACCACTAAGTTGTGATGTCTGACACAGCTGGGGCGCCACTATGATAGGACATTTTTCTTGAATACTACAGATCGTATTATTTTGGATGGTTGTATACCATCGGATATATTATCAATGCTGATAGGGATTTGATATTTGTTTGTACCCTGATATCACATTTCTGCTGGGCTCTTCTCCCGTGCGTTCACTCTACCGCGACCCAATATGAGTACGGAGGGCAGCGATACTATCTCATGGTGATTAGCTTATGTGGACCGCCTATTTTCTTAGGATGTTATGTTTGGTCTTTTACTATGATTCGATATGCACTAAACTCTGTTAATTTTGTCGTTCATAACTCTAATTACTACTGCATATCTATTGTTGTTTTATATATATGTATATGTATATTTGCCTATCGACTGTTTGGTCTGTTGCTGCTACTCTTGGTGCATATGTACTGAACCCACCGATCCCGAAGAGGAGGAGACAGAGGAAGTTTAGACAGATTAGTGTTATGACCTCCACAAGTGGTGTGTGGACAACAGTCTTATCGTTCTGACCCCGCACCCGAGAGCCTTCACGTTCATACATTCGAATGGTTTTTTTTTTTTTTTTTTGTTCTTTTGGTTGGCACAGGTTTTTAGATGTGGCCATTCTATATAAAATACTTTTGTTTAACTGTTAAACTTTGACTTTAGTAATGTTAATTATGCTTTTCCCTTAAATGTTTTATATCGATGCCATTTGTTACTTGATGAAGCTTTTGCTATATTCTTTGTTGACCGAGGAAATATTTATACCTCACCGCGAACTTCGATCCTTATGGGACATGATTGGGGGCCACATGTGTTGTTTGTTGTGGAAAATTTTAAGTGGCCCCTAATCTTATGCATAATCCACGTTCTTCGAAATGGGAGTGTGACATATGTAAAAGTAGATTGTACATATAGAGGTAAGTTGCAATGACCAAAGGTTTGGTATAGGAAGATGGAAAGAGAAATCATACCAAGAGGGAAAAAAAGTAAAAATCAAAGAATGGAGATGCCTCAAGAAAAGAAAGTTTGGGTAGTTTTGTCATTTCCCCTAGTAGAAAAGTCCTGGGGAAAAGTAGAGTTTTAAAAACTTAAGGTTTGATTTGAAAATCTCCCTAAACTTTAATTTGAAAGCCATTGCCATTGATTCAAGAGAATATGGTTACTATATATGAAAGGGATAGGATTCAATTTTTCAATTGAGCTCCAATTTTGCAATGGATTGAGAAATTGGAGCTCAAACTCGATTTTAATTTTAAGGGAGAGATATTAGGGATTGGAGAGAACAATACTCAATTGGTTTCAAACAAATTACAGTGGTCTCATTTTGAAATTAATCAACTATTTCTTTGTTACTATTATAGGTTTTAACTTTGATTGAAAATTTTTACCATCTATTATGTAATTTAGAAGAAATATTATTTTAAGATTTTATTATTTTAAATAATATAAATTATTTTTCCCGTGCTAAGCACGGACATGTTTTGTTAGTATCAATGATTGAGTTATATATTTCCAGCCAATTATTTTGATGCCCAAGTGACATGATTAATATCACGAAAATAAGAGTGTTTTTCTACTATAAGCAATTCATATAGAGACCTTCTCATCTAGCCATCTATCAAGCGTGATGGTATTTGAAGTGGGCCTCATAATTTCTTTGGACCTCTAAAATAATAGGCTTTGCTTGATTATTTCTCCCCATACTTGGTATTTGTTTAGAACTTCAACTATTTTATGGGTAATTCTGATTATTTGTTGTAGTATGTAACTTGCATTCATCATTAGCATTGAATTATGTTTTTTAGGTTTTTGAAGAACATACACCCTCCCATTTGTACAACCCGTTGATTAGCCTAAATTTCAATTTGAATTCATGCTCTTAGAAGATTAAGCAAACTAACTATTCTAAAGAGTACGTACAAATGTGATACTCTCTTATATGAGCACTTAGCATTTTTTTTAATCTCATTATAACCTATATTTTATGCCTGATTTGGGCTTGATCTATATTTCTTCATTATCTATGTGTTATCAATTATTGGTGCGTTTGGTCACAACTTTTTCCTAGCGATTGGCACAGCGATTGGCCAAACGCAAATACAAGACAGCAACAAGCTACAGCGACAGCGACAGCTTCTAGAGCCTCAAATCGCTGATTTTCCATAATCTTAGTCCCCCCAGCTTCAGCAACAGCAACAACTTCTAGTGATCAGCAACAGCAACAACTTCTACACAACCTCTGTTGCTATCAGTAGTTGCTGTGACCAAACGCACCCTATGTTTACTAAACCCGTAATCTTCATCATCAAAGTCTTGTCCCAATTATATTGGGGTGTGCTACATGAATTCTATTTTTCTATTCTAATTCATCTAGAGCTAAATCTTCAAATAAGTTGCAATTCTTTAGATATATTTTTACTACATTTATCCAAGTCCTCTTTGGCCTACGCATTCCTTTTGGTGGGCCATCAACCTTCATTACTAATGTCGTTGCTGGCCCACGTTGGACATGTCGAAACCATCTCTAGTGGGTTTCTCTAATTTTATAATGCTACCCATAAATGCCATCGAAAGCGTTTATTTCTAATTTTATTTTACTTAGTTTAACCGCACATTTGTCTCAACATTCTCATCTCTGCTATATCCATTTTGTGCTTATGTTATTTCTTGATTGGCCAACATTCTACTTCATAAGTCATAGCAGGTTTAATCGTTGTCCAGTAAGAATTCTCTTTCAATCTTGTTGGCATTTGTTGGTCACAAAGCACTTCATAAGTAAGTCTTTACTTTAGCCGTCTTGCTTTTGTCTTATGTTCGACGTCTTCAATAATTTCCCCATCCTTACTAATTATTGAGCCAAGGTAACGGAAAGAGTCCTTTTATGGTATCTATTGATTTTTTATTCTCATAGTAGTTTCGACTTTCTATTTTCCCACTAAAGTCACAAGCCATATATTCTGTCTTTATATAGCTTATTTTGAAAGCCTTTGAATTTTGAAGCCTTCCACCATCTCTCGAGTCTTGCTTTCACACCATCGTTTAGATTCATCTACTAACACTATATCATCCGCAGATAACATACACCAAGATACATCATCTTGAGTATGAATAGTTAACTCATTCATTATCATCAGTACAAAAGTATAAGGGCGTAGGGTTGACCCTAGATGAAAATCTAGTCACTAGAAACACACATGTATTTCAAGAAGTAGTTCTCACCCTCGTTACTGCTTCTTCATACTTATTTTTAATAATTTCAATATAACATCTTGGAACATTCATTTTATTTAAAACCCACCAAATTAAATATTTAGGTACAATATTGTAGGTTTTTTCTAGATCAATGAAGACCACATGAAGATTTTTCATCTTTGATCGATATTTTTTCACTAATTGTCTAAGTAAGAAGATAACTTTCATAGTTGACCTCTCTGACACAACTAAATTGATTTTCAGAAATCTTAGTCTTCTGTATTAGTCTTTTATCCATTACTCCCTCTCACAGCTTCATATTATGGCCCATAAGCTTAGTCTCATGATAGTTGATACAATTTTGTATATCTTTTTTATTCTTATATATAGGTACTACGACACTTCTTCTCTATTTATCCGGTATTTACAATATAATTTTCAATATACAAAAACTTAACTTCTAATTTATTATTGAATACTTTTAATAAACATAAATTGTTTATTAAAAGTAATGCTATATTATAAAAAATCAATATGTAACATAACTTTTTTTCCATATTTATGAACTTTCACAGTTAGGTGCATTATTAGATCAGTAATTAAGATAATTTAAAAATAAAGTATGTCAATTTGATGGGGCCCAACTTTAAGTGGAGTGATATTTGGTGAAGGCGAATTTGAGCGAGAATATATGAAGGGAACGCTTTGGGAAAAAAGATTGAAGAGAATAATAACATGAGATTTGTAAAGTCAAGTCTTGTCATCATTTAATTTAGGAGGGTTTATTTTGTCCTTATTCCTTATACCTATGTGCATCTTCTCCGGGCTGATAACAGCCACAGGATGGTCCCACCCAGTCCATTCTCAAAAGAGTCCAAGTTACACGTCGGTTGGGCGGTGGAGCAGGCGATGAGAAGCCAATTATATATATTTCTTCAAGATCGAGATAACAATCTAATCTATATCTAATTGGGCCGACTTCTCTTTGGTGGCCCCACCTAAAATCTTTTACTTCGTTTCCAGAACATCTCTAACACCAACCTCTCTCATTTATCTTTAATTAATCATCCATTCGGAATCTTTCAAAATCCAAGTCTTTGGATGCCACATCATCATGGATCCCTAAATAGTCCAGCAAACTTCATTTACAGAAACCTAAAAAGGCCTGTTTGGCATTAATTGTTTAGATTGGACGTTCCCTGAGATGAAAATAACGAGACTATGATTGGATGTTTCAAACCATGCTGGGGCATTGAGTTTGAAAAACGACTTTCTAAAGTTTTTTTTTTTTTTTTTCAAAGAGGAACCATGCTGGGGCATTGTTTTCAACCATGTTGTGCCCGTCCTCACCTTTCTACCTCGTCTCTCCCAACTCTCTCCTATCTTCCTCCTTCTCCTCTCTCTTTCCCAACTCTCTCCTATCTTCTCCTTCTCCTCTCTCTCTCTCTCTCTCTCTCTCTCCACTGTGAATCCCCCAAATCCGGGGACTCCTGTCCATTGATCTTATCAGAGCCAAAAGCTTGGATTTTGTAGGACCATGATTATTGATGGACTGCTCTCCTTCGGCTAATGTTACCAGTTGATCAACGTGTTTGAAAATGATGCCCGCACATTACAAGCTGCAACACTTTGGGTTCTCCGGCCAGCTCGCGGTCTCTCTTATTCTATCTTCTTGGTAATGTTTACTTCTTAGCAATGTTTACTGGTAATGTTTACTTCTTAGTAATGTTTCCGTGGTATCAAATATCAAGAATTGGATTTGCTTTAGCATCGGTTAGATCTAATGAATTTAACTGGTTTTTTTTTTTTTTTGTAAGATCTGATGAATTTAGTTGTTTTTATCTTAGTTGATGATGTGGTGTTTGTTATGGATAATATATTGGCTGCATTGTTTCTTTTTTTTGATAGGTTTCTTCTTTTGTTTTTTTAATCAAGGTCCTGCTTTAATTTTATGATTAACCAACTTCGTGGTATTGCAAAATCACTCTGGTAAAGTTAAGTGGTTGTTCTGTGAATTATTTTTCTTTTCTGAGAATACAATATATGCTTGTAGTATGTCTCATAATTATCATTAATCATTGGATTTTATACCAACAAGTTGTTTAATGAATTTACTGATACAATGTTTTTAGAGGCAATTCTCTATTTTAAGTCAATGGTCAATGTCAAGAAAAAAAAGTTTTGATCTTCAAAGCTTATATTTTGTTGATTGCACTGTTTTTTTTTTTTTTTTTCCTTTCTTTCTTATTATGTCCGATAAGCAACAAGAAGTAAGGTTTGGGTTTTTCTTCTCAAAAAAATCATACTATGGGTCTTTTCCACTTTATGTTGTTGCTGGTGCTACTGTTATTATTATTCCTAGTGCAATTAAGAAATTATTAGAATTTCTAATAAGAAAATATATCTAAATATTTAAATAAATTATAAATGAATATTAATATATAACTCATAATAAATATGGAAACTCATTAAAGAAATTATAAGTAGTTGGAAATATTTAGGGAAAGATCAAGTAAATAGTAAAGATTTTAGGACATTGATTTGATTATATTTGTGCTTAGCCATAAATTGAGTGCCATTTCAGAATTAAATGTGGATTTTAAAATTACTTGGCTTCCACAATGGGCCCCGCAGATTAATTAATCCTATCAAATATAAAAAAAATGAGAAAAATGTTTATAATGGGTCCCACAGATTAATCTTACTAAATATTGAAAGGAAAATAAGGAGAAAGTGGCCCACCCTCTAGTATAAAAAAAAAGCTCTTATTGTGTTGGTATAAAAAAAAGTGGACCCCGTAATTCTGAAATGTAGGATTGCAAAAGGTTTGAGGATGCGCCACGCGTCCCTCTCCAAGAAAGCCCCCTGCCACCACGTGTCGCTCTCCCGCGAATTCATCTGCCGTCTTTTATTATATAATAATAATAATAATAATAATTATTATTATTACTATTACTTCTGCTGTTGTTGTTGTTGTTATAAATTTGATTATAGTGATTTCAACAACAAATTTCCTCTTATCACCCGCAACAATCGTGCTTCGGGTATGATTTTTTCCCTATTTTTTATATATGAAAATAGTATGCTTTTAGATATGCTGTAAATCCATTAATAGGATTATATGAAGCGATGCACTTAAATTATCTTGAATTGTAAACTTTCCTTTTTTTAATTGCTTTTTTTTTTCTTTGAATACATCTTAGATTGCAGCGTGTTTGATATTTATTACTAATTATTGAATTATTAGGGCATCCCATTTTAAAACTAGTTATTTTTAGGGTCCAGGCACATACATAGTAATCCGTATTCCTTTCATTAAGAGCTTTCCCTTTTAAAATAAAGGACCTTAGACATGTCCCACGGTCTCTAATAGGTGCCACATCATATCCAAGTCTCTTTAAGAGTGACGTGTGATCCAAATTATTTATTAAAATCACTTCCCTAATCTACAAAAACCCGATCTGAGAGGAGAGAGCTTTTTTGCCCATCATCCTAGAAGACTCGTCTGAAATGATTTCTACATCATCTCACTAGGAGTTTAATTACTCTACCTTTGAAAAAAAAAAACCCTTTATAATTATGTAACTTTTATTTTGATAAAAATCACCTTGAGAAAAATCCCATTGTTTGTAAATTAGAGAGAAGTTTGGCCACGGGAGACCTCTCAATTGCAATTTTAAGCTTCAATTGGAACTGGACTCATGTTGAGTTGACCACAATTAGAATCCGATCGGTATTAGATTTATCGTGCTTAAAATATTTGATCAAGATTTAAAAAAAATAAAAATATTACCTTTTTTTTTTTAGTTTTAATTATATAGACATCAAATCATTACATTGACAACCAAATCAAACAACTATTATAAATATGAAATATACAAAATCCAACCAAGGAAAGAAAAATGAGAAGTATCTGAAAATATGATGGGGCCGTTGTAATATTTATAACGTATCATATACTTGAAAAAGATATTTCAAAAGGTATCGAATTCTATATATGATCAATTTGATAGTTGACTCATTTTTTATTAAAATAAACTACATGCACCCGAAGGCAAAGGTATTAATTTTCATATATTTTCAATTATCATATGGTTTTTAAATAGATAAGAGAGAAAATAAATGCACTTAACAAAATTAATTGATATCTTATCTACTTAATTAAGTTGTTGATACGAAGTAATTAAATTCAATTAATCCAATTCTCATGATTCTTAAAAATTATGGGGTTTTTTTTTTTTTCTGGGCAAAGGGCTAGGCATGAACTATTTTGCTAGTTTCAAATAAAAAAAGGGACAATTATGACAAAAGTCCTCAAATATCCGGAAACCTCAAGTTCAATCCTGAAATACATAACACACCTCAGAAAGGCCTCGTACAATATGTAAATATTTTTTCTTGACCAAGTTGCTCTCCAAACGCATGTGTGCAAGTAACACGCCTCAAATGCGTATGCATGAGACGGCCACTAGAGTAAAACGCGTGCTTGTCCTTTCTAATAAAATCGGGAGAATTTCAAAAGTTCTTAAGTTTCGACCTTATTTCAAAAAAGGACACAAGTTTCAAAACTTTTCAAAATAGTCTATAAGTTTTTTAGGAAGTTTTCAATTAAGGACATCCATCTATTTAAAGTTATTTTTCGGCAACTTTTTTCCTATTTTTTTAAAATACATAAATTACCCTTTATTGTAATAAAATTCTCATTCACTTCCTCTATATTCTCCTCATTTCTCTCGCCGGTGTCCTCACGATGATCAATGACACCTAATATTCCTGCAGCAATTGGCTGCATGTAGTGGCTGCTGAAACCATGTAATGACTTTAAAGGAAGGGTAATTTGGGTATTTTTAAAATATTGAGGGAAAAAGTCACCAGAAAATATCTTTAAATGGCCGGATGTCCTTAATTGAAAACTTACAAGAAAACTTAAGGGCTAATTTGGAAAGTCTTGAAAGTTTTGAAATAAGATAAAAACTTAAGGCCTTGTTTGAAGGTTTTCCTAATGAAATCATTTTCACACCCATAAACCTGTTAGTAATAGCCCTTCATTCCGTACACGTTATTTTCCTTAGCGTCAAGAGTTTTAAATTGTGATAAATGAATATGGTCTTTGGCCAATTTACTAGGTATGGACATTACAAACTCTCATTGGTCATCAAAGATAAAATAAAGGGTAGCTAGGAAATGAATTGTAGTTAACGTTAATGGAAGTAGATAGAGAAGTTGACCCTTAAATGAATGTAGCCTGTTTGGATGGAAACATTTGGGGATCATATGTGTGGTGAAATTAGTGAAATCGAATTCCTTGGCCCCCAAAATAGAATTTGAATTTGCTAACGGTGGAGGAAACTCTTGCAAACCCAGAGATGTGAGAACTGTGATAGCGAAAAATCATTTTCTCACATGCCATCATCCCCAAACACCTCTAAAAAGTCGAGCTTTTGCAACTTTAAAGCCTAAAAAAACCTCAGAAAGGATCCAAAAAGACGAGATGATCGCCCTGAATGAACTACTATGCTAATCTTCTACAACTTAACCCTAAAAGCGTTGGAGAAACTTTGCAAAATGATGAGCTGCTTATGAAGGAAACGAAAAATTAAATAAGCCTTGTGCACACACATGTTGCTCACTACACACATGTACACGGCAGTTTGGTCAGAAAAAAATATACACTATGTACGATGTCGTTTTGAGGTGTATCGTAAATTTCAGGACTAAAGTCGGGGGTTATTCGAGGATTTTTCTAGAGATTGTCCTTGGAAAACTCTCCACTTCATAAGGAAAAACAAACAAAATTTACCACGCCAAACCAACTGTGAGGGAGAGGGAGAGGGAGAGAGAAGTAGAAGACAACCTGAACATTTCTCCTTGTAGTCCACGTCTAGGCGATCTCTCTGGCCTTGGCTATGTCTTCCACGGCCTATCCATCGGACCCAAGTGCTGCACCTGGGTGGTGCGGTCTGTAGGGGAAGCTGAAGTCATTGAGGACGACGGAGTATTACGATAGAGGAAGAAGAATATTCCTCGACATCTCCCACGTTTACAGTGAGGATTTGCCCATCTGGGAGTCGGAAGCACCTCTGGCGCTCCCCGACAAGCATGAAGAACAGCTCCTTCGCCAACATCTCCGAGACGAAGAAGCTCATCCGTGCCGGCACCCACGTCAACACCTCCCCCCCCCCCAGACTTCTTCCAGCACTACTTCGAGGCCGGCTTTGACGCGATCGACAACCTCAATCTCACCGTTCTCAATGGTACTAAATTAATCTCACCCTTTGTCTTGAATTGTAGTCATTAATTTAGAACTAATTAATCTCATTTTTAATTCGATTTATATACTTTGGGTGGCTGTTTTTTATACAGATGATGACAAATGAGTAGGCAACATAGCTGTATCACATTTTGGAATTGTAATACACATGAAATTTGGATGTGGACGTTTTAAGAGCAAGATCACCACCACTTGCTTGTAAGGGTTTTGACACATTAATCCTTCTTAAATTTGAATTTTCTAATTTCATGATCGAAATTTTAATAATCTCACCAGAGTCGCTTGACTCGAGTCAACATTCTTTTAAGACTTTTTTTTCGTTATATCCCTTGATATCATGGGATTTATCTATTTCTACATCATGCACGTTTTGCAACCCACAAGCGAAATCATTTTTTATAGAACACGAAAAATGATATTTTATAAAAAGAAAAAACACATCTGATCCAACATTTCTCAAGTTTTATCATTCGGAATTTGTTTTCCCTAAAATACTATATAAAAGTCAGGACATCATAGGACAATCCCTTGAGATTTATTAGTATATGTGACATACACTAGTCCCACGATATCATAATTCCATGCTATATTATTATTACACGATCAGTCTAGCACGCATTTCCATTGTTATAACTCTATTGATTATTTTCATCATCTCTATTCTATTTGATGCATTAATATTATGCTATTCATATAATGTGCTATCAGGTCCTTTTGGATCTCATCATTTTTTAACCTGTGTACTGTAGGTAGTGTTATCAAAGTAGCTATCTTGGAGAGCAAAGCGTTTTATGAGGCGCTCTCGCAGGAGACTTCGAGTGGGGTACCCGCGACTTAGTTGAGCTGCCGGAAGATGGCGCATGTTACTAGTTGATGTTGTGTTGATATTGGAATTTGTAACAAACTATTTTATTACATATGGAATACATAAAATGACTTGCACTCTTAAAATAAATGAGCAGGAATATCGCCGCTTAACTGTGAAGAAGATAAAGAAGATGAAGAAAATGAGCGGGGATAACCGCTTAACTGTGAAGAAGATGACGAAAATGAGCGGGGATATCCCCGCTCGTATATATACAAGTGAGTGTGAATATTGCTGCTCAGCGAAATAAGAGAAAAAAAAAAAACAAATTGAAAAGGGCTCCTTAGATTATTGCGGTCATTTCATATCTTTTAAATCCTTTTTGCTCGATCTACAGTGAATCTAATGAGATTTTTCCAGTAAAATCCTCAAGTATCTTCTAGTCTTTTCTAATATATAAAAAGGCCCTTTTCGTATTAAAATTTATTGAAGCCACAACAAACCCAACTTTTTGCCACAAGAATTTTCTTTGTCGTTTCTCTTTATTTTTTCTTGGTGTGTGTGTGCACATATGTGATATGCCTTACCACTAATGCAACCAATGCAGGAGTGAGTGACTTATACATGGATTGTCCATTTCATTCCCTCCAAAGGCACTATCGGCAAGAAATCTAATGCCACAAGCAATGTATGGTTCAATACAATAGTACTGATAAAGACTTATTCCTACGTAAGTCTCCAATATAAAATCTCTCTATGATGTCTAAACATGCAAGGAATTTCAGTGGCAGAGCCAGGATTTACTCGGGGCGATAATATTCCAAGGGCCAATGTTGTTTAAATTATATGTAAATATACAAAAACAAAATGACAAAATAAGAAATCATAGAAGAGCCCATATTGATTTAACTTTTTTTTTTTTTAAGATGTCATTCTTTTATGGGTTTTAGATTCCCACTGTAAGATTTAGAATACAATTGTTAAGACAATTAATGCATTAATTACATTATTAATTATATTCTCAATCTTAGGGTGGGACGTATTTTTTTAGAGAAAATTTTAGAAAATTTGACCAAAGAATGAATTCATTTTGAGCAGTTCAGATTGTCAATAGGTGAGTTCCAAATCACAGAGACGTCCTTTCGCTCACATTATTGTGGCAAGATAAGGATTTAAAGAAAGAGGTGGGTAGAGTCATGTCTAACATAGTAATATGAGGAATCATAGTTTTATGATTGAAAGTGCTGTTCTTCTTCCCTTTTTTTTTACATAGGTGGGGAATAAGAACAATCTAAATTCATGTTTATAAGGGTCTCTAATTTCTTACTCCGTTTGGTTTGTAGAAGAAGAAGTTAGATTTTTTATATTTTATTTTGGTTTTCAGTTCGGAACACATAGTGTTGGAACGGAAGGTGTGACCAGTGCCCCACAATTCAAGGGGCTTGCATTTTAAAGTGAAGTACTTGTACATTTTTCTTATTAGGGCCTGTGCTTAGCATCATAGGTATTTGCACTAGATAGCAATGGTGGGTTCCATGGGTGATGCAGAAGCAGAATCAAATACATCATGTGGGTGATGAGGCTCTTGATCATATGGATTGTATGATCGACAGTTTTTTATTTATCCTGCTCGGGGTCCAGACAAGAAAAAGGGCCAAGTCTAATTCTTCAAGGTTAAGATGGATTTAATATCAAACTCAACTAGATCCTGAACCAAACCCAAGTCGAGAGAATCGTTGCTTATCTAGTGCAAGTTCCTATGATATGTGAAGGAAGACGTCATTACAGAAGCTTTTAATAATGCAAAAGATGTGGAGGATATTTGTAAAATATATACTTCAGGTGGTAATGAGAATGATAAAAAAAACTTGCAGGCCTTTCACAAAGAATGGGCAGAGCTTACAACTAAGTTTGTTTACAGAGAAATAATGAAAGGAAGAGAAAATCTTCATGCTTCAGTCATCAAATGGAAGGATTTTGGAGAATCCCTCTCCCCAAAAGGATCCTTCGGTTTGGATGGACATGCTTAAAAAATGCTATTGTGGTTAGAAAGACCATGCATTCAAAAATTAACTCTATAAGCCCCTTATGCCCGCTTTGTGAGGGTCAAGAGGAAATGATTGATCATGCTATAATGAAATGTGAATATGCTAAAGCATGCTGGTTTGGTACCCATTTACAACTTTCATTTCGTGAAGTTAAACAAATGGTGGAAGGACTTCTATGAGAATAGCCTCCCAATGCACCTCTGGGAGATGATCACTCTAGGACTTGGGTTCTAACAATGCGGTGGTTCTTATGGAAAGAAAGAAACTATTTATTATTTAGGGGAAAACGTACAGTTGAACCCCACAAATATATATAATTTTCTCAATTAAATCATTGATTGATGGTATTAATGATCTTACATGGTGAGGTGTAAAAAGACCGGGGAAGGACGAGCCCTTAGAGTGATCGGATTGAGGACATTATGGTATTCACAAATGTTGCTTATAAGGCATCAAATAGGAAAGCTTCATTTGGTTATGTTGCTATGCTTAAAGAGGTCAGAAAAGCTTCATTTGGTTATGTTGCTATGCTTAAAGAGGTTATTGTGGATGCAGGTGCTTATAGTAGTCCGAAAGTCACCTCGTCTTAGTAAGCCGAAGCGAGGGCGATTCTTGCAGCTATAAAAAAGGCCATAGAGAATGACTTTGCAAGGGCCCATATATATGCTACTGGATTCTAAAGAGGTAGTTCAGGCTTATTAAATACAATTTTGATTGGTCGATCAACCCAATAAGAAGTTAGCCTAGATTTTACTTATATGGAGTTTTCTTATATTCCTGGACATTTTAACTCAACAACCCATTTGTTAGCAAAACACTATTATTCATGTAATCAGGACTTAGACCAAAAAAGGCCATTGTTGTTTTTAGGTGTAGGAGGTTGATTGTTGGTCTTGTTTTGTGATGCCTTTTTTTCTTGGAGTTCAACGTATCTTCTTTTGTTGTCATCTGCTTGTTGTTTGAATGAAAATCTCCTTTATACAAAAATAATAATAAAATAAATAAATAAAATTGTCGAGAGAATTGATGTGACCTCAACTCTGTCACGTACCATTTTCCAAGCCCAAATCAATTTTGTTAGATCTCACTTTGGAAATGGAATCCAGATTGTGACTTATGGTGAGAGAAGTGTAACTCCACAATGGATTCCACCTATTAAAAAATATGCACGGGTCGAAATGGACTCCCTATTCTTTTGCCAAATTCTAATTCAGTAAGGGTTGTCCCACTTAGGTCTGATAAGATAAGTGACTTTTAACGGCGAAAACTTGCATTATTGCCAAATTCTTTCCTCCGTTGAAAGTGCCACAAAAGCTTAGATGGTGCATCCCAAGGCAAAAACATCACTTTTAGTGGTAGGTAAAAAATTCTGTAGCTAAAAGTGACTTTCAGCTGCGGAAAAAAAAAAAAAAAAAAAAAAAAACCGCCACTAAAAGTCATTGCTTTGTAGTGGGGCTTTATATCGTAAAAAATATAAAAAAAAAATTGTATCTTATGCATTATTTATCATATGCTCACTCATATGTGCGGCATCCAACTTCTATTAAAGTTAAATTTGAAAACATCTCAAATATTTGGAAGGTGATGAGGGAAGAATCTAATTTGAGTGGTTCAAATTTTTAATAATTGGCCCCACTGTTGATCTTCACTTCTCTCACACGCGAGAAGACATGATTTGGATTGCTTCCTTTTCTTTTCTTTTAGGTCAAACTAGATCAGTTCCCAAAACTGAAACTAATTTTAGACAATTGCGTGACCTCAAATGCCACCAATGACCGAACTCAATTTGTTAGAACTCCCTTGAAAATGGAATCCGGAAATTCTTGTATGTGAGAGAAGTGGAATTGCACGATGGGTCGCACATGTTGAGAAATTTGATGAAATGAACACGTTCTTGTATGGAATGTTGCCAAATTTTAGTTTAATAAAAAGTGCATTGTCAGATTTTTATTTTATTTTTACTTAAAGGTAAACTTTGATATAAGCAGAAAAATAGAGCTACAAAAATGGAAGCCTCCAGAAGAAGACCACAAGAGCAGGCTAAAACATTCCTACCTGAAGCAGCAAGCAATGCAGCCAAGAAGGACAGACAGAATTGCTAGGAGAAAGAAGAAAGAGAGAAAAAACAGGGACTTTAAAACTGCCTTGAACTACACTGGAAAGCTAAAAAGAAATTTAAACCATCAGGGATAGTATGAGATTCTGAACCTGGTTCGATTTCAAACCTGCAGAGAGACTTGTCATCCCACTCGAACGCACCATGAAGATGATCTTTGCTCTCTCCTGAGAGGACTTCTTAGAGTTGTGCTTGGAGTCATTCCGGAGGAACCATAAAACGAAGATGGCATGGAAGAAAATTGTTGCTGCACTTTTTCTTCCTAAAACATCTTTACCTTTTGCTAAAGTGTCCCAAATTGCTGAAGCAGAGATGAGGGGGGAGGACTGGATACCGGAAGGACTAAGAATCCAAGGCCATAGCTGAATGGCATGGAAGAAAAGTGCATTGTCATATTGTTAGTGAAAGTTGTGAGTTTAAGCCTTAACACAGGCAAAGGTCCTTAAACAGTATCTCTTTTAGATTTCGACTCCGATTATTAATCTAGGATTAATTAAACTAAGTCAAAATAAAAAGCAGTCAACCACAAGAGAAGGAGACACGGAATTTGTACGTGGAAAATCCTATTTGGAAAAAAACACTACGTAATATGAAAGTTACAAAACTCACAGTACCCTTTCCAGTTGCAACTCAATCTAAGGATTGCTTGATTTGACTAACACTTTGCCATACACTTTCAATATTGTGCTTGCAACAATCACCTTGAACGTGTCTTCAAGGTGTATCTACTACAAGAGAGTAGATGAACAAGACTCCAAAGCTTCATTCTTCAACACTGCAGAATAATTGCTCTGGAGAAGATGATGTGTCACGTCCCCCAAAATGAAACCGAGGGAAACATGAATAGTAATATTAAATTTAACCTTTCTGTGAGTTTTTCCACACAAGCTCCCAAAATATGGACACACAAAATTTCGAAACATGGTAAGTCATAATAAAATCTTTGCGGAAGCGTTAAATCAATTGATATCATTATCTAAAACCAAACCTACACATAACCAACTAAATAGTTAAGGTTAAAGTTTCCGAATAAACTAAATAAACAAATAAAAATAAAATTAGGTTCATTATGAAGAATTTGCTACTAAAATGGTCTCTATGATGAAAGTCACTCCTGTGCGGACTCAGACTGCTCCGTAGCCATCTCCGACACTCCACTCGGGTTCAACAACGGGCTCAAACGCTTGAAACTTTGACCCTTCTCCGCCTCCACAGTAAGGTAGGGATCAGTACCCATGCACCAATAAACAAAGTAAACAATAAGTACGAATGCATAATTTATAAATAAAACACAAGATCAATGTGAGTAATGACAGGTAATGATCATAAGAGAATAACACAATGATAATGACGAAAAGAACGTATAACCTAAATCCAAATCTATACAATAAAGTTACAATAGTCACACAGAAGCAATGCCACTGTTTTGGATTGTTAGCCTTAATAAATCGGGAAAACCCGTTCGAAGGCCGGCGGTCATAAATAAGTCCGTAATCATAAGCCGGATAAACTGGTTTGTAGGCTGGATAAATCGGTTCGTATTCACATCGGTGATCAATCGTCCACATACGATTTGCGCTCGTTCACATATGATCCAAATATTCACATTCATAAATAATAACATAGACCCGACTAGCAATGCTCAAATACAAAAACCTAAGTCAAAGTGAAGGGCTGGTTGCACAACAAACCACAATCAAATAATGAAACATAATCTGAACCAATCTCCACATAACCCAATCTAATGCCAAGCCACTTCACGGTCCATATCCAACTAACATAGGCTATGCAGCTAACAAACCAACATCAGTTTCAGTCAATGCATCCATGCAAACCTGAAGGTCAAAAAATAACCACAAGTCAATCCTAAGGTCAAACATAAAGTCTCGTACCCAACAACCACAGAAATCTCTAATAGATAAAAGATCAACGTATCCTTTCACAATCAATGGTGCATAGACCCACTTAAGGGCTTTCCAATAGAAATGGTTTGAGCTTGAATCCACTTGGATTTCCCCGAGGTCATACCAGGCAAACCCCACGTTGGTAAGATACCGTGTGCCCAAACGGTATTTACTCAGGTCCAATGATCCAATCAATAGGGTCCAAAAAATATAAATATTACACATTAAAAACCAAAGATACCATTTAAAATTAATTTGTAAATAATAATAAGAAATAACAATCCTTAATTTATAACTTTAGAAAACTTGAGGACCCCATCCAAAACATTTTCCACATTCAAAATAAGCCAAAGGTCTAATTTGAGTTTATAAAACAAAAAGGGCCCTTTCTTTTTCAAATTCTAAAAACTATTGGGTTGCTTGGGAAAGCTCTGAAAAGTGCTAAAGTTACGTTACATGGGAATTAGTTTTCCAAAACAAGTCCAGGTGAACCCCTCCCTCCTTATCCTTTTTTTCAATTCATGTCCAAGTAGAAAACCAACCACACAGAACCCTTTTTCAAACATTGCCTCACGCCTGAAATAGTAATATGCTAGGATAGTGGGCCCCACTGATCAATAATGCATACTCAACCTCACAAGCATATGTGGCGTTGTTGTAAATGGAGTTCATTTGTTTACTTGATATTTACTGGGGTATTTTACCAGAAAAGCCCCATGAGATTCACTATAGAGCAAAAATGACTCAAAAGGTATGAATTAGCCGTAATAGTCTCAAGGGTCCTTTTCGGTTTTTTTTTTTTTTTTGTTGATTCGCGGAGCGGCGATATCCCTGCTCACCTGCATATACGAGCGGGGATATCCTCACTCGTTTTTTTTTTTCTTCTTCACAGTTAAGCGGCGATATCTTCGCTCACTCGTATATCCCGACTCGTTTATTCTCCTCCTTCCCCTCCTCCTCCTCCTTCCTCCAACTCCTTCCACCTCTACCAACTAATCCCTTACCCCTTATATCCAACTTTATAGTCTAATGACCCAGTGACCAACATGGGCCTTCCTTGTAGAATAATGAGGCCTTGGGGCTTGGATTGGATCGATTGAATATGTAAAATAACTTGGGCTATGGCATCTAGCGAAGTTATTTTGGGTTGAGTTCTTGGACAAGTTTGGGTTGGATTCATACATGCTTCTCGAATTCAACTTGAACCCAACCCAATGGAACTAGATCCATTGTACCTGGACCCACACCCAATAATTCAAGAACTCAAGGTTTGGATTGTTATATTGAGCAAGATAAATGAATAAGCCGGTTCGAGTTGGGGTTGCTCAAGTTACACTTACAAGATTGTAAAAATTCCCATTTTGTAAGTGCTTGGGTGATGAAAAGGTTTTAAAAAAGAGAGGCTGAGAGAGCATGTGAATTCATAAAGGCTTGTTTGGATAGGCAAAAAATAGAGTTGAGTGAAGTTAAATGGGCTTTAACAGTCTAAAATTTCAACTCTACCCCGTTTGGATGAGTCTGGCCCAATAGATGAAGTAATGTTGTGAGCTACATGTACTCCATTTCACTTTAACTCTAAATACTTCAAATTCTTTGAGGAAAAGTGGATTCTACTCCAAAATAAGCATCCAAATGGAGTGAAGTGAAATACTTTACTTTAACTTCAACCTATTTATCTTCACTCTACTCTACATGTAAAATCCACTTTATTATATATCACTTCTCATTTATCCAAACACGCCCTAAAAGAATTCTCTGATGTTCAAAGTTGAGTTGGCCTTGATCATGTACCATCAAATTAAGAGGAAGTCAGTGATGCATGATAATCATAAAAAAGGAAACTATATTTCTATTTGACCCACAACCTGTACAGATGTGACCCACCTTCTGGTGACACAAGCCATTGATCATGGATGAAAACTTTAGGGTTCTCCATCAACCATAGGAACCAACAAATGAAAGGCTCATGTGTATGTTCTGTTAAGTCCAAAAGATTCCTGATTAAACATAGTATGTATCCTCCTCTAAACTAATGCAATGGAACAGTGTCCAGCTTGGACCTCTTGTATGGCATTAGAGCAATGAATATGGTAACCAACGACGATAAACAGAGATATGGGTGTGCACCAATTTGATCGGGACAGGCCATCCAATGATCGAGCCACCGGTGTAGTGATCTTAGCAAGGAAAGGCTCATCTATGAAGTGGGGTTATTTTCTAATCCATTTTCCACACCTGGACCCTCATTTTAATAGAATTGCAACCATGTGAGGCATGTAAAAGAAGGTTGAGTCCTACATAATTAAGTGGCAGGGCGTTTGTAACCATACACAAAGATACTATTCAGAGGCTCTAGATAATAGGAGGAGGAGGAGGAGGAGGAGGAGGAGGAATAAATGAGTAGGGATATCGCTGCTTATCTGTGAAGAAGAAGAAGAAAATGAGAAGGAATATCCCTGCTCGTATATGCAGGTGAGTAGAGATATCGCCGCTCAGCGAAACAAGAAAAAAAACCTAACCGAAAAGGGCTCCTTAGACTACTGCAGCCATTTCATATCTTTTAAGCCTGCCTTGCTCTACAGTGAATCTAATGGGATTTTTCCGGTAAAATCATCTATTTACTTTTAAATTTAAATAAAGTTTCCCTCCCTTAAATTATCCAACGCGGGCCCTAAAGCACTAGTAAGAAATAAATAAATAAAACACCTCACAAGGTGTCTTCACATTTTGCCTTCTCTCTCTAGCGCATGTCCAGTTGAAGATCGACCCGCCCACACAGAAACTCGTTTGAAAGAGGGAAACCCACGCCAGGTGCGTCACGTACATCTGGGTAGTGGGACCCACATATCAATACCCTATAGTGGCACTAATTCCTAGGGCCCGTTTGGTAATTTTACTTATCAAGTCAAGTCAAGTCAAGTCAAGTTAAACATCAAATCAAAAGTACTTTTTTACCAAAACTCCCTCCATCTTTTCAAAAAAAAAAAAGTAAAAAAGCAACTACATTTTTTCACTAAAAGATTAAAAAACTCCATTTCCCTATACAAAAAGTAAAAAATATTCCATCCCAAACAACTAGAGGATTTTATCGGAAAAATCCCCTTATACTCAACATAAAAAAAGGCTCAAAAAGTCTCTATGCACTACAGTGGTCTTAGAGGCCTGATTTGGTATAATTTTTTTTAGTTTTCTCTAAAAGGGGATATCACCGCTCCTCTTGTATGTTTACAATCAATCCATTTTCAATTTTCCCCTTTTTCATCTTTCTCATTTCCCTCATTTCCTTCATTGATCTCAACCCAACTGGTCATTGGCGCTTCTCATCGATTGCAATGCTTCTCTTCCACCTTTTTTGACATCTTAGCAAGGATGAGGTTTTTTCTAGTTGTCTTCTTCATCTTCGTGGCCCACAACTTGTTGGAGATCAACTAGCAAAACCCCGTGCTATGCACGGACAACAGAACTACAAATTATTTTTAATAAATTTATTAATTAGTAAACTTCTGAGTCCTTTTTCTTGCTAAATTGATCTTTATGGTTTTTTTTTTTCCAGACGTTTTATTCTTTAGGTGAGGTGTAAATGGAGTTTGATGAAGCTGGGGCACATGCAGAAAAAACTAAAAAAAAGGTATATTCACAATAAAATAAAAAAAATAAAGCAAGTAGATTTAATTACATATAATAAGTTGGTGAATGTTGCCCTGCATCATGTGGGTCATGGGCAGATGTCATTGCAGAAGACACCTTGTATCAATGTAGAAAGCCAGCTAGCATTAAAGTGGCCCCTGGGAGTGTAGCGTTTTCATGTGTATATAAGTAGTTATATAAAGGTACATAGACATGGGGAATGTTCATATGCATCAATCCCTCACGATAGGGTGATGGATGCTTTAATAAACGAGAGATTTCAAATATACCTTATGTACTTAAGGGCATGTTTATGTACACACCCTTTCTGCGGAAAGAAGAAATTGTCACGTCAGCAAATTCCATAGAAATGAAAACTTCGGAAAAGGATTTTCGTAGAATTTAGAAATTCATGTTTGGTGCAAAAAGAGTTTATTCATTGAATTGGTGCAGATGTTGTTTGGTGCGACTGTGGATTCCTTATAGAAAATCAAATTTTCTTATTTGGTGATATAATTTTTTGAAGAAAATAACATAACATGTATATTATTTATTTAACATTAAATAATAATTTATATAAAGAAATAAAAAAATGAAAGAGTTATAGGGTTTTTGGGTTGAAATGGACAAGAGTGAGGAAAAGAGGGAGAAGTTTTCCGAGGAAAACCATTTCCCATACCCTCCATTGACCCATTTCCACAATTATCAAGGAAAATGCTGACGAGGCAGGAAAACATTTCCGCGGAATTGTTCCGCACCAAACGCCATAAAAATGGGTTTTCCGTGAAAAAATATTACACAAACATGCCCTTAAAATTCTCCTTTTGTACTTGAAATCTCCCATTATGAAAACGTGAGGGATCGATGCGTATTAATATTCCCCCGATGTACGCTTCTTCCTCTTATCCGAATCCCATACTCACCGATACCACACGAAACCAACCCCAAACTCCAAAGAGAGTGATAAAGAGAGTAGAAGGAGCAGCAACGGAAGAAGAAGATCAGATCAAGATGGCAAAGACGATCTGGATCGTTCTACTACTTGCAGTACTCTTCCAGGTGCTATCGTTGACCTTGGCCACATCTTCCTCAGCCTATCCATCAGACCCAAGTGCTGCATCTGGGTCTTGCGGTTTGGATGGGGAGCTGAAGCCATTGAGGAGGGAGGAATACGATGGTGGAAGAATCCTTGACATCTCCCACTTTTACAGAGAAGACATGCCCACATGGGAGTCTGACGAGGGCCTCGGCCAGTTCCTCTGGCTCCCCAAGAGCATGAAAAACGGATCCATCGCCAACAACTCCGAGATGAAGTTGCCCACCCACACAGGCACCCACGTCGACGCCCCCGGCCACTTCTTCCAACACTACTTCGAGGCCGGGTTCGATGTCGACACCCTCGATCTCGCCGTCCTCAATGGTATTCAATAACACCCCTTTTTTCATTCAAGAGCTGATAAATCACAATTTTAATTCAATCTAGTTACTTTGGGTGGCTGTTTTTATGTTGATGATGGTGACAAATGAATAGGAAACAGAGCAGTAGCATTCTTTAGATTGTGTGTTTGGAATTGGAAGTACCCCACATCATAAACAGTTTGGAATTTGAGTGTTTGAACAGCAGGGTCATCACCAGTTGTTGATATTATATTTGAGAACTGTATGACAACTAATAAACACACGTTGTAGTGGATATCCCCCCTTCCATGCTGGATTCTTTTTAAATTGGGCACAATTTGGGTGACATCTAAATGCATCCTCAGTATGAAGTCATGAACTTCGGTATTGGATGTATGGTTTTGAGGTGATTTGAGTAGAACTGATTATATATTGGTGTAAGTCAAGTGGCATCCAGATTCTTGGGTGGCAAATTGAATTGCTTTGTTACAACTTTGGGTGCTTCCGAATTTCTTAGAGCATCCTACGGGTGTACAAAATATCAACCCTATTATATCATCCTAACCCCTTGATCTATGGTCCTCAACTATAGTGGTTTTAAAAAATCATCTTTTTTTTTTAATTTCAATTTGATGGCGTGAAATGGTTAGTTGTGTCGGATTTGGGCTTCTAGTATTGTGTCATACCAGTTAACATTCTAAATGCCATTCTCTTTTACTTAATTCTTTTTACAGGACCTGCACTGCTGGTGGATGTTCCAAGAGATGAAAACATAACAGGCAATGTGTCACAGTAATCCATTATTTAACTAGAAATATATGCGTAAAAGTTCCTCTGTCTTATGTTTGTAAGGCTGATCACTTACACTATTGCTGCTTACTGTTCTGTAAATTAATGTCACAAATCTTATTTTCAAGATTTGACCATCTCAAAAAAAAAATGTTGGGGTATTTTTCAAATATTAGGTTTTTCTCAGGAAGTTATTTAACAATGTTGGAGAAAGTAAAATTTCATTTTTTAAATTTACAATTAAAAATATAGCATAAGAGTTATACCATACACTGTTATTATCAATAATATTTCTACATAATAAATATTAGATTCTTTTTTCCAATCGCTACTTTTGTAAACTATGTCAACTTTATTAATTATGTACTATTAGTCACTGCAATATCAAAATGCATTCCAGTTTCTGAAGCTACAAGACACTTAGGCTGAAGTGTTGGCTAGAGTTCCCCCACCCCACTTCCTTTCCTTTATTTATTGTAGGAGCCAACACTTATATCAAAGTTCTCTTTTGTTGCCTGCTTCAAAAGTTGAAGCTATTGTTGAGAACTTGTATACTTTGATTTTGTTGGTTGTCACTCGTCACACTAGTTGGCCGGAGCTTGCTTAAGATTATCAGGGGAGCTGGTGAGATCTCAAAACTTGTACAATCCGATTATATATATTAAAGCAATATAGAGGGAGGCTGTAGAGGGCGCCATGCCAGCACCCATGGTGTTCTCCTTTAAAAAAAAAAAAACACTTAGAAATATATACACAACTTTGGCTTTAATGTGGGCCACTATACCTCTCCAAATCTCCTCCTCCCACAATTATCTCATCTCATCACATCACATTCAAACTTGAACAAAATCTCAATCTTTCCAACTTTGTTCATCTTTATCCTTTGTTACCCTCAATTTTTTTTCACATTATTGAATACCTATCCCCAAAATCCATGCCCTTGTTATATGGATGGCATGCCACTGTCGTTTCCATTCTATACCTGGGTATCATAGCTTGTGACTTAAAATTATACCTTGGGTCTGTTTTATTTAGCACAAGTAGTAGTAAAAGTGGTATAGTTAGAGAAAGCATGTCATGTGATGTTTTTTAACTTCACCATGTTTGGGTGAAAAAAGTGGAGTGGAGAAGTAAACTTATGATGTGATTCCACTCGCCTTTTACTCCTTCACAAGCCTATTTTATTTTACCCTAGAAAAAGCGTGATAAAGTGTGGTGTAGGAAACGTTATGACAAAAAAGTGCTTTTTAATCTATATTCCCTCTCGCCTATACTTTATTTCATACTATCCAAACAAGGATTTTACCACACTCTATTTTTGCTTTAATATACCTTATCTTTACCTTTTCCATGATTTGACATCCTCTTCACCTTTACTCCTCCACACATGTAAACAATTAGGCCCTAAAAGAAAAGATAGTCCTTTTCTAATCCTTACATTGCTTGATCATTTCATTCTTTACAGCTGAAGTTATGAAGTCCCTTAATATCCCCAAAGGCATACGGCGTGTGCTTTTCAGGACATTAAACACTGATAGGTATGCTCTCTAGTTATTTAAAACTTCTTCTCTATTGTCATCGTTTGTAGTTATAATTTGAAGAGTTTTGATTAGAACAAGTAGTTTTTTATTCTTAATACTATCTTCATTTCATTTGACCTACGAATATCAACTTGGGTCGATATAAGTTCTACATCCCTCCCTATGTGGGCCATGGGGATGCATGCTAATTGCAAAGGTAGATGGTATGGGGAGGATTTAATGTTGATTGTGCATGGGCTAAATATCACTTTAATCAAATTTCCTAACCCTTAATTTTAGTGTCTCGGAGTTTAATGGTTATGTGACTCAATCTAATGGTAGCCAATATCAAGTAGCTGTGGGTGCCAATTCATGTGGTAAGGTAAGTAGGTGTTAGAGTTTTGATTGATCATATGTGGAATTGTGGATCCCATTGTACTGAATAAAATGGGTTGTACAGAACTTGCTGTTGAGGTCAAATTAAGACCTTGCCAAACCACAATTAGTGATGAAATGTGTTATTTGGGTCGGGTCAATGGTATTGGACTCGTACAAAACAACTGAAAGGGGGACCCAGAGCTGGACCTAGGCCCATGTGGCCAGGTCATAGGACCTAGACATAAATAGAGTGCTGAAAACCAGACCCAAATCGAGACAGGATCCACTTTTAGGTAGGACCTGAGGCATTAAAGAAGAAAAAAGGAAACCAAAAAAGCAGATGCAAAAGCATAGAACTGAAGTTAGGTTTCTTATGCGAAGAATGCCTTTAGGTAGTGTTTCTTAAAATGAACAAGTAATGGGATTTGTAACAGCAACAATTTATGAGACATGATTTGTTATCTCTATAAGTGGCACTGAGTATATTACTGCTATACCAATGCTGTCTTAATGTCATTGCAACCAAAGCAATGTCATTGGGATATCTTATCCTCTTTCATGACATATATTTGTCTTCTCAGGCGGCTTATGTGGAAACGAGAATGTGATACAAGCTATGTTGGATTTATGAAGGATGGGGCAAAGTGGTTGGTGGAGAACACAGACATCAAGCTTGTTGGTAAGCCATGAATTGTTTCTCATTAGTGAATGGTGTTTCTTTGATTTCAAAAAATTGCAGTTCGAAAGTAGCTCATCTATCATCTTATAACTAGGAAATAGATTATCAAGTTCCAACAAAAATAGCATTAGATTATTTTACTTTGCAGTGGTTATTAGTTTATGAAATGTATGTGATGGCAAATTGCAAATTGGAGGCTATGATGTTACTAATTCCAAATTGGAGGCTATGATACCCAAATACTTGTACAAGCCCCAATGTATCCATATCAGATAGATACAACACTTGTTTTGATACTCATAATTGCACCGATACTTCTAGGATACAAGTTTAGCATATCCTACTCACCAAATCCATTATTTCATATAGTTCTTTTAATTTTCTTATCACATAAAAAATGTTAGAAAAAAAAATGTAAGCAATGGTAATTTCATTAATTCAAAATTGATCTAAAGGAAAAAAAATTAGAACACCCGCATCCGTATTCATGTCCAAGATTTTTTTAAGTGCAGAGTTGTATCCTCAATCCCCGTATCTGTGTCCATAACCATATCATCAACCGGGCATCATAGGTTGGAGGTACCTTCATTTTCTTAATTTCTTCCAATATACATGTTGCTTGTAGTGTAACCACCACGAAAGTGGCATGAAATGTTAATTTCCTGTCTGCGGACCCTACTAGAAAACAATGATGCTTTTCTATACCCAATTCAGTCCAATTGTTAAAGAATTAAGCCTTTGTGGTTTGATGATTGGTCTCATGGTACATCACAAGGACGTTTGTTTAAAATTTACCAACCTGTTAAAGTCGCAATGCAAGTGTCCTGATTGATTACTTACGTATTGTTTATAATGTGTTTGATTTTGTGACATGTAGGGGTTGATTACTTATCTGTTGCTGCATTTGATGATTTGATTCCTGCGCATCTGGTCTTTCTAGAAAGCAGGGTAAGAAAATTTCCCATTTAATTCAAGGGTATTTTATTTGAAGCACATAGGCTATACTATTTTAAATCTCAAGCTGTGAGAAGTATTTTCACGACATTGCTTCTCAGCATGTTTCATTTCTGCCCGTATGATGAGAAGGTCCATTTTTGAAACCCATAATTGATTACACAGTTTGGCAAAGTCAAATTAACACAATCAATATATCTGTTTTTATCATTAAATCAGCTATATAATATCGATTTTGATGGCCATGGAAACTGTTACCCATATCCAAGAGCGAGATTCTAATCTCCAACACGATGACTGTTGTTGTAACTTGTAATCAATCAACAAGCAATATCTGACATTGTTTTCTCTAAAAAGCATATGCCAGTGTACACTGTTTTCTAAACATGTGAAAATGCAGTCCATTGTGTGTCCAAGAAACTGTTCTATGCTGTTTGTCCAGAACATAGGAGTGAAGGCTTGTTTGCTTCAGGTTTAGTTTTGATGGGAATAAAGCCTCTGTTCTTCCCACCAAAAGAAAAAAAGAAGGGAAAATACCCAGTGAATCCCCAAAGGTTTGCTGCAAGCCAGGTTAGATATCCTCTATCCACCCACCCATGCAACCCCGAAAGGAAAAAGGAAAAAAAAAGGGAAAAAGGAAAGAAACTAAGAGAGATGAAATGATGGAAAAGGACAACCAGAACGTTCCAGCAAAAGTGAAGATTTTGGTTGATTTTTCTTGGTGGCAACTGTTCAGAATAGGGCCATAAATCCCATCCAAATCAAGTCTATGGTAAACAAGTCCACGAGAAATTTTTTTTTTGCTTAATATTATGTTCGTTAAAAGGTACATCTCATTCTTAGGCAATGACATTTGCTCTGTTGGTGGGGTATACGGATTTGAGGTTTTTTGAGTAAAAAGCCTAGCATTATCACAGAGGGAGACATTGCTATTACAATTTCAGGATTATCATCTCTAAATGATCCTCCTTGGATAATGCCTAATTGGTAGAAGAGATTGAGGACACTTACACCAGGAGGCCCATGTGGAGATGGGCATGCTTCCTAGAGAGCATGTTGGTCAACCTGGGTTAATCTTTGTGAACCTGATCCCCTTGCTATATAACTTGATGTAACCTTTACATGTCATATCATTTCTGTTTCTGAATTAAATCTTCGTAAGTCATATCCATTTAAAAAGAATGTTACACCATTTTTATTACTGTCAATGACAAGTCAAGCTGACCTTCAGGAAATCATCCTAGTGGAAGCTCTGAAACTGGATGGTGTAAAGCCAGGAATATACTCATTGCATTGCTTGCCTCTTAGATTGCTCGGTGCTGAGGGCTCACCTATAAGATGCATCCTCATCAAATGAGTAAAGTATTCAAGTTAGTCTTTTTATACAAGTTGTTCTATTTCCTTGTTATTTTATCCCTATTTACACTGGGATGCCCTTCTCATCTATATGTTCCTTTTGTAGGCTACCTAAAGACTCAGAATGCGCATTGATGATTATTCACTGGCACTGGAGTCATTAACTCTTAAGTAAAATCTTGTGCTTCGAATCCACGTCCTACATGCTCTTGAACTTATGTGAAAAACCCATAGTCCCCTACAAAACAATGAAGGTACCTCATGGACCTATGTATATGTGAATGAAATGTTTGCTATGGTGATTTTATAGTTACTGCCACGGGCCACCCCTCTTAATTAAATAAATAAAGAGGCGTGATTAGTTGGTTTTGAGGTTTGTAGATATTTAATTTGGAATACCAGTGCTAAAGTTGAAAATGTGATTTAGCAATGTGGTGCATTTATAATTTAGGATGAATCCACCATCAAACATAATAGAGGTGATTTTATGCATTTGATTCTAATGTTCTGCGACGCCAGACATCAGTCTAGTGATTCTCCACTGGATTTAGTAGGTTTAGTATGCCAAATGGGATGAGTTTTTTTGTGGTGATTCGATGATGATAATCGGTCTCTTCTTTGATCTTTTTTTTTTTTTTTTCTCTTTTTTAATTAAATTATGACAAATTTTGCCATCAATACATGTTTAAGAGATACATTTACCTCTCATTGGGCAGGCCTCCTGTTACAGGTCATATCCCCAATTTATATAATGAACTTATAGTCATTCTATTGGATATTTAAGTGAAGAGAATGGACAATCACAAAAAGTAAGGACCAGGTTTCTCATGCCACTATGGTTTTGTCTCCAGCCAAAGGGATCGTTAATGTGAGTTTTAAAGCCCTGCAGGCCCGACCATCGTCCAAAGATGGATGACCATCTCTATTTCAAACGAGTATAAGGAAACGTTACAAGAATAACTCTTCTTTTGAAGAAAAATGGCAGCATGAAGGGACATTGGAGAATGGCTAGGATTAATGGGTTGCTAGTAGTAAGTGGCTATTTTTGTTGCCTCCGTAGTGCACGGTGTCTACTTGGGTCCCATTTGATTTTCGGTCCAAAATTGACTCAGCTCAATGTGTTTTGGGTGGTGGGTTGGGCCATGCATGTTTTGTGGCCTGATATCAAAATGGATTGGCTCGGAATGTGATGCTTCTTAAGGCATGTATGGTTCCTGCCTCGCGACATTTATTACAGGTTTGATTGGATCTTTACAATTCAGATAACTTGATTTGCTTAAGATTCATTTGTTTTTGATAATCTGATTTAAACTTAAGTTATGTTAGTTTTCTATTTTATTTATAGGCACTGTATGTATGTGGATAACTTGGGTCAGTTGGATGAGATAAGGCGGGCTTGTTGCAGTTGAACACCAGTTTTTGTGATATTCAATGTTTTGATGGCTCAAGGTTTATTAAAGCAAAACTTTTCTTGTCCCATATAACAAGAGAGCGCTATTTATTTTGAGTAGTTTATATTTAAATAATGAGTCCTATTGCGAGGCATCATGAATTTCTTGCGAGCCTGAGCATTGATCTGGACTCAAGAAAAGGGAATAAAATTGATCGATAGAATATTTCTTTATAGTTTCATGAAATATCTTCTGCTCTTTTCTAAATATGTTAGAAAGACCGTTTTGCTATTAAAAGTTGTTGACGCCATAATAAACCCAACTTTTTGCCACAAGAAACTCCTTGACTTTTTTTCTATATTTTTCCTAGTGCGTAAGCATATGACGTACCACTAAAACAACAGTCAAAGTGACTTGTACATTCTATTGTTTTTTGAAAGGCCGGCAAGAAATCCACTGTTTGTACATGGATTCACTCCGAAGGTACTAACGGCAAGAAATCTAATGCCAGAAGGCACGTATACTCCAATACAATAGTACTAATAAAGACCTATTCCAACTCGTAAGTCTCCAATATAAAATCTCTCAAAGTCTGTGATGTCTAAACATGCAAGGAAGTCCAGTGGATTTACTTGGGGCGATATCATTCCAAGGGGCAAGGGCCACTGTGATGTTGTTTAAATTATATGTAAATATACAAAAATAAAATGACAAAAAATAAGAAATCATAGAAGAGCCCTATGAGAATTTTGTGAGGCACTTCATGGGCCTACATGTGAAAATCTAAAAACCTGTAGAAATGGCCTCTTCCTATAGTGTATAGTCCTCGTCAGATTTCACTCTAAGAATCCATCAATTGATGACCTTTTAAAATACTCAAACAAAAATTTATAAAAACCCAAATCTTTGATTAAATATATCTAATGTGGGCCTCCATATCATATTGATTAAAAAATCTTTTTAATAAAAAAAAGGATGTCTTTCTTATATGGGTTTTAGATTTTTCTTAGGTCCCCACTTAAAGATTTAGAATACAATTGTTAAGATGATTAATGCATTAATAAAATTATTAATTCTATTCTCAATCTTAGGGTGGGACCTATTCTATTAGAGAAAAACCTAGGAAACTTCACCAAGGAATGGGTTCGTTTTGAAAAGTTAAGAAAGTCAATAGGTGAGCTCTATCACGGAGATTCACTCCTTTCACTCATATTCTCGTGGTCAGATAATGATTTAGAGAAAGAGGTGGTAGAATCATGTCTAAGATAGTAATATGAGGAGTCATAGTTTATGATAAAAGAGTGCTATTTCTCAAATAGGTGGGGAACAAGAACCATCTAAATTCATGTTTATAAGGGTCTGTAATTTCTTACTCTCTTTGCTTTGTAGAAGAAGAAGTTGGATTTTTTATATTTTATTTTGGGTTGCAGTTCGAACACATTGGGAGTGTTGGAGCGGAAGGTGTGACCAGTGCCCCATTTTAAGCCAATTCAAGGGGCTTGCATTTTAAAGTGAAGCACTCATATACATTTTTCTTATTAGGGCCTGAGCTTAGTATCATTGGACTTTGCATTAGATAGCAATGATGGGTTCCATGGGTGATGCAGGAGAAGATTGGCGTAAATCAAATAGATCATGTGGGTGATGAAGCTCTAAAATCATTTGGATTGTTAGATCAATTAAACGGTTTTTTATTTATCCTAATCGGGGCCCAGATAAGAAAAAGAGCCAAGTCTAATTTTTTATGATTAAGATGGATTTAATGTCAAACTAAACTAGTTCCTGAACCAAACCCAAGCCGAGAGAATTTTGTTACCTCAAATCTATCACGTACAATTTCCCAAGCCCAAAACAATTTTGTTAGAACTCAGCTTTGGAAATGGAATTCAGATGGTCAGACTTATAGTGAGAGAAGTGGAACTCCAGAGTGGATCCCACCTATTGAGAAATATGTTCGGTTCAAATTGGACTCCCTATTCTTTTGGCAAATTTTATTCCAGTAAGAGTCGACCCAATTTATGTTTGATAAGATATAAAACTCATGTATAAAATAAAATATAAACAATCTACAGTTTTTATGCATTATTTATGATATGCTCAATTATACCTTGCAGCAGTCAACTCCTATTGAAGTAGAATTTGACAACATCTCAATTTATTAGAAATGGGGTTGGGGTTGAGTGGTTAAGATTTTAAATAGGTGGCCTACTGAAGATCTTCAGTACTTCTCTTCCTCACAAGAAGACATGATCCAATTGCTTCCTTTCCTTTTCTTTAGGTCAAACTCGATCAGCCAAAACTTAACCTAATTTTAGATAATTGTGTAACCTTAAATGTCACCCATGACCCAACTCAATTTGTTAGAACTCCCTTAAAAAATGGAATCAGGATTGGGTGCTTACTTATATGTGAGAGAAGTGGAATTCCACGATGGGTCCCGCTTGTTGAGAAATTTGTATCATTTGAAATGAACCCGTTCTTGTATGAGATGTTGCCAAATTTTAATTCAATAAACAGTGCATTAGCTTTATGCAGATTGATTAGTTATAAAATGCTAAAAGAAAATCTAAGAAAATGAATTAGTTTTATGCATTGTTGGTCATATGCTCACTCGATCTTTACGGCATGGCCAACTCATATTGAAGTGAAATTTGACTACATTGCTTATAATCAAAGCTAAATTCAATTTGAATTAGACTTTTTGTATATAACCTCCTAAAGTTAATTTGTAAATAGATCCCTATGCTCTGATTACTTCACGATAAATCTATGCATTTTTATTTTAATACTTTCAATGCTCCCAAAATCAGCAGTCCTAACAAAATGGATTTTTATAAAAATGATAGCATTGCCTTTAATCAATTAAACAAAAATGAGCATGTCATTATTTACAAAAATATCATTTTACTTCATCCAAAATCCCAACGGCCTATTTCTCAAGTCTCAAGCACATGAAACCTGAATCATTTATTATGAAACTTTCATCAAACTAACAATGGGTCGTGCGTGGATTGGGTCAATTATGACCAATTATAAGTACATATGTTTAATTATATTTATAACCGATTTGAATTTAACAAAATGATCGAGCCACATATTGATAAAAATGGATTTTTGTAGGGTTACTATCTCCCACAAAATTTACTAGAGTTACTATCAACGTTACAAGCTTTAAAGAACATAAGTTGCTTTTGAAATTATGCATATAGAGATAAAGAGATAAGCAAAATAACATCTATATCTCCAAGGGAATGTAGTCTCCCTTCATTTAATGACGACTATCATGATCTGCTCTCTCTCTACTCTCCACTCTCCTCTAAACTAACTTCTGTATAACTTCCTAAAAAAAAGGTCCCACTATGTAACTGATTTGATACTCGAAATACAGATAACATTGATACTAGAAATACAGATAATATTGTTAAAAAAAAGGGATTGCTAGAAGAGGAAGAGAAGAAGAAATAGAGGAGCAGTAGAAAGGAAGGAGAAGAGGGCGATGACTCTAATTTTTGAGAATACAAAACAACGACGAAATGCACTCCAGCAGCACCGTCACTCTTAGTGGTCAGCCTGCAACTCCATCTTCGTTATAGCAACGACGCCTCTACCATCCGTTTTCATCTTAGAGCAAGTAAGAGATAAACCCTTCCCCCTCCATCTACTCTCTACGCACAAGCAATGAGGAAAAATATATATCGTTTCCATATAAACAGTTTAGGATTGCATCACTTGTAGAAAAAGAAATTAAGAGAAACATGTGGGACCCAAAGGGCGATCTAAACGCAAATCCAGCCTGGTCGTTTGGCCGTACTAGCCCGGGCGACCTTAAGGGTGAGGTCGATCTACGATTGTGGCCTAGTGGGACCCACTATCATGTGCAGGTGGAACAACAACTGTCTTTGGGTGATTTAAGCAGAACCTGATGGGTTGGAAAAAAAAATGAGAGGAAAGAGGGAGGACTCTATCTCAGGGATGGTGTTTTCCCCTCCATCATATTACTCTGCGCACAGGCAACAAATTTTTTTTTTAAAGGCCTGGGCCATCCAGCACCTTGATCATGGAGAGTTATTTGGGTGTCTTGGACTGTGGGACCCAATGGGCGATCTGATCAATGATTGTGTTTTTTATTGTCTTTAATAATAAAAAAAAATTCCCATTTCTTAACTGCCCCTTCCCTCTCTCTGATTAGACGCTGAATGGTGGGACAAATGCCCACCTCGCACGAGTCCACCACATAATGGATCGCCCTTGGGTCCTCCTTCAGATCTACGGATCAGATGGGTCATCGAGTGGCCCACTTGGGTCCCGATATCAACTTGGGTCCCGGTATCATCGCAAGAAAATCAAGCTGAGCAGCCGTAAAATTGAATGGCCCAAACAATGACTGAAACTTAAAAAAATATATATTTGAACTTCTTAACTGCTCCATAAAACACGTCCTCTCCCTCTTATTAGACTCTGGATGGTGGACCAAATAGAGCCCACCTTGCACGGGTCCACCACCTAATGGGTCACCCGTGGGTCCTCCTTCGAATTCACGGATCAGATGGATCATCAGATGGCCCCACCTGGGTCCCGATATCAACGTAAGAAAATCAAGCTGAATAGCTGTAAAGCTGAATGGCCCAAACAATGACTGAAAATTTAAAAAAAAATCTCAATTCTTAACTACTTTTTAAAACACGTCCTCAGACGCTGGATGGTGGGCCGAACATGGCCTACCTTGCACGGGTCCACCACCTAATGGATCGCCCGTGGGTCCTCCTTAGGATCCACAAATCAGATGGGTCATCGGGTGGCCCACTTGGGTCCCGTATCAAGGCAAGAAAGTCAAGCCCTCACCTAATCCTCCCAACCAAACACACTGGAATACAGAACCAACGATCTGCGATTGTGGCCCAGTAGGACCCACTATCCTGTGCAAGTGAAACAACAATTGTCTTTGGGTGATTTAGGCAGAACCTAATGGGCTGGAAAATAAAGGAGAGGAAAGAGGGAGGACTCTATGTCAAGGATGGTGTTTGCCCATCTCCCAGATTACTCTGCGCATAGGTCACGGAAAAAAAAAAAGGTCTGGGCTATCTAGCACCTTGATCATGGAGAGTTATTTGGGTGTCTTGGACTATGGGACCCAATGGGCAATCTGATCAGGTGACTGTGTATTTTTTGTCTTTCATTAAAAAAAAAATCTCACTTCTTAACGGCTTCTTTCCTCTCTCTGATTAGACTCTAGATGGTGGGCCAAACAGATCTCTTGATGAGCGGCCCCGACCCACAAACACTAGAATATAAGCCGAGTGGTCTAAGGACATTTCAGGACATTTCAAGTGCTAATGTTCTGTATTTTCATTGTTTTTAATGACTCTGATAAAACTGCTGTAACTAGCTATGAGCCCCTTCTTCTTGAGAAATTATATATATAAATGGAAATATTTATCAAAACTTTAAAATAAAAGAAAAATATAAATTTTATATAAGAATAAAAGTATATAACTTTTACCACGTCAGTTCAGTTGCTTCCAATATCTTAATTATATTTTTAGCCCTGCCTTGAAACAAATTGAGGAGAAAGTTTAATAAAATGATAATAAAAATTACAATTTTGATCTTAATATAGAGAAACCCTTCCACTTCCATCTCTTCATTAAAACAGTCATTCCCAAAGGTTTGATTTTCTTGCTTTGATACCTGGACCCGGGTAGGTCACCCGATGACCCATCTGATCCGTGGATCCGAATGAGGACCCACGGGCGACCCATTAAATGGGGACCCGTGCGAGGTGGGCCCTGTTTGGTCCACCATCCAGCGTCTAATTAGGGAGAGGACATGTTTTAGATGTCTTAGAAATCCAACGGATTGAATATTTTCGTTGATACAGTCATTCCCAATGGCTTTATTTTCTTGCGTTGATACTGGTGGGCCACCCGATGACCCATCTGATCCGTGGATCCGAAGGAGGACCTATGGGCGACCCATTAGGTGGTGGACCCGTGCGAGGTGGGCCCTGTTTGGCCCACCATCTAGCGTCTGATCAGAGAGAGGGAGATGGCATGTTTTAATTCCAGAGGCTTGATTTTCTTGCGTTGATACCGGGACCCGGGTGAGCCACCCGATAACCCATCTGATCCGTGGATCCAAAGGAGGACCCACGTGCGACCCATTAGGTGGTGGACCCGTGCGAGGTGGGCCCTGTTTGCCCCGGGTTTTGATTAATCAAAGGGAGGGAATGCTTGAAGGGGATAGCTGACTCATTCTCTGTGAGGGGTGCATGCATTATTTCCCCTCCATCTACTCTCTCTGCGCGTAATCCCCTGGAAAAAAAAAGGGATCTCAATAAAAACATATTACGATCGTGTCATCAGTTAAGATAATTAAAAAAATAGGATTTCAATATAAACAGATCGCATCACCTGTAAAAAAAATTTGAGAAAGACAAGCTGAATGAAAAAAGGGCTTCAGGGATGAATCCCTGAACCAAATTTACTTGCCCTTTTATTTAATTTTTTTACACCCGCCCGAGCTTCAGCAAGCTCTATTTACACCTTGCGTAAATAATGAAACATATGGAAAAACACATAAAAATCAAATTAGCAACAAAAGAATTACTCAATTGTTTACTAATTAAATTCTTTAATAAAAATAATACGTATGAGTCTGTGCATTTAGTGGTTTTGTGGTCCGTGTATTGCAGCGGGGGTTTTCCTAGTGTAAAATCAAAAGTCCACTCAACACCTTTCTAGCACATTAATTAAGCTAATTTAGCCAGCTCATGAGTCGCCCTGTTGTAAGACCCACATACTCAAATTAAATCGACTCAAAATCAGAAGTGGGCCATTAACCACCCAAAACATGTGTTTAAATGGCCCTATGTTTACAACTACTCTAATTACACCCGGTGGGGCGTTTGGAAACTTTAAAAGTAAGCCCTTATTTTATTATTAATTTGAGGTGTTTTTTTTTTATTTTTTTACATATTAAATCATTTGGTAAACCTCTAATTGTATTTTCCACTTTTTAAAGTTTATTTACAAATTAGGGTGTTCGCCTCTAAAAAAATATCAAGGGGCGCTGGTTCTTTATTCGAGCAACTTTAAGCTAAAGTGGATGGAGCTAAACAATGAAAAATATGTAGATGTCATTGAAAGAAAATTACCTCATAAAAGTTTTCAAAATAACGCAATTGTTGGGTTCTACATTATTGTTTTATAAAGGTGGTCCCTAATTACCGCATTTACTAAAGGTGGGCTGCAATGGCTTTATGAAATAAGAGTTTTTTTTTTTTTTTACTCAGTTAATGTTATTTTTAGGCTAATTGATATCCAGGTACAGGCCTTTTATCTCTTTCTTTGTCTTGATTTTTTTATAATCAAAAGCGGACCGTACATAGCGTGCCATAAAGGTGGTGCTCCCAAAAAGGTGGTGTAGAGGAGAATTGTCAGTATCCGAATTAGGGATGGCAACGGGGCGGGGCGGTGCGGGGCGGGGCCGGAATTGTGCTGCCCCGTCTTCGCCCCGAACCTCCCTATCCCCGCCCCGTCCCGCAATTCGAGGTATGTTACATACCCCGTCCCCGTCCCGACATGCCCCACGGGGCGCCCCGCCCCGATGTGGTACAACCATAAATATAATAAATTAATTTTGAATTGACTATAAAGAAAAAGGTAAATTAATTTATTTTACATGGTAAAAAGCACATGAATGATTCATCTATATTGTCTCTATGCCTTTAATAATATTAAAAAAATCTCCCAAAATAGAATAAAAAGATCTCCCCGCATAAATATTTTATAAGTGTGGGGTATTGTTAGATTGTTTAAATTTTTTAAAATTATCTAATATTAATAATATAAATTTTCCTTTTCCTGAAATTTTAACTATTTAAAGTGAGATTTATTCTTATAAGATTTTCTCTAAGCCCTTGAAGGCCACTAACATACACTTACAAATATCATATATGCTTTGAGACATTCTTTATAAAAAAGACAATATCGATCTCTCTAAACTATCATGAACTCCATCAATACATGGTTTCACTTCATTTCTGGTATTGAACTCCACTCACTAATAGAGGTTGATTACATATAATTAACATTTGTATAATTTATAGTGTTGTTAGTATGATTAAAATCATATTAAGTTACTAACTATAATTTACCTTGCTATTTCTAATCATATAAGTTATTATAAGCGTATAGCATGATATATCTTGTAATGTTATATCAAATTAGTATAATTTATATTGTTATTAGTATGATTATAATCATACCAATTATAATTTACCTTGTTATCTCTAATCATATATGTTATTATAAACTTAAAGCATGATCTATCATTCTATTATATATTTATATTCGTTTTATTTAATATGATTTATCATGTCACAATTTAACATTATATATGATTAAAGTAAAATAAGCTTAGATAGTTAGATAGATTTTTTAACAACTTTAATTTCATTAAATTTGAATTAGAGGGACTGGGATCATATTATATGCTTTTATAATGTCTAGACTACACCAAAAATCGAAAATTGGAACGGAAAAGCGTTCCTAATCCTCCCGTTCCTAATTCGTTAAACCGTTCCAATTTCCGTTCCAATTTGGTACCAACCGTTCCTAATCCAAATTGGAACGGAAATTGGAACGGTTTAACGGATTAGGAACGGGAGGATTAGGAACGCTTTTCCGTTCCAATTTCCGATTTTTGGTGGGGTTCATTCAATTACATGTTTAACTTTAAAAAAAGTCTTCAATCAATCTACTTAACCCTTAATAACAACATAAAATCAATATATACATTTGCATATAAATATGCTTATTTATTATAAAAGAAATTTAAAATATATATATTTTAGAAGATTATTAATTTCGAGGCGGGTTACGGGGCGGGGCATGGGGCGATATTTCGGGGCGGGTTACGGGGCGGGGTAAGAAACATACCCATCCCCGCCCCACCCCGGATTCGGGGTATATTTTTTTGTCCCGTCTAAGAGTCGGGGCGGGGAAAACCCGTACGGGGCGGAGAGGGGCGGGCACTCCGGGTTGGGGCGGGTCGGATTAAAGATCTCAAACTCGATATAAAAAGTCAATCTGAGCTCTAGCCTTGCGGAGTTGGGTTTACTTTCTCACATCAGTGGTGTAGAGGAGAATTGTGGGTATCTGAGTCTTGCTTAATTTAGATCTCAAACTCGATATGAAAAGTCAATCTGAGCTCTAGCCTTGCGGAGTTGGGTTTACTTTCTAATCACGGGGGCCAAAGGTTGAGGTTGAAATCGATTTAGTTTCATCAAACAAGCTCCATTTTTTAAAAAAGCCAATTTCAAGTTCACCAATAAATAAATAAAAGTTGGGTTAAAAGCTCCACTTGGCTGGAGCTCAATTCAGTACTATTTAGCTGGACTTAAATTCAAGTCAAGCCCAAGCTACAAAACCCAGGTCAGTTCAAGGTCGAGATGGCTTTTCAAATGTTCAAGCCAAAAGCTCAGGCTAGGTTAAGTACTTAAGTTACCCTCAGCTTCAATTCCTTTAAGGTTTTAACCTAGAGAAACCTAGAGTTAGAGGGGACCTTCACAGTGGGACTCACCTATTATAACCTAAATGTTCAAAATAAAATACCCCCGGCTATAGGTGTATCCTAGAATATTAACTGTATCTGCCTTTTCTTGACCATTGGATTGACTTTTTGATGAAAAACGACATCAACACATTATCAACTTTTTCATCAAACAGTCAACCCAACTGTAGATAAAACTTGGATCAAGGTAAGATTTGAGCACACCCCATATAATTTCAGACTGCTATCTTGAACAATTCATATTACAATAAATGAGCCTTACTGTGGAGTTCCACACCTTTTAAGTTAGGAATTCACTATGTTAAAAGCCTCCTAGGATCCAGATTCCAGACTCCCAGGGTCCATATATCCCTCAATCTTCGTGAAATGCCACGTGTCTTATTTTTTACCTTACACAGATGTATGATGATGATGATTAGGGTTGTGATGGGTCGATCCTGTTGGATGACAATTCGACTTTCACTGGGGAGAAAACAGCTAGACCAAACAACGGCTCGGTTCGGGGATAAGTTGTGCCCTGGAGTTGTCTCATGTGCTGATATTCTCACTCTTTCTGCTCGTTACTCAACTGTTTTTGTAAGTTCTCTTCCTTTTCTTTTGACCCCTGTTATATTAGTTTACTGGTTTTTTTGTGTCCTGAGATTTTTAGTGGGACACTGATCACAAAATGATGATGATGATGATAAGGCAATCACATTGTTGTTAATCACATAGTGGGCCAAGGTTTAACAGCACATTTTATCAATTCACCCTAATAAATTATGATGCTCTACTATGGCCAGGCCAACATTCTCATTTGCTTTCTATGATCATAGAGCAAAAGGGATCAACTATAAAAAGCATGCAGTATATATTATCTATATCTCTAAGGGAATGTATTCTCCCTTTGTTTAACCAAATGCCTCCAAAGTTTCATCCCTCAATTTAGCATACATGAAGACACCTATCAGTATCTCCACCCTCCACTTACCTCTAAACTAGCTTTCCTATAACTTCCTCCAAATAAAAATTATCCCACTACGTAACTAATCTGATAAAATACAGCAAATATTGGGAAAAAAAAAGGGACAGATAGCAGTTGAGGAGAAGAAGAATTATAGGAGCAACAGCAGAAAGACGAAGAGGATACTGAGCCTTAGTTTTGAGTATACCTGGCACCGACGACAAACTCCATCAGCAACATCATACTTCGTGGTCAGCCTGCTACTCCATTACATTGTACCAATGGCGCCTCCCCCCTCCATTTTTCATCTGAGAGCAAGTAAGAGAGTAACCCTTTCACCTCTTGCTCTTACATTTTCAAAAATGAAAAAAAAAAAAAAAATGGCGAGCGTGGAAAGAAAAAAGTGGTGTGCATCCAGAAGCTCTCAAAATCTACATGTTATCACATGTGTTCTAAGCATTGAAACAAGTTAAGGCCCCCACCCCCACGTCTTCCACCAAACAGCCGTCGGAAGTGGTACATTGAACAAAAGGTCTCACTTGTGGGTCACACCTCGTCATCTTTGAGAGTGAAATTCCTCTCCTTGGCTACTTTTGGATGCACGAGTTGCATTTGGTTTGAAATTGCTTTGGACCTATACCACATTTGTCTGCTTTCTTTATCCCAAATTACTGTTATTACAGGCAGTTGATAAGTTGGAAACACATATTGATGGGCCAAGCCCAAATGGCCCAATCCATGTGGAAAGCCCAAACTTATAAAGACCCACCAAGCCCAAAGTGGTCCAAGTCCAGTCAAGTTCATCAGGGACTCGCCACCTTGGAAGGAGTCAGCCCTCTCCTCATCTTTGACCGAGTCTCATGGAGAGCACCTCAACCACCTCGCCCGTTGAGAAGAAGTCGTGAGCTCCATCACAATAGCTATCTAGTTGCTAGTAAGTCGCCCCAATTTGTTAGGGGCGACTATAAATTGTAAGCCCCACCAACACTTGGGGGGCAAATCACATTTTTACCTGAGAACGACTCTCTCATCTCTTTCTCAAAGCTTGTACTTTTTGCTCCCTGCACCCTTGAGCTAATAAAGTACCGGACAACCAAAGTCATTCAAGAGTGGACGTAGGTCACGATTGACCGAACCACTATAAATCTTGTTTCTCCCATCTCCCTTTACTTTCAATTATCACATTTATTACTCACACTTAACAAGTGGTGTGCAAAGCCATTTTGTGCATCATCAGTTTTGCGCCGTCTATGGGAATGAAGAAAATTTCCTTTTTTGAAATTATGGTGATCACCACAAGATCAACGAGACGACAAGATGGCAATCCCTCGCAGGAGGGCGAGAGTAACCCTATACCGACTAATCCTGCACCGAATACCCCTGCTCCCTCTCCTCAACAAATGCTGGAAGCCATGCAGCAGCTGGTAACCCAAAACCAGCAGATACTGCAACTCATGATCGCAGGGCAAGGAGGAGCACAATTTGGTACAGTACCATCGCAGGAAGTACTGTGCCCAGACCATCCGACTGCTCCACGCAGAGGAGCACCTCACCTAGGCGCCTATCCCCATGGTGCCCGGGGCCGAGGAGCCGCCCGTCCTCATCCTCACCTGGGCGCCCATCCCCATGGCGCCCAGGGTCGAGGAGTACACCTGGGCGCCCAGGGCGCCTCTATTGGAGTTCCCAATGTCGCCCCACACGGAGTACTCCTGCTCGACCCTCAAGGCCGCGCCCATCACGAGATGCCTCCACCCCCGGGTGGAGCCCAATTCGGAGGACCTCCAGGAAGGGCAAATCGCAGTGGACTTCCACCTCCTCCCCCTACTTCTAACGAGGAGGATCCTCATTTCCAGGAGGAGGGGAGTAAAAATCACAGCATGGAAGATGGAAGTTATTTTCCTGGTCCGTTCAGGGAACCCAGCAATTGCTGGGAGGAAAAGATCAAAGAAATGCAGAATTAACTGGGCGATGTCTTCAACGCCATAAGGGCGCAGGCACCAGAGACGGTAGATTATCTGGTCGGGCGAACGGATACACCGTTCAAGCCTGACGTGGTGAACTATCCACTCCCTCGGAAGTTCAAGATGCCATCCGTGGAGACCTTTGATGGAACGAAGGATCCACTAGACCATCTGGAGACGTACAAAACCAAAATGCAGCTGCATAATATCCCTAACGAGATAATGTGCAGGGCGTTCCCAACTATATTGAGGGGTTCCGCTCGGCAGTGGTTTGCCAATCTCCCCCAAGCATCCATAGCCACCTTTGGAGAGTTGAACAAATCTTTTGTCTCACACTTTATCGGTAGGCGCCGCCACCAGAAGCCTGTCACACACCTGCTCAGCATAAAACAGGACCAAGATGAGAGTCTGAGGAGTTACCTCACTCGTTTTAACGAGGAGATCCTCCAAGTCGAGGAGCCTAATGAGAAAGTCACTATGACCGCCTTTCTGAGAGGCCTCCGTTCATCCAGTTTCCTCTTTTCAGTAATGAAGCGACCACCAAAGAGCATGCCAGAACTATTGGCAAAAGCTCAAAAATATATGAATGTTGAGGAAATCAACAAGTCCAGGCGAGGTGAATCATCTCGTGGATCGCCAAAAGCTTGACCTACTTCTGTACTGTTCTTAAACAGGCAGTCTATCTCCAGCGTAGTGGCTCTCTCGCGGGTCGCCAAAAAAGCTTGGCCTCTGCACTGTTCTCAAACAGGCAGCCTATATATCCAGCTTAGCGGTTCTCTCGCGGGTCGCCAAAAAAGCTTGACCTCTGCACTGTTCTCAAACAGGCAGCCTATCTCCATGCCTCCCACTGCACTGTTCTCAAACAGGCAGCCTATCTCCATGCCTACCTCTGCACTGTTCTCAAATAGGCAGCCCATCTCCAGCTTAGCGGCTCTCTCAGGGGGCGCCAAAAGCACGGTCTCGAAAGGCAGGATCTTGAAACTCAGGTCATCTGCAACCCGAGGGACTACATTAAATTAGCGTACCCAACTGTCTGGCCGCCCAAATAAGCCAAATCAGCGCCTGAAGGAGCGCCTGACCCACTTAGCTTGCCCAAAGTGGTGCCTCTTGATGCCTGCACGTCAAGGCCAGCCTCCTCCATAGCGCCCAAAGCTCCCAAGGCAGCCCTGGCTCGCCCAAGCAGCCCTGGCTCGCCCAAGGTGCTCCAAACGGGGCGTATAATATACCTCTTTGCTCGCCTGGATCAGCATCCATTGGTGCCTGATGGACTAAAGTAGCCTGCTCACCCGCGTGCTCACCCACATTGGCACACAGCAGGTGGCGCCCCAGCCCTGTCCGTCGCGCAGCAGCGCCAGGAGCACCGCCGCCAGCAGAAGCACCCCGAGCAGCAGCGCCAGGAGCACCTCCGCCAGCAGAAGCACCCCGAGCAGCAGTGCCAGGGCGGCGCCCGCTCCTCGTCCGCTCGCCATAGCAGCGCCTCCCGCAGCAGCACCCGCAACAGTGCCGCCCGCCTCAGCAGCGCCCGCAGTAGCTCCGCCCGCAGCCGCGTCTCCCGTCGCAGCAGGGGCGCCCTGGGCGGCGCCCCGTCCTTGGCTCACCGCTGCAGCAGAGGCAGCATCAGGGACGCCCAGGGCGGCGCCCCCTCCCTCGGTCACCAGATCAACAAGCGCAGCGCCCTGGGCGCCCCGTTCATGGTCCACCGCAGCAACAGGCGCAGCAGGCGAGGCAGGGCGCCCTGGGCGGCGCCCGGCCCTTGGCTCGCAGCTACAGCAGGCGCAGCAACCGGGGCGCCGCCCGTCAATCGTCGCAGCAGCAGGGGCGCCCCATGACACGTGGTGACCATCCTCCTCTAAGCAGACCACGAGCAGCCCCTGGGCTCTCTTCGCGCAAACAACGAGCTCGCCCAGCTGGATTGCGCGCCTACCCTGGATTGCCACTCTTCCCGCCTGGGTCTCCTCTCCCGTGTCGCCCCCACAAGCACCCGGGGCTTTAGCTGCACGACCAACCAAATCCACTCCAGCTGCACGCCCAACAACGACCCATCATTCAAAAAATGGAAAAGACTTGAGGTGTTTAGCGAGGCAAAAATATATCATGAAGGGAAATAGTCATCTAGCAGAAGGAGTCTCCACCACCCAGAGCTCAAAAATTCAAGCTAATGCCCCTTCTCCAAGTTTACTTAGACTAGGGGCATTAGGGGGCAAATGATGGGCCAAGCCCAAATGGCCCAATCCATGTGGAAAGCCCAATCTTATAAAGACCCACCAAGCCCAAAGTGGTCCAAGTCCAGTCAAGTTCATCAGGGACTTGCCACCTTGAAAGGAGTCAGCCCTCTCCTCATCTTTGACCGAGTCTCATGGAGAGCACCTCAACCACCTCGCCCGTTGAGAAGAAGTCGTGAGCTCCACCACAATAGCTATCTAGTTGCTAGTAAGTCGCCCCAATCTGTTAGGGGGCGACTATAAATTGTAATCCCCACCAACACTTGGGGGGCATATCACATTTTTACCTGAGAACGACTCTCTCATCTCCTTCTTAAAGCTTGTACTCTTTGCTCCCTACACCCTTGAGCTAATAAAGTACCGGACAACCAAAGCCATTCAAGAGTGGACGTAGGTCACGATTGACCGAACCACTATAAATCTTGTTTCTCCCATCTCCCTTTACTTTCAATTATCACATTTATTACTCACACTTAACAAGTGGTGTGCAAAGCCATTTTGTGCATCATCACATACGTTCCAGTGTTCCCCTTGGGGAAAGATTGTCAAAAACCATTCCTCAAGATTCTGGGGCACATCTAAACAATTTTTTATATATACGATTCTTAATATGACAAAGACTGACCTATCTTGGGAAAATATGTGATGGTAGTGTGCCTTCAAACAGAGCACAACAAAATGGAGAGAGAAAAAGATCATCAAACAAGGGACTATTGAGGATGAGAACATGAAAGAGAGTGGCTGTCTCTAATGCAGTCAACAAATTAAAGCCATGGAAAAATTCAATTAAAGAGACAAGTAGTAAGGTTACTAAAGGATCATCATTAATTTATCATGCACATTATTAATTTGGGACTGTAGTTAAGTGAAATTCAATTTGTAAACCACCCTCAATAAATAAATGGCTAAAGACTTGAATAGACCATAAAAATCACTATTGGGAATGATTGTGTAGCCGGTTTTCTGCTCCAAAATGATTTTCCATGATACTGTAAAATTCATGTTTAGTGCCTTCACTTCACTGTGGAAAAGTATAAAACCAGGCTAAATTTTTTGTGATTCCTCCAAGAAGGGAAGGTTGGTTTCTTGTCAGATTTCTTTTCCCGCGGAACACAAACTTTTTGTACATCAATGGGACACATTTGTATAACACATTCTCCACGGACTAGTAAATAAAAAAAATAAAAAAAAAGGGTGAACTTCATCTTCCTTTATTTGGTGCAGCCGGACAGTTTTTCACAAGATCACAACATTGCTTTAATTTCTACAGTCGCTACATAAATTTATCCTACATGTAACTTAAATTTGCTTGTTATTTTGTATTTGATCTGGATTCATGGTCTGATTCTAGCCTAGCCCACGCACCAACCAGAATGGGTTCACACACAGAAGATGGTGTAATACCGAAAATGTCTTTATTGAGTTATTTTTGCCCTTTTAAGATTTGTTAGATGTAGGGTTCAGATTAGTTTTACCTACAGTTATAGCTATATATAAAAGCTTTCTCTTAATTGGAAACCCAAATTCCACACAAAATCAAAATCAACAAGAATATGCTAAAACAAAGAGGTAAAAAACTAGAGTTCTTTTACCAAAAAGGTGCAAATATCTCTAAGAGACTTTAGTCCAAGGAGAAGACACCATTTTACAAAGGATAGAAAAAATTAACAAAAAAAAAAAAAGAACAGTAAGCTAGGGATTGGCGTCACCCGTTTTTTTCTTTTTATGATAATCTTTAGGATTAAAAATCCTACATACATTAACAACCATTGGATCTATCATGTTGACTAATCATATCCATCAGATCTCCTATCTACCAACTAATCCTAGCCATCCACACCTAATTTAGAAGTAAAATGACTAAAATATCAACAATTTAAGTGAATTTTTGAAAATCTTAAAAAGGTTTACTGTTGAGTTTATCAAAATCTCAAATAAGTACTTTGGAATGGGCCTTTATTATGGGTCCCCTTCGCACAATTCATACGCTCCATAAACTCCTAGCATGTAACGACATAATATGATATAGCATGAATATCTTATGATGTTGAAGGGATATCACAGGGTTATCTAAATTCTGGCCAAAATGTTTGTCAGGTAGACTTTTTTATTTTTCTTTATAGAAAAGAAAAAGAAACCATCCTCTCTTGGGTTTACTGTGAAGAAAGCACCCTTACTTTTGGTGGGATTGTTTTCTTGAAAATGAAGCTTCACCTTCCTTATGATCATTGGACTTGAACTTGCAGTGTGTGATTATTTTTTGCCTCTTACTTCCTTTCTTACTTCCCGTCCTTCCTTACTTCCCATCTATCCAATCACTAATCACAGTAAAATGGCCTCTGGGGAATCTCCATCTTCGTTGATAGTATCAGAAAGAAAGCGCCAGGAAGCGGAATTTCCACCGGGTTTTCGTTTCTACCCAATGCACAGGGAATTGATACAGAATTATTTGAAGAAGAAAAACGATGGCGACTCATTGCCTATCCATATCCCAGTTGTCGACCTTTATAATTGTCATCCTGAAAGACTCCAAGGTCTGCAAAGTGCTTTTTTTTTCTTATTCTAGCTCTTGTTGCCAATATGATTTCTGTCGCTGGTGGTGCTGGTAGCACGGCGATCATGAGTTAATTTTGTTTGAGATGATACAAACAAATTGATTGTGGATTGTCGTCTATGTGTATAGTAGGAACTAATTATTAGATCAATAGTTTTTTTTTTTTTTTTTTTTTATATTTCTGGGTACGAAACTTGTATCACCAGTTAACCTTGTTCACGAGTGAGTGAATCTATGTAATGGAGGAGATGTTACTGTGGTTGGAAATTGAACCTTTTATCTATTCTTTTGTAGTTTCTTTTGCTAATATGAACCCAATTTGTTTGAACGGGCCAAATATCTAATTATGTTTTCTCTTGGCTCTTGGGAAACATGTTTAGTTAGGAGTGTGTTATTATTTTTTGGACAAACTCTTCCTCATGATTACTGGACTTACCTGCTGTGTTTCTGAAACCTGTAGAGGTTAGCCTCTTACAATTCCTCTTCATCACTTCCCATCTATCCAATCACTAATCACAGTAAAATGGCCTCTGGGGAATCTCCATCTTCATTTGATAGTATCAGAAAGAAAGCGCCAGGAAGCGGAATTTCCACTGGGTTTTCGTTTCTACCCAATCCACAGGGAATTGATACAGAAGTATTTGAAGAAGAAAAACGATGGCGACTCATTGCCTATCCATATCCCAGTTGTCGACCTTTATAATTGTCATCCTGAAAGACTCCAAGGTCTACAAAGTGCTTTTTTTTTATTCTAGCTCTTGTTGCCAATATGATTTCTGTCGCTGGTGGTGTTGGTAGCACGGCGATCATGAGTTAATTTTGTTTGAGATAATACAAACAAATGGATTGTGGATTGTCGTCTATGTGTATAGTAGGGACTAATTAGATCAATAGTTTTTTTTTTTTTTTTATTATATATATTTCTGGGTACGAAACTTATATCACTAGTAGGAACTATTCTTTTGTAGTTTTCTTTTTTGCTAATATGAGCCTTCTATCTAGTCATTAAGTGGTGTGGGTGTGGGGGTGTGTGTGTGTGTAGATGGATTAGATCAATGGAAAGTGATGAAGCCAGCCCCACGTGAACCAACTGAAAATTGTTGAAAAAAATATAATCTTCATTTGATCATTTTCTTTTATAACTTATTTGATTAATTTCTGATCTCTGATTTTCTACTACTTGCAGAGGGAGACTTTAAATATGCTATTGAGAATGAGAAGTATTACTTTACTAGAAGGGCGCGCAAGAATCAAAGAGGATCAAAGGTAAAACGATCAATGGTTGAAGGTAATTGGAAAACTACAAGCAAAGATATAGACATCACAGATGAAAAGAATAACAAGATAGGGTACCTTAAGAAATTCAAATTCTTCGAGGGGAAAGACAAGAAACCAACAAATTGGCTCATGCATGAATTCCGAGATCTTCATACGGTTTCAGCAATGGAGGCAACCACTTCAACTGAGAATTGGGTAATAAATCTTATTATTATTATTATTTTTTTTACATGCTTGAGGTTGCAAAGCTTCTCATTGTGTTTTGTTATGTTTTTGGTATTAAGGTTTAATTTTTCAATGTTGAATCTCATATGCAAGTTAACGACGCGGTAATGATATGAAACATGGTTAAAAAAACACTGATACTTTCAATTGGAAGCTGATATGATTTTTTTCAAGATTAATCATTTTGTCCTCTATAAGTTCTATGAAAACAGGAAAAAAAAAATCCAACCAATTCCCATATATAAATATATATATAAATATATATATATAAATATATATATAAATATATATCCACCCTAAAATGGGTGTTGCTTGTAACGTCTTATCTTTTGTAAACTGATCAAGTCCTTCACTTTTTCATTGCAGACTAATCGTTATGTACTATGTAAGATTTATGAAAAAAGGCAAAAAAATTCAACCGATTCTCCTACATTCACTAGTGTCATTGAAGAAGTCAGAGAAAGATCTATTCCTGAGAACAATCACACTGCATCTCAGCCGCTTCAAACCAGCTCTCTGTTGCTGAACATGATTCAGTTCCAAACCCAATCTGATGACAACAACATCCAACATCACTTGTCCACTGAAGTAGGCCTTCCTATACACCCGGCCGATGGCACCTTCAATGAATTTTCTGTATCTCAGGAATTGCTTGATTGTAATGATAATGGAGCTGAGGGAAGCTCCATTCCTCAGAACACGTCCACTGCATCTCATCCACATCAAACCAGCTTATTGTTGCAGAACATGAATCAGTTTTGTAAGCAAGCTGATGAAAACAATATTCAAGATAACCCCTCCACTAAAGAAGGCCTTGCTATACACCGGGATGAGAATATTGGCAACATCCATGAATCTTTTTTATCTCAGGAATTGCTTGATTATGATATTAATGATCCATTGAGATATTGGAATGAGCCCAGTGGAGAAGAAATGCAACAATTTTCCCTCAATACAGATACAATGTTTTCGGGTCCATGGAGCTATTAGAGATGTACAATGGGACTTCGATAATAGTGCATGTGATATCTTTGGAAAGCATGCAGGCACCCGCGGGGGAAGACCTCACCAATCAGACAGACAACACCAAAATGCAGATTGATTTTGGATAGGCGAGCACAATCTAGAAGGACTCATCCCATGCCCAGCAGAATTTAGGTTTTTTGGAATACACTACTGTAAGCATAGCTTAGAATTTTGAGTGTGGTTTTATGTAGAAGGTAAACTAGCTTTGTATGCAATCAGCAAGACTCTTGTGTCTCTTTAGTTTTAATAAATTCCCACTTAGGGAAAAACAACTAAAACCTATGGCCAAGACTGATCAATAGACTCTCTTACTTTCCTATATGTTGAAGAAACTGGGTATGTCAAGGACCCCGATAGTGCAAAAAAGAGAGGGAATCATTCCCCAGTGGAATTATTGGAGCCCCATTTTCCATGGCTTCTGAAAGTTATGGAAACAGAAAACCCATATGGTGGCATTCTTTACATGTCCATTTTTAGTAAAGGCTCGAAAGCCATGAGACACAACAAGCAACAGAAAGAGAAGACAAAGACCAAAAGCTTGGAGCTGCTCCTATACATGTCCATTTTTAGTAAAATTTCTCCTACAAACCAGAAAAACAATTGAATTACATACACTATTACAGTACTGAATGATCTTGAGTTATGGTGTTTGAGTTATTTTACCTGAGCATAATTTTCATGAATCAGGAAATGCCAATAATGGTAGTCTAAAATTAAAAGAAGGAACAAGAGATGCAGAGAAGTAAGGCAAATTGCATTTCATCAACTATCTCAAGAAGAAGTACAAAGCCTCAAATTCATATATATTTTTTTAAAAGTTTTTTTTTTTAAAGGATATGTTGATGTCAATTTGAGCTCATCGGCCACCAAAAAGCACAACCACCAAAAGGACCAACGATTATGCCATCAATTATGTTCATAATAAAATCAAAGATGGCAGCCATACAAATATCTTCCTCGTCATCATTATCATCATTGACACGTATGTATAGGCTATCTTTGGCACTATATATGTCACTATTAATTTGTTATTTTCTTGAAGCTTAGTGTATAACATATGAGAGAGTGAAGCATCAATTTGGTTATTGTTATCACTAAATTCTGTTGATATGAAGTTGGGTAAGTCCTGAAAGGGGTCTTCATCTTCTAGTCAAAGCCATGGTATGAATGGGATCCTGTAATAAAATCTTTTGGACTTTTGAACTCACCTATCAGACAAAGACAGACAGTTAAAGACAAAGGAGGAAGAGCAAATAGAAAGCTAAATCTTTTCATAACCACAAAAGAAAAAAAGAAAAAAAAAAGACAAGATATAAGCAAGCTGTAATGAAAGCTAAGTTTTGAAGAGAATCACTTGACCAGTTAACTTGAATTGTCTTTTATTTCATTGGGGCACATTGAATTGACAAGAAGACAAATGTTCACATGGCCATTGTTTCCTTGTTCTCTACTTAATTCTGTATTGCTATCAAGCATGGTTAAAATATCAGGATCGAATCTTGCATTGACATATGGTTTATTGATACCATCATAATAGGTATAATTTTATTTTCAGATGGTATTTGTGTGGGGTAACTCTTAATGCATAAGTTGTGCAAAGGCTAGCAATAGTGCCAAGTCACCTTTATAATGTGACTAACATCACTCACAAATGATGCCTTCTGTGGCCACTAATTTTTTCGAACGTAGGACATTCTGGAGATTTTGAATTCCCTGGAATTCTTTGATGGAAATAATCTTTTGCAGGATTTTATGGATAAGTATTTTTTGTTAATTTTATATTATGTTTGGATGTAAATGTGCAAGGGTCTCAATTCTTATAAATTATATTGTGCAGGTGTTCTTTTCATTTCTCTTTTTTGATAACCCCAAGGGGTAGCTCAGTTGACTTAGGACTACGGTTTGCACCCAAAAGTTATAGGTTTGAAACTGCTTTCCTCTCGGCCCGAAGGGATTAGTCCAAGGAACCCTACAATAACAAAAACAATATAAATAAAATAAATAATAATATAAATAAAATAAAATCTCTTTTTTTGAAGGATTTGGGGAATCTTGTGTGGATTTAAAATGATTTTTTCTTTGTTCATTTTCTACGTAGTATCGAAGGAAATCCTAATTACCAGGTCAGATTCCAGTTGGGTTGGCAGTTGACTCCGTTTGAGTTGTAATCAGTTTGGGATCAGTTTGATGGAAGGTTGACAAGTATGGGCCTAAAATACCTGATAAAATGTGGGTTCATGAGTGTCAGCCCAAAACCAGCCTGAAATTGGAAAGGATCAACCACCTTTATAATGTTAAAGAATTAAGCCTTTGTGGTTTGATGATTGATCTCATGGTACATCACAAGGACGTTTGTTTAAAATTTACCAACCTGTTAAAGTCGCAATGCAAGTGTCCCGATTGATTACTTACGTATTGTTTATAATGTGTTGATTTTGTGACATGTAGGGGTTGATTACTTATCTGTTGCTGCATTTGATGATTTGATTCCTGCGCATCTGGTCTTTCTAGAAAGCAGGGTAAGAAAATTTCCCATTTAATTCAAGGGTATTTTATTTGAAGCACATAGGCTATACTATTTTAAATCTCAAGCTGTGAGAAGTATTTTCACGACGTTGCTTCTCAGCATGTTTCATTTCTGCCTGTATGATGAGAAGGTCCATTTTTGAAACCCATAATTGATTACACAGTTTGGCATTCAGAAAGTCAAATTAACACAATCAATATATCTGTTTTTATCATTAAATCAGCTATATAATATCGATTTTGATGGCCATGGAAACTCTTACCCATATCCAAGAGCAAGATTCTAATCTGCAACACGATGACTGTTGTTGTAACTTGTAATCAATGAACAAGGAATATCTTACATTGTTTTCTCTAAAAAGCATATGCCAGTGTACATTGTTTTCTAAACATGTGAAAATGCAGTCCATTGTGTGTCCAAGAAACTGTTCTAAGCTGTTTGTCCAGAACATAGGAGTGAAGGCTTGTTGACTTCAGGTTTAGTTTTGATGGGAATAAAGCCTCTGTTCTTCCCACCAAAAGAAAAAAAGAAGGGAAAATACCCAGTGAATCCCCAAAGGTTTGCTGCAAGCCAGGTTAGATATCCTCAATCCACCCACCCATGCAACCCCGAAAGGAAAAAGGAAAAAAAAAGGGAAAAAGGAAAGAAACTAAGAGAGATGAAATGATGGAAAAGGACAACCAGAACGTTCCAGCAAAAGTGAAGATTTTGGTTTATTTTTCTTAGTGGCAACTGTCCAGAATAGGGCCATAAATCCCATCCAAATCAAGTCTATGGTAAACAAGTCCACGAGATTTTTTTTTTTTGCTTAATATTATGTTCGGTAAAAGGTACATCTCATTCTTAGGCAATGACATTTGTTCTGTTGGCGGGGTATACGGATTTGAGTTATTTGAGTAAAAAGCCTAGCATTATCACAGAGGGAGACATTGCTATTACAATTTCAGGATTATCATCTCTAAATGATCCTCCTTGGATAATGCCTAATTGGTAGAAGAGATTGAGGACACTTACATCAGGAGGCCCATGTGGAGATGGGCATGCTTCCTAGAGAGCATGTTGGTCAACCTGGGTTAATCTTTGTGAACCTGATCCCCTTGATATAACATGATGTAACCTTTACATGTCATATCATTTCTGTTTCTGAATTAAATCTTCGTAAGTCATATCCATTTAAAAAGAATGTTACACCATTTTTATTACTGTCAATGACAAGTCAAGCTGACGCTTCAGGAAATCATCCTAGTGGAAGCTCTGAAACTGGATGGTGTAAAGCCAGGAATATACTCATTGCATTGCTTGCCTCTTAGATTGCTCGGTGCTGAGGGTTCACCTATAAGATGCATTCTCATCAAATGAGTAAAGTATTCAAGTTAGTCTTTTTATACAAGTTGTTCTATTTCCTTGTTATTTTATCCCTATTTACACTGGGATGCCCTTCTCATCTATATGTTCCTTTTGTAGGCTACCTAAAGACTCAGAATGCACATTGATGATTATTCACTGGCACTGGAGTCATTAACTCTTTAAGTAAAATCTTGTGCTTCGAATCCACGTCCTACATGCTCTTGAACTTATGTGAAAAACCCATAGTCCCCTACAAAACAATGGAGGTTACCTCATGGACCTATGTATATGTGAATGGAATGTTTGCTATGGTGATTTTATAGTTACTGCCACGGGCCACCCCTCTTAATTAAATAAATAAAGAGGCGTGATTAGTTGGTTTTGAGGTTAGTAGATATTTAACTTTGAATACCAGTGCTAAAGTTGAAAATGTGATTTAGCAATGTGGTGCATTTATAATTTAGGATGAATCCAACATCAAACATAGTAGAGGTGATTTTATGCATTTGATTCTAATATTCCGCGATGCCAGACATCAGTCTAGTGATTCTCCACTGGATTTAGTAGGTTTAGTATGCCAAATGGGATGAGTTTTTTTGTGGTGATTCGATGATGATAATCGTTCTCTTCTTTGATCTTTTTTTTTTCTTTTTTAATTAAATTATGACAAATTTTGCCATCAATACATGTTTAAGAGATACATTTACCTATCATTGGGCAGGCCTCCTGTTACAGGTCATATCCCCAATTTATATAATGAACTTATAGTCACTCTATTGGATATTTAAGTGAAGAGAATGGACAACCACAAAAAGTAAGGACCAGGTTTCTCATGCCACTATGGTTTTGTCTCCAGCCAAAGGGATCGTTAATGTGAGTTTTAAAGCCCTGCAGGCGCGACCTTCGTCCAAAGATGGATGACAATCTCTATTTCAAATGAGTATAATGAAACATTACAAGAATAACTCTTCTTTTGAAAGAAAAAGAAATGGCAGTATGAAGGGACATTTAAGAATGACTAGGATTATTGGGTGACTAGTATGAAGTGGCTAATTTTGTTGCTTCCGAAGTGCACGGTGTCTACTTGGGTCCCATTTGATTTTCGGTCCAAAATTGACTCAGCTCAATGTGTTTTGGCTGGTGGGTTGGGCCATGCATGTTTTGTGGCCTGATATCAAAATGGATTGGCTCGGAATGTGATGCTTCTTAAGGCAAGTATGGTTCCTGCCTTGCGACATATTTATTACAGGTTTGATTGGATCTTTACAATTCAGATGACTTGATTTGCTTAAGATTCATTTGTTTTAGATAATCTGATTTAAACTTAAGTTACTGTTAGTTTTCTATTTTATTTATCGGCACTGTATGTATGTGGATAACTTGGGTCAGTTGGATGAGATAAGGCGGGCTTGTTGCGGATGAGCACCAGTTTTTGTGATATTCAATGTTTTGATGGCTCAAGGTTTATTAAAGCAAAACTTTTCTTGTCCCATACAAGAGAGAGAGCTATTTATTTTGAGTAGTTTACATTTAAATGATGAGTCCTGTTGCGGGGCATCATGAATTTCTTGCGAGCATGAGCATTGATCTGGACTCAAGAAATAGAAACAAAATTGATCTATAGAATATTTCTTTATAGTTTCATCGAATATCTTGTGCTCTTTTCTAAATACGTTAGAGAGACCGTTTGGCTATTAAAAGTTGTTGACGCCATAATAAGCCCAACTTTTGCCACAAGAAACTACTTGACTTTTTTTCTATGTTTTTCCTAGGGTGTAAGCATATGACTTACCACTAAAACAACAGTCAAAGTGACTTGTACATTCTATTGTTTTTTTAAAGGCTGGCAAGAAATCCACTGTTTGTACATGGATTGTCCATTTCATTCACTCCGAAGGCACTAACGGCAAGAAATCTAATGCTAGAAGGCATGTATACTTCAATACAATATTACTAATAAAGACCTATTCCAACTCGTAAGTCTCCAATATAAAATCTCTCAAAGTCATTGATGTCTAAACATGCAAGGAAATCAAGTGGCAGAGCCAGGATTTACTTGGGGCGATATCATTCCAAGGGGCAAGGGCCACTGTGATGTTGTTTAAATTATATGTAAATATACCAAAATAAAATGACAAAAAATAAGAAATCATAGAAGAGCCCTATGAGTATGAGAATTTTGTGAGGCACTTCATGGGCCTACATGTGAAAATCTAAAAAACTGAAGAAATGGCCTCTTCCTATAGTGTATAGTCCTCGTCAGATTTCACTCTAATAATCCATCAATTGATGACCTTTTAAAATACTCAAACAAAAATTTATAGAAACCCAAATCTTTGATTAAATATATCTAATGTGGGCCTCCATATCATATTGATTAAAATATTTTTTAATAAAAAGAAGGTGGGGAATAGGTGATCATTCCAAAGTGAAAAAGGGGGCCACCTTTCCATATTCCCCCTTTTCCCATTTGCATTGGTTTGCATGTTCATGAATGGAAAAAGGCCCTTCACGTCTGCTTAGTTTTAATCAGAGAGAGAGAGAGAAAGAGAGAGAGAGAGAGAGAGAGAGATGTTATTTTATATGCCCTTTTTATCCATGTGTGACCCATGTCTTTAGTGAATGAATTCATAAGCTCATCATGGATGGGCAGTTTCAAGAGGCTACTCAAGATTGGAAGATCACAGCCAAGTTTTTTCTTTTTATCACATTTTTGTTTGGTTCTTTTCTTACTTAACCACCTTATACTTTCATAACCACAAATGCAAAAATATCTGATAATTTTCAATAAGAGTTTGTGGTGACTCATATTTCAGTGATATAGAGGATTGGAAATTTCTTTTTCTTATAGATTCTCTCTTCTTCTTTTTTTTTGTTTTTTGATATTCAATCAGAGAGATAGACTATTAAAAGGTCCCTGTTAGAGGTGGGACCCAACACACCATCACTAAGCCGCACAATTAAGAAAATAAGGACTCGGGTCCCTATGAGGGAGTGAGTCATCATCTCCATGAAAAGAACATACATGTAATAAATAAATAAACGAGTACAGGCCACGCACCTTGCATGCCACTGCCCCCAAAATATTCCATTCCTTACCTTTTTTTTCGCTTCCCACTCACTATCGACACAAGCTCATCTCACTATCAACACAAGCTCATGTTTTGGCATCATTCCCTTCTACATGTTTTGGCATTTCCCACCACCTACATGTTTTGGCATTTCCCACCTTCTACATGTTTTGGCATCATTCCCTTCTACATGTTTTGGCATTTCCCACCACCTAAATGTTTTGGCATCATTCCCTTCTACATGTTTTGGCATTTCCCACCATATTCTATACTGGTCTCCTTTCAAGAAAAGTTTACTTGTTATTCCAATCAATTTGACTTGCAAACACCTTTTGCTTTTTCCTTCCTTTCCTTTTCTCTCTCTTCTTTTCCTTTCCTTTCCTTTCTAGATCATGATTTTCTTTCAGACAATGCTAATCAACAAGCTTTAATTCTCTATAAAGCTACATTAATTAAAGTCTAAAGCCATTTTTTTTTATTTGATAGGATCAACCCAACTGACTGTACACTGTGTAAACCATGTGTGTAAGATCTGGCCCCACCATTAATTATATTTATTATTAAAATATTAGTATTATATTAATTTAATGTATTTTAGTTATTTAAGTGGGTAGAATTAAGTGGGTCACACGTTAGATAGGATTCTAGGATCTGTAAGTTGGGTTAATGGGTAGATGACTTGACCCGTAGTTTTGACCCAATGACTTAAGCCCAGAGGATATTCCCTTTTAACCTAATCCCTATTTTAACTAATCGCATGATTTATCCCTCCCCACTTATCTCTCTGCAACTCCTCCCGTAACTTCTTCGTCTTCTTCCTCTTTCAACTTCCCAAGCCATTCCAGTTTTAGGATCCAGCAATCAGAATCAAGATCAGAGGATACCAGCATTCTTATCAGGTTTTTCTTATCTCAGGTAACCTTCTCCTCAAATCATTAGGAGTAGATATGTATTCTTGGGTTATCCATTTTTCTTTCTAATGCTAGGTTTTGGGTAGGAATATCATAGATTTGATCACCTGGGTATTTCTTTCTCATCTCTTATATCAGATTGGTGTTAGGATTGTGATTGAGAGTCATGGCAATCTCGGATTGGGTATTGGTGATGATCTGTGCATTTTCTTCAACCCCGGTGAAAGGTAAGTACCTAAACATAATCTGTGAATTTAATACATGTGTTTCTCTTGATTCCATTGTGATGCATATTGTCGCGACCCCGGACCGGCCCGTAGGACTAATCCGGGATCGGGACGATAATGATAAATAAGGAATGATAACATGCACATTTGTATTCAATTTCCCACAGGTGTCCGCGGTGAGGATATCACAACAATCAATGAATATTTCTTCTTGAGTGCGGAAGCATGTAGTAAATCAAATAGTCCAACTATCATTAGTCATGAAGACCATAACAATAAGTATAATTACTGTATCAGAATGAGCAATGATATATATATAGCAAGTTTCCCCAAGTTGTCAAAGTTAAACAAAATATCAGTTAATTACATTCCCACAATAGAGGCCAACAAAGGCCAATACTACAAAAGAATAACCCAAAAGAATAGTTAATAAGTTCTCCCCAAAATGTTACGCCTCTTGGCAACCCGATGTCTACATGACATCGTCAGCACGCCACTCAACTAGAGGTTGCAGCTCACCTACTGCCTCCTCCGGCTCCTCCTCAAGGAAACCGGCAACGGGACCTGAGTACCAAAGCAAATGGGTCAGACACGACGGTCTGGCAAGAGAATGAAAAGATGCAACAATATATAATAGATGAAATCTCTCGAAAAGCATAGAAATCTGTTTAAACAAGAACTCTCATAAAACCGGTAAATCATTTGCTATAAAACAAGTAAACAAGATAAAACATATGAGGTAACCAAGGGATCGGGAACAAGCAAGATGGCGACCACACGAAGCTAAGTCCTCTATCACTAAGGTGATAGAGCAATAACTAGGCCCTGATCTCAGTCACTCAAGGTGAGGAGAAACAGGGGATCTCATATAAATACATATACTATACATGACCACGGTAGCGAGCCGGGCATCGGGGACCACAGTAGCAATCTGCGGTATCGGGACAAGACCACGGTAATGACCGGGTATCGGGATCCATACTGCAGCTGGCGGGACAAGAGGGGGATCTCCAAGTCGGTGGATTAAACCAACGAGGTTATCCAAGCTTAGTGGTGCCGACTCATAGGTCAAATACAATCGAGACAATGCAAATAAATCAAGTACAATTATATATAATCAAGCGGGCAAGACGTGGGTGCTCAAGGGCACACTGACATATCATGTGGTGCAATGCACTCCGGGTCAAGTAACCATTTCAAGTATACACTATGCTTTCGGGGAAAACAAGTCATGTACTGTAAAACTGGGCAATGAAGAATATAATGAACTATACCAAATCGGGAAAGATAAATGTTTTAAGATCTATTTGAGTGAATAGGGGTCCCGTATGTCGATCATAGATATGACTTGGTACTCCTTGAGTTTGAAGACATCCCGGGCTCCTTATGCACTTTTACAATTTTAAAACTTAAAATGAGCTTATGGTTATAACTAGATGTTATGATAGAAAAATCAATACTATACACGGTCCATCCTAAGTATGTTGTCAACCCGGAACCATCGAGCAACCTACTCAGTCACCGAAAGGAATAGAACTCGCGATACCCAAGGAAATAGACGTTGCATTTAGGTATGAAGAGGATATCGTGTCGCTCCATCCCGTTCAAGATTGAATAGATTGAACTTCGATACATTCCGAACCAACCGTGAAGAGCATCGGCTCAAGACGCTCTCACATATGGTCAAGTGAGTCCAAGGGGGGTGTAGCCAAGGTCCACAAAAAAAATAAATCTCAAAACCCACTGGACTCAAACTGAGTCCCCCGATCGGTCCGATCGATAGGCCGAAATTTTTGTACCCGTGCATCATGCCAGGCAGACCGCATCGCTCGAGCGAATCTGGGAGTTCGCTCGAGCGAACCCATCGGTCGAGCGGTTATTAAAATGCGTTCGAGCGACCAAGCCACTGGAATTCCCGACTCCTTTTCTGGGCAGGTCGCTCGAGCGAACTGTCATGGTCGCTCGAGCGAACTGTCCAGAAATGAGTTCCGGACCAGTTCAGCTGTCCTCCTTCTCTTCCTTTTTACAACCTTCCTTTAGCCCTTCTTACACATCAAATGAGGAGCCTATTTCTCCCCCCAAACTACAACCAATCCTCCATTTAATCAATCACATTCTCCTCCATCAACCATACATCCAACACAAGGAAAAAGGAGAAGGAAATCACTTCACAATATATATACATTTGAACAAAATAATGAGACATTCAATGCCATAAACCACTACTTCTCCAAGATTATAAATGGGTCATTAACACTTATTATGAGCATTCATTTCAAAACAAAGCAATAAATGCACATTAATGGAAAATGTCCAAAAATCAATAAAAGCTTAGGAACATCATTCATTCACTTGCCTTAGGTCTTCTAACAAAGAAATCAAGCTCGGTCAAGTCTTCCAAGACAATGAATCCAAGCTACAAGGCAAAATCCCCAAATAAAACCCTAACATGGTCAAACAATGAAATCACAAAGAGACCTTCCAATAATGAAGGTGAAGCTCCTATAGGGTTAGAGGAATACCAATCTAGGAGATGAAGGGGGTTACTTACTTGCAAGGTCCTCTAATGGCAATGGTGAGCTCAAGGAAGGTCTTGTGATGAATGCTTTTCTCTAGCAATGGTGTCAATGGAGAGCTAAGGTGATGAGGAAGAAGATGATGATCTCCAATCTTCCTTTGGTGCAAGCTTGGGGTTGGATTGAGTGATGAAAGGCAAGAGCAAGAAGAAGAAGAGTTCCTCCCAAAGCCCTAGCTTTCCCTCTTGAGTTGGAAAAGAAGAATGGAGAAGAAGGGAAATGGCTTCCCTTGTTAACAAAGAATTGGGTTGGGTAGGTCCCACAACTTAAGAAGCTAAAAGGACTGAAATCATCTCTCTCGGGTCCACGGATGAATTCGACGAAGAAGGAAGAATTGTTCGTCGAAATATCTAGTTTCTAAAAAGTATATGTTTCGCGGGTTTCGAGAATACTAAGTTTTGGGTACAGATTTGGTGTGAAATGACTGTTTTGCCCTCAAGGCCAAGAATTCGGGTTTCGGGATTTCAAACGAAAACGGGATCAACATAAAAGTTGTAGGGATCATTAAAGCGAGTAAAATGGGATTAAAATCATGAATGTAAAAACCTCCGATAAATCCTCAAACATATGCAATGTCATGAAAAGGAACCCCCAAAGGGCCCTACTAACACAAAGCCAATCAAAATCCCCAAAACTATATCAGAAGCTATTCCAAACCCATCTTAACCAAAAATCATTAATCAAGCTTAGCACTAACACGCAACTTAATTAGTACTAATCGGGCTCACTCGGGTCGGGGTCTTACACATATAGAAACCTTTGATGCCATTTTTATGATGCTAATTGTTTTTGTGATGAGATCAGAGAACGGAGATCATCCATTCACTTTCTTATTTTTAGTTTTTTAGCATTATTGTTGATCCACTAAATAACCCAAGAGATGACCGGATCTGTCACTGGTTTCCGAAAGCAAACCGTGAGACCTTGTGTATTGGCTGCAGGGCCGGTCCTGAATTTTTCAGGCCCAGGGCAAGAGTAAAAGTTAGGCCTCTTCAGCCATCATATATGATAATATCATTGGTGGGTCCCACTGATGTGAAAAATTGGCAATGGGTTGATGATGCCCAAGTATAACTATTTGAAAAAAAAGAGAAGAAAGAAAACTCAGACCAGAATTTAAGCATCATATATGGGGAATTAAAAATCATTGGTGGGCCCCACTAACAAATGAGAAGAACGGGTGTGGGGCTGAAGGCTTGATGATCTATTTATAAAAAAAAAAGCCCTAAATCATCCCAACACTAGACCAGATTCTCCCAGGATTTCAGCCATCAAATATAAAATATCATTAGTGGGCCCCTCTGATGGATGCTCAAATAAGTGATGCAATAAGCACTCTCAGATGATTTGATGATGAGTCTATTGATGCCCAGGACGATGGAATCCATTGGATAAGCCCTGCCCTCACCAAATGATTGAAAAAAAAAAAAAAAAAAAGTAGAATGGATTTTGGGGATTTTGGGCCCCCTCAAAAAATGGGCCCGGCCGGCCCTGATTGGCTGTGGACCCTACTGATGTTTGATCAGGACCTTGTATTTACAATCTGGTGGAGGCGTGAGTTGGGTTGAATAGAAAAACCAATCTGGGTGATAGGCTGCTGTGGGACCCACTGGATGTATTGATCACGGATCAGGTCGGATCACGCGGCCGTATAGGCATGAACGACCTTGAAGATGAGGCTGATCTGGGTCTTAATCCGTGGGGCCCACTATTCCAAGTGACCTTGATGGGCAGGCAGGCGTGGAACCACATTGTTCTGGAAGATGGGTTCTGAACGATGGTTCTTTTCATGAATTTAATCATGTGGTGGGGCCAAGAGATGTAACCCGATGATTGATCCGAACCAAAGATTTATTAGTTTGGCCCTGGGCGACATTGGAGGTCATCTCCATCAACGGTGTTGATCGATGGGGCCCACAATCCGAGTACCCCAGCTTTGCTGGCGTCGAGCACTGTTACAGAACACGGTTCTGTGTTGAGTGAGGAGAGGATGACTTTGATCTGACTTGTATAGGAATAAAGGGAAAAGATGGTGATGACCTTATGACCTGATGATGACTTGATGACCTCACGTGTATGGGGATAAAGAAGTGAGGGGATTGTTGACCGGGGCACAGTTTTGATTGAGGGAGCCCAAGTGACAGAACATTGAGTTATGTTAGAAAGTTGTTAGCATTCTAGAATTTGAGATTAGTGCCCTGGTTATGTTATAAACCCACTTAGACCATCGAGCCTATTTTATAAGAGTTGAATTTGAAAAATATTATAGATGGAATTCTTAGGTTATAAATTAATATTATTTTATTTGCAAATTAATAATAAATTATATCTATGGTTTTTAATATGTTAAAACTATATTTTTTGTGCTTTATTAGTGGATCTTTGGACCGAGTAAATACCATCCGGGCAACGGTATATTACCAACATGGGGTTTAATGCCTCGAATGACCTCGGAGAAATCCTAATGGATTCGAGTTCAACCCATCTCTATTGAAAACCCTTAAGTGGGTCTATGCACCATTGATGGAAAAGGGATGCCTTGATCTTATATTTATTAGAGATTTCTATAGTTGTGGAGTACGAGACCTTATATTTGATCTTAGGATCGATTCGTATCTGTCTTAACCTTCGCATGCATATATATGTTGATTTAGGATATGTACTACTTTCGATACATACCCTATTGTGTATTATGGACTATAAAGTAACTCGGCAAATTTTGTATGACGATTTGATTATGATATGGGATGTGGAATGGCCGTCACTTTATTTTGACTTAGAACTCTTGTGTCGGAGTTTTATCATTCAGGTCTATTATGCATATAAGTTTATATTTATGTGGGTCATTTATGGACGACTGCAGATCGATATATGGACGGTTGATCACCGATGTGACCGGATCACTTATAATCCGCTTTGAATGTAAACAGGTTATCCTTATTTATTTTTAATTCGATAGGTTTATAACCACCGACGTTATGGACGGGCTCTCCCGATTTATTTAGGGCTGACTACCCAAAAGTGGGACACTTGTCTTCGTGTGAATCATATTGGTCCTTTTGCTTTATTTGGATTATACTATACGTTCTTTCTTGTCATTATTATTGTCATTACTTCTATATGATCACTCTCGTCTATATTCTTCTCATTGTTATATTAAATTTCGAATTACGATTATGTACTTGCTGTTTACTTTGTAATATTTGGTGCATAGGTACCGAGCCCTACTTTACCCATGAGACGGAGGAGGATCAAGCGTTTCAAACGTTTGAGCCAACTGATGAACCCGAGTGGGATGCCGGTGACGGTTTCGGAGCCATCTGAGCCTGCATGAGAGTAAACGTCATCTTTGCAATTCTTTAGATGAACTTTCTTTAAGGGTAAACATTTCTTTAGTAATTGTTTTATTCATTCTGCAACTTTAACAATTAATGTTTATTTGATTTTCGTATTGGATCTTATTTATTATCATTGAATACCAATTGAATAAGCTTCCGCTGCACTTAATGAAATTTATTTTGACTCACCACAGGTTGAAAGTTTTTGCGGGTCCATTTTTGGAAGCTTGTGTTGTATTAAACACAGGAAATCTGAATTTAATTTAATTTTTCACGTTTTTCCCCAATTCGTATTTTGGGGGACGTGACAATGTGATTGATCAGAGTGGAGCCAATGCCAATCCACCCACTTAATTCTATTCTCAATCTTAGGGTGGACCTATTCTATTAGAGAAAAATCTAGGAAACTTCACCTAGGAATGAGTTCATTTTGAAAAGTTAAGAAAGCCAATAGGTGAGCTAGCTCCATCACGGAGATTCACTCCTTTCACTCATATTCTCGTGGTCGGATAATGATTTAGAGAAAGAGGTGGTAGAATCATGTCTAAGATAGTAATATGAGGAGTCATAGTTTATGATAAAAGAGTGCTATTTCTCAAATAGGTGGGGAACAAGAACCATCTAAATTCATGTTTATAAGGGTCTGTAATTTCTTACTCTCTTTGCTTTGTAGAAGAAGAAGTTGGATTTTTTATATTTTATTTTGGGTTGCAGTTCGAACACATTGGGAGTGTTGGAGCGGAAGGTGTGACCAGTGCCCCATTTTAAGCCAATTCAAGGGGCTTGCATTTTAAAGTGAAGCACTCATATACATTTTTCTTATTAGGGCCTGAGCTTAGTATCATTGGACTTTGCATTAGATAGCAATGATGGGTTCCATGGGTGATGCAGGAGAAGATTGGCGTAAATCAAATAGATCATGTGGGTGATGAAGCTCTAAAATCATTTGGATTGTTAGATCAATTAAACGGTTTTTTATTTATCCTAATCGGGGCCCAGATAAGAAAAAGAGCCAAGTCTAATTTTTTATGATTAAGATGGATTTAATGTCAAACTAAACTAGTTCCTGAACCAAACCCAAGCCGAGAGAATTTTGTTACCTCAAATCTATCACGTACAATTTCCCAAGCCCAAAACAATTTTGTTAGAACTCAGCTTTGGAAATGGAATTCAGATGGTCAGACTTATAGTGAGAGAAGTGGAACTCCAGAGTGGATCCCACCTATTGAGAAATATGTTCGGTTCAAATTGGACTCCCTATTCTTTTGGCAAATTTTATTCCAGTAAGAGTCGACCCAATTTATGTTTGATAAGATATAAAACTCATGTATAAAATAAAATATAAACAATCTACAGTTTTTATGCATTATTTATGATATGCTCAATTATACCTTGCAGCAGTCAACTCCTATTGAAGTAGAATTTGACAACATCTCAATTTATTAGAAATGGGGTTGGGGTTGAGTGGTTAAGATTTTAAATAGGTGGCCTACTGAAGATCTTCAGTACTTCTCTTCCTCACAAGAAGACATGATCCAATTGCTTCCTTTCCTTTTCTTTAGGTCAAACTCGATCAGCCAAAACTTAACCTAATTTTAGATAATTGTGTAACCTTAAATGTCACCCATGACCCAACTCAATTTGTTAGAACTCCCTTAAAAAATGGAATCAGGATTGGGTGCTTACTTATATGTGAGAGAAGTGGAATTCCACGATGGGTCCCGCTTGTTGAGAAATTTGTATCATTTGAAATGAACCCGTTCTTGTATGAGATGTTGCCAAATTTTAATTCAATAAACAGTGCATTAGCTTTATGCAGATTGATTAGTTATAAAATGCTAAAAGAAAATCTAAGAAAATGAATTAGTTTTATGCATTGTTGGTCATATGCTCACTCGATCTTTACGGCATGGCCAACTCATATTGAAGTGAAATTTGACTACATTGCTTATAATCAAAGCTAAATTCAATTTGAATTAGACTTTTTGTATATAACCTCCTAAAGTTAATTTGTAAATAGATCCCTATGCTCTGATTACTTCACGATAAATCTATGCATTTTTATTTTAATACTTTCAATGCTCCCAAAATCAGCAGTCCTAACAAAATGGATTTTTATAAAAATGATAGCATTGCCTTTAATCAATTAAACAAAAATGAGCATGTCATTATTTACAAAAATATCATTTTACTTCATCCAAAATCCCAACGGCCTATTTCTCAAGTCTCAAGCACATGAAACCTGAATCATTTATTATGAAACTTTCATCAAACTAACAATGGGTCGTGCGTGGATTGGGTCAATTATGACCAATTATAAGTACATATGTTTAATTATATTTATAACCGATTTGAATTTAACAAAATGATCGAGCCACATATTGATAAAAATGGATTTTTGTAGGGTTACTATCTCCCACAAAATTTACTAGAGTTACTATCAACGTTACAAGCTTTAAAGAACATAAGTTGCTTTTGAAATTATGCATATAGAGATAAAGAGATAAGCAAAATAACATCTATATCTCCAAGGGAATGTAGTCTCCCTTCATTTAATGACGACTATCATGATCTGCTCTCTCTCTACTCTCCACTCTCCTCTAAACTAACTTCTGTATAACTTCCTAAAAAAAAGGTCCCACTATGTAACTGATTTGATACTCGAAATACAGATAACATTGATACTAGAAATACAGATAATATTGTTAAAAAAAAGGGATTGCTAGAAGAGGAAGAGAAGAAGAAATAGAGGAGCAGTAGAAAGGAAGGAGAAGAGGGCGATGACTCTAATTTTTGAGAATACAAAACAACGACGAAATGCACTCCAGCAGCACCGTCACTCTTAGTGGTCAGCCTGCAACTCCATCTTCGTTATAGCAACGACGCCTCTACCATCCGTTTTCATCTTAGAGCAAGTAAGAGATAAACCCTTCCCCCTCCATCTACTCTCTACGCACAAGCAATGAGGAAAAATATATATCGTTTCCATATAAACAGTTTAGGATTGCATCACTTGTAGAAAAAGAAATTAAGAGAAACATGTGGGACCCAAAGGGCGATCTAAACGCAAATCCAGCCAGGTCGTTTGGCCGTACTAGCCCGGGCGACCTTAAGGGTGAGGTCGATCTACGATTGTGGCCTAGTGGGACCCACTATCATGTGCAGGTGGAACAACAACTGTCTTTGGGTGATTTAAGCAGAACCTGATGGGTTGGAAAAAAAAATGAGAGGAAAGAGGGAGGACTCTATCTCAGGGATGGTGTTTTCCCCTCCATCATATTACTCTGCGCACAGGCAACAAAATTTTTTTTTAAAAGGCCTGGGCCATCCAGCACCTTGATCATGGAGAGTTATTTGGGCGTCTTGGACTGTGGGACCCAATGGGCGATCTGATCAATGATTGTGTTTTTTATTGTCTTTAATAAAAAAAAACAAATTCGCACTTCTTAACTGCCCCTTCCCTCTCTCTGATTAGACGCTGAATGGTGGGACAAATGCCCACCTCGCACGAGTCCACCACCTAATGGGCCGCCCTTGGGTCCTCCTTCAGATCTACGGATCAGATGGGTCATCGAGTGGCCCACTTGGGTCCCGGTATCATCGCAAGAAAATCAAGCTGAGCAGCCGTAAAATTGAATGGCCCAAACAATGACTGAAACTTAAAAAATATATATTCGAACTTCTTAACTGCTCCATAAAACACGTCCTCTCCCTCTCTCTTATTAGACTCTGGATGGTGGACCAAATAGAGCCCACCTTGCACGGGTCTACCACCTAATGGGTCACCCGTGGGTCCTCCTTCGAATTCACGGATCAGATGGATCATCAGATGGCCCCACCTGGGTCCCGATATCAACGTAAGAAAATCAAACTGAATAGCTGTAAAGCTGAATGGCCCAAACAATGACTGAAAATTTAAAAAAAAATCTCAATTCTTAACTACTTTTTAAAACACGTCCTCAGACGCTGGATGATGGGCCGAACATGGCCCACCTTGCACGGGTCCACCACCTAATGGATCGCCCGTGGGTCCTCCTTAGGATCCACGGATCAGATGGGTCATCGGGTGGCCCACTTGGGTCCCGTATCAAGGCAAGAAAGTCAAGCCCTCACCTAATCCTCCCAACCAAACACACTGGAATACAGAACCAACGATCTGCGATTGTGGCCCAGTAGGACCCACTATCCTGTGCAAGTGAAACAACAATTGTCTTTGGGTGATTTAGGCAGAACCTAATGGGCTGGAAAATAAAGGAGAGGAAAGAGGGAGGACTCTATGTCAGGGATGGTGTTTGCCCATCTCCCAGATTACTCTGCGCATAGGTCACGAAAAAAAAAAAAGGTCTGGGCTATCTAGCACCTTGATCATGGAGAGTTATTTGGGTGTCTTGGACTATGGGACCCAATGGGCAATCTGATCAGGTGACTGTGTATTTTTTGTCTTTCATTAAAAAAAATCTCACTTCTTAACGGCTTCTTCCCTCTCTCTGATTAGACTCTAGATGGTGGGCCAAACAGATCTCTTGATGAGCGGCCTCGACCCACAAACACTAGAATATAAGCCGAGTGGTCTAAGGACATTTCAGGACATTTCAAGTGCTAATGTTCTGTATTTTCATTGTTTTTAATGACTCTGATAAAACTGCTGTAACTAGCTATGAGCCCCTTCTTCTTGAGAAATTATATATATAAATGGAAATATTTATCAAAACTTTAAAATAAAAGAAAATTATAAATTTTATATAAGAATAAAAGTATATAACTTTTACCACCTCAGTTCAGTTGCTTCCAATATCTTAATTATATTTTTAGCCCTGCCTTGAAACAAATTGAGGAGAAAGTTTAATAAAATGATAATAAAAATTACAATTTTGATCTTAATATAGAGAAACCCTTCCACTTCCATCTCTTCATTAAAACAGTCATTCCCAAAGGCTTGATTTTCTTGCTTTGATACCTGGACCCGGGTAGGTCACCCGATGACCCATCTGATCCGTGGATCCGAATGAGGACCCACGGGCGACACATTAAATGGGGACCCGTGCGAGGTGGGCCCTGTTTGGTCCACCATCCAGCGTCTAATTAGGGAGAGGACATGTTTTAGATGTCTTAGAAATCCAACGGATTGAATATTTTCGTTGATACAGTCATTCCCAATGGCTTGATTTTCTTGCGTTGATACTGGTGGGCCACCCGATGGCCCATCTGATCCGTGGATCCGAAGGAGGACCTATGGGCGACCCATTAGGTGGTGGACCCGTGCGAGGTGGGCCCTGTTTGGCCCACCATCTAGCGTCTGATCAGAGAGAGGGAGATGACATGTTTTAATTCCAGAGGCTTGATTTTCTTGCGTTGATACCGGGACCCGGGTAGGCCACCCGATAACCCATCTGATCCGTGGATCCAAAGGAGGACCCACGTGCGACCCATTAGGTGGTGGACCCATGCGAGGTGGGCCCTGTTTGCCTCGGGTTTTGATTAATCAAAGGGAGGGAATGCTTGAAGGGGATAGCTGACTCATTCTCTGTGAGGGGTGCATGCATTGTTTCCCCTCCATCTACTCTCTCTGCGCATAATCCCCTGGAAAAAAAAAAGGGATCTCAATAAAAACATATTACGATCGTGTCATCAGTTAAGATAATTAAAAAAAAGGATTTCAATATAAACAGATCGCATCACCTGTAAAAAAATTTGAGAAAGACAAGCTGAATGAAAAAAGGGCTTCAGGGATGAATCCCTAAACCAAATTTACTTGCTTTATTATATTTTTTTATTGTTAATATGCCTTTTATTTAATTTTTTTACACCCGCCCGAGCTTCAGCAAGCTCTATTTACACCTTGCGTAAATAATGAAACATATGGAAAAACACATAAAAATCAAATTAGCAACAAAAGAATTACTCAATTGTTTACTAATTAAATTCTTTAATAAAAATAATACGTATGAGTCTGTGCATTTAGTGGTTTTGTGGTCCGTGTATTGCAGCGGGGGTTTTCCTAGTGTAAAATCAAAAGTCCACTCAACACCTTTCTAGCACATTAATTAAGCTAATTTAGCCAGCTCATGAGTCGCCCTGTTGTAAGACCCACATACTCAAATTAAATCGACTCATAATCAGAAGTGGGCCATTAACGACCCAAAACATGTGTTTAAATGGCCCTATGTTTACCACCACTACTCTAATTACACCCGGTGGGGCGTTTGGAAACTTTAAAAGTAAGCCCTTATTTTATTATTAATTTGAGGTGTTTTTTTTTTTTTTTTTACATATTAAATCATTTGGTAAACCTCTAATTGTATTTTCCACTTTTAAAAGTTTATTTACAAATTAGGGTGTTCGCCTCTAAAAAAAAATTCAAGGGGCGCTGGTTCTTTATTCGAGCAACTTTAAGCTAAAGTGGATGGAGCTAAACAATGAAAAATATTTAGATGTCATTGAAAGAAAATTACCTCATAAAAGTTTTCAAAATAACGCAATTGTTGGATTCTACATTATTGTTTTATAAAGGTGGTCCCTAATTACCGCATTTAGTAAAGGTGGGCTGCAATGGCTTTATGAAATAAGAGTTTTTTTTTTTTCTTACTCAGTTAAAGTTATTTTTAGGCTAATTGATATCCAGGTACAGGCCTTTTATCTCTTTCTTTGTCTCCATTTTTTTATAATTAAAAGCGGACCGTACATAGCGTGCCATAAAGGTGGTGCTCCCATAAAGGTGGTGTAGAGGAGAATTGTCAGTATCCGAATTAGGGATGGCAACGGGACGGGGCGGGGCCGGAATTGTGCTGCCCCGTCTCCGCCCCGAACCTCCCTATCCCCGCCCCGTCCCGCAATTCGGGGTATGTTACATACCCCGTCCCCATCCTGACATGCCCCGCAGGGCGCCCCGACCCGATGTGGTACAACCATAAATATAATAAATTAATTTTGAATTGACTATAAAGAAAAAGGTAAATTAATTTATTTTACATGGTAAAAAGCACATGAATGATTCATCTATATTGTCTCTATGCCTTTAATAATATTAAAAAAATCTCCCAAAATAGAATAAAAAGATCTCCCCGCATAAATATTTTATAAGTGTGGGGCACTGTTAGATTGTTTAAATTTTTTAAAATTATCTAATATTAATAATATAAATTTTCCTTTTCCTGGAATTTTACCTATTTAAAGTGAGATTTATTCTTATAAGATTTTCTCTAAGCCCTTGAAGGCCACTAACATACATTTAAAAATATCATATATGCTTTGAGACATTCTTTATAAAAAAGACAATATCTCTCTAAACTATCATGAACTCCATCAATACATGGTTTCACTTCATTTCTGGTATTGAACTCCACTCACTAATAGAGGTTGATTACATATAATTAACATTTGTATAATTTATAGTGTTGTTAGTATGATTAGAATCATATTAAGTTACTAACTATAATTTACCTTGCTATTTCTAATCATATAAGTTATTATAAGCGTATAGCATGATATATCTTGTAATGTTATATCAAATTAGTATAATTTATATTGTTATTAGTATGATTATAATCATACCAATTATAACTTACCTTGTTATCTCTAATCATATATGTTATTATAAGCTTAAAGCATGATCTATCATTCTATTATATATTTATATTCGTTTTATTTAATATGATTTATCATGTCACTATTTAACATTATATATGATTAAAGTAAAATAAGCTTAGATAGTTAGATAGATTTTTTAACAACTTTAATTTCATTAAATTTGAATTAGAGGGACTGGGATCATATTATATGCTTTTATAATGTCTAGGGTTCATTCAATTACATGTTTAACTTTAAAAAAAGTCTTCAATCAATCTACTTAACCCTTAATAACAACATAAAATCAATATATACATTTGCATATAAATATGCTTATTTATTATAAAAGAAATTTAAAATATATATATTTTAGAAGATTATTAATTTCGAGGCGGGTTACGGGGCGGGGCATGGGGCGATATTTCGGGGCGGGTTACGGGGCGGGGTAAGAAACATACCCATCCCCGCCCTGCCCCGGATTCGGGGTATATTTTTTTGCCCCGTCTAAGAGTCGGGGCGGGAAAAACTCGTATGGGGCGGGGCGGGGCAGGGCGGGCACTCCGGGTTGGGGCGGGTCGGGTTAAAGATCTCAAACTCGATATGAAAAGTCAATCTGAGCTCTAGCCTTGCGGAGTTGGGTTTACTTTCTCACATCAGTGGTGTAGAGGAGAATTGTGGGTATCTGAGTCTTGCTTAATTTAGATCTCAAACTCGATATGAAAAGTCAATCTGAGCTCTAGCCTTGCGGAGTTGGGTTTACTTTCTAATCACGGGGGCCAAAGGTTGAGGTTGAAGTCGATTTAGTTTCATCAAACAAGCTCCATTTTTTTAAAAAGCCAATTTCAAGTTCACCAATAAAAAAAAAAAAGTTAGGTTAAAAGCTCCACTTGGCTGGAGCTCAATTCAGTACTATTTAGCTGGACTTAAATTCAAGTCAAGCCCAAGCTACTAAACCCAGGTCAGTTCAAGGTCGAGATGGCTTTTCAAATGTTCAAGCCAAAAGCTCAGGCTAGGTTAAGTACTTAAGTTACCCTCAGCTTCAATTCCTTTAAGGTTTTAACCTAGAGTAACCTAGAGTTAGAGGGGACCTTCACAGTGGGACTCACCTATTATAACCTAAATATTCAAAATAAAATACCCCTGGCTATAGGTGTATCCTAGAATTTTAACTGTATCTGCCTTTTCTTGACCATTGGATTAACTTTTTGATGAAAAACGTCATCAACACATTATCAACTTTTTCATCAAACAGTCAACCCAACTGTAGATAAAACTTGGATCAAGGTAAGATTTGAGCACGTACACCCCATATAATTTCAGACTGCTATCTTGAACAATTCATATTACAATAAATGAGCCTTACTGTGGAGTTCCACACCTTTTAAGTTAGGAATTCACTATGTTAAAAGCCTCCTAGGATCCAGATTCCAGACTCCCAGGGTCCATATATCCCTCAATCTTCGTGAAATGCCACGTGTCTTATTTTTTACCTTACACAGATGTATGATGATGATGATTAGGGTTGTGATGGGTCGATCCTGTTGGATGACAATTCGACTTTCACTGGGGAGAAAACAGCTAGACCAAACAACGGCTCGGTTCGGGGATAAGTTGTGCCCTGGAGTTGTCTCATGTGCTGATATTCTCACTCTTTCTGCTCGTTACTCAACTGTTTTTGTAAGTTCTCTTCCTTTTCTTTTGACCCCTGTTATATTAGTTTACTGGTTTTTTTGTGTCCTGAGATTTTTAGTGGGCCACTGATCACAAAATGATGATGATGATGATGATAAGGCAATCACATTGTTGTTAATCACATAGTGGGCCAAGATTTAACAGCACATTTTATCAATTCACCCTAATAAATTATGATGCTCTACTATGGCCAGGCCAACATTCTCATTTGCTTTCTATGATCATAGAGCAAAAGGGATCAACTATAAAAAGCATGCAGTATATATTATCTATATCTCTAAGGGAATGTATTCTCCCTTTGTTTAACCAAATGCCTCCAAAGTTCCATCCCTCAATTTAGCATGCATGAAGACACCTGTCAGTATCTCTTCCCTCCACCCTCCACTTACTTCTAAACTAAGTTTCCTATAACTTCCTCTAAATAAAAATTATCCCACTACGTAACTAATCTGATAAAATACAGTAAATATTGGGAAAAAAAAGGGACGGATAGCAGATGAAGAGAAGAAGAAATATAAGAGCAGCAGCAGAAATACGAAGAGGGTACTGAGTCTTAGTTTTGAGCATACCTGGCACCGACGACAAACTCCATCAGCAACATCATACTTCGTGGTCAGCCTGCTACTCCATTACATCGTAGATTGTACCAACGGCGCCTCCCCCCTCCATTTTTCATCTCAGAGAAAGTAAGAGAGTAAACATTCCACCTCTTGCTCTTACATTTTCAAAAACAAAAACAAAACAAAACAAAAAAAATAGCGAGCGTGGAAAGAAAAAAGTGGTGTGCATCCAGAAGCTCTCAAAATCTACATGTTATCACATGTGTTCTAAGCATTGAAACAAGTTGAGGCCCCCACCCCCACGTCTTCCACCAAACGGCGGTCGGTAGTCGTACATTGAACAAAAGGTCTCACTTGTGGGTCACACCTCGTCGTCTTTGAGAGTGAGACTCCTCTCCTTGGCTACTTTTGGATACACAAGTTGCATTTGGTTTGAAATTGCTTTCGACTATACCACATTTGTCCGCTTTCTTTATCCCAAATTACTGTTATAACAGGCAGTTGATAAGTTGGAAAAACATCTGTTCCAGTGTTCCCCTTGGGCAAAGATTGTCAAAAACCATTCCTCAAGATTCTGGGGCACGTCTAAACAATTTTTTATATATATGATTCTTAATACGACAAAGACTGACCTATCTTGGGAAAATATGTGGTGGTAGTGTGCCTTCAAACAGAGCACAACAAAATGGAGAGAGAAAAAGATAATCAAACAAGGGACTATTGAGCATGAGAACATGAAAGAGAGTGGCTGTCTCTAATGCAGTCAACAAATTAAAGCCATGGAAAAATTCAATTAAAGGGACAAGTAGTAAGGTTACTAAAGGATCATCATTAATTTATCATGCACATTATTAATTTGGGAATGTAGTTAAGTGAAATTCAATTTGTAAACCACCCTCAATAAATAAATGGCTAAAGACTTGAATAGACCATAAAAATCACTATTGGGAATGATTGTGTATCCGGTTTTCTGCTCAGAAATGATTTTTCATGATACTGTAAAATTCATGTTTAGTGCCTTCACTTCACTGTGGAAAAGGAAAAAAACAGGCTAAATTTTCTGTGATTCCTCCAAGAAGGGAGGGTTGGTTTCTTGTCAGAATTTTTTTTCCCCGCGGAACACGAACTTTTTGTACATCAATGGGACACATTTGTATAACACATTCTCCACGGACTAGTAAATAAAAAAAATAAAAAAAAAGGGTGAACTTCATCTTCCTTTATTTGGTGCAGCCGGACAGTTTTTCACAAGATCACAACATTGCTTTAATTTCTACAGTCGCTACATAAATTTATCCTACATGTAACTTAAATTTGCTTGTTATTTTGTATTTGATCTGGATTAATCATGGTCTGATTCTAGCCTAGCCCACGCACCAACCACAATGGGTTCACACACAGAAGATGGTGTAATACCGAAAATGTCTTTATTGAGTTATTTTTGCCCTTTTAAGATTTGTTAGATGTAGGGTTCAGATTAGTTTTACCTACAGTTATAGCTATATATAAAAGCTTTCTCTTAATTGGAAACCCAAATTCCACACAAAATCAAAATCAACAAGAATATGCTAAAACAAAGAGGTAAAAAACTAGAGTTCTTTTACCAAAAAGGTGCAAATATCTCTAAGAGACTTTAGTCCAAGGAGAAGACACCATTTTACAAAGGATAGAAAAAATTAACAAAAAAAAAAAAAAACAGTAAGCTAGGGATTGGCGTCACCCGTTTTTTTCTTTTTATGATAATCTTTAGGAATAAAAATCCTACATACATTAACAACCATTGGATCTATCATGTTGACTAATCATATCCATCAGATCTCCTATCTACCAACTAATCCTAGCCATCCACACCTAATTTAGAAGTAAAATGACTAAAATATCAACAATTTAAGTGAATTTTTGAAAATCTTGAAAAGGTTTACTGTTGAGTTTATCAAAATCTCAAATAAGTACTTTGGAATGGGCCTTTTGGGTCCCCTTCGCACAATCCATACGCTCCATAAACTCCTAGCATGTAACATAATATGATATAGCATGAATATCCTATGATATTCAAGGGATATCATAGGGGTTGTCCAAGATTCTGTGCGTATAGATTTTTTTTATTTTTCTTTATAAAAAAAAAAAAAGAAACCATCCTCTTTTGGGTTTACTGAAGAAACCACCCTAAGGGCCTGTTTGGGGGCTTTACTTGTAGAGTTGAGTGGAGTAAAGATTATTTTGAAGAAATAATAAAATATAAGTGAATAATGATGGTATTTTGTTTTCAGTTGTTTTTAGTTGACTTTTTTTATTGGAAAGTGGGGTTTTTTTGTCTTTTAGGACCCGTTTGGTAATTCACTTTTAAAATAAAGTGGAGTGAAGTGAAATGAAAAGAATGAATAAAATATGAGTGAGTTATGATGGTAATTTATTTTTAGTTGTTTGGGGTAGAATATTTTTGACTTTTTGTATAGGGAAATGGAGTTTTTTTGTCTTTTAGTAGTAAATGTAGTTGCTTTTTGACTTTTTTTGGAAAAAATGGAGGGAATTTTGGTAAAAAGTGATTTTGATGGGATGTTTAACTTGACTTGATTATATTAGTAAAATTACCAAACGGGCCCTAAAGTGAGTAAATGAGGTTACTTTTTTGAAAAAGTATGATGGAAAATTTAATGTAAAATGTTTTTGGTGGAATTTTTTTTATTGAGAATGATACTTCACCTTACTCGACTCTAAAAGTAAGGTGGCCCAAACAAGCCTAAACGAATAACGAATAACATCCCACCTAACAAGCCAAATATTGGACACGTGTTTAGCAGGACTCTTCCTTCCTTCATTCCATCATGATTATTAAACAAACTCGATCTCCCTTCCTTCCTTATGATCATTGGACTTCAACTTGCAGTGTGTGATTATTTTTTGCCTCTTACTTCCTTCCTTACTTCCCGTCCTTCCTTACTTCCCATCAATCCAATCACTAATCACAGTAAAATGGCCTCTGGGGAATCTCCATCTTCTTTGATAGTATCAGAAAGAAAGCGCGAGGAAGCGGAATTTCCACCGGGTTTTCGTTTCTGCCCATACGACAGGGAATTGATCCAGAATTATTTGAAGAACAAAAACGATGGCGTCTCATTGCATTTCCATATCCCAGTTGTCGACCTTTATAATTGTCATCCTGAAAGACTCCAAGGTCTACAAAAAGAGCTTTTTTTATTCTAGCTCTTGTTGCCAATATGATTTCTGTCGCTGGTGTTGGTAGCACGGCGATCATGAGTTAATTTTGTTTGAGATAATACAAACAAATGGATTGTGGATTGTCGTCTATGTGTATAGTAGGAACTAATTAGATCAATAGTTTATTTTTTTATATATTTCTGGGTACGAAACTTTTATCACTAGTAGGAACTATTCTTTTGTAGTTTTCTTTTTTGCTAATATGAGCCTTCTATCTAGTCATTAAGTGGTGTGGGTGGGTCTGTGTGTGTGTAGATGGCTTAGATCAATGGAAAGTGATGAAGCCAGCCCCACGTGAACCAACTGAAAATTGTTGAAAAAAATATAATCACCATTTGATCATTTTCTTTTATAACTTATTTGATTAATTTATGATCTCTGATTTTCTACTACTTGCAGTGGGAGACTTTAAATATGCTATTGATAATGAGAAGTATTGCTTTACTAAAAGAGAGCGCAAGAATCAAAGAGGATCAAAGGTAAAACGATCAATGGTTGAAGGTACTTGGAAAACTGCAAGCAAAGATATAGACATCACAGATGAAAAGAATAACAAGATAGGGTACCTTAAGAAATTCAAATTCTTCGAGGGAAAAGACAAGAAACCAACAAATTGGCTCATGCATGAATTCAGAGATCTTCATACGGTTTCAGCAACGGATCAGGCAACCACTTCAACTGAGAATTGGGTAATAAATCTTATTATTATTATTATTTTACTCGCTTGAGGTTGCAAAGCTTCTCATTTTGTTTTGTTATGTTTTTGGTATTAAGGTTTTTCAATGTTGAATCTCATATGAAAGGTTAACGACGTGGTAATGATATGAAACATGGTTAAAAAACACTGATACTTTCAATTGGAAGCTGATATAATTTTTTCCAGATTAATCATTATGTCCTCTATAAGTTCTATGAAAACAGGAAAAAAAAAAAATCCAACCAATTCCCATATATATATCCACCCTAAAATGGGTGTTGCTTGTAACGTCTTATCTTTTGTAAACTGATCAAGTCCTTCACTTTTTCAATATTGCAGACTAATCGTTATGTACTATGTAAGATTTATGAAAAAAGGCAAAAAAGTTCAACCGATTCTCCTACATTCACTAGTGTCATTGAAGAAGTCAGAGAAAGATCTATTCCTGAGAACAATCACATTGCATCTCAGCCGCAGCAAACCAGCTCTCTGTTGCTGAACATGATTCAGTTCCAAACCCAATCTGATGACAACAATATCCAACATCACTTGTCCACTGAAGTAGGCCTTCCTATTCACCCGGCCGATGGCACCTTCAATGAATTTTCTGTATCTCAGGAATTGCTTGATTGTAATGATAATGGAGCTGAAGGAAGCTCCATTCCTCAGAACACGTCCACTGCATCTCATCCACATCAAACCAGCTTATTGTTGCAGAACATGAATCAGTTTTGTAAGCAAGCTGATGAAAACAATATTCAAGATAACCCCTCCACTAAAGAAGGCCTTGCTATACACCGGGATGAGAATATTGGCAACATCCATGAATCTTTTTTATCTCAGGAATTGCTTGAAAATGATATTAATGATCCATTGAGATATTGGAATGAGCCCAGTGGAGAAGAAATGCAACAATTTTCCCTCAATACAGATACAATGTTTTCGGGTCCTTGGAGCTATTAGAGATGTACAATGGGACTTCGATAATAGTGCATGTGATATCTTTGGAAAGCATGCAGGCACCCGCGGGGGAAGACCTTACCAATCAGATAGACAACACCAAAATGCAGATTGATTTTGGATAGGAGAGCACATTCTAGAAGGACTCATCCCATGCCCAGCAGAATTTAGGTTTTATGGAATACACTACTGTAAGCATAGCTTAGAATTTTGAGTGTGGTTTTATGTAGAAGGTAAACTAGCTTTGTATGCAATCAGCAAGACTCTTGTGTCTCTTTAGTTTTAATAAATTCCCACTTAGGGAAAAACAACTAAAACCTATGGCCAAGACTGATCAGTAGACTCTCTTACTTTCCTATATGTTGAAGAAATTAACTGGGTATGTCAAGGACCCCGATAGTGCAAAAGAGAGGGAATCATTCCCAAGTGGAATTTGGAGCCCCATTTTCCATGGCTTCTGAAAGTTATGGAAACAGAAAACCCATATGGTGGCATTCTTTATGCATTTGGTGCATATAAGAAGGAAATAGACCTTAGATTGCCCAAAGTAGCTAACTGGTTATAGGTGCAACAATGGATTACTTAAATAATAATAACCTCAAATATTGCACACAGACTAAAAAGAGAGTTAGAATCCATGTTGGCCCTCTACGTATGCTCTTCTAGTTTTTCTCGTTTAGTAGGATCATGTAAAAGGTTGATAGGTAAGCTTTGTACAATTTTTACACTCCCAGTTTCTATATGGACAAGAGTAAAACTAATAGTAGAGTTTTTTAGGTTTTTTTTTTTTTTTTTTTTCCTTTGATGTTGGTTTCTTAACCACTTCTTACCATCTCATCCAACAAGAATATTCTTTGAAGCAGCGACCTTCATGGGTCAATAAATGGATTATGAAGTTGAGATGTGATGGTTAGGTGAGAGATGTGTCCCAATTCAATCAGCTTAAATCATGAAGATGTAGTTGTCATATGAATTTTTCTTTCAGATAGTATGTAGTTCCTTCTGCAAAATTACATTTACAATGAGTAACTAATTGCGAGGTCAAATCCCTATGGTTTGTTGCGAGATTGATATATGCCCTCAAAGCTTTCAAAATTAAAATAATAACCCAAGCCAGCAGCACAATTTTTATTTTTTATTTATTTATTTTTTGGACTAACGGAGGGTTCCCAACCCTTTGGGTTGAACTATTCTCTTCGAGTCCAGAAAGAAGGCAGGTAAAATCCTTGTAGCCCCTAGATGATAGCATAAGTGGACTCAACCTTCAGTTCCTGAAGGAAGGGGAACCAGGGGTCGATACCAAGACCTCTAGCTCCGGAAGAGGAAGGAACCATGGTCTTGACCACTCAGTCAACCCCTTGGAATAAGACAGCAGCACAATTGGAAAGTGTTCTTTGCAAGTACATGGTTGTCGTTCGAGTCATGTTACTAATAAAATTAAAGGACATTGAAGAAGGAAATACAACAAGTTCACAGAGATACTGGTTGAGATGCTGGATGACCTTTTAATTTGGAATGCTTGTGGTACGTCCATTCGTTCATGTGGGGCCCGATCATATTAGTGGCCCAGATCACCAAAGAATGGCCTCCCTGAAGATATTTGGTGTATTGCGATTCTGAACACTCTAATATCTTTAAATAATATAACTTTCAAACTACATTTACACCCAGTCGATATGTCCGAGTGGTTAAGGAGACAGACTCGAAATCTGTTGGGCTTTGCCTGCGCAGGTTCGAATCCTGCTGTCGACGAGTTTTTTTTTTTTTTCATTTTTATTTTTGTTAGCCCATTTTGTTTTTTTTTTTTTGGCGGGGGTTAACCCATTTAGTTATCAGGTCTAACCTGGTTGATTCCAACCTAGGTGGCTTGAATGTGTTTAACAAAATCCTAGGACAGACTTGTGCTGAGTTATTCAGCTTGATAAGCTCCAACTCAAGTTTCATGTCTGAAATGATGATGACGCTTAGTGTTTGGGCTCAGGACTGGGCAAATGGGCTTTGAGATAATGTTGGCCGAATCTGGCAACCATAGACCCAGACGCAGCCCGTTGACATGGATATGGATGCCTGAAGCTAGCTCTAAGCTCTTAGTCCAACCTAGAAGCCATAAAATGCAATTGGAATATAGTCTAATGAGTAATGACAGTTGGACCAGACCCAGCGTAGCCCAAACACGTGGACTTCACCAATGGGTCCTTGTCAAATATGTCTTCAAAATTGGTATCAGTCTTCAGGCTAGAAATTCAGACCCGTGTCGTGAAAACTGAAAATCATGAAAGGCACTTTTGTGTTGCGTATGTCAAGTCAGGATGTGCCATTTAGTTAGGCTTTAACCAAACAGAATATTTTCAAGGAAAAGTCCACTCCGCCCCTGGGGACGAATTCTGGCCCTGTTCCCCAGGGGACGACAACGGCCCTCCTGTGGGATTGGGCCAGAATTCGGTCCCCAGTCTGGCGGGATAGCACGGCTGTATTTTCAATGGCTCCATCGAAGAAAAAATAAAATCAATAAAGTCAGAATAATCTCTATTCTGTTAGATATTTTCTACTGGACCAATCTTTACCACACTTCTCTGTTTTCCAAAAAGAGTAGATCTTTACAAAAACTTTGCTTAGAAGTTAGCTCATTCCTTTTTCCATTTCATCCCTACCTTAAGGCAGGTGCAGGTTTTAGCCGCTCAAGCCCCTCCCCTCCCCTCCCCTCCCCTCCCCTCCATATTTATAATTATATAATCAATTTACATAATATATTTATTTAATACACGAATCCTCACGCACACACATGGACTTGTACGCAAAATGAATTATCCTCAATCAATCTCTGCCAACTTCTTTCCTTTTTTTTTTTTTTTTTTGAATAATACTTCTTTCAAATTTATTCTCAAGCATTTTCAAGAATACAGTTGCATCAAGTAGGATTGCAAACACCGATTCTCCAATTACCGGAAAGTTTTGATCCACAAAAAACTTGAGTCTGGAACCCATTTTAAGTTCCAATTCATAAACGGATCCGGAACCTAATTTAATTTCTGGTTGATAAATGGATCCGGCTCCAAGTAGATTCCGATTGATAAACGGATCCGGTTCCAGGTCCATATAGATTCCGACACGGGATCCGACAAATGAGTCTTTGATATTGCAGTTTGTACTTTAAAACCAACTTTTTTTGGGGCATTCTTATTTATAATACTGGATATTGTAGACTTGATGCACTGTGATAATTTGAATGATATGCTTATTTTTAAAAAAAATGAAAAATAAAGATAATAGAATTGATTTTGAAACTAGATTCGAGTTCTCTAGGTGGACCCGGATCTGGGTTTTCTTATCGAAACCGGGTTTGGAACCAAGAAAACAAAATCCGATTTAAAACCGGATCCAGAACCAGAACCATTATTTAAAAACGGGTCCGGGTTCGGATCCACTATGGATCCAATCCGGAACCGTCCCGTTTGCAACCCTAGTTGCAGGTTATCTATCATGTTTTTGATATCCCATGGGTTTTGTTTCGGCATTCAGATACAGGTTTATCCATTTAGAACTGATGATCTAAATGACATTTTGCAGATTAGGTACACTTACTAAGAGGATTCCATTCCATGGGTTTTCTTTAAAAGGAATAAATGAAAAACAGAACTCAAACCACTCGCCTAATCAGCTCATGGACAGGTCGGCCAAAAAAAATCAGGATATACCTTCGTTACAGAGCTACTTGGAAGTGATTCAACGACTGTAATTTGATTACAGCAACTAGTAACAAATTGTATTAAATTATATGATCAGTTTCTGTTACTATCAGATCTCATCTCAAAACCACATTCAGCTTACTTTGTACTGCTTCTCTAACATCCCACTGCATCCACAAAAGCAACGCAGAGGTTATTATTGTTGTTGTTGGTATTATTATTGCTATGATTTCTGGAGATAGGGCAGGGGGAAAGGGAATTCTAGAAACGACTACTGGGATAAAAGTGTTTTTCACCTGCAACTGGTTAATCTCCTCATCTGTGAGGGAACGCTCCATAGATCGGTATGTGATCCGGTAACAATGACTGGTCATTCCTTCTTTGTTGGTGAAATTATCAATCAAACTTACCTGTCAGGAAGCAAAGACAATTCAAAATGAAAGATTAAAGGCAAATACCAAAGAGTTTAAAATACATACCATGCTTTGAATAGAGAGATTAGGAATGTAATTATGTGACAAAGCATTCCACCAGCATTTAGAATTGACATTACAAACAGCACGTCTAGGTTTTTTTTTTTTAAGTTCTTTTTTTCAGATTCCAACTTTTCTTGAACTTTTGATATGAACCAATGTGAACTTTTCTTGAACTTATGAAACAAACAGGGATCACAAAAACGAGGTCGGAGGGTAAATGAGCTAATAACCCCCACTCAGAACAAAGAAAACCAGCAGATTACAAGGATATAGAGCAGATAAGAAATAAAACTACTGCGCAGCCCCTCTCTTAGCCAACACATCCACCTCTTCATTCGCAAAGCAAAGAATGAGCCTAAACTGCACCTCCAACAGAACCTTCTTAATTGAAAATTCTAAGTTGTTAACCATCTGAATTTTAACAAAATCTGCCATTTCTAGTGACTTCTTGAGAAATGAAAAATGGAAATAAAGTCCGGCTGAGATATTTCCTACCATTTTTATACCAACATTTTGTTGCATGATTCAAAAAAGAGAACTTCATTATCTCTGGGAATATTATGCCCATTAATTAACTATGATGCAAAGAGGATGGATGCAAAAAAAAAAATACTATTTTATGTAATACAAACAAGATTGAGTCCACAGGCATGGCTTCAATTCCCATGTCGGCTAGTTTTAGTGTGTATAAGGTGGGTACCCTGGTCACTCAATGCAAGTATGGTCAGAAGATCAAAAAGGCATACGAGCATGCTACATATAATGAGACATGGAGAATAGCTAAATCCAAACTGAAACAAAACTGGATTTACTGTTATGCTTTAGAAGATAACAAAAATTGCAAATAATAGATCTGAATAAATCTGCATATGTAGAGAAGCTCTATGTATTATATATTAGAGTGAAACTAATGAGCATCAGGATAATCCAACCAATTCCTCTAGACTGCCTAATTAGTCTGACCCATTGCTATGACAACATTGTCACAATCTTGTACTGTGACTTTATCAGAGGATAGTTACGGGGAGGGATTCAAAATGTTGGGATATGACAGGATATTGTCCAGAAAAACCCTCCAAAAATAAAATCATTAAAAAAAAAAGAAGCATATATATATATATATATAGATTTTGGGAAATCTCGCCAAAATGTCACAGTATTTCATTTCTGGTGATATTTTATCTTGTTCGCTTTTGCGCAAAAACTATCATGGTAATTTACAAATATCAGTGATATTTGAGACCAATTTCCAAAAATGAAAAATGGTGATATTTGTGACAGTGCATGATTAGTACTGTTGAAACAGTGGAACAAAATATCAGGCTGAAACAAGCCATAGAAAGCAAGTAAACTCTGTTGTTTTTAATATGTTGGAACTAATTTCATTTCTTTGAGAGAGCTGTAAACAAAATCTGGTTTTCGACTATTATCTCACAGAATCATGCATCATATACAAGATTTGAACCTTAAATCAACAGATAAAATGGGACACCAGATTTTCAATTTCTTTGCAAGACGTTAAAAGGCCAATTTCTTACAAATGTCTAGGTAAGTTAGTTCATTTCAAATCAAAATAACTTCTCTATGCCAAATCTAGAGCATTAGTTGCACAATTTGTATGAAATTTTTTTTTTTTTTTGGTTATTTCTCTCCACCATCTTACTAAGACTTATTAAGCTCTTGCGTATATGTCCAATGAAAATACCAGCCCAAAATCCCACTTGATAGCCGATCCCCATCACAACCAAAAAGCAAGTTCCTTTTCCAAACAACTCCTACATTTTGAGACAGCCCCAAACCCTACCACCAACCCACCCAAAACAAAAACGATAATGGAAAAACCTAAATCACATTGGCAATATCCTTCATCATTTCACCATTCAAAAAAACAATTAAAAAAATCCTTCATCATTCTCTCCCCGTCTATCTACTCCATTTGGCTCACAATCCCTATTTTGAATGACGCAATTTCTCTAGAGAAGCCTTATAGGAAAATCTTAGTTGCCGATAAGGTCTCCTTTAAAGTGCTCCTTTTTCCCCCAATTACAAGCATGTCTATTAAATCATTCGGTTAAGAAAAGAAGTGATAAAATATGATAGAAGTAGGGCTGTCAATCGTGTCGTGTTAATGAATTTGGGTTGTGGGTTAACGAATTCATGTTAGAATCACCTCAACCCATACACGACCCATTAAATAAACGGGTCCAAAAATCAAACATGAACACGACCCATTTATTTAACGGGTTACACGACACAACCTATTAACCTGTTAAATAATTTTGTCAATTTTGGACCATGTCAATTAACACACTCTTTTGCTAATGAAAGGAGAGTGAAGGAATTAGAAACGGATCTTTTATATGTGGGTTTTAGGATTTCACTTCAACCTTTTCAAACTTACCAAAATACCCCTCATGCATTTTATAATTTATGTCATTTATCATTTGGTGGATTGTATCGGGTTGTTAATGGGTTACTGATTTTATTCATTAACGACCTGCTAATTTAATGGATCCGACCCATTAACGACACGAATCCGTTAAAAGGCCACCCGAACCCGTTAATATTGTGTGGGTTCATGTTGTGTTAACAGGTCGTGTGGCATTTTGACAGCCCTAGATAGAAGGTGAGTGGAGTGTCAGGAAGAAGGGAGTCATTGTGCAATCTTCAAATGGCTCCAAGTCTTCAGAACCTTCACCAAATTAGACCCAAAGGATTCATTATTATTTGAGGGAGGATGGAATCATCACCGAGAGAGAGAGAGAGAGAGAGAGAGAGAGAGAGAGAGAGAGAGAGAGAGAGAGAGAGAGAGAGAGAGAGAGAGAGAGCAATATTCCTTTCCTTTTTTTTAGATTTCTCAACTGAGAAATTAATTTGAAAAGAAGATACCTATCTACTAGAAACAGGAAGTCCTAATATAACTGAACTTCAGAACAGAACTGGTCAATTAAGCAGATGCTAACTTCATTTACTTAAGTGAATGGAGCGGTGCCCTTATTTTGAATGTATCAGCTCTATTAACCTCATTTATGGGTTTTGGGCTCACAAGCTGCATTAATGAACAATCTACCGCACGAAGGGCCTGTTTGGCATCTTAGGATTCAGTTTCCACGACATCAATGCAGTCCTACAGCCATAGTAGTCAAATTCAGTTCCTTTCAGCTGAATTGGCCAAAACTATTTGGTCTGGTTAGTGTATCAAACCGAACAATCCCCCGTAATATTTGTTCCTGGAATTTAGACTTGTTCGGTCAAAATCTATATTTCAATTTTAGAAACATGGATCCAAAACATGCAAAATTCCCAATTCTGATGAGTCCCATGCAAATGCTTTTTATATTTAATTCCAACTTTATTTACAAAAATGTCTCATTGAGGCAAAAACTCAAGGTTTTTTTCTCTTGTCAATAGGGATGATTTTAGCTCCCACAAAATACCAAATATATATATATATAGTTTATACTTTATATTGCTAGGATTTAGTTTACTTGGGTCATGACCTACTTCTTTCTTTAAATATGTGTGCGCGCGCTTTCAAATTGTTAATATTTTTTAAATCAAAACTCCAAAATATTGGACCAGCTGAAATGTTTCATTCTGGAGTCAAACTGAAACAGCGTCCCAAACAAAATTGATAACTATGTCTACAGCTCTTCAATGTATTGAGGGTGGAAATATTAGTTAAAGGCTGACCCTGTTTCTCATGTTGTGGCTTTTTAATATCAGAGAAATCTGTTCAATCAGGTATCTGAACCAAACATGTTTTTAAGTGTGAAGGTGGGAATTCCAAGTCCTGGGAATGGAATCCCCAACAAACCAACCAGATCTAAGAAGAAAAATGAGCAGAAATAGCATATGGAGACATACCTCCTCGGCAAGATCACCAGCAATTCCTCTAACAACTTCACATAGATTGTTCTCTGTAAATGCATCACTGATCCAAAAACTCATATCTTTATAACAAGGAGGAAACTGCAAAAGCATGCGAAACCTGTCCTTAATGCAAAAAAATAACACAAACAAATGTATATAATTTGAACTTCTGAACAGCTAGTACTATCTATTGATGCTTGTTATATTCACCTAATATGCATAGATTACAGTCTCAAATAAATTCTAGCACTTAGTTTCACTGACAGTATTAATTATTTCATTTAGAAGGTAATAGTACTTTGCTATTTTGAATATATCCTAGTTATTTATCAGCAGCTGGATCTTCTAGATGCGGTAAACACATACAGGATCTGAGTAGATCACCTGGTAGTCCCTATCATACATTCATACCTGGACTAGTTCTAAAAAATCACAAATAAATATTCCTAAACTTTCATCTGGAAAAATAATTGATGGTTAAAAGGAAAAAAGCCAACCAAGTTCAGCCAACCGTCTATTTTGTTTCTAACAAATATTCTAACTGAAAAGTAAATATTGTCAGACCAGTGTAGGTTTTAGGAAATGGCCTATCGATGCTAGTTGCTACAGTACTGCAGGGTATACAACTCAGATTCTCATACACAGGTAACAATGTGAATCTAGGTTTCTTTTTCCAATCATCTTATAAGTAGAAACTACCCTTCTAGAAAATGCATATATCATTAAACCCCGTATCATCGATCATTGGATGAAGTTTAGTATTCATACCTTCGAGAATGGCTTAAACTTGACACCAAGCTGGCCTTCTGAGAACTGTACAAATGCATTAAATTCAGGTCCCATAAAAAAAGTTAAAATTCAAAAGTTATCAAAATAGCCTCCAAGCACGTGTTGGAAAATTATTAAAAAAAAAAAAAGAAAAAAAAAAAAGATTAAAGAACAAGCCCATCAATGCTAGTGAAGGTTATTTTATTTTCTTTTCTTTTCTAAGACAAGTAAATTTTATTCGTCAACCAAGAGGGCCTGAAGGCTGTAGGAAAATAAGTTTAAGTTTGTAGGATTGATTTGAAGTTCAAGAAATGAGCAGGGTCTCATGTGTAAATACCCAAAAGTCTTTATAAAATAAATGGGATGTACTGTCGTCTAGCCCTAACTACAATGACAGTATCTCTTCTTTCTCTCTTTCTTCTTCTTCTATTTATCTTTTTCCTTCTCTTTTCTTTACCATTAAATCTATCTGATAAGATCTAGAAAGACAACTTGGTATCAAAGCATCGGTTCAAGAACACGATCAAAGGAGAAGCAAGACTAGCAGGTCAGATCTAGTTAAAAAAAAAAAAAAAAAGCAGAGTTGTGAGGGTTTTGATTCCCAGTCGAACCAGTACCTAGGTTCGACTGGGTTGAACGACCTGATGGGTGTGGACGGCTGCTGAAGACAAATGATGTGACGCTCCTTGAGCGATTGCTGGTTGCTGTTGGAGCCGGCCTCTATATGGAGACTCTGGTCAATTGGATTTATGTGTCAAGTGGTGATTGGTAGTGGGGGTGACTTCATGTGATCCACAACCACAGTATTCAGTGCAGTATTGTGGTAATATTGATTTCTTCACTCTTACATTTCTGATTTTTGGTTCTAAGGTGCTGGTGTGTTAGATAAATCATCAATCTGAGGTATTATGGCGGGTAAAGATGATTCCAACTCTAAAGGGGACGGTTCCGATGGAACCCAAACTGTGCTCAACCCTGTTGGAAACATTAACCCAAATGCTCGGATTACAGTAGAGTTGTTTGATCGAAAGAATTACAAGGAATGGACATATTCAGCAAAGATGGCTATCGGTGGTGCAAAACGCCTAGGTTATATCAATGGTCGGATCAAGGAGCCATCTAAGGAGGACACAAAATATGAAGACTGGGAGTCTGAGAATATGCTTGTGATGAATTGGATTCTAAACTCTATGGAACCTCTGATCTCAAAGAGTTTTCGTTATTGCAAAACTGCATTTGAGTTATGGAATGCAATCGAGACAGTTTACTCTTAGAAAAGGAATCATGTAAGAATTTATCAATTAACTGGAGAGTTAGCTCAATTTAAACAAGGAGATAAATCTTTGGGTGACTACTATGCGATATTAAGAGGGATGTGGCATGAGCTTTGTCTATATCAACCTCTTAACCCCTGTTGTGCGAAAGAACAGGAAAAATATCTAGAAGTTCAGCATATTTATGATCTCCTTGGGGGGCTGAATCCAAAGGATGAGACTATATGGGCACATATTTTAAGTCAGGATCCTCTTCCATCAATTAAAACAGTGTTTGCACTCATACAGTGGGAGGAAGGTAGACGCATTGCAATGTCAGACTCTACTCCTTCGATCATTAATTCAGAAAGATCTGCACTTGCTATGACGAATCCTACAGGTAGAGGTGATGGTGGTCGTGGTAGAGGCCGTGGTGGTGGCATTAGGGGTGGAGGCCGCAGTGGACGTGCTCGTGGTGGTCCACCTGGTGTCGACCGCGATAAACTACATTGTACTCGTTGCTGGAGAACTCGTCATACTAAAGATACATGTTGGAATCTACATGGTCGGACTCCTTGGGTCAACACAGCATTTGCAGCTAAGATGTCAAGTGGCAACACTGATTCAACAAACACTATAAGAGGTAAGGGGGAGTTAAATGTCAATGATGAAATCCAAGCTTTGAGGCAGGAGTTTCAAGAAACATGCCAACGCCTACAAGCACTAGAAAGCAAAGGCACATCACACTCTGTAGATGTAGCATCTTATTCAGCTGTGGGTACATCACATATGGCAGCTGCAACAACATCGTCTACTCCATCATGGGTTATTGACTCAGGTGCTACTAATCATGTGATAGGTATACGTTTTGAGTTCACCTCATACACATCACTATCATCTCTTGAGACAGTTAAAGTTGCTAATGGTAACCATACTAGAGTCCTAGGAGAGGGGACAGTTGATGTGAACCATAATTTATCCCTCAAGTCTGTTTTACATGTTCCCCAGTTTTCGCATAATCTACTCTCTGTGAGTTCCATTGCTAAATCACATCAATGCAGTGTTACCTTTTATCCTTCATATTGTGTTTTTCAGGATCTGGAGACAGGGAGGACGATTGGTGGTGGCCGTGAGCATGGTGGTTTATATTTCCTTGACGTTCCTTTCAGAAATTTGGTTGCATTAGAGTCTATTAGCACTGCTGAGGCCACTTTAAAGTGGCATCGTCGTCTTGGTCATGCTCCAGTTAGAAGTATTAAGAATGTTTTTTCTCATTTAAATGTCAATAATGATGTTGTAGAAATAAATTGCGACACATGTCGCTTTGCCAAAAGTTGTAGAAACTCTTATCCAGTTAATAATAAAAATAAAATAGTGCTCCTTTTCCTTGGTCCATAGCGATGAGTGGTGTGCTCCTCTTGTTTCTATTAATGGCTATCGATATTTCATTTCCTTTATTGATGATGCCACTAGGTGCACTTGGGTGTTTTTGTTGAAATCTCGTGATGAAGTATTCTGCATATTTGAAACCTTTCATAAAATGGTAGCAACCAAATTCAATGTAAAAATTCAAACTCTTCAGTCTAACAATGGGGGTGAATATATGTCACACAAACTACAATCATATTTAATCCAAAATGGAATTGAATTTCAAACATCTTGTCCTTACACTCCATAACAGAATGGTGTTGCAGAACATAAAAACAGACATCTATTAGAAGTAACCCGTGCGTTACTATTAGAAATGAATGTTCCAAAAACGTATTGGTCTGATGGTGTTCTCACTGCAAGTTTTCTAATAAATCGTATGCCTTCACGTGTGTTAGACGGTAAGTGTCCCTTGCAAGTTCTTTATCCAGATGGTCCATTATTTCATCTCCCACCAAAAGTCTTTGGTTGTGTATGTTTTGTTCATGTTCCAAAACACCAGAGGGACAAGTTAGATCCTAGAGCTCTTAAGGGTATCTTTTTGGGGTATTCTAGTACTCAAAAGGGATATCAGTGTTATGTTCCGCAACAAGGTGAAAAGTACTTTGTTACCATGGATGTTACTTTCTTTGAAGATGTACCCTATTACTCATTAAAAGGGAAAAGATTATTGGAACCAAATAAACAGGGGGAGCCACCCACACTAGTTTAGGATGTTTCCCCGCCATCATATTCAAGTTCTTTCCTTCCAACTCCTCTTAGTCCTACAACAGTTCCTAGTGAGAGTCAGCACACAGATGCCCCAGTAAATACGCCACCTTTGAAAGTTTACTCCAGGAAGAGAACCAAATTTGAGCCGCCACCTACTCTCGGTACACTACCGTCTGAAGTCCCGAATTCAGAGACAGAAGCAGGCACTAAAATCTCTGATTGTTCAGGTACTCAAATTTCCAACCCATCTGAATTAGATCTTCCTATTGCATTAAGAAAAGGTAAACGTAAAAGATACCCATCCACTAGATACCCAATTCAAAATTATGTGTCAGACCACTTCCTTTCCCCTAAATATAAAGCCTTTGTGTTGCAGTTGTCCTCAAAACGCCTACCATGATCTGTCAGTGATGCCTTGAATAATCCAAAATGGAAGGCAGCTATGCTTGAAGAAATGACTGCTTTAGATAAGAATGGTACATGGGAAATTGTGGATCTTCCACATGGAAAGCAGGCAATAGGTTGTAAGTGGGTCTACACCATCAAATATAATCCAAATGGCTCCATTCAACGGTATAAGGCACGACTGATAGCAAAAGGCTTTACACAATCTTATGGAGTAGATTATTTTGAAACATTCTCGCCTGTTGCAAAGTTGAATTCGGTGAGGGTCATCCTCTCTATTGCAGCAAATTTCCAATGGCCACTGTATCAATTAGTTGTCAAAAATGCCTTTTTGCATGGCGATTTACAAGAAGAGGTGTACATGAAATTACCTTCAGGGTTTGTTCCTGATGGTCAAGCAAATAAGGTGTGTCGTTTGAAAAAAGCACTTTATGGTCTAAACCAATCTCCGAGGGCTTGGTTTGATAGATTTAGCCAAGTTTCTAGATGCCAGTCAAATCATACTTTATTTATCAAGAGGAGTGGTGAAAGTGTTACTATTCTTATTGTCTATGTAGATGATATTGTGCTGACAGGTAACAGTGAAAAAGAAATGCAGGTCCTTAAGGAGCATTTGAGCTTAGCATTTGAAATTAAAGACCTCGGAGAATTAAAATACTTTCTTGGCATAGAAGTTGCAAGGTCCAAGAAAGGTATTTTTGTAAGTCAAAGAAAATACACTTTGGATCTACTAGATGAAACTGGGATGATGGGTGTTAAGCCAAGTGACATGCCGATGGAGCAAAACCACAGGTTATGTTCGGATAGTGGAGAATTTCTGGATGATCCAGGAATGTATCAACGATTAGTGGGGAGATTGATATATCTAACAATTACCCGACCTAATATTGGGTTTGCTGTCAGTGTTGTGAGCCAATTCATGCATGCACCTCGCACAGAGCATCTAAAAGCAGTCTATCGAATATTGAAGTATTTGAAAAAGGCTCCAGGCCAAGCTATAATGTATTCGAAGCATGGAAATGTTGACATTGAAATTATTGAGATTTTCACTGACGCTGATTGGGCAGGCTCTCTGACAGATAGAAGATCCACACCTGGGTATTGTGCATTAGTTGGTGGAAACTTAGTCTCCTGGAAGAGTAAAAAACAAAGTGTTGTGGCTTTATCAAGTTCTGAAGCGGAATATCGTGCTATGGCTCGTGGCACATGCGAACTCTTATGGCTTAAAACACTGATGCAAGAGTTAGGATTCGTATGCAAGAAGCCAATGCTTCTTCATTGTGACAATAATTCTGTTAGCCATATTGCCACAAATCCTGTCTGTCATGAGAGGACAAAGCATATCGAGGTTGATTGTCATTTTATTCGAGAGAAAGTGACAAGACAAGAAGTAGTATTGATGCCCACACACATTGCCGATCAATTGGCAGATTTTCTTACAAAATCAATCACAAAAAAACAACTGACAAGCGTTTTTTCCAACCTTGGGATCGTAGATATCTACTCACCAGCTTGAGGGGGAGTGTAGGAAAATAAGTTTAAGTTTGTAGGATTGATTTGAAGTTCAAGAAATGAGCAGTGTCTCATGTGTAAATACCCAAAAGTCTTTATAAAATAAATGGGATGTAGTGTCGTCTAGCCCTAACTACAACGACCGTATCTCTTCTTTCTCTCTTTCTTCTTCTTCTATTTATCTTTTTCCTTCTCTTTTCTTTACCATTAAATGTATCTAATAAGATCTAGAAAGACAACTGCCTGAAGGCAATTACAAGCAACAGAAAACAACGAGGTGTAAAGGCTCGTAAGCCATGAGACACAACAAGCAACAGAAAGAGAAGACAAAGACCAAAAGCTTGGAGCTGCTCCTATACATGTCCATTTTTAGTAAAATTTCTCCTACTAACCAGGAAAACAATTGAATTACATACACTATTACAGTACTGAATGATCTTGTGTTATGGTGTTTGAGTTATTTTACCTGAGCATAATTTTCATGAATCAGGAAATGCCAATAATGGTAGTCTAAAATTAAAAGAAGGAACAATAGATGCAGAAAAGTAAGGCAAATTGCATTTCATCAACTATCTCAAGAAGAAGTACAAAGCCTCAAGTGCATATATATTTTTTTTAAAGTTTTTTTTTTTAAAGGATATATGTGTGTGTAGAGAGAGAGATGGATATATACCTGAGAAGTAAATCGCAGGTCATTAGACCAGAAAAGCCGAATATCTGGTATTTCAAATAGAACCATTGCAAGCCGCTCCAGTCCAAGACCAAAAGCCCATGCAACATTGTCCATTTTTCCATTTCTCTTCAATATTTCTTGCTCTGTCACTCCACAACCCAAAACTTCCAGCAATTTCCCCTGAAGCAGTGTTGGAAGAGCACTAATGATTTTTGACAATGCTAATAGTGCCCATGGAAAAAATCTCAAGGTGATAAATTCGAAATCAATAGTTATTGAGTTGCGCTATCTTCCTCTGGTTTGGATAGCATTTCACAATCAAGAAAGTCCATCCAACTCATGCAATGAAAACTAGAATAGAACTTAGCAATCTCAGTCAAAATTAGGCATATGATCAAATACAAGAAGCAAGGGTAAAATGTTGTGTTTATTTACCAAAATGTTGTGTTTGGCGCATGCTTATATTCTCCATGTGCTTACAATTTAGTATTTCAACACCAGCTACCATAAGTGGTTAACGATAGTATGTTATCATACTCGCAGCTATCAAACTCTAGATGCCATGTACAATGTTTTCATTTTTCACATCTAGATACTGTCTATGAATAGGGAAGCCATAGCTTTCAGACTCATAACCGGGACCCAGCTTGTTAAGCCATGGAATGGTCAACTCCACGACTTGGGAAATAAGGTCAATTTCTTCACTTAAAGAGTAGCAAAAATACTAAAAAGAATACAAAAACGAAGTGTCTGCAGATGTCGATTGGCTAGGAAGTTCGACTAGAAGGACTGAAGGAGATCTACCCCGGGCCATAGTAGGTTTCTAGAAAAAGAAAGAAACATATTGTAATTCTGTGGGGAGTATAATGTTTTGGTTCACGATGATGTGAAATCAAGTGGATCAAGTGTTGCAGGACTCTCTTTGCGGAGTTGGGATTTCCGGTAGAACTCCCAACGACATTGTAAGGTGACAACTAAGCAGTGTTGCACAATGCAAATGATCCCTGCTTTCATGAAGAGCACAAAACATATTGAAGCTAATTGCCATTTCATCAAAGAGAACTTGGCAACTATTTGCATTGCCCTTGATGTGTGAAGATCAATTGGTGGGCATGTTCCTTAAGACCATTGAGAGAAATCAGTTTTGTGTTCTTGTTAAATCAAGTATGATTGACATATATGCACCATCTATAGGGGGAGCATTAGAATATACATATTATATTTTGTCCTTTTGCAGTCTTGGAGGTAGACTTTTAGCATGCATTACATCAAGCTTTTTTTTTTAGTCATCAGCGATATATAACTATTTATAAAAGAGAAATTTTCAAAAAATTTCCATTTAAAAAACTCCCCTTTTTGCTCTCCCCTATTATTTTAGGTCATGGAGCCCATCTTGAGCCAATCCAATCTTTTCAACCAATGGCATTCCATGGTTGCCATGCATCATAGTGGGCCCCACTGGAAGGGGCTTTTTCTGCAAAAAAAAAAAAAAAATCCGCCTGGGAGTTTTCTAGTGCTCCTCTTTATAAAACGAAGGGGGGAGAGAGAGAGAGAGAGAGAGATTCTATAAAATGACCCTTTCAGAAGCAGCAAGTGTAGAAGAAACAAAGCGTATAAAAGTATAAACAACACAAAACTTAATGGCAGACCTGAAAATATATCTCTAGTTCAAAGGAAGGACTGGTAAATGGAAAATAGGTATCAACCCAGCGCATTTCCACAGCACCTGAAAATTTCAAAATTTTGGTTGAACAGTGCTTAAGAAAAATGTTGTGTCCAAATGAATAGTCACAATATTCAACACAAGATCTTTGATTTTAAGCAGCTGTTGAAAATAAATAGTTGCAAAAAGGATACCAAATAGGTGTTGTGCAAGGCCCTCGAGGGTCTTCTTTAAATTATTTGCAGCATAAGATGTGGCATCCATACCAGATGCCCTCCACTCATCTGGAGAGAAAACTCGAAACCCTTCCATCTACAGAAGTGGGTTAGAAATGCATCAGATAACAGTAGACTTAAATAAAACTATCTTAGATGGAAAAAATGCATAAAATAGAGAATATAGAAACCTGATGGAATACGGGGTAATGAGTTGAATCAATTGAATCTCTGCGATAAACATCACCAGTTACAAGGAAATGAGTGTATCCTTTCCTCAACAACTCAGCCTGATGAGCACTTGTATGGCACCTCAAAACAGTTTGAGCATCAATATAATATGTATCATTATAACTCCGGCTTACATGATCAGCAGGAACCAATACATCATCAAAATTCTGCAAGAAGTGGACTTACTGTCACAAGAATGAACACACCACTGTAGGCTGTAAGAACCATCACAGAGAAATAGTCAAAAGTTCATTCAGAAAGAAAACTGTCATTGTCAAAAGTCAAAAGAGACCTAAGCGTGAGAGATGGGTTCATATCCAGCACATTTAAGGGCATGCTTACGCTGGTTTAGAATGTATATGGGATTGTGGTCCTTGATAGGTTATTTTGGTTTGATATTGATCATACAATTTCTAAAATCTACTAGAGCTAAGATATCGGCAAAAGATAAGATAGGAGGTGAGGTCCAAGGATCCATAGTCTATGCAGAACCATAATTGTGTAAACAAGTTCAGAACAAGAGATTTATCGGGTTTCCAGTAGTTGACTCATCCCATGAAAACTTTTGCTTGTAATAGATGTTAATTCTGGTACAAATACAAACATGTGCCATACAGCCCTAGCTATTCTGTTTTTCATTTTTTATTTTTTATGAGAAAGAAGCCAGTTACTGTTACATGCATAACTTGCTAAAGAAGAAGTGTGACTCGACAAGAAAATTTCTTTATCATACTGATAAAGCTGCCAAAAAAAAAAAAAAAAAGAATTTATCACTTTGAAGGTGTATTTGACTACTACAAGTTTCAATTCTTCCATAAATTTACCAAATCTGCATGACACTATTTCAAGTTTCAATTCTTCCATAAATTTACCAAATCTGCATGACACTATTGAATTAACATTATTTCATCTTCACATTATATCAGACAACGTTACATCAAGTAAGTAGAACAGACAACAAGAAATTCATGTCCATTGTTTCAGATTCCAAGTAGCCCGAACTATTGTATATGAGAATAGAGGACATGGAAGCTCCATATCAAGAAATGACTGCAGCACACAAAAATATCACACACAAACACAGAGGGGAGGGGCGGAGATTTAGATGACATGTAGTCCCTTTTTATCGTGACTACCATCTGATATGACCGAAGGTCACTCAAGTAATTTACACTTGTACAGTCTTCAGTGTCAGTCAGAGGATTCCCTTTCTTGATCAAATTTATTTGCAGTGTCGTAAACAAAGCATAGCGAATTCAGCAGCTCACTCAAAAACATGAGGAGACAATGGTCTAAGTAGCCTACTATTGGAAAAACGTTTCGCTATGTGACTCAATTCAAGTAGGGTTCTTTAATTATGGCAGATAGAAAAGGATAGAAAAGGATGTGTTAACAAATAACTCTTAGTCACTTGTGAGGTATTCAGATAGAAGGTACTCAGTTCAGAATCCAATAGAAAGATGGGTTTTTTTTTCCATGTCACCTAGACGCAGTAGTTTGACAGTTCTGATTGAGCTTAACAGCAGCGTTTAAGTACCTCAAAAGTGCTGTAAAGCCCTTTTAGGAACAAAGACACACACACACACCCTTGGTTGAAACATACCCAAGTCGAAAGTGAGTAGCTCTTGAACCTAGCACTATCAGTCATATGATAGTTTGGAGTCGCATGTACTCAAATCTATTGGCACATGTTTAGTGAAAAACAGTTAAACATCATATTCCCCCCAATGTGTCCAATTCAAAAAGTACATATATTTATCATCACAAAAGGCATGCTGAATACAAAACCATGGTCATGTTCAGCTAAAATTCCCACAAATGAGAAACAATAATTGTAATACAAACTTCACCATACCGCCTTCACTGAAACAATTGGACAAAGATCATCGAATTTCAAGAAGCTGTTGGGGTAATTTGTATCGAAATAGTCATAGATGGCATTCTTTAAAATCCCAATTGGGTGATGATCTCTCCGATGAAGCTGCAATCCCAGTTTGGGAAATATCGAATCGGGAACGTTGTTCGCGGGGTCACTCTCCCTCACCACATCTGCAACAACAATAAAAAAACAACTCAACAACTGAAAACCCATCACCCAACTTCTACACCAAGCATAAATAATCGGGAAAAAATAGGATAAAAAGGGACCCCCAACAAAAGTTTTGCAATTTGGGGATGTGGGTAGTTACCATCTTTGTTCATTTTGACGCCGCCAATATCAAGCAATGAGACTATGGGGTGTTTTGATTTGTGGGGGTGTTTAGTTGCAGAGAGAGAAGCAGAGGTGGAGTAGAAAGAAAAGGGGAGAGATGGTGACGTTTTGAGAGGATGTGGAGAGGGTTTGATGAAGGTGTGGTGGGTTATCGACATTGCTGCGAATACATGTCTGGGGAGGGAGGATTTGCATAAACCATAGCGAGTTACGGCCATTGATGAATGGCGAAGGCCTTACAGATTGAAAGGCCGCGAGCGAAAGAAAGAAAGAGGAGCCTGTAGATTGTGGAAGCTCTTCGGATGGGGAGTCCACTCCTTACCTCATTTTGCTGTTCGCTTGTAGAATAGCCGCCAGCAGGTAGGCCATGGTTTTGGAAATGCTTGAACAAGATCCTGAACCGTTCTTTTTTTTTTTTTTTGTGATTGACCGCACATGGGAGTGGGCCCTTAAATGCTCAAATCCAATCACTTGAATTTTTTGAGTCCGACATCCGAATCCTACTGGGTTTTATTAGTGTACCAATTACGGTCACAGGTAGCTGGAGAAGAGCCGTCTCTGATGACATGGTGGGCTGTAATTAGTCCGGGCCACTTACGATCAACATGCGGTAATCCTCATATGATGTGGATTCCCACGTCAGGAGTGAAACTTCAAACTGGAGACCACTATTTCGAAGTCCTGAGTCACTCAAAATTAGCACACTCCTTTGGTCTCCTGAACTTTTACCCCAATTTGAGTCATTCCAATGGCAAGATTGAAGATATGAATAAAAATATGATTATTACTAAATGTGTAAAAAAAAATTGAAAAACCGTCTAACCAAATCAAATCGTGGTTAATAACCGTATTTCACGGTTCGGTTATTGTTACGGTTAATGAAATAAAAAAACCGCAAGATTCGGTTCAATTACGCTTTTCCGTAATAATTCATGGTTATTAACCGAACCGAATCGTATCATGCGGTTCTATTAACCATATCGTTTACAAATAAAAAAAAAATAAGGGAGTTGAATGAAATATTTCTTACCTTATTTAATTGCTCATTATGTGTCATTTTTACCTTCAATCATTCACATATATCCTCTTATGTGAGGAAGGCATTCCACGGTTATTAGCCATAACCGAACCGTTTAATACAGTTAACCGCGGTTACGGTTTTTAACGGTTTTTGTAAATACGATTACGGTTATGGTTTTTAAATACATAAAACCGCTGTTACGGTTCGGTTAATGGTTTTCCCAAATTAACCGGTTAACCGAACTGTTACACCCATAATCATTACAATCTATTCAAATTAACTGTATGTAATAATTGCATCATTTTATTATAATAAGGTCATTGCTTTTGTGGAATGAAAAAAAGTCTCAGAAATAGTCTGGGTACCATTGGCAACAATGCACTTGTCAAATATTAGGTGTGTCTTTAGCTCTTGCCAGCTTTGAAGTGTGAGAAATTCCAAACTAGGATGCACAGATGCGGCATGTATACGGTAAAGATACGGCATGTATGCGGTAAGGACACGGATTTTATACATAAGAAGTGAAGTATCATATACGATACGACACGATACCTTACCCATTTTGAAGCATCCGTACATCATAGATTCCAAACACACCCACGGTACTTGCCGAGCCAACTCACATTTCGAGCCCACCCATAAAAAATTACCAAGATATCTCCCGCTCCTTCTCCTTCTCCATCTTCCTCATTTCCGTCCGCTCATTGAGAAATTCTTCATCATTTCCGATCGTCCAAACATTTCATCCAAACTCTTCGTCGCCAGCTCATCTTCTTCTCTTCTTCATCATCGGCTCTCCTTTGGCATATAAATCGAAGTCTCCTCCAAAGGCACGTCTTCGTCTTCAACTTCTTCTATTCTATCTTCCCCTTTGTTAATTTTTTTTTTCAATCAAATAAACATGTAATATATGCAAATGGAATGGAGTGTGGCCTGTCAATGGGACGGGTTGAAACGGGTAGAAAGCCTGGCCCGGCCAGTCCCCGGCCCGAAAATACAGGGCTTTATAAAAAAATTTGAGCTCAGTGGGTTGGGCTTGGCTAATAATTTTAAAGCCCGGTCAAAATGGGACTGGGACTGGGCAGAGGATGCCCAGCCCGTTCAGGCCCGGCTTGGCCCGCTTCAAGTTAATTTTGATAAAAAAAAATATATTACATAAACTGTCCCTCACTAACAGTAAAAAAATGACTAGTTAGGAGGGATATTCTTATAACTGTGCCCTTCATCAGTCCATCTCTTTTATAAGACGTTGCAAGCCCTAAAAACATCCCACACTCAATCGCTCTTCTGCCTCTTCTGCTCTCTGTCTCTTCTGGCCAAGATTGGTTTAGTCATGACCCAACTGGTGATGGTGATTTAGATAATGATGGGAATGCACTAATTGATGTTTTAGACATATTAAAAGAAAATTAATTTATGTTGATTTCGTTTTTATATTACTTGACCCATATAGGATACTCATTCTCATTCATTTTATTGATTTTCTGATTTTCTACTTTAAAATAAAAAGGTTTTTAGCTGATGCTACATTACTTTAACTTGACTCATATAGGATACTTATTCTCATTCATTTCTATTGATTTTCTACTTTTACCGGAAAAAAAAAGGTTTTAATCATTCCTACATTACTTGACCCATATAGCATATAGTATACTCATTCATTTCTATTGATTTTCTGATTTTCTACTGTCACTAGCAAAAAAAAAAGTTTTTAACTCCGCCATGTTGCTTGTTGCATTGCATTGCCGGTCCCAAGCCTGGAAAAAAGATGAGGGTTTAAAGTCAGGTTCACACCGGGTGTCTGGTGACAGTAGGAATAATTAGATAATGTTTTGCTTATCTCCATGATCGGGCTAAGCCCAGCCCGGCCCTGTCCCAGCCCGGGCCCGTACGGGACGGGATTAGATGTAAGCCCGTTCAATTTAGGGCCGGGATTGGACAACACCTGACAGGCCCGTCCTACTTTCGGGACGGGATTGGACAACCCAAGCCCAAGCCCAGCCCGTCCCATTGACAGACCTAAGTGTGTGTTGCAATTGGAAAGGAAACATAGTTGGATTAGGTGGGATGGGAGAGAGGAGAAGCTTTACTGACTGCAACAACAAAAAATAAAATAAAATGGTTCGTATTATATACGGAAACGCTAATCCGTGCACATAAATGAAGTCAAAGGTACAGTCGAAATTTCACGTATAAGTATTTTGGTAATAAAAATATTTTTAATGTGAGTGTGCTCAATGAAACCAACGGTGCATTTAAAACTTCTCGCATGGCAACTGGTAAGTGATACCCCATGGCTTAGAACTATTATATTTTAATTAATTTAATTTTGATTTTGGAATGGTGATAAAATTCATGTAAAATCAAACAAATTTATTAGATGTAATAGGTTTATAATTATTATATTTTCATTATTTTAATTTTGATGGAGTATTTAGTGGCAGCTTCAACAGGTGATAAAATGAAAAAAAAAGTTATTTAAAATAGTTATGAGGTATTAAGTATTAACACAAACCAGCCCACTTGTGTGTGACTGTGAGTCGCTAGGGCATTTTTATCTGTCATTCGAACATTTCTTCAGGATTCTTGCCGCCTCCCTCCCTCCAACCGCAAATTTTTTTTTTTCTCTCACGGGAGGAGTCGTTTCAACCGTGCAGAAACTCCGTCTCTCTCCTTCTCCGCCTCTCAAATCGCTTCAAATGTCTCAGTCAATGGAGAAAGTGATCGCACGCGCAGACAAAGAGGTAGCTTCTTTCGCTTCTTTCTCTGTTCCCTCTTCAAATTCAAAAGCCCATCAATCTCACTTATCTAAACCCTAAACCCCTTTTCAATTGTGCTACAACTCTTGGTAAGTCCTTGTGAGCAGGTAAAATTTGTGATTTGGCTCATGAAGGCGCTTTTCAGATGTTGAGATCATCCATACTAAAACTTGTTCAGATTAGAGTTTTTTCTTATCTTGAAAGAAAGCCCTTAAGCTATGGTGGTGTATCAGTTTCAATTCTTAAAATCGAATCTTTTAATGTGGTTAGATTCTTGCTGAGGTTGTGCGGTTTGCCCAAAAGCAAGGAATGAAGGGTACTAAAGGAGGTTGGAAAGAATTTTTGGATCATCGTGATAAGAAGTTTGGTTCTAATTTAAGCGATCCTGGAAAGCGGTCAATTGATATCTTGGCTGCTTTTTTGAGGACTTTCGCAGAAGAAGAAGATATAAAGGTAACTAACTAGCACAAAGTGGGAGATCTAGCTTGAATCAGATTTCGTTTCGTTTTTCCTAATATCAGTGTAATGAACATTCTTTCTTTGCTTGCAGTTTCTGGGGAAAGTAGCAAGATCTTGCGTGGATCGTAAAGCGCTCATACAACGAACCAGGAACTCTCTAGATGTTGAATATCCCGAACAAGTATGAATTTGAAACATATGTTGTAATTATCATGATTTAGTTCTGGTGTATGGTATCCATTTGCACAACAAAGGCTTGTTTTCTGCTCATGTGCTTGTCCAGTGGGTATTTGTGCTACTTATATCTTTGTTGTTTGCATTAAAATTATTCATGTTTATTAGAGAATCTTTGGAAGCATTGGAAGACTAAATTATAAGATTGATTTGCCGAGGTTTTAAGAAGCATTAGAAGATCACAATTGTTTTTATTTAATGTCGAGACAAATTATTTAAATTGAAACTTTTTATGTTAAATTTGGGAACTACAGGTGTTAGATCACCTTTAATTGATTTTTTTAATGTTAAAACTCCTCTTATATTTCACCATCCTTTTGTTTTGCTTTTCTTTGCACTTCACAGTTTATTTTACTGGTTAGTTTTTTTTTTTTCCTTTGATGTTAAAGCTCAAGTTATTAAGTCAATGGAAATACCCTGCACTAATAATTACAAATTCAACCAACCATTGCAATGAGATTTTTTTTTAATAAAAAAAATATGGTCTGATTTAGCTTCCGAATTCTATTTTGTTTGTTTCCAGCACTTCTTTATGCTAAATTAAGTTCATAGGACTTTTAACTTTTCATATTTTTTCAGCAAGTACAACGTATGGAAGAGCCGTTTAAATCAACTTATGGCAAGGTTAAATTCAAGAGCTGGCTTATTGATGCAGACTTTAGTGTTAGGGCTAGCATAGAAGTGCCGAAGCACATGTCCGTAGACATTATATGACATCTCCACAGAGACAATAACAAGTGGACGCACCTCTGAGGGATAAGTCCAACTCAAATTCTATTAATCATAAGTCTAAGATTTCCATCTCTACAATGCCATATATATAATAAAAGAAAACTTAGGCTCCAAGACTCCTAAGTCCCAACTAATCTAGGAAAGCAATATTTGGAAACTATCTAATTACAACTCTTAAGCAAAAATTAGAAACTGATAACAATAAAAAATTAAAAATATCTAAACTTTCTTGGTCCCACATGTGGACCACAATTCTCTTTCTAATTAGATATTGGTGATATTGCATCACCTATTTTGCAGTAATGCATGCTTCAACTAAGCCTTCATCTTTCTTTACTTTTCACATGGGCCATAGAGTCGTCATCATCATCATCAAAGCCTTATCCCATAGAGTATCTTCTAAATTCTCATAGGCCGTGTCTAGCTCATAAGAGTAACTATCTGCCTACCTCCTGCTAGGTGACTCATGGACGAAAAGAAACCAACTTTGTACTGGATCTCATCCTAATTCCTATCTCCTGTTAGGTGACTCATGGGGGAAGAAAACTTTGTATGAAGAATTTATAGATGAATGCCTTGCCTGCCACTAGGTGTTATTATTTAATACATCATTATTTTCCAGCTAGAAAGCTTCATTTTATGGAGTACAGATGTCTTAGTGGAAAATTGCCTTACCGTGTCACCTTTTGTAACATCTGTAGACCTAGACGCAGCATCATCACAAAAAGTAGTAAATGCGATAAATTGACTCATGCGGATCACATTTGTTGACATGCTATAACCTCTATTTTAAGGGGGTCCTTTGCATTTTATGCATTGGATATCAAAATGAAATTTACACATTTAAAATTTGATATTTAATATGTAAAAGTTACACGTGAAACACGATACCATGGTTGTTTTTAAGCGCCATTTTTACAAGTAAACATTGAGCGGTTTAAATTACATATATAAAATCTCCACATATCTTAAAATGTATGATGTTTAAGATGTTTAAGACATGAAACTACACAAGGGGTCCTTTGTATTTTATGCAATAGATATCAAAATGAAATTTACATATTTAAAATTTGATATTTCATATGTAAAAGTTACACGTGAAACACAATACCATGGTTGTTTTTAAGTGCCATTTTTACAAGTAAACATTGAGCGGTTTAGATTACATATATAAAATCTCCACATATCTTAAAATGTATGATGTTTAAGATGTTTAAGATTTAAGACATAAAACTACACTTTTTGGGGTTTAATGTGTCAATAATAAATTTGAACAGTTTGGATTAAAAACTTGGGGCCCACAAAAGTTGCAAAAAATAGAAGATAGTGAAGGGATTTTATACCGGATCCTATCCCAAGCGTTCACTGTATTGGTGTCTTCTTAACCAAGTAGGTGTGTAATTGTTTCACACCTTTTCAAGTGTGAATTTTTTTTTTTTTTTTTCATATGAAGCCGCCCTCATTTACACACCATTTTCATACCTCATTTTTGCATGTGATTGTTGATGAGTGCAAATAAACATGCGTGTGTAAATGTTACATGGTAGCATTTATATATGTAAATGGTTGTGAACAAATGAACCCTAATTATAAAATGGAATAATGAATAGTTATAAAAAAAATGGAATATTGAATAGTATTTCCTAATTCCCATTGTTTCAAATCTTTCTTATTTTCATTGTGCCTTCCAATGAATCAATCTTTGTTTTTGTGCTATTTTTAATCTGGCTATGGGGTATCAACTACCAGGCAGTCTTTCTAAATTGTTGTGGCACATATCTACAAATGTCCCCTGCTGAACTGGCCATAAATTCAACTGTCTGAAGGGGTGTTACTATTGACAAAAAATTCCAATGAATCAATCTTTTTTTTTGTTTTTGTTTTTGTGCTATTTTTAATCTGGCTATGGGGTATCAACTACCAGGCAGTCTTTCTAGATTGTTGTGGCACATATCTACAAATCTCCCCTACTGAACTGGCCGTAAATCCAACTGTCTGAAGGGGTGTTACTATTGACAAAAAATTCCAATGAATCAATCTGTTTTTTTTGTTTTTGTGCTATTTTAAATCTGGCTAGGGGTTATCAACTACCAGGCAGTCTTTCTAGATTGTTGTGGCATGTATCTACAAATCTCCCCTGCTGAACTGGCCGTAAATCCAACTGTCTAAAGGGGTGTTACTATTGACAAAAAATTTCTAATATGAATGATTTAAGCATTTCTCTTGAATATATGATGACCATGTTGACTTCTACTGTGGCAGCACAGAGGCTGGTCCGTTTAACTATCGAACACCCTCAATTCGTGCAACATTACTCCTTCCCAGCGTTTGATAAGGTATTGTGTTCCTATTTTTCTTATTATGCTTTTATTTTGATTTATGTTGTCACGTATTACCTTGGACTAATAGTAATCTTGACAGATTATTATTGTCATGTAATGACTTGGACTAATAATTTATTCTCAGGATAGATCAGAATGGAAAAACATAATTTCATGTAGCTGACCCCAACATAGTTGGGACAAGGCTTTGATGATGATGATGATGTAATGACTTGTTTTTTAAAAAAAAATTTCTTCTTTTTTTGCATGTCTATATGATGCAAGCATTCTTATGTGAACTGTGAACAAAAGATGGTTCAGCCTAATTCCAAGCTACTGGGTTGGTTTACACTGACTTAGCCTGACCTAGATACTCAACCACCCAGACCCAAACTGAAGTGTTCTGAAAATCCTCGACACTAAGTTTCATCGACTTCTAGAAAATCTGTTAGCTTCTAATTCCCTGATAGTCAAAACTTGGCTTTGTCAATCAGCCAGCCAATGTACGGAAAAAGTGCCACAGTTATCAGAATAATAGGCAGAAGATCCTGAAACTGTTGAGGGTATGCAGAAAACATATCCTCATCTTGTGTAATTTTTCGGTTGGTCATGTGGTCCTCATCAAAAGCTAGAGCAGTAGCCAATGAACAACCACAGGTAACATGACCCCTTATGATTAAATATTTTTAATTTAAACACAAGAAGGAACTGGATGCTTGCTGTCTTCTAATAGTCCAAATACAGTTACCTACAGATTATATATGCTCTTAGATATTTGAGTCACAGATGGAACTTCAAATTCAGCATTTACTGTTGATCGGCTGTGATTTGGCACTAAGTGAATGATCAAAACAGTTTTCTTCAGCATTATTTTGGTAATGCAAGCAAGGGACCAGTAAGCTCATGATTCAAGCGGCTGAATAGTGGACCAGATCTCTATATGGCTCTGACAATGCACCTTGCAACTGTTCAATGTGCTATTGTTGCCTTTCAAACGACTAAATCTGAAGAATTCTGTAAAAGCAATTTCTTGCTCAGAACCCCATTAACATTGCGACATCCTTTAGTGGAATGTAGTATTATGATTCATTGTCATGTTTTGTAGGATTCTTCTAATCCGGCTTGTTGGTTTTCTTCCTATCCATGATGACACTTCTTCGTTTTAACTATTTCTAACTCAGTGTCCGATCTGATATCTTTTATTGCTTTGAAATTGCTTAAATTTTGTAATAGGAGTGGATGGTTACAAACCTAGGAAAAGTTTCAAAGGCAACGAAGTCAACTAAAATGATCGCTATTGATTGTGAGATGGTTCTTTGCGAAGATGGTACTGAAGCAGTAGTGAAAGTATGTGCTGTGGATAATAATTTAGAGGTAGTTCTTGCTGCATTTTTTTAATATATGCGGAAGTGCTTTGAATATGTGTGCCCAGCGGTCCGAAGACACGACTGTTTTGGTATCTGCTGACTATTTAAATTTTATTCATTGTTATGTGTTATTGGAGTGGACTTTCAGGTTATAATCGATAATCTTGTCAAACCCAATAAAGCTATTGTTGACTTCAGGACTGAGATCACCGGAATCTCTGCTAAAGATTTGGAAGGGATTACTTGTTCTTTGACAGATATACAGGTATGCATTCCTCCTGGGTATTATTGTCTTCTTTTGGAAAATTATTGGTCTCTCTTTTACTTTATTGACCTTTACTGGTTTGAGCATTTTGCAGAAATCTTTGAAGAAGCTATTATCACATGGGACCATCTTAGTTGGCCATAGTTTGCATAATGATCTACAAGGTACACTGATGCCCTTACATTTACATCAACTAGTGACTTATATGAAGTCAATATGAAAGTTCCTATTATTATTATTATTATTATTATTATTATTATTGATGCCCTTACATTTACATCAACTAGTGACTTATATGAAGTCAATATGAAAGTTCCTATTATTATTATTATTATTATTATAAATATTGTAATTATTATTAGCAGAGTGCAGGACCTGGCAATTATGAACTGTGCCAATCTGTTGGATTAAATCCTGATGGTCAAATCCCAAGCCTAAGCTTGAAATATTTCATGGATTCTGCTCCCATGATCAAGCATGACATTTATCCACCACCATGAGGAGAAAATTTCATTTTTTATTGAGAATGTGCACGAGTCTGGAATGGTGGGAGTGAGAAACCATATGTAGCATGGGGTGGTGAGTGGTGACCACAGCCCTAAATTCCTAGGGAAGGCCGTTGGCCTATCCTTTGGGTCTTCCTAATGGCATTAGCCCAATTGGGTTTTAGGGCCTGTGACCTATGGGCCCCTGAGGTCCACGACTCCATAGGTCTGACCAGCATCACTTAAACTGACCTTCTGTGCTTACTAGAATTTCTTTGATGTTACTTTATTTCTGCCGTTTTATTTCTTCTACTTGTTCTTCTTCCTGGTTTTCTACAGCACTTAAAGTAGATCATGCAAGAGTCATAGACACACAGCTAATCTTCAAATATCAGGATGCGATTCATGCTAGACCCTCCTTGAATAATCTTTGTAAGGTGAGATCTGAAAGTAATTTCTCTCCTCCCCCCCCCCCCCCCCCCACCAATTCTTCCTTCCCTCCCAATCCCTTTTTTTTAAATTATTATTATTAACAGAAGACTTCATTTATAAAAGAGAATAGAGTAAGGCTTCACAAAAGGCAACAAAGTTATAAAAGCATTATACCAAACCACCACTCTATTATAAAGAGGAAACAACAAATGGATAAGATCTATCCACCCCTTGCTTTGCCAAGGAATTATGTGACTTTCCTATAGTGGATCTTTGATTTCCAAGGGAAAATAAATGGACTGGAGCCCACTGTATCAGACAAAAGGAACCCAATCTAATGATTTGACCATCCAAACCTAGTTTTAAAAAATAAACAGCACCCCACATTCTGGAAGCATTGGTGTTTCTTCGGTGGTAACAGGAAGACCTAAAAGCCTCATACATACCATGATGATCACGAATAAGAGTACTTATAAGTGCTTTCTAATCTCTTCTCGCAGCGCTCCTATCAAAATTTAATTTAACTTGCCATGCTATCATATGATTGCACGACATAACTTCGGATCACCATCATTCTAGCACCTGAAGGCCCATTGATGGATTTGTATCTACCGCTAGAATTTGTCAAATCTGATCCTTTATAGAGATCAAATCTTAAAATTTCCATGGGAACTGAACATCTGATACCAACACCTGTTTGTGTTGTAGGTTTTTTATTCTTTTTGAGTCTTGCTAGTCTGATGAAAGGTACAGAAGTTTGTTTTGACTGGTGGCATATTAATCATCCCTACTACTGGCACCCAATTCAAGAGGGCTTTGTTACTTTGCCATCTATCAAAAATTGACTCCACCGGAGTTTGTTAACCTCACACTAGCTTTTCTTTGTTTTTATATCTACCAAGGATAATTTAGTCTCTCTGTTCCATTTATATTCCCTTTGTCATGTAAAATTGGGTCTAAGATGGCAAGAGCCTGCCGCACATTTTGAAGGTGCTTAATGTCACAACCACAAGGTTGTGGGTTACCAATACAAAACGGGTTTGAGATAAGTCATATTTTACTTTGTGAGATTACTGCCAAGGTTTTAGGTAGAACTAACCAAAAGTCCTTCACTTATGATGAGTATTCTGGATGAGTAATATGGTGATGATTGTCCCCAAGATTTTTATAACTGTTCTCCAATGCTGCTAAATCTTGTAATGACACCATATTCATTTAACACTCATCTTTGAAGTCGATCCTGTTAGATTAGTTATTTTAACAACCATAATAATCAATTGCATCACATGATTGAAGGGCACTAGAAAGCATGTGCCAGTGTCAACTGCCAAGTTGAGTGGCTTGGTCAGTGCAGTGCTGCTGTGATTTTGTCTTGACTCTTGAGCATAACATCTTTTTCTATGGCCAAAACACGCACAATTTTAATAATATATTTCCCATTTTCACTTCTTGAAACTGTATCTGTATTACCTTGTTTATCTGCATTGCATGTGGTGGTGGTGGTGCTCCTTGATATTATGTTCAAACAGGGTTGTGATACATCGTGCTTATACATATTACTGCAATCTTACCTTTTTATTGCTTTATTTTGTCAGTCTGTGTTAGGTTGTGGTGTTCGAAATGAAGGTGCTCCACATAATTGTTTGGATGATGCATGCGCTGCAATGAAGCTAGTTCTTGCCAAGCTAAAGCATGGATTCGATGATCCCATTGAGATTGAAACCAAAAATGTTGGTTGAAATCAAAATAGTTTTCTCATTTCTTTCTCCCAATGTGTTTCTCTAACTAATGTTCTCTTTCTACAAAATTGCAGGTACCTAAAGCTGACATTGCAAAACTTTTTCTTCATAAAATTCTGGTTGATGTACCTACTGAAGACTTGTTGAAAATGTTTGCCGAGTACAATATTGTTGAAGTCCAGGTTTGCTGCCTTGCACCTTTAATGGGAGTCCATAATGTTTCTCCATTATTTTCCCAATATTTTGAAGTTTGGATTGTATTATAATATTGTAGGTGTCCTGATTTGTGAATCGTAAATCAGAAGATCATAAGATTTTTTTTTTCTAAGAGAGGTGGTAATATAAACAGAACTTTATAAGGGGGTTCAGTGCCTATAAGGGGGTTATGAATGAGTGGTCAATTTGGATGGGTCATAGGGTGGGCCCCAATGGGTGTTTAAACGGTGCGGACCGTAAGGACAATCCTTACAGGACCGCCTCCCTATACATATATATATATATATGGGGCCAGCTCTCCTAAGATGAAACTCAACTTATCCTAAAATGAAACAGTGCTGGTCTCACAAATTATAGTCGATTATAGTTGTTTTTTGCAGCATGATCGTCTCCAAAATCAAGATAAATCCAATCAGAATTGGATTTTCCAGTTTAGGAGAGCTCTGCTCTCTCTCTCTCTCTATATATATATATATATATATATATATATATATATGAGATGCTCTTGTAAGAGACACTCTCACCTTACTATGAGAGATAGGGTGGGGGGCCCTCACATCCATATCCAATGTCAACAACTTAAATGCGAGGGCCCCCACCTTTATCTCTCATAGTAAGGTGAGAGTCTCTCACAAGAGCACCTCCCTATATATATATATATTCCCTATATATAGGAGATGCTTCTGTGAGTAACTCTGTGAGAGTGAGGGTGGGACCCCTCACATCCATATCCAATGCCAACAACCTAAATGTGAGGGCCCCCACCCATTGCTCTCACTGTACCGTGAGAGTTACTCTCACAAGAGCATCTCCGTATATATATACATGTGCCTCAATGAGATGTCATGTGTTCAAGTCATGCCTCCCTCTCTTTTCCTACAATTATTTTTATAGTCGGGCCACCAGGTTTGGGCTCTCTACCAGTCAATCCAAGCCCGGCTCATCTATCATACGGGCCCAAAGAAATAATATTAGCCAGGCCCGAGTACTAAAATTTAAGGTTCAAGCCTGGGCTAAAGTAGGGTGTGCCAGATTTGGGCTTGGACCGGCCCAGTGCATGAACGCCCCTACTATAACATGTGTTCATGGGGTGAGAGCCCTAGTGGGCCCTCTTCTCTTTCCTCATCCTCATCCAGACTGCTTACCATTCTGAATTCTTCTCAGTATCTGCTGCGGGACCTCAAAACCGCAGGTTTCTGCTCCAATACCATGTAACATTTGATAAGAATTGGAGCAACAAAATGATACCCCAGTTGTGGGGGGTTGGTTATTAAGAGAAGATCACAAAAATTCATCACTTGGCACATTAAGTAAATACATTGATTGAAAAAGGGGAAGAAAGGAAATACATTATAAGAAAATGCTCCTAATATACACAGGAAAACTACATTAACACATTAGAAATCCTATCTTATTCTAGTGGCAGCTTAATTCAAGAGCTAGAGGCCACATGCGTTCTGCTTATGCTGTTTTCAAGGATCCTAAAGATGCACAGGAAGCATTTGACAATATAGAAGGCGAAGAGGAAAAGGTATACATACACCTTTTAAATGTTCAGGCTCTTTAAGTGTTTGCTCTTATAACGTACTAAAGTGCTTATATATATTGGTAGCATGAACTGAACCCACAACCTTACGGTTGCAATAGTGAGCACCTTCCACCGTGCCAGAGGCTCTTGTCATTGTTCTTTGTTATATTGTGAACATGATGGTGTTTGACTGAAAAAGGCTTTTTATTAATCAGCTCTTCATGTCATGGGGCTTTGTCTTTGAATTCAGTGTACCTTTTAGGGAGTGTTCGAATATGCTCTTGTGACTTGCATATGAGAAAAATATTTAGCAATATTGTAGATTAACTACTGTGCTTAATTTTTGTGATTTGATTATTGCAACTAAAATGCTCATATCCAATAATGCTATACTCCTTGATGACTTTCGCTTTGGCTGTATCTGGTGTTTTCTCCTGGGGGGCCTCTTTTTAATACAATTTATACTCATGCTGAGAATGAAAAATTGACAACATACCATCATGCACAAGCATTTGTATAAGTTTCTTTAGCAGAATCAGAAATGTGCGCTTCTATTTGCATCAACTTAATGCTGGAGCAGCCCTGGGATGCCCATGCGCCCCCGTAGGCCCACTATTCACTCAAAACTCCAAGTGGCAGTTGCAAATTACCCTCTAGAAATATTTCCACCAGGAAGAAACAAACTGCTTTTAAATTTGAACTATTATTTTTTTTGCTTAGGTTTTAGAATACGAGTCCTATGTTAACTACAAGATCTCTTTTAGGTCAGAACAGTATCATACCCTAACATAACTGCATCTGAAATTTTGGGTTTTCAGGTTTTGATCGAAGATTTAAAAAAAAAAAATTTGAGTGCTTGCACCAGATTATGTCCCATCACTGTACCTTTGTTTTAATGCAAAATGTATCCTATGCTTCAAGCAGTGTTTGTAGATTTGCATCAACCTCAAAAGATTAAGGAAAATTAAGGGAACAGAACAAAATTTAATGTAAATTTAGTATATTTTTCATTATATAATACATCACAATTTACAAAAACAAGTTTACAAAATGCACAAATTGTAGTCAACATGTATTATTTTAATTGCTTCAAACTATAGATAAAAAAAACTAATGTAAAGAAAAAAGTATAATTTGATATTCTGCACATGTGGTACGCCCTTCTGTCAATTCTTAGTAGAGATGTTCCTGTAAAATAGAAAATTTAAGAATCACTTCTACAGTTTTGATGGAATTAAAACTTAATTAGATCCACTATAATATAGTTGCACAAAGTTTCTATAGCTTATAATGATTTTTCAAAATGAGGAAAGAACAAGGGAAAAAAAAAGTTAAATGGATTTCATAGGGGTTTTTATTGCTTAGGTTAATATTAATATGTTAATACTTTTAAGTGAATTAATGAATATATGATTATTTTTTTTACATATATTAAAAGATGCTTATCTATAGCTTCTTCTAGGTTCGGCGACCTTGTACAATTGTCATAAAAAAATACAAAAAATATAAAAAGGGGATTATGAAAGATGGCAATGATACTGAAATTAATAATATTTGGGTAAATACTAACATATCCTATATCATGACTAACTACGCTGCACACTGGAGAGATCTGTATGCACCAGATAATTTCTTATTTTCTGTTCAGATTTCCTATCTCTGTGCTCAAATATACAATTTGACTTTTTGTTAAATAAAATTTGAGTAGCTATATGGAGCCGCTTGATACACTTGTCTTCATTTCATGTTTTTTGTGATTCTGGGTGATGTGTAGAGGCTTGTAAGACTAAGTAGTTTTTCTTTTCTTCTTGCCAGGACTCTTCCGGGCGGCCTCAGAAACTTGCTTCGTTGCAATTGAGCACAGGAGCCACTGCTACTTTCTATGTCAGGAAAATGACACCTGATAACCTGCTCTCAAACAAGAGATCAGCAGTGGATGAAATTGTGGAGCTCAAAAAACGTAAGATAGACTGTAATCAGTGCAACCACCTCACAGAGATTGAGAGATTGAAACAAGAAATACGCCAAAGAGATGATGAAATCTTAAATTTGCAAAAGATCCTGTCTGCTCTCACTAGGAAACATGGGCTCTGAAATTCGTCTATGGGTATTCTGGCATTCATGTTGTACAACTAATTTATGCACTCAAATAGTTCACTCCTGCGATGCTCCTTTTACGGCAATATGTTGAATTTTTTTGAGATTAAATTGAACAAGGCAAAGAAGAAAGCACTTCGATCAGGGAAAAAAAAAAGGTTCTGTTAGCCTATCTTGTACTTGTAAGGCCTGATAATCATTAAGTGTTACACCTCTTTATATTGGTAGGGCCTCAGAAGGCATTGTAATATGCTGAATGGGGCGACTTATCTGCCGCATGCTCAAGAAATTGGTAACCTGGCCTGCTATGGATTGGGAAACCATTTGCGACAGGCTCAAGAACAGATGATTAGCTGGTTTAACTAGTGGCTAAATCAGCCAACCAAAACTTGATGAATCTTAAGTGCGAGCCTGATCCAATTATCTCCAGGGGCGACTTACCAATGAGCCAAGCTAATGTAGCTTGTGCTTGTTTTGAACATTTTCTCAAATATTACTGTTCTCTTATGACCTGCATGGTATGCCAGCCATCATTGTGGGGTGCACTTGGGCCCACCTTTGATCAGTGAAGGCCATTTCACTCTCATCCCAACACGATCTAGCATCAGTCCCAATTTCACTCTCTACTATGACATGTTGACATTTATGTAATATGTAGAAATCAAATGAGCAAGGTCCAAGCTTAACAATCTGAGCTGTCCCTAAAAGGCCAGAGTTAGAGTCAGCTTTTGAGCTCATTGAGACAGCTTGAGCGTGGCCTTTTGTGGTGCACAAGCTGGAGCCTCATCTCAGTCGAGCTAATTCTAGCTTGCTGGGGTTGTTACATGAACATCCCCATTTTGAAACACATTTGGTAACACTTGTAATAGGATCTTGTTATGGATTCATTACGGATTGCTATAAATTCATAATAAGTTCACCTGATTGGGCCCCACAGCTGGGATAACCTAGGGGTATAAATAATCCTATCCCATCATGGGCACTGTCCACCACACCTTCCTGCCTAGGCAAGAGTAGGTAAAAATTTAGGAGCTATAAACTCTGTGTGGCTTCATCCCCACACGATCTAGCATCAGTCCCAGTAGATGCTGACATTGGGTAAGAGAGATGGAGATGAAGCCGATTGCCTTTCTTTTCTTGGAGCCCATCTTACATGAACGATCAGCATCTGAAAGTGCTTCTCATACCATAGTAATTGAAGAAATCTATCTACTACTACATCATACCAATTTAATTGTTGTTTAGTTATTTCTTTCCCTTATTCCTTTTTACATTATTTTATGAATTGGGTTTCCAAGAACAGTTGTCTTTTCTTCTACTACTACTACTACTTATTAATCTCTTTTATCTTTCAAGAATTAGTCAAGTCATTAGAACTTAACTCTGCCTAACAATTCGAGTGACGCACAGGATCTTCCCACTACTAGGAAAACAAAGTCTTAGATCTGTCAAAAATTATAAATTCATGAACATTAGATGCTCTCCTTCCTTTTGCATGTATTTAGTAGTGGTGTAATAGGTGGGTCAGGTTGGGTATTGGCACAACCCAGGTCTGACTCAGATTGCACTAGGCAGTCTCACATTCAAACCCAATCCAAAGAAAACCCAACCTGAATTGTAAATTTTCTATTGGAGTCCAATGGGTATTGATATTTTTTTTTTCTTTTTCTTCTATGATTTCTCCTTAGCCTGGCCCATTGAGAACCTAATTTCAAAAGCCAAACCTGCATCATTAAGTGGGTCCCACAGATGGATGGTCTGGCTCTCAATCCCCTTCACTTGTATAATGCCACGTGTGGAAAAAAAAACTCTAGGACACTTCATGGTCAAAGTGAAATGCTCTCGGTCTCACCCCCCAAAAACTACAGTAACTACTAAAAACAGAAGGTAGGTTTGTCCTCTCCTCCTCCCATGCTTTTAGACACAAATAGCTCTTACTAATAACTATCACAACGACCACAACCTCTTCCAACTATTCCTTCTATTTATAGCTTCTTCCTCTCTCTTCTTATATACACATCTCCTTCTCTTCCTCCTCGCTCATTACTCACTTCGTTTTGTTTTGTTTTGTTTTGTATCGAAAGAAAGAGAGAGAGAGATGGAATTCTCAAAGCTCTTGTTCTTATACTCATTTTCACTTTTATGCATGCTCTCCCTCTCGTATGCCGCGGACATGTCGATCATAGCATATGATGACAGTCATGGCATGAAGAGGGAGAGAAGCGACAAGGAAGTGAGGAGTCTCTACCAGGCATGGCTCGTCAAACACAAGAGGTCGTCTAACGACTTGGAGGAGATGGAGAATAGATTTCAGATTTTCAAGGATAATCTCCGATACATTGATGAACACAATGCTGGTAGCCATGGCTTCAAGCTTGGTCTCAACAGGTTTGCGGATCTGACCAATGAGGAGTACAGATCCACCTACTTGGGAGTCAAAGTTGATGGGAAGAGGAGGCTTTCTCGCCCCAAGAGCGATCGCTATGAGTATAAGGAGTCAGATGAGTTGCCGGAGTCTGTTGATTGGAGGAAGGAAGGCACTGTAACTCCTGTCAAAAACCAGGCAGGATGCGGTGAGTGTCTATTTTGTTTTATTAGTTATTTCTGATAGCGTGTCACTTACCTCACTGATAAGCTTTTTTACTTAAATATGTTTGAAATAGATTATCATACCTTAAAAGGTTAGGTAAGTTTTTGAATAGTACGTCATCCATTTTGAATAAATGAATTTCTAAAATTCTTTTTTGTTTTTTTGAAAGATAATTTAGTATGACATAATAGTAATGTTTTCCCTAGGAACCCGCAAAGAATTTTAGAAGATATAGGGGTATTAGCGCACATTATTTAGTTGATTCTTTCTCTATTTCAATGTTGTTATTTGGTAAGTAATTTATATGTAGCACCACTCCTAATGTAATGAGAAAGTAAACGAATCCTTAGGCACTGTTTGGATTGCCTTGCTGTAGATAAATTAATTACCCATTTACCTTAATGGGTAATGCAGGTTGTCCAAAACACATGAAACTGAACATATTAAATCAGCTACATGTATTTACTTTTAGTTTTTGGATTCTCTCATGATTTTTTTTTTTTTAGTTCTAATGTTAAAGCAGGGGAAAAAGATAATCCATAATGATTTGATAAATCTATTGAATTTATTTGAATGTTCTTGTATTGCATCATTAGTTATTGATGGCATACTGCAAATTTTCAAACATTAGTTTTAATATTTTGTTAGCACTGTTACATTCTGCTGTGCTGACATACAGAATATTTCTCTTTTTGTTGTGAATTTGAACAAAAATGAAAAGGGAGCTGTTGGGCATTCTCGACCATTGCCGCTGTGGAAGGAATAAACAAGATAGTCACCGGTGACCTGATCTCTCTGTCGGAACAAGAGCTAGTGGACTGTGACAAATCTTACAATCAGGGTTGCAACGGGGGTCTTATGGACTATGCTTTTGAATTTATTATCAAGAATGGTGGTATTGACACTGAGGACGATTACCCCTACAAAGGTGTCGACCAAAAATGCGACCAATATAGAGTGAGTGTAACTGAAACCAAATTGATGTTTAAAGTAGGCATGAGTGGAAAATTAGAAATCTAGAATGCATCAACAGATAGAGTATGGTTTATTAATGATGATTGTATATAGTGTGCGGAATTGGATACCATGTTCTCACTGTATACAATGAAGATGATGACTTCATTTCATCTTCTATGGTACAAATTATATGCACCTGTAAATTTTGAAGGGCTCATTGTTTTGTTTTTCAACAACATGCAGAAAAATGTCCGTGTTGTCACCATCGATGGCTATGAAAACGTTCCAGTGAATGATGAGAAGGCATTGAAAAAGGCTGTTGCTCACCAGCCTGTTACTGTGGCCCTTGAAGCTAGTGGCAGGCCTTTTCAACTATATCATTCGGTAGGATTATCTTATCATAACAACTTATTATACATGACTGGCTTATTGTTTGTTACAGATAAATCCACACTAAATAGAATGTAAGATGATAAAATATTCAACCCCACACATGACACACTGCCAGTGAAAGGCAATTTTCCAAATTCTGCTTCTTTTGAAGCAATACACCTGTCAGACTGATCGATCAAATGTGTTTTTAATGTGTCAAGAAAGAGTCGCACATTGATCAATACAGCAGTGTGTACTTTCATTAGAGTGAAATTTGGGTGAGTGCATATTCACTAGTAACCATCTAATACAAATGGCTTGGATGGCCCCATGTGGGATGGGGTCACCCGTCACCGACATTCGATGATTTCTCTGGAATCTTTATTTTTTTTTCACTTTTTAATTGCTTAATGTAGAGCTGCTAAAAAGAAAAATAATGGTGCCTTCTATTATTTATAAACTCTCCCTAATATCTGAATATGGTTTTTATGTGCAGGGTGTATTCACTGGACAATGTGGGACAGAGGTGGATCATGGAGTTACTGCTGTGGGGTATGGTACAGAAAATGGTGTTGATTACTGGCTTGTGAAGAACTCATGGGGCGAACACTGGGGAGAGAATGGATATGTAAAGATCCAGAGGAATCTGGACAGCGCCAACACTGGCAAGTGTGGCATTGCCATGGAGTCCTCTTATCCCATCAAGACTAGCAAAAATCCTCCCAACCCAGGCCCTTCCCCTCCCTCTCCTGATCAACCTGATGTTGTATGTGATGCTTACAATACCTGCCCTCAGGGCACCACATGCTGCTGCCTGTTTCAGTACAGCAACTACTGCTTTGCGTGGGGATGCTGCCCGTTTGAATCGGCCACCTGCTGTGCTGACCATGACAGCTGCTGCCCCCATGACCACCCCATCTGCGATGTCCCAGGAGGGACTTGCCGGGTGGTGAGTAAAGGAAACCATTCCATTTGCGCATCATATTATATCATCATCATCATCATCATCATCATTTTCTTATACCATTTCCTAACAATGTTGGGTAGTTAGAATACTTAAAAGAAAAACGCAGGGCATGTAGAGTACTGAGTCTTAAATGTAGTAGACTCAGTTTGGCTGAGCAACTCTTATGGCTGGTTGTCCACAGTCCACCTGATGCATCTCCATACCTATCATTATCATTAGGCAAGGGGAACTATTTCATCATGTCATATGTATATCTTTTTACCTGTTATCATTCCTTCTCTGATACATGGTATGGTTTGTATGTATGCATATGTAACAGAGCAAGAACAGCCCATTTGGAGTGAAGTTGAAGAAACGCACTCCGGCCAAATCTTCCTCAGATGCCTGGAGGCACAAATAGAATGGAATAGGTTGATGTATTTGTACCTGAGGAGGCACAAATAGAATGGAATAGGTTGATATATTTGTACCTGAGGAGGCACAAATAGAATGGAATAGGTTGATGTACCCAGCAGCAGCAGCTCCAGATTTCACTTCATGTGAACAACAATTATAGAATAAACTGTTGTTGGGACTACTTGTTCTCTCCTCTCTTTTTTTGGCCTCTCTTCTTTGTACGTGCAGTACATGTTTCTCAATTCCTTTCAAATGCTAATGATTTCAAAGCTGGCCTACAGCATCATACTCATTGACACCAACTTTTGTTTGATTGTTGTGCAAACTCAACCAAGTCTCATCTCAATAAGAAAAGTGAAGATTAGAATGAATATAGAGCTAAATTGGGGTTAACTCCTGAAGTGTCTCTAGCCAGCAACAAGGCAGATCTTGACATGGATTTGAGCCCAATGGATCTTGATCGACATCCTGATGATTTTCTATTGCCTCATATTTACATTTGTATTGAATGGGCATGATGGACTCCAACAGAACTATTTGGATTGAAACTGATTCAGACTCAGACCCTGATGGGCCTATTTTGATTTAGGATATGGACTCCATTGGGTGCATTTGGTGGATCTATATTCGACATGGATTAACATTTAATGCTCTGTTTAGAATTTGGCTTTAAAGTCTGATCCTGATTTCAGACTCTTGGTCTGGATCTGGGTTTGCATTCCTAGAGTATTTTGGACTATCATTTAAGCTTGGTTGGGGCTAGGCGATCTACGCCTCAGTTAAAAATTGGATAAGACTACTCAGTACTCAACTCGGCTGACTCAGTTCAGTTCAGTGGTTCATCAATTTGATTGAATCTATTTTGGTAGTCTATCGGACAAGGGATTCTTTCTAGCTTTTGAGTTCAAATCTATGATCTGAACTCTGAAATCCTGAATGGTCCCAACCTCAAGTCAGGCTGCAAAGTTAGGATTCAGGGTAACCTTATCATCACATAAGGTTGTTATCATATCTGAGATTTCTGTTACATGTTATAATTACATAAGGTTAACGTTCCTGATAAGTTAAACATATGCCTATTGGACTTACCTTCTCAATATCCGAACCATTTAAAAGATGTATCTATTTTGACCCATGGACTCAAGTTTACAAGTTCTGTTGTCACAAGTGGATTGGGCTGGTCATTAGAAGAAAGAAGCAAATGAATTTCAACAACACATATATTACCTTTTGAAAGATCTTCAGGGAAACAACTAGGACCCAATCTTTGGTTGTACTTGTAACCTGTAAGGCTGATGATTATTGAACTTGCGGTAGGGCGTGTGAGTATAAACGTCCATGTGGCTGTGTAAGCTTCAATCAGATTTTTACAGGTTCAGTCAACTTTGGAAGATCCAAACTATATACTCAAAATATGTGCAAACACATCCTTAACCATATGTCCATTATTCTGTGCAACAGTCACCGTTTGGTTTGGACAAATTTAAAAATATATGGCCGCCTCAATCAAAATTTATATGTTCATGATTCTGTGCAACAGTCAGCATTTGGTGTGAGTGCCCACCTAGAGATCGTCCGGACCGTTCAAAGTGAGTATAATCCCCTCCAAACCTATATTCATCAAGTTTCAGCTCAGAAGGAGCCAACCCCACAGTTTGATTAAGCACCATGACGGAAATGTGACTGGGTGATAATGTGACATTGCTGCTGATGTGTTTAATCATGTTTCTGTCATGGTGTTTAAACTGACACCCGCTCCTGTTGATCTTAAACTCGGTAATATTGATTTGGAGGGGATGACATTCACCTTGAGTGGTCCGGATGATATCTAGGTGGGCCCCACAATGGAGTTATAAAAAAGGTTACACCGTTCCATGTAATAGCTGCAAGAGAGGATCCAGACTCCTACAGTCACTCTACCAGAAGAGTGTCCTAGGTAAAAGAGGCCACGATAGTTCTGAAATGAAGCCTTGCCTGAAGTGATCAAATTTAACTACATTTTCCTTTGAAAATATGAGATCTTAGCAGGAACAAGAGAACAACCAAAATAATAAGAAGAGAACTACTAAAATCTTTTTGTTTCCCAAGAAAAGAATAGATTTAGATAAAGAGTAAAATAAGATGCATACAAGAGTTCAGGGCCTCCCTCTTATTCAGAAAGTCATCCCAATATGCATCCCAAATCAATAGCAGTCATCAAAACAGACAAACCAAGATAACTAAATTTCACAAGAGACGACAAAAAACTCTTCATATACTTCATGGGGATCTTTCTAAGAGAACCATTTGCGGACCTATATGTAATCACACGGGTGCGACTGCACGCGTAAGGTTCGAGAATTTTTTTTAAATAACACTCTAATTTTTTTATTTAACTTTCTAACTTTACCATTGCTCGCACCACCCAAATGAAAATCCTGGGTCAGCCATTAATGACCATTTGTGTGCCTTAAGCCTTGCCTCCCCATTCCCTAGTGACTAAGTACCGGTTTGGGCTAAACTCAAACGTGTCCTTACTCACACCTATCAGTCAACTTGCTACTTGCTAGGGATTTATAATTTATGATACCAAACTCATCTCATGAAAGGCAGAATTCAGGTTGGATTGAAACAATAATTATTTGTATTTTATGATGTAAAATTTAAATTATATTTATATATTTTCACTCACATGGGTACAAAACGGGCTGGGATCCAAATCTAAATCTATGATGTTGCCATTGGAATTAGGACCCGCAAAAACAAGCCGGACCTGGAAAAAAGTTAATTTATGTTCTATCTTTTTTAATATATATTTTTATAGTGGGCCCCTCTCTCTTGCGCTCATATGCTCGGGCCCACCTGGAGATGTGATAAAGGGTTATCCAAAGATCCCCACCCAGCCACCCTCCCTTGCCCCAACCTAGCTATATACTAATTACTTGATTTGGCAAGTTTTCACGTCCAACGGTCCAATCCTAATGGGGATTAGTGAATATCGGGAGGGGTCCTATTTTATGATCCACTTAAATCAATCACCATTAGGTGGGGGCCCTCACGGAGTCACCTTGGGAACTTTTCTATGTGTCCATTGGAAGTCCTATTTTGGGATGGGATCAGTGGGGATGGGAAGATCTATATGGACAACCCGAATATCATGTTTGGCCCCAATGTCATGCTCGTAACCCCTTCAACAATGGCCGACAAACCCAACCCATATTTGAGGCATTGATATGGACCTGACTGACCCGACCCAAATACTAACGGATCCAAGATGGGCCCCGTAACGGGTTACCGGTCGGTCCGTTATGGTGACCGATTAATTGGAGGTCCATTGACACCTATCTTTATATTGGATTCATATGGGCAAATGGCAACTGTTCATTTCGAGTAGTAGACAAGCACGTCCCGACACCGATAGGATTTGGGAGGAAGAAGAAGGGAAAAATTCTCATGGGTTCAGATTTCAAATCCATTCCTATAATCGGTAACAGTTCTTTTCCCTAAAAAATCTCGATTTCTATCGTATCAAAAGGCATAAACTTTTGTAAAGATCCAAACTTACTTGCAGTTTTTGACACCGTTTGGATGTTTTCCAAATCACAATCTGGGTTACTTAAAATCATGAAGTTTTCCTGATTGTGATTTGGAGATGGTGCGTATTTCATCTCTTCCCACGTAAAAAAATTGAAAAAAAAACGAGTCTTGTGCGAAGAATTCCCCGGATTGTCATAACCCAATCCGAGAAAATTGCGTTTTCCTTCATTTCGGAGCGGTTATGACCTAGGGTAAATCAGCAAATCAACCGTTCCTTTTTTTTTTTTCTTTTGTTTTTCTACAAAGTAATTGTGCATCGTTTGTAGTATTGTTGTATGCTTTGAACTGTTATTTGAATATCATCACTCCTCATATTTTAAAATGAATGTTTAATTTTGTGTTAATTCTCTTGTTTAGATATTCGTCCTCTATTAGACAAGTGCAATGATCCAAAGATGGCTGAAGACCCACGCGTTTCCGAAGTTGTTAAACAGTTAGATCAGGCTTGTAGAGAGATTGGATTCTTCTATGTGGTATGTTATGATTTGAGTATTTTTGTTTTTATACCTAGTATCAGAAAATATATATATATATATATATATTCAGTTTCCAATGATAGAAGAGTGTTAGGGTTATGATTGTTTGTGTTTCACTAAGAGATGTGTTGGTGAGAACTTTCTAGGCATAATTGTTGCTACATCACTTGTATGAAGCAATTGAATGAAGCCTATGGATTTTATTTCATATGCAAATGTAGAGTTACTTCTACTATCTTATGTACACCATCATATATTTGTTACTCAGTTTTAGGTGCAGGAATGGGTTGAATCAGGTTGAGTTCTGCTTGGGTTGAGACCCATGTGTAATGGTTTGAGTCACAACCAGGACCTGATTTATTTGTTAAACAACTCGAAGCTTAAAACTCGCACCCTACGCTGCATACATAATGGTCAACCTGACGTGACCTGACCTGCCACCCCATTTATAATATCAAGGAGACTAAAATAAGGATATAAACCATAATGAACCATGAATGCAAAAATGAGCCCTGATCAAATCGCCAAACTTGACCATTCATCTGGTGGGCCTCACATTTAATGGCCAATGCCCAGAGAGCTTTCCTATCAGAATCATCCAGTCAAGAGTGGTTGATGAAGGAAATGGTCCTCATTCAACCACCTCAAGTTCCATTGATCATATTGTGAAATATTAGTCAACCAGGGATCAAGAAGTGGATTGGCTAGTTGTGCTGAATCAGTAGTACACTTGAGGAACCCAATTTTGCTGCTTTGAAGTTGCAGTTGTCAAGTTCATCAATTATGCTACGTTATCCCCCTCTTCTTACCTGTAGAACTATTTGGATTTCATTAGAAGAAAAATATGTAAAAGGGCAGATTTTCATCAAAACAATGAGAAAGGAAGGCTGCCATCAAAAGCAAGAAAATATGTGACATAAATCCTTAGATAATTCATATGAAAGAATATTATTCTCCCATAGAGCTCCCACTTTAGCAAGTCTATTTGCTTCTAATGGGTACATGTCGAAACATCTCCCTTTTTTATATTATAACAATCATGTTTCAGGTACTCTGAAACTTTCATCATGGATTCAAAACACATAAATGTGGCCATTCGGGGTTTTGGAACTCTTCTTTCTGGAATTCTAGTATCATAGAATTAGGGAGTTCTACTGTATGGTAATCCTTAAATTAAGGTTTTGGGGGACAGGGAGGGTTGAATTCCCCATCTTTTTGGTCTTGAGAGTTCTCGTCGAGTAACATTTCTGATTTTTGTACTTGAGAAATTATGTTTTGCTTGTGTGTGAGAAAAACATTCGTGTGCACACTCTTGCGAGAATGCGCATCCGGTTTGGACAGTCAGCTAAGGAGGGATTCCACATTGATTTCACAGGGTCCTGTGTGATGAACGGCATTGATGTGCAGTGCGTAGGAGAAAATCGTCCTATATATGCATGTATATATCATCTGCTGTTTCATTCCGATGTCTACTAGCTAAATATGGTTAAGTAGTTTGTTGATAGTCTGAGAGTCTATGCATATTGTCAGAGTACATAATAATGTAATCTTCAGTGTACCATAAGTGTAATTATCCTAAACAATTACACTTTTGGTACACCAAAGGATTAGATAAAATTCATGGTGCTGTCTATTTTACACCGCTTGACTGCAATTTTTTTACTCTGATATGTGTGTGAGTTTGAGCAAGTAGTATGTTAATGTGTGCACACACGCATGTGTGCATGTGCACTGGCAGACCTATCTAGAGTCAACATAATAGATTAATCATTGTGTGTTGCTTAGACTAACATTTGGAATGCTTAGACTAAGTTATGGAACATCAGTCGTTTGAGTGATTCCCTTTTTCTGGTTGGTTCTCTTAGATGACCTTGCTTCCTAATGTTAATAGTTTCCTACTTTTGTTGATGCTTATTGTCTTGACCAGAAGGGCCATGGTATTCCGGATTCACTTGTCAAAGAGGTTAGAGATGTGACGCGGAAGTTTTTCCATCTTCCATTTGAGGAAAAAATTAAGATCAAGTTGTCTCCAATGACTGGATACAGGTTTTCTTCTAGGGTTAAGCACCCCCATTTATGCTTTAGGGATGGGTAGCCTTTCCTGTTTTTATTATATGAATCTTATTGACTTGTTAAATTGTGTCCTAACATTTGAAAGCAGAGGTTACCAAAGAGTAGGAGAAAATGTAACCAAAGGCTTACTGGATATGCATGAAGCCATTGATGTAGGTGCACAAATAGTTTGTTCTTCTGTCATGAGTTCTCAATATGAAGTGCACTGTACTTTTGCTATATTATGAGCTATTGCCTATATGCTTAAATGCACTTGAAGAAGTCCTATTTATGATGTCAGAATGAAAGTTTCTGATACAAGAAGGATGTTTTATGTTTTCAGTGCTACAGGGAAGTGGAACCTGGGAAATATGGAACACTTGGTTCAGTAATGGAAGGATCAAATCCTTGGTACGTGAAGTAACTCTGGGTTCTGTATCTCTTAAGTATTGGGATAGTTCATTTTTCTTTAATAAAAATAAAAGAGACTACTGTCTCCCAAATTTGGTCTAAAGATTTGCAATATGGAAGCTGATATTGCTTTGTGTTTTTAGTGTCTGGTTTTCTGTTGTTTGACCTCTAAAACTCCTGTTCATGTATTTGTCGCCATTTAAACAGCCTGAATCTCTTATAGAAGCTTTATAGATGGACCGGCATCTGTCAAAAACTCAGGTTTTCATCTGAGTTTTATTAAAAGGACTATGTGGATTGCCTGAATGCAGTAGTTGTTTGATCTCTGTATTCTTTCTTCATATGTTGATGGATTACCAGTGATCAAGTTCTAGTAGTGGCTGAAGGGAACCCATCTGTGCAAGATGAATAAGATATTCATGACTCTGAACTTCTAGAGAATTTTGTACCTTATGCTTTCCAATTTGGAAAACTTGCTCATCTTATTCACAAGTCTTAAGTGGCTACAGAATGAGATGATACACTGCATCTATTTATTAGAGGTGGAATGGTCATCATTATCTAATGGAGACTTTCTTATGTTTTAATGTTGATGATTGTCATATATTAGAGGATATACTGCTGTCAGATGATGACAGCTGGGCTAAGTTGTATACTCAATATGCAGTTACCATTCACCATTGATTCCTTTATATGTCCAAATAATTGTATGATATGATCAGACAGCCACTAGTCCCATGCCAGTTCCAGGGAGTCACTACATGAATTCCTTTCTAATTCAGTTGTCCCCAAGATCTCTTAGATAATGTCATAAATCCTATTTCTTTTCTTTTGCATAAGAAGAGAAACATACTCATGCACCGGGCTCCTACGGATGTTTTACAATACAATGGATCCTCATGTGAACTGCTTTTTGGGGTACTTCAAGGAACCCTGGAAAGAACTTTGAAATTACTTTCAGTTTACAAGAGATCTCAGAGCGATGGTCAATGTGAAAAATGTATAGTATTCTTTGTTTTTTTTATTATTGTACTGCAGGAGATATCTCAAATTCCTTTGACAACCAACAACCACCCTAACTGGCCTTGACTGCTGGAGGAAAATAGTGGCTCTTTGTTTTTTCATGGAAATTATATATTGGATTTCTGAAAATTAAAAACCAAAGGTATATACACCATGACTATTACCCTCCAGGCTCCACTCCCGAACGGGGAGGTCATTAATGGTGGCTAAAATAACTAAAAGTAACAATCCAAAGTGGAACAGCATCCAGCCTACTGTAGAGCAAAAGGCACCAAAGGTTTGAGAGAACAGACCATTCGATTAGAACAGCTGCCAGCTGAACCTTGACAACACTGCTACAATTGGATGTTTTAACTTTTAACAATTTGGAGTCTTTTTCTAAAATAGCAGTTGACGATGCTTTCAAAGTTGGGAGACCGAAGTCAAAAGATTTAGCAAACTAGATGGTCATGATTAAAAACAGTCTAGGAAACAGGAATTCATTCATGTGATTTTCAAGATGGAATTTCTCTTACCTTTCTTGTGAAGGAGAAGTACACAAAATTAAAAAAAAAAAAAAGAAAAAAGAAAAAAAGACGAAGTATATAAAATGCTGGTAAATACCTGCAAGAAGGAATCTCGTACCAGTTTCAGCTTTCAGAAGTGTTTGATGATCATCACCTGTGTGTTGCAAAAAGCAACACAATCACACATTCAGTGAATAGAGGTGAGAAGCACTTTCCACTTTGAACCATACTCTGATACCACGAATCATGATAACAATAGTGGAACAATGGAAGATTCGCTTTATGTATCAGTTGTATATATCAAATGTACAACCAAGCCTTCTTATATCGGGGTTGCACAGTCTGTACTCTGTACAAAGTATTTACAGACTCATGATATGCTTAGAGGAATGATATTAGTATGAATAGTATGGTAGTCTGTAAACCTAACTTTTGTGAGTTACGTCTTATGGTGGTTCACATGTGTACATGATTTAGATAGTCCATAACAGTTCGGTACCTTCTTACAGAACGTTTGTTGCCTACTCTAAGTTGGAGATGGACAAGATGGATGTTTAATTTTGTTATGCATGACACTTCTGTACTATCTTATAGAACATTTGCTAACTACTCTAACTTGGAGATGGATGATTAATTTTGGTGATATAAAGTTATTTTATAACCATTATTAATAAGCAAACAATTTTACTTTTACTGTCTGCCAAAAGATGTGACTTTTATTGCTATGAAGGCTCTAATGAAGCTTTTGACTGCAGGCCAGATAATCCATCAAACTTCAATCAATTGATGGAAGAGTATATCACCCTCCTTAAAGGCACACTTTCCATATTTGATTGTTTTTCTTGTTTTTTTGCTCTGCGTAAGTTTAAAAATATGAAGTTTATGCTATGTATATGTTGACAGGCTTGTTTCTTTCTTATTGATAAATTATAGATCTTTCAAGGAATATCATGAGGGGAATTGCGGTCGCTTTGGGTGGGTCACCAGACACATTGGAGGGTGAAATAGCAGGAGATCCGTTCTGGGTATTCCGGATTATCGGGTATCCTGTTTCCACAGACACCAGCACGGTGGACATTCAGGACTATGGCATAGGATGGTATTGAATTATAATGGATTTTTTTTTTTTCATTTTCTGAATTCAATGCAGGATTTCTGTTCTTGGTTTATGCAGGATAGTATGTAATACTGTTATCTTTTTATTCTTTTCATATATACTGTCTAAACAAACACAGTGGAGCCCACACAGATTATGGTAAGCCTCTGGCTTTTAATGACATGGCCTTTACTTGTTTAGCACATTTAAGTCATTTCATTTCTTGGATTTTTGCCTCTTGTTATTTTATTCTACTATTCTTGTTGTTGTTGTTTCGTTTACTATTGGAGTTCGACACCTCCTGTCACACAGCTCAGAGTATCCTTCATTTAGTTCTGTAAAGAAGGTTGCTGACTCTGGTGATCTTCCCCCTTTCTGCCAACCAACAAAATCCTACCCCCTTGTGTGAATGCAGAAGGGCTAGGAACTGGACTAAATGGATGCTCCAAATGTTGAGTTGCTAGCTTATTGTTGTTGAAGTTCGCATTCCTGTTTGACATGGTAGTATGGTACACATATCCAAGTTACATGTATCTAACTGTAATATGATCGTGCATGGATTGGCAGGTCTTTTGACATTGGTTAACCAAGATGATGATATTACTGCACTTCAGGTACATTTAACTTTCAAGTTTATTATAAATGTTCCTTTGAAATCTGAATGTTCATTGCCATTAATGCGGTGTTTGACATGTCTTGAATTTGTTCATGTCCTCAGAGAACTTCTGAAAAATTTTAAGATGATGGCGGTCCATTAAAAAAAAAAGAAAAAAAAGATCATAAAGGTGGTGGAGATTGATTTCCAGATTGTGCACTTGTGAATTTGTCCGCGACTTAATTCATTTAAAGGGATGCTTCATCAGAGTTGCATTGAGAATGCTGATAAAAATGGGGAAATAAAATGAAGTCAAGCATTAATTGCAATTTTGCTGAAGGCATTCAGTACAATAATTTGTTACACAATAGTGGTGTACATTTCAAGACACTTTCTGGTTGTTTGCAAGCGTGTGTCTCTAGCAACCTGTAAAATAGATGGTTTGAGTTGGTGAATAACTGTTTGCAGGTGAGGAACCGATCTGGTGAGTGGATTTGGGCAAATCCAATCCCTGGTACCTTTGTTTGCAACATTGGTGACATGCTAAAGGTCTCTCTCTTCACACCTACATGGTTTTTCCCCTTCTCTTCTCCTTTTGGAAGATTTGATAATTTATACCAATCGTTGGCAGGTTTTGTCCAATGGCTTGTATGAATCAACGTTGCATCGAGTGGTTAACTCTCCAAAATACCGGGTCTCAGTTCCATTCTTTTATGAGGTAAATCGGTCTGACTTCCTCTCCCACTTTATACATATTTTATCAGATGTTCATACTTGTTTGCATTGCAGCCAAATTTTGACACAGTTCTAGAGCCTCTAGATTTCTGTAAGCAGAAGACTGGCGGTCTCAGTAAGTTTGAACCGGTTGTATATGGAGAGCATCTAGTACGTAAGGTCACCACCAACTTTGTGATGTAGAAATGGTGGATGTTACATGCTCAATTGGAAGGGCAAGTTTGTTCACTTCATCTATGTATTGGAGGATTCTTCTTGCATCACATTGTAAAAATGGGTTCAATTTATGGCATCATGTTATGGTTGTGTACTTCGCAAGGGATAAAAAAAAAAAAAAAAAAAAAAAGGAAGAACTGTATGTATGTGAAAATAATCAGAAACTTTAGGAGCACTTTGGATGTAGTGACAAGCCCACCGGAGAAGAGCCGTCTTCATTGACACCTTGGGAGGTGTTTCCTCTGGGATATGAATGTTTCCAGCAAGGTGTCATACTTTGATGGGAAATGGCTCTAAAGCAGGTGAGAACTGAAATTCATTTGTTTTAAGAGCGGTCATTCCATAGTGAGGATTTTCTCTCTCTTTCACCACATCCAGATGCCCCTTGAAGTCTCTGCAATGAAGTCAGTTCTATAAATTGGTGTTCTATAAATTGGTGTTTTTTACAAAAATAAAAATGAAGAATAAAAGAAAAATGGGGAAGTGTATCTGAAAATCATCCGCATATTGTTAGTTTGCTGATGACCATGACATTAATTCCACATTTTATGTCTTGCAAAGATGGATTTTGCTTTTGTGATACACGTTTGTTGGAGGAATCATTTGGCCTTGGCTTGTCTACAACAGCTGGAGTGGGGTCGACACTCGACAGCCCCATGATAAAAAGAGTATTACTAATATCCTATCCTCTTCTGGTTTGCACCATCTGTCTATGCCGGCTGGTGTCTCCCAGTCACTGTTGCCAGACTAGAAAGGAAGATGGATGGATGTGTGAAATATAAGAAAGCACAAAGCAGTGCAAGAAACATAGCCCTGTCCTCTCAACAAACATCATGCAGCTGTGTCTGCCCCACCCAGATGATAGATATCCCCTCCTGTCTCAGGCTACACCTCCCCCACATTGGACCAATTTCAAGCTCTTTAGTAGAATACAAACAACAAGAAAAGGGGGGGGGGGGGGGGGAAGAAACACAGAAGTACAAGATTAATATACCCTCTCACACCACAACTATATAATAAAACCATCCCAAGGGGAAACTCTCTCAACACCCTGCTTGGCTAAGGCGTTCGCTATTATGTTTGATGACCTACTTTTATGCTGAAAGCTAACATTAATGGTGGTAGATGATACCCGGATTTCATTGAAGAGGAACTGAAACTTTCATGGATAAGCCTTCCGGTTCGAAACTCAATTCACTACATTAGAAGAATCACTCTCCACAATAAGATTGTTACGGTAGTACTTCGAAAAACACCGAAGAGATTCCAAAATAACTAAAACTTCAACTTCATTAGAATTACAAACCCCCACATATTTGGAGAACATAAATAAAACGTTCCCCTAGCTAATTCAAGCTTTTTTTTTTTAAACTCAGCAAGGGGGTTGGGACCCAAGTGAGAGCCCACAAACACATGGAAAGACAGCCCACTCAAGTGAGAAAGAAGCCCGTACACGCATGAAGAAATTTCACACAAGTGGGAAGGAAAGCATGCACATGCGGGAAGAAATGAAGTACCTAGAGTTTAAACCCTGAGCAGCTAGATGAGAACTGTCACTCCTTACCCGAGTAGTAAGGAGCTGTTCTCAAATTCAAGCTATTTTTAAGCGTGGGTTTTGAGCACAAGTGAAAAAACAAAGCTATGATGATAGCATGGGGTGGTGGGTGCTGCCTCAGGCACTCCACACCACAAAAGGAATAGTGCTTCCCATTGTCTGCAACATGCTTTTTGCCAATGGTGCAACTAAAAGAGAAAATCATTGATGCTGAAAGGACCCAACATGGATCATGTTCAGATTGGGTCCTGACATAGGATCTTTTTAGTTCTCTGTGGTTGGTACTAGTACTGTTTGGGCTTATATAACAATGGGATGATTACGGTACCCTTCACTTTTGAACCCCATTCTTGTGCATCATCTGCAAAATGATTTCTAACATTCTAGGGCTCAGAACTTGCTTTGGTACCAATTAGATACTAGAGAGAATCTGCAATTACATACACAATCTTGCTTAGGGTTGGGTTACATACATTTGATTGAATCTGTTTTAAATGCAATCTATTTAGGTAGCGTTTGGTTCTTCTAAACCCCTTTTGAGATGTACTTTCTAATAATAAGAAAATCGAGATTAAATGTTAAATTGAACTGCAGGTTCCATCATTTTGACAAGAAGGCGTGAATTTGGTTCAATCAAGGCCTAAGATCACATGGTCACACATTCAACCATAGCCACCATGTGCTCTTACGAGAGAATCTTTTGAATAGGGGTGGGCTTAACCCGGTTTTGATGTTTTTACAAGTATATATGGACTTCTGAGCTGGGTATGGTTGACATTTTCGACTCGATTAAATAAATTTGACTAGGATGATACATGCTAACTATATTTCTCAAACTGACCCGACCCGACCCGACCCATTCGTCATACATATTAACTATATTTCTCAAAGTGACCTCCCTTGAGAACAGACTAATGATACTGGGGCCTTCATGTAATTTAGTGTCTTAAAAGGAACTCAATTAAATGATGTGATATATCAGGATAAGGATCACAACTTTCTCCAGAAATTCATCCCACGCCATTATCATTTCATTATGCACAAACAATGCTTCTATTTTCTATAGCTGGTGGCCTCCTGTCTAAAGTAGAAGTGGATAAAGAAACGGCACCATTGTTAGGTACTCTCGAAAAAGACACGGCTCTTATATATATTTGTGCTTGGGGTCCCACCAAATGATTATTTCTATCTATTGATGAAGGGCCGTGAAAGGAAAATGGGTGATATGGGCCCATATACTTATGCATACTTAATTTAAGGAGGGTGAGCTAACTTCATCCCAATGGGGATTCATTTCCAAGGAAAGTTGTTTATGATCCTAGATGTTGTGCTCTTCAACTGAACTGTGAAAATTGAAGGGTCAATGATTCATGATCAAAATGGAATTATTGGGCTTATCAAGTGATTAGTATTTTAGAAAGAGTGAAGTGATTTTTGTTCCTCTGATCGTCGAGGGAAGGACCGACCCCACATGATGGACCGTTCCAAATTCTGCAACCGTACATTCACTTTGTATTGAGAAGTGGCATGGCCACTCACTGGAACTTTTGTAATGAGTGCCATTTTGATTCTTTTGTAATGAGGTGCAAGCGCAAAAGCTCCATTCTACTCCATTAACTTATTTTGATTGTTTGTTGGGTGGCCCCCAGTTTTGACAGATAATGATCCCAAAACTTATCATTGGATGGTTGTTGGTGAATGAATGAGATGCCTGCCACATTTTCTAATCTGATTACTGGGGGTCATCAAATCCAAAAAGATTGGATACCACCTGGTGAATGGTCTGAAATTTACACAAATACACAAGAAAGTTTTACATGGAACTCCAAAACCTAACCTCATATCCCAATCATACAGCAAGGTCTGATTTAATCTATTGTGTCAATGAAAAAACAGAGAAATTGTGTAAGATAGGATTCGGGGCTGTTTATTTGTACTCATTTACATACGTAAATAATGCATATAAGTAAAGGTTATGCATAATCATATTTGTTTATGCTTATTTACACATTGATGCACGAATAAAGAGTGAAAATGGTATATAAACGAATCCATTTTCATATGAAGATATAAGCACCAAAAGATAATGTGAAACAATTACACACCTCTTTGTTAGAAGAGCACAAGTTCTGCTCTAAATAGGTCATAGTTTTGAATATCATCATTATTATTATTTTTTCTTCAACGCATATGAGTTCCAAACCATTCAATTTATTTATTGATTGATTAAACCTGCATATACAATATTCACATATGTAACGTGTAAAAGGCAAACGACCCTCAAAAGAGGACTTTGAAAACAAAGTTGGACGCACGCAAGCAACATTAATAGTAGTAGTAACAATAAGATTCTTGATGATGTGTGTTTGTGGGGTGTGCGCGGCAGGGGCGGTCTAAGTAAGGCGTATCAGTCAACAATCGCATCACCAATGGCTACAAAAATTCAATGGAGAGAGGGCGAATTCCTCGTCAAAGAAGACACATTTAAGTATTGATGCAGTGCACCTGGTGGATGAATTCTGGTTCACCCACTTCTATTTGTCCACTGAAAGATGACACCATTCATTCAAAGTGAACCATTATCTAATAATGCTTTTGCCTATGTCAGTATCATGACTTCTCATCTATACATCATGCATGGTGGGACCTAATGATTGATCTGGACCGATTATGACCTAATCCAAAGAAGCTACAACAATATCACCCTCACACGCTTGGCCCAGTTGTGGGCACTCCAATTATCAGAAGCCAAGCATGAATACCCATCACAGGTTTAGACGTCTCAATCGGAAGTCACAGATCAGAGAAAGAAATCCTGGCATCTTTTACTCGAAAGGAATATATATCATCATTCGATATGTGGTAGGGTCTGATCTGAGTTGGTCCATGCCTAAATTCTCAATGTCTTAGAGATTGGGTCGACCCTAATCAGTAGTAGTTGAGTTCAATCTGCACCAAGTAGCATTTTCTCTATAACCCAGGGTATCTCCTTCCCTATCCAGGCCAGGAGCAGTTGGCCCTAAGCCTGAAGGACACTCGATTCGGACATATACAAACAGTCTTATCTACATGCTTCTTAAAGTATTACGGCGAAACACATTACTGTAAAGAGTATGTCCTATGGGAAGGTGTTGGACTCCTACGTCCGGCAAAAAGAGTATCAGTTGTTTCTGTGCAAAGAAGATGCACTGCTATTTTTTAAGAAATTGCCATGGCAAACGTATGGGCCGGTACTCTTTTCTTTCATTTTTACAGGGCTCCCAAACCAGTGTGAAGTGGAAATTTTAATCTCCATAGTTGGAAATGACATATGGTGAAGGGATTAACAAGATGGAGTCTAGTACTTTTAATAATAGAAGATAAATATTCTCAGTCACTGTCTTCTAATTCCATTTGCACAACTACTAAACAACTCTACATGCAATCGTAGCCCCAACACATTATGATAAAAGAGGATTTTCTTGTGTGTGTGTGGGGGGGGGGGGGGGGGGGGGGGGGGGTGTGTGGGACATTTGGAATGCTTTCCTATCATTGGAACTAGAACTGGATTTTGCTTGGATGGAAACGTTAATTCAATTCATGCAAAAATCAATCCCATAACATTATCCTAGCCCTCTCATTTAAAGGGCTTAAAGTTGAATGATCTTTTTTCAATCATAATCTCTTGTAAAGACCCAATCAAAAAGTGAGTTCAAGTGCTGCAACAATCAGAGGTGAGTCCAAGTGAGTGGCCCCCACCCCCCTCATAAAGTCCTAAATTGGAGAAAATTCCCCTTCGGTGGTATTGGTACTAGTATTAATACTAATAATAATGATACCAGTCAGTCATGAAGACGACAGCATATAAGGTCGGTGGAGGGGTGGTGGAAGACACATATAAAACAAGATAGAGTAATAGAAAAACAAGGAAAAAAAAGCAACACCACAATGAAGTTGACCAATACGGCCCAGATAGATTCAACACCACCGCTAACCGCTTCAGACCAAAACCGGGCCCATTCGGTTCGGGTGACTGTTCCATTCAGGTCCAGTTTTCCAAATCCCACAGCCAAACAAAAGTGAGAAATAGAGAGAGAGAAAAAGATAGAGGGAAGAGAGAGAAGATAATAAACATTAAGAAGCAACTCCAATTCAATACAATTCAATTCAAGCCCTAAAAAAATGCCTCCTCTCACTCATTGGGCCACCCCACCTCCACCTGGGCGGCTGCAGACTTTTCCACAGCCCACAGCCCACAGCCGACCACATAGAATATATATATGTATATATATATATATATGAGAAAGAAAAAAGTGGTAAAAGACTTCTCATCAATTGATGCTCTCTGAGACAAAAACACAAACAGATGCCGTTGCGTCCTTTCTGATGCAAACCCCACTATACTTCGTTAGTGACAGTATCGCATGTGCACACCTACGCCCCAGGCCCCACTCACGCATGCGTACACGGTACACCTCTCCCTCTCCCTCTCCCTCTCCTAGGGTCTCGTCCACACAAACACTTGATCTGCAACCACTAAAAAGACCAGAAATTTCGCATGGAATCTTATCCTGTCTACCCATCCCAACCTCGAACATCAATCAAAACGATCAATTCAAGGTGGGCCATCTCTGTCCCCTTCTTTTTTTTTTTGTCGCCATCATCACCGTCCAAACACCTCCCCAAGTCATTTGATTCTCTACTATTCCAATCACAGATACAGAAACGTAAGAAGATAAAGCCTTCCTCATACATCATCATTCATTTTTTCCTTTTTTTTCTCGGAAGATTTTTGGATTCAGAACTCTTTATACACAATTCATAAACATCTAAAGAAGAAAGAAAGAAAGAAAAAAAAAAAAGAAACATAACAAAAAAGAGGGAAATGAAAAAAGTGGGATTGGAATCTAACTTGCATGTGTAACTCCGGGAGAGACGATTTGTCCTGTACAAAACTCGGCGCTGGAAAATCGGAAACCGTGACTAACTTGCCGTGTTCTTTTTTTTTTCTTCTTTTCCTATTTCTCAACCCGATTCGATGAGCCGTTTGCTCTGATCGATCTGCCATATATCTTCTTCTAGTTGTTGCAAAAAGCCAGCACCGGATCTGCAGATAGATTTCAGAATTCTACCTCTTCTTCTTCTTCTGATGTTTCAGGCTCCGGTATCTGGTTGAGATCGGGTTTCTCGGACCTGCTTCTTCGAGATGAGATCTCGGTCGGGACACGAAGACGGGTTTCGATCGCGTCAACCCTAGCACCGACTTCAGTCGCCTTTTTCCTGATCGATGCGGCCGAGAGGTCTGGAAGCTCCTCGTCATCATCAGCTCCGGCGAATTCCGGGAAGTTGAGGCGCGCCGATCGGCCTCTGAGGTAGAAGACGGCGGTGTCGTAGGCTCTCGCTGCGGCAATCGGCGTCGAATACGACCCGAGCCAGATCCTAGATCTCTTGTTCGGTTCCCTGATCTCCGCCACCCATTTCCCCCACTTCCTCTTTCTTATGCCCCTGTACGGCTTCTCTCCCGGCGACGGCGTCTTTCCGGCCGCCCTGTGCCTCTGCTGCTGCTGCGGCGACTCCGTGCTCGATCGAGAATCCCCTTCCATCCTCCGTCTCTCCCTTTCTAAAACTACCCTCTCTCTCCCTTTCTAAAACTAAAATTCCCCTTTGGGTTTATGGCTCGGGTATTGTGTATATTTATATATTTGTAGTAGTGTTTTAGTGTTTGTAATAAGTAGAGAAGAGAGAGAAAAGGAGGAGTTGAGTGGTGTTGTGTTGGGTTGGGTACTTGGGTTGGAGATGCGAGCGAAGCACGCAATTAGAGAGGATGGGATGTGGCTGAACCGATGTATGTCGAGTCGGCAGCCACGTTGTCAAACTTCGCCGACATAAATATAATGAGCTTCTTCTTGCATTATTACGCGATAGTGCTCGCGTGTTTCTTTGCCGAACCGCCGAACCGAACAACGCCTTGTTTTGATGGATGATATTTTTTTTTTTTTTTATGTGATCAAAGAGATTTTATAGGGTGTTTCTTTCTCTTTCAATGTCTGGTGGGTTTCAATCGTGGGGCCCAGGGGTGTTGAATAATGGCCTCGAGTCTTTGGATTAATCGACTCTTAAAAAAAGTGGACAGGTCAAGATACATTGCATGTTGCAGTAAAAGTGGAAGTGGATCCTACCTTTTATTGGGGTCTCAGGTTGAAGTTTAGTGCTTGGAGATGTTTGAAAATTTTTTAAGAGGATCCGATGGTCGGCCCTCCCTCCCTCCCTCCCTCCAGGGCCCACCTGAGAGGTCTCAATGGAGTTGGAGGTTTTACATGTGGTAATAATGTTTAAAAGGAGAAGTGGAGTCACCACATTCTTATCCCTCTCTCATACACGCTACTTTACTTCACCAAAACCTTTTTCGCACATTTTTCATAAATTTGACATGTATTTAATCATTAATTTACAAGTAATGTAAAGAACAGTTAGAATCTTATAAAGCTTAATTTAACCTAGAGAAATTCTTAGTTAAAAGAGTGAAACTATACAGTGGAGCCCACCTGTTGAAAGACTAATTGTAAAAAAGAAACACCAAGTACATAAGGTATTCTCAAACTTTACGTCAATTCAAGCTTATTCCACCATTGTGTTGAACATTTGATGAAAAAAGAAAGAGAGAACGGTAATGAAAATACAAAATTTTATTTTTTATCTAGCAGCCAATTCCATTGTTAAAAATAAAAAAAAACACTTGAATTGGCATAAAATTTGAATATACTCCATATAACTGGACTACATTTATTTTGAAATATTTGAATTTCAATAGGTAAACCCCACTATTAAGGGTCATGCCCTAAGAATTACAGCCATGGACACAGCATTTGGTAAAAAGTTTGTCCAAGTTTTTACTTGGTAAGCCTCAATGTCTGTCGAGTTATGCTCTCTTAACTAAGGATTTCTCTCAAGGAGGATATAGATTATGGGAAAAAGAATTACTACGATGGACACAGCATTTGGTCAAAAGTTTGTCCACCTATGCTATGAAGCCTTGGGGCCAACAGTCAAAGTGATTAAATGGTCTTCCACATTTTCCGGCCACGTGGTGATTAAAAAAAAAAAAAACCCTTTTCATCACCCTTTCCTCTCATGCATTACATCAACATGAGTTTTTATTACTCCATACATTAATCCCCCCCGGGCTCCTTACATATGTGAGTTGCTATTACTTCATATGTGTAAGTTGTGTCTTCTTTTATTTATATATATATATATATATATATAAATTTCTTGCATTTGCAAGTCTCTTGAGGTAGATTAAAAAAAATAAAAAGAAAACACCACAAGTTTCATTGGCGAAGCCCTGTTTACTTTTGAGTGGCTTGGTAATTCTAAGAGTGAGACTCGGAGAAGTTTCAATCTGTGTGTATGCTAAATCATTTGAAGAAAAGGGATATGACTCATCAAATGACAATCAAATAATATGTCGCTGCAGCTGTAGCCTAAATAACATATAAAAATAATTGACACACAAGTCATACCATAGAATAGATTAGATTAGATTAGATTAGCATGTGGCGGTGATACCATCTGGATGATAGATCACTTGACAGATGAAAAAAAAACAAAAAAAACAGAAACATATTTTTATTGCAACAAGTCTGAGCCTATCACTTACAGTGGTGTATTGGGGTCTGTTAAATTTAATTGTGACACTATGGAGTCAATCCGACCCATTCAAAAGCCTTACATTCCCACTGTATGTACGTGGCTCAATCCAACCGATATTTACACTTTAGATATTTCCATTAATTATAGAGGTCTGTTCTAGTTGTCAGTCCTCGATCGAAATCGACCTAATGCGACTAGATGCTTGACCTGCATAACATACTACATACTACATACTACCGCAATTTATCATCACCAAAGGAAATATCCAACTCTGATTGGGGTCTAATTACTTTTGGTCCAACCCCGGGTAGAAAAAGTTGACCCACCCTGCTAACCTTGACCCATATGTGACTCATCCAAACTGTCAGTACCTAAAACCCACGGACTTGGTTTAAGGGGTTATAACACTTACATGATTTTTGTTAAGCTGTGTTTGGGAAGATTAGATGTTTCGAACCTGAAAGGAAGATAAGACAGAGGTCAGAGGCCCTGACTGCTATCAACTGAAGGCACTCCGATGCCTAAATTAGTGCAGCAGAAGAAGAATGAAAAGGAGAGTAAAAATGAATATAGGTTTATGAAAGGATATAACCTTCTGCATATATATAAGCGGTGGTCACCTCAGATCCTTCCTTAGTGGAGATAGGTGGAAGTACGGTCCCATCGGACCATACATCATTCCCTCCGTGGAGGTAGGTGGAGGTACTATCCCATCGGACTATACTTTGATTTTTTATATGATGATTGACGTGATGTTTAGGTATGGACGATCCCTTATCTATATCCGGCGCCCATCTTATCTGTCAGATCATTTTATAACGCAGCTGTACTTTTATTAAATGGTTATTGACATCTCGTACTGATCTTGGTCAATTATGCCGAGCTAAGAGAAAAATCTTGTGGATGCACCTTGGTACTATTGCCGGGCTGCACAAGGTCGGCACCTTTATTGAGCTGTATTAAACTGAGATGAGCTTCGCGAGTATTTTTATCGAAACTGGCTCAAGCTCGGTACGAAGCGCGGTACTGTTATCGAGTTTCAAGAAACCGAGATCAAGATAGACTTAGTTGATACAATTATCGAAGCCAAGGCTTATCTCGGTATTAGGGGAATGCCCCCACACACAAACCAACAATACCCACATTAAAAATAAAAATAAAAAAAAGGTCATTCACATATAATTTTCTTATATTCTTGAATATATTGATTTTAGTGCTACTCAATACAAGTCAATATTGCTAATCTGTTTCGAAAACGGGTCAAAAATATGAGTTGAGATCCAAATTGTGGGACACACATGTTGACTCGATCCATTTTATTTATTATCATCCTCATCGTGATCATCTTAATAATAAGTAATGAAAGGGACCGAATAGAGAGAGATTTGGGGGGATAGATAGAGTGAGATAGCATATGTGTAGGCTGTTGACTCGGTGGGAATAGGGGAATGGGATGTGTGTGTAAATGCAAGTATGGTGCCAGGTGGGGATGTGGTGGCACGTGATGGCGGGAGAAGGTGCTTGCAGTTGATTCCGCTTCTTCCACTCTACGGAAACACAACAAACAAACAATCGCCACTCTCTCTCAGCTTTCTTTCTTTTGTTTTCTTCTGCTTTGTTTTTATTATCAAGGGAGAGGGATAAAAAAAGTGAGAGTGAAGACGAAAACGTGACGCATCGATGTCGCCCCCCAAAAAAGCAGAAGAAGAAGCTCAGGAGGCAAGTTTTGGATCCGATTAATGTGTTTTTAGTGTTTTCTGAATTCTCAGAAAGTAACATTATTCTTATTATTTTATTTTATTATTGTTATTGATGATAGAATAGATGAAATAAGAGAGAAGAGAGATTGTTGTTATTGATACAATGATATTGATATTGATATTGATATTGAGATGAGATGAAATGAAAGGAATGGAAACAGAAAATAAAAGAGAGGAGGGATTGGGCCAATCTGTGAGATAATAGTAGGTCGGTGGTGGTGACCAAAGGAAAAGCATTTACCTTTCCGTCCAGGCAATGACGTTTTCAACAAGTGGACACAGGATTCCTATTAAATGCATAATATAGCTACTTCCATCTTGCATCCCACTCTTTCTCCTCCTCTTTCTTTTCAACCTATTGAATCATCGATCATCACATTCTTAATTAATATGTGAGCATGCAGGCAAAAATGCCCACCTTTATCTTTTAATTTGTACTCTCGGGCTCATTTTCTCTTCTACCCAAACTAAGGGGGTTGAGAGTTGGGACCAAAAGAGCTCATACACACATAGTGCTGTCAAAATGTCATACGATCCGTTAACACGACACGAACCGATACGATATTAATTAATGGGTTCGAGTCGGTTTTTAATGGGTTCGAATCGTTAACGGGTCATTATTCTCTAAATGTAACTGAAATTAATTTATATTCATAAAGAAGAAATTGAAATTTATTGCTTTATAGTGAGGTTTTAGGTGGGATCCACTCGATATCCCCACTTACAGTTTTATGTGGCTTATATATTTTTCTCATTTTATTTTTGTATAAAATTTTTTAATTTTCGAAATGACTTAATTACTTAACGGGTTGGATTGTATAACCCGTTAAATTAAAGGGTCGTGTTTGGGTTGGGTTTTTTGATCCGTTAAGTCAACGGGTCGTGTACGGATTGAGATGATTTTAATCTGAATTTGTTAACTTGTAACCCGAACTCGTTAACACGACACGGAAGCCCACACCATGAGAAGGAGAACCCGCATGAATGCAAGACAATCATTAGAAAGAGCACACTAACACTAAATTAACAATATACAAAATACCAGGCTAATTAGATTGTTCACTTTTATTAGTGGTGACTATGGTCCAAATCCATGAAAGTAAGGTTGAGTATCAATTTTAAAAAGAAAATGAAAGTGGGTGTGTGAAGGGATTTGATCATTTATAAGTTGTCCTTGTTAGAGAGAGGATGAGAATTTATAAGTTGTCCTTGTGTATGAAAAAGGTTAAAAATAAAATGAAAATAGCCGGCAGAAGAAATCGCCGGGATTCAGGAGATTTTGCCTTTTAATGTATAATATGAAGACATAAGTGTACGCACCATCGTTATCATGCATACACGAGCACAGCAGCTGCAAATTTATTTTTTTTCTTCCACTTTCCTCTCCTGAACTCTCGCCTATTCTAACCGCCCTTGCATTCTTATATATTTTAGGTTGATCTGCTCCTGGTTGGCTAGCTGAATGGATCATAATGGCTGACAAATAAAGTCTTTGTTTTGGAAATGTTCAACTCAGGAGGTAATCATCTCTCTTACAAATCAAAGAGTTCCATTTGGCATAGTTTCAGAGAGGCCTAGCTAGCTAGCCTATATATATATATATATATATATATATATATATATATATATATTAGAATACTTCATACAATTTGCATAGAGTACTATTAAGCAGAATAGGTACATCCTAACTGTATAGATTAATATAGACTATTGTTTTACTTTTGCTGCTTAAAAAACCATATCAATACAGCTGATGTATATACATATATACAACGATATGCATCACCGACACAAATTCTCAATTCATTAGTTAAAACTTAAAAGGGTTGGAGGGTCCATTAATTTGTATCATATCATCTCCACAATTTGTATGTGTGGAGGGTCCATTTGACTGATGGTCAGATCATTAAAGAGTTCAGGCACATGGGCCCCTCACATGATTGGTTGGGAAAACTGCTGCTTGTAATTAGTGATTATACTGGTCGGCGACCATATCCATCAATGATATAAATATTATGGAGGGGCAACACTTTCAACTGTAGTAGGTTGAAGGGTGTGCCGACCATAGCCCATGGTGCAACCATTTAATTTAATCTTTGCATGTTGCAACAAACTTGTTACATCCTATGATCGTTGAGTGTGGGTGTAATCTTTCCACACCCCCCCTCTCTAAATTATTTTCACATATGTAAGCCTGCGACGTTTGGGTCCTTTTCTCTGGACATATTGATGATCAAGCTGATTCTACAGTTTGGACCTCAATGATAGTCGAATCTGGGTCTAGCTAGGTAAGCACCCTGTGGAGCCTACCTGGCTCACCTTGTTGAGCTAATATGAACCCCACGGGCTCATAACGTCACGTGAGTTGGCACTCAACTGCATATGAGAATCATTAAGAGTTTTGTTTGCCTTTGTTTGATGATGCAAATTTGGCAACCAAGACACTATATCTAGCGATTAAGAATTTAAGATATAGACGTCTTGGAAGCCTTTGTATCTTTGATGATCAAATGGTTATCATTGTTTGAACAGAGGTAGATAAATGGATGAGCGTTGTATCTTCAAGTGGCCCCCCATGCTACGTTGCTCTTGAAAATAACTAAAAGAACTCATTTTTAAAAAAAAAAAAGAATTTCAGAAATTGAACATCTAAAAAAAGTATAAAAGTAATATAATGTCCTTCCCATTGTTTTCCATAGTTGCTCAGCCAACCCACAAATAAAAACTATTTTTTAGTTTCAACTTAATTAGTGGGTCAGTCAAGAATTTAAACTCCTAATAATGTGGTGTAGCTCTCTTTTGAGATTAATTTGAATGCATGATCATTATAGACCTAAAGAGGTATAAAAGTCAATTCTGGGTGTGGATAGGTGGTGGATGTGGTATTATTTTTCTTGATTCTAGGGCTTAAAGGTTTGATGGTTTAACACAATCAATATTTTTGAAAATTTCAATCCTCCCTCGGATAGTGGATTAATGCTCACATAAGTATAAAATGAGGCATGTCAATTTATTGTAGGGAAGTATAGTGTAATCGATTTTGTTGATCATTTGGTCGGCCTCACTATTCATAATTAAATAAGGGTGAGGTTGAAACTTTTCTTTTTCCACTCATAGCATTAGAAGGACCCCACCATCAAACTTTGTAACTTGTAGAATAAACAAGGCCGGTTATCCCAATAGGCTTTCATTGCTTGGGTCTTGCTTTGTAAGCCATAACAAGGATTATAGAAAACAATGGGGAGGACTTGATTGAAATAAATATGGAAAAATTTTCTACTTTTTTGAAATATTAAATTTGTGATATATTTTTTTGAAAATGGGCAAGGAATTTTATACTCTTTTTGAAAAATCCTCAAAATACAAGAGTCCTTCTTGTTGCTTCCATTGAGGATATTTTCGTCATTTAAAAAAAATACATGAAAAGTCATTGGAGAGGACTTGATAAAGATTAATGGAAAATTTTTATACTGTTTTGAAATATTCAAGTTTGTTTGTACTTTTTTGAAAATAGCAAAAGCTTTTATACTTAAAAAACCCTAAATCTAAAAACTAAATCATAGCCATTCATCTAACAAATCCCAAAATAATCAAGAAACCCAATTTCTAAAATCCTAATATAAGAAAAATTGGACTTGAATGTTGTTTGGCTTGATTCTAAACAAGTGGGTGTGGGTCATACCTGATGATTCATGGAACAACCACCTATTTTTCCATCACACCATTAATCATTCTAGAGTTTTTTTGGATATAACCCCCTAGGCTTTATAGAATTTATAAATAGGCCCCTCTGGTTTCAGTATTTGCTTATACCCCCCTACCTTTTTAATTTAATACCTTCCATATCCCCAGATTTACTAGTCATGGTGACCACCAAAAGATTTGTGTTGAATTTTTATAAAAATGATAATTTTGCCCTTAAGTTAAATTAAAAAAAAATATAAGTATGTCATTATTTATAAAAATACCATTATTTTATCCCAAGTCCCAATAATCTCTCTTAAATTCTCCCATGCACATGACACCTAATCATGTATTTGAGACTTTCATTAATCTAATTGGGGGGTGTGCACGGATTGGGTCAATTATAACCAATTATAAGTACAAGTGTAGATTTTCTTTGTGATCGATTTAGATTTGATGAAATGGGCCCTATATTGATAAAAATGGATTTATGTAGGGTTAATTTCTCCTACTGAATGTACTATAGTAATTATTAATATTAAACGATTTAAAGAAAAACAAATTCAAGCTTTTGAAAATATGCATATATGAATAAAGAGATGGGCAAAGATGTCATTTTACTCTAAAGAACTTATGATGATTGTAAGGCTACTAATTTTGGGACATGAAAGGTATTAAAATGAGAGGGCAAGGGGGTATATACAAATATTGAAACCATAAGAGCCTATTTACAAATCTTATAAACTTTAGGGGATATAAAAAAAAACTCTTTATCCTAATTTAACACCCTTAATGGGAAAGCACCCAAGTAGAAAGTTCTCTTGAGTTGTCAAATACATGGAAGTTCCTCTTTTCATGCATATCAAAACGTGGCATGCCTAGAACAATGGAGAAAATCACTCACAAATCTAACAATATCTTTTCTAAAGAATCTCTTGACAATTCAAAAGGGTTGAAATATAGGAAGGCTATATGCCCCATGTAACTTAATTAGCACAGGTTCCTGAAGAAGGAATTGATATTTTGATTCGGCGGGCCCCATGTGAGGCCTGGTGGGACCTGCTGGGTGTGATGGAAGCTGCTCAGTAAGTCCACCAGACCTTTTTGGTGGCTGTCCCAGCTTGACTGGGTCTGATTTGGGACCACAGTTCAGGCAGGTCAAAACCCGCTAACCTGCTGCTCCCTTCAATAAAGTTGTTTGGCTTATTTGGGGTTGGATTAACCAATTGGACTGATCCAAATGCGCCACAATTGATCTGACTTGATTCTTTAATTAATCTAGAACAATTTTAATTGATTCTAACATTTATTTTTGACCCATCTCGACTGCCCCATTTGGATCCTGGGGTCTTCCATTCGATCGACCCCCCAGAAAAGGTGGACCGAGATCCTTTTTGGTTGATGAAATGGGTCTAAATACTTTGTGGCCAGATTTATGGATGGATCCTCTAAAATATACCATTTTGCTCATGCATCAGAAATTGATCACTATAAAATGAGCAATGCTAATTGAACCAATTTGATGGAGAATGTTTAGTCACATAGAGAGCATTTAGGATTGATTTAGTGAAAAAAACACAAACCCTCATTACTTGAGCTTCAATTTGAAAGTTCATAGATAGAAAGATTTGTCCTAAATATTATTATATTTATCTCGAGTGAAATCCTTTAATTAGTTGTACTTCTTTATTTATATCTATTGTTACGTCTCTATATACGTTTTCTTAGCCGACTTCTTCCCCTTAGCCGTAAACCACCGATAATTATATAATATAATATTATACAAAATCGTCCCCTTGATAGATCCATATTCCAGCTGCACCAGCTTTTGGTCTTGCAACAATCAATTTCTAATGGGCGGTGGAAGAAGAAATATTTGCATATAGACCCTCAGATTTCTTAGACTCTTTGAAATTTCTCCCATCTTTTGTGTGTACAATGTACATAGTCTACTATCCGATGCACTGTGAACGTACCTTCATTGACAAAGTAGATGCCATCATAAATGTTTGTTAAAAGTCAAACGTGCCCTATTTTTTGATTCCATCCTTTACTAAACTATGCCATGATGATTGCATCCCGGTCGTCAATTACAGTTACATGGGGCCCGATCAAAGGTAGTGTGAATATTTTTTTTTTAAAAGAAAATTATGATGCCTCTTTAATAGAATTCAACTCATCTATCCAGAGCCGTATATGATATTCCCATGTGTAACCTCTGACAACTACAAGAAATAAATTGGGGATGTTTGAAATTAGATCTCAATGAAGACTTGGAAATAACTTGGAACACCAACTAATTTGTCAAGTGTTAGGATAAGGTGTGGACTTTTTAGATTGCTTTGTTTATGACATGTGCTGGTGAACCTGTCTGTTCTGTGAGGAAGATTCCAATGCAACACCAACATATGATCTACCCAATCAACTCAAGAAAAAAAAAAATTGAACAATAGCTTTTTTGGGGTAGAGCATTCATTATCATAATAGAGCACGTTCGGACGTTTCTGCATGAAGAAAGTTGGAAAAGTTCTTTTTTTTTTTTTTTTGGGTTTTTACAAAATAATTAAGTTAATGATTTGATTAAATAATTTTATAAATAAAAATAATAAGGTTATGGGTTAATTATTCGTACATATTTTTTTTTTTTGACAAAAATACCCCAATTGACGATACCATCAATATTATTTCTTTATTAAACTATTTAATTAGAGTTTAAGCTTAAGTGTTTCGTAAAAACCTCTTATTCCTGTTGGTTTTTCAGTGATTTTTTTTTTCTTTTTTTTGAAGGTTAGGTATGTAAAGGATATATTTCAACATGAGGGATCCATGTAATTGTTAGGATGGTTTAATAGGTAAGTACACATCTACTAGACCCACACTGATGTTTTGATGAATTGAACCTAGTGGGTCCCACTTGGTAAGATCAGATAGGTATTATTCATCTGTTTCTCACTCCAATATGATAACGTGATTAAATGGGCTGGTTTTGGTTAAATATTACATAGGATGAAACATATTAGCCATCAATATTGAATGTTGACTTTGTCATTTTTCTATTCTGACTGTTTTAATTAAACTTTCAAGTTATGATCAAAAGGAATATGATTTTCATGTGAGTTTTAGAAATAGCCCGTCCACCTTATCTTAGGTTATGAAATGCACATATGTCTTCTAGAGGGTGCCGTCAAGATGGGCCAAGTCTTTTCGAAGTCGAGCCCATTTAGTCATTGGGCCTCATATTCAGGCCCAGATCCAGCCCAAGGGCGGACAAGTTAGGCCTATATAAACCAATCTTCAATATAAGAAAGAAAAAGGCCCATTTGTGTTTTACATGGTGAACCAAGCAGAGGCTTTACAGAGAGGGCTCTAATTAAGCTGGTTAGAAGATCTAGCCTGGACCGACCTATGGCCTAAAAGTACTGCTGAAATTTAGCTCAGTTAGATTATTGATTTCTTGTACAATACATATGTAACGTTTATACAACATGCCGATATCCTATATTTGGATAGGGGATTATGTCCTAGTGGAAACATACAAATTTCTAGGGATGGCCTGGGTGCCCTTAACCTATAAATGGCCCAGGTTTAGCTCCCACAGGAGCAGGGGATCATAGTCAAGTATATCATCAGGAATCTTTTAAGATCACAATCATATAAAGGCTGTGGGAAAAATAAAAAAGCAGTCACAAGTAACTCAGGTTAACCAAATGCATCAACTCTGATTTACAAGTAAACCCAGTTATCTGTGCCCACATTTATATAACGAATCCAAATGGAAAGCCCCTGGTCATACATACACCCAAATGAGTGGGTGCATAGGCCAGGCTACAGATTTGCTCCAGATTGGCTAGTGATCTTCTTCTTGTCAACTTAATTCTATATTGCTCCAGATTGGCCAACGAACCTCCCCAGCAAAAATAATTTTATGAGGGACACATTAAGGGGTCTTTTGTTTGCTCTTAGATGAAAATGTTGCACAGGCATATAACATTTATGCATAGCCACATTTGTTCGCACTTAAATGAGGTGTGAAATGGTGTGTATCTAAGAAGGTGTGAAATGAATATACACCTCATTGCTAAAGAAGGTGCCAGTACAGAGGACGTGACTCTCGTGGGCTGCAAAACCTTTCAAATTCTTTATTAGCCCTACAACATTTAGTTTCATTTATTAAACAATCATAGATTTTGAGATATATGAAAATTTTACATATAGCTCGAACCATTCAACGGCTGCTCATGTAAAAATAGTGCTTCCAAAGAAACATGATATTATGTTTCAAAAGTGCAAAGTTTACATATGTAAATCTCATTTTCATATCCCATGAATTAAAAGAGACATGACCCTACTAAAATGCCAATCTTCGGAGAGAGGAATAACACCACCTCTTTTTTTTTCACAATAAAACACCTCTTAACAACAAGCGTTCACATTTCTCTTTCCTCTATAAGACAAATGAAAGGAAATAGTTTCAGTTCAGATTCTTCAGGGTGTGAGAACTTGCACCTTGTAATCTTTTCAGAGTAGAGGCAGTTCTTTACTGCAACAAATATTTGCACTTCTTTTTTTATTGAATTAGCTTAATTTTCTACCATACAATCTGAAGGCATATTTGATATCAGCCATTTTTCTTTACATCCCAATATCGATTTACAGATTCCAACCAAACTAGTAATTTACAACAGACCACACAAACGTGGCCTGGAGCAGAACTGCCTCCCATTTGCTTTCACTGTGGCCACTACTCCTGCTGTCACGCCAGCCCAAAGTACTGAAGAAACAAAATGATGTGCATTTCGCCCGGCTGCAGAAAAAAGAAGGCACCAAAAATTTAAGTTGATTACAATAGAGAGAGAGAGAGAGAGAGAGAGGAGCATCTTAACCTTGGTTAAGTGAGAATGTTGCAACTGTCAGACCGCCGACTATTAAAGCAGATGCCACTGGGAGATACTGAATAATTTTCCCATTACATCAAGGAATGCAGGACCATTGTCATGGTACCACAAGACCAATTGATGAGTGAGCAAATGAAAGAAAATTTCATAGAAAATAAAATAAAATTGAAAGAGAGTTTGAGGGAAGATAATGCAGGTAGGTAGTAAATAAGTTGAAAAATGACTGCATCAGTGCATTGACGTGTAAAGGTAAGACTGCGGCATTTCTTACCGAAAATGACTCAAATCCATTAAGCTGGAATGGGGAAGGGCTATTCCTGTTGACAGTATACCGACCACTGATGAGATCCATTGCATCCTGGAACGAAAGCAATTTTTTAGCATGTCAGGAAGGAAGTAGTTCACTGGTTTACAGGTTTAAACACTACATCAATAAAGCTTTTGTAACAAGGAAGCATTAACTGTTAACCCCAATCAAATAAAATGGGAGATGCAATGTGAATAATGAGAAAAGGAAAAGGAAAAGGCATAAAAAGGGTAGTAAATGATGCTCACCTGTCGAATGCCATCATGAAAATTATTCCTATAATATCTTGAAAGAGCACTCATCCCATCCTTAATAAGCCCAGATAAAGTCTGTCTTCCAAATCTGGAGCATTATGGAATTGTAAGTATTTAGCAACAGGGACCAGTTAGAAATATCTGACTAGTGTTCTTCCAAAGGAACAACTTATGCAGTCAAGGTACCTGACGAGGTCTCCTTTCAAAGCAAGTGTACCAGAATATTCCAGGCTTATCTCATCACCTTGATCGGCCCAAACTACAACAACAACCGCAGTTAATGATAAGATGTAGCTGGTGTTTAATTCTGAGGGCCATAACAATTTAGGTTCATATGTGCACCAGATTTAAGAAAAATACTTACGTATTTTGAACTTTTCATAAATGTCCGCATACATAGATATGCACTCATTTGGAGAAAGCACCTCCATCCTCTGGAGTTGAGAGTTTAATGATTTTCGAGCCAGATAACTCTGCAAAAGCATGAAAGTAACGTGTGCAAAATGATGAGATTTCTAGGTATGTAACTTTTTGAAACACAAATGCACATGACTCTCCCATGGCCCAATATAATAATATAATCAAATAGTCAATGAGCCTCGCACGTTATTTGACAGTTATATAATATCATCTAAATAACTTAAAGGGTTGCTGGTTAAAGGAACTGAGAGAAGAGGTGGACCAATTAAGAGTTAAGACCATATGTGAAGTGGTTAGGATTTAGGAAAGACATTTCATTATGTGTAGCATCTGAGAGCATGGCTTCAAATAGGGTTAAGTAGAAGAGAAGAACTCATAAAGGAGAATCTAAAGAGATAAGTGACAGTGACAATGGCTTTCTTGTTCTCAATATGCAAATAGGTATTTCTGGCATAGCTTGTTTGAAGTTTTCAAGTACAACTCTTTTTGTGGACCCCAAGTTGATGGGATAGGCTTCAGTGATGAAAATGATAGTATAATATCTAAACAGATCTGGGAAAAAGTTGTTTTTCACTATTAGAGTGTTCTGCTTGACTTGTTATATATTTTTTTGTTAGCTTGAAGCTATGTTCTAAAATAAGCATAATCTATGAAGTTCATATGAAATAGTTGTAACATAATATATACTAAGAGCATGGAAGGGAATACTAGTATATGTTTCTTTTTAAGTTTTAACTAATATGAAATACTAGTATATGTTTCTTTTAAGTTTTAACTAATATCCTCTTTTTTTAACCAATATCGCAGTATCATATACTAAACCAATAACCTAACTTGATAGGTTTAAAAATGAACCACCAATGGTATTTGAGCAAACCTGGGTAACATTTGTCCGATCCAGGCAATCAATGCAGTTCGCTCTAACAACTCCTATCTGCTCCAGTAATATATCTCCTTTCGAATCTATAATAAAGTATCTGCTCAACTGGAACAGTGATGAGTTAAAAACAGCATTACTTGTTGCCAGAATAAGGAAATATTTCTCATATAACAACTGATTGTAGCGATTATTATTCATTGTACTAGATTACCCTTGCTTTTCGATGTCATCAGCAATTTGATCATAGAGAATTTGTAAGTTCTCAAAGTTTGCGTTGCCACAACAATGATGGAAGTCAAAAGACACATATCTGCAAGCGAGGCATATTTCATTAACTAAGAAGCATAGCTAACAAGCCATAGAATTTTGAGACACTTCTGTGAAACTAAAAATAAAATCGGTTTAAAAAAACTAAAATTAAAATAAAAATAAAATAGAAGCACTAGAATTATTTTTGTGCAAAGTGAAAAAGGTAGAACTGCAGGATCATTGCTGATGAGGCTAATGAAGGATGCCAGTGAAGAAAAATACAATGCTCAGGCTAAGAATATCAATATTCTGCTTATGTTTTGCAAAATTAGTGATCCAGACGACTGGATTGATAGGGCCCACCATAGATGGTATTTGTGAAGTCATTTTGAGGGAATATACTATTGAATGTGGACCACTGTCATAATTCGTTCCTTAATCACCCATTTAACAGTCATCACTTCAAGGTATGGGGTTTTCCCATCTGGGCCACGCATGGTGGGGCCAATCAATAATTTTGATCATTGTTCTAGAGGTAACAAATGCTTCAACTGATGCAAGAGGATAACAGATTCAAACCAAGGGTTGGTCTTAGCTTGAAATAGATCCAGGATGATTCAACGCCCAAGATCAAACATCAGCACCTTTGTTGTTAGAATCCTATGACTCATATCAAATCCCAAGGAAAAAAAAATCCATATCTATGCAATGATTCCCATTTACTGGTGAATCTTAGATTCAGATGTGAACGTTATGATTCCATACTTGGATTTTATTTTTATTTTTATTTAAAAAAAGATTCTGCAAATTGTTTATTTTTCCAAGTAACATTGATATGTTAAACATATTTAACTATTCACACATATATCATTTATGATATATCAATATATGCCAATGAGGTTTTTCATACGTTTGTATCAGTCTTATTTGTCAATGTATTGATGCTAATGTGGATGGAAAATTGATGGATTAAAATTATAAATAACTAATTTTCTTTCTGTTTTATTATTTTCATTTTTTACTAGGAAAAAAAAAAAACCTCTCACAATTTGCAATAAGATTCATGATATCATCTTCCCCTTGAACAATTTGTGATATGATTTTGATCTTCAGAACAATGATTAGCGAACATTGACCAAAATGGAGAGAAAATCAGAATTTTATTAACAATAGCATGAATGAAAGAGTGAACAAGAAGAATCTAGGAACATGCTACTACTAAACTTGCCACCGTGGCCCTCACAAGTCTGCATAGGCATGTGCATAAAATCATTACCAAGTTGTTTATTGTGGCGTAAGATGGGGTTAAGTGCAACCTATTAAATTGTGCCATGAGACAAGGTTAATGCAACCTATTAAATAAGCATATATCTGAAGATATAAGTAATAAATATGAAGGTCACCTCACATGTGGAAGCTTTTGCATTTCTGTAGCAAATGCCATGCTTAGATGACCTTCATCGCCATGCTGCAATAGTATAAAAATATGAAAGATGAAAGAACAAAAAGGCAAGAGGAATATGACCAGTACAAGATTTTAAAAGATATTACATTCTCCTAAGAAAAAGAGAAGACATTCTTAAGCTCATATCTTGCTTTTAATCTAACAAGTTGCTGTTTGCAATCCTGGACAAAAAAGATCCAGAGGCTGATAAAAAAAAATAAAAAAAGAAAGACAGGCTCCAATTTCCAATGTGAAAATGGAAAGTGCATATGAAATCCGTGAGCTGCAACACATAAGAATTTTCTATTTAGGAACCATTTGCTTGTATAGCATTGAAGAAACCTGAGGAGAAAAAAACATAAGTTTGTAGATGAATTCCCATTGAAGAGCTAAAGCATTGAAAAGTTTCTCTGTAAATCCATGATGTGGGAGCAAAGCAATTCATAGATAGAACAGTTTTAAGAATAAATCTCATGCTTTCAAAAAAATGAATAGAAAAGATGTGAAACATTCATGGATCCAGTCATACCATCCACCACATAAGTTACCTAAAAATAATGTGGTAACATTAAACAAAATATATATGATACATGATTCTCTCCTTCTTTGTGCTTGGTCTTACCATGCACACCACCTAGTGGGGCCCACCTTATGATCCATATGAATGATCCATCCAACCCCCACCCACTCTGTCACAAATGACCGATCCCATGGGTTGACACAGATCCGAATGGACTGGACCTTCGGATCGAGTGCAATTTTTTTTTCTTATATAAAACCGTTAAACTTGTGGGCCATAGATCAAGAGGTTAGAATCATTGGATTGGCATGGGACTTCAATTTTGGGGTAGTCTCACTTTTATTTGCACACAAGGGTTGTGAGCAGTTAGATATGGGACCTCCTATGATGTTATACTTGTGTTGCACCAAATTTCAGTCTAGCAGTACTTAATCCTGGAGATACAAATGATGACTAACCTTGACAAAGAAAATAAATCCTTGGACAATTTGACAGTAACTCAGAAACTAATCAAGTAGTAGCCAGCAGGTGGTCATAAATATATCAATATCAGAGCTTGACACAATTAAAAAAAAAGGACATTTAAAAAAATAAGAAACTTTCACATTTTATGAAAGAAGAGTTGCAGAAGGAAGGAGCAACAAATTTAAGGCATTAGAGATAAACACAGCGGAAAATTCAGTTCTCTCTTCCTGTTAGGATCTTTCGCCAAAATATGAAGCCTCATTAATGCAATTTAGAAAAAACAAGGTGATGACACATTATGCACAACAACCGGATCAATCAAATTTATAATACAGATTTATCCTCTAGAGAAAATAGAAATAGATGAAAAATATAATGGAATATATAAAGGTGAAAAATCTTACATTATCAGTTAGATCAATAGCCACAATCTCACCATATCTTTGTGTAAGATCATGAAAATGGCGTTCCACAACTTTTGGCTACATAAAATTATAGATTAAACCACATGATGGCCTGGTACCTCTAGAAACCTAAAATAACTTAAATAAGCATCATCTTTTTGGGTCATACTGTTTCTTCATGATCGATTATTCTAAGACTTGGTTTGTAGCTCAAATCCACAATTTGTTCCCAAAGAATTGGAATTGAACCTCGAACCTGAAAGAGAGAATCAAACTTCTGTAACATATAAAAGACAATTGCATGTGTCTCTGTTATTAAGTAAAAAAAAATCCCATAACTGATGCTTAATTACTACCAATAATCAAACTGTAAGCATAGACAAAAGAAGTAATTTTAAGTAGTCAGTCACTTGAAGCAGATCAATTTTCAAATGGTCATATTATCAACCAACAGATAAATCAGAAGTGTACCAAAAGATGAAAGCAACTTACATGATAAAAACAACGATGATCACTACTCAAGACCCAAGACAGCCACATTAAGTCATGGTTTCCATTAGCAGCTAAAATGCTACATATTGGATAGCAGAACTAATGCTGTCTTAAAAATGAAGAGGTATCAGCCCGCATCACCCATATAAGCCAATATTATCAGCCAATGCAGCCTCATATTGTACAGCTGATCCTCGTAATGTAATCACAACACTAAGATATGTGTGTCTATATATACACACGAAAATTATCAAGTGCAAATCTCATTTTGTGCACAACCATGCACACATTTTTGGTCCCCATCCAAATGGACTGCACTGTTGGATTGATTGTGCATGGGTTTTAAGGGATGAGATTTGTGGGCCTTTGATCAAGGGGTTAGGACGATGGTGTGAGCCCCCAAATCCATACACAATGTGTAGGGCCAACCCAGATCTTGTGATTCCCCCCAGTCCCATCCCAAAGTGGGGTCCCCAAAGCGAGGTGCACGTGGAAGCTCCGTGCACTGGATAGCTCTCTCTCTCTCTCTCTCTCTATATATATATATATATATATATGAATATTTTACCAAAAAAAAAACCCATATTAGATGCACTCTACACCTAAAAGGGAATTTTAGTTTCCCTCACACCAAACCAGCCTTCCCGCCAAGAAATCCTTCTTTTTTTACTTATTTTTTCGAGGGTTGACGTCGACCCTTGCTATAACAAGTGAGGGTCGACGTTGACCCTACGCAGGTGGAAATCTACACCGAGTGACTTCGATCCTTCTTTTTCAATCGTGCCAGAAGTGCAGAGAGCTGACAGGAAAGTTTCCTTCAAGGAGAAGGTTATCTACACTGTAATATCTCTGTTCATCTTTCTGGTTTGCAACCAGCTTCCACTTTATGGCATACATTCGACTATCGGTGCAGATCCATTTTATTGGATACGGGTTATTCTGGCATCTAACCGTGGGACTGTCATGGAGCTGGGAATTACCCCCATTGTCACCTCAGGTCGGGTGATGCAGCTCTTGGCAGGCTCAAAGATCATTGAAGTTGACAACAGTGTGAGAGAGGGCCGTGCCCTCTTGTGAGTATTTGCTAACTAGATGATATGTTTTTTTTTTATAAACAATGGAAACATTTTCTAATACAATCATGTGTCCAGTTTTTGTCCCCTGTTTACACATTGGGCACATCTTTACACTTCTAATAGACTGAAGTCCTAGTTTAACTTATCACTGTGAATAGTTTTTTGCACACTGGATGCATTTTGATGAAGATTTATTGGGTGTTATCAATTTACTTTCTATCTATAGGCCACTGGTGATTTGTATGGAAATATGCCAGTGATGGGGTGGCTTAATCCTCAGTCAAATTTCCATGACAATTCTTTTTGTTTTCTTGGGTTGGAAAAACAATTGTTGGGTCCTAAAATTAAAATGGATGGCACGCATTTCGTTGAAGAAGGAAGAAGATGAGAAAAAGTATTTTTTCTGCTTGTGCAGGGTCGATGTCGACTCTCGAAAAAATAGGTAAAAAAAGAAGGATTTCTGGGCGGGAAGGCTGGTTTGGTGTGAGGGAAACTAAAATGACCTTTTTGGTGTAGAGTGCATCTAATGTGTTCTTTTTTTGGTAAAATCCTCTCTCTCTCTCTCTATATATATATATATATATATATATATACTCCTAAGCTCAAGCTTAGGATAAGGTAAGCTCAAGTGTGTGGTGGGGCCCACCTGGGGACCCACATAGGGATGGGAATGAGGGGGATTTCAAGGACTCCTTGAGATCTTCCTCTCTGTAAAAAATCAGCCACAACCGTAATTTCTTTCATCTCCATATGGGCCCAAAAGCTTAATGGTCAATGGTTCATTTGAATCGATACATAGTCGGTCCAATGGTCCAATAAATTCGGATATGACTGAAAGTTGGTGGACATATGCAATTTAGGGGGGTCATTTGTTTGGTCCATTTGGATGGACCAAAGGTGAGCCCCACAAGCATGAGCTTACAAAATTCTATATATATATATATATATATAGAGGGCTGCTCCCCTACACTGCAGCCCTCCTTAATATCAGCTGCAAGCATGTGAGGGGAGCAGTGTAGGGCATGTGCAAGCATAGTTCATGGTTCACATGTGTGCCTGCAGCTGATATTAAGGAGGGCTGCAGTGTAGGAGAGCAGCCCTCATATATATATATATGGAGAATACTCATGTGCATCCATCCTTCATCATAGGATGAGGGACACTCATATAATTGGAAATATTCATGTGCAAAAGAGGAAAAGTCATATATGATCATATGCAGAAAAAGAATGTTCATGTGTAAATAGGGAAAGCCATGTAAGTGTCCCTCACCCTATGGTGAGGGATGGATGCACATGAATGTCCCCCTATATATATGTGTGTGTGTGTGTGTGTAAAGAGAGAATTTGATGTTTTCAAGGTTATTTACAATTCACACCGTCCTTACATTAAAAAAGAGTTATCACCATTAGTCAGAGTAATAAGCTTTTACACCACTTAGTGATGTAGTCCTGATTAGCAAAATCGAAGTATCTAATGAGGCCAAACGAATAAATGGTGAGAATTTAAACAGCGCAACGTATGGTGGCAATATTCAACAGCGCAACATATCAACACATCAAGTTCTTGGTTTCTCATTTGGATGTCCAATCCACCATGTTCTTCGGTCAGCTAATAGTTTGTTGGAATTTCAATTCTGTCATGTTATTGCTATCAATCAATTATTTGTCATTCTTTTATTCTTTACAGTTGATATGGCTAGCTGCTGAAGCCCTTCTGAATTGAAGCTATTCACATCCCCTTAACACCCCCCACCCCACCCCACCCTCCACCCAACTTTTTTTGAATGGTTGTCTCCTCACCTGTACACATTCTTCCTTCAATCGCTGCTTCTTCCTGTTACAGTTTCTCTTATCCCAATCCCATATCCCTAAAAGAAAAATATCATTAACAGATGGTTTTCATATTATATTTAGGGATAACTGATGCTGTATTTATAATTCTAGTGGATTTAACTACCGAACTTTCAAAAGGATGAGAAATCTAGCAGAGTTGTAATCCCACGTAAAAAGTCCAAGATACAGCAAGATAGCAAATTATTGGGAATAACCCAGAGGGAAGGCATTTAAACTGAACCATGGGACCATATTTGAACTAAACAGGTTGTTTGGCAGGAAGGACGCGCCTTGGATTTCCGATCTTCCCCCGTATAACCTTTATTGACTTATCCGAACTACCCAGCAAGACCCCCATAATGGACAGAAGTTTGGCATTTCAGGCCGATCCATTTTGGCATCCTTGAAAATGAAGGTGAGCCCAACTTTCCAGTCTAAAGGTCTCTGCACGATAATATGGTGCTAGGATTTTTACTTCTGGATCTTCTTGACTTCCAATGTTATCCATGGAAACATAAGAATTCATGAATAACGTCAAAATGATGTCAATTCCAATCCATACCTGCAAAAAGGATGACCTAAAACCTTCAAACTCCAGCAATTGCTCAGTTTCAATGAAATTAGCAACGTCTCCTTCAAGATTAGCTCCTCTTCTCCACATTCTTGTTCCTGCATTCAGTTATAATAGTAAGAACTGCTGCAACCAATAAAAGCTGCACCATTGTTAGAATTGTAGGCCACATGGTTAGTCCTGCAGACTAGTCTATGAGAGGGACCACATTTGTATCAATGTCTAAACTACAATATATAGTTGCTTGCAGGACTACCCATTCATGACATGAGAAACTGTCAATTGTATGAGTCATCTCCATAGCATAATTTTACCTAGGCGCCGCATGCACCTTCGTGAGATTAGAGTGATCCTGGCAGGTGAATCTTTAAGTGCAAACTGTACAGTTTGAAAACCTGAGTCTTCATTAAGTTCAAACAGCAGTGGGAAATGTTTAATTCACTGAAAACTGGAGTAGAAATGCCGTGCTAGAACAAATGAACACACATATGCCAGTATGGCACACATGCACGCATAAATGCCACAAGCACACATCAAAATTTTGTAGAGAATCACATACGCATGCACACACTTCAAAATGCTGCAGAGAAGCATGACCAATAGAATTGTTAAGGATACTTCCTTGTATCAAGGGAATGATGAACATATCAAGCTGCAAGACCACAAGTACATGTCAGACATAACAAATGATCTGATAGTATGCAACTCTAATTCAGATCCTCACCAAGTATAAAATATGAGATTAGGAATTTAAAAAAATCTAACCTTGAACTCAATAAGTTCTTCTAGTAAACTTCTATTCCAAACAAAACGTGGATCAGCCTGAAATGCCAAACTTCAAAAAATTAGGAGAATTTATTTAAAATAGGGAGACATTTAGCAAGAGAATGAATGAACAAGAGATCCTCAAAACCATATGCATAGTTTTCAAAATCAGAATCGTATCGCAAATCGTTCATACCCATGAATCTGACAGTATGAGAGATGGAAAACAGAATATGAATGTGATGAATTGTCGTGTCCTTTGAGGATCGACTAAGCTTCATATAAATAGGGGTTGAAGGCCCTAATTACAATCAATTTACATAATCATATCAAATCTAGATCCTAATAGTTAGCTGCTCTAATTACAATCATATCAAATCTAGATCCTAACAATTAGCTGCCAAACTTAGTATGTACACGAGGCTTTGACTAATGATACATATAAAGAATGGGCCTAAATGGGCCTGTGAGTTTGGGCTTGGAATACCCTCATTAACACCCCCCCTCAAATTGATGCCGATGAGTCAACAAGCATCAATTTGTCAGTCAAGAATTGATGACGTGGTCGAGGAAGTGCTTTAGTAAAAATATCAGCAGTTTGGAGGCTTGAGGAGATGAACGGGAGGGAAATAACATTGCGTAGATATTCATCTCTGATAAAATGGCAAGCCACCTCGATGTGTTTAGTTCTCTCATGAAATACTGGATTTTCAGTAATCCGAATGGCACTGGTGTTGTCCGCATGTAATGGTGTGGAAGATTTTTGTGAGAAGCCCAGTTCCTCAAGAAGACCACGAAGCCATATAATTTCGGAACATGCGGCAGACATGGCCCGGTATTCTGCCTCGGTTGATGATTTTGAAACTTTGTCCTGTTTCTTCACTTTCCATGAAATAAGAGCATCACCTAAGAACATGCACCAGCCTGTGGTGGACCTACGAGTATCAGGACAACCTGCCCAATCAGCATCAGAATAGGCAGACAAAGTCATCTGAGAACCAACAGGAAAAAACAAGCCTCTGTGAGAAGTGCCAAGAAGATAACGAATAATACGTCGAACAGCTGCTAAATGAAGATGGTGGGGCTTGGTCATATACTGACTCATCAAGTTGACTGCATAACTGATGTCAGGCCGAGTAGTAGTCAAATATATAAGACTACCGACAAGCTGGCGATAATATGTCGGATCAGGAAGAGGATCACCACTGTCACTATGGAGTTTAAGATTCAGTTCCAGAGGAGTATCCACTGGGGTGGATTTTGACAAACCAGCGGATTCAATTAAATCCATAGTATACTTATGTTGATGCAAAATCAACCCCTTCTCAGAGTGATGAACTTCCAATCCCAAAAAATATTGCAGAGGGCCCAGATCTTTCATATGAAAAGATTGATGCAGAGAAAATTGGAGATTTTGAATCGTGGCTGTATCTGTGCCGGTGATGATGATATCGTCTACATAGACGAGAAGAATGGTAATTCCAGTTGATGTGTGATGCAAAAACAATGATGGATCATAAGGACTCTGCTGAAACTGTAGCTTGAGTAAAGCATCTTTGAATTTGTCAAACCATGCTCGTGGTGCTTGTTTTAGCCCATACAATGATCTTTTCAGAAGAGCAACTTGATCTTCTGATGATTTTGTGACACCTTGAGGCAATCGCATGTAAACTTCCTCTTTAAGATCACCATGAAGAAATGCGTTTTTCACATCAAATTGAAAAAGAGGCCAGGATTGAGATGCAGCTATGGCAAGAATGGTGCGAACAGTGGTCATTTTTGCAACAGGCGCAAAAGTTTCTTCATAGTCAATGCCATATTCCTGTCTGTTGCCAAGGGCCACAAGCCTAGCCTTGTATCTATCCAAGGTACCATCTGCCTTTAATTTGATTGAGTAAACTCATTTACTCCCAATAGGTTTAACCGAAGCTGGGCAGGGAACAGTAACCCAGGTTTGGTTCTGCTGTAGAGCACTAAGTTCTTCTTCCATAGCCTGTCTCCAGCACTCTTGTTTTGCTGCTTGTGAATAAGAAGTAGGAATGGATATAGATGATAAAGTAGCAAAATATGAAGAATGAGAGAAGCCGTATCGATCCGGTGGACGAGATATACGAGCAGAACGACGAATAGCAAGTTGAGGTGAAGTTGATGCTGGAGCAGGATTCGGGACCGGTTCTTGCAAAAGGGGCAAAGTAGTGGGATCTGGTCCTTGTCGACGAGTATACACCTTGTCCGGATGAAATCGCAAAGGCGAAGGAAGACATTCATCATCAAAGGATGGTACTTTAGAAAAAGAGATTTCTGGAGATGAATCAGGATAAGACTGAAAAAAATACTGATGTTAAAAAAAAACAACATTTCTAGAAATGCGAATACGCTTGGAGGTGGGGTCATAACAAACAAAACCTTTTTGGTGGGAAGCATAACCAAGGAAGACACATTTTACAGATTGTGCGGATAACTTGGAACGTTCATGTGTGGGAAGATGAAGAAAACAAACACAACCAAAAGTGTGGAAATTTGTGTATTGTGGTTCTGTTTTGAAAAGACGAAAATGTGGTGATGTGTTTTGAAGTTTTGGAGAAGGAAGGCGGTTGATGATGTGAGTAGCAGTGGTTAAAGCTTCTGGCCAAAATCTAGGTGGAACGGAAGATTCTAATAATAAACATCTAACCATGTCTAGAAGATGACGATTTTTCCGTTCTGCAACACCATTCTGTTGGGGAGTATAGGGACAAGTCCGTTGGGATATAATCCCTTTGTCTTGTAAAAATTCCTGAAATTGTTTGGACACATATTCCCCTCCTGAGTCGGTCCGAAGAGCCTTAATACATGTTGAAAATTGATTTTGAACATAAATCAAGAATTTTTTAAACACATCAAAGACTTCAGATTTGGCATGTAGAAGATAAATCCATGTAAACCGGCTATAATCATCAATAAAAGTTACGAAATACTTATACTGTGAATGAGAAATAATTGGTGCAACACCCCAAACATCACTATGTATTAAATCAAAACTTTTGGTAGCAGAGGAAAAATGTAATGGAAAAGGCAAAGTTTTACTTTTTCCTAGCTTACAAGTGGTGCAATCAAGAGTAACATCTGATGATAAAAACTTCATTTTATTGATATGACCAGATTTTAACAAAGATAACAAAATGGTTGAATTGGGATGGCCTAATCTATTGTGCCACAACTGCACATTATTCCTAGAGACAACTGATAAAGCGAACACAGACATATCTGGATTTGGTGTTACTATGTGAAGAGGAAACAACCGCCCACACTTAGGCCCCTTCACTATCACCTTCCCCGTCTCCTGGTCCTGCACCACACAACCAGAGGAGGAAAAAGAAACATGACAGTTATTATCAACCAATTGACCAACAGAGATTAAATTGGTAGAAAGATTTTTGGAACAAAAAACATCATGTAAAGGTAGAGAATGAGAAATATCACCAACAGAAGTAATTGGTATTGTGGTACCATTAGCAGCCTGGACCTGAATCTGTCCATCATATGGTTTAATTTTGGAGAAGTTTTTGGAGGATGATGTCATATGATTGGAGGCACCAGAATCAAAATACCAGTGAGAGGAAGATGGAATTTTACCAGATATACCAAGAGTGGAAAAAGCCTGGAGAATCATCTGTTGGATCATTTCAGGGGAAACTGGAGCAGCAGAAGCAGGTGCCGAAGAAGATGTGGAAGATGAATCAATAGTGCCAGTAGCAGTAATCGCCTGGTAAACTTTCGGATTTCTGTTTTGAGGACGCTTGCGGCATTCATTGATGGAATGTCCAGATGCTTTGCAATAATTGCATATCCGCTGCTTGCACTGATTTGCAAAATGGCCGAAAGTTTGACACTTGAAACATTGCACTTTACTCATATCTCTGTTTGGTTGCTTCCCCTTGGAAGAATAAGGAACATTGACTGAGGAGTGTGGTGATTGGAAGGCAGTGGGTACACTATAGGCAACATCAATAGTACCCGGACTACCTTGGTGGAGCACACCAGATTGTGTCAATTGTCTCTGTTCCTCTCGCAGTAATTCATTGAGACAGTCATCCAGTGAAGGAGAAGGGACCCTACTCATGAGATTAGATCTGATTGATTCATATTGAGGTCTTAATTTCATAAGAAATTGATCCCGATGACTAGTTGCTAGTATTACTTGCAATTCGGGAAGAGCTTGTGCAGAAACACTGGCATATTTGATTTCATTTAATTCTGTCCACAAATTTTGAAAACCAGAATAATATTCTTGAATGGAAGAAGTCCCTTGCATATAATTTGCTATTTCAAATTCCAACTGATACTGTCTGGCAGAATTTCCTTGATGATACACCTTTTGAAGATAGGTCCACATATCTTTGGCAGTTTTGTAGGGTTTTAGATTCATGAAAAATTGTGGTTCCATGGATCCAAGAATCCAAGATTTGATCTTAGCATCTTTTGTGTTCCATGACACAATTTTCTTCTCATCTTCTGTTGGTTGTGGATCAGTTCCAGAGATATGGCCCCATAATTCCTTACCCTCTAGGTAAAGTTCCAATTGAAAGGACCAAGATGGGTAATTTTTGCCATTAAACTTGATTAAGTTGATTTCAGATTTCTCCATATGTAACAACCAGCAGCAAAAGATCAAGCCAAGATCTGAGATTTTAGAAATCTGGATGACCACGTGGGACCCACAGAGATTGACAACCAGTCACAATAATGGCAGAAAAAAAACACAGCCAGCCAAACAGCAAGCCAAACAGCCAGCCAACAGTCAAACAGCAGCACAACAGTCCAACCAGTCAAACAGCCACCCAGTGACAAAGAAAAACTACACGTCCAAAGTCGTGAGTGGAAAAAACTCCACGTGGGCCCCAGATGATGATCAGAGATCTGATCAGATAGTGAGGATAAAAGGACAACCAAAATTCGCCACTAGTGGAAGAAGACCCACTCCAATTGGATCAAAATCCACAATATTGGACGGCCGTGATGAAATCTTCTTGATAAAACAGAAATATCACAAAAAATTATAGATGGCTTACCTCTGATGAGCCATAAATCTTGAAAAAATGATCATAAAACAGAAGAGGACCAGACGACCAAGATGGGTGATTCTGCTGATATGGTGATTATGATCACAGGTGGGCCACGTCTGAGTCTGAGTTGATCAGGGCCACGTCTGGATGATCAGAGTGAAATAAGAAGCTCTGAAAGGCTTCCAGATCCTGGAAGATGACCAGCAGCAGCAGCTGATGATGATCACTTGTGGGCCACTCCTGATCTGATATGATCAGGGATGATCAAAGAAGATCAATGGCTTCCAACGCTTGGAAGATGACTAGGAGATGATCACAGATGATTAACCTCGCTCTGATACCATGACAGTATGAGAGATGGAAAACAGAATATGAATGTGATGAATTGTCGTGTCCTTTGAGGATCGACTAAGCTTCATATAAATAGGGGTTGAAGGCCCTAATTACAATCAATTTACATAATCATATCAAATCTAGATCCTAATAGTTAGCTGCTCTAATTACAATCATATCAAATCTAGATCCTAACAATTAGCTGCCAAACTTAGTATGTACACGAGGCTTTGACTAATGATACATATAAAGAATGGGCCTAAATGGGCCTGTGAGTTTGGGCTTGGAATACCCTCATTAACAGAATCGAATTGAATCGCAAATCGTTGGATTTTTTATCTTTCTAATAAAAATAAAAAATAATTAAAAATTAAAAGAGAATAAAAGTAATTATTCATAACCATCCATTTTTCCATTTATAGTAGTATAAATATAAAAGCAAGTAAGTCTATCATATAATCATATCAAGAACATAATGACATATATTATTTTATATATATATGAAATAAATGATGTGTAAATAGTTAAATAAGTTTAAAGTATCAATATATATTTTTTATTATCTTTAAATCAGAAAATAAAGATAAAATAAAATCCAAACCATCAATCTTACACGGTAGGATATCTCTTAAAGTTAAGAAAGTGTTCCTGAAGAAAAAAAACCAAAATAGATTAAAAAGAGGATATAAACAAGCACGATACGGACAGTCGAATGCTTTAGTTAAATGCATGTTCTTTATTCATTTTTAAAACCTTATCAAAGCCGTAAAAAATTCTTACAAGGCTTCGTTAACTACTAAATAACCTTTTAAAAATACAAGTAATAAAAGAAAGAGAGAATAAAGAAAGAAAAAAGGTAAAAGATTATTAATATTAGTTTATTGGCTATAGTCATTCTCACTTAGTCGAATCGCTTGAATCATAAGATTCAATGAAATGAGTATCGAATCGTATGATTCATACTTGAATCCTAAGATTCATTTGTAAATGGGATTCATTACATAGATATGAATCGTTTTCCTTAAGATTCGGGATACGAATCGGGATTCAGGATATGAATCGTAGGATTCTGATAACTATGACCATATGGATATAGTAAATAGACCATAGATAAAATATTGAAAAAGTAGGCATCCTCTTAGAAATTACTGCTATGCAACAGTTCATAGGCATTTTTTCCAAGTGTATAAGTCGTATCTTGATATAATTGCAGAAGTGAAGAACAAGCTCAAAAAAGGCAGGCGCATGTAAGAGGTTTGAGAAAAGCTCCAAGGACTGATGTAACCCATGAATGTTTGACATAGAAGATTCAGTGGTTTCCATTGCCTGTCCTAAAGTGCAGTGAGAGAATAGGTTTAAACTAGCTCCAAAAGAAGTTGTTGGAGAGGTAATGCCAGCATGATATTAGCATACTTTGACACCAATGTCCATGATATAAGACTATTTCACGAAAGAGGGGAATGTTTTCATTGACCGATTTACTCAGAATACTTCAGCCCCTTGCATAATTGCATCGTGACATGCAAAAGAAAATCATATTTTGTTTGGTACAAAACATGATAGAGACTAAGTAGTTTTCTGGAGAATTAGTCAATTAAGGAGTTGCATTTTCTTATAGAAAAAATACCGGCAACACGGTCATTGGGGGTCACTTAGGATAACTTTTAGTATTATCTGTGTTCTTTTCTAGAGGCTGAGATTTAACATGGGTATGCTACTAGAATTTTCAGTTGTGAAAGAGTTAAGGGTTTAGTCGGCATTTTGATGGAAAATTCCACAATAATACCTGTTTCCAAAGTGGTTTTGTCGTCCTGCCATCAGCTAACCTCCATGTTCTCTGTAAGCTGGTTGATATTAGGAAACACATCTTGCATATATTAGTTGGCATGAAATATAATTCAGTTACTGGCAATTACAGCAGCATCACAGAATGGAGTTTCTGCTACAAATCTAATTTATTTATTTATTTGAATGGTACAAATCTAATTAAATTATAAAAAATTAGACATAAAGCTTCCTGCAATGGATACTGGTTACACTTACTTCAGTGTCAAATCCACTTCATATGAATAATACAACCCTGGTGTTGATTCCACAGTTCGCAGCAGACTCATAAAGTAAGCCTCATCTCTTTTCTGCATTGAAAATATTACCAAATTCACAATCTAGACACTAATGAAGGTCTAGGTAATCATTGGAAATATTAATGTTTCCCAGAATTAGATGAATGATATACGCATTTCAGTGCCAAGAAAATGGATACCGAATCATACTTCCTCAGATGTGGAAAGTTGCAAAGCCTCGTTGCATGCCAGAAACTTCAAAGACATTACACGGAAAATGGGGAAACCCAGATAAGTCCCAACTTCCTTGCAAGAAGTTATTACAAGTACATACGTCCCTAGATCAAAACAAGAAGTTGGGCCATAAAAAAGCACGATAAGAAACATGATTAAGCAAAAAAATAATAATATATATATATATTGATATGACCAACCGTACTCTATTTTACCGTATCCAAAGTTGGAAGAGTACCCTAAGCCTATTAAAAGTATTAGTATTTTTAGTTCAGCATTGTTGCAAAAAGTAGGTATAGTTGTATTTGACTATCATACCTTTTTAGAGTGTGTGTGGAGAGAGAGAGAGAGAGAGAGAGAGAGAGAGAGAGAGAGAGAGAGAGAGAGAGAGAGAGAGTCCCATATCTTTCAAACTGGGTGTCTCATCTATCGTTGGCAGCCCTACTTTTCTTTCTTTAATTCTTCAGATCTCATTAAAGGCCATAAGGGGTGAAAAGTTAAAAAGTTATGACAATAATTGACATGTTAAACATTAAAAAAATGACACTTTAAGCATTCAAAAAACAAATAAAATAAAAATAAAAAGTATGTTAGAATTTGCTTATGATTTGATAAATATATTGGTTGATTATTATGGATGTCTTACGATCTTAGATATGATAAACTATTAAAAAAAAAAAACATAGATAGGGTAAGGATTCATCTTCATTTGTCATCCTTCATATTCTAGAGATACATGTATTTCTCTCAATGCAAGATAACATCAGTTTCATGAGATCTACCCTGGAATTAGAGCATGGAACCCACCTTTAGAAATTTTATCATGTGGGCCCCATATTTAGAAATCACAGTATGGAACCCACCTTTTTAGAAATTGTGGTACTTGGGACCCACCTTTTCTAAAAATACAACATGGAACCGGCCTTTTTTCGGAATTATAGTGTGGGGTTTGCCTTTATAAATCATGATATATGTGGGCTCATCTTTAGAAATTGAGTCATTGGAGTTTCACCGGGGAAATGACTGGACTTCTTGGAATTCAGTTATTCATAAATGCTAGTGTGTGAGGTGGGATATGCAATTGCCACCTTTTTAACATTTGAAAATTCTGGTTAAGAAACAGGGAATTTCTGAATTCCTAGACAGGCAGCAAAGAAACAGGCTCTAACCTTCTGCTCTAGACAAAATCTCTTGTTCTTTATCTTATCATCTATTTGACTATTTCTAGATTAGAATTTCAAAATCTGATCATTTGTCTGCGTGTAAATCTAAATATTTTTGGACTATGCTATCACTTGAGAATGATATGCTAGAAACACATATTGCTTATTCGAGTTTCCCAAAACATAGGATTCATGTGTTTGTTATAAAATTCAGGTAAATTTAAATAATCATTTTATTTTAAAATAAAATTAATACTCAAATAGCACTGATAAAATTATGTACAGATCTAAATCGAACGGCACCATTGTGTAAAGAAACGATGTCACGATCAATGGAAAAAATCGCTCAAATTTTCATGTATTCCACTCCTCTGCTGTGGTGTGACACTTTCGTGCACTAATAAGGTGGGAAAACGGATATTCCATAATAAGGAGTTAAATTTCACACAGTTGACGTCAGAATGCACAACTCCTAACCTGAAAATGAAAAAATCCTCTTCATTTCCCACAGTTGAAGTCGGAACGCACGACTCCTAACCCGAAAGTGAAAAAATCCTCTTCATTTCCCACAGTTGAAGTTGGAACGCATGACTCCTCACACGAAAATGAAAAAAAAAATCCTCTTTATTTCCCACAGTTGGAAGTCGGAACGCACGACTCCTCACTCGAAAATGAAAAAATTTGTGAAGAGTCAAATCGTTTTGTTGGACAAACACACCCTTAATAATTAACAAAATATCTCAGCCTTCCAAAAGAAGAAAACACGAAGTAACAAAGTATCAACTACAGGACAACGTTTAAATTAGTAATAGAATAATTCATGAAGAATCCAACACAATGTCATGTGTGAGAGAATGTCCAACATTGTTATGTTGCTCATTTCAAAGAATCATGCAATGTAGTTGCTGATAAATATGTATTCAAAGGAGCAATCAAAGAGGTCATTCACATGTGAAGGACTTAATAATGTCATCCAAAATCTTGAAGCATCTTTTATCTTCCAGATACATAATAGTTATGCATATGAAACCAAAACTACAGCATTGGTACCAATTTACATTAGTACTAAGAAAAAGGAAAAGATGAAATCAGTTGATTTGTAATGAGAACAAATTTAAAAATTTACCTGCAAGTAATCTAATAGTTCCAACCACCCCAAATATTGTAGAAACTTTGCTAGGAGTTTCACATGAAGAATTACCTGTAGAAAGTGAAAAAATCAGAATCAGTATAATTTCCACTAGGAATCTTGAGAGTTTATAAAGTGTTGGTAATTACTAAGTTCCACAATTCAAAGCCATTCTTTCTTTTATTTATTTATTTATTTTAAACAGTAACTTTTATTAACCTAAAGCTTAGCAGTATAAGAGAGATACACTAACAAGATAATAGCGCAAAAATAGGAAGACAGCACATAAGAAAAGAATCAAGACAACAAGGAACAATCATAGGATATAAACAAACTCTGACGAGAGACCCCTTCCTTTGCGTTGGTGTTCAAAGGTTTTCTCCATTAGTCAAATTTAACATTTTCCACTAGGAAATTTAGGCTTGTACTTTTGGCTATGCAAGGCAATTACTCCTACATGTGTTATGTTTGGAAAGTTCAGTAAAAGCTTTGCCTATACTTTCTTGACTACTATCTGAAATACTTCCATGGCCTAGTGTATCAACACAGAAACAGCTGTATGAATGAGTGCGTTGATTGATTCAAAAATATATACACATTGATTATCAGCTAAATCAGTCCATATCAGTGTCATTTCTTTCTACCCAACAAATCTTATTAAAAGAAGAACCAAGAAATTTCAGTATATTGTAAAATATCAGAGTATTAGACTAATGTTTCCTGTTCTTTCCTTCTTTTTTTTTTCTTTTTTTTTTTGTTGGAATGGTAACTTTTCTCTTTTTTATTCCTTTTTGTTCTTTTTGCAATAGGACACAATAGGTTTATAATGGCCCCCAAAAATGTATGTGCTGATATTAGATCCTATAAAAATAATCCAACAGTAGAAGGAAAAAAACAACCTACTTGAAATCATGCATCTGATGACTGATCATTAACAACTTCCTAATGGTAAACTCAAGATTAACGATGCAAATGCAAGAAAAAAAATAATCATTTTCCAAAAAAAACATTGAAAGATATCATATATTTAGAGTCCTTATCCCCTGCGCAGGTGGGTCTGCATGGACCTCTCCATGCGCACCTCACTGTGGCGCCCACACGGGAATTGGACCCGGGGCGGTGGGATCAAAACAGTGACAGGGGCTCATGTGATCGTCTTAACCTCTTGATCAAAGTCAAAGGCCCACAAGTTTCGATCATTTAAAATGGGTGCACAAGCGATCCAATTGTCCAGTCCATTCGAAACGAGATTTGTATAATTCAGGGAGGGTCCTCTGTGTGTGTGTGATCAATCCAGGGGTGATCAAGTGGGCCACACTATGAGGTGCCATGTACATTGGATAACCATCCTATATCCATATATGTACAAAAAGATCCAAAACTAAATGCTAAAAAAGAAAAAGAAATAAAAAAAACCATACTAAAATTAGAATATGATGATTGATGCCAAATTCATTAATCTACCAGCAAATGTCTTCTGCATATCCATAAAGGGAACTTCAAATGCATACAATTAGGGCACAGGGTCAAGCTAATTCAGACTAATGATCAGATCAGATCAGATGGACAGACCCATGAATGGTAACATGCTCCAAAAACCAACCCAATAATTCACTGTTCCTCCAACATCCAGCAACCCAGACACTTAAATAATAAAGTGCAACAGCCAGAATTCTTCTATTTAAATTTCAAGTGCCCACCAATACCATATTATCAACATTCTGAATCAATCAAATAAAGACATGCAGACCACATTTACAGAAAGACATTATTGTCCATGTATCCAAAACATTATATATATTTCTTAGTGCTTTGAATTCCCAATTCCATTCCAAACAGCAATCAAAAACTTTTTCAGAATTCAGGGATTTTTACATATTCTGATTATACAAGAACCCTATAAAATAAAAATAAAAATAAAAAAAGGAATTGGCAACTGACCGATGATGTGGTGATTGTGGGGGGTTATGATCCCATCAGAGCGATCGATGGAGAAAGCTTTGGGAGGTTGGGAATTGGAATCCATGGATTGGAAGACGAACTTATCTGGAAATTCCTGCAGCTGCAGCTGCTTCCAGACCTTGAATCGTGACCCTCCATTATTCTCTTCCATCCACACCGTCCAGAAAGAGAGGGAGGAGTTTTTGCAGGCAGAGCAGAATTGATCTGCTCAGACGGACAGAATATATAAGTCGGTGACGGTGGTTAAATGACAGACTGTGATAATGCCACAATCATCATGCCCTAACCAAAAAAACAGTCCCCAAAATGTCAGGATAAAGCTGTTCGATGAAGGCGGGCCCACTTGTCCCACCATGTGATCGTGGGGGATTTTGGACGGTGGGATTTCGGAAAACTTATCTGAATTTATGGAAAAACTCAAACAAATTTATTTATTTAAATTTTAAATAATTTTTTGAGTTTCAAACAAATTTATCTGAGTTTTGACCAAAACAAATTTGTCCGAGTTTGTTTGAAAAATTTTATCTATGTTTTGCCTAGTGTCCCATGTATAGATTTTCTGGATGATTTCTCATTCTCAGATAAATTAATTTTATTTGAGTTTTGCCTAATTCCACGTGCAAATTTTCTAGATGATTTATCCTTTTTTGAATCAGTTTTCTCCATTTTCTTTTTTTACCCGTCGTAATCATTGATATGTGCAATCAAATATCAAAATTAACGGATTTTCTCTTTTTTTTTTCTCCAAATGAAATTCTTAATGAAATCAGTCTTTTTTTTTTTTTTTTTACTGCACGGAGTGTATTAAGAGGGGCACTGTAGACTTTTTAAGTGTTTAAAACTTGAAAAGAGGCCTTTGGCGCTACGGAAAAAACACGTGGACTGTTTGCAATAAAAATCAAAGTTGAGGAACCTCCGACCAAATACCCTGAATAAAATACATAGGAATTCAATTTTCTAGGAATTTAGAGGATGGTGAGGGCTTGTTTGTTTGGAATTCTCCAGCATGTTTGGGTAATTTCTCATCTTCAAATTTCAATCAAATGATGAATTATGATATTCCAGAGACAGCTACTACATAATGTTGGAGATTTTTGGACAAGGTGAATTCTCAACAAAAGTGCTTGCAAACAAAAGGGCTTCAAATATCGTTCTCAAAGTAAAGTTTCAAACGTTTATATTCAGCATTTAGAAGTGCGAAATTTTGAGAGTTTAAAAGGTCTAAATATGACTTTTTTTAAGGTGGATTGATATTCCAAGCTCTTGCAATCAAATAAAGAATTTGGAATGGTCATGAGACGTTATCTAATACTAATGTCAGAAACTCCCAACACTTGTATTGAATATGTTGAAATGACCGTATTGTACCTAGATTCGATCGAGTAAGACAGCTAGATTCAAGTCCATTGAGACATTAGTTGTAGCAAAAACTTATTGTATTAAATCTCACATTAAAAAAAAAGACTGAGTAATTGGTTCTTGATTGCCCCTTGATTGCTTAGTATAACATCCACTTGATAGATCCAATTACTAAAATTTAGTAATTGGATCTATCAAGTGGATGTTATATTTTAGTAATTGGATCTATCAAGTGGATGTTATACTAAGCAATCAAGGGGCAATCTCTTGACTCTGGCTGCGTAAGATTGTTTCAACAAGAATTTTCTACTACCTATGTCCTTATCCCTCTATCTACGTGCTTTTCTATATAATTATTAACAATTATTGTGTCTTCAACTCAAGATGACTATTTTTATGCATTAGTCTTTGTATCTTTAAGGTAACGTTTCCCTTTTATTGTATATTTACTTTTCAATTTCAGGTGCATGCATTGCATATGGTTTATGGATTTTTTTCTCTTTTTGGAATAATTCGAAGAATTCTTATTAGGGGTTTTATGAGTTCCTAAAAATTGTCCTCCACTAACTTTCGCCAATGCTTAAGTAGAATATAACAGATTTGAAAATAAGATTCCGAGAATTCTACATGCAAAAAGTGACGTTTTATACAATTGTGTTTTTTGAACTCTCACCATCAAAAAGAGAATTTAGAATTTTTGTTGAACAGCTACTGTGATTGCTGTCATGAATTTCAAATATAAGAAATACCTGTTAAAAAAAAATAAAACCTCCTGCCAAACAATCCCTCGTATCTCTTTATCACCCTCAATGCCCTCCCATTTGGATGAAATGCACAAAGTCTCAATTGCAGAAGATGAAATTCTACTCCTATTTAGTAGGATTGTAAACGGGTCGGTTCCGAACTGGAACCGCTAAGGAGAAGGTGGAACCGGATCCAGATCCGGAACTGATTTCTTGGCTACGGAACCAAAACCATAAATGGGACGGGTTTGGGTCCGGGTCTGAGTCTAGATAGAAAATAATATTAAAAAATATGGTTTTTAAGAGAGATTTTCGAAAATTGAGGTAATATGTCGGGTCTCGGGCCCACGGGTCCGAACCATGGTGGAACCGAACGCGGACCCATTCACTTATCGGGGCCTAAGTAAGGATCCAGACCCGTTTTTTAATACCAGAAATATAAAACCACTAATCCATGAGCTGAATTGAGTCTTAATGAACTATTAATCAAGTCTAGGGGATATCGGATCCTACCTTTCTATGTCAATCAATTAGATAAATATAAGACTAACCCAGAGGCAGAAGCTATATTATTTTGATCAACCGTACAAGACTAGGGAACTCTTATTAATGACAAATAACAAAGATGAGAAAAGAGCTTCTACAATGCTTATCTTGACCTGCAAACTATACATCTTTACCTCAGGAAAATGGACAAATTATGCTTCTTGGTAGACATGTGCCTGATGAATATTATTGGCTGCTGTGATCTTGTTTAGAGTGCTAGCCTGCTAGGTGCATCTATGATAAAGATTACAGATCAATGAATCAAGATATAACAACAGCACTTGGGATGGGTAAAATCTACCATCCTGATCGATCATGATAACATTTTTTTTATTATCATTTCCACACAGAATCTTTTGATGGTTGGTGATATCAATGTGGTGGTCGATTAATTAGGCCCAAGATTATGGTACGAATGATTGATTTTATTGGTCAAAACTTTGGAAGCATTGAAATATTCCGCGTGTGCTAGAGCCCGCATTCAGGTGTCAAGAATCCGCATGGAGGAGTCCAACTTCAAAATGGTTGTAAATAATGACTGATTTCCCTAACTTTTTTTTTTTTTTTTTGGTAATGGGCTGAACTAATTTCTCTGGGCCTAGAGAGAAGTCGGGTAAAACTCTTATGACCTCCAGGTGGAAGCACTAGTGGACTCAGCATTCAGTTCCTGAAGATGGGGAAACTGGGGACCGATACCAAACCTTTAGCTCTGTAAGAGAAATGAACCGTGGTCCTGACCATTCGGCCAACCCATTGGGGTTAATTTACCCAACTTCAGGTGTTAAGAATCTGAATCAATGATGAAAATAGCGGTAGTGGCGGGCATAGCGGCCATCCGCCAGACATAGCGGTGCGATTTGAAAAAATCGTCAAAAAAATTTGTAAAATTTTGTAAAAAATATAGAATATTGGAAAATGAGAGAAAATGTTCATTTTTTTGCAATAGTAACCAAGGTAAGGGGGCGTAGCGGTCCCCTCATTGTATGAGGTCCTGTATATCTGGGAAATCTTGAGAAGAACTCTCCGTATCTACTATAATTCAGCGAGATCGTGTGCTTTTTAGTGTTCTTTTAAACATAAAATGGTAGAAGAGTTGCATAAAAATATTATTTGGAGTGAAAAAGAAAAGAAATAAGCACCATTATACATTTTGAAAATTTTTAAAAAGTAGGAAAATTTCACACCCCGTAACAGCCCTAGCGGGCGCAACGGCTCCATAACGGCCGCTACGAATGTGAACGGCGCTAAATGCTGTTTAAATCGTAGTGCCTCCATGATCTGCATTCCGGTGTTAACAGTGATTGATTTGCCCAAACAAATGATAAAACGCTCGGTCTAGCCCTGCCTAATTGCCTAAATGGGTGGGCTCTGGCTTGACATGTCCGAGGCGTGCCGGCCTCACCGTGCACCGAAGGCCTAAGTCGAGCTTGGGCCCGAATAAGGGCTTATATTTCTAAAGTCAGGTCACCCATGATGTAAATGGGCTTGATATGGGGCAGAACAATGGCGGGGCCGGACCCAAATTTTTCTTTATAAATTTGGATCCGAATCCAGAAAACACGTGTTGTATCCGATCTTGGATGAACTTGAAAAAAAAATCTAGTTCCACATCCATATTCAAAATAAGATGTAGCACTAATTATATAATTGGATAAAAGGGTGTCCAATTTTTTTCTTTTAAATTTATAATTGGAAATATTAAATCGTATATGATTAAAACTAAATAGACTCTCATATATGAATATTACTCAAGCTATTTAGGCCTTTAGAATCTATATATATATATATTTTTACTATGTAAATATATTTGTTTTGGATTTGAATCCTCAAGTGAGAATATACAAAGATCCTATTTTTGGACCCAGATGTTCTAGATCCTATATGAATGGATTTACGCTTTCTAGTAAATTTTCAATTAACGACATTCAGGTATTTAAAGGTATTTTCTCGTGACTTTTTCCCTCATTATTTTAAAAATACCCAAATGACTTTTCATTTAAAGTCATGACATGGTTTCGGCAGCCACTACATACAGTCAATCGCTGTAGGAATATGGGGTGTTCTTGATCACCGTGAGGACACCGGGGAGGGAAGCGAGAAGAATGTAGAGGAAGTGAATGAGAATTTTATTACAATCAAGGGTAATTTGGGTATTTAAAAAAAATAGAAAAAAAGTTGCCAAAAAATAACTTTATATAGATGGATGTCCTTAATTGAAAACTTCCTGAAAAACTTTAGAACTAATTTGAAAAGTTTTGAAACTTGTGTCCTTTTTTTAAATTAGGCTGAAACTTAAGGACTTTTTTGAAATTGTCCCGGATCCAAAAAATAGATTCCATACCCACTTCATTTGGAACCGGAGACTTTGAATGTTGGTATAATCAAATGCCCATTTGAAACCTTATCGTTTTTTATGATTCTTTTGCTGACAATATATACTTCTATACTAATTTGTTCTACGAAAATGCATTGGTTTGTCCATTGAAGACATGAGGCCCACTGGATGATAGATAATACTCTAAAACCCATCCAATGATGAAAACACCGTGGACTAAGCAATTGTTTTCACATCAGTTGAGCTCACCTGTTCCGTTGTTGGGTGCCCACAGTGATTTCCACTGGTAGCGAGTCCACCAAAATCTTGTTCATTTGGTAAATCCACTGTGTTTCGATCACTATTCACTAGGTAGTAGGTACCCCACAATGTTTTTTTTCATGAATTTACAGGCCTCTGGTAGGCCCACCACACTTCTATATATCACTGACTGAACCTCTGTCATATTTCAATGCCACTATCATCTTATCTTCACATGGACCCTACAGTTATTGTCATTTGTATTACCATGGGAATGGATGACTTCTATGGGCCCATTTGGGCCCATTTTTCCTCCATTGCTGTCAATTTAAACAGTTGGATAGTTGAATGTGTAAAAAAAAAAATAGGGTTTATTTCAACAATTACATTTTTAATACATTAGTCAATCCTGAAGTTTGTAACTATGAGTGGAATAAAATTGCCAAATTGGTGAACCAAGGGAGATGGCCCTGGATGAGCCACATGGGCATGAAAACCCTGTGGACGCCTTCATTTGAAATGAATTGCCAGTCTGTGTGCATATTGTCTTTTGCTATAGCCAGTAGGTGTATAATTTTACGTCTTTTGAGAATTTTGGACTCTCTTTCTTGCTATCTTTATATCACCCAGGGCTGGTTCCTTTCACGTAATTGAATACACATCAATCTTCTAGACTTCTATAAAAAAAAAAAAGGGTTAAAATGGGAAAAACAGCTGTGAGTTTTCAAAAATGACCATCTAAATAAAACCCCTCTAATGACAAATAAATCAAAGGAATGTGGGAAGTAATTATCTAGCAGTCATCCTAGTAATTCGAATCCCAAAAAAGTGAGGATTGCATCTAATCCCTACCTTTATTCTTCACCATTCACCTCTTCAAGAATCCATCAATGGAACTCAAGTCCCATGTATTCAATGTAAACAAACATGCACCAACACGTGTGTTTGTACTCATTTGATGAGATGTAAAGATAATGTCACAATCATTATCATTATCAAAGTCTTATCCCAATAACTATGTTGGAGTCCTCTAAAATTAGTATGTAAATGAGGTTATTTTTATATGAAATTTTATACACCTAAAAAGCCGTGAAACGATCACATAACTACTTGGTTAAACGGGTAGCTTTCTATTTTTCGACTCTTGTGGAGCTTATATTTTTAATTGAAATCATTTAAATTTTACATTGACCCATCAAACTCCAAAACATTAAGTTTCATGTTTTAAATATTCATAGTTTTTTATATTTATAAAGATTTTACATATGCAATTCAAACCATTCAACATTTATTCATGTGAAAAATGATGCTTCCCAACAATCCTGAAACAATATTTCATGTGCCTAAACTTTTTATTACACATCCCTAAAATTCAAAACGATCTCTTACAGCATCCAATAGTATTGTTTTTTTTTTTTTTTTTAATTTTATAATTTCTTCCTGATAGTTGCATTTTTGGGGTGCCTGCTGGTCTAAAAGGCTGAAGGGTCAATCATGTAGTGGCTTTATGGGGCACACCACTTAAATCATGGACCCACCTGGGTTGTGTGGTCAACTTTTGATAGAAAATTTCCATCAAAATTTCCACTGCAAAGTGCAAAGAATCCTGAAGCTCTTTGTCAGGTCAGTGTAACGGAATTCAAAGTGGCAAGTGGGTTTGAAAGTTGGAAACAACTTTCTTCCAACCACTATCAGGATGATTGAACTGATATTCAACCTTTCATGAAATGCTTGTCAGAATTTCAATTTCCCTGAAATCTTTTCCATTTCTGTTGGGACAACAAGCATCCCCTTAACTTCCAATATGCCATGTTCCCTTGCCGACTGATTAACATATAAGAATCACTCAGTACTTATATGGGGCCCACATCAGCAATAACTTAATAAAGGTGAAATGGGAGTTATTTATTTATTTCTTTTGAAATATGATCCTTACAACCTTACCTACTTCACCCCAGTTGTATGTGAAAAGTTGAGATCCTTTTGTGTGATGATTTATTTCTTATGACCGCTATATTCTAGTTTTCTTATTTAGACATGAATGATCCTTACCTACTTCACACCAGTTGTATATGAAAAATAGAGATTTTTTTTATTCATCTGTTCCTAAGATGAAGATGACGATGACGATGACTTATTTTTTAAGACTATATCATTTTTTAAGACTATATCCTAGTTTATATATTTTGACATATAATATTCCTTAATTACCTACTTCACACCATTTTCAAAGGAAAAGTTGAGATATTTTTTTAATATATATAGGGGTTTTGACATATTATTCCTCCTTAATCTTAGATGTTCCATTTTCATGACCAAACTTCAGGACTCTAGTTAACATTTTTTTTTTTTTAATTTTTGCTCTGAATCCCATGATATCTTGGCTTTTATGTAGCATCTTAGAGAGATTTTTTTTCCAAATGATTAAACTTGAAAAATGGTTATCAAATGCGTATTTACTTTTCATAAAATGTCAGATTTTGTATTTTATAAGAAATAAATTTGTTTACCAATTGCAAAAAAATATATGATATAGAAATTGATAAATCCTATGATATCATGGGATCGGTGAAAAAAAGTTTTTTAAAAAATAAAAAATGTTGACGAGAGTCAAGCTTATAAATCCTTCAACTGAGCTTATAATCCAAAGCATTCAAAATAAATGTCCTTGACTCGTGTGTTTCTTGATTATATTTTACTCCAACAAAGTTTGTGCTGCTTAGTAGTTCAAGGTGGTTGTTTCCTATTTTCGTTTCATGGTGTCTGTCTGGGTTGGCATTTTTGTAAGCCTCCCTTTTTTGTTTTTCTGCGGGCTTTTCGCTAGATATGTCTTCTTGTTTAATACAAATTTACCTTCAACCACACAAAAAAAAGAAAAAAAAAAAAAGAAAAGAAAACTCTAATCAAAGTTAGGCCTACGGTAAAATTGATCATGTGCACAAAATACACTAAACTAGGAGGGTAAAATCACAAAGCAAAATTTACAGTGCATGGGGGCATAATTATTTCCAATTTGGATTGTCCAACTCCCAAGAGAGAGCCCACTGATGGACTTAAGACTGCCCACTGTTTCTCTAATTCCAGATTCCTAGTATGAGGGGATCTTAGGCTCCATTTTACTGGGGGAGGTACCATATGGCTAGATGGCACTCGAGGTGCACTGTTCCATTCTCAATCCATGCACATATTAAAAGCTCCAGCCAAGCCCTCTCTCCAAGACAAACAAACAACCCTACCATTTTTTTTTCCTCTTGACCTGTTTTGTAACCGATATGCAGAGCATGTGGAGGTCTGAGATGGTGTCCTACCCACCCCCCTTTCGCCAGACCCACCTTCAAGAACCAGCTTCCCTTGATGAGACCTTGTTGAACGTCCAACCCAATCAAAAACAACCCCAACAACAGACCTTAGGCTTAGATGTAGATCTTCCTTTCATAGACTTCCTGCATCCGGACCCCAAGGTCCTTGGCCAAGCCTGCAGGGATTGGGGCATCTTTCGTTTGGTGAACCATGGCATCCCTCCACAACTGACTGACCGGGTTCGGTCCTATGCTAAGGACCTCTTTGCTCTTCCCTTTGAGTCCAAACAGTCTCTTTTCAGCAACACCAGTCCCATTGCTTACTTTTGGGGATCACCCAATATCCAGCATAGTGTCCTCAATCTCAACAGGGTCGAAGGCTTCCATGCTCTTCTGCACAAGCTCGCCCTTCAACAACAACAACAACAACAACAACAACAGCTGCAACATGACCAACCACAACAACTCATTTTTGAATCCTTCAGGTATGTATTGTTTTCCCTTCTCTACCTTGTTTTGATATTGATTTTTTTTTGGCCATACAGCAAGGAGTGTTTGTTGTGTTACCGGCCGACATTTTAAGATCAAAAGGAAAAATAGTTTTTATTATTATGGTTTTTGCGTGACCAAAGTCCCATTTCTTTAAGGTGGCAAACGTGTCATGTTGTGAGGCATTTGTTAAGCATCTTCCAATATTGTCATCATCTGCTGGACTGACTCATCTGCAGCTTCTTTTTTTTCCCCCCCTTTTTTGGGTAGAAATGAAAGGAGTGGTTACTGACTAACTATATACCAAAAAAACAAGATTGATTAAATCTTATTTGGTTTTTATTGAAACTCCAACGATTATCTGTTGATTATCAATCTAATGAATTATTATTTCAATTGGCCGATGACCACAGTTTGCATCTGAAGGTTCTACGTTTGAAATTATACTATCACACTAGAGATACAGGGGAGTCTATCTGACTTCCCTCTCGACCCAAAGGGATTAGTCTAGGCCAAAAAATTGAGAATCATTCGAAAATACAAAAAATAATAATAATTGGATCTAAGGCTACTAACCATCCAATCAATTTTTAAGTTTTGATATATGCATGGTTTATATATCTTTATAACTTCTTATTATCCAGTAAAGATGGCATATCTTCTCTATTTCTATAGGTTGCACGTTAATTAGTTTTAATCCGGCCGTCTATTCGTGATCTAATTAGATTGAACGAGTGAGATGACTGGAGGCAGGTCTTAAAGTCCTGTCAATTTGCTGTGGAATAGTTTAGAATTATGTGGGTGTTTAATCAGTAATCACACACAAAGAGTCATCTTCATTGGACCAGTTCTAGTCTTAAGAAGAATACATCACATGGAACGCATACTTAGCCCATCATTTTCACAAATATCGTCAATAGTTTGAGATGTTGTATCTTTTTCCTGCAAATATAGTGCAGAGGATAAAAATCTGAATAGCTACATTAGATATATATATATATATATATATATATATATATATTACAAAATATGACCATAAATGAAAAAATGATATGCAAAACCTTTTCTATTTTTCACAAAGGGGTCCACCTACTATCAATACAAATCCTCCCACATATATAATATACCCAACCTTTTGAGTTGACATTCATCCCATTTTGACCTAATCCAACTATATATAATTAATTTTATATATACCGTTGGATTGAATCATGATAAAATACACTTTAAAACGGTAAATGTTGAGAACCTAAAATTAGTGGTTACGATAATTTTATTAGATAAATATTTGGCCAACTACTAACCCGCAAGACACCCTTTTATATTTCTAACTCAAGTGACATGCATCTAGATGAGCCCCATGTAGAATAGGCTTGTCAATGTCATCATTAAAGATAACACTTCTTTAGATTTATTCTTATTACTTCTATTCATGTCATTTTTTGGTCATCTCTTTTCTCTCAAGGGCCATCAACATACATTGGAAGTTTTTTCCTCATCACTGTTGATAGAGAGACTTTTCCTCACTATCAAAATCTATATATAAATTAGAATGCATTGTTAAAAAGAAAACTCGTGTATGTATAAGATATACAATTTTTTATACACACAAAATATTAACCCCAAATTGATAGGCTGTGGCACAGATGTCAAGCATGATGTACATGTAGCTTCTCATAATAACACACACAGACGTACACACTCACATGCCACTCAGTTTCTTTACCAAAAAAAAAAAAAACATGCCACCCAGTTAACTGGATAAATAGATGGGTGGAGTCCAGTGCCCTACGTACAGATATTATGTCTGCATTACACTGGTTCGAAGCTTGCCCACCCATGCCTGATCAATCAATTTAATTATTGGGCCTAAGAGTTGAATACGTTGGGAAGGGCTGGGCATTTGAAGCATATTTATGCCCAGGGCTGGTCCATTTTACAATCAAGCTCGAAAATTAGGCCCCAAATCAGACCACAGGCTTAAAAACAGTGCCCTTTAATTATGCCCAGGGTTAGACTCAATTATTAAAGGGGTATGACGTCTTAAGAAAAGAGCCCATACCTGAATTTTTTTGGTTCATTATTCCTTCAGGAAGTGGATCCAATTGAGGATAATTGACATGAAGGCAACAGGTTATATATTTTGACAAGGCCATTATCATATCTCTATCTATAGTTGCAACTATGTGCACATGCAACCACTGAATTAAGTATGGGAATGGACCTGTTTGTCCAACTTGAAAAATAATGATCATGGACCATCCCATGGGTCCAACCCGAACCCCGCCTATTAGCAAAATTCAGCTAATTATCAGCAAGACCAAAAAGTTTGGGTATGATCATCCAGGATCCAGCCCAAAAACAACACCAGGATTAGAGTCCACTGAAGTTGACAAGAGCTAGTAGCACAGTGGAGGCTGCTCATTCTCACAAAACTATGAGGTTGCGGGTTCAAGTCATCTTTCAAATTCGAAAATAAAAAGTCAGAAATCTAATGAGGTGTTTGTATATCCTCTTTATAATTTCTATTACACTTGGGAGGTGCATTTTTTATTTGACCATGAATTTTGCTTCCTTCTCCATTTTATCATTGCCATGGTTAATTAGACCATCAGTGGATAATCTAAGTAATTAACCATGAGTAAAACATGAGATAAAAGGAGCATTAATAAACGGGCCAATGTTGGGCCTAACTTTTGGACTTAAAGGTTGAAACGGGCTGGGAACTAATACCCGATTACTAAATGGGTTGGGCTTGACCCAGTTTTCACTGCTTATATCACAAACAAATATCTTGATTTTTTTTAACAGTTTCTTTCTTTTTTAACGACTTGCTTTGTGTCACAAGGTGTTCATTGGAAGAATATGGACAACACATGGCAAGAATTGGGAGGTCAGTTTTTAACATCCTGGCAGATTACCTTGAATTGGATCCGGCCCAGAAGGCATCCTACCTAGCAGAATCCGATGGGTTCTTGCGGGTCTATCGCTATCCATGTTACCTTGGGGATGAGAAGGAAGTGATTGGAATGGATGCTCACACTGATAGTTCAGTTCTATCCATAGTGAACCAAGAAGGAGTGGAAGGCCTACAACTCCTCCGGGACAAGAAATGGTTCGATGTCAAACACATTCCCAACACTCTTATCGTAAACATTGGAGACATGATGCAGGTGAATGCCACATTCATTGACCCAAATAAGTCCATATGGCTCTAGGTCTGGTTTTCCTTTAACATGGACCAAATCATATTTAATCGGGTCCAAATCCTAGGTCCAAATCTGCACCAGTGGACTGACTAGTCTATATATTTTAAACTGCATATGGTATGGTTTGGGTCATGTCATATTTACTATAGATATATGCATCTGAGTCAGGCCCATCATCCTAGTTTTTGGCTGTCAGATCCTAAACATGGTCTCAAACTCAATTCATTGTGTTTCACACTCTACAATTTTGGGTTTTATGTCCAACCCAATGCATTTAATTGGGGCCTAGAGACCCAACTAGACCCCAGCCAAGAAGTAAAGGTGTGACCTTGGACCCAATCTAATTAAGATAGACATATATAATTTTTTGTTTTGTTATCTTTAGGATGGTTTTGATGTTGCCTTATATATATCTTTGATCTTAGGCTATGAGCAATGACAAATGCAAGAGCGTAGAACACCGGGTAGCTGCAAATGTGAGGAGTGACAGGATGTCCATATGCTATTTTGCTTTTCCAAAAGAAGATGGAGTCATTCTCAGCTCAAATTACAAGCCATTCACCTACAAGCAGTTCCAGGCCCAAGTTCAACAAGACATAGAGGCCACAGGCTTCAAGGTTGGGTTAGACCGTTTCAGGAACAAAGGCATAAATGGGTCAGGTTGTGACCCGACTGAATGTGATGTCACAAGCATCTAGCTTGGTCAAGTTTAGAGTTTAGAGCCAATGGGTTTAATCAGCGTAAAACGTGCCCCTAGAGTCACTCAATAACAATTATATAACAATAACATATACTTATTGCTTGATTTTGATAAAATTTACATCTTATTTGGTAGGATTGACTTAACTTGGTCTGAGCAATATTTTTAGACCTATGGGATAGACCTGGGCCCACTTTTGGCCCAGCGGTAAACGGGTTGGGTCATTAATGGTGGGATGGATGATAATATCTCCTTTCACTTGTATGTGTCTAAGAAATTAATGGCCTATTTCTTTACTAGAATTCCTGACTGGAATTCTAATGGTTGGAGTTTTTTAGACATGATGTCCTTGCATTTTCAAATCCCCCATTTCTTTATAAGAATTTATGAATTTCAGCACATGATAAGTCCTAATTACCCTTTAGGAATTCCTAGAATTCCACTTTCTTTGCATTTTGGTGGAATTCCAAAATGCTCATGTCCTTAGGAAGATTTTGGAATTTCACCTTGTCTAGGAATTCAAGAATTCTCCAGACAAGAATTCCTGGAATTCTAGTAAATGAATAGGCCCTAAGGGTTTTTATGAAAAGATAGTGTGGATCACTGGATGAAGGAAAATAAATCATTCAGAGTCATGACTTAAAGAGGACTGGAGGAGGAGAATGCTCTTGCTAAGAGATATTACTCTCACATATAAATGGCCCAATCATAATTCATATGCATGGTTTCAATAGTCTCCTAGCCCTCCCTCCTCCCCAAGTGTGGTTGAGATTGCTCACTGAATACTTAATGGACTATACTACTAGCTAGTGGGTCTAGTTTTGATATCTTTAGGGAAACAATCTATGAAGAGGGTGTATTCAAAGACTAATTATGAGGATTGTGATCACTCTAAGTCTAATGGGTGGATCAAACACCTTTTTCAGATAAGGATGGAAGGTTGTTTCAATGAAGGTGTACTTATCATTCAGTTTTTGGTTGCTGGTTAGTTTTTTTTTAGTTGGTGTTAGGAATGTCGGCAAGGTGAAGGTGGTGTTAAAAAGAACAATAAAAAATTAAAAATAAGGAAAAACTTGGCCTATATGTGTGTGCAAAACAATATAAGAAAATAATATATTACAGAATATAATATCTTTTTTTTTTCTAAATTTAAGACAAAAATATATTTTTTAATTGAAACAATTTTCATGTAGCTTCTCCCTTCAGAAATTTTCTACAAGATAAAATCCTCTTAAAATCCAATTTTCTTTTCTAAAATCCCTCACATCAACCTTATGAATATGGATCCTGTTTGGACCAAACATGAAACCGTTTGGACCAATAAGGGGGTGATACATAGGAAGAGGATGTCAAATCAACTGACACTCATCTCCTACCATAAATAAAAGTAAAGAAAAAGCATCTTCTCCATGTGTCCCCTCTTCATTAGTCCAAACCCCCTCTTCATTAGTCCAAACTGGGATCCAGACTCCAACCTTATTGAAGTAGAGGGTACTAGCTAGGTAGGATGATATGATGATAGTTAGTGGTGGCAGGTCGTGATTAATAATGATGATGATGATATGGTATGGTGGTGGTGGAGGTGATGATGGTATTATCTAGGGGTGTTCATGGATTGGGCTGTTCCGAGCCCAGCACAATCTGCTTTGACCTGGGTGTTTTCGCATTGTGTTTTAGTACTTGGGAAGGGGTCAGATTATTTATTTGGGCCATTTATTAGATGGGCTAGAGAGCCCAAGCCTAGTCTAGACTGACTGTAAAAATAATTATAATGAAAGATGAAGACAAGGCTCAAAACACATGACATCTTACAAATAAATGAGTAACTAAACCAGTTGAGTTATAACTTGGGATACTATATGATGACCTTTTTTTTCTCCTTATAATGTTAACTCAGGCTGGGCTTATGCTTAATCTTCTTTAGGTGAGCTAGGCTCCGGCCAGCCTGGATATTCCCCAACCCGGCCCAACCTGGAATATGAATGTACCCCTAGATATCTCACCTTGTTATATAATTAAGAAAAGCTTACTCCAACAAAAGTTATTCCTAGGGGGTGTGTTTTGACCATGTTTCTAATGGTGACGGCCGCGGCGGCGATGTTGGTGTAGTTATGATGATGACAATGACAATATTGGTGGTGGAGATGAAAATGATTTCAGCGACAACACGATTATGGTAGTCCTGGGGACGATGATGATGATGGTGATGATGGCAGTGTCCTACCTAGTCGTGTCATTGAAAAGAGTTGTATTCTAATCAAGGTTATTTCAACTATCACATTTGTGACATGTAAAGCATGTGTTTTGAATTTTTTTTTCTTGTTTTAATCAACACATGCTTTACACGATCAATCTTATGGTGGGACCGTGAGACTAATTAAAGTGAAATTTTCCTAATGATAGAATAATGAGGGAATGCAAATTTAACTAGTTTGGATATCAAATGTGGGCGTCGTTGATGTATTATTATCAAAGTTATTTCAACTATCACATTTGCGACACGCAAAGCATATGTTTTGATTTTTTTTTTTCCCTTGTTTTAATCACAAGTTTTAGATGATAAATCTTATGGTAGGACTGTGAGACTAATTAAAGTGAGTTTTTCATTAATGATAGAATAATTTGGGAATGAAAATTTAAGTAGTTTGGATATCAAAGGTGGGTGCTTTTTTTTTTTTTAGTAAAAGATTTATATTATAATCAAAAGGAAGACAAGGAACAACAAAGAAGGCAGAAAAAGAAAAAAAAGAAAAAAAAACGAAAAAAGCTACAACAAAACATCATATCAAGCTGCCGACTCAACCAACCAGTCTGGATAAGAGTTCGACATCCAGAGTTCGACCACTCAACATCGCAATTAAAAGATTAACAAGCCATCCACTGTGCCACCTCATTTAGCCTTCTAGGGATGTGACAAAAAAGAAATTATATCAAAGTCCTTGACGCTTGAATAAGTATATCTACAATGTTTGAGGTTAGAACCCCATCTTTGTTGCCATTCATTGCTTGGATTGCCTCCATAGTATCACACAAAACTTGGCATTTTTAATGCCCAGAACTTTGGCTCTATTCAAAGCAACAAGGATCGCTCTAATTCCTCCTGCACATATGATAGATCCATCAAATAATAAGAGATACCCAAAAGATGCTTTATCATCCGATCTTCTAAATACAGCATTGGAAAAAATTAAAACCACATCTTTTTTTAATAATCGTACTAAGCCTTGGGGTCTTTCCATTAATTTCTCTCATTTACTTTCCTCGAATCTGAAAAGGATAACAACACCAAGTTCTTAACATGATCGAGAGATTTAAAGGGGTTTAATTTAACACCATTACAAATAGAGTCATTTATGGACTTCCAAATGGCCACCAAATGGCAAGTACCCAGGCTTTAGAAAGATTGTTATTGTTCGGGAGGGTCCGTTGATCAAAATCAAAAGAATTCTTCCACCATTCGATTAAGCTTGATGAATTTGCAAATGAATTATGGACAAATAACATGTTTTGTAAGTTATTAACCCAATAACAAACCCTACTCTAATCAAGAAGTTTCAAAAGTGTTTATCATATTCAAGCTTTTTTAAACATATACTATAATATTCGTCAAACGCCAAAACATCAATTTAAAATCTGTTGCATTCTTCAAAAACTACTAAAAAGTAAGAAAAATATTGTAATATTAATTATAATATTATTTCATTTTATGCTATAATACTTTATTCTTACCATAATTAAATCTTTAGATGTTTAGTTCTTCACATATCTAAATGGCCCTTGTGGATAAATAAGGGTGCTTAATATCCAAAAGGACTGAATTACAAAAACAAAGTGTGAGCCTAATTGTCTGGGCCCAGTTGAATTTGTATCCATGTTCGGTTCAACTACATGAACTCAAATAAACTGTTCCAAATTCAGGTCCATGGATTAAATAATTGGAGACCTAGATACTCGAGGAGGTGGGGAATTGAAATATATAATTGGGAGTGAGTCGTGTTCAAAATATCAATCCATTTTGTTATCCTATCCCTATGATCTGTGGCCGTCAAATTTAATAGTTTAACGAGAAGGTATCATTTTATTTAATTTTAATCCAACATGAGTAATAGTTGAATGAGTGTCGCATTTTAGGCTTGTGCCAATTAGGGGGTCTGGTGAGTGTGAGGGGGGATTAGATTGAGAATAACGGGCCCCACGTGCTAAAAAAAGGAGGGTGCTCATATAAGGAAGTCTCTCATGGGAGCAACCATTTGGACCCCACTTTTAGGCACATGGTTCCCTGAGATCAATCCGAAGTAGCAAAAAAAAGAAAAGAAAAAGGGATTATAGAAAGATGAAAAGAATTTCTATATCAATGCAAATTGAATAAAGCAAATTGAAGAAAAAATATATAATAGCAAATGAATCGATCAGGAGAAATATGATTTTCAAATTTCCATTCTTAAATGCTTTATATATCAAGATTTATTGAGAAGGAAGAAAAGTAGATAAAATAGAAGTCAAAACTCAGGTCATGTTTGGTAACTCTAATCTATCTGATAAGAGCTAATTAAATTAAGGTCTAAAATAAAGGTCTAATTTTTAAGTTCAAATTTATAATTAGGCTGTTTGGTAAAATTATAAAAAAAAGTTCTTATTTTACAATTGAGGGTTTGATAACCATCTAAATAAGAGCTTATTAGAGGGGCAATTTTATTTTTTTTAAGAAAAAAAAAAGGAAAGACGGTCTAAAGGATTCGTATTGCACTAGCAGATCATAGCACTAACAAATACTTGCGATCATTCTACTCACACTTTCATTGACTTTAGAAAAAAAAGCTACAAAAAAAAAAAGCAACTCAAAGCAGCTTATATTTAAGAGCTTAAAAGCACTTATTTCTAAATTTAAGTTCTAATTTTAAATCATGATCAGAGTTTTATCAAACACTCTAAATTTTAATAAGTTCTAAATCATTTAATAAGTGCTTATTTTTAGAGTTACCAAATAGGCCCTCAATTTATAAAGATTTTCACATATTTTATTTTTCGTGTGAATTTTAAGTCAAAATATTGAAAAACTGAGTTGAATTGTTTAGTTTCCATCTTCTCTCTTGATTAAGACAATACTAAGAATAAAATCTATTAATTTTAATTCCCAATATCTATAAAACCTTATGTTCTTCAAAAAATATATATATAAATTCTTAAATGCATGCATTATTATTTTTCATATTGAATCCAATGAGTGTCCAAAAATTGAATGGATTGAATAAAGGCAAGCTATATATTCACACAAGTGGTTGTAATTAGCCCTTCACCAATTTCAACCTATCTAATGAAAAAGAGAAACACTATTGCTAGAGTAGCATGATAAAGAAAGTCACAAATAAATTGGTCCCACTAATTCAAGGAGGTTGGTTCTCATTTTCCGCCCATGCAATGTGCAGAGGAGGAAACCAATACAGACTCTAGAAATTCGATTCAGATTTCCCACCTGAATGCTCGAATGCCCAAAGGATTCTGCTTCAAAACAATATGGGTGGAGGATTTGAACTCATTCCAAGCTTCTATATCATCGAAGGGTTCTCAATCCTTTGGGCTGGACTAGTCCCTCCGGGCCCAAAGAGAAGCCGGGTAAAATCTCCGTGGCCCCAGGAGGTAGCACTAATGGACTCAACCTTCGGCTTGTGAAGAGAGGGGAACCGGAAATCAATACGAGGACTTCTAGTTCCGGAAGAGAGAAGAACGGTGGTCCTGACCACTCGGAGCCAACTCCTTGGGGTTCCATGCTTGTAGATTCATGAAGTGGTCCAGTGAATATGTTGTTTTACCTATCCATGAGCCAAAAGGCTAGACCTCTACTTCCCAAAACAGAAAGAAAACCATGATGATTGCTCTACAACCACTCTATGCAACCATCCATTTTAGAGATTCCACTGACCATTCAAACTTCAACCTTCTACGAATAGCACTCAAAAGTGATTTCCATCATCACAACTCTGATTAAGTAATTAGCCATGGGATTCTTGTTAAGGTACTTTAATTTTTTTTTCAAAATAAAAAACAAATAAGTTTTCAGTGAGAACTTATTTATTGTAGATAAAATAGGCAAAAGAATGGTCAAACTGGTCTTCAGAATAGAAGAAACTACCAGTAATGTTGTGAGAAACACTATAAATCTTTTGAAAAGTTTTTCAAAATAGAGAAGACATGAACACTTGCTAATCATACCATATAAATTGATGTATTTTTTACCTAGAAAGTCCCACATCCCACATCGCCTAAGTAATAGGCTTGTATTATCTTAATATACCTGTATGGGCCTTCCACCTATTAGATTATGCTTTTAGATTGGTATATGGTTTCTTACATTTTTTACCTAGATTTGAAGTTCAAATATGAACCAAATTTTATGAAAACTTTTTTTAATAAAAAGAATAAAATTCATATTTGTACAGTAATTTATTCGAAAAGGACCATAACTTCATCTTAGGCTCGTTGAAGAGTGGAAACAAAAAACTTTCAAAATCAATCAGATTCCACATGTTCATCAGACACCCTTGGGAACATGAAATACAGGCTTCAATCTAACAATAACAAAAATAAGCATCTAAGAATTGTGCCAGGCCAGCCTGAGCCAACCCGGGCCCAGCCCGCTTTGAATTGGGCATGGATCTTGATTTTTGGCCTGTTTAATGTATGGGTCAGGCTTGGATTAAGTGATAGAAAGCACGAACCCTGCCCCGACACAAATAATTAATGCATGTTAACTTGGTGATGGTTTTTCCCAAACAAGTAATTAGAAAGCCCAAAACGTGATAAAAACCCAGGCCCGGCCAGTCCCCAATGACTAAATGGGCAGGCTAGGGCCGGCACTTACTGCCTCTTGTGCTTGGGCCATATATGGGCCTGTGTTTTTAAATGCGGGCTGGGCCTGGATAATGTCTAAGCCTCATCCATCCGGGCTATTGAACTGTCCCTCCCACCCATTATCCTGGATGCAACATTTGGCTTTACTACCTTTCTCAAAACTAATGGATTGAAAATTAGAAATGCTTTGATGATCAGCTGAGCAAGTGAGATAGGGATGTCCTTTACCCACCATTAATGTGCCCAACCTCATCACTTATTTATACCATGATCCAATTCGGGGGTTTATGATAAATTTAAGAGGATATCAAGACCAATATGTTCACTATATAGAAACCTCTTGATATCACTGCTGTATACAGTCTCTTTTAATAGGAAGGTGAGCAGAAGCCATGAACCCATGTGAACATTTATCTCTCTGATGCTGCCCCTTTAAATCTGCCTCTTTCTTATCCCCAGTCCGTCTTTCTTTCACTCCATTCTGCTTTCATCTCATTGAAACTTCTCTCTTTTGGAGAAGAACAGAGCCCTGAAACTGACACTCACTCCTCAACACTCCTCCTCAGGTGCTAGGATTCAAATTTGTGACCGGCTTTAATGCGTTAATGAAAGAAGCATAAATATTTTTCAATATTTCTCCTCAGGTGGAGCCCACTCCTCAACATAGTGCCGGGGCTTACATGAGATAGCCCATCCAAGGAAAGTGGCATGAAATAGATAATCAATGGGGCATCTGATAATTTCATTTTTCTAATTTTTTTAGCTTTTCACTTGCGATTATGGCACCACCTGCAAGATTTTTTTTTTTTTTTTTTTTTTTTTTTTAGTTCTATCTCTCTAAAGATTTAAAAAGCTTCACAGGTTCTTGTAGAAACTCAATCACTGGAGTTCTTTAATGCTAACTGGGGAGAGGTCATCCTTCGGATCTAAGATTTAGTGGGCCTCCTATTCAAGCATAGGCCTTTCTGCAATCTACTCCTAAGTAGGCCTCATCATGCTCTTGTCCATGATCCCTTGCACATCTCATTACATAGATCCGGGCTCTACAATATAATAGGATTTCTTGCCTGTGCTCTTCAGAACAATGCTGAATATGATTTTTTTTTCCTGCTCACAAACTGAATATATATGAAATGTTGAGGCAGATCACAACTCAAAAAAAGGAAAAAAAAAAAAAAAAAAAAAAAAGAGAAAAGAAAATCCCAGTGATCATTGATTCATTGTTATCACCATAATGAAGGGTTATGTCTACTGATTCTCTATTCATTCTTTCTTGTATCTCTATTTAAACCAACCTCCCAATGAAACCAACACAAGTCATCATCTCATTATCTCTAACAAAATATCTCTCAACTGAGGGATTCACAGAAAATTGGCAGATACAAATGCTTCTCAGTACACTGCTCTAGTAATGGTGCCTCCTGTGTAGAGAAAAAGAAACAAGTATGCTTTGGGTTGCACATTAGGATTTATTACGGTAACTTCTGCTTTTGAATAAGGATGTAGTATGCATTAAAATGAATTGCGGTAACTTCTTCTATTGTCTTTATACCATTAGAGTTCTCTAGTACTTCTTTTCTTTTTTAGATTGTTGAAGTCTCTCTTCACACGTAATTTTAATTTTCATTGTCTCTCCAACTCTTAGCAATCTTGACCTTATCTATATGTCTTTTTCTGCTTCTTTTGTTCCTCAGATATTGGTGTGATGAGTGGAGCCACCATTTTTATTAAGGAGGATCTAAATCTAAGTGACAAAAAGATAGCAATACTTATGGGCATTCTTAATATTTACTCTCTGTTTGGGTCATGTGTTGCTGGAACTGGAAGAACCTTAGATTGGATTGGCCGGAGATACACTGTGATCTTCACTGGTGCCATCTTCTTCCTCAGGTCACTACTATGGCTTGGAAGGTCATGGCGATGAGGCCACGGGTCAGACGGTTAGTGACAACGCACATGCTGACCCCCTGAGCTCGGAGCCTCAATGGGAAGATCTCATAGCTGTATACCCATGTGATTGGCCCAAGTCCAATGGAGAAGGCGGCGACGATCGCCAAAACCATGATGACGCAGATGATGATTGCCCACATTGCCTTTTCATCCGGGTTGCGATCGATGACAGTCAGCACAAGCCCCAGGAAGGCAAGGGAGAACATCATGCCGGCCATGCTAGAGAGAGAGAGAGAGATTTCTCCATCATTGCAAGTGAACAGGCCCAAGCTGTCTCCTCTAGAGTTGACATCCAACCAAGGTTCCATTCTTGTGTTTTTTCAAGGTCTCCCAATGAATATTCAGTACCAATCAACATCTCAGCGGATTTTCTAAAGGTCAGGGTCCTTATTTCTATCTAGGAGGAATTTGAGGCAAACAGGACCATAATGTTACTTTAAACTTTATCAGGATTTGATTGACTACAGAGAAACCAATTTGGAAAAAAAAAAAAAAACCAGAAACAAGTACCACCTTAAACAAGAGTCCAGATCCCCTGTTTCAAGTAATACTGTTTCATCCAATTCCGCCGCCTGTGTAAGATGTGATGTCACTAATTGCACAAAGTTTAAAAGATGATGTCACAAAGTTTAAAGTGGACAAAGATGCTTAATTCCAGCTTCAGTATCAGCTTCATTTTCATTATCTACAAGGGAAAATAATCTGCTTAGGGTCAATGATCTTGAACTTTTCAAAGTTGTTAAGGTCTTTGCTACTAAGAACATTGTTATAGCCAGTGGTACAGTTAGAGATAAGACTCTTTGAATTATGTGTTTACTTCTTGTCATTGTTCGAGGTTATATTGCCATCTTGAATTATTTATTGATGCTATGCCATTTTGGTAGTCATAGAAATTGTTTAATTGAAGTGATCAGGTGAAACTGATAGTCGTATTCATTAAAAAGTGTAGGTGCTTGGAACCATTTTAAAATTTTGTTTGAAGATAATTGTGTAGTACAGTTTAATGTAAACTTCCAAGAAAAAAGTACCTTTAAGATAACATTAGGATGATGATGATGTTTGGAGGGTGGTCTTCAAAATCATCTTCTAATTGCACTGAGACTTTGGAGGACCCTTGGTGTTTCATATTCTCCTCCACAATTGCTGAGGCTCGTATGTATGTCTGTGTTAATCTGCTTCTATGCTTCCCCTTCATAGTATATTATCCTGAGGAAGCTAGCCCAAGAGCAGAGATTAAACTTGCCATTAAGCAGTCTAGCGGATGAACAAGATGGGATCTGTGACTAGTCAAATCCGTTCAACTAACACATTTATATCAGGTCCATGGATTTCATTCCCCAGGTCCTTGATACTCAATGAGACGACATTTATCTTGCGCGCACGCACACAACACTAACCCTTTTATATTATGTATAAGTGTATTATATTATCATACAAGTATGTGGGCTAAATCTGGTCTGGTCCAGGCCTTTATTTTGCGCAGGGTCCAGGTTTGGGCCTAAAATTGGAATTTGGCTACGAGTTTGGTCTTGTAATCTGGACCTGAGTCAGGTATGGGTCCCCAAGAGTAATTTATATTCAGGTCAAAGCACGTACAATATGGACCACACCCAAATTTGACTAGTTTTCATCCCCTAATGGTGACCCACTGAGCCTAGTTGACTCAGTCTATTCAAGGCGAGTTAAAATGAGTTTTTAACCAATGAGGTAAGAAAAAAATTATCAACCATAATCGAGTGTATGCGCTGATGGTGCACAAGCCTGAACCTAGCACAAGTTAGGCAAGCTGGGGCTGCAATGGTCTTATGGCATGTATTCTCTCACAAGTACATCCACGACAAATGACTATGATTCTATGATTATCTAATGTGAACTATGAATGCTGTGTAGAGAGGAAATGCAACACAATTCTAGAAGACGATCGTGACGTGCAAATTATCAGGTGGCATGGTTTACATTTAAAAAAAAAAAAATCTTGATCTCATCTGTGTGCATTGTCCTGAATGGGAGGTCAGAAGAAAGTATACTGCACAGGCAGGTGGTATCTCCAGCATCCAAATATTTCTGGTTCAAGAAATAGCTATTCGTAAATAGGGTTGCAATTGGCCCAGTATGAGCTGTCCTGAATGGAGATAAAGCCAATTTCAGGTGCAGTTGATAATGGTCATGTGTGCCTAATGGCCAAATACAGTAGCCTGCTCTGGCTGCCTTTTTTAAAATAATCCCAGGACTATTACATAGGAACTACTTTCAGGGCCATAAGATATTTCAGATCCTTAATTAGATTGATAAGAACGTTTGTTAGGCACCTCTCACTAGAAGAGTATGTCCATAGAACGAGGCAAACTGTACTAGTCGAAAAAGGGTTGGTCTAGAGTCTGGAAAAAGTTTGGGCCTGCCCACTTGCAATGAAAATCATCCAAATTGGGTGGTGTATGGCATGTGTTATGAGCAGTTGGGCCACATGTAGAAACATATTGTGTTAAGGTCAGGACAGACTTGCCCTCAAAATAAGAGAACATCTCCTCATGCTCAGGTTGGCTATGCAATTCCTGAAGATGCAGAGAATTGTCAGTTTCTCAAAATAGTGAGGGTTTTTAATAAAGACTAGGGCAAGGCCTGGCCAGCTTGGGCAAAGCCAGAGCCTGGCCTGCACTAGGGCTGTGTTTTATAAACCCATGGCTGATGTAAAGGGTGCATAAGATTGACTCTGCTTAACCAGATATTTTGTGCACAGATACAATTGACTCGTCAAAGTTGAATAGAACAAAGATGTACTTAGCACTACTTTTAAAACACATCATTCACATGAATCATTGGCAAAAAGGTCCTTAAAAGAGAGGAAATAGACTAACAACACTGTATGATTGCATAAATTGGGCCCACCTTCACATTTTGCACATAACCATAAGTAGGATGCCAATCATATTTCATTCATGGTACTTGAGTTTCCAAAGCATTTTCAACACAGCAAGCCAATTAACTATACTAATAGGTTTCAATTACAGATAAGCATTTGCAGAAATAAGTCATACTTTAGCAACGGTAGTGGATTACATATCCTAGCAGACAATATTAGCTCATGATTGTGAGGCCTGGTGTACCTACTTCTACCATCCTTGGTTTTTTGTTAATCACTTTTGGTGGGACCTTGCTAACGGTGGCGGAGGGTTCTGCCGGATCATAGGCTGAAACATGGACACCCAAGGCGGCCCTTCCTGAGGGATCGGGGTTGTTTGACCACTCTGCATCCCATTCGAGAGCCTTGGCTGTGCTACAAGCCACACTGGCACCTCCCGGGACAGTTAATCTTGCTGGATTCTGTAGAATTTGAAAGTAGAAATTCAGTACTAATCTATCTTACTTTTATATACTCAAAGCATATAGAGTAATTTGATAGTTGAAAAGAATCACCTGAGGGAAGAACCTCTCAAAGATCATTCTGTAGTAGTACGCCTCCTTGGTGGTGGGTGTATTATGTGGGAAGATATATTCTGCGTTAAGCATCATTTTATCTGTCACCTGGAATGAGAAAACAACTGTTTAAGAGATGCATAGATTATGATTCAGAAAGAGAGAGAGAGAGAGAGAGAGAGAGAGAGAGAGAGAGAGAGAGAGAGAGACATGTTCAGCTGCATGTTGCTTTAGTCCATCAATCCAACTGTAACCAACACCATCACTGAATTGCTCTTTCTGGCGATAGAGAATATGCTGCAGAAAGAAAAGGAAGGCTTAATGATAAAGTTCAACAACTAATCATTTTAGATCATAGAATTTATGTGGTAGAATTTCATTACATCATCACTTAATTTCCTAAAAGGCTCGCTACTATTATACCTTTGGCAAGTAAGGATTTTCTTCATCGTCGAACGCTTTCCGCAAAACCCACTTCTCAATCCTTCCAAGATCTGGGTTTATCTGATACAATTACAGAAACTTAGAGGCATAGACAAGGAACTGTATGCAAGTGTAAAATAGAATCTCACAGAAATAGAATTGAGTACTAGTTACACAAACTATATATTTTTCAGTATATAACATTCACAGCTACACAATAATATTGTTCTCTCTCTCTCTCTCTCTCTCTCTCTCTCTCTCTCTCTCTCTCTCTCTCTCTCTCTCTCTCTCTCTCTCTCTCATGATATGACCCAGGGTATCCCTGCCAGCCCAGCCTTTGGACCCCTTTGGCCTGGGGGCTACCCGATTCCGCACACATAGTACCCGGATAACACAAGGGGTGGGAGTTGAACTTGAGACCTTGTGGAGCAAACCCAAGGCTCAAACCAACTGAGCCACCGCCTATACAATAATATTATTATTGTAATAAGCTGTAAAATATCTGTATATGCCTTCAGTCAAGATCAACTTCTAACTAAATAACAAAAAACTAAAACTTGTTTACATACCATCTTCCATTCCGGATCGATATCCATTGCAACATTTATGAATGCCTTATCCAAAAATGGCACACGAGCTTCCAAACCCCATGCCGATGTTGATTTATTTGCTCTCAAGCAGTCATACTGGGGAAGGGCCTTTATCTAGAAGACAATGACATCATTGTATCATTAGTGAATTTAGGTAACAAAATTTTCAGTGCTTTAAGTGGATAGAAGTAAATAGAACATCATAATTACAATATTACATATAAATTCACTGCAATCAAAACATTATTTAGTAGAAATTTTCAGACAATCTTAAGGAAACAACAATTGTGGGTTGGTGACTGCAGGCCACTCTCAGATTAGGATAACACCCCAGAATGTATACTTCTTCATGGATGGGCCATAACCATTGAACAATTAGTTTCCTTCAGAAACTTCAGCACTTAATTTGACAGAGGCCTCTTTTTCAAAATTAGGCACCATCTACATTTTCATAGCCAGTAAAATTAGAAATAGAACTGATAAATAAACTTGTTAAAACCATTTATTGCCACAATACCTTGTGACATGTCTCCCGATGGAATTCTTCCTTGTTTGGTGCCTTGTGGAAATACAGGTAACCTCCAAATATCTCATCAGAACCTTCACCTGACAAAACCATCTTCACCCCTAAGGACTTAATCTTGCGGGACATAAGAAACATAGGTGTGCTCGCCCTGATTGTTGTCACGTCATAAGTTTCAATATGATATATAACATCTTCAATTGCATCAATACCGTCCTGCGAATAAATACAGCCAGAACTTTCTTTTATTTCGGTTAATATCTTTCAAAAGTCTAATAGTGTTCAAATTGAATTGAAAATTCAAATACCTGAACAGTGAAATAAAATTCATGGTGAACAGTCCCAAGGTAATTTGCAACCTCCTTTGCAGCCTTCAAGTCAGGTGAACCCTGTAATTTAGAAAATTGGAAGATAGAGTTAGTTAAGGTAATTCCTTCTTTATATTCAAGGAATATGACAAAATTACAATGAAGGGATGGAAGTTAACCTCAAGGCCAACACAGAAGGAATGGAGTTGTGATCCCCATTGCTTGGCAGCCTTCGTCCCTGCCAAGTGGCGTTGAGTAACCGCAGCAACTAATGATGAGTCAAGTCCTCCAGATAGCAGGACACCAAATGGTACATCAGTCATTAATCTCTTGATCACAGCCTGCATCAATAATTGAAAGTTAATTCTGTTCTCATTGCCAAGACTGCAAAGGAAAAATGTAAAAAATAAAAATCAAGAAACATGCTATGCAAACATTATTCACACATTTGGAAAACATTCATATTACATGTAAACAAACACATACTTATCAGTTGTCAATGTTCTTTTCTGTTTTTCAAAATAAGATATAAATAATCTTCATTAAGAACTTATTTAATGCAGTTAGAATAGACTAAACTAAACAAAAGAATGGTCTAATTGGTCTTCAAAAGAGGAGAAACTAGCACTAATGTTGTGTTTCTCATTATATATTCTTTGGGAAAATCCTCAAAACATAGGAAGATGTTAACGTGTTTAATCATGCAATGCAAATTGATGAGTTAGCTAGGGTCAAAACTCTATCATAAACCAAAGTTTAAAAACTATTTTAGAAATAACAAGAACAAGATTCATATTTGCACAGTAACTTATTCAAGATGGACCATAACTTCATCTGTACTTGTCTATCAATACTTGCTGGAATTGCATGATCTTAGGCTCCTTGAAGATGATAAGAAAAAGGACCAATCAAAATCAATCAGTTCCATATGTTTAGACACTGTTCGGAACATGAAATGAGTCCTTCAATTTCAAAATAACAAAAATAAGCCATCCAATACTTTTCAATCTGAGACCATTTCAGCATCTTCCAATGCTTTATTTTCCCGTCCCCCCATTTCATCAATTGGATTTTACACTTATATTAGGTTCGTTGTCATGGTAGAAGCAAAGATTTATTGTCCCACCTCATTATCCTCCAACATTTGGACTCTAGTAATTATCAGATATATTTAGCTAAGTAGATATAATATCACCTCATTATTCTCCAACATTTGGACTCTAGTAATTATTGGTTATATTTAGCTAAGAAGATATAATATGCTCATGACTTTGAATGCATGCTATGAGTAGGATTTGCTTACATCTTCAAATGCTTTTCTCAAAACTAGTGGATTGAAAGGAGTTGATGGAATAGCCTCTGAATACCAAGATGGGTTATACCATCTTCGAAAGCCACCTGCAGCATTTCAAACCAACTTCCAACTTTTTAAGCGGAGCTCTGAAACTAAGTAATAGAAAGGAATGCTTCAATCAGCTGAGCAAGTCAGGTGCCCAACAAAGCACCTGAGCATGTGCCAACATGAACATGCATCTGTGCATTTGAGGCCCTTCATGGTAATGGACCCACCATAAATGCGCTCAACCCATCACCCTATGAACAGGACATCTCCATCAGATGCGAACCGCAATAATCAAAAACAAAAAAAGAAGGATGGAATAATATGTGCTTTTTTTCTGGAAAACACTTTGAGGGCCTCTTAATTAGTCAAAATCCTTTTGTGTGCCCTTCTGATGGAGGGCCCTGGATGTCATACTGTGAGGGTTGGGGCATCTCAGTAGCTCAACTATGAGTAGCTATCTCCATGAATAGGCTCACAGGGTTGTTTAGATTACAATAGCCATTACCTTCTTTGCTGGAGTACAAGTGACCAGGAGGAAAACACTTGAAATGCTCACAATCATCATTAAGTCCTTTCATCTCGGATGAGATCCAAACAGAGCCTGAATTCACAAATTACACCCATGTCATTCCATATAGTACAAAATGCAGTGATGAAGCCCATCAAGAATGTTTTGATTAGCATGAGGAAATTCTCCTCAGATCCAAAGAAGAGGAAAAAAGGAAATGAGAAAAACAAAAAAGGAAACATTATTACCATCAAGACCCCAGCCAATATAGAGAGAAGTGATCCCAATTGCATCTCTTGCAACAATGTAACTGTTGTCACGTGTGTCCAGCAACACGAATGAGAACATCCCATCCAACATGTCCACAAAGTCTTCTCCATACTCCTCATACTATCAAAAGGCCATGGAACATATTGTTTAAGAAATTACAACTACTGCAGTTGTTACTAAGTTAGGAAGACAATATAAGATTACAATGATAATTAAAACAGAACAGCCCATGAAATTAAAATTTTGAATGTATGAAAATAAGCACATCCTAAAATGAAATTAAATATCAAAGAACAGGAAGAAATACTTACCAGATGTGCTATAACATCGCAGTCGCTACCTGTGCGAAATTGGTGATTGGGTAACTGCTTCCTGAGTTCTTCATGATTGTAAATCTCTCCATTCACCTGTTTCAATTTTGCATACTCTTTTTTAACTAATTTTTATATTCTCAAGCACAGGAGAATGTATGAGAACTAATGACACACCAAAAAAAAAAAAATTTATATGCAAAATGAAGCAATTGAAATATATGATGTATTTTTTGTACCGTAACAGCAACAGTGCTGTCCTCATTGAAGAGAGGCTGGTCTCCAGAAGCTGGATCAATAATTGCAAGCCGTTGATGTGCCAAGTAAAAATCATCATGTTGGTATATTCCACTCCAGTCTGGTCCACGGTGCTTTAATCTGCTGTGTCAAAAGAAATTATTTCTCACAAAAGGATATGCAAAATCATGTTCATGTATTTGATTGAAATGCCCATCAAAACATGAGGATCATATTGTGGTTTCTAATACATGAGCATACTAGCAGGCATGGATCCTATAGTTGGACATGTTAATGGACTAGATTTGGGGCAAACTCACATGTTTCCAGGTCAATGTGCTGCCCCGGAGTTCCACATCGACTATAGAGAGGAAAGTGAATAGGGTTATATGTAGAGTTTACACCCTTACCTTGCATGAGGCCTTTTGATGGGTTGAGGCCCATCAGAAACAAAATGACAATATCATGCATGCGTGTAGGGGTGGGGCTAGGACTGGCAGGCTACAGGGATTGGCATGCTATTGCACAGGGACGTGCAGCCGAGGGTGGAATGTGAGAGGAAAGTGAATGGGGTTATATGTAGAGCTTACACCCTCACCTTGCATGAGTAAATTCTAAATAAAACCATAAAATCCTTTTCTAAATGATATATGTATATCATATGTTACTATCATTTTTTATTCTGTCATGTATATGGTATTATAGCAGACAAAGAAATAAAATGAAAATGGACCTAATATGGATCCATGTCCATCAAGCTTCAGACCTTAGCCTTGATTCCATAGTTAAGTTTTGGAACCTAAATATGAATCCATGTCCATCAAGCTTCAGACCTTAGCCTTGATTCAACAGTTAAAGTTTTGGAACCTAAATATGGATCCATGTCCATCAAGCTTCAGACCTTAGCCTTGATTCAATAGTTAAAGTTTTGGAACCTAAATATGGATCCATGTCCATCAAGCTTCACACCTTAGCCTTGATTCAGCAGTTAAATTTTGGAACCTAAATATGGATCCATGTCCAGCCTTTCAGATCTAGAATTCTAGATGCATATGCAGGCCCAACTAAATGGATCCAGACCATTGACAGCCTTAGTTGGAGTGTTCTAATAACATGGAGTAATTCTTCTGGTGGCCTTCCTATCAAAGAGAAGAACTGAGTGAGGTGAAAGAGACCATCCCTCCAATATTCAGATTTCAGACCAAGTACAGTTGTATGATTTGTCTTTCATGGTTGAGGAAATGAAAGTTCTGAAGGCTTCTGTTGGTTGATAGGAATACAATAATGGTTGATGATGAGAGTGCATCACAAAGGAGGAATCATGCAGATCATGTACTGGTGGGCACAATACATATATAATCGGACAAATGAAAGATAGAAAGCAGAGAACACCATGCCAAAATTTTATTGTGAGGATGGATCTCATGCAAGTTTCATGAGAACTAATTTATAACTTATAAGGCCTACATCCATTTAACTTAAGATCAATCTACCACCTTCACACTCATTGTCTCTTTGTAAATTGTCAGTGACTACAATTTGAATTGCATTTAACTAGTACTCACCAATGGTTCTCTTGTAAAATTGCAAGATTGTTATCATTTCACAACATAGCCAATACCCCACAAGCACACAATAAGAAGACTAGTTGCGCGGACAAGGACAGTTAATGACCAATCATCAGCTAAACTACACAGGTCAATGGTTAACTTTAGGCATTGATCTGAGATAATGAAAGACTTAGACTTGAAGTGCACAAAATCAACCGAGTCTGGCTAAGTCTATAGCGAGTCAAATCATTGAGTAGCTGACTTTAGCACTTCTGAGTTCTGAGTCACTCAAATGAGTCAGAGCTTTATAATTATGAAAAGAAAAACAGATAACTAGAATGGTGAGAGAGAGAGAGAGAGAGAGAGAGAGAGAGAGAGAGAGAGAGATTTTTACAGTTTCCACCTTTGCATTATGAAAAGAAAAACAGATAACTAGAACGGTAAAAAAAAAAGAGAGAAATTTTTACAGTTTCCACCTTTGCATGGATGACTTAACTACGTTAAATGGGACTATGGTTATTGTCAAATCTAATGAGATCAAAGGAACATAATAGTATAACTAATAGTCCAATGTTTTGGACCATCAAAGCCAAAAATGCTAGGTTTTATGGGTGATTAAAAAAAAAACTGTTGGAACATCAATTTGTTCTTCTCTGTTGTTGATTTTATCAAGGGCACGTTCGTAATTAAAGTGTCTATATGGACTTTCACGTTTCCACATAATTTGTTTCCTAATCCCATCCCCTGCGGAAAACGCTTTTCCAAGGAATAAAATATATATATAGGCTTTTGATGTATTCTTCACAAAAAAGCATTCACACCCGCGGAAAACGCTTTTCCAAGGAATAAAATATATATATATAGGCTTTTGATGTATTCTTCACAAAAAAGCATTCACACCGAATAAGAAAACGGTTTTTTATGGAAAAAAAACCTTAGAAAAGCCAGTTACACAATTGTGCGTTGAAGATCCGTAAATTATGCATCTATCAAAAATCTCTTCTATCCTAATATTTTAGGTATTATTACATTAAATGGAGCGATCACGAGTAATTGGCTAGTTTTTCTTTACACCATGCATTTTATTGCCATAGATCAAACGGACAGCGAGCGACGTATACATCCAATCAATCATTTTCATAGATAGGTGACCCACAAACACCTTGATCTGATGGGCCCACCAACAGAAACTTAATATTTGATCCATCACATTAGTCATCCTAATAAAGAGAGAGAGAGAGAGAGAGAGAGAGAGAGAGAGAGAGAGTGCAACTTGTAAAATTAAAAGGAAGGGAAGGGGGAGGAGGAATGAGTTGCCTGCGTGAAAGCTCGAGCACTCGCACTCGCTTCGATTGCGATTCTGAGCAACCCAAAACTGCAAGTATTCCACACATTCTCTCTCTAAACAAAAACAATGATGACGATGATGAGAAGATAAATAACAACAAAGAACAAGTAGAAGAGATAGATGGAATGGAATGCAAATTGCAATCTCTATTTATAGGGGATTTGGGATCTCCCGCTTACATCACGGCTCCGTTTCATCGCGTCGAGATGGACGTTAGCAGAGGTAGGTCCCACAGCCACAGCCCACGTGGGATCTCAACCCGTGTCAGCTGACCATTGGTTTACCTCTCACCGTTTCAATTATTCACAAAATCTCTGATCCTTACTGCGTCGATTCTCGATAATTATCATCAGTGACATCTCGATTAAATATAATTAATTGTAATTAAGGCTTTAAATTAGAAAAAAATGACGTCAAATCCTATTTTATAGTTTGCAAATGAAACTTCTCTCACCCTCTTATGGTAAGGGCAATATCATAGGCCCACCTATAATCCATCCAAACGGGTTCACACACATGAGACCTTCCTTGATTGTTACCAATCAGTTCACGCACATGAGACCTTCCTTGATTGATACCGTCATTGGACCACAGGATTCGCACCCAAGAATGGACTAGGCCATTGGACTAAGGTTAATTTTTAAAATAAATTTATTAAGTTGTTAAACTTTTCTGCTTTTAATATTCATCTCCTACTTAAATGTGAGTCAGGATAGGACATATCTCTCACCTTAAATGAGATATTAGGTGGGGGCCTCACATCCATATTCAATGCCAACAACTTAAATATCAGAGTCCCCACCCATATCTCATATAAGGTGAGAGATATCTCGAGCATCTCACCTTATAGTGAGGGATGATATCTCTGATGAGAATTCACCTTAAATGAGATATTGGGTGGTGAGCGTTTCACATCTATATCCAATGCCAACAGCAAGAGACTTCCTTGGTGAAGGACACGTGGCGTATCCTCAAACTTTTTGCAATGCTACATTCCGGAATTACCCTTTTAATCTAATATCATCACCTAAAACATCTCAATGCAAATTTAAAATGTTCTTGAAATAAGAAACTTATTATTTTCCTAGAACATAGCATACAATAATAACTTCTCTTTATTTGCAAGTCTTATTTATTTCCAAACTCACAATTTACGGGGTCCACTTTTTTTTTATACCAACACAATAAGAGCTTTTTTTTATACTAGAGCGTTGGTCACTTTCATAAACTGTATTCTTTTACTTTTTTTCTCTTTATTCTCCTTTCAATATTTAGTAAGATTAATCTGTGGGGCCCATTATGGACATTTTTCTCTTTATTTTTCTTTGAATATTTGGTAGTATTAATTAATCTGTGGGGCCCATTGTGGGAGACAATTAATTATAAAATCCACATTTAACTCTAAAATGACACTTAATTTATGGCCAAGCATAAATATAATCAAATCAATGTCCTAAAATCTTTACTATTTTACTTGATCTTTCCCTAAATATTTTTAGTTGCCTGAAAATTTTTCAATGAGTTTCCATCTTTATTATGAATTATATATTAATATTTATTTATAATTCATTTAAATATTTAGATAAGTTTTTAATTAGAAATTCTAATAATTTCTTAAGGCAGGCTTATTTCACTAGTTATAATAATATGAATGTATTTTCGAAATATGTCCCATTTTTTTCCGACTGAGTCATCAATAAACAGTCTTAGGTGGTACAAAAAAGGGACAGGTGGTTTTTTCCCCACCGTCCATGTGTCCATGAAAGGCACGCGCAGAAGGGTATCCTCAGCTGAGAGCCTGAGACCCGTGGTGTACCTTTCAGATGTGATGGAAATTGAAGTATAAAGAGGTGGGTCCCTCAGCACTAATTACCTTTGCAATAAAATATCACCACTGGGCCCTATCACGATCAATTTGTTTAATGATCAGCTTATTTATAATCACCCACTTGTTAATTGCATTAGAAGCTAGCGTCGAGGACCATTCGCAATGGATGAGTCAGAAAGCAATAACATAGGTGCAGGAGAAATCAATGATCAGTACAACTGCAGACCCATTGACTTCATGAAATTGGAAGAAAGTTAGTGCATTAGAAATCACTTTAATCTGATTAATATATATATATAAGCTTTGTTATGGGATTAGAATTACCCCACTTTAATTGGACATTTACACGCTTCTTTGGTGGGTGAAATGCAGTTTCTATTTTGGACCCTCCATTTATAAAAAGCTTTGGATCAAATTAACCTAACCAGCAATGAAGATCCTGTTGATTGATATGCTATAGTTTTTCATTAAATATGAATTGAATAATATCACACATGACTCAATCTGCATCACTTGTGTGGCAAATAAACATTTCAAATACAGTTGTGACAAGTCCAAATATCTTTGATATAGTCTTGATACAAAATGAAGCAAATGTATATGTGCACGCACAACTATTTTCTAAGTAGAAAAATAAGTGACAAAAATACATTTCCTATGCCTATTCACATTATTAAAGCAGCCTAAAAGTATCAAATTCTGTTCAACTATTATGGAGCTTTTTCTAGGATAAGTACTCATACACCCACATTATTATAGTGGTGTCAAACGTGCCATGCCGATACGGCATGCCGGTATGGCTAAACTTGGACACGGCCGTGCCGGCACCACACAACACATCAATCCTGTTGTGCCGTGCCAGCACGCCTGACCGCACTGTTCGGCCTGGCACGACACGACTCATGCCGTGCCTGAGTCGTGATTGGGCTTGGACGTGTCATTCGTGCCATGTTTCGTTCTGCTTGCAATTTTAGGATCTTAGACTAAAAAATCTTAAAAAAATACTCTTAAAGAAGAGTATAACACATGGATTTAAGTGGTTAAATCAAATTCAACCTCCTCCATTGAGAAAATAACCAATTAGATATTTTCTACTTAAAGTTTCTCAACAAGAATATTACCTTTGAAACCTTTACACTTTTTGTTGATAATAAAATAATGAAAAAAAAACTAAATTTTTTTCATATTTACACTAAAGAAATGAAAGAAATTACAATTGTAGTTTGTTGCCGTGAAATACGCCTTGCCTTGTCGAGCCTATGGGCAAGGGAATCTGGCCCGACACAGACACAGCCTGTGCCGGGGCCGTGTTAGGCGGGCCTTGCTGTTGAACGTGTCTTGCCATGCCTAGGCCCGTTAGCTGCCATGCCAAACCGTGTTGGATTTGAGCGGTACGGCCCATTTGACACCTCTACCCACACATGTTCACACAATTCCCTCACCTGCATCAACACTATAGCATGAAATTTATCCTTATCTACTTTTATGGAAGGGAGGTGCCTCATCAACCAAACTAACCGTAGATTGTCAACTATTATGGATTACCATACTGACATTTGAACCTGGATGATGCTGTCTGTGGTGGGCTCATAATACACAACTTTCCCTAATTTCATAATTCAATGAAGCCGCTGTAATGGGTGACACGACATCGGATGGGACTAGATACCATACAAACTAAATTTCAAGCTTAATCCAGTTTTTGCAGCAATGAAACCAAATGGCTGGGTTGAAATTAATGGTAAAACCAAAAGAAATAGATAATAAAGGTCGGATGCATGAAGTTTATTTCTTCATTCTAATTTATCCTTAGCTAAATCCTTGGTTAGATTATACTTCTTTACATTTATACTTACTATTTCTATCCATATCCTCTTTAGCTAACAAATTCATATGAAGCATTTGAATTTAATTTAATTATGATATGGAACCTTCACAACTTCTATTGTTCCATCGATGGAAAAAAAATTAGGTAAAAGTCTACCGAAGGAATTAGTCTGCAACATTTTTTATAACCCACTTGCTTACCATATGCTAGTGGGATTGAAATCTAACCTGCACATGAAAAAAAAGAAAAAAAAAACTAACTTTATTGGATATTGTTGGGTATTCAATCTAGAATCTGTCCATCTATTTCATAAATGACTAGCTGTTTGCGATTTTCCCGCAAGTATACGGTTGTCTCAAGTAATATAGACTATGGAAGTCCGAATATCGTTCCCACGGGGATCGTTACAAGAGAAATAACAATGATTAATGAAAAGGAGTATCAACTCAAATATAGCTAACAAATGCAAATGGAGATAACAAAAACAAGAAACAAGATAATAACAAAGGAAATAAAAAAATGCAAACTAAAAGAAAACAAGAAACTAGATAACAAAGAGATGTAAGTAGAAATAGAAGAACTTAAGTGAGAACAAAGTTAGTAATAAAGTTAATATCAAAAGAAAAATAACAAGGTTAATAACAAGAACAAATGAACAATGTTAGAAATGGGTAAGTGTGTGAAAATAAGTGAAAGATCAAGATAGAAATAAGCTAAAAGCATCCATGAAAACTAACTAATTAGGAGAACAAGATAGAAAATGAGTGGATGGAGATAAAAAGAAATGTGCTAAAAGTGTAAAATCAAAGGAGGAATAAAAACAAACATATATAAAGGTATGAACAAATAAGCTAATGGATATGATGGTGTGGATAGAGAAATGGAGTGTGTGAATTAAAACAAGTGAATAAGTGTGTGGGAATGTGAATACAATTAAACTAAAGCAAGTAAAATAAGCAAATACTAATGGATAGATTGAATCATCTAGAATCCACTAAGTGACACTAATCCAATGCTAATGCTCTTCTATTTTCCCAAACAAATACTCAAATCTAATGACAAATCAATGCTTAGATTTGGAAAATATAACTTTAAAACTCTAAGATAGAAATTAACAATCTAATAGCTAAGATTTTCTTCCCTTCATAAAAGAAAAGATTCCTAATGACTATTTATCAAAAGTAAGCATAAACCATCAAAAGATATTAACTCCTAAGCATGATTTATCAAACCTAAGCATAAATAGTAAAAAGAATGCTAGGAATTAAAATAAGCATGGAAGGTAGCACATTGCAATGAAGAAAAATCTATTCTAGCATGTTAAGCACACAAAGGGAATTAAGAGCATAAGCAAAAGAAAAAGTATTAACTTAGCTTCATCTAGAAGATCCAATCAAAGTGATTACCCACCCATTGGAGAAGACAAAGCTTTCATTATAAATCTTCAGATTTTACAAGGCTTTCCTCACTTTCTCTCTACAATTGCTCTTAATTACATGAATAGCTTAAGTAAAGAGGAGGAGGCTCTCCTTGCTTGTGTATCTAATGCCTAAAGCTCCCTTCCTTATATAGAGATATTTGTCTTGCTCTTTTTGGTTTCTTTCCGATGTAGGACTTCACAAGAATGAAAATATGAAAATATGAATGTAATTCTCGTGTTAGAAAATAGCCCTCAGATTGATGTGCAATTTTGACCCCCGGAACGTCCGAATTGGAAAAAATGTTGTGAAATATGATTTGTAGATCTTAGAACAAGCTTTCCAATGCTTCTGAGATCACCTCAATCGGACATCCAAGTGAAAAGATATGGTCAAAATACCAACCCAGGTCTTTCATTTTTCTTCTTATTGTTGGCCTATCTTTGTCATTTCTTCATCCAATTGTCTTCCAAACTTAGCCTTACTCTCTTTAACTCTTGAATCTCAACTTTAATCTTCAAATTAATCTTCAATTAACACCTACAAAGAGAAATTAACATAATTGAGAGTATTTTTTAACATATTTTGTATGGAGGCCATTGGAACTCATATAAATGCATACAAATGGCTATCTATAATGGAAAGATATGAGTAAAGCATGATGGGGAGGAAATTTATTATTTTTATGCTGAAAATAGTGTTTTGAGTTCTTTTATCTTTGAAACCTCATAAAATAATGCTATGAAAGTGTATTTTTTGTGAACTCATCACTAGCCTAATTTTCTTTTAAGAACAATTAGACTGTAAAGACTTTGATATCGAACAAGCCAATGAGCCCCACAAACTTGGCCATGTATCCGAGTTTAAAATAAATTCTATCCAAATCCATTCAAATCTCAGCTCGTGAAGGTCAGGACCTGGGATAGGTCTGAATGCCTGAGATTAGACCTGCACTTATCCCAGGACCTGGGATAGGTCTGAATGCCTGAGATTAGACCTGCACTTATCCCTATCATATTCAACTGATCCCAGCTACCTCGGTTAAGCTCACCCTCTTTATTTCAACATCACCCATCTAGTGTTTCTTCTGAGTATCCAAAAGTCTTCTTATTGGAAATTTATAGTTTAGAGTCGTTTGGATGATAAGAAAAGGTGGAGTTGAGATATACAATTTCTCCACCCTTTCAAATCCCCCAAACGACCCAATAGAGATTCCTAACCTCTGTTTTCAAACCATATATGGAAGAGAGAAATCTAACTACCATACAGAAAAATGTGACCAAACTTCTAACTAACAATCACTCAAATTTGTTTTTATGCACAATGAAACCTACATTATGTGATTTCACTAATATTTCTGAAAAAAAAAAAAAAAAAAAACCCAAAGCAACTAGTGATTCTCATAGTGAACATGGATCTACCTACGTAAAAATTTGCAGTTAAATCTTTTGAACTATTCAGATCTTCATGAAGTGGTGGACCATGAATGTAAGATCCAATTAGACATTGATGAAGAAGGTCTAGAGGTTCAGTGACCATGAACCAATGGCCCCAGATGTATTCAGATATTATGACACAATATGGAGACATTTCATATAATAGAGATAATATTAGTATGATATGATTCCATATGTTACTATATATACATCATAATGTTATCATGCCTTGAAATTGGCTGGACCATGTAGGACACTGTCTCTATTATTGAGCACTTCCTTCTAAAATTTCTCATTTTTTCACACATTATTGGAGTACTTTCCAAGAGGGTACAAACTACCAAATGAAAGTGGTCCATTGTAAGATATGAGGACAAACTCTCCCTAGTTGGGGTAGACAGAGAGAAGATGCCCAGGTCTCATCCCAACTGCATTCTAGGGAACCAGCCATCACTGTTCCTGATCTGAAAACTTGATTGATTGGTTTCCATCTTCAGTAGTGGGGAGAAGGACTTGGTGGACCCCATTAGAGATAACTCCAAAATCAAGTCGGTGGAACCCAACAAACAACGGTGAAACAATTGGAAATTGGATTATTTAGGTGGAATCCAATTCAAAAAGTTAATGCAATACAGTGGTCCAGTTGAGTTCATGATCACTACTAACCTTTAAATAAGACCCGCTTGCATTTGAACCGCTCATTTGCTTATTTCACTGGGATGGGATAGATGGAGTAAAAATGTTAATGATGTGATGACTGTCCCATTTTTTCAATCAGAAAATAAGTGGTTGAGATCATCTGAAGTCAATCAATCCTAGTCAGCCTATAGAAAAAGCTAGAATGGATAAAGTTTTGTTGTTGGGCCTTTTTTAACCCAAGATAATTTCAGCCACCCATTTCATGAGGTAGTGATTGAATGAATGGTTGCCATCATCTACTTTATGGATTTTTATAATATCCTGGAATATGCTTGGTGATATGGCCCAGCCCATGTTACAAAATGGGACAAGGTGTACTATAACAGCAGGCTGCAGTTGGAATGCCATTTCCAACTGATTGAGGTGAGAATGCCATTTCAGTTAGGACGAGTCATTTTTACTACAAAGCCTTCATATTTGGCCTACAGATCATACAATGATCCTTGTCTTGTCAGATGGGTTAGTAGCCACAAATTTGTTTGATGAACACTAAGAAAGAAAATGTTTTCTATAGCTTATAGGATTGAAAATTGCTATGTCTAACTTCTATTAGTGTACCACGACCTGAACTTATATTGTTGTAAGGGTACTCATGACCAATATTTTTCATTTGAATCTAAATCATAGACTCAAACCCAGACCAAGATCTCACAGGGCCTTAGATCTCAACATATTTAGCACCATCATCATATACATGAAAAATGCTTTCCTATGGAGGAATTTCAAGTGTAGTATAAGTAATATTATAGGGCTCAGTGATGCTCACCTTTCATCAGCGTAACCCCTTTGATAGTAATTTCATCTTATAATCCGGCAGCATGAATAATTTTACACTCAGTAAACATCCACTCACCATTGGATTGAATCTAAAAAAAAAAACTATGATTTAGATTCCACTAAACTTTTACATCGTTAAATAAAGATCTAAGATAATCAGGCAATGTTTGTTTTTGTGGATCCACCTTGTTCATGAGTAGACATTTCAATTTGCCCTCCTCCCATTAGTTAACTTGTATAAATAGGCCTTATAAGCTACATTGTTTATAAGCTATATGCAGTATTCTCATAAGTGATCATTTCCCTTATTCACATTTAAATTTAAAATAGCATTTCGATCACAATGATATCTAAACCCTAAACCAAAAAAATTCTCTCTCTTTAAAGCTGAATGTTGGTTGCAAAAAAAAAAAAATCTCAAAAAAACCCTCAAATCTGGCATTAGGAGAAGCCACATCAGCTTATTGGGACCCCATTTGTGGATGTGTCATTTCAAAAACACATAATATGTGCATTTTCAATAAAAGGTATCTCTTGGGCTAAATATGTGCATTTTCAATAAAAGGTATCTCTTGGGCTAAATATGTGTCATTTCAATAAAATGTCTCTTTGGGCCCATTTGTGTGGATGTAACCCAATTCAAAGAGATGCATTCCAACTCTATAAATTAAAGTTATTTTTAAATTTTTTATTTAGTATTCAAAATGAGTATAAATGCATATGAATCATTTATTTTGTATTGATTAAGAGATGAAAGGTTTGGTTTTCATAATTTTTTGGTTGATTTGAATTTTTTAATTAGTTTGTTATAAATAAATTTATAAGAATGTGATATTAGTTTTAATATATCATTTAGGACTTAAAGTGTGCGATGAAATTCAGGTTGAAATTCCAAACTTTTTCCTTTACTGATGACTGTCCATCTCATGGTCTCAATCGAATAGCTGAAAATATCTAATAAGTCTTCGCTTATTTCTTATTATAAATCCCATAGTCCTCTTTTATCTATAACGGCAAGTGGGCCCCATAATAATTTTAATATATTATTTAGGCTTTAACCTCTGCCATGCACAGGCTTCATGCTAGCAACACTGATGTGTTATTCGAGGTAAAAGCTAACGGCAGATGCGTTTGGCAACAGCTTTTCAACACTTTGAATCTGGACCTGTTTTTCCACCAAGTTCTTCAAAAGGGTGAAAATCTTTTAAGTTCATCGAAAAGAGATCCTAAGTTAGTTTTTCTTTTTCTGTTTTTGTGTTTTTTTCCCCTCTCTCATTTTGGAATCTAGACGTGTGTTAAAACCAAATTCATCTGAAATAAGTCCAGATTCATTGTTCATTTAAGCTTAGAGAGGAGGTCGAAACCAAGTTCATCAAAAAAAGTCTAGGTTCATTGCACAGGTCAAGCTTGAATAAGAAGTGGAAAACCAAGTTCAGCAAAAGGTGATAGTACTGACTACTGATAGATACAGTATTTAGTGTTGGTAGATATTTTGAAGGACCACGAGATTTGGCAAATAGAATTGAAAATTGTGCACCAGCATGTGTGCATTTGGGGTGCAATTCCAGCAAGTTGGGTCGAGTTGGATCGGACATTAGATCGACCTAAACTAACTTGTATGGTAAAAAAATATATATATTTTCTGCTTTCGGAGGGTTTCCAACCCTTTGTACTGAACTAATTCCCCAAGTACAAAAGGAAGCCAGGTAAATTCTCCTATAGCCCGAGTGTAGTAGTGCAGTTTCGAACTTACAACCTCTAGATAGAAACCGTAGTCCTATGCCAACTAAACTACCATGTGGAGTTTAATTATATGGTAAATTGAAACTTTGAGGTTGGACGTAAGTGCAATTTGGGTTAATCAGCACTCACTCGTGTCGACATCCAAATAAATGATTGGTCTCGTCATTTACTAGATGTGTCGATAATGGCTTCGGGGTCCAAATTATTCAATTTTTGGTCTAGGAGAACACAGGAATAAATAGGGATGATCATGGGCCAGGTTACCCTGGGCCCAGCCCACTTTGGGCCACAATGGTATATAATATGGGCCCATTTAGTATCTTGGCCTTGCCGACCTGATTGACTAAATGAGCGGGCTTGGAATTGAGACTTTATGGCCTGCGTCAGGCTTGGACCAATACAAGCCTATGTTTCTAAAGTAAAGCCAACCTGAATATGCCACAGCACGGCTCAACCCAACCTATAAACACCACTATGAATGAAGCATATTTTTGCACTTTTGCCGATCTAAGTAGGTAATCCAAGCCATTCATATTCATTATTGGTCTAATAAGACATAAGACATTTAATCTCATACCTTAAATTTTTGTAGGTTTTTATAAATTTGTGAAAAAGTCAAAATAGTTAAAACCTCTAGAATTATTTTTTCTTCATTGTTGTGACTATTAACTCATGATTTTGGTTATTCAATATTATCATATTAATGACAATCATCAAGTTGTTCAATTTCATGTTTATACATCTTCATAGATTTTGAATTTTTTTTTAAAAGCATCCAAAGAGAAAAAAAATCTAAACACATCTAAAACCATTGAATGTTCTCATTTACTCACAAGTAGGGGGCACGGCGGGATGCTTGAGCGGTTTTGTTTTATAGCGATTTGTAAAAGTAGAAACTGTAATTACCAAGGAAAGGCGGTTTTGGCGGTTTTTTTAGTGGGCGACTTGGGCAGCATGTTGGGCGGTTTGGTATTTGTACTTATCTCTCTCTTTTTTTTTAATAGAATGTAACTAAAGTTTCAAAGTACTTAACATAAAAAATAAAAATTAAACATTATTTTTAATAAAAAGTCAATAATCAATAATGAACAAAATTTTCAACTAAGTATATGAATGTAAAATTAAAGTCCAAAGGCATCACCAAAATTAAAAAATACAATCACTTATATAATCTAACGTCCAAAAGTCAAAAATCTAATAAAGAAACATCTAAATTCGAAAATTCAATGTCTAAATTTCAATAGATAAACCTCTAGATTTCATAATTCAATGTCTAAATGCTAAAAGAAATTCAAAATCTAAACTTCAAGTTCGTAAAGATCGATATATAATTTGAAGCGATCCTGCAACAACAAAAAAATCATAGTTAGAATAATAATTGATAAAAGATAATAAACATCAATGTTTAGTTTAGTGATAAAATTGTAAGGTCGTCAAACTGTCATACAATATAATCTATACTTATATTGGAGTTGCACTAGGATCATGAGGAGTGGGGGGACCCATACAAGTAGAAGTGCTATCTGTAAAGGAAAATAACTCTTATCAGTTTATAATTTTTAATATAAAATATAATAAAATTTTATAAAAATTAAAAGTAGGAAATGAGCGTGCGGGGGCAGTTTCTACTCAAATGTCAAACCCTAACCGCCCACTCATTAGTACGGATTGAAACAGTCTCGCCCGCCTAAAGGCGGTTTTGATGTATAACCACTTGTAACGGGGCGGGGCCGAGCGGAGCGGGCGGGTTGCGGTTATTTTTGTGCAGCCCTACTCACCAGCGTCCTAGTACTTGTTTTTCTATCCTATGCTTTAAAGGCAAAGGAGCCCATAGAGCTTAAAGCAAAAGACCCCTAAGAGCCCATGGAAATTATGTCGAGAGCATGAGAGACATAGTTGTATAGCCAAGGTATCCATTTTGCGGCCTAGAGAATTTTCTCCTCCATACATTCACATCCAACTTGACGCACAGAAAATAAATCTAACACCTTTATTGTAGAAGGCTTATCGTCATAAAAAAAAAAAAAAAAAATTGAATCTAGGCCTTCGGATGGATAGAGGCCCGCCATGGCATTTTTGCTTTAGACAAATGTGCATATAACTTTGATGAGTTTGCCTCTGGTCTTTTTTAAACTGGAGGAACTTTGAACAAGCTTTCCAAAAGGTGGTCCTATCATTGACTGGGCCATGATCTGGCATTCTTGTTTAATGCATGCACACCACACGATTGAATCAAATTCTCCATGTTTGGATCAAACAGGAAAATTATGTTTGGACCTATTAGGATATATCAAATAAATTTATTGAGTTTGAAAATCAGTGTTGTCTTTAAAATCGTATTTCGTCTTTTAAATACAAAATAAATATAAAACATCGTGTCATCCAATGATTGGTCCTAACAAGGATCCGGATTCCCATTAAAACCCTCCAGATTCTCGAAAGAGAGAGACGATCGATTCCACGATCTTCCTGAAACACGGAAAGCGCTTTCCAAGGTATTTTTACTTTCTTGATGCAGATTTCATTTTGATGCTTGCTTGATTGGTATCAATGGTATCTGATCGTTTCTAGGGCTTGGTTGGATGAACACATTTGTTTTTTTTTTTTTTTTCTGAAGAGGATGCTTCGAAACGCAATTTGAAAACTGTTACATGGGGATTTCACTTTCCACCGGAACTTCCACCTGTAACTGAAACAAATCATCTGCTCTTATTACGATTATCTCTCTGCTGCTTTGTTGGTGTACGAATTTCTTGAAGAATCCTAGGGTTGTTAGTGTTATAGAAAGAACAAGATTCTAGGGTTAGCTATGATCCAATACAAGTTTATATGTTATCTTTTGATTTGCTATTGTTACTGGTTCTGGTTTTGGCCTTTTGGGTTCATTGCCATCTTTGGATGACCAAAAGGCCCTCCTTGGACTTTCAAACACAGGGTATCAGCATGCCAAGTGGGAATTATATCATTTGGTGCCTAAGCACATTGCACATGTGTTTTTTTGGGGTATGCCCAGAGTCAGCACCAAGGGTTCATATTCATAGTTGGCACAAATGGAGATTGTAATAGAGAATGGAGACCGAGGTTGACAAGTTAAAAGAAGTAAAATGACATTGGATTATTCTCTGATTGCTTACTCTCAGGTCCTATTGGTTCAATGAAGTGAATCAAAGCAAAAGTAGTTCCTTTTACATGCAATTAAAAGGGCTTCTTCAAGACACTAGTGATAATCAGGACAGGTTGGCCAAAATGAGAAAATGCTTGAGGGTTTACATCTTGATGATGTAGGTTTTAGATTCTCTTTTCACGTTGTACATGCTTTGGTTGTAGTACGTAGGTCTTCACCTTGATTGATGCTGGCCTTAGAGTTTGGGCTTGCGGTAGAAGTGCTAAAAGCACAATGGGTCTATGGTAATGCAAATTGGGTCAGAAGATTGGGGCGATTGAGGCTGGGTTCGGTGATTTGGGGTTTGGGGGAAAAGTATGGATTTGGGATGTTGATGCTCAGGGGATTTGGGATTGGGGCTGCGCGCTGAGTGAATGGAAAGAGGGATAGGGTTAATCACGCTGACGATCGATGGACCGTTCGGTTCTGATACCAATTGATGCAGACCCTAGGATTAGGGTTTACGTGGGAAGTGCTAAAAGCACAATGGGTGTCGAATCACGTGTCCGAAGACACAATCAATCTCTTCGAGGGTTAGGGTTTACGTGGGAAGTGCTAAAAGCACAATGGGTGTCGAAGCACGTGTCCGAAGACACAATCAATCTCCGAAGAGATATGAGACAATAAACGAGGACGCACCTCAATGGAAAAACCCAATTTCATTAATCAACTCTCTCTAATCCTTTACTACAATGCCATATAAATAAGAAAGATAACTTAGGGCCTAAGAAATCTAATTAATCTAGGAAACTAAATAAAATGGAAACCTAATCATAATTACAATATTTAAAGAAACTAATGACATAAGAATAAATTCCTAAATCTACATGGGCCCTACACATGTGGCCATGAGGTCTACGCTGCATCATTGATGTAGCCCTCCTTGCCTTCGTTTCAATACCTTATTGTATTGTATTTCTATTCTTATTAAAAGCGATATCATTAAAAAAATTAAAAAAAAAACCCTGGCTCATGCTCCTCAGACCTCACTGGTGCAAACTGGAAAAATGGGCCAACTATATATGTTCTCAAGTTGGCATTGTAACTCTCTCAAGTAGCAGTTTTCTTCTCTTTTTTCTTCAATCTTTAGAAGTGCATGTCTTTTCCTGGTCTTCTTTGTGCAGGCTTTCACAAAAATGGCTTCACGAAATCATCTCAACAACAGAGATGCCCTTAATCTAACTAAAGATGGTCATAGTCTTCAGGCGACAGGCCAGTGGAGGCAAATGGGGGGGTGTGAGGAGAAGAAGGCTGCAGTTCATGCAGAAATGGATAGAGTGAACAAGCTTCCTGTAAACAGCAAGTATGCAACGCATCGCATGCGAGTGCTTAACAAAATTTTACACCTTATGTCCATTCAGGTTAGAAGGCTTCATAGTCACATTTTCATATGATATTTGCTGGACATTTGATTATTTTAATCATATTTCAATTCAGAATGTGTCATACATTCATGTCTCACACACTTGCACGTATGCCATGCCATGTGCGCATCCATGCTGGTTGGGAGAGTACTCTTCAAGCTGACCTTGGAAGATGGGATAAGGCTATGATGAAATGACAAAGGAAATTCTCCAGGATAGAAATCATACTTATTCTGCCCATGCCCAGACGTTCAGTTTCATCAGTTCAGTAACCTAGTAAGAGCCTGGGTTAACTAGTGGTGTTTTCATGGTGTCAAAACTAGTTTGTCACTTGGATTGATGTGTCTATAATTGTTCTTAAAGGAATTGATTGGAATTGTTAGATTTACATTTTAATAAAGTGGATCTCAGCCTTTCCACACGAAATCTATCAGATAGATAGAAAATCTTGGATGCATAGTTATGTGTTCTGATACAGGGGAGTTCTGATATGGAACAGTTATAAAAATTGGGAGGCAAGTCATTATCATCTTAGCCTTATCTCTTCTGGTTCATTCAATAAGCCACTCAATTTGGAAGTCTAGAACCCAAAACAAGGTCCATGTGATGTTGGATGCTTGTCATCGTCAGCAACCTGGGAGGCAACTTGATGTCATCTGATGAAGAATGGAAGGACCTCAAGAGGGTTTTTCTTTTTTGGTTGGGCATGGGATTGGTGGGTGGTCACACAACCCACCACCTTCTACCATGTCTTGGTTTTACGTAGATTCTTTTTTCCTATTTGAAGGAATTATCTTAGAGCCTCTCCCCTTTCCTTTGTGAAGGGTTTATTTTCATGTATAGTCTCGCTACGTTTTCATTCTCCTATGCTTGGATGCATTGCTTTATCATTTTCGAGCTTTGTAGTTTTCCTCTATTTAATGTAGGTTTTTTTGCTTTTAGCTAAAAATAAATAGAGAAAAAGATGATGTAGGGCTAACTATCTCTCTTCTTTATGTTTCTAGTCTTCTTCTATTTCATTCATTAGCGATATTCCAAAACAAGATTATAGTTGTTCTTGAACCTTGTGTAACCACTTTATCTGGTGGCTGCTCTGTAAGTTTTTAATTGTGATATATTTTGTTTGACTGGTGTTTGTTGCTTCTCTTATGTAAATTTAAATTGGTACTTGTACCTATCATGTTTGTAATTTGATTAAAAAAATATATTCTAATTTATTTTTATTTTTCCACCATCAGTAATACATTCTGCGAAGGCAGGAGCAAATACTTTGGAATTTTGAAAATAAAGATTTAGGGGATTAATTTTTTTTCTTTTCTTTAATATTCTTTCAGAGAACCAATTCACAGGATGAGGAACTGGGGCTACTTTTTGCTGGGCTTTCTTTGTAAAGACTAAAGAGCACACTTGTATAAGGGGAGGACTTATACATATAATTTGAATGATAATGGTGAGTCATTTTTAGCTGGAAAGTAGTTTGTTAAAAATGACAAGTGCTGGAAAGTAGTGTGTTAAAAATGACAAGTCTTTTTGGCCATAAACTCAATCAATGAACAGTCTATATTTACTGTCATTGTTGTACATGTGCCATTTTTGTACAGTAAGCATGTGAAACTGGATGCAAGGCGGATTATCACACAGGTGTATGATATCTGTAATTGACAGACAATCTTTGCATATAGTCTTAATAGAAAAGGCTCATGCAATGCATAGGACCAGGTTAAAAGAAAAATAATAATAATAGAAAAATATTTAAAAGTTCAAAATGAAGATCATTAATTAGAAGCATTTGACATAATTTTACATACTTTTCAAGTTAAGAAGAGATTTTTATGGATTCGTCTTCTTGTTTTTTTTTTAAATGAAGGAAGATGAGTGTAAACATGCAATCAGTTATGAGAAAGAAAGTTGAAATACAGAAAAGAAATTTCTAAATAAATATAAAATTAGATAAAAAGATACACAGATAATTTTTAGAATATTAAATTCTGATAGGTTACGGTTGTAGTTGATATAAATAAATGTGTACAAATTGTTTTATATAGAGAAAACACAAGAGGAAGTGTTAATTATGTTGGGTCCCACAATAATCTTCAATGGAAAAGGATACAATTGTAAGAAACTAGGATTGGTGTCCTTATGTTGAAGAGAATAATCCATAAAGGGGCGTTTTTGAGGCTTAGGCTTGCAATGGAAGGGGGGTCATTTTTGTGTGTTTTGAAGGTGGAGGTATGTATTACCTGTTTCTTTGCTATATATTTTCACCTTTCGTGATGAATTTATTTGACAATCTAGACCATGCAAAGCAGTTGGTTGAAGATCTTTGTGATTATATGATCTCAATCGTTGATTGAAAGATTAGTGGATTACCAATGTGTTTTACAATTTTATTCTAGATTGTTGCTTGGTTCAGGGTCACTATATTGAGATGAATGATGATATTCATTTGAGTTTGAGAGATTACCAACAGTTTTCTGATGCCCAGAATACAGCATGCACCCCACAGAGAGAGACACCATGCATATGGCAAGGAAATACATTTTATATGTAAATAGAGTATTGGATAATACCATGTGGATATGCCACCTATTCTGAAAATCTGGTTTCACAGGATCTAGGCAGCCAAAGGGTTTGGATTTGAATAATTTTGTACCTAGCCTTTCATCAGTTGACTGAATTACTAGTACTGTGTGCCGGATGGGTGGCCTACAATAAGGGCAGAATAGGAAAAATGAAGAATCCTAATCACTTAGGTGATTGTGGAAAATAGTGGATTAAGAAGGTACAGTAATGTTCAACAAGGGAAAAAAATGAATTTTGTTTATTTATTTATTTAGGCTAGAAAGCCAGAAGCTGGATTATTTTGATCTATTTATTTGTCCTTTCTGTTTTACAATATGATATGATATGTTTGTGTTATGGTCATAAATAGTTATCAGACTTGATTTGACGCGTTCCATCAGTGGGGCTTTTGGTGTATTGGTTAAGTCCAGAACAATTTGAATACGAGGAAAAATACAAAATAAGCCAAAGATAGGATGCCTGAACTTCAAAAGAGTCCTATAAGTGAAGGGTTTTTTTTTTATTGTTATAACAGTGCCATAAGTTAAGTTGGTTCACCAAATGAACTCAGACCAATGACCGTGGTGAACGAGGACAGCAATCCAATTGTAAACCAAACAAAAGATGACCTATATAAATTAAGTGATACTGATGAACTAGGATATTGTGCATCTCATGAACTTTGAATGTCAAATTGTGATCCAACAATGTATGCATCCCTACTTTATGGGTTGAACAAAAATGTGAGTTGAACCCTTCTAGGTCCGAATTAGTATTTTTAGCAACAAAAACTCTCCAAGTATATCATATCAGCAAGAGCTTTGGACCTAGATCACAAACCACTAGTGGACAGAACAGGATATACCCATAAAGATTATGGGCCAATTATCTATGGGCAGGGAGCATCATCTCTAGCTGTACCTGACCAATGATCCAAGTGAGTCCACTAATTTGTTTTCACAGAAGAATGCATTTTTTGGTGCCCTGGTTTCATTCAAAAGCTAAAAGAAACGCTTTGTTGCTTTTGTACCTTTCATGTTGCTAAACTTGTACAGCTTACTCCTCTTTTTTTTTCTTATCGGTTAAAGCTTACCCTTTAACTAGCACACTGACTCTGGGACGCCCCTTTTCTAGGTATAAGAGAAATCTAATTTACAAGATCATCACCATCATCATCAAAACCTTGTCCCGAGACTTAACTATGTTTGAATCGGCTATATGAATTGTGTTTCTTCATTCCGATCTATCTTGAGCCAAGCCCTTAAATAGGTTGCATTTCTTCAAATCTATTGATATTACTTCTATCCATCTCCTCTTCGGCCTACTCCTTCTCATTAGAGGACCATCAACCTAGAAATTCAATTTATTTACAACCTCGTAAAAAAAATCCAGAGGATGGTGAAAATCCCTTCCATACTTTTCATTTGAAGGACAGCGGGTGTACCCTGCTTTGTGTAGTATGTAAGAGAACTTTATTTTCCTGTGGAGTTTCCACAATCTGGCACCACCTCTAATCTGACTTGCATCCCAGTGATTTTTCTAAGAGAAAATAACTCTACTGAAGGAATCTGATATCAGCCAATTCCACATTTAGTACTCCACAATGAGTTTCAACTTTAAGTGACCTTTCAAGTGTACTGTGCTTTTTTAGCAGGGTGTCTACATTTAGACTGGAGCTGGTTCCTTGACCTAATGTTATTTAATCAGGTCTGGTCCAAGTAAGATTCTAGATTCGAATCCACCTGCAGATCTGATGGCTTGGTCCTAGCTTGAATCTTTGGGTTGTTGTAAACATGAAATGGCCTACAAATTGATAGACATGTTCTGTAATAGCATATTATCATTCTTGTTGTTTATGCCAAGCTCACTATCATAGGTCTTCAAACCCTGAGTCTAGGGTTGTAAACGGGTCGGTTCTGGTCCGGGTCTATGGTGGACTCGGCACCGGAACCATTAAGGAGAAGGTAGAACCAGATTTGGATCCGGAACCAATTTCTTGGCTCCGAAACTGGAACCAAAACCATATATGGGACGGGTCTGAATCGGATACATGAATTTTGTTTCTCCTTTTCGATCTATCATGAGCCAAATTCTCAGATAGGTTGCATTTCTTCAAATTTATTGATATTACTTCTATCTATGTCCTCTTCAGCCTACTCCTCCTCGGAGGACCATCAACCTAAAAATCTAATTTACAAGTTCAAAGGGTGGTGAAAATCCCTTCCATACTTTTCATTTGAAGGACAGCGGGTGTACCCTGCTTTGTGTAGTATTCAAGAGAACTTTATTTTCCTGTGAAGTTTCAACATTCTGGCACCACCTCTAATGATTTTTCTAAGGGCGCGTTTATTAAACAGACGGAAATCCTTACTTTAGAGGATTCCCTCCATCTCCAAGAATAAAGATATCCTTATGTAGGATTTGTAAGGAGAGTTTCAGGTTTGGTATTGAAAGAGGATTCCACCAATAGTAGAATATAAGATCCAATGGTTGTAAGTTTTTTTGTTTTTTTAAATAAGTCAAGATCCATGAAGAATCATGACCTCAACTTATTACTCAAAGTCATTTTTGGCCATCTAGAGTATTTGAACGGTTCGGATCGTGCGAACGGTCTCCACAAAAATACACAATTGATATTTTAGAATTTGGACATTTTTGCAAAAAATCTCGATATCTAGACATGATCAATGGTTGAAATTTGATCAAGTAGCCGTTTCTGACTTTACGGAGACATCTCATGGTTTAGATCATGATTACAGGCCCCATAGGAACTAAGAAATTGAAAAAAAAAATATTGTTTTTTGTCACGTTTTTTGCATTGTGTGAAATCAATGGTTTATAGTTTTTGACCAATTTCTCATGATCCATGATGAATCAGGCTTCCAAATTTGGACCTATAGCCATTTTAGGCATTTTGAAGAGGTTGGATGGTTTGGATTTCACAAATGGGCCCCACATAATTCCAGAAATCACCATCCAACGGTCTGGACATTTTTGTAAATATCTCAGAATCTATGAGAAATCAACGGCTGATATTTGATCAAGTAGCCCTGTTTGGCCATGTTAAGAGGATGATCGGTTTGGATTGTGATTTTATGGCCCATATAAATGAGAAAATCGAAAAAACCAATCTGCCCACAATTACCGCGGGTTTTACTATAGCTCCGCGTTTCAGTCACTTTGACGATTTTGTAAGTCCGATGGGGGGTGGTCTCACAGAGCATAACCATGCTTCAGTGGAAAGGGGACATCCTCTTTCCTTCATCCAGGTGTAGCCAGATGTGGTTTTTCCATGCAATGACAGAAAAGTGCCGAGGAACTCACATAGAAGACTTTTACCAAACGTGCCCTAAGAAAAAATATTTGAAGGAATCTGATATCAGCCAATTGCACATTTAGTACTCCACAATGAGTTTCAACTGTAAGTGACCTTTCAAATGTACTGTGCTTTTCTAGCAGGGTGTCTACATTTAGACAGGAGCTGGTTCCTTGACCTGATGATATTTTAATCAGGTCTGGTCCAAGTAAGATTCTGGATTAGAATCCACTTGCAGATCTGATGGCTTGGTCCTAGCTTGAATCTATGGCTTCTTGTAAACATGAAATGGCCTACAAATTGATAGACATGTTCTGTAATGACATATTATCATTCCTGTTGTTGTTTATGCAAAGCTCATTATCATAGGTCTTTAAACCATGAGTCTAGGGTTGTAAACGGGTCGGTTCCGGTCCGGGTCCATAGTGAATCCAGAATCGGAACCATTAGGGAGAACATAGAACCGAATTTATATCCGAACCAGTTTATTGGCTCCGGAACCAAAACCATATATAGGACAGGTTTGGATCCGAGTCCGGATCTATGTAAAGAATGATATTAAAAAAACATTATTTTGAGGAGAAATTTTTTAAAATTGAAGTAATATGTCAGGTCTCTGGTCCACAAATCCGAACTAAGGTGGAACCGGACCCATTTACTTATTGAAGCCTAAATAAGGATTCAAATTCAGTTTTTAACCGGCCGAAACTTCCAGGTAATCGGAAAATCCGTGACCCATTTTTCATCCCTAACCCTGACCAGTCCCAAAGCATGGGGTCTAAAGTTAGACTCAAACTTTGTACTTTTGCATGGGTTAGAAACTAACTGACCATCTACAGCTCCATGTATCAAAAATGGTATGGGAAGCTAAGGAAGGTGCTCATACTATATTGTATCATATGAAAGTATGGGGGAGAAGGCTAGTATACTTGTTTAAATCTACCCTTGGATGGGTTGTGTACTTAAGGTAACACACCTAGGCAACCTTTTTTCTTTTTTTCCTTTTTGTGGTGACAATTTCAATAATAGGATAAAATCACAAGAATCATCATGATGACAACACCCTAACCAAAAGAAGCCTGACTAAAGTTAAATATTGCAAGTGCCCATAGTACATGGTGATGCTATGCACCCTATGAAACCTATCTTTAGGATTTTCACTTTTATTCTTTTCTCCATTAAAAATCATTATACAATTTGAAAGAAACAGATTACATAAATGAGCCCTTGTCATCATCTCATCCTCATCCATCCATGTAATTAAGAAGATCAAAATCCCAGCTCCTGATTAAGTAAAATAAGAACAAAGATAACTCAAAATACAGAAGGTGAGTGGAGGGGATGAGGATGCTACAAGTTTGAAATGATGCGGGTATAGAGGAACTCGTTCCAGGTATCAGGTAGGCCAGGGAGGCACCAATGGATGCAGTCTGCAAAGTTGAGTGGGTCGGCCTGCTGCTCTGGGGTCAGCATCTTCCCTTGCCTGATTGTGTGTACAGATGTGTGGGCATCCTTCCTGTACTCTGATAGAATGGTTATGTTGAGAAAGTAGACTGGGATCTTCATCGATTTTAAAATGTTGTTAGCAACCACAAATACTCTTCGGTCCGTGCCCACCTCCAAGGGCTTGGACATGTTCAGCACTGGGGTTGTCTCCAATGCACACTTTATCCCATTGGGGTTGTTCCAATCCATGCTCCTACAGTTGCAACAATTACAACAACAATCCTCATGTTAAAACTTCTTGAAAGGAGAACCAACACACACTAGGTGTTGAGTTGGGTTTACCAAAAAGAAATTACATGTCCCATAGAATTACTTTTATAGGGGGTGGGGGGAATCTTTTGGTTTGATGATGCTGTCGTCTCCTTTTATATTATGGGTGGGCCGTCTGTGTGAGAAAAGAAGATTAAAAGAGGAAGACCTTCATTTTACAAAAGGTCCCACCATGAATATATGTAATCATCTTTACAGAAATAGTGAGATTTTGGTGGTGAGGTGGGCTCATTAATAGTCATGAGATTACAAAGGAAGGGGCCACATTACTTGTAGATGAAGGGACAAGATCTCATTGTATGGGGTTAGGGCCTTAAAAGGGTGGTTGGAATTGAACGTACAAAGTGCTCACGAGATTAATAAAGTTGTAAAGGGATGATGATGATGATCTTCAGAACCAGGATATATGATATGATTATAGAACAAATGATGGGTGACTAGAATATAAAATTTTCATGTAAGATTCAAGCAAACCCGAACTTTATTAAAGGAGACCTCCATTGGAGGAACGCTGCTTATCCTCTCCCTCAATAAAAAAAAAAAAGAATAATCCTTTGAAGGTATGTTTAGCTGTATAAAACTATTTTCTAGGAAATGTCTTTTACTAGATGGGATTTCCTAGGTATGTCATTCAGACAAGTGAGATCAGCTTTTGGGCCAAGTCAAGCCCAATCCAAACTTTTAGAGGTGCCAACATGAACCCAACTCAGCTTCAAGCTGACCCAATTTGTTATTTTCTCAATCCAAGTTGGGTAAAGCACAGTAGAGAAGGTCAAATTTGCTTGAATTTGTTAGGAGAAGGAATCTCCGAATCCAACCCAACCAAGTACTTGGATTTGCCCACCTAATAGCTAGAATCGCGTCATTTCTATTACAAAGAAGGATGAATCTGGACCATCTGAGAGCTTCTTTTTTTTTTTTTTTCTCAAATAAAATCCCATTTAAATCACTCTAAATCCGCGTGTGGCGGCACCCCGATAAAAACCGGAGAATGATATTAAAAAAACATGATTTTTAGGAGAGATTTTCGAAAATTGAGGTAATATATCGGGTCTTGGGTCCGAACCAAAGTGGAACCGAACTCAGACTCATTTACTTATCAGGGCCCAAATAAAGACTCAGACCCGGTTTTTAAAGGGTCAGAACCTCCAGGTAATCGGAAAATCGAGTACACATTTACATCCCTAAAATGGTGAGTACTACATGCTGCACGTCAGAGTTTCATGAACAGACTCCGTCCATTTTCTGGTGGGCCTTTTTGCATTTAGGAAACAAGAGATTAGGGAAAGCATTTGCCTTTTCTAGATCCATTTTTCTTCTGTTCGAATTGGAATTTGTGTGAAAAAATTAGAAGTCATGTTAATTTAATCAAATTTCTTGGAAAAAAAAAACCTAGAGGTGTTTCTTCATGATGATATTTTTTTCCTAACCCCAACAAATTCCTCCTTTCTCCACTGATTAGTTGGCATTAATTTAACTCTACCTTTCATCCTCTCATCCAACAGTACGCTAACTATATTCCAGTCATGGACTTGTTATATCTCCATTTAAAAAAAGAAGAAGAAGAACAATGTCTTCCTACTCTCACCAACTTAATAAACTTAATTAATAGGGAGTTGTTGATTTCAACCAACAAATCATAAACTATAATGGCAAACGTAGATATGATCGATAACGATTGAAGCTTATTGAAAAAGTCAAAAAGAAAAAACGAAAAGCTTAAGAATGAAGTCATCCACAGGTATTCGCCAAACAAAAAGAAGAAAACACAAGTAAAACCATGTATTGTTAGAGAACAAATTAAGAAACCAATCGAAAAGACAACCGCTGATGTTACATTTCATCTTTGTATCTTTTTATATTATTGTTTAAGCATTGGAATAATCTCGACACTCGACACTGATGAACAATATCCAAGTGTTATTTGGCTCTATCACAAGCGTTGTCGGTGACATTTTTTGCATAAAATTATGTGAGGCAAACTCAACATTATCATCTTATTTTTAAGATATAGTTAGAAATGACAATGATGCAATTTTTTTCCAAAATAGTTTGTGACATTTACCTGAATACCTTTTGTATGACTTTAAGTATTCATCTATTTTAATTTTCATCAGGATATCTATCTAATGTATATATGAATACCTCTTCATAACTCTTTACATTTCTAAATTTTGAAGTTCAAAACTGCATTTATGATGAAGGATCATTTTTAAAAAATAGCTGAATCCACAGGTGAGGCATCCATAGTGCAATTCAAAATGATTGCTTGATTGGTATCAATCATTTTGAATTGTATGGTGGGTGTGTTAGTTGTATCATGTACAATGATCATTTTCTCATTTCCAATTGTTCTTTTTAAGGTAATTTATAGAACAGAAATAAAACTGTTAAATTGGATGTTAAAATTGTAATATGGGTGTAAGAATACTTTACTTTATATGGAGTGGAGACATGCTGGTGAAGAACACCATGGTGCGATTGGGATTGATATTTTTATCGACCCATTTGGACCATGTTCTAAGGACTCGCTCGTAGGCGATGGGCCGATCGATTTCTTCATACTCGATCTCTCCACCTTTGAATGATCCACGCTTCCTAGTACAAGAAAGATTAGATTAAAGCTAACTGGTTTTGTTGGAATCAGAGCACAATTAGCTACTAATCCAGTCGTATTACTTACAAGACTTTCATTTTAGGAGTATTCATCCACCAAATGTATGTATTGAAGATCAGAAAATCGACATCTTTCCAGTTTTTGCCATGTTTGGAGATGGATTTGGGCTTGATAATCCGATCCAATATACTGTGCATCAAAGGATCATCAGAGTTGGATTCCACCAAAAATGGCGCCCAGTAGAATTCCACTGTGGCATCATATTCCTGCACAGATAAAAGTACAAAAAGGAAAGAAGAGTAAGCATACATATAAACTTGATCTGGAGTGAATGATCTAATCATTCTGTAGTAAAGGCCTTGTGGGGGCCACCTGAATGATGTTAAGTCCTGATGAGGGATGGCATGGGAACATCCAATCATGGGTTAGGGTTGGTTTCAAAATCACCCTAATAGGATGATCACAGCCTTAAGAATTTAAGGGTCTAAAGTCTAAACTTTGGTGTTTCAGTCTAAAGTGTTAAATCTCTTCCCACAACAAAAGGTGTGTTAAAAAGGATTGGATCAATGTGGGTGGGCACCACATGCTGGATCAAGTCTCATAAACTGAAATACATAAATAAATAAAAAATAATAATAATAATAATAATAATAATAATAATAATAAAAAACAAGAAGACCGGATTTGCTTTACCTCTGCTGTGAAAATAGCAAAAGAGCCTTTCTTGACAAGGCTTTTCTTCCCTGGTGGAATCACTGATTGCACAAGGCATACCATTGACTCCCATTGATTCCGATTCAGCGAGTCCCCCACAAACATCAATCTCTTCCCCCGAAGCTTCTTCAATAGTAACCTTGCATTGAACCTAAGAATCAAGAAACACAACCCATCTCATCAATAAAACCGATATGTAACAGTTTCCAACAGTAACATTACATTGAGAGATCGAGAGAGAGAGAGAGAGTTCTTACTTGGGCAACGAGCAATCTCTGGGCTGCCATTTCCAGTTTTGATATAGAGAGTCTTTCCTTCCATTCCTCATGCAGGTGACTTGGGCAGTGAGAAACTCGCACTCGTCTTCTTGATATATTGGATGAGTTACATTGTCAAAGACCCACTCGCCTGTGAAGAGATCACAGTCCTTGTTGGGAATTTCAACCATCTCTTCCTCCTCTTCCTCCTCCTCCTCTTCAACTGCTTCTTTGGGTATGGGCAATTGAATACTGCTCTTTCCTGCTCCTCCTTCTAAATTCAGTGCTTCTTGGTTGTTTCTTTCTTGGGGGTCATGCTCTTTACTGTTGTGGGCTTCCTTTGTCTTTGAATTCGTCGAGAGTATCGGGTTGTCGGCATTGGTTTCTTCCATGGATGTTGCACTAGAGAGCTGCTGTTTGGAGGAGAAAGGGAATTCTGCGATGGATTTCACATCTTCATTGTACATGAAACCTGCAAAGAGGAAGATGGAGAAGACGACAACAAAGACAGAGAGGTTGTTCGCCTTGCGGCCTCCACCTACAGTGATGCCACCACCGTGCTTCATTGCAACAGTGTCGAAGACCGGGGGAGAGGTCTTCCGGCGTGGTGGCTGCATGGTAAGAGAAAGGAAGAGTTAGGGAGATGGATGGAGAGGAGAGGAAAAATAAAAGAGTTGGATTCATTGAGTTTGGTGGGAGGTGATTGATTATTTACAAAGCTGGTGTAGGAGAGCGAGAGTGAGACAGAGCCAGATCGATTGTTGGGTTTTCCTTTTCGAATTCGCTCTAACTAAGCAGACCAATGATCCGATCTGTAACTACCTTCAAAAGAAAGAGAGAGGGAGTAGAATAGAAGCATTCCAAATGGGTCAATTCAGGTTAAAAATACAATGAGATTATTAGTTGGATTATGTTAGTGAAAGCATTTGGAATATGGTTTTCCCGTGAATCACACTCAATCTAACAAGAGGGGCATGATCAACTGATCGGGTGGGTCCCATCTTAGGTCTACCATCAATGATAGGCACGACAGGCCCCGATCTTAGGTCTACCATCAATGATAGGCACGACAGACCCCGATATCGATATCATCATCATCATCATCATCATTATCATCTTTGGTTGTTCCATTAAACACATGCAGATTGGCTTAAAGGTTCTAATATTAAGCTAAATAAAAGTAAGAGGACCCCAACTCCAAATTATGGTACAAATGAGGTCTAGAAATCCCAGAATAGACTCTGCAGAAACTGTCATGTATGATTGATACTGGTAGCTTTGATTTATATAATGTGATTAGGTCGGATTCTTAGTGGAAAATAATATACAAAAAGGGGCACAACCTAGCCCAACAACCCGATTCAAATCTGGTCTGAGATTTTGAAGCTTGTCTACACGAAATGCTATCAGCAAAAGATAATCAACTCTTGATGGGCTGCCATTGTAAAACAATAACAAATAGACTAGCAGGAATACTATCTTCACGCCCAAATCTGAACTTTCAGAGCAAGTTACAAAAATAGTTCTTCAGAAACAAACTCACCAAAACACTCTTATTCCTAAAGCATATAATAATCCCTTTAAAGTGAGCATATATAATCCCTTTAAAGTGTTTTTCTTAAATATTACACTAACAAGTGTAGAAAATCCTAATTAGTATGCAATCTTAGCAGTAAATCTAGCAGTCTAAAAAATGGATTAGTTAATTACTAATGAAAATGTTGAAGAAGTTGAAGTCCATATTTAAGGATTCACCCCTGTTCAGGTACACCATCCTTGAGTATTTGGGCCTCCGGGTCAACTATGGACTGGATCTTAGAGCCCCATGAATGTTATCCTGCACAAATATTGTTCTTGGGCTGCATCCAATTGGAACGAATCTTGCATGATCTATAGACATTGAACGTTGATAAACTAAAATAAAGGGCTAGTTAGGTCATCCCAAATGCATGCGCTCATCTATCCCACGCTCTTTCCCTTAAGGGCCCGGCTCTTTAGCATAATTTCTTGTCTGAGAATTTCAAGCATCCTGTGTATGTATTTCATAAATTTCTTGTTTCATGCATATTAAGAATTCCTAGCTAGAATTGTTGTATGGGCCCCCCCTTTCAGAAACTACAACATGGGTTCCATATTTAATTAAGCGCAATTTTAGGAGTTACGTCATATGCCAGTCCCATCTTTAAAAATTATACTGTGAGACACACCTATAGAAATTACAACATGAGACCCACCTTGTACCTTGGGGCCCACTATGTAAAAATGAAAAATTCTTGCGGGGGCTAGTATTAAAAAACCACAAAACTTCTAAAAAAGAAATTAGGATAGTAGCACCAAAATAATGTTACTTTATCATTTTCTTTTTCTAAGAAATACCTATCTTGTAGGATTTTACACCCTATTGAGCTACCACTTATTCCAAAACTAATGGGTGATAGGAAAAGGCACAATAATGGTTTTATGGTCAGGGTGAAGGCTCGACCACAATTATGACCGCTCAGGAGGGACGAGCGAAGGGTAGGTGTTGACCGCAACACAAACTTCGAAGAGGCTACATTATTTATTTATTTTGCTATGCCTGAGCTACTCGTCTAGGAGTACGTAATACTATAACTCAGGATCCCTGGATATGTATGTGAGACTATAAGTGCCAACACAACTCAAACCATCAGTGTCTTCACCTTTACACTATTTTCTTCTACAGAAACCTCTACTAAGTAGCAATCGAACAAAAAAGAACTTCAGCTTTCAGTGTTGTAATATATAACTCCCCCGAGTGGTCCTCATGGTCCTACATCTTACTGCCTTCCAAAATTAGCAGATAGGATCCATCAGCTCTTTTATGTCCTCCTCACAATATATTGCCTTGTCTTCACCTCCACCTCATATGACATATCCCATCTATACCACACAAGACTAACACTTGATTCCTCGTGAGAGAGAATCCAATAGTCAAATAACCTAGCACTAGAAGAGATAAAAAGTGAAGTTCCTTTTGAAACAATTATTTACAACAAACAAAAGCCATTCAAAACATACAGGCAATTCATCTCAAAGGGCCTACCAAGTAGAGTTGGGAATTGGAATACTAGGGTGGAGATTAAGACCAAGCAATATCTTCAGTAGAGAGAAGGAGGCCCCGTTGGTCCTATCTACCCAACTTTTTCTATATATAACAGGGAGAAACATTGAGGCTTAGGACCAAGAGGATCAGTCATATGGGTTCTTCTCAAGGTAAGCTGGTCAAAAAACCAGTTTTTCAAATTTAAGTAGAGAATAAGGTCTTTTTTTTTTAACTTATAAGTCAAAAGGAGGTTTTAGTAAAACACCAATAAGAAAAAGGTGATTTGTTAGGTTGACTAATGATGCAGGGTCCTTTCTTTCCCCAAAAGAAAGGAAGGAAGGAGAAGTAAATTCTACCTAAGTTGTGATGTTTTGGGTTGTTGGTGGGCCTCTGTGAGCAACACCAAGATTACCATATCCCTATATGACACGGCCTTGGGAGAGTTGTTGAGGGAGCAAAAATCCCTTAACAATCCAGATTCCTTCTCCAAATGAACGCTTGCAATTGGGAGTCTGAAATTATGGATAAAAACACCCTGAAGAAAGTACAGTATAGAAAAAAAAAAAAAAGGCAAAACTACCAGAAACACTGTTATACAAGGAGTATGAAAATTGAAAGAATACTAGTGGACTAGAGTTTCTTACTCTCTTAATGCTTTCCTTGGATAGCCAAATGAATGAAATAACCCAAATGCTTCACAAGTCCTCCAAAGACTCCCCCTTGAATAATCCGCAAGCAGGACATGCATACTCAGAGCAGGAGGAGGGCTCACATCAAGCTTCACTTATAAGCCTTTCAGCATGAAGGGGGATTGAATAGCAATTTAGCAGCCAATAAAGTCGGTCAAGGTGTGTTCAGCTCCAACATAAACACTCAGTACTTAAAAATGATTTGATGGATATGAGAGAGAGTACTAGAAAAGTCAAAACCCACCATAGAGTTTAGAGAGAGAGATTTTTTGGAAAGGTCAAAACCCACCCAGAGCTGTAATTAACAAGGGTTACTAGTTACTAAGCATAAAACAGGGAATCACATTTTGGAAAGGTCAAAACGCACCCATTGATCTTAATTAACAGGGGTTACTAAAGAGTCCAGCAACCTGGGTAGTACCCAGGAAAAAAAAATGGGGTGGGGTGGGGTGGGGTGGGGAGGAGAGGGGATTTTACTATTTCCAAAGTATCAAAGAAGAAGTTCCACAAAAGTGCATGCACCGACATGGATGGAATTTAGTTCAAACTAAAAATACAGGATGGTTTGCAATTTATCAAGAATCTATCAGTTAAAATAAATCTGTCTGATGCGTGTAATCAACGGTTGATTATCAACCGGATATATACTGGAATGGAGCCCAAGCCGATCACTTTTGACTTGGTCGAGTCAAGTTGGGTTGCTTATTTCACTGAACCCATTGACATCCCTTGAGGGTCTCGGTGGAGCATGTGAAAAGAAGTTGTCAACTAGATAGATAAAAGCAGATAAAGATTTGACATATCCTATCAAAAATCTGGCACCCCAAAATGATGCAGATCAATCCATGGATCTAAAAATTTTAGTCATGGATCGAAATTTCACTAAGTCAGATCTCAAATAGCAGAAAAAACTAGAAACAAACAAGATCATGGGAAGAAACTACATGGGTTTCTTGGACCTTCTTTAAATAGCCAAACCCAGCGGATGTCCATGAAATATCACTACCCCCTTGGCCGTCCAAGAGTGTAGAAGATCATGGTGGTCATGGTGGGGTCTGCTTCATCAGATAGACAAGTCAAAACGTAACAGGCAAGATTGTGAGATTGAATTAAAGGGTGGTTTCTAGGGATTGTGAGGGTTTTCGAAGATTATACAACATATGGGTTATTAGACTGAAAAGCATGTATATCTAGGTAGGGTGGGCTATCAATGGGAACCTCCTATGAGGGCACTTGGTCTGGCATGGTCCTCAAAAAAACCTCACAAAATGAGGGATTTAGATATATAAAAAAAAAAACAGACAAACACACAACAGCAATAACCATTACATATCCCTGCAAACAATATGTATCTACGTCATTTTGATTGCAATTGATAGCTTACCACAACCAATATTTTAATCCTTGACATTAAGGAGCATATAGGATATAATGGATTTTTAATATCACTGTCCATTGAGAGGTGTGAAATTTTTTATATGAACTAATTTGCCTGGATCCCAGGTTGGGCGATTTCAATTTTCAACATTGAGGTTTTGACAAGCTAAACTCCAGCCCCCTTATAATCTAAATTGAATGATTCTAAAAGGCAATGGCATAAACTATTGAGGGTGAGGCTACCATTTTCTCTAATAAGAATCCCTGACTGTGGAGGACGGATTGTCGCCGTAAGTAGTGGTGCTAAACCTGCATTTGTAGATTTACCGCTGTTGTATACGGCGGTAATCCTACATTTGTTCATTTACAATGCATGATCTTGCAGGTTGACCCCTATTAGCCCAATTTGTTTGCAGGCAAGATTTACTTTTAGGGGGGTGGGGTGGGGGGCGCCTCAAAATACTAGTTATCATTCTTTCCAAACCTTGGAAAAATGTAGAGGGAGAAATAGAGAATTAGAAAAATGCTTCTAGCTGCTTGAAAAGGATCCAGTGCATTGAGCATCATATACTGCAGTACCTTGCATCTTTGATCATCTTTTTTAGACAAGTAACTCAAATTTAAAGTCAATGTCTCATTTACAGGTCCACCTTATATCTTTCACCCCTCATCTCATACATAAGTGTCAGCCAAAAAGTCAGCCCCCATCAGATTATTTTAGACTTGATTTAATAGTCTTAGATCACATTTGACAATCAAATCCTTGAGGAAAGATTTTCACTTACCGCGAAGGCATGGAAAACCTATGTTTGACAATTATAAATTTCCCATGATTTGGACCTTAAAAGGCCTCTTTCTTTTAGGATATTGATCAAGTCCAACTTCATCCCTTCTAGGATTTGAAAATCCTTACTTTTTGCGGATATGCATACTTAAATCAAATTTTATCAGCTATATGCATCAATATATATTGATATTAAATCATAAAGAATGCATGTTACACAGGTAATGAGGAATTCTCAGATCTTTAGATTCATCACTTGTTACCAAACATGCTAAAGATTAATGGCATTTGAATCATAATCCTCTTTTTAGATTCACCATTGTATGTTCGATGAGAGAAATTGAGTCTCGTGTTGTGCTAGATAATGGGATGACGGTGTGAAAATGGTTGAGCTGAGTAAAGGTGGGCCAAGTGAACCCCAAGAGAAAATTTTCCTCTAGAATTATGCCATCACCCACTTTTCTTCCCAATAACCAATGATTAGATAAGTTTATCAAGCGTTATGTATATGTAGGACAGTTTTTCTTCATCGCTTTTTTTCAGATTTTTAAGTACCCATCTCAGAGTCATAGATCCCCCTCATATTTGGTGAGGCTGGTCGTACCGGTATGACTCCAAGTGCCATTTCTCTCTCACTCAACCATTGTTAGTGACTAAGAAAATGAAGTTCTAGATAATTCGATCAAACAAGATGTTTGCTGCCAAACAAACTTTTGTTTAATTAATTATGGGCCCTCATCCCTCCTTGGGTTGGTTAAGATGTATGAGTCTCATCTTCCTATTAGAGTGGTCAAGGGGTTTAATTAAACCCCAACATATCCACCCTAGCCTAGAAGAAGAAGAAAAAATCTTCTTTTGTTTTTGCTACATGAAAAAAAAATATTTATCTTTTAACTAACCTCTCATATTTATGTGGTCCCGTTGTTCCACTTCTAATAAGAAAAATATTTCTTTTTGATGTGTTTGTTTGCTTTCCTATTCTTTGATCACTTGATTCTTATCATTAATCATTAATCTCAATGATATTTTAAAAAATTTATAATATAATGCACAAAAATGGTCAACCCAAATGGTAATCAAATAATCGAAGAGTCTCCTTGGATGAGCCAATAATTAAAAGAAATGTCGAGTGGCTTATACTTGAATATTTCAATAAGGTCTCCTTGGATGAGCCAATAATTAAAAGAAATGTCGAGTGGCTTATACTTGAATAATTCAATAAGATTTTTAAAAAATAAGTAGAACTTTGCGATATTTTAACGTAAAATGTTATAACAATTCTAACCTTAGAGGTTTGCCCTTATTTGTATTTTATAACCAGAGAAAATACAAAAGTAAGAAAATCTATTGATGTCTTACAGATAAGATCCCCAGAATAAATAAGAATTGTGATAATGATCCCTTGGGGTTCTAAGTGGGTCAGGTGATGGACCACACCTTGGGGGCTACTAATTGGGCCACTAATTGTAATGATAAAGGGGGGGTGGGCTCGTTTTTGCCTCAATTGCGCGCATTTATGCATTCCTTTTGCTTGGGGAATCAATGAGTCACGGAGAGCAGCGTCTTTTTCCTTTTATATGTGGGAAGATTAGAGACTAAGGAAGGTCATTATTACAGGAAAGAGAGAGGTGGTTGGTTGTTGGATGGTAGCTTAGAGATAAAGGCAATGGGGAAAGCTTGTGGTGTAGTATATGTAGTAGTGTGGTACAGCTCAAGGAAATGTTCTTCAACAAGCAAAAGAAGACTCACTCTCTTTCACACTCTCATTCCCCTATGATTCGGCACCAGGCCTGATTTCAGTCTCATCAAACCTTTATAAACGATTGGATTGAATGTAAAACAATATATATGGTTAAAAGCCCACTACATCTTATGACTATTATTAAATCAAGGGATAAGATGATGTTAGAGGGTTGTCACGCCCCCAAAAGTGAAACCGGGGTTATGCGTGAGATTAGGGTCAATTTAAAACTTTTCCAATGATAATAACATATCACTTGCCCTAATCGTGTCCCATCTGGATCGAAGACCGCTGTGAGGTATAAACATTTCCTCGAATATATCAAACGATAGCGGAAGCTTCATAAAACAAGAGGTATCTTATAGATGTATAGTTTAAGAGCAATATACTAAGTATCAAAGTTAAGGTTGAAGTTTAAGACTATTACAAAATATTAATTACAAGTAAAAAGGCCAAACTAAAACTAGGCCTGCACAAAAGTAAAAAGAAACCAAAAGATGAAGCTAAGAGGATAATCTTGTAGCTCTCGCGTACGGGGTCGTCACGGCTATACAATGTCGTCCGTACTATACTCTAAGAAGTCATCAGGCTGATCTGCCTGAACTTCTTCCGTCGTCTCCTCCTCAACGGGGTAGTAGAGCTTGGTACTTATACACCAAGAGTAGCATCATCAACACAACGGATAGCAAAGCAATAGGTATAGAAATCACATAGATATGCAGTACTCAAGAGAATGAACGATAAACATAATTATAAGATATGCATAGCACTCTGATCGTAAAAGATACATTGCATGCGAATCAAAAACAACTATCAAAGTAGGCGGTCCACATATGCTAATCTATATCATCAATTAGGATAAAACCCAATATCCAATATCCAATATCCAAACAACTCGTAGCTCAAGTACTCCGGCTCCGAGAGGTCTGGCACTATCTTGCTTTGAGGACCAAGTAGCTCAAGTAGCTCGGGCTACGTGAGCTCTGGCTCTATCTTGCTATAACAAAACAAAACAAACATCTCGAGGAACAAATAACTCTCAGCTCAAGTAGCTCGGGCTCCGTGAGCTCTGGCTCTATCTTGCTTCAAGTTGGTATCGGGTTCTCCCACAGTCGGTGCCCCAACTGTGTTGAACGTTAACAGCTGAGTGGTGCCTGACACAAAGAATCATAAAACATCGGTGAAGGGCTAGGCTTCTTGCGCGAACAAGATTCAATACCAATAGAGAACTACTTCATTCCAAAACAAATCAAATCTCAAACCAATACCAATAGTAGTCCTCTTAAAGCTTGACAATCAAAGCTCCCTAGCCTCAACACTTCATACGAATATCGAAACGAACGAAACAATAAAAGGGGACCCTAAGTCCAACCTCTAAGTTCTCAAAGCGATCCTCTAATAAAGCAAAGCAAATAGAACTAAAGAACATGCTCATCACATGTAGAAGAGAGTACCCGAGGGTACCATTTGAAATCAAAGCGAATAAACAATCCAATCCTAAGTAAAGTGTCAACTCTGAAGCATCGCACGACCTATTCAGTCAACGAAGGGGTTAGGGTTCGCGATACTCGGACGAACAATCTTCGTGCATAGATTTAAGAAGAGTATCCCGTTGTCCCGTACCATTTAAGATTGAATTAGGTTGACTCTCGATACAACCGAATCCACAGTGATAAATGTCGGCTCAAGACATCTTCACAATAAGTCAAATGAGTCATCAAAGGGATATCCAAAGGTCCACCAAAGTCCACCTTAAAACAGGGTAAAAATCCATTCAAAAGGAAAATTTACAAAAATCTGCACAAGGCCCGGTAGACCCGCAGGTCGACCTGCCCCTGCTTTCCCGGTCGACCGGCTGGCCTGTGAAATCTGGGCAGAGCCCCTGTTCTGGGCTGAAATGGGACTTTTCCCATTTCTTGTTTCTGGGACCTGATGAGCAGCATATATATGATGAAAAACAACTTAATTACAATCTATAAAACTACTAATCAAGCCATTAATCTCTAAATCCATTCCATTCAATCTATAAGTCAATTTATTACGTTTTCAATCTATTAATGTATCAATTGAGCCAAGATGATCTAACACATGATTTAAGCATCCAAATCAAGGTAAACAAACATATCAAGCAATAATATAACTATTGACTTACCTTAGTGATGTGATGGACTCAATTCAAGAAGAAATGAAGGAGGAAGACACTTTAAAAGCTCCAAATGGGATGAACACTCCTCCAAACCCAACAAGCTCCTACAAATGCATGCCAAAGGTCAAGGTGGGTCTTCCTAAACCATTTCTAACCAAGGAAGAAGATGATGTAATGGTTTTCAAGCTTTGGAAGCTTACCTTTAAGTGGGTTGTGGTTGAAACAAGAAGAAAAGTGGATAGTTGTGATCTTGAGAACTTGAAGAAGATGTTGTGTGGCTTGGTTTCCTTCGCCGGAGCTCCGGTGCTCGTCGACGGAGGAGAAAGAGATGAAGGAAAGAGAAGAAGAGATGAGTCGGCTGCCACTGTGTTGGTTGAAGTTGAGTAAATGAGTGAATTGAATGAAATGAGATAAGTATTGAGTGGGTTGGTAGGATACTTAAGTAAGTGGATCTTGGGCTTGGGCTTTGGGTTTGATGGGTCAAGTTCCAAGTCGGCCCACGTATACAATTAATGGATTTCGGGCCTCTTCGACGCGTCGAATCGAAACGCGACCGAAGACTAAAGTTCATGAAACGACGAAACCTACCCAATGCATCCAAACTCACAAAACTCATAATCTCTTGTATTCCCTGAAACCCTATCCAATTAGTAAAATGACTCTCTATCCTACCCAAACGCACTTCGAATCGTGCGAAACTTCGCACACGAGCTTCGGCGTTAAACCCAACTATTTAGACTCTAAACTAGCTTACTAACTAATCAAATAATTAATTATAATTAATAGGCCATTAGGGAGGCGGAGTGTTACAAGGGATGTGGTTTCTTAACCCTCATCCATGAGGAGATATTTTAATGTAATCCACCCCCATTAATGAGTAGGCAACCCCACGACCACGAGCTGGAGTGCATGTGTCTACTCATGCAGAACAATCCCCGTCAGAAGCATGCTTTTTGAATGTTCTTCATATGATCTGAGAATAGAATAGGAATAGGGTCACACTGCAGAAGATGATTCCAAGATGTTTGAGTCTCATTTTCGTTACCCGACAGAGGAAAGAAAATGTGTGTGGGGCACCATATATATAGAGATGTATGTCAGGAGTCACAATCTTTGGGAGGACAATACATATCCATTCAGTATATATGTCGGTCATTATTAGCCTTGCTCATGCCCCCACAACATTGATCCAAAAGAATATTAAGAGTCTTGGTTCAAGTTTAGACCCAGAGTGGCGGGCTGCAGATAGGGTGCAATACTCTTTATGGGACAAAACAATGTAATGTTGGGCCCAACTTAGGCTAGATGTTTCAAATGTAAGGGAAATGTTCACAATGCCTGCATGACCGGCAAAAGAGAGGGAACACGTGAATTTAGGGGCAATGGTTTACACGTCTATGAAGAAACATCTATAGGAGAAAATTGCCCCTTAGCCATAATGTAAATATATAGTAGTTCAACCTACAACCTCTTTGTCAACTCACTCATTATTGAGTGGTGTTGGCGTCTCTCTGTATCACATAGATGTTAGGGGATTGATCCCTGAATCTTTAGATTAATAGTGGTATCACTTAAATAATTATATAAATAGCCACCTTCCTTTGGAGCTCACCTGAGTGACTTGTAATCAAGAGTGGCTGGGGATGTACAGATTTGGGTGTGGATTATGGTGGATGCAATATCAATTACATCAAATGCCATCAACCCTTAATTACCAAAAAGTTTGTTGGCTGGTTTATCTCTGTAAATGTATTGTGGTAAAATTCAGCAGTAATTAGTGGCATCTTAAAGTAGGACCAATTCCAATTCCAGTTCGAGGGGCTAGGAGTGTTTCAAGGGTATTGTGGGTGTGATAACATTTTATTTTCTTCAGCCTTGGTGGCGTTAGGTCACTAACGTAGAGTAGAGAGACAAACTAACTGATAACTTTATGTACCCACCAAGGCTTGTAACCTCCACTTTACAAGGACTCTCCAGGTGGTTCTCTCTCCTTGGCTGGGTTCACATCGTTTGGTCTCTCATGGGTCCAGCCAATGACTCCTGTCCCCAGGACAGGACCTGTAAATCACCATCAGCTTGCTAGCCGGGGGCATTTTTAATGACAATAAATACCTCATGCTCAACCACCAGAATCTTAAATCCCGATCCTCTCGTTGGTATGATGTTCTATGCTGCATTTTAAAATCGAACATGTACCAGAGTTTTATATTATCCACTAGTTTATTTAATATTAAGAAGGCTTTGAGATCAACAATCTTCAAAAATCTGATCCATTAAATATTGATAATCATCTGACCTAAAGCCACATAATGAAGTCTTGTCCCTTAAATACTCGGGCCTTCTTGCCCAGCCCACTTCAAACTAGGGTCAGGTTGAGTTTAGAGTTGGGCCACAATAATCCTACAACTCAAATTTGTTGGCAGGACTGAGCCAGGCTTTTATTCCGAGCCCTAAGCTTATCGTGCCAATTTTTATTAACGTAACTGCATGCGTCCGAGCATCTATGCACCCCCGACTATGAGGCCCACCTTAGTAGGATGCCAAGTCCCTAAGGTCATTTGGGTCTACACCAAAAAAAAAAAAAAATAGCCCAAGGGCCTTAAGGTTTAACCTTTCTGTAGTTTACATTTTTTTTTTTCCTATAGGGTATGTTTGTGCAGGGGGCCTTTTCTGCAGAAATGGGCGATGACAGGGCACCGGATTTTCCAGCATCGTCCCCATGTGTTTAGGTGCAGTGAGGATTCCTTCCTCCAGATTCTCATGCGACGTTGTTGGAGGCTTGGTTTTCACATAAGAAGGGTCTTGGTTTTCCGATCTTACATGGTAAGATTTCAACCGCCGCGATGGTTTCCTCTTCATCGGCGCTGCACAAACAGCCCCATAAAGTCCAACTAGCATAATACTAGATGCTCAGCACGTGTATCTCCAACATCGCAATTTAAATATTCATGCATAAAAAGATATTCATAAATTTTAGGAAGAAAGCAAAAGAAGAATTAGTTATGGGAAGTAGAGTAGAGATGAGTGGGTCAATAAAGAGATAAAATTATTAGTTTTCATGAGATATGTGGGGAGGGGATAAAACTTAATAAATTTGAAAAAAACAATATAATAATATAACTTATTGTCAAAATCATAATCGACACTCAAAATTAGAGCCAAAACCCTTGGTTTAATATATTATAATTTGATAGTACTAGATCAAATAATTATCAATTTGAGTGAAAGTATCAACCTAGTGTCTCTGTGTGTGTTTTTGCCATAATTTAGGTTTCGAGTGACTGATCATATGTGGACCATACATGGGGTATATATAAATAGCACAAGTAAAAGTCATGGATAAAAACATTTGACGGTTAGAAATGCCCCTCCGTCATTTATTGGTTATGGCACTTGAACATGGTCATTCACCATTAGATAGGGACTCTTAACTTGCATTCTGTCTTTAATCATCTCAAGATGGGGACTCTTAGCCCATGCTTTACAAGTAATGTTAATCACTAGCTCCACATGTGATTAACTCCTACTTTGGATGCTACTCAAAAGTGGAGACGAGGCCTAAATATTAGTCGGTTTATGGAGGTGTTGGGTTGATCGCAAGTAGTCCATAAATAGGTGTATAGATAAATAAGATTGGTATTCATGTGATCTAAGTTGCCCGTCTTATGATTGGTCAGCTATATGGCCATGTCTTTGTAATTTAAGCAATCAGGGCCACCTTTTGTTATCAATAATGCCCTCCGCACTTGATTCTGGGGCCAAAAATCACAGAGCACATATACTCTTGGATCGAATCATGCTATAAGATTTTTTTTTTCTGTTAATGGTATCAAATCATGCTAAGATGTAGGTCAACTTCGATCATTCATCTCATCTTGTCAAGCTGCGTCTCGGAGCCTGCATTTTACATGTTAACTACATGTCTTACATGTGAAAGATCCAACATTGGGTCCAGGAGTGAAACATCAGTTGGTGTGTGATGTGAGCAGCTAGCATTCATCAATGGTGAGGGACTTTGGAGAGTGAAGCATAGTCTTACCTTTGAAGAAAAGGAGCAAGATGGAACAAGGGAATGATAAAATGGTTATGAAATAAAAATTTAAATGAAAGAAAGAGGTCTCATGCTCACTAAAAAAAAAAAAAACAAAAACAAAACAAAACTCATAATTCCTAAACCTCAAGAACCATCAGATACCTTTAGATAATAACCTCAATTAAACTATAATAGTAATAATGATAATAAGGAGGAGAGGTAGTGTAGGGAGCAATCTGTGTATCAGTTGACAGCAACCTCAGCAGATAAGTAATTGGTGGTAGGATGGAGGGCATCTTGACCACCACCGACTTTGGCCTTGGAGAGCTTGAGCACTTGTACAGCTTCCTCCACTTTGGTGGCCAATGACTCTGGTGACTCCAGCAGCAGTAGAAGCTCCGAGTTGTCCATCTCCAAAAGCATTCCAGTGATTTTCGCAGCAAGCTCAGACTGCAAATAAAAAATAAAAAATAAAAAATCCTTAGACATACACAAATGACAAATGTAGAGAGATGAGAAGAAAGGAAAAAAAAGGAAGAAAGGGGAGGGTCTCGGGAATTACAATACCTTGTGTTTCGTGACTAGGGGAAAGAGACGCTCCCCAAGTATTTGCTTCTGTTGTTGAGGTGAAGCAGCTGCTAGCATGCTACTCAACATCTCCGAACCCTGTGAGGCTGCTCCAAGAGAGTTTGAAGCCACAGATGGAACAGCAGTTCCATTGTTCACTTCACGTCGCCCACTAGGCACATATTTGGTCTGCCCCGTACGCTGTTAAGCATAAACAGCACTCATTATCCATAAAGAAAAATACAAGCATTCTGTAGTGAATGAGTATCATTGTTTATAATATAGATATATATATATATTTTTTAAACATTCCGTAGTAAATGAGTAACATGGAGGCACAGAGTGCTACTAGATAAATAGCAAAATATGCAAGCTCACAACAAAATTACGCTCTAACAATCAAAAAATAATAATAATAATAATAATAATAATAATAATAATAATAAATTACACTCTCATCCATTGTATAGAAACAATCATCATAGTGAATGGGTAGCATAGATGAATGGCTAACTACAACATAGACAATGACATAATGACATTTAGCCATAGACAATGACATGCCAGTTCTCACAAATACAGTAAAAGTATACCAGTTAATCGCATCTTCGCTATATTAGAAGGCCATATTTCATGTGTCAAAACAAGTTTCCAAAAAGGAGAAATTGATTCCAATGGATGAATAATTGAATCATTTCTCCAATAAGCCCATTGATATACTTCAATCACTTTAGAAGAAAGTAAGTGGTTAGAATAAGCTGCTTTATTAAATTAACAATTATGATCATAAACAGATCTTGGTTATTTCAATTTGCAAATGAAGAGGATAAGTAGCATAATATGTCTTATGAAACTTTGAGTTTTTGAAAGGATTTTTGGACTTAATACCATACATACCCTGGGTAAGCTTAGATTCCTACTTACTATTCCTTCCATCATTATCAGATTGGTTCTTTTATGGCCATTAATAGAAATTAGAAGCAGAAGATACATGTCTTATGATAGTAAATTATGGGTATGCCCATAACCAAATCATAATGAAAGAAGAACACAAATCAGACACTCATGAGTTTCCCAATATATGAAGAGATTTGGAAGTGTGATGCAAATGAATATTGACCTTATTGACAATGCTATGCATGAAGAATTGAGCAAGACAAAGAATTAGAACATTTAAATGCTATCACAAGTTGTGGGTACAAGTAAAGATGACTGGCAGAGAATATGTTCAAGCTACAGACAAGATATCCAAGTTCAGTCAGTATGTGGAGCTGAACATAATACACCACCAACATCATCATCATCATAGCCTTTGTGCCGCCTATTCAATGTTGGTTTCATGAGTTTTACTTTTAAACACATCCCTTCTGAGGACTGTCTCAATCACTGAAGCTTCAAACTACCTCCTTTCCAAATAATTGTTGGACTCTCGCTTCCCACAATGCTTGCAACATTTTTTGTTCTTGTTTCTCCATACAAGGATTGTGCCTGGTCTTACAAGAACATGCCCAACCATCTCAAACAGCATTCCTTTATTTCCTCTTGTATCGAACCACCAATAGGTTTCCATCTATATACTCATTTCTAACTCAATCGTTATTTGTTACTCCATTCATCCCCATTTCGGCCACATGTAGTTTAGCCTCTTCCTTCTTCATTGCACTATATTCTACTCTAAATACAAAGAAGGTAACAATTGGCTGCAATTAGGATTTGCAATGGCAACAATTGACCTTAAAATAAATAAATAAATAAAAATCTCTCCCTATGTTTGTGGTTGTTTTGCTTTTCAGTATACTACTCTTATACTGTTTAGCCTCTTTTAATGATAGTTAATATTAAAAAAAAAAAAAATTTGACCATAAAAAAAATGGATGATTTCTGGTCTAAAAACCAGCATCATCGAAACAGAGTAAAAATGGTTTTGAAACAAACTCAAAAGTGATGGAAGTGGTGGCTGGGATGGAATTCTAAAGTGCTAAAACCTTGTGCCAGCAGCAAAAGGAATAGAAAAGAATAAATAAATCAATCGAAACAGCAAAACAGGAAGGTTTTGGTCAATATCATTTTGATCTGGCTCTTTTTTCCATTCATATCGTTTTCGAAACAGCAAAACAGTCGTATCGTTTTGCTTTGTTGTAAATTAAATTTAAAAAAAAATCTCCGTTCTCATCATCTTGGTTTGTCTAGAATCCAATGCATTATCTCTAACAACTATAGTTGTTGAGACTACTTCTACCATTAATGGATCCGATCTTAGGCTATCATCACAATTATCCAATCTTCCTCCACCAAATCATCTACCTGATTTATTACTGCATGTCGATTTGATTCTTGTGACACCCACCCCCATCTAATCCCAACTCAGCATCCCCTACTGATTTAACAGATTTGGCTTAAACTTGTTTAAATGATAAATGTAACAAAACAAAACAACATAAATAAATAAGGCCCAATCTTGAATCTTATCAATCAATGCATAGCATCCAACATTTTAGCTAAAGAGACTGTTCTGAATAGGAAACAACACCCCTAAGGTTCCCTAACAACTTGGCTTCCAAATTAAAGACTCCTAATGAAACTTAAAAACTAAGTAACTTTTAGAACAAGAGAATCAAAAGCACGGAGGCAACACCAAAAAGTAGACAAGCATCTCGTGTGTAAGATCCAATGGCCCCCATGATTCCTACAGTTCATTCAATCTCAATCAGGGGGGCTTTTGGCTGTCATCAACAATGCAAGCCCTACTTCCATCTCATGAAAATGTCCCTTAAATCAGAGTCTCACTCAATGATCACATTATGACTCCACTAACTTCTCTTTTATTTCTTTTTTTGAAGGGTAAAATGACTTGAATCCACAACATGGGCTGCAGCACTCAGCACCTTCCAACTGCACTTTGGGCTCCTTGTCAACATGGTCTAATAACACCACTAACTTGTCCCAAATTAAAGCAGACTTACGGAGAGCATAGCTTCGAATAGGGCTGAGTAGAAGTCGAACTCACAAAAGTGATCCTAAATAGATGAATGATGGTGAAGTTGATCCCTTGATGAAGAAGTGACTAGTTTGAGGGTAGCTCACTGAGGAGTGCTTCTAGAGAAGTTTGTTGTAGGATTCTAGTGTCTACTTTTGGAGTGTTTTTCTCTATCATCTAGGGTAAAGCAGCAGCATCACCAACGGAGCCTTATCCCATCAACAGGAGCTCAGCTGATACTACTCCAAAACTCCAAACAAGCAACAACCAAACTTCTAATTTTATAATAAAAAATAAAAACTCCAAACAAAATACGACAAAAATCCTTACCGTCTCTACTAATGTGAAACTCCAAACAAGCTACAACAAAAATCCAAACTGTATGATAAGAACAAGTCCATACAACTTGGATGCACAAATCTAACGGGCGCTAAACCTAAATATAGGTATGCGAAGCTTAATAAAGGAACAAGTCTAGAATTTGTTCACTGTGGTTTGCATCAATTGGTACTGAAAACAAGCTCAGTTCCTCAGGCTATTTGAACTTCAATAACAGAAGTTAAGTTGGATCAACTCTAGTATTTTGAATGTTGTCTCTCAAATCTGAAAATAAGGAGAAGCATTTTCAGAGGATGATCTAGTGCAAGAAAAATTGGATCAATTTCCTTAAGTTCCAAACCTGGGATACTGCTAGAATCAACAAAATGATACTGCAGTAAATCGGAACATCAGTTTGGCAAGAAACCTGTGCAACACCCCGACTCCAGGAGTGAGCAACCTCCAGCAAGAGATGAGTCAGTAACAGATCCTTGGGTTGCTAGCTAGAAGGAAATCAACAAAGAAATGCAAGGACCAAAGGAGAATTCCAAAATCCAAGGAGATTCTGTCAGAGTGAAATAAAAAATGGCACAGCAAGGTGGAGAAAGAGCTCAAGTTGAAAGGAATCCCAAATCCTACGAAAGTTAAAGACATGGCAAGATGCTTCTGGGAAGGTCTTGAAGTTGCTTATAATGGTGGGATGATATCCAGTTTGATCTCAGCTGAAACAAGTTAAAGATCAAATAATACAATCAGAAAACAATGCATACGAACTCAAACAAAAAACAATTTCCCCTCTAATTATGTGACAGTTTGTATAAACAGTGCCAAAACTTATAGAAGCCTGTTTAATCAGGACTTGGAATATAAACAGTTACAAATACCAGTAAATAGAATAAGGAGATTTTTAAATACTGTCAATCGTGAGTATAAAGAGTACTGATCCTGTGATGGTACAATGATTTCCGTAGGGCCCATGGGTATGTGATCCCCTGCACTACCACCCACCCCATGTACAATAACTTCTCAGACAGGCCCAACAAGATACATGACCTCCATTGCTACTGTATCAAGATAAAGTTCCCTTATCTTCTAACTAACTACACTCTCACAGTTTTATGGTTCCATTTTACACTGAAAAAATGTTATTAGCACTAGGTGGTGATTCAGAGTAGAATGCGTATGCTGAAAAGACGCAGATTATCATCAAAATACAGATTTTTGTGCAATACCACAATGATAATTGCTTTGAAGAGAACAGAGGACGTGCTCACAATGGATGTTACAAAGCACAGACTGGTAGATCGAACGAACCAAAATAGAAATAAAGAAACAACAAAAAACAAAACAAATTTCCAAGAAAGACAATCCAAATTGAGTTAAGCAAGAAAGAAATACCTGCTGATTGCCTCCATCTTTCAATGAATTAACTGAATGAGCTGTTTGTTGAATGTGGGGGATAAATGGAACAGACTGGCCAGCCTGAGGAACCATCCGCCCCCTATTTTGCCGGTGCTGCCTTGTATTTGGAATCTGTTAAATTTAAGAGATACAAAACCATTCAGTTTTATCAACTAAAGATTCAATAAAACAAGCTATACATTAAATGGTAGGCCTTCGAGTTTCTTGTAAATGACATTATTATCATTATTAATCAATCACGGAAGAAAAGATAAAGGTGAAACCTTACCGCTGGCAGCGGCATAGGTTGGAAAGCAGGTCTTGTAGGAGGGGCATATCCACCAGCCCTCCATCCTGGCCTCAGGCCCAATGGTTGATACATCATCCCCTGTCGTGGAGGAATTTGTGGAACAACCCCTGGAGGAGGGCTGTAGTAGAGAGGAGGATATCCAGCAGGGATGACAGTAGCCGATGGTCCTGCTAATGCTGCCATTCGCTGTGCATATTGCAGCTGCAACTGAGCACGCCTATCCTCCTTCTTTTGGGCAATTGCCACATATAAAGGCTTTCCATGGAACATGTACCCTGTAAACCGAAGGATCAAATTAGCTTTAAAGTAGAAGAGGGAATTGATTACAAAGCCCAGTCAGAAACAAAGGAATTTATTGTCACCATGCAGAATGGCCACAGCTTTGTTGGCTTCCTCGGGGGTGGAAAAGCACACAAATCCAAACCCCTTAGTTATTCCTTTAGTATCGCGCATAAGTTTGGCAGAAGTGATTGTCCCACACTGACTAAAATGTTCTCGCAAATCATCATCAGTCACATCATCGTCAATGTTCTTCACATATATATTTGAACCCTGATGATATAGAAAGGAAATATGGGTAAAAATCGCAAGAGAAGATGAATGGAGGAGAAAGAAAACGGAAAAGGGCATAGGTAATAGGAAATGCCTTATATTTTAGCATTTTTTCGTTGCGCCTTTCCTCAAACAGGCGACGCAAAATTTGTTCACGCTCAGCTTTCTTCTGGGCCCTTGCTACATATAAGACCTTAGAGCCTACTTGGTGCAGGTCACAAGCAGAAAAATAAATTAATAAGGTTATAATGGCACGACCATGAGGGGGGGAGGGTGGGGGGGGGGGGTGTGGTGGCATATTTTGCATTTCAGAGAGTAAAACAAGAGCATAATTCACAATGGGGCTGGGGGGGGGGGGGGGGGTGTGGTGGCATATTTTGCATTTCAGAGAGTAAAACAAGAGCATAATTCACAATGGGGCTTACCAAGTTGCGTCCCATTCAATGCCTCCATTGCCCTTTTGGCATCGTCTGGGTTATCAAAATTTACAAATCCAAATCCCCTTGAGCTTCCGTTATCATCTCTTGCTATAGCCAAGTTAGTTACACTCCCAAATTCAGAGAACTTCTCCCGAAGAAGCTCTTCTGTCATATCCAAATCAAGATTCTTAATGTACAAATTAGTGTATTTCGCATCAGGGCTCGGTAGCATTCTTTCACTCTTTTTAACAAAATTACCAACATATCTGCATCAACCAGAATGAAGATAAATAAATATATATATATATAGATTGATCAAACGGGTAAACTGCTATCAAATGCCAGAGATAATTATTGAAAATAGGAGAATGGTAACACAAGGTTGACCACAAAATGTGGTCAAGTAAGGTCAAATTCAATCTATACATGCATCCACTTTGTGAAGATCTAAATTGTTCAAAAGATATCCAATTCCCTGTTCGCCCATATTGGTCCATGATTCACTACAGAATAACCATTTAGTTTGATCAGTTTTCAAAAAATAAAGTTAAATCATGTATACGTACTCATCAAGTTTTTTCATATGATACAAATACAAACTATCAATTCGATCCTCTATAACGCAGCCCAAATTTCAAGTTAATTATACAAATATTGATTTTCGGATTGAACATGTGAAAGAAATAGCCAATTTGTGTTAGTCCAATCCAACAGTTAATCAAAAATGGATTAGAATGAACATTCATATGGTTATAGGGGAGGGAACTGTGCACCTAATGGACAGTTCGGATCACCAAAATGCAGTCATGTTCTCGCAGAAAATAAATTAGTTAACAGCCCCCATGAGTCTCTCAATTCAATTTAGCCATGCATGAGAGATGGATTGTGAGTATTGGCATTTGAAACTGGAAACCTGATCATCTTATGGGAAAGCATACTCTGCCCTCCCCAACTCCAATCAATCATGATGCAGCCTGAGGCATCTCTTTTTTCTTTATTCTGCACAACTTCTTTAGTGGGCTATCGACCAAGTTCATACATTCTTTCCTGTCTTTTAAAAGCGATGGTGCCAAGCAACAATATAGATTAAAATGATGATAATGATTACGAACTTGAAGAAGATGGCAATGATGAAAGAAATCATATTCCCATTTTCATCATTAGTGGTTATCATCTATTCCTCATTTTCTTCCTCTTCTTTCAAGTCATCCAGGCACTTGGGCTTGAACTCTGATGAGCGCATGAGTCAAAGGGTGAAGTGGTCATTAAAACGGTAAGGCATCCGTTTTCTGTGCATGAACGCTTCACAACACACAACATGTGGCCTGGCAATTACCTGTCCAGGGTTGGAGAGGCATGGGGTTTTTTACTTTTTTATTTTATTTTTAAAAGCAATGAGAGGAATATTGTATTCAGTGAAAGCACTGTGCAAAAGATACAACAGTCTATTAAGAAAATAGACTGGAACATAAAAACAAGTCGCCGAGAGAAATACAAGGTTTTAAATTATTGACCGATGTTTCTAAAAATCCTCTGTAAGGACAATAAATATCCATGATCAATGGGACTTTTTCCATACACCCCGTCCAACGTGAGACCTACTTAGATGAACAGTCAGGAAATGAAAAATCATAACCCTCTGATAGTACACTTGCAACTAGTCGGTCAAAAACATGATAACCAATGGTTCATTTTTATTTTTATTTTTTGAAGAACGACGATGTATTGCTCAAAAGGAACAGTACAATATAAGAGAAATATACTGACTCAAAAAACAAACCCACAACAAAGGGGATTGCTCAGTGGCTGTAAAAGAGAAAAATCCACCAATCGAATGGTGAGGATTGCTCGGTGGCTGTGATTTTTATTTCATTGTCTAATCACGGTGGACCATCCAAATGAACTATCTGGATAAACAAAGGATAGGCTGAACCCATCCGGGGGGGGGGGGGTTGTGGGGTTTCATCGATAACTTATCAGATATGCATGTCTCATGTGAATTGCAAATTCTAAGACCATGCATTGTATAATACAACCAGCACAAAAAGACCCGCAAGGGAAGCAAATTTAGAAAAGAATCAAGTAGCTGAACATACATTTGCTTGCCTCCAACCATGGAGCCATTAACATTGTCGATGGCAGCATTTGCAGATTCCTGTGTCTCAAACTGAACAAATCCATACCCTTTACTCTTCCCATCCTGGGATGTAACGACTTTGCAAGACATAATGTTCCCGAATTTCACAAACATTTCATGAAGCTTTACATTATCAATTGAATCACTCAAGTTCTGCATAAATATATTCAAAATCCATATCACTCACTCCAAATCCAAAAATCTCATGAGTAGGGGAAAAAAAATAAGAATATGATCATGTGAACAAGAAATCCTATATAATTAATTACACAGGTATTTCTCATCACACATACCTTTACAAACAGATTCCCTAACCCACTCTTTCGCGCATCTGGGTCACGGTGCGACCACATGACCCTAATCGGTTTCCCATTCAAAGCAGTGTGATTCAATTTCTCTATGGCAAGTTTAGCTATTAAAAGAAGAAAAGAAAAAAAACACAGCAACACAGTCATAATAAGTCAGAAGGCAAGGGATCAACATGGTCAAGCATGTAAATACAGTCTAACCCCACGATGATGATGATGAGCCCTGTCACTGCAGAACTGATGTGGGGCCCATGGTCCGAGATCCAGACCGTTGATATGGTTAGGGATTGCAGTGGAAGATGTATGCATGAGAAATCCTACAAATTAAAAGATGTTCTCCTCCAATAAAATAGTAGTCCATTATCAGATGAGTTAACAAGGCATGATCTGCATTATGATCATTCAAGATTCCCACATCAATCCACCCCACCACACACACACCCCCATCCAAAAGACGGTGTGGTCCGCCAGATGAACAATCCCAATCATCAAACCGCAGGCCCCACAACACAGCACTAAATATCCATAACAACAGCCCAAAAAAAAAAAAGACAATCCAGCGAAAACCCTAGAAAACAAAAGGAAACAAAGCGAAAAGACAGAGTTAGAGAGAGAGAGAGAGCAATGCAGCAAGAGATAAAGAGGAATGCAAGCAATCACCTTCGTGGGGGGCAATGTAGTTGACGTATCCGTATCCCAGAGACCGACCGGAGATGGAGTCGCGGCAGACGCGGACGGACGTGAGGGCTCCGATGGTGGAGAAGATCTCAAAGAGCTGTCCATCCGCCACGTCCGGGTGGAGGTCACCCACATACAGCGATGCCGGTACAGGCACAGGCACTGGGACGGTTGGAGGAACCGCCATTCAAAACTACAGAAATCGCAACAGGCGAAAGACAAAAGAAACAAAAAAAAAGAAGCAGAGTTTCAGTTTGATGAAATGCCTCAGAGAGAGAGAGAGAGAGGGAAGAAGAAAGAAGAAAGAAGAAAGAGTTGTTTCGTGTAAGGAGGGAGGGAGGGAGGGAGGGCGCGGGAGTGATGATGTGGGGGATGGGGATTTTGATTATATGGTTAATAGAGAGAGAGAAGGCGGAAGGCGTGAGCAGTGTGACCAGGTCCAAGTGTCCAACTCACTCGCATGTCGCGTTGCGTTATATGCGAACCGGGTCTTAACCGAAAGGGGCGCCTAAACCCTAGCCGTGTCCAACTCCTAAAAAGCCCAAACCCAAAACCTAAACCCTAACGGCCATATCTTTCTCTTTCTCCTTCTCCAATGCTTTTCGTCATTTAACCCGAGCTCCCTTTTACTATAGTTGGGTGGGTCCCACTCGAACCAGGGAAGTTGGTTGGATCCCTTACGTCCTTTTTGCCTCTTTAGGGTTGACTCGGTCAAGATCTAAATAGGTGGGGGACACCTCAAATAAAATAAATAGGGGTGGTGTGTGGATTAGACATTTTTAAGCATCTTATACGAGGATGGATGACGATAAGCCTTTTAGAATTGGTCACAAACAACCAATGTATCAATTAATGAATGAGCCACAATCATAATCCATTTAGCTAAAACCACGGTTTGCACTCGAAAGTTGTAGGTTCAAAATTGCTCTACCACACTGGGGCTACAAGAGAGTTTACTCAACTTCCCTCTGGACCTGGAGGGATTAGTCAAGTTCACCAGGTGTATGTTCGAAATTACACTATCACACTAGAGCTACAAGAGAGTTTACCCAGCTTTCCTCTGAACCCGGAGGGATTAACCTAGTTCAAAGGGTTGGAAACCCTCCGATAGCCAAAATAAATAAATAAATAAATAATGGTCACCTTCATAACCAAATAGTACATTTTATAGAAAGCTCCTATCATACTTACTTTTCCCAATCTCACATATTCTCCCTTTATCCACAGGGCATGTCAACGGCAATGTTACAAATACCTAAAATTTGGAGATGATATGATCATAATTGGAAATTGGAAAACATTTTAAAATAGCCTGAAGTTTTTGGATTATTTTAAAAAAAAAGATAGGAAAATATAAAGTTTTAGAATGAGGATTTAAGGTTTCCAAAAAGCTTTTAATTATAGGCAGCTAGCCAAGTTAAATGTTTTCCCAAAAAAATATGGGAGGAATCTAGCCAGAAAATACCTAATTTCACCGTTGTCCTTAATTGAAAACTTTGTGTGAAACTTGAGGCTGATTTGGAGACTTTTGATTGTCATGTCCTTTTTTGGAATAAATGAAGAACTTAAGGCCCTTTTTGGAAACTTTCCTCTAAGATTTTGTATGTTCATGGAAATTTTGATTTTGTCGTCCTTTTTTTAAATAAGCCAAAACTTAAGACACTTTTTTTACATTTTTACTTTAGTCCGATTATCTCAAGTGAGCCAGGACTGGGCCTAGATGATCAATACGCTCAATTGGACAGTTTTCTCGTATCAAATTTGTCCACTTGATAGCCTATGTAATTGTCCTGTCCTGACGAAAGGGTCAATGCCAGAACATAAACAAAGCTTTTATGTCACATTTGGCAACCAAATCCTCAAAAAGAAAAGAATTCTGCTTTGCTTTGGCAATGGTTAACTCCTAAAGATTTGGACCTTTAAAAATTCTCATTTGTTTGGATATTTAAATCTAACCTTCCCCTGTGGGATTTAGAAATCCTCATTTCTACGGATTTACGATTAAATAAAATTTTCTAAGATATATGCATTTGATATACACTAATATTGATGTGAAATCTTCAGCTATACAAATCTTCATAATCCTTATTCCAAGGGTAGTAAGGAATCCTTACAGCTGTGGATTCCTCACTTGTTGTCGAACATGCTTCCTCTTAGATGGCACAAAAAAGCCTCTAATTTCATGCACGTTCCATCCTTCTGTTTGATTTAGCATTTATCTTTCCATTACTCTCACGGAAAACCATTTCTTAAGAACATAGATTTTTATCTTTGCACATAAGCGTCCCAAGAGAGAGTTCTTACATGGGTACTCAGATGATGATTTATACTAATGACAAGTCTCCTCTCCTCAACGGGAGCAATTCGTGACTAATTTAAATCAAACAAAATAAACATGCTCTTATATGGCTGTCCTTCGGACTTAACTCTAATTGGAGTTGAGCCCACTATCAGATTAACTCTAATTGGAGTTGAGCCCACTATCAGATTGTACGTTGATAAGATATTGTAGAAATTTCCACGTATTTTATCATTAAATAAAATCTTACAGCGTGACAAAAGGTCCATACAAGACTAGAAGGCTTAATTTAAGATACAGGGAAGCAACAAAACCAACATAATCAAAACCCTATCCAACTAATCTAAGGTAAGCAATGGATGGCCATATGTCTGTTTATACATGGTATAAGCTCAGCCCAAAACAAGACCATTCATTGATTAGGTTGAAGATGCCATCCGGATTTCTCAATTATCAAGTTGGGTTCACATTAGGTTGGCAAGTCACAGTAAAATTAGCCAAATTTTGACAGGTTCAGGTCTGGTTAACGGGTTAAACAGTAAGAAAGGTCTTAACCAGAATCCAACCCCATAATTTATAAGATCAGAAAGGTTTGGGTGGGTTGGTAGGTAGGATCAATAATTGCAGCCTCTTGATTAATGCTGCTGAAAATGGCCCATCAGCAAATTTTAACTAATTTTCTTCATTTCCATAAACCATTTTTATTATCATAGTACCCACACAATGAGAAGAGACATGCTATATCGAGAAAGAAGAAAAAAAAAGCACCTCCACATTCAAAACTTTCAAGCATATAAAAAGAGAATGAATGTAGGATTTTTTTCACATTTGCGTACTTGAAAAGTGACCAAAGAATTGGCTGATGCCAAGCATAAAAGGGGCTGTTTCTTTGGCTTAAAAAGAGTTGCTCAATGCAAGACAGGTTGGAACAAAGCTTTGAAAGGAATAAAAACCAATGGCATTGAATTTTCTATCAATCTTGCATGCATAGCAATCGAGAGGTTGGAGTATAGGAGAAAAACAAATGGCCATTAAAAAGCATTCCCTCTGGCAGAAAAATAATACCAAAGGCATCACCTGCCCATTCCTCATAGTACAATCCACATTGACATGATTCCCTAGGAAATTGGCAACCAGGCCTTTTAATCGTATCAGAAACGATATGCTATTGTTATCCAAAAACACATGACAGGATAGGCATGAATCAAGTCTACTGTTATCCGAAAACTGAAAGGATTGAAAAATGGGATCTTTATGATGGCAATGTGTTTAATATCAAAGACCCATCAGTTGAGTAAATCATTTTAAATCATGTTAAAAGCATAGAGTAATGATTCATAATAATAGGCTTTCCAGAATAATGGGCCCATTCATCAATGCCATTTCTTCTAAAGGACACATTTAAAAAACCTTACCAAAAAAGTAACTTATAAATGATTTGAAGATAAACATCACCAATTTTGTATTCATTCTCAACATGGTAGACCAAAAAAATGCTGCTGTTTTTGCACTCTCTCACACAGAAAGTTTGACAGCAGATATTAAATTTTTTTGGAAAAAAATAATCAAACACATCAAGTCTGGCATGAATGATAATTATCAGATTCCTCTCTAAATAAGTAAACAATTTAGAAAAGGAAGACAGATATTTAAGTCTCAGACATGGCTGAATATATAGGAAGAGAAGAAACAACATACCCATCACATAATCCATAAAAAACAATACATCTAATCAATATACTTATCACATAATCCGCAAAAACAATACATCTGAAAAATACAGTCTTTTCAAAAGCTGAACCATATTTCAATAAAATTTAAAACTAAGGGAAAATCCAAGAAGAGAGATATCCATCAGTAGCTAAAGAGCACAGTAGTAGCTACTGTCTACATATCTTCTTAAATTGAAACAGCAAAGCCATGGAGAACGATTCAAGTTCTTAACAGAAATTCCAGAAAAGATAACCCAGAGAAATAAAAGACTACTTGGGGCCAATATCCTTCAGAGCACAGATCTGCTCTTCTCCCATGGCAGACATCACAGTAACAACCAGGTCCTTGCCGTCCCCGAACCCATCTTTAATCTGTGTTCCAAAGAAAATAAAATAAATAACTAGTCAGAATGGTACAGTGTACAAGTAAAATGCAAGGATTGACTATATTAGATACATATCATGTTAGAAAGGGGTTTCTGTGATGATCTTTCACTTTTCCAAGATAATCCATGAATCCAATTGTAGAGTTTTGGACTGTATCAATAGATAAATAATGCTTATTTCATAGGGAATGTGACACCAGAAAGGCTTTGACTGAAAAGATCGGAAAGGTCTGAGAAAGAATGGAAGGATGAAGGGTTTGGGAAATAGCAGTGAGGAGGGCCCCAATAATCGGAATTAGAGAAAATTACCATCCCTTCTAAAGAAATACCTTCAAATTGCCAAATGAATCTCTGTATCAGAGTATTCTTTTTCATTTTAGAAAGTTTAGAGAACTATATCAGTTGCAAAGATAAAGTCTATCAATTTCCTCCGTTTTCCTTTTCAACTACCATCACAATCATATTCCATAATGTCAATGATTATCATGGGCCACAGTGAAGGCATTCCTCATTAATGGACATGAATTGGACATCTTAAGAACAAAGCTTACCTTGTCCTGTGGCATGCATCTATGTTGACCCATATCATTGGAATCAAATCACATGACTTGTGGCTAATGATTACTGTGGGAACCAGTTTACCTATTCTGGATTGATGAACACGAATTTCTATGAATACAAGACATGACTAATAATAATACTCTGATTGGACAATGCAAGACATCCAATGGACCATCAAATAGGTCAACCATTCAAGGTCAATAAATGGTAATGATAATGGGCTCCTAACCACTCATCCCAGGAGTCCTACCGTGAATGAGTTATTTAATTATCCCTCAACAGACATATCTGAAAAATAAACTATCCAATAACAGCTACGTCCAAAATATAAACTAATCAGCACATATATCGATCTTACATGAATGAGAATGGGTCATAATTCATAACTAAAAACTCAAGTTAATCGCAGGGTCACATTTCTTCTATTGGTCCTCATTTTATATGTTGAGGACCATTAAAAATGAACGTCCGGAAGGTTATTCTCTTGATTTGTTTTTTTTTTTTTTTTTTTTGTTATTCATTAGTTGATGGCTTGATGCATATCAACATGCCCCTGATTAAAAATGAACGTCCGGAAGGTTATTCTCTTGATTTGTTTATTTTTTTTATTTTTGTTATTCATTAGTTGATGGCTTGATGCATATCAACATGCCCCTGATTAAGGTAAGGGCTGACTACATAACCAGTCATTAGAAAGGGATAAATACAAATCAACAAAAAGAGAAACAAGTGAACGGATTGCTTCTAAAATATTTTACTGCAAGAGTCAAGAACAAGCCCCACAACCCAGCAAACTCAAAAAATTTATAAATAAAAACAATAGAAAGAACCTCAGCAATATTCTTTCCTATGCACAAAATTTGGTGAAGCAACCAGTTTTTGCAGTCAATACCTAATTATTGCTACCTAGTTTTTTAAAATCCACTCTGACAGTTGCAGATTAAAACCGGATTTCCTGAACCAAGCAATTCAATTTTGAGAATCCGTTAGCATTATCACCCACTGTAACCTGAGTCTTACAATTCAATCAATTCCTTAGTTTGCACCTCAACAGAATTTCTTTATCATTTGCCAATGAGAATTTTATTTATTTTTTTTTAAAATGACTATATTTATAAAAGAAAACTATACAGAAATATCAGCTGAAACCAAATAAAAACGCCAATGAGAAATTTCACTATACAAATCTCACATATCTTATGAGCATCAACTGAAACCACAAAGTTAAATCATGGTGAACAGAAATATCATAGATCAAGAATACTTAAAATGGTTATTCAGAGATTTGAGAACATTATAAACTCAAATAAAAACTCCAACCATAGGTAACTACGTATGTTGTAATGTCGATCAAAACAAGACAACCCACACCAACGAGATCCATAACCATGGAATTTGCATTACAAGTTTGGCGTACAAACCTGGGTAAGCAGACTGTCATCTGTTGGAAGCCTCAGATCATCTTTGGTATTACCGTTTTCAGTCAACAAGCTCACCTGCAAAATGCAATACCATTTCAGAGTAAGAAACAAAAAATAACATAACAAGGACACATGCTAAAATGTGTAAACATACAAATCCATCCTCGGAAATATCAATCAGCTGGTAGTCGGTACGTGTCACATGAGGAACCTACAATGACCACATTGCCCATGTAAAGATCAAAACGAGTAAGCACACAGAAATATGTTAAGTATTTAAAGGCACAACTAGAAGAAAGACTAATAAGGAAGTGCTTACATCACAGTTATGAGATGAAGGTACAATATCCTCAAGCTTTTTTCCATTAAAAATATCAATGGCAACAAAGTGGCATTTTGCATGTCCATGCTTTCCGGTTTTAGAAGTTGAAACCTCAACAACCTATTTCAACAGATATACACAAAAGGTTATAAGAAAATTTTCAAAGAGAAAAATAATTTAAAGAGCATACATAACAAACCAATACTCAATGACACAACATTCAAAAAGGAAATCATAAGCATTACGCTTTCAGGAGCCTACAACACAATACATTGCCCTTCCTTAAATGGCAAAGAAAGAATGTCTTGTATGGCTCAAAAGCAAAACTAGGCATCCATTAATGACAACAAAAGTAAAATAGTAAACATTCGGGCCTAGATGAGCTCTCAGGTCTGCATTATATGAATACCATTTTATGACGAGCCCATAGCATAGTTGGAAGGTGGTCAGTATCTCAACCACAAAGTTGCAGGTTCAAGTCATCTTACAATTTGGGGAAAAATTTACAAAAGAAATCAGGTTGACTTTTTTTCGTTCTTTTTTAATATATAACATGAGGCCACACTGTTGCAACAACAGGCACCTTCCAAATATGCTATGAACTCTTATCATGTCACAGATTAAAGTTTAAGCCGGGCTCACGACGAAATAAGGTCAGTCACATGCGCCTCTTAATCCTCCCAATATGGACCTTACAAATAGTGGCAATCCTGCAATCATTGTATAAGATCAAAATTGCGCCATAATGACCTATTTCCAAAAGGCATGTGTTCATCTTGAAAATCGTTATCATCATCATCCACCCAACTCTCCTCTTCCCAAACCACAAATACAAAGCTATGCCTTTTATCCACTTAGTATCCAGGACACATTCATTTAGCAGTATAGTTATAATCATGTAAAGTATATTTTCAAGATCATCTCTACCTTCAACCTCCTGCATACAAAAATAATATAAAAAAAAAAATTCTATCTTTGCCCTCTGAGATCTTGAACAACAGGGTGGATAAGAAACATGGGCTAAGCTAAGGAAACAAGAGACAGGCATCAGTCATCACCATATACCAAAGGGGGGATTTAGATTGATTAGACCTTCCCAAACAATACAGACTCAAAGAAGGGTCTAGCCTTGTGGGTATGGGGTAATTCCTTGATTTATGACCTGGATTGGACTTTGGCAGCAAACATGGACTTGGGATCCAACAGAAACCCAATTTATGATTCAGATTTTTGCCACCTTGCCCATCAATTAGTAATCATCTTCCTCTAAAGAAGAAGGATTCCTATGGCTATTGATCTAGCACCAACCATACCTAGCCAAGACATCTCAAAGAGAATGAAGATAATATGTATCAACAATTCCTCTCTGCAGAGAAATATTTCCATGGGTTTGATTTAGGGCTTTTAGTTGGCTAGATGATTACATGTAAACCAAATCAAAAGATTTGTCATCTTACAGAAAATAATCCCCATAAATCTGATCTAAGGTCTCAACCACTAGATTGGATTCTAGAACATCTGATACTGTAAAACCGATTCACAAGGAGATAAGATAAGATTAATAACAACAACAATAAGAAAGCACATAAACCTTGCAAGGCCTTGCTTTGATCACAATGTATCCGTTCTTGCGGATGGTTCCTGCTTGCTGAGGATAGGTTTTGGAAGCACCAGCGTCCGCCTTCGATTCAAAGTGGTGTTCTTCGTCCGACATCTTCCTCTCTCTATCGAATTTCTGCAAGTGAATGGGAAGGGAAAAACAGAAGGAAGAAGAAGGCGACCAAGACAAGGTGGAATTGTGGTAAAGTAAGTGAAAGTGGAATTAGGGTTTGTATCTTAAAACCGCCCTATGCATAACGTGTGTTTTCAACCGTTAGATCTAAAATGATGATTCGACGGCTGGATTTCAATAAATCAGTTCTACCGAATGTAAGGATTAAGGAGTGGGTTTGAAAGAGCCCGCAGGTGCAGGAAGGATTAACGAGTGGGTTCAGGTCCAGTTCCAGTTTGGTGGGTTGAGCTAATTAGTATTTCCTTGTTTGGAAGGAGTGATATCGAACTCTTTAAAGAGTAGAGCTCGGCTTGCCTATTGAAAATCCCAACTTCTTAAAATGAAGCTCTCCTTACATACATCCTTAAATTTGACAAAATAAGAGTTGGTCCCACCATAAATTAAGTACATAAGAACCTTATTAATGCTTATTATTTATAATATAGATCACATTTTTTTTGTAAATATATATGTCATCTTATGGTTGGACCAACTGCTATTTTGGTGAGTTTTAAAAATATGTAGGGACGACATTTATTTTAAATGGCTTAGATTCACAATAAAATAGCCTCATTATAGAGTTTGGAAAAACACTAGGGCATCCGAACTCTATTTCTCAAATCAAGTTTTTCTTACTTATAATACTAGTAAAACAGGCCCGTGCTAAGCCCAGGCCGAAAAAATAAAAATATTTTTTAATTTAATATTTTCTTTATAATATTATTGATAAATAAAATAAATATATAAATATGTTGTTTCAAAAAATGACTTGGGTCGTCCCAACAGTACCTATTTAGAAAAAAAAGCAATGGAGAAATGAATAAAGAAAATATTTTCTTAATAACCCAAAATAATGTGTAACATGAATAGATAAGAAAAATAATAATAATAATAAATAACATATATTATCCATTCACGTGCGCATTTCATAATGTTGAATCACTAAAAATCAATAAATAAACCTTAAGAAAACACAATGGCAAATGCTTCAAGCAAAATCAATATATTGAGTTTTAGATATATTATTCATCTATGAAAAAACAATTCAAAGATGAAAAAACTTTTTTCAATCTTCTTATTAGTGGAAAAGAAAAAAGAAAAAAACATAACTGATGAAGTTTTTGCCACTTAACATTAATGATTGTCGATGACATTTGGAATTTAATATATATAACTCCAACTCCTAACGATGCCTCAAAGAAGAAATTAGCATGACCAATAATATGCATTCGCAAATGCATATTATTTTCTCTTTGGGGCCTATTTGTTTCCCCATTGATCATCCAACTCCCTTGGTCCTCCTTGAATCAAGATTAATATCTATGGATCAATGGCATGTGTGGCATGTGGTGCGCCACTTCAAATATACTTCAAGCCTTTGTGAAGTAAAATATCTCATGTGAGGCTTAGGGATTAATGGCATATGGTGAGCCACTTCAATTAGGCTTCTTGCCTTTGTGAAGTAGCAATCTCACATGTGGGTCCTGTAGTACAAGCCGTGTAGCCAATTAAAAACCAAAAGGCATGGAAACTAACAACAATTGCATACCAATAATTATGTGGGCCCCGCCTTGTGGATATCAATCACATGTATAGTCCATATACTCCTAGTGAATGCAGGCATGCATCAGGGTGGGTCCTGATCTAAGCTCATTTTGTCAAGTAATAAATAGCACAACAGTATATAACATGCGTGAAAATCCATCACGTGAGTGAATCCAACCGTTTACAAAGTTAACACTAAAATCGTAATGATAAGAGGATTGATTAGACATATTTTAGGATGGATAAAGATTAGAGAGTGATTTGAGGTTTAAGATAAGAAGACAAATTAGAAAAGTTAGAAAAAGAGAGATTTTAGGGGAAAGTGGCACACATTAAACCCAAAACTTTGTGTGAATTTATAAGTATTTTTCTTAAAGGAGTACTCACCTACTGATAACGTGGCACCTCTCATAGCCCACCTCCCCCTTTGTTTTAATATATATAATATAATATAAGGAGAGCCAACCAAAGCTTTGTTCGTATTAAAATACATGTGGATTCTTACCCACAAAATAATAATATACATGTTGAATTCATAACTAAATGAACTCCACAAAAGAACTATATGAATTAAGGGGTTAAGGATACAAGGGAATATGAATTTGTACGGGACATTGAGTTTCTTACTAATTTTACCACCGCAGTTCTTTTTATATTTACCTTCATACTGATATGCTACGAATTTATAGTAATGTGAGTTGCATGAAATCACTGGCACTACCAATTTTATAGTAATGTGAGTCGAATGAAATAAAAGAAAATTAAAGAGGTGAGAATTTCAAGGTGGAAAAGTAGATCGGACGCCCAATTTCTTAGGATTTAATTGAGGCCCATTTAAATAATCAATTCCTATCAAAGGGGCAACTATTTGATGTCCATTGGTCTGATAAAGTACACCACAAGGGCTCTAGCCCAACAAGACCATTCACTTTTGAGTTTGATCCCATTGGATGACAGCTCAAATCCCCACCCCAATCACACAGGCTAGGGGAGATTTATTTGATAGTTCCTTCCTCTTGTCAGAAAGATTTAACAGCACTGTTCGCTAAAATTTTCATTTCTAAATAAAAAGACAATTAGATTCACTTAATTTATATTCATTCTTCATCTGCACTCTTTGCAAGTATAGACCTGGCTGCCCATGGCCTAGGATCAGTTTAACATACTACGCCACAAAGATAAAGCAGGTGAAAGCAAATATTTCAAGAATGATGAAAAACCTGAAACAAAGAGACCTATTATAGGGTATGGTGGATTAGGCATATATCCAAAAAATTTGATAAGTTTGAACAAAGTTAATATCAAAGCTTTGGTTCCTACGCAACAAAAAAGAACTGCCCTTCCAATAAAAAAAAACTCTCTCAAATCCTTTCTGCCAAAAAAAAAGTATTCTCCAAATCTACAATTTCTATTCATCCAGTCCAGGATTTGGAACACCCTCATCACCCCACCAATGTGCTTCAAAATCTAGGGAAAGCTAGAATCAACAGTAGAACATTACATCCTTGACGTTGTCCTTCACAAGAGGAAGTTGTCGCAAGACTGATGCTAGCTCTCTCGTATTCCTGCGTCCACCACTGACAGCTGAAGTGCCTGAATCTGATATGTCATCAATGTAATAACGAGCTCTAAACGCTGCCAAGTGTGCGTAATATGCAGGTGGAACTGAAAATAAGCACCAATGCAACAAATCAAACACAACAAACACATGGAATTAAATTTCCAAATGAAAAAGTAGGCAGCAAATCATCATACCTACTGAAACAGACCGTGTGCACCTGGCATATCTGAAAGCAAGGAAAATTACAAACAAAAATAAATTAAATCCTACAAAAATGTCATGATTGACATACAAATTATAAAAAGAGATGACAAAGGTCAAAGAAATTACGTGTAGCACAAATTATTTGTCAAAATCTGCAATTGATCCGCAGAAAACTTATTTTCATCCCACAGGACATGATAATGTGTGGGCCGACTAGTTCCCTGTCATCCATGCAATAATATAAGTAAAATATAGAACCAATTCATTTTACAAACAAGATTCACCGCAAATGTTACCTGTATACCAGCATGGCTACAAAGGTAGAAGTCAAATTCAGTCGGATGACATATTGTCCTGTCAACCACCGTCCCTGATCACCACAGCATGTGGAAACTCGTTTAAAACCAAAGAAAACGACTAACATCCACAAGAGAAGCAAATACTTAAACAACTACCCCTACCTGGGAGAATATTCCCGCTCCTATCAGTCAAATCACGATTCCTATGATCAGCTGGAAACAGTCTGGTGTGATGCCTCTTTTGCACTACCACAAATGTGACTGGAGGAAGGTAGCCCTCCTCCAAAGAGGCACAAGCCTGGTAACAGAATGCATGAGAACATTTAATAACTGCATCAGTATGAAAAATAGGAATAGCACCGCAAAATCAGCAGCACAATTTAATTATAGTCAGTTAATTCATTTCAGTTTGGACCAATGTAGGGGACACCACAGTAACTACACTAGAGAAGTTATAGAAGAAGGGCCCACTGTCACCATAAATGTTCTCATTGAGAACAGGATGGATGGACTAGGATTTGGAAGCTATTTTAATGACATTAAATCATGTAAAGAGGATGTGAAGTATCCAATAAATCCAAGGTTGGCTTTTAACTGGAGGATTTGGAAGCTATTTTCATGATATCAGAAACATTGAGTAAAGAAGATATAAAGTATCCAAGTAATCCAAGGTTGGCCTTCATCATAAGCAACATTCCCCGCATTTCAGAGTAAAGCTCTTGGCCATAAATCTTTGTTAAGGTAAAATTATGCCTTAAGATTTAACCCAGATCAATCATTCCCTTACAAAATCTGATACAGAAAGGAACATACCTTGCAAATAGCGTCTAGCTCATACAGCAGTACTTCTTTAAATTGACCTTCAGAAACACCATCTCTGCAAAATTAAACAATCTAATTTTAGGAAGAACAAATTCAAACAAATTCCATTTCTCCACATTTTGACAAATAAAAAAAAAATACCTATAGAATATGATCCGATGAGGCTTGAATCCAGTTGCAGCCTTGAAAGCAATCAAATGGTCCCTAGAGAATAATACAACAGTGAGTCCATCAAATTCTAAACTGTATGCTCTAAGAGATCATATATATAGTGAGAAGAGTACCTAATCATTCCTCGGTTCAAAGGACCCCTTTGAGGATCCTGCACAACCTGAAATAGATCTTTGATCAACTCTTGCCGATGCGGCTGGGAGGAGATAAGACATCTATATTTGGTGACCTCGGGCCAATCCATTGAGGCCACAACCTACCAAAAAAAAAATCAAATAAAGGTATAAAATCAAAAGAAGCCATAACAAAAAATAAAATCAAATAAAGGTATAAAATCAAAAGAAGCCATAACTGATACGCAAACAAAGTAGTAAAATATCACACCGCTGCTATCGATGGGCTAGAATCCTCCCCAGGTGGTGGATGTGTGACATCAGCTCCAAAAACTATTGTAGGAACATCAGTTAGTAGAGGAATATTTTTAGACACGGCATCAGAAAGGACCGTATTACGACCTCCAACCTACCACATTAGACAAGTTAACCAGCACACCAGCATTAGAACACAATTCCAATTAAAATACAGTTGCCAAATGGCCCAAATCAGACATTCTTAGAATTAAACATACAAGAACGAACCTTCACATTTATCTTCAAAGAAACATTTTCAAGATATTGTTTATTATTCGCACGAGATGCATTCCTTGGTTGACAGCATTGTGTCACAATCCCCAGCTCTGTTTCACATAACCGTTTGATCGTTCCTGAAAAGGAAAAAACTCAAAGGTTTACATTTTCCATAGCATAATTACTTGGAAGATTTTTAAATGCGCTTACCATATGAGCCACGAGCATCAGGTAAGATAACAATCAATAACTGAAGTTGTTTTCGAGGATCAGCCGTCTTAGATATGGCACTAGTTGCTCGAGTGTGAACATCTATAAGAGCTGCCTCTAACCGATCTGGCCGAGCAGAAAGAATTTGAGCAATGGGATTGTCGCAAAAGCCCTAGAAGAACAATAAGGCATTAGAGTTAACAAGAAAAGTTACCCTCTAAATGAAAACGAAATGGGATTACATACCATTCCAATATCTTTGCACATTTTGATTAATTCCTTGCAAAACATATAAACACCTTCTTGATTCATGCGTGAAAAATTGATGCATGTCCAGTAATCAACCGTTCCACCATTAACCATTCTCTGAAAACATATTCCATTGGAAAACCCAAAGTTAGATAAAAGTTAAAGAAATGGTATTCTAATGCAATAATCATGGCAAATTCAATAGGCATTGAAGTGCATATGCCCACAAGGTGGGGGTGGAAGTGGGTACAACACGACCGGAAAGGTACACAACAGTGTACATATCAACACATGCATATTACATAAGCACTTCATTTCCATTTCAGGCACTTCCAGCAATGGACCTAATACCCAAGGAATTTAACAGAAATAAAAAAAAAAAGTAAGTTTCACTTAAACTAACATGCTAACTGAACACTTTTGGACTCTTGTGGGGGGTGGAGAGTAGGCCTATGGGTCTGAAAAGACAGGAAACTAAGACAACAGCTTGTAGATCATGAGTCATGACCATGCATATTGCATACAAAAAGAAAACCTTTAAAAGGTAAGAGTTTAACCTACAATTTTAATGGTTAAAGCTACAACACCTTGATTTCCATTTCAGCCACCTTAAGCAATCAGCCTAATTCCCAAAGAATTTAACAGAAAAAAAAAAATGCAAGACACACAAAAGCCCCTTGTGAGACCCACTTGGGTGCATGCCATTAATGGGAGGCAGTGATGGAAAGGAGTCATTGTGGACATTATATAGGGCACAAATTATTTCAGTCCAACCACTACAACAATTGATTTAGGGACCTTTAAATTTAATGGTTTCTTAAGGTTTTATTTTTTATGAAATTCAATCCAGGAGCAAGTATAATTCATGTTGGTGAGCGTCACAATTGACGGGGAGTTAATGAGCATGAGGGGGTTAGATTAATCATGGGGGTTCCACATGGTGGTAAAAACTTACCCCTCACGTAAGCATGAGAAGTACTGCTCAAGCAAAAAGAAACACACACACAGAATTAATAGCAATCACATCATTAGAGCAGGAGTCTTTACCGCATACTCCGACTCTTATCACACAATATATGATTAAGGCAAGGTGTCATACAGGAGGACATCAAAAGATGGGGAAAAAAAAAGTCTGAAGTTTATTATCACCTTGTTAATCATGTTCCATTGCCCCACACGAGGACGGCATGTTGCCTCACGCCCAGAAGCATGGTATTTTAACTGAAACAACAGTTAAAGCATTGAAAAAGCATTAAAACACAGGCATGATAATTTATTTTCAAACATTATAGGGGTTTTAGCAAAGTGGTCAAGGCATTTGCCCACTACCTTGATAACTACATAGAACACAAACTTAAAATAAAAATAAAACACAAAAGGTACAGAAGGTTTGAAAGGTCATAAATTACTTCAGGAGGAGGAAGCACACGAGCTTCAACCAGCGCAAGTTTTTCTTGTACTTGAATTCCAAATTCAGTTGCAAGTTTGTCTCTATTATAATTGTTACGCCTGACCATCTGCATCATGACAAGCATTCATGAAGGCGAGCATACTCTAAAGAACAGCCTTGTTTCAGCCAAAAGTTACATCCAATTTCATAAGGTTAGCAATTAAATATAACTTTAATTGATATCATTGCATCAGTCGATACCTCAGTAACATTACGTTCCCTATCAGCAGGGCGTTGACATGCTGCTCTTAAAATGGCAGTGACTTGCTGATCATTCAATTTCTTTGAATAACGTTGCCCTTTCACGATCTTACAGACCTGAAGACAGAAGCATAATATGTGAAAAAACGAAATTGAACTATGACAAACAAGAAAACACTAGGAGATGAACACAAATGATCAATCGCGAGACAAACCTCCATTGGCAAGTATGTAGGCTTGCTATCACTGCCAACTTGAAGAGATGGCCACTGAGAATATTGGAGGCTCACATTGTATTTCTCTCGGAAGTACTGGACAACAGTCATTGTGTTCCCCTGGTCATCTACAGGGAACCTAATGAAAAGCGTAAAATGATTCAATCATTAATCACAAGATATAAGACAATCCACACCAAATAAGACATCTAAATTTCAAAACAGAACTCGTACCCCAAAAAAAAAAAAAAAGTTTATAAAACAGAACAAACACATGGGTCAATCTTGTAAAATATAAAATACTACTAATTCAACATTGAATATACATGGGTTTAAAGAAAGCAAGTCCACTGCACAGGATGGAACTCACCTCAGCTGGTTTGTTGGCAGTTGAGTTATCCCCGAAATACGGTACTGCCTAGGAAAATTCCTGTGGGTTGCAATAACCTTAACACCCCTTAAAGCCTTCTTCACCTGGAGAAGGGGATAAAACACAAAAATCCCAAAACAATGTCATGCAAAGCACACAAAAAAAAATGCAGTAATAAACATATCATATCATCCCAGAAAAATATGATGCTTAAGATAACATACATCGGTAATCAACAATTCATAACTTGTTAGGAAGAACAAAAAACCACCACAGCCCAGTTGCATTAAAGCTAAAATACTACTATGAGATAGGAGCAACAGCAACACTACAACAAATCTAGCCGAAAAAACAAGAATAAGAGACAAAAGTAACACCTTTACACGATCAGTATCAGTCAAAGGCCTTGGTGGGCCTGGCACTCTGACAAACTTGCAAACAAATTCAATGACGTCTATAGGCTCATAAAAGGAAGTGCATGAGACATCTGCAAAATAGAAAAATCATGCATTAATCAATGGCCTAAGTGGGCCTTGACCACTAACCATCAATACACTTGCAAACAAAATCAATGCCAATGGAAAACAGCCATGCAGCCTATAGTACCAAGGAAATAAATTTCACAAAGAACACATTACCATTACAAGCATTGCACATAAAAGATAAATGCGCAAATGTACGATAAATGTTTTGGGAGTTGTATTGCAAATATGAGAACTATAGGTTAAAGAAAGATAAAGCAACAGAGAGCAAACAACTTTTCAAAGGAGCCCAATTGCGATGGCCTCTGATCTCCTTGGCTGCCTATAACTCTTTCAAAATATGGGATAGGCCCAATTGCTGAAAACTTCATTTCACAAGATAGTGTTTTACTAGGATCATCAGGAACGGTTGGCCCTCACTATTAAATGGTGGCACTGTTTACCAATGTAATGGACTATACATAGATCATCCTTAAGTAAAATGTTACTGCTTTCATACATAAAGGCCCTTAGAACCATAAATGTCAATGAGCCAAGCCAGCTCAAGTTGGCTCAAGTGAGCTGATGCTCAATCTGAGCTCATGTCACAATTGACCCAAGCTCAAACTTAGCTCAGCTTTGCAATTATTCAGCTTGACCTAGATAAATGTAATTCGAGCCAAGCTCAAGATAAAGGCCTGGAATAACTTAGTCCTATTGTGCTTTACTGGTGCTCCATACCAAGACGCAAATGGCCCCACCCATAAACACACCTAGATTTCAATAGAAGGAAAGGTAAATTGTTAGTATTTAAGACTAAAAAGATCTGAATCAATGCAATGCCACAGTAGTTAAAACATTGGATATAGGGATGATACTAAGGATTCAAAAGCCATTTTCTTCTTTTCTTTCTTTCCAAAAAGATGAAAAAATACCAATGGATTTAAAACTTATTCTTAGGTAAATAAATTGCAAAATGCTTTTGTAGAATGTCCAATATCTGTTTTACATCTTCTATGCGAAGATGTTCAATTGTCATAAGATCTTCTCAACTGTTATTAAAAAGATCCAATAATGTATGTATATTGGACCTTTTGAGATCTATTTCTATATTCTTTCTAGATCCAAGGACTAAACAATTCAAAAAAAAAAGGAATAGATCCATAGGTTCCATACCTTGTTATAGAACTCATGCTCCATAGAAATATTGGATCAAATAGAGTCGGCGAATGAAGCGGGTTCATTAACAATTCACAGATGAAAAGTGTCAAAAAAGAAAGCATTGACTCCCCTCCCGTACCTTGCATCTATAGTCTTTTTGCCATGGTGGGTCTCTCTCTCATTTAATAAAAGTCAGGAACCTTGGGTTACTAATTGGTGGAATACCGGACAATCGGAAACTTTTTTGAATGATATTCAAGAAAAGAACGTTCTAGAACGAATCGTAGAATTAGAACAACTATTCGCGCCGTAATGTAATAATTAAAAAAAAAGAATGGGGGAAGAATAAATCTTTCTTTTTTTATTGAAACGTGTTCGTTCATTCCTACTACTAATCTTATCATACAAATTTCTACTATACCCTCCCGGAGTTCATTCTCTGGGGAACTCCGTTTAAAGTATTCCGGTGAATTCCTTCCAATCTCCTTATTTGATGATTGCATTGGAAATCGTGTCAAGACAATTCCTATGGCTATACGACAGCTACAAAGAGCCAAACTGCAACCATTTTTTTTATATTTATTTTATTCCACTAGGATATTTATCAACAAAATGTTATCAAACATAATAAGGTCAATCAGAAACTCCAATCAATTATGGTAAACGATTACCCATAATGAATTATAATTAGCTTCACAAGCTATTTTTTTTTGCTTTTTGATTATACTGATAGTTAACTCCATCAAAAAATTGCGTGTAGCGGTGGGATTGTGACTATAGTGGTCTCCCACCCAAATTGATTAAGCTAATGGTCCTAGCTGTTATAGATGGAACAATCATCATTTTAAAAAAGTCAACAAGAAATTTTGGCCCATGGGCTACTTAAAATGGCAATATAAAGATATGGAAAAAGTTCGACTTCATGTTCACAACCAAGTGATTAAGCACAATCACCAATTTATACCAATCAGAGCATAGACCTGTGATGTTCAAAAACCAAGCATTCGTGCATGCATAAGGCTACAAAAATACATATTCAGGACTCTTTATTTCTAAACCATGATCCTACTCTGAAAATAAATGAATACTAGTTTTAACATTAACAAAATACATAACTTAATTGGTTTTTCCACTTTACTGGTTGAAAAAGCGAAAACAAAACAAAGCAAAACTGAATCACAATACGAAGTACCGATATTCAAGGACAGCCCCATCTGTGTTGGGCGGATGCTCTGATAAAATCCTTTCCAGCATTCCAGTCCATCACCCAAACTAGCCGTCGGACCCAAGGTAGGTGAGAAGAACGACCTTCCAACTGGGACATAACTATAGAAGAAAATAGTAAAAATAGGTAAAAACACAAAAATATCACCCCATTTGTATGGAACAAAGAAATAATAGCAAATCAAAATAATTACTTCTTTGTTGGAGATTCTCTCAATACTACATCAAGTACTTGCAAAGTTTCTTGTGGGGCATCTCTTTGTCTGCCCATTAAAAATTGTTGCAATTGTTGTAGATCGGTTCGAGCAGCAAACTTAATTGCGACCTTAAATTCTCGCTCTCTCCTGTGATATGATACAAACTCAAGTAAATAATATATATACAGCAGTGAAACAAAAGCTAAAACCAAGATAAGTTTGAAAAAGAAATAAAGAAACCGCATATAACAAAATATGGAACAACGCAGAAGCTTAAAAACAAACCTAACAGTATTTGTCTGCTCATCTTTGTTAACCAATCTGATTACAAACTCCTTGGACTCAAAGGGTAATGGACCAGCAGTGTACAGATTTTTCCTACCATCGTATGCAGGACTTCTATTCCCCAAGAGTGATTCCTTGTACAAGTCAATTAGTTGATCCATGACAGCCCTGTTAACTCCCCGTGAGGTCACCTCAGGGGATATCGACACCTAAAAGAACAGAAAAGACAATCTGTATTAAAGAAAGCAAAATACAAGAAATTGACATTCTTTCGAAAGTGATCAAGATTTTAATCATACAAACAACAAACAACGCAGTCGTTCAAGAATATATGAAGCAGTAAACATTTTAAGTGTCAAATAAATACAAATAAAGAGAGCATACAATTAATAAAAAAAAAAAAACCCACACAAATAAGCTGTTATCCATTAGAACATCATGCTAGTGAATGTCACATGGGCCTAGCAATTCCTAGGGGCAACATTTTCCTTGTTACAATCATTGAGGGTCCAACTATGAATGACAATCAGGCACAGCAGCCATCCACAGTGGGTCCCCAATATATAAAATCCGGAAAACTGAAAACTGACCCATGGACATGTTTAGCAGTTTTCAAGACTGCCAGATAAACAAAACGGCTATCAATGATACATAATCCACCATTACAAACAGAAACATAATAACCAGAAAAATCAATTAAGTAAAACTCGTGATGAATATGCATAAAGCATAGCAAAAAAAAAAAACATTATTAAAAGGAGAGAGTTAAAACAGAGCATCCGCAATCAAACAGAAATATAAAAACTTCATACAAAACCAGGAGCTTAAACTCTTTACACTGAGAAAAACATGAATATAAGCATTACAGAAAAGGAAGACGGAATATCTTCAACTTATAAAACAGAGAGCACATACTAATCTGTTATTAATTTAAAATAACATTACAAGAACCATAAGAAAAAACACATACAAGGAGAGAAAAAAAAAGATCAAAAATTCCATTCACAATGATAAAAATCATGCGGAGAAGAACAAAAAAAAATCTAATGATGCAAAAACTATTCTTACAAAATCAGCAAGCATGAATAAAACAGATTGGTTAGAAACATCATCAGCCTGTGGAATAGTAACAGGCCGCTGAAACAACATGAACAATAGAAAGGAAAAACTCAACGACCCAAAAAACGAAAATAAAACAACTGAACACTAGAAATCAGGAAACTAAATATCCAAAAAGATATCGTCCTATATACCAGATGAAAGAGCGATTAGAAATGCAGCATTTCATCAAGAGATTTCAGAAATCTGAGATGTAGAGAACAACTACAGTAGTAGATCCAAAGGAAGGCATAAGAAGGAGATGAAGAAAACTTTAAAAAGTATAAAGATGTAAGATGTTTCTTCATTCAAAAATCTCATATGAGAACTAGATCGCCATTTCCAAACATGAAACCACCAAATATAACAAGAAATCGCAATAAGTAGAATCTGCAAAAGAAATGAATGCATGTTGTAAGAACAGAACTGAAGAGAGAAATCTAACATCGTAATGGCAGGGGACCGCGTCCTTTGACAGATTCACAAGAAAGTGATTCGCTCGAACTGCACACTTGTTTCCAGCTTTGCCGTACGACGGGCGCAGAGGAAACCCGATCGCCTTCGACGAAGACGGAGGCATATCTGCTGGCGTCGGAAGAGGAGGATCATTCAGTGACAAAGACTCCATCGAAGGAGGAGGAGCAGATGACGAAGCAACGAAAGAAGAAGGAGGAGGAGGAGCATATGCTGCTTGCGGTGCTGGCGAAGGGGCATTTCTGCCGCCGCCTCGTCCTCGTCCTCCTCCACCTCCACCTCCACCTCCACCTCGTCCTCCTCGACCGCCGCCGCGATGAGAAGGCGGAGGAGCTCTCTGAGCGCCGCCGCCTCCTCTACCTCCGCGTCCTGACATATCTAGAAGAAGAAGACGACGACGACGACGAAAGAGAAGAAAAAAGGAAGAAAGAAGAGTAGGAAAGGTACTGAGAGAGAGAAAGAGCAAGGAATGGGAGGAAACTTGTTTCGTAGGAGCAGGAAAGGAGAAGGAAACGGCTTCCTTAATATAGGCAGGGAAGGAGGTAAAGAATCGACCGTACAATACTGCCTTGTGTAAAGCGTGATGTGTGGGAATGTGCCAGTCGTGGAGTCGAATTACGCTAATGACCCTGTGCGGGTTTTCTAATAACCGATGTTCATGTGACGCTGATCAATCAATTCTCTTTTGGATTCAAAATTCATTCTTTCTTAGGAAAAAAAATAATATTTGAAATGCTACTAAGCTATTAATCCACTCTCAAATTATCTTCCTATACCACCTCCATTGGTCCAAACAAGGGTGCTATGGCATGAGTTAGACAGCCCCCATTTAGTTCATTCAACTTATTATTACTATCCTAACTCAATTCATTCACAATATATATATATACATATACATATACATATATATGCACGCGCGTAGATATTCTTTTTTAGGCCGGAGGCATAGGCCTAATCTATTTCGTAATGGGGTCAAGTGCATTATGCCCACCTACAGCCCATGAGTTCGCAAAATAGAGACTCAATCTAGCACAAAATTGGATTGGGATATAGGTAGATCAAAGTTGGCTCAACCGCAAGCACCGCTAAATTATGCTTGGGTTCATGACAGTCAGGAGAGCAAAGGGGCTAACATTAAGGTTTGTGTAATATCGGTCTAATCTATGGTGCATGCACCGTGACTTTAAGACTTGACGTAATCGGTCAGCTGTAGTACGCTCCCATTCAGAGCATATGCTCTCGTGATATTTTTTGGAGATAACGTATTCATAATTATAGTAAATGAGATCTTTATCTCATTTTATGTAATATATTGCACTAAAAGTTGGCTCAACCACAAGCACTACTAAAATATGATTGGATGCATGACGGCCAAGGGAGCAGATGTGCTAACATGATTGAATTTGGATTAGGATAGGTGTAATATCGATCTAATATAGTGCTCATGCACCGTGGCTTTTAGTGGATGACGTGATCGGCCAGCTAGAGTACGCTTTCGTTCTGAACATATGCCCTCATAATGCTTTCTGGAGATAACGTGTATATAATTATTAGAAAATGAAATCTCTATCTCATTTTATGTCTCTATATATATCGCACTAAAAGCTGGCTCAACCACAGTCACTGCTAAAATATATGCTTGGATGCATGATGGTTAAGTGAGCAAAATGGCTAACATGGTTGATTTGGATAAAGGTTGGTATAATATCAATCTAATTCAAGGTGAATGCACCGTGGTTTTTAGGAGCTAATGTAATCGGCCAGCTGGAGTGCGCTCCCATTCTAAGCAATGCCCTCGTGATATCTTCTAGATATAGCGTATATATAATTATCAGTAAATGAAATCTCTATCTCATTTTATGTATCTATATATATCGTACTAAAAGTTGGCTTAACTACAGGCACTGCTAAAATATATGATTGGATGCATGACGGTCTAGGGAGCAAAAGGGCTAACATGATTGGATTTGGACAAGGGTTGGTGTAATATCGATCTAATCCAATGTGAATGCACCGTGGTTTATAGGAGCCGACGTAATCGGCCAGCTTTAGTACGCTCCCATTTTGCCCTCGTGATATCTTCTAGAGATAGCGTATATATAATGATTAGTAAATGAAATCTCTATCTCATTTTATGTATATATATATATATTGCACTAAAAGTTGGCTTAACCGCTGGCACTGCTAAAAATATGTTTGGATGCATGACGGTCATGGGAGCAAAAGGGCTAACATGATTGAGTTTGGATTATGGCTGGCATAATATTGATCTAATCCAAGGTGCCTAAACCATGGTTTTTAAGAGTTGACGTAATCGGCCAATTTGAATACGCTCCCATTCTGAGCAATGCCCTCGTGATATTTTCTAAAGATAGCGTATTCATAATTATTAGTAAATGAATTCACTATCTCAATTTATGTATGTATATATATTGCACTAAAATTTGGCTCAACCACAAGCATTGCTAAAATATGCTTGGATGCATGACAATCAAGGGGGCTAATATGATTATATTTGAATTAGGGTTTGTGTATCAATCTAATCAAAGGTTCATGCACCGTGGCTTTAGGAGCCAACACGATCGGCCAGCTGGAGTACACTCCCATTCTAAGCATAAGCTCTCAAGATGTTTTCTGAACATAACGTCATCATAATTATCAGTAAATGAAATATCTATCTCATTTTATATATCTATATATATATACATCACTAAAAGTAGGTCCGTCAAAATGTCACACAACCCGTTAACACGACATGAACTCACACGATATTAACGGGTTCGGGTGGGCTCTTAATGGATTCGAGTCGTCAACGGGTCAAACCCGTTAACACGTTAAGTTAACGGGTCGTGTACGAATTAAACCAGTGGTCCATTAACAACCCGCTTAACCTTTTTTTTTTCTCTCTCTCTCTCTCCCTAAGTGTAGCTATAATTAATTTATATTTATAAATAATAAATTGAAATTTATTGTTTTATAGTGGGGTTTTAGGTGAGATCTATTCAAGATCATCACTTACAGTTTCGTGTGGCTTATATATTTTTGAATGAGTTTTATTTTAATTTTTCAAATAACTTAATTACTTAACGGGTTAATGGGTCGGGTCGTGTAACCCGTTAAATTAACGGGTCGTGCTCGCGTTGGATTTTTTGACTTGTTAAGTTAACGAGTCGTGTACGGATTGATGTGATTTTAACACCAATTCGTTAACTCGTAACCTGAATTCATTAACATGACACGATTGACAACCCTAACTAAAAGCACCCAGGTCACCTTCTACCATGGCCTACTTATGACAAATATTAAAATTCTAAATGCCACAAAAAACGAGTTTAGGAAAAATCACAAATTCTTATTTATTATTTCCTCGATGGACAGTCAATGAACTTTTGACTAAGGTCAAAGGTCCTCAATATTCCTATTTATATTATCAGTATTTCCAAATAGAAAGTAGACAAATCTTAAATAAAGTTTGTTTTTCAAATTGTAAAGTAAAATGTATACTAAAGTAATTGCATCCGTGAAATGCTTTTACTTTACCATGTTTAATTGGTTACAAAGGGTGAAAAAAAGTAAGGTTTCAAATCACACACGAAGTGCACTCTTACTTAGCAGCCCAAAAAACGATACTCATATATATATAAAACATGTAATGTGATTACCTTTTTATTTCATGGCCTCTTTTATTTCCATGCATAGCTCTTATGGTCAATTCAGTTCCTTATTACCAATTACCCTCCGTGATTAATTTTAATTTAAACAAGGGCTGCCATTGAAATTATCTAAATAAATATGCACAAGAAGTAACCATGCATTAAACACAAGATCCTAAAACTAATTGGTAAATTCATTTGAATTTGACTAATGTTTGGCCCACCTAGATTTATGTTTATAGTCATCTCCATGGTTATTCAGCACGAGGGTGGATCCCATTAATGGAGGTAGGCTTTTTTCCATTCCCATATTTGATAAATATGGTTGCTTTTGTAAATATCTTGAAAGATGCATTTCAGGTAGTAGGAACTAGATTCAAAGGTAAGGTTGTTAGAATTTCAAACAAAGAATCTCCCTTTTCTCATTCACACCCACTGACTCAAGGACTCCTGTCGTGACCTCTGTTTGTTTGGGTTCCAGGAGTCGTTCATGCTCATTATAAAAATAAGTAGTTGTTTATTGTCTCAATCATACGAATAAAAATATTGTATTGTATAAAAGCCTTAGATGATAACTGTTTTGTTGGAATTTGTTTTAAAAAATAGTTCTTACATTCTACTTGAAAGATAAAAAGTTCAAAAAACATTAAAAAAACAAAAACCGACATGTTTTTTTTTTTTTTTTGCTACGATGGCCCATGACCATTACAAAACTTGATGTTTTTATTACTACAGTGTCAAGAAATGTCTATAGCACCTATGTAATTACTGTAGTTAAGAAGAAAGAATATAATTGACATCCTTTCTTCTGTATCTCTATGAATGAAGAGTCAAGGGAGCAACCATGGCAATGGTCCATCTAAAATCTGGAAGTCCATTCTCATTATTAGCCATTTGATATGGTGGGCCAACCAAGAGGGCACTTCTTTTTTCCATGAATGCCCCCACAAGCACAAGGTCTTAAATCTACCCTTACTATGATCATACTTTTTTCCACATTCCTTTAAATTTCAAAAGCTACATGTACCTACAATAAGTTGTACAATAAAAAATTATAAAAGAGAGCCTAGTTTCTCAAATTTACTTCACTTCTCCAAACTAATTTACCTGGGGTGTTTGGAAATGAGATATTTTAAAATATTTTGCTATATTATCTACTAGTTTAGAATGTAATATATTCACTTAAAAATGAGGTAGTTGGATAACTTAGAAAATATCTTACAATATCTCACTTTTTTCAAAAAAACCTTCATATTACATTATTCAATGATATGCTGTATAAAATAATATTTAAAAAAATATTTTCTAACTACGAATGGAGAGTTTGAGTAACAACCATATGAGAGTTCATGAGCAACCATTAATTATAATGGCCCACTATAAGTTTTAACATATACGGGTCTCGTTATTAGATTGGCCCTATAATGTTTACAAATTTAATGTAAGGTCCTATAGTCATATTACAACTACATAGCCATAGTTAATTATCAATATTATGTGGGTCCTACAAATGTCACGCTCGGGGCTTTCATTGTGATTACCAACATTAGGTTGGTCCCATACTACTAAAATTAGTCGGGTCCCATGGTTACTAATATTGAATTGTGTGATTGTAATTATCAATTTGCCATCATTAAATGTGACTCACTATTTGATAGCTCTCCTACCGTTAATATGATTACCAACATCAAATAGGTCTCGCAGTGATTTCTCATATATATATATATGTATATATATAAACTAGACATGACTATTTGTGATAATGACCATTAGATGTATTATAGTATAGTTGCCAACGTTTGGTGAACATATCTTAATTAAACAACATTGCTTGGATCTAATGATTTAAATTTAATTTTATATTTCTTTTTCCATTTATTAACACTTGTGATTATTAATTAGTGGATTTTGTGTTGGATTAATTGATTATATTCATTCCATTTCTTATTTGGTACATCGTCTTGTGAATTTTTTTACAAACTTTCAAACACTTCAAAGTATAATAAAAACTGTAAAGATTCACAAACACCATAAATGATATAATATAATAATATGATACTATTTTATTATGTGATAATAAAATCAAATAATATCTAAATTTATTAATATTATATTATACACTTATCCAACCCCAAAACACTCTAGCGATTTGACTAACAGAATATATCCACGAACGTTCATATCACACTGTAAGCTTATCAACAAAACAAAGGTAATTGAAAAGGAGGGCAATTACATCATCTACATTCAAAATATATTCCACTACCTCTGTATTGGAAAAAGAAAACTATACGGCACATATGTATATTTTGGGAAACTACTGAGTCCTCACGCATCATTTGTCACCATCGGAAATAAAAGCTGTCGGTTATTTTGACTGTGCTAGACAGAATTAATTAATGCCAACCTCTGCTAATAGTCCCTAATTACATGATTATGAGTGTGATAAGTGAACCGTCACAATGTCTCTATGTGGACAAATCCACATTTTTAAAGCGCAGTAAACTTTGTATGGTATTAAAGGTCTAAATGGCCTATTATCTTAGCCCCATTGATTTTCTCGAGCCTAACAAAAACCGTCTCATTGATGAGAGAAGTGAAAACGCACAACTTTTTCTCCATAATTATACACTACAACTTCCATTTTTTATACTTGCACGAGAAATCAATCACCTATGTTAAATATGTAAATCTTACCTTATGTTTTGGAAGGGGGGAGGGGAGGGGAAAATTTTGAGTTGGGAGGAAAAATGAAGGGGAGGGAAAATTCCTCTTATTTGGTTAGTAAAAAAGTATGAAAAATGAAGTGAAAAAGTAGGGTTTTATTTGTTTGTAAGGTAGAGAGATAATTACCAATTTATCCTTAATGTGTGAAAAAGTGAAAAGGACAGTTTAGTAAAACGACAAATATTCCCCTCTTACCCTCATACTTTCCTTTCATTTTTTAAGGAAAAATTTTAAGGTGGGCCCCACACGGATTTTACCCACTTTCCCTCCCATTCTTTCCAAACACCCTCAAATTTTCACTTTCCCTCCATTCCCCCCCCTCCCCCCCCCCCCCCCCCCCCTCTCCCCGGTTTTTTTTTTTTTCCTTTCCATCATTTTACCCCTTTCCCAAACAGAGGGTTAGTAACTTCATTTGCTCGTACCGGAAAGCAAAGGTTTGAATGTTTATTTTATTGTAAGTGAAAAGTGTTGAGTATTATTTAATTAGATTGAATTTGGTGGCTATTTGGTATTGACCGTGTTTTGTAATTAAAATATTTACCAAAAATAGAACCTGCATTTTAGGGATGTCAATGGGCCGAGTTGGTTCAGGTCATACTAATTTCATACCCTCCACCCACCTCAAATACAGATTCCATCCCAAGCCCATTCAGTCCATGTTAAGGTTGTAAACGAGTTGGTTTCGGTATAGGTCCATGGTGGATCCGAAACTAGAACCGTTAAGAAAAGGGAGAACCAGATCCAGACCTAGAACCATTTTGGAACCGAAACCAGAACCACATATGGGACGGATATGGATTCGAGTCCAAATCTAAGTAGAAAATGATGTTAAAAAAATATGATTTTAAGAGAGATTTTTGAAAATTTAGGTAATATGTCGGGTCTCGAGTCCACGGGTCCGAACCAAAGTGGACTCGGACCCATTTATTTATTGGGGTCTAAATAAGAACGCATACCCGATTTTTAACGGGTCGGAACCTTCAGATAATTAGAGAATCGAAGACTCATTTACATTCCTACGGGAGGAGTCTCACTTCATCAATTTTAAACTCACCCCCGCCTTCCATTGAACACTAAGTGTCTCAACCTGCCCCATATGCAATGGGTTGGGGGTTTTGGTGGTATATTCATAATATGAAATGCTATATTAGAAAATAAAATATTAAAATGCTAATTTTATGACTTTTGATTTTTTTCAAATAAGTAACAACATGCCACTACAAATTTGGAAAAACCAAGGATTATAATTCACGGCATACCAACTCAATGGTGACAGGTTTTTCAACTCAACTTAAAATCCAATTCTATCCGCTGAATATATTTTTCAATTTAACTCAAATCTACATACAAGTTGAAAAAACACAAAGATATCACATTATCTATGAAATCCCAAACTCAATCAACAACATAAAACTTTCAATTTAGAACTTAATCAACCCAATCAAGTCAATTACTAATGGCTGTAAGCTGCGAGATTAACAGGCATTTGACCTATTATAGGGTTGACAAGACGTGCCCTTGCACTTGTGATTAGGGCTGCACATGGGCGGTTTGGATTGGTTTAACACTAAAACCAGCAACCGATTTTTCAATTGTTAACACCAAACGGTTTTAAACCCTCTCCGTTTTGGTTTAACACCAAACGGTTCGGTTCGGTTCGGTCGGTTGAACTGTTGTTTTTATTTTATTTTTTGAGAATCAGGCATTGAAAATTTCAAAATTATGATACCCCGTCTTTTGCATTTATTCCAATGTTTAGTGCAAACATAAAAATCCAACATTCTAGACTATACTAAATGCATATAAAAAATATTTATACTCCAAAAAGAGAGTATGGACTAAACATAAGCGCATGAAAAAAAAAAAAAAAACAATAACCAACTTACAGTGAAACATTCATTCCACATGATACCATTTGGAATTATAATAGAATAATAGTTCATGTCAAGAAAAGTCACACACAAACGGAATCTGCATCAGAACCCACTGTATTTTTCAGAAATAAAGGTTTCTTAACACATTGGTTTGGTAAGACCAAAACTAACCATAAAAAGGTTAGGCTCTACTAGCTTTTCTAGCATTCTCAAGAGTGCAGTCTTCTGATAAAAACTTCACTGAAACGAGGTAGGAATTATGGTAGAAGGAAAACACGATGTACAGTAATCCCTTAATATGCAATGAAGCATCAAAAAACATTTGAGAGATTAGAGGAGATGCATTGAGGTAGTGCTGACGGTTGAGTTCATGTGAGAATAGAGTTGTGTAGTGTAACTTTGAAAGTAGTAAAAAACGATACCCTAAGGCTAAAATAGTAAAAAAGCAACACTTAAGTTACTACATACGATCGGTTTGGTTAAAGCAGTTAACCGTGAGTTCAAACCGATAACCGACCGATGTAGGTGGTTTTTATGATTTTTAAATCGTTAACTGAACCGATCTACTATAAACCGATCCGAATCGCCCGGTTCGGTCGGTTCAGTTCGGTTTTACAGTGATACCAAATTTTTTTTGCAGCCCTACTTGTGATAAGTTTTAACATGTATACCCAAATCTACCCGCAGATAGGTAACAAGCTGCTACAAAACTTGCCATTAGTGGGAGTGGGGTGGGGTGGGGTGGGGTGGGTACTTGTTTAAAGTTGACCCATTGCCAGAATGCTCCAAGTATATTAGAGAATTAGTTGTGCTCAAGCAAAGCATTATATATAACATCGACGTGTATAAGCTCTATCTGTATTCAACACAAGTATTAATTAAGTTAAAATTTTCAACTTAAACCAAACACAAAAGTTAAAACAACCAACTCAAACTCTTAATTAAAATATTGATTTTAGGCTAAGCTGGCACATTATGGCCCAATTAGTTAGGTTGGCTCTATTTACCAAAAAAAAAAAAAGAAGAAGAAATAGTTAGGTTGGCCAATGGGAGGTTGAACTATAGGAATGACTCAATCCATTTATCAACTTTTAATTATGTAGCCCATGTTTGGCATCTCTATTTCTATTCAATAATTATCTAAATGTCTAATGTGGATAGAAGTTTGAAAAATAAGAGTGTTTAGTATACGATTTTATCCTCTATCCGCTTTAGAGAAGTAGAGGCAAATCCTCTTAAAAAAAAGAACCCGAATCATGAACTAGTGAAAATAAGATATTTGAATTTTTTTTTGCATGACTCTTTCTTTTACGACTCTATTTTGGATGACTGTCAAAATAAGAATAAAGATGCCAAACAAGTTTGGAAAAAAAAAAAAAAAAAACTACCACTCTTGTTTTGCTAAGGCTAACCGAACCCACACATAATGCCATGTGCTCTGACATTACTACTTTAAAAATCTAAATAAAAAAAAAACACAATTAAAACTTTTCGTTATATGGAATTTTTTGTATCATTGGATGACTTGATTTTGGTGAAAAAATGCTACTTTAACAAATTATAAATATCAGGGATAGAATACGAGTTTCAATATTATATGGACTTTCCCATAATCAAGGCTAAAAAGCCAGGGAGGCAATAAAATAATCCTGTACTTTGGGGTAAAAAAACTTACTATAAAGAGTAGGGCAAAATGGTAACTTCAGTAGTTTGATATGGATAGCAGACTGGGCCCAAATAGCAGTGCACTCTTCCTAGAAAGGCCGCCTCGTTATCCAAGCGCTAACCACAAAAAACGACAAAGAATTTTGAAAAGAAACGCTGATGGAGACGATGACGAATCACTTTTTTTACGTGCTTCGACGTTTCTCCTGCTGCTCTGTAACGGTGATTTTTCGTTCGCTTTGCCTCCCCACTTTTCCAGGTTCGGCCAATATAGGACAAGAATAGAGTGCCACGTGTACTGAGAGAGAATTCCTTGACCACTTCTGGTCGCACCCTGGGTCAGTCAGTGGTGAGCCACCCTTGCAATTGGGTCAGCAGAAGAAATAGTACTTGGAATTAGAATAGTAGCTTTGGCTTCAGTGTAGGCCCACAACACAACTGATGGTCTAACAATTCTTTGGGTCTGATCCTTCAAATATTGGAAAGTCTGGTAAATTTCCTGTAACCCAACATGTAGCTCAATTTGTAACTAATATTGTAAATAAGATGGTTTTGGATCGGAACTAAAGTGGGATTTGGATCCATTTCGAAAAAACTATTTCAATTTTCAGATTTGATTTTTATTTAAAACCTATTTTGTTGGTTCAAGACCTGGTTCAAATAGAAAATTTCGGATCCGGATCCACCTAAAAGACTGAAATTTAATTTCAAAATCAATTTTAATTTCTCTTTATTTTTTTTAAAATAAGCATATCATTCAAACTTATAATAGTACATTAAATCTACTACTTCCACCATTATATATAAAAAGTAAAAAAAAAAAAAGTTAAATTTTTTGGTGCGATTTACAATATCAAAGTCTCTTATACCGGATATTTGGATTGAAACCTTTATGGACTTGGAATTGATCCCTTTTATCATATCAAAGTCTCTTATACCGGATATCTGGATTGAAACCTTTATGGACTTGGAATTGATCCCTTTTATCAATTGGGACTTAAATTGAATTTTAGAACCCAAGCCATTTTACGGGACGAAACTTTTGGATAATCGAAGAAAGAATTGAATATATGTTGATAACCATATTTATAGCCTGTAATTTTAGAAAGAAAGCCATGGTTCCGGTTGAGCAAAGATCTATCCTGCCCATCGAATAATTGAGTAATGCTACTTGGACAAACTTTTTTGGCCAGAATTTGGCCAACCCATATGGTTTGCATTGATTATCATAGTGATAATCAATGCAAACCATATGGGTTGGCCAAATTCTGGCAAAAAAAGTTTGTCCAAGTAGACTTTTTGCGAATAATTTACTAAAGTAATAAAAATGAAGTAAAGTCAAAAATTATTTTATTAAAATAATAAGATGTCACATCAAAATTATTTTAATTCAAAAATACCAATTCTTTAAAAAAATAAAAAAAAAGTCAAATCCACTCCGATAAGTTTGCATTAAAAGCATCACATTGACCATAAGCTCCACCTATAATCCAATCCACTCCTGTGGCTTTTGTCCTGCACTCAACAAAAGTGTCAGAAGTTTTAATTAGGAGTGGCTTCCAATTTGACGCTGATGGGACAATCATCATGATGGTCAATCCGATTAGGGGTAAAAGATTAAAAAAGCTACACATCCAAGGCGTCGGGCCACTGATATTTAGCCACTTATTGGGCCACCCGTCCTTTCCATGATCATGCCACCGATATTTTTGCCACAGTCACTCGCACTCACTCCTGTTTGTTTACGGGGATTCCAGAATTCACGTTGGGGATTGTTCTTCTGCTGCTTTCCAGAAATTCCTCACGGAATCAAACACAACCTTGTATTTGAGATGCTAAAATTTGAAAATATCAGAATATAATACATCAAGCTCAAAGATTTTGAATCTAATTTTGGCTGAACTTTTTATTTTAACCGAAAGTTAGTTTCAATTTTTACAGCCGCTTGCATGTTCTTTTTTCTATTTTTCAGTAATATACTTTTCCCACTTATAAACTCTTATACCCTTCTTTCTAACATATGCAGAATCTTACCTCTTCATGCATACCCGTAATTAGCTCGGATTCTTATACTAACTTTCTACTTATCCAAGTGGGAAGGGGCTCGAACCCTAGGTAGCACCTGAATAAGTGGGATCCTCATTTAAAGCTTAGGATCCACTTTTCACTGGAGGAGGCCCCATTGCATTTGATTAAATCCAGACCTCTAATATATAGTCATTTGCATTGTTATTAAATCTAATTGAAGGGCCCAGTCTTGATAGAGCGACCATGCTAAAATGGAGATGGTAAATTGACTATATATATATATATATATATATATATATATATATATGAAAACCATTGAGGAGATGGAGAGTATTGAGAAGTATTTATGTGGCATCCACTTAGAGGCTTTGACATGAATGGTTAAATAAAATCTTTTAATAAGGTATCAGAGTCAATGATGGGCCGTGAGTTTGAACAAATGAGAATTGGGCTGGCTTCTACTAACACCTCGAGGTTTTGGTATAAATGATTTGCTAAGAAAATCTTATAAGAAAATATTTATAAAAACAACGGTCATAAACTAAAAGACGGTTCAAGCATTGGCCCATACCAAATATTTTCATTATAATGTGTTTAATGTTAGAGTTCTTTGGGCAGTCATGACCTCTTTTGGTTCCTGAGAATGCTATTTTGAGTGACTCAACTTATCCAAATTCCATCCCCTTAACGCGAGCAAACTTAAATTTTCTAAAATATATTGAAACTCAACCGAATCTTTCTTCTTTTTCATTTATCATAATTAGGATCACTTGACCAATCCGAAAGGATCATCCAAATCCCAATCCCCACCAACCTATACGTCATTAGATCCGTTAGGGCTAGACCATTGGATTGATGGTCGATTTTTCTTTCTTTTAAAATAAAATTTTAATTTATGGAGCCTTGAATTAAGGTGTTAGGATGATTTGATGGACCTGAAATCTACTGATCTCCACCTTCCCACTCCAAGTGGAGTCCTTTAAAGGGGCGCACAAGGCGCACAACTGATATGGCCTGTCTATAAAATTAAGACCAGACTCATGCGTTAAAACGCTCACCCAGCTGAGAACAACCACTTATCTCAATGGTAAGCGGGGCAGTTCATATTGGACTTTGCCTGATCCTGTTTTGGTTGGTGGGCCCCACATGCACCTCAAGGGCAGTTTCCACCCCGTTAGGAACAACAAACTGGCATGTGAAAAGGCAGAGGGAGCAGATGACATGCAGTACAAACGCAGCTTTTAAAATTTTAAGAAGCTTCCATATCATGATGGCTTTAGTTGGTGGATGGTGGATACACATACACTAGCGTTTTTGTTTTAATAATCATTCAATCTGGCCTTAATTTTGGTTGATGACTGCGGAGGAATGGTTTTTCTGATATGAACTTACTATTAACAAAGTTCTTTTTTTATGCCCCTGATGATTGTTTTACAATGGAGTTAGCTATCTACCTTTGAGAAACCCAAGCCATTGACACTCATCTAAATCCATAAAATCAGCATTGTTCTCAAATCTCAACTTTTAACTGATTGATCACCAATAATTACTGTTGAAATCAATTTTAAAAACAGTTGCACAAAAAGAATTAAAGACCCCAAAGAGTCTAATGGGCTAATGGGGGGCTGCATGGTCATGGATCTGCAGTGGAATGGAACTGGTAGGGGTTGATGTGTTGCCTTGTCATTGCTGCGTTGGATAAAAAAGTGACATGGCCGGGGCCGGCCATCTATGTTTTTAATTTCTTATGGTAAAGGCCACATATTATGCATGTTAAAGTGGAATGGAACTGCCAACTTTCTCTTTATCTTTTCATCTAATCCTCGATTTTGATCAAGACCCTTTAAAGGTCGCCGAGGAATCTTTTTGTTCGGTCAAAGACTACAAAAGGAGTAAAGAGAAAAAAAGGGGGCCTTTTCTTTTCGTTTTCTTTTCCTTTTTCTTTTTAATTAAATATACAAAAAAGCACTTTTGATTGATCAATTGGTCCCCGATTTAATCATATTCATTGGTTGTCTAAGATCAATTCAAGCCCTCAGGCACAAATCATTTATGTGATATAGCACATGAACTTGGCTATAGACCGTGACCGTCATGGATCTGGTTTCTCGTTGTGACTAGGTACTTATTTCTCATCTCCCCTCAATTTAGTTTTCATTAAAACGGAATGACTTTAAAAACTCAGTTGGCTTAGGAATACGGTTTGCACCAGGAGGTTGTGGGTTCGAAACTGCTCTACCACACTGGGGCCACAAGGGGATTTTACCCGGCTTTCTCTCCTGGGCCCGTAGGGATTATTCTGGCCCAAAGGGCTAGGAACCCTACGTTATCAAAAAAAAAAAAAAAAAAAAACTACCTCAATTGTTATATGTACATTTCACAGGTCCCTCATTGAATACTAATTTAGAAGGCTGCTGGCTTGATTTTCAAGGCTAGAGCTAGACTAGTTCCAAATATGAAGGGGGGGTCTCACCATGCTTTACCACATTAGTTGGTTCCGGCTTTATTACCAGTGTTGATATGTCACTAGGTTGCCAATTGAAATCCACCTCAAAAGTGGAAATGTCAATTGAAATCCACCTCAAAAGTTGAAATGATCTACTGGAACCATGAGAATCACTGATCTTCCTACATTTGAAATATGACTTAAGTAAATGGAAGATATCAAGAGGCCTTCAAATAATCAAAAGAACAAAAGAAAAGCCACAATGTGATATGTAAGAGACTTCTATACGAAGGTAGATGGAAAATCAAGTTCTTCTTCTTCTTCTAAGGGGCTTAGAGTCACTTCTTTGAAAACTCAAAATTGTTGTAAATGGGGTGAATGAGCTAGGACAGCAAAAACTTCAACAATCCTCCAAATTTTGACCCAGATCAAAATCTGTCACTCCAAAGTCCATACTCTTTAGGCCCACTATGAAACCCACTCCTTAGTTGGATCAGCCGTTCAGCCCGTTTTAAAATGAATTCTTAGTAATAGAACATGGAGTGGGAAATTCATCCAGCTAAACTCAATCAAACGATTAAAATTATGCTACTACTTGGAAGGATTGTTTAACTTTTTTATTATCCTAATTTGCCATCATTGGTTACCATGACAAATTCCCAGAACTCAGGCCCATATCATATTAGATGTGTTGGGACTTTGTCGAGCTGAGCTAATTAATTAGTTCTCTCTAATGTTGGGGTCAGAATATTAACCTTGGGTCTGCCACAACTCTAATTAAGTCTAGCCCAAGCACAGACCAGATGGGTTAAACCTTGGGTGGTTCTTGGCTGGCCTGATACATATGGAACCCTCGATGGGCCTAAACTCTTGTGAACTTTTTACAATATTCAGCTCATGGATTCATGTGCTCGAATTTTTTACAAGTAACAAGTTTTTGAACATTGCCATTAGATAGGTACCAGTTGTCTGAAAACTCGGTTCGGCATCACCATCACAAACAAGCAAATTAGGCCCACCTCACCATTGGAAAATTTGTAGGGCTCACCCCGGCCAATTAGTTGGCATGGAGATGGAAAGGTCTTCTTGTAGATTTAGGTTGGCCAAAAGACACTGCCATTGCAGATACTCCTGATCCTTTGTCATGAAGGCCCTAAAGTTTAATAGGAATCACGATCCCGACCATTGAAATTGTTCTTAAGATCAAGCCCAGCTATGGGACCAAATTTTATCCGTTGGATCATCACCAATCTTAAGATATGAGCAAAAAATGTGAGCAATTTAATAGTATTTTCTAGATTATGTGGGCCTCAAACAGAAGATTCAAACCCTAGATCTTTTTGGAAGGCTGAACACGGCCATAAGTCAATTTTCAAGGCTTGATGCCTTGTGGATCTCAAGAAATTTATGAGAAACTTTGAACCATTGATATAAAAAAGTTTATTTATTATATATCCTTGCGTTACCAAACACTCATTTTGATTATAGCCTCTTTTTTTATGACTCTTTTTTTTTTTTTAATGATTCTATTTTGATTGGTCTATCAAAAAATGAGTAGAGATATCAAACCAGCCGTTATTGTTGGACTTTTGATACAAATTGATTGAACCATGGGTCATCTTACTCATCAATCAAAAGGTCAGGCCCATTTCATAATTTTACCTTAAAATAAAGATAAAATAAAGAATCAAATCAATAGAAAATAAAATATAAGTAAGTTATGGTGGTATTTTGTTTTTAGTTGTTTGGTATGAAATCTTTTTGACTTTTTATTTAAAAAAATAGAGTTTTTTTTTTTGTCTTTTAGTGGAGAAAGGAGGTTGCTTTTTTCACTTTTATTTTGGAAAAAAAGAGGGAGTTTTGAAAAAAGGTACTTTCCCATCCCTGACATATGTCTAAGTCTCGTCCATTTATTTAGCAGAGGTAATTAAGATTAAAGTCATGGCCTCATGGGTCTAATAACAATAGACAAGTAGGGATCCAGATAAATTCTATGGTCCCTGGTCAGCCCTCTTGTAACAATGATGGTGGACGTTCCCATCAATTGGGTCCTACGCAAAGCATCGACCCATGCACATATATTTAGATATAAGGCCCAAAACAGGCCAACTGGAGAACGCTTAATACCAGGACAGATTCATTCTAGTCCTGTGGCTGGAGTGAGTCTCTGTTGGAAAAAAAGAAAACTGAGCCCAAGCTGATGGAGAGTAGGATGGATACCATTTAATTGAGCCCATAGAGAATAACCAACTATGTGGTCAACAAGAAAGCTGTCAATTGGCCTAAATCCAGCTGGGGAGTCTCGACAGCATCCCAACGGATTGGACTGGGATACATACTATGGTCCGTAATCTCTATGGTGTCCAATGGACTCTTTTAGGCCCTTTAAATATTTATATCTATGTATTCAATATTTAACACATACATAGCAAAGTCCGTGCGGCAGTTCAGTTGGTCATGGATATCAAATGCCTTCCAGGGGCAAGAGTGTGTGAGTTTCAGTCCTCTAAAAAAAAGAAAAAAGGCATAGTATGCCAAATGAAAACAATATTAACTTAAAAACATAGTATGTCACATAGAAAGGAAATTTTATAATTTTCCCACATTTCTTAATAAATTAATACCCGGTCTTAGGGATGTCAAATGGGCTGGGCAGTGCCGTAAGTCAACGACCCACGATACCGCACGGCCCATGTTGGGCTGAGGACTGTGGCATAGTCTGCCCATTTCGGCACTCCATGAGATGGGCCGACCTGTCCACAACGGTCGGCCCACCAGGCATGGCCTTCTTGGCCCGCCTAACAGTTAGTTTCATGTTGACTTTTACCCCCAATATCTGATTTTTTTACTTTTCCTTCTTTGTAATTTGTAAATATACAAGTTTTTTTTCTTTTTTATTTTTGTTCTCTAAAAAAATTATAAGGTTTTGAAGGTAGTCCTATTTACAAACATTCAAGAAGTTAAGATTTCCAGTTAAGTAGGTTGAGTTTAACCGAACCACTTAAATATCTTTGTCATTTTCAGTGCTTATTTTAATTTTAATACCGAAAAGGCGATAATTAATCAAAAAAGAAAAACTAAAAGAGGTTGGCGAGGGAATGGGCCGAGCCAGCCTGCCTTGTGGTCCACTCGTGCTGAGATCTGGCCCGGCCCAGCCCAGCCCGTTCCGTTTGACATCCCTCTGGTCTAGCTGAGTCCGAATTTGCCAGCAAGCATTAGATGGCTAAACTTGAGCACAGTCATTTCCAAACAGGCAGGTTTGGATATGAACTAATAATTTCCTTTTGGGCAAAATCCCAAACTTGTATTCATTTATTGTAAACGGAATTGGCCCAAGACATAGGTGAGTAAATTCGGCCCATTAAACTGGTGGTTTCAAAGAGCAAGTGTTTATCCCAATTTTGGCTTTTAATTTAGAAACAACTTAAAACTCTAACCATAGATAAATTGATTCAATTTTGTTACTTGTCACATGTTTGGTGACCCTATAATGCACCCTTATTTAAGGATCCATTTTCTCTGGAATTTTTACTTGTATGACATTCAATATCTTTCTTATCTCTAAACATCATCGAAGTCTTGTCCTAGTTATGTTAGAGCCAACTTAAACTACACAAATTATTTTTCTTGTCACTTCAATCTTTCAAGTCTTTATCTAGCATTTTATTATATAAAAATATCCTTGTACATCTATCTCTCACCATATTACGGTGAGGGTAATATAGTGGAGCAGACTTTATGATCCATCCAAACTATCCAGTATCCACACACATGAGAACCCTAAATTACTCAAAGTCCATCGAGTTTTCACTAATCTGAATAGATTGGACCGTTGGGGTTGGGAATCAAGTTTTTTCTTTAATATAAAGTCATTTAGTTTGTGGGCCATGATGAAAGGGTTAGAGGTATGCTCAGATTGGCTACAGACTTGATATATGGGCCCATCTAGGATGTCTCTTTCCATCCCCCTCAAGTCTAATGGTCAGTGGGACCTTAAGATGCGAGGGATGGGTGTACATAAATGTCCTCTTTATTATATCCATTGACCTCACTTTTCCGTTTTATCTTTTCCAAATGCCATGATTTTATATTTCAATTCATAAGTTAAACAACAGCTTCAAATTGAACCTTGACACTGAAATTATATAACGAACTGACATAAAGTCATTCTGGTTCAAGTGACATTACAGTCGTCTTACAATCATTTTATATAGAGCGGTAATTGAATTAATAACCAGTTCAACCATTGGCTCCTCTTCAATTGGGGTATCTATTGCTAATTTATAAATCAGTGATGTGTTTTAATTTTTTTGTTTAGAGAAACACGGTTATATTCATCAATTTTGAAGGGGTGGGGAGTGAGAAAGAGGGTCATATTCATCAATATTAAAGGGGTGGGAAGTGTACAAACCATCCTGCTGGCAGTTTGAAGGATCAGACTCAGAGAAAGTGGAACTCTATTTTATTCCAAAAAAATGCCTAAGACCACATTCATTCACCTAGCTTCTCTCAGTCCTCACATGTGGATGAATATATTATGTTATTATGTACAGAAATCCAAAGCATGCAATCCACGTTATACTATTTGTTTTTTTACGTCGAAACTTGCTCATGCTGCAGTATCTAACACAGGAGGTTTTCCAAAATCCCAACTGGTATTTGTCATGAAGCCCTAAAAGCCTTTGGAGCTTGTGCTTGACGAGGAATTAGGGCTTGTGCTCTCATTGTAACATCCCGTCCCTTAACCTCTTATTAATTATAATTAATTGTGTGATTAGTTAGTAAGTGCGTTTAGAGTCTAAGTAGTCGGGTTTAACGTCGAATCTCGTGTGCGAAGTCTCGCACGATTCGGAGTGCGTTTGGGTAGGATAGAGAATTGTTTTGCTAATTGAGTAAGTTGTTAGGGAAGTTATGAGATTATGAGTGTTGTGAGCTTGGGTGCATCGGGTAAGTTTCGTCGTTTCATGAACTTTAGTCTTCTGTCGCGTTTCGATTCGACATGTCGAAGAGACCCGAATATTATCGATTATAGACATGGACCGACTCGGAACTTGACCCAAGCCCAACCCAAGGCCTAAGACCCAATTCCTTATATTAGGTTAACAACCCATCTCTCTTTCTCTCTTTCATTTCATTTCACTCAACAACAACAACACAGCAACCCCTTCTTCTTTTCTCTTCTTCTCTTCCGTTCATTTCTCCTTCACCTCCGACGAGCACCGGAACTCCGGCAACCACATCCAATCTGCTTATCTCCTTCCTCAAGCCTCCAAGACTCCGATTATACGCTTTTCTAAGCTTTTCACCCACTACTCATTTCAAGGTAAGCTCCTAAAGCTTGTAAACCATCTCAACTTCTTTATTATTAGTTAAAAATGGATTAGGGAGACTCACCTCAACCCTTGACATGCATTTGTAGGAGTGATTTGTGTTTGGAGAGTTGTTTCTTTCCATTGGAGCTTCAAAGAGTTTTCTTCTCCAAGTTTTTCTTGATTTTAGTATAGCATATCACTCAAGGCAAGTAAATAGCTATATTAATGCTTGATATGTTTGTCTTCCTTGATTTGTATTAAAAAATCATGTTTTAGATCCTCTTTGCTCAATTGATACCTTAGAAGGTTGAAAACATGATAATATGGTTTATTAGTTGAATGGAATGGATTTAGAGATTAATGACCTAATTAGTTAGTTTTGTGTATTGTAGTTACATTGGTTTTATCATTGAATAAACTGCTTATCAGGTTCAGGAAGAAAGGAAATGGAATGACGCTATTTCAGTGCAGAAACAGAACTCAGGCTCTGTTTCCGCAGTTCACGCGGTTGACCGGCCAGAAACCTCGGTCGACCGGCCACACAGAATCAAGTTCCCTGGAACCTGATCAAAACACTGTTCCCCATTTCTGCTTACAACTGTGGGTCGACCGACTATGACCTCGGTCGACCGAGCATACAGTGGAGGGGTCGACCTGGCTCTCTCAGGTCGACCGGACTTCCTGTGTACGCGGTCGACCGGCCAAGGGTGGGGTTGACCGAGCCAACTGTGAATTCATTCTAGGAAGGGATTTTTACCCTATTTTGGATGGACTTTGGTGGAACATGGTTACCCTTTTGTGGACTCATTTGACCTATAGTAAAGATGTTTGAGCAGACATTCTTTATGGTTGATCCGGTTGTATCGGGATCCAACCTAATTCAATCTTGAATTGTACGGGGCAACGGGATACTCTTCTTTAATCTATGCACGAAGATTGTTCGTCCAAGTATCGTGAACCCTAACCCCTTCGTTGATTGAATAGGTTGTACGATGCTTTGTGATTGACATTGTACCTAGTATTGGATTGTTTATCATCTTCGATTCTGAATTTTACCGTCTGGTACTATCTACATGTGACGAGCATGTTCTTTAGTTCTGTTTGCTTTACTTTATTAGAGGATCACTTTGAGAACTTAGATGATGGACTTAGGATCCCTTTTGTTAGTTCGTTTGCTTTGATGTTCGTTTGAAGTGTTGAGGCCAGGGACTTTTAGCGACGAAAATATTTGCGATGCAACCCAAAACGTTGCAAAAAATAAAATTTTTGCAACATAAAATTAGACCCGTCGCAACAAGTTAAGTATTTGCGACACACGACTCCATGCGTCGCAAATAGATACTTTCAGCAATGAATATAGTGCGTCGCAAACAAATGCGTCAAAAAATCATTGGCGCCAAATGGCGGTAAAATTATTCGCGACGCCAGATAGTCATTTGCGACACAATCATCTGTCGTAAATAAGTGTCTCTATTTGCGACACAATCCCCACGTCGCAAATAATTTTTAGTCTGAGCTATGTCATAGAAAAGTTAAGGTTTTTTGCAACAGTTTCCTTTTTGCGTCACACATAATATCTTATTCGTGACGCTGATGTCTTTGCGTCGCAGATAATCATTATTAGCGACCTCTATCATATGGTGTCATAAAAAATTTAAGCTAAAAAAATAACTATTTATTTGGGACGCAATTTATACGTCACAAATAATATTTAGTTGTGACAGTATACTTGCTACGTCACAGATAATGAGTTTTTTTTGCAACGTGGATTTAAATGCGTCGTAGATAATAGTTTTATTAGGCGACATTATTTTATAGTGTTACAAAAAAAATTAAGTATTTTATAGGGTAAAAGGTGTTTTTTTTTTGCTAAAAGTTATTTATTGCGGCGGCCATTAGTGACCCCCGCTAGAAGTTCATTACAACAATTTGCACTTTTACCGGCGTTTTTTTCCTAGCGTAATCATTAAACGCTGGAGAAAGTATAACTTTTATCGGCGAAAAAGCTTCTTTCGCCTGAAAAAGATAGAGTTTTCCTGACAATATATTTTCGTCGGTAAATATTAGGTTTTTCTCGACGATTTATCTTTTTCACCGCATACGTCAAAATTATTTCGGCCTTTATCCTTTTTCGCCGGCAAAAGTCAAGGTTTTCTCGGCCTTTAATATTTCTCGCGGGCAAATTTCAAGGCAAATTTCCCCTTCAATTGGCCCAGTCTCGATCTTAAACCCTATTTTCTGAAAAAATGAAGAAAGCATTCCCATTCTTGATCCCTTTTCTCCTCGCGCTAGTTTTGCACTACCCCTTCCCTCATGCCATTCCTTGGAAGCCCTCACGACGACCCTCCATTTGCGAGTCATCTTTGGAAAAGGTTGACTCCCACGACGATTTGTTGGTTGCTCACGCCCCGTCGACGACGCCTCTGCCCCTCCTCATTCTGCTTCAACGGCTCCCGTATCTCCAACGGGAACGATTCTGTCACCTGATCCCATTGAGGTTCTTCTTCTTATTCAAGGGTTTTCGACAACAACAACTCGGATTCAGAAAGAGGTTCTTCAAGAACAGCAAGGGGATAAGAATATTGTCATCAATGAGGACGAGCCTGAAGAGGCGCTGCTTCGGAGGTTTCGTAGGGAGGTTCCAAATGCGTGCGTGATTCAGGAAGAACTGAAGGCGAGAGAAGCTGGAAAGAGGAATCGAAGAAGGTATAACATAGCAGTTTCTAATGACCTCAGAAACCCTAGTTTCATTTTCTTCCTTTTTTTTTCATATCAATTTCTTGAAGTAATATTTTTCTTTGTTTTTTAATAGAGCTGGGTTTTTGGTCTTCTTTCTCATATTATGATTGTTTGAGCTTTTTTGGGGATCAATTTAGAAGTAGGGGATATGTGCAGTTTGTGCTTTTTATAGTGTACACACAATGTGCTTCTTGTAGCATATGCTCAAAGACGAACATATTTGCTAGGGGAATTCTTGCCCTGTCAAGAAATTCTAAAGGATAAAACATGTTCTGTGCTTGGAAAATGACATTCTCTTCTCAATTCCTGAGAATCATGGAAGCCTGACATGTGTTTAAAAAAAACTAATAACTCAAACAAGAGAATATTCTGAAACAAAATGGGAATGTCTTCTTTAGCTCTGTAGATGTGATCATTTTTTGTCATAGGCTAAATCTCCTCTTCATTTTTCTGGTTGTCTACATGTTCATTTGTTTTGATTTCAGCGGCCAAATTACCTTTATTTATTAATTAGCATTAGATAATAGTAACACATAAGAGTACATCTGAAACTCCTAAAATAACCTGTGTATGTTACCATTCCAATAAAAAAAAAATGTCTACTGCTCTAATATCATTTGATGTGTATTGCAGAAAATGAAGTTGTTGACTGCTGATCTATGCATAGATGTAGATGAGTAGATGACCTTCAGATTTAAGTTGGGGAAAGAAATAATTAACTTCTCAATGTCCGACTCGTGTGTAATTGATTTTTGAACATTATTTCTTTTGTATTAGTGTATAAATTATATTTATAATCCAAAATAATTGCAACATCTCAGTACTTTCTCTGTGCATTTTCTCATTTTTGCATAACGATTTTGAGCTGAGATTGCTGAAGTTGATTTGATACCACTAACTCAAAGGTAGATTTGTTTCTAATTCAAATTTTTTTTCCTTTATAAATCTGAAAAATGGGGACCCAATGAAAGGTAGCAAATGCAATGAATGTTATATTTTTGGAATATGAACTTATGCGGGCCTCTTATTATTATGATCTTCTGGAAAGGGTGCATTATTAGGGGTTTTCAATAAACTTGATTTGTGTAGAATTGAAAAAAAAAAAGATTCAGATTTGTTTTGAACAAGTCCTGCTGTTAGTATATATAAATAAGCAATAAACTAACTAAGGATATGAAATATAGGCTAAGGATTCAAAAGAAATTGTTCAAGTTGGTCAAAGCCTGAGTCGTAGGGTTGGGCCTGTGTGGGCTGGATTGGGCTAGAAAGGGTTGAAATTGGGTTTGGTTAGGCTATGAAGGTTTGGTCTTATGTTTGGATAGGCTGGGAAGGGCTGTGGCTATGGTTTGGATGGACCTTATATGATGGGTATGGGTTTGGCTGGGAGTTATGATGCGGTGTGGTGTTCAGCCTTAGGGCCCGTTTGGTAACTTTACTAATATAGTCAAGTGAAGTCAAGTCAAGTTAAACATCCCATCAAAAGTACTTTTTACCAAAATTCCCTCCATCTTTTCCAAAAAAAGTCAAAAAGCAACTCCATTTACTCACTAAAAGACAAAAAAACTCCATTTCCCCATATAAAAAGTCAAAAATATTCCATCTCAAACAACTAAAAACAAAATACTATCATAACTCACTTATATTTTATTCATTCTTTTCATTTCACTTCACTCCACTTTATTTTAAAAGTAAATTACCAAACGGGCCCTTAAGGATTTGTATGGGGAAGAAGTTGGGCTGATGTGGTTGATGCTTGGGATGGTTTGGCTGATGGATTTGATGCATGGGGAGGTTCAGCTGATTGGATTGATGCTAGGGGAGGTGCTGGCGTGCTGCCAATGTGTTTAAGTGGTGTAGGTTTAGGTTTGGTGGTTTAGGGTTGGGTGGCCAATGGAATAGGGTTTGGTTGATGGTCGGCAAATGGATCTAGGGCATTAGCGCTGGTTTGATGATGAAGATGGATATGGGAAAGAGAAAATTCACCCCTCAAAGATTAAAGAAAGGGGAAGAAGGAGAATATTAAAGTCACGAGGATTCACACTTGAAAATTGATAGGTTTCACACATAGTGGCATCACACCATTCCCATTGGGCAAAAGCACCCTGGGAATTCTATTCATTGTTCATTAATTCAAACAGAGGCATTGCATCGTTAGATATGCAAATCAAATACCCTTAGAACTATTCTCAAACCTCTAAACACATCAACGGTCGTGTTTAAAGCGTCTACACTAAATAACTTAGAAATAACATAGCCCAACATACTGTCTCAAAATAATGATAAAAAATAAGCAAATAAAACTCCAAGGTTGGCGCTAGCCGTATGGTTGCCTATGGCTGTACGGTATTGATGTTGGCAACATTTTGGGCCCTCGATGATCCTTTGAACTCCTGTCTTCTTGATGGTTCTTCCCAATTGGCACATCCCAATGTGGTGTCTTCCTAATTTTTCCAAATGGGGTCTTCAACTTGATCACATGTTAGGTCGGACTAGATCCAACTGTTGATCTTTGTCAGAATCAACATCCAACGGTGGTTCTTCACCAGAATCACAATCTAACACGAGGCAATGGTCATTAAACCTTAATGAAGCTTGTGTATGTGTCTCTTGAGTCTTCTTCTTCCTCCTCTTGAGACTTTGTATGGAGAAGCTCTGATGTCCTCATAACATTTGACAGGAACATTTTCTTATTTTGATGAAGACCACTATCTATCTTCCTCTTTCCTTCGTGTTCTTTACACGACATTTTCTTCTTTTTCGTATATACCGCCATTTTCCTATGGGAGTAAAGTACTCTGAACTGAAAACCCTGAAATCTCGGATCCGCAGAACTGAATCCCGGACTGTTCATTTCGAACAATACAAAGTTTGGCGGTGGATGAAATGAATCAGGTTAGGCTCTAAATGTACCCTGCAAAAAGGCATTTTTATATCCTTGTAAATTTTATTTCAGTGTAAAAAAAATAACTAGTGGACAGTTTATTCAGAAGTTGAGACAGATTGCCGGAGATGACTTGTTGAGATGTACATTTAGGGCATGTTTGTGTAACACTTTTCCGCGGAAAAGTGTGTGATTTTCCGCGGAAAATCCAATTTTCCTATGTTTGGTGTAGAGAAATTCTATGGAAACAGTTTCCATCCTAGTCAGCCTTTTCTTTGAAAAGTGAGGAAATGTATTTCTGATGGGGGGGCATAGGAATTGCTTTTCCACATAAAAGTCATGATAAGTATTTAAGATCATTTCCACACTGTTTTCTCTACCCCAACCAAACCCTATTTTCGTTCTTCACTTCCTGGAGCAGATCGATCTTCGTCATCCACAAAAAACGTGTCTCGAGTCGCCGATCTACACCAGGTATGCTCTCTCCCCCCCTGTCTGTCTCTCTCTCACCTCCCCTGTTGTGAGCTCTCTTTTAAACATCTGTGGTAACAAAGGAAGTTCGTTGAGCTCTCCATCAACGACCTGTTCAGTTCAGCCACAGCCTTGTAACCAATCCTACTATGTCATTCATTCCTCTTTATCCACTCAACCAAACGAACGTCGACGAACCGGCCTCAGGCCACTCCAAGCCAAATACCCCTTCTTCTCCCTGTCTCCACTCTCTCCACCAACGCCGGCCTCGTGTTAACTTTTTCTCCGTTTTGGTCTTTTGGGGGTATTGGGGTCAATCTTTCTCATGATATGATTATGGGGATAAATGGGTTTTTAGCTTTTACTGCTTGGTATTGCTACCTTCGTGACCTTTGGTGGCCACTATAGTGATGGGAGGCGTGACTTTAGGGGGTGGGTCTGTGTTGGATTTTAGGTAATGTGAGCTGGCGAGGCATGTGTGTAAGTCAGAGGGATTGCTCAAGTAGATTTGCTCATGTAGGAAGGAACATTACTGTTATTCTATGCGTATGTGATTTTTTCCCTAATACATTAGAAATCAGTAGGTTTAAATATCAAGAGTCTCTGTGTCAGTGATCCTCTAGTAATGAGTTTGTTAATTTGGTTTGGAACCTCACCATCTTGGTTTCTTCAGCACGGAAAGGAATATTAAGGCATTGCCCTTCCAAAACAAAATCAACATCAACTATACTTGCATTAACTGCAACAATACTCTGTATTGACACGCTGTATAGTCTTGAAATTGAAGTCAATGTTTCCCCCCTATCAGAGAAAGGTCTTCATTTAAGGGATGGATTTGGAATGGTCAACCCGTTTTGGCTTGGGATTTATTTTCCCAGTTTTCTCTACATGATATTAGAACACCCCTGCAAATCAGCCAATGAGAAGACCCCAGATCCACATCTCTTCAATTCCTACAAAAATCCCTCCATTTTTATTCCTTTCTTCCAACTATATATACCTATACCTTCAGTGCAATTTTACAACCCCAAAAAACACAAAGACACTCCACACTCTACTACTATTCTTTTAGCTCATGGAGAGAAACCCAAGGTGTGGAGTGTTCCCAGCATGATGGGTTGATTTAATTGACCTGTTTGTGAAGTCTATTTCTACCATCTTATTGTCTTAAAACAGATTTGCAATGCATTTAGTAGGTTTGGAAGCTACATTTTCCATATCTGATTCAACCCACATAAAGATGAAAAGGGGCTGATTTGAAGCAGACATTCGCCTCTGATTTAAATTAGTTGAGCTCTCAGCATGATGGATTGATTTAATTTATAAGTTGAATCGATACATTAAGGCTCAGCCTGTTGAGAGGCAGTAGGTTTCTTCATTGTTTATTTCTTCTGCCCTCATCTTACTGTTTCTATTATTAATTTTTTTCAAACAACAATGTTTGAGCCATTAGATATGGTGCTCGTGTTGCTTTTTTTTGGAGCCATTAGATATGGTGTTCTATATTGATTTGGAACCTAATTTGAGTGAATTAATTTTTTTATGGGTTGCAAATGGGATGATGTTAATTAGTTTTTTATGGGTTTTCAAATGGGATAATGTTAATCCATGAGTCCAATTGAATTGCAGTTTATGGGAATTGAATCCATTATTATGTGTGGATCCTATTGAATCCTTTTTTGATGTTATTCAATGAATGCAACTCTATATCCATTTAACGGATATATTCTAATATGTATCGTCCGGCTAATTTGTAGGAATGGGAGATCAAAACTTAAATGATAATTTCGGTGTCTTAGCAAAGAATTTGAAATGGACCCCGTCCCATGATGAGAAGCTCATCGAAGTCATGGTAGATCAATGCAGGGAGGGTCGTGGTATTAAGGGAGGTTTCACATGCGAAGGATGGAACATATTGACACGGAACATGAAATCTGAATTTGGTGAATCATTTACTAAGGATAAGCTTAAGAATAGATTTAAGACTTTGAAGAAAACATATGCAAGCATGAAAGCCATGTTGGATCTTAGCGGATTCGGTTGGGATGATACTAGAAAAATGGTCACTGCTGAACCTGAAGTGTGGAAACAATATTTGGCGGTGAGTCATATCCCATAAGTCTAATAAAAGCTTATTTATTAACATAGTGATACAAAAACTTATTAAAAATATGAATGATTTATACTTATTTGCAGGCACACCCTAAAGCCATTCAATATAAGGGCAAGAGCTTGCCGGACTGGGCATCCTTGGCCATCATCTTTGGGGATAGTGTGGCAGATGGTAGGGATGGGTTTGCAAGCAATGATCCTGAGCCAATGGAAGCAGAAGCGGATGATGACATAGGGTTGACACAAGCTGATGAAATGGAGAATGTATTTGAAAATGGACTAGAAGATAATGATGTATCGGTAGGCAATGCAAGGAAACGACAATTTAGTTCTATATCGACCTCTCGTCATACTGCAAAAAATCGTGCCAATACGGGTCAGGTTATAATTGGGGCAGTTGAGACTATCGCAAATGGATTTTCTGAATATGCTAACAAACGTTCTAAAGAACGTCCATCTGTTGATAAGTGCATCAGCAACCTAGCTGAGCTTGGACTCCCAAGTGGTTTATACTACAAAGCACTCCGTCTCTTGGAGAACGAAAGAAAGGCTGAATTTTTTGTGGCATTGCCTCCAATGGATCGTGAGGGTTGGGTAATGGATCAGCTTGGATTTGAGAATTGAAGGACACTTCTAATGGTTTGAAGATATTTTGGAATTCAGAGTAGTCTGAATTATTTTGACACAAGCTCTAATTGTCATAGTTGACATTTATAATTGTCAATAGCTCTAATTTTGAATTTTCAATAGCTTGACTTTTGAAATTGTCAATAGCTCTAATTTTGAATAGTTATAGTTGACATATAGAATTGACAATAGCTTTACTCTTGGAATTGTCATAGTTGACTTATGGACCTTAAAGAATGTTTTGAAATTGAAATGTAATTGTTGCTATATGAATATGACAAAGTTTAACTTTGATATGTCATAGTGTTTTAATTATTTGGCAATCTTTTCCATTTGAGATGTCGTTGCTTATATTTTATTCATGAGCATAATTTTATATCATTTCACTTAATTATGGTGTTGCAGATCCTTACTTTGTTTCAAAATGGATGAGGATATGGAATTCTTTTATTTCTGTGCCCAGTCTCTAGCTCTTATTTGCATCCTTGGATACTACTATTCATATGGTTATAGGGATAGGGTCCATGACTCTATCCTAAGTGGTGATTCTTTTGTTAATGAATTACTAATTGGACATGAACGTAGTTGCTTTGATTTGTTACGGGTGAGCAAAGGATGCTATATAAATCTATCCAATGAGTTAAGAGAAAGAGGTTTACTAGCAGACTCACGAAATGTTACGGTGGAGGAACAAGTTGCGATATTTTTGTTCACCATAGCTCATAATGAGCGCAATCGAGTAATGCAAAATAGATTCCAACACTCCGGTGAGACTATTAGCAGGTACTTCAACAGAGTTTTGAGTGCAATTTTGCACCTTTCTCCTCATTATATTAAGCCCGCAGGAAGTGATACTCCATTGGAAATTGCTACGAATCCTACATTCTACCCTTACTTGAAGGTAAACTTTATTATCATTTATATAACTTTGTTCATTAAACTTTGTTAGAGATGTTATAATAAATTTAAATATAACTTGTTTACCATTAGGATTGTATCGGAGCAATTGACGGCACACATATACCGGCATGGGTTCGTTTAGAAGACCAGGTGCGTTACCGAAACAGGAAGGGGTTCCTATCACAAAATGTAATGGCTGTTGTCTCCTTTGACATGAAATTTCAATATGTATTCGCTGGCTGGGAAGGCTCGGCGTCTGACTCAAAAGTTTTGCAAGATGCGTTGTCAAGACCATATAATAGGCTTCAAGTTCCAACGGGTAAATGTGAAACCTTATATGTTATATTTTATTAATATTCTCAAATTTCCATTTAAATTTGAAAATGTTTTTTTATAGGCAAATTCTACTTGGTGGATGGGGGTTATGCGAATACCCGTGGATTTGTTGCACCTTATCGGGGCATTCGCTATCATCTGAAAGAGTGGTCAACGACACAAGCACCACAAACACCCCAGGAACTTTTCAATCTACGACATTCGAAAGCACGCAATGTAGTGGAGCGCACTTTTGCCGTATTGAAGCAACGCTTTCCAATCTTAAAAATAGCACCACGATATCCTCTTAACACACAAGCGAAAATCGTAGTCGCTTGTTGTGTCATGCACAACTATATCAAACAGTGGAATTATAATGATGAGTTGGAAGAAGGTTCGGTGCTAGAGATGGACATTGATGAAAACATACATGTCGAGGAAGATACGGAAGTTGGATCCGTGCCAAGTGATGCGAACACCCGATATGCATGTGCACTTCGAGATGCAATTGCTCAACAAATGTGGGATGATTATTGATCTTTAATTAGTTTTTTTTTCTTTTTTCATGAAGTTTATGCACTTTTTCTGGTATTATAGCTCAGTTTGTGAGTATGGAACAATATATGTATTTGCCAATGATTTTATGTTGGATGTGTTTGCCAATGTTTTCATTTTTCTAGGTTTGGAAAGTTGTGGGTTCTTGGATGATTTGAATTACTGCCATTGGAGTTGGACCCAATAGATCTTACATGTGTGAATCTTGATTGAATATGATGTTCTTCCTTGTTATTCTTCTGAATTTGTGGGTTCTATAGTGCCAAATGAGTCTATCTTTGGGGTTTTTTTTCTTCTTATCTTTTCTATTTGTTTTGTGCGATAGATATGATCATTAGTTTCTAATTTTGGATCTTCACTCTGTAGGAACCTGTACGCCCTTGTTGTTTTTGTAGCCTTTATTATAGCTGTGTATATTGAATATAGAGGAATGATAAATTGTACAGAAATAGAAATAGTGGGGGCTGGCATTATAAGGTGTATGTGGTTTCCCATAAATAGTGGCTTTGACCACTGGATAAGCAAGACCCAACTTGGATTGCTTGTAGCCTAAATGCCACCTTGGTTATTCTGTTAACTATTCTTTTTTCATGCCTGAGTTGAATTTAGACTCACATTGGTAAGCTTAGGGATTTTTTTGTAAATAGGAATTTATGCGTATTTCGTCAAATGAGGTGAAATTTGATACCATCATGTGTATCTCGATGAGTAGGGTAACTTTCATAATACACACCTTTTCATTTGACTTAACATGAATCAAATGAGTAGTGAATTGACTCAACTTGGAAATAAGCATAATACATAGGATTAAGATGCAAAATAAATGGGTTATGTGTCAATAACCTATGTTGCATGTAGTTGCATGTGATGAGGTGTATTCATCTCAACAACTTGGAGAAAAACAAACACACAGTAGCTGGTTTCCTCTTCGTTTTAGCTCTCAAGTGCTGAATCAAGGAAAATTCAAAGGATTTTGAGTGCTTTCATCTTCCCATCATACTCTTATCAAGTGGGTTCAGTTTTCTTAGAGCTGGGTACTATTGATTTCCATACATAGAGGTTGAAACAAGGGGTTTTTGTGTTCAAGCACAGCACAAAGGCAAGTATAAACAATGATTATTACTTTGTGTTTGGAACTTTAATTGATTTGTAGATTGTTTACATGGATGGCTTTGATTTGATGTAAGAAGTGAGTAAATGGTATTCAAATGATGTGTATGATGGAAAAAGAAGTGTTTTGAGGTGGGAACAGAATGTTCCAAGTTTGTTGCAGGTTTTAGTTGGAGACACAGAATTCAGAATTTGAAGTCTGTAATAGAATTGGTGTAGCCTTTGCTGGAACAGGACCTTATGACACTTGAGTGAATTTTTCTTCTGATACTTTAGTACATTTTTTCAAGCTTTTGAGTTTATTAAAGCTAAAGCTAATGGAAGACTGAGTAGACTATAATTAATGAGTAGTAGAGTTGTTTGTCATTCCATATAGGACAAGGAAGAATGGCTATAGTCTATGCTATACACTGTTTTATCTTTGACTAAGTGACTGCTGAGTGTAGTCCATGTAGCTAAAAGCCTATGATACAAGGATGAATGGCTTATTTCTCTGTTATGCACTGTTTTAGTTTTGAATAAGTAACTTATAATGAACAAGGAGTTCTGTAATCTGACACAACACAGCTAGTGATGAGTGTACAAATAGAATTTCATTCTGAGATTATTAAATCTAATTGAGAGACTATTGTATGATGATCAATGAATCATGGAATTGTTCTTAAATGTTAGCTCTGTATATTTCAAAATTGTTACAGGTTCTGTTTGATGAATTTTCGCCCAGAATTGGGTCAGCCGGACTGGGCCTGCCCGAGTGGGTCGCCCCATTGGGCCAACAATGGGGTTGGGTCGGCCCATCATCATCAAAGCTTTGTCCCATTTATGTTGGGGTTGGCTACTTGAATGATATGGATTGGTGGGATACTTCTCATAGCCCAGCTGATGGACCCCTCAGCTGTTAATTGTGTTTGCATGCTAAATGCATTGTCTTCTGCACCAACAAGGCTTGCAGAAATAAATGATGGGAGATGGCTTCATTTAGCTTGATTCCTTCAGTAGATATGATCACCTATGCTTACTTTCAGTGAAGTTCTGATGATTCATTCTGGTAAAACTATCAGATTCGGTGACCAGTTCATCCAGTTCTCTTATCTAACGGGTAGTTTGCTCAAGTTCTGAAGTCCTCACTAGGAAAGACAATATGCTATCTTCTGTTCTGATAAGGCCAATATGAAAAAGGTGTCCCATCATTTTGAATTTTGAGCGGCTGATGTTCGATTGGGGACAATCAAGAAAGCCTTGTAGGTCCACCTTGGACCTGTGGCGACTGTATACCCCAATGCAAATTACTGATGCCTGTTCAATGGGTTTGCAAATAAAGTGATTTTGGACAGTCTTTTCTGCAACTTAGAAATGCTCTACAGAAATTGTATATACAAATACAAGGAAATTTGTCTAATTTATCTCATTAATGTATCTAATTTATCTCATACAAATACAAATACAACTTATCTAATTTATCTCATTAATGTATATACAAATACAAGGGGAGAAGCCTATTGATAGGCAATTTAACCTCATAAGAGAGGAACCCTAATTTGAATGGATAATTTAATTATAAACAGATTATGTTATTTTTCCGCGGAAAATTGTTGCACCAAACAAGGAAATTTGATTTTCAGCAAGGAATCCATACCCGCACCAAACAACATTAGCACCAATTCCGCAAGGAAAAAAAATCGCACCAAACATGAATTTTTAAATTCTACGGAAATCATTTTCTGAGGATTCCATTTCTATGGATTTTGCTGACGTGGCAATTTCCCCTTTCCACGGAAAGGGTGTGTACACAAACATGCCCTTAGGCAATTCCAATGCAATGTGAGATGGTTTCAACAAACAAATTTTATTTTTTCAATATTGAATCAATCCGCGACGCCGACACTGCGGTGCACCCTAGCGAACGGAGTGCGATTGCATGAAGGCTGTTGAATCAACAAACAATCTAAAGTTTCATCAAGCTCAGTGTTATTCTAGTAGAGGTATAAGCCTTTTGTAAGACTGCAGTAAGTTTTCAGTGTTGATATTTGTTACACCCCAACCCGAACCGATCTTGTTTAATACTAATCAATTGTGTTTTAGTTAATTTAATCATACTTAGTGACTAATTAAGGTACTTTATGTAAATTATGATTTTCCCAAATTGCATCATATGCACATCATTTTGACATCATCGTGTGTATTTCGACGAGCTTGTCGATTTTCGTATTAAACTTCCTTTCATTTGATCAACCGTTGATGAAATGGGCCATCATTTGACTCATTAGAGAAATACATAAAACCAATGGACTTCTTTGCAATTAAGACATCTTTATCCCTTTAAAACCCACTCAACCCATTCCATTCGTTCACTGTGGCTGGGAGAGCTCTCTTCCTCTGTTTTCTTTCCTTTCCATTTCTCTTTCTCTTTTCAAATCAATTGGTGCATGTGGTTGAAAGACAAGTATTGAGAGTCTTCTTCTTCTCCATCTTCATCTTCTCCACCCTCTTCATCTTCAATTGTTGACAAGAACCCATCTCCATCAACCCCCAATTCTTTCCAAATTCGGAATTATTGTCAAGGTAAGAATTAAACCCCATCTTTCCTTGTGTTTTGAGTTGCATTAGAGTCAAATGACCCTCTCATAAGCATGTATAGACATTAATTGGTGTTTTGGATGGGTATTGTGTCTAGGGTTGAATCATTTGGGGGATTTTAGGATTTGGATCACCAAGAGAGTAAAAGAGTGTGGAAAGCTTAAAATTGAGGCAAGTATATGCATGATATGGATTTACATTTTTGTTGATTCCTTATATGCTACTCTTCTTCTATGCTTTTAGCTCTGAATTAAATGCATGGTTTTATGGTTTAAATTTGATGAAATGGGTTGGAGAAATTGGATGTGTAAAGGAGAGCATGAAGGCTCTATTTTATGCAGGTTATATGGTAGAAGAAGTGTGGGAAGAGAAGGGAAGGAAAACCCACCCCAGGATTTCCGAAATGGAAATCTAGACTGCGTGCTTGAGCACGCAGAGGTGTGCTTGAGCACGTGGAGGTGCTGGAAGACTAGAGGTGTGCTTGAGCACGTGGAGGTGCTGGAACCCTCCGCTCGAGCACATGTGGAGCAGACCTGAAACCCATTTTTAGGTTATTTTGAGCCAAATTAAGTAGAGTATGACTACCCTTAGTTCCTTTTAACCCTCCTTGATCCTTCATTAATGGATTTTGGAGCTCACCCTCACCTCCATAGGGATTTAGGAATTTTTGAGACTTTATGACCTTAAAAATGGAACCGTAAACCTTACTAATTGGTCTAATGGATATGATTAGTCTAATCCTATACCATGAATGTTACTTTAGAAACTCAATGTACTTCTCATACATAGTGACATCAATAAAAGTAGTAATACATTGAGTTTGCTAAACTTACCTTGTGTTGGACGGTGAAAGACTAAAATAAATAGGTGAGTAATGGATAGTAAAACTCCTTAATTCCTTAAATTATTGCATTGCATATTGAGTCATATCTTCATTGGTAGATCAATCATTATAATTAAATGAGTTATGTCATTGTCAATCTCTTTTGAGGTTTAATTATTCGAAATTCGCCATCATTCGTCAAATATTGTATATCGATTCAGTCTTGAAATTAAATGTGGATTGAGATGAGTATTTGATTTGATTTGAGATTAGCATTTGATCAGATTTGAGATTAGCACTTGATTTGATTATAGACAGTTGAAATATAAACTCACTCAAATCCACTTATAAATTTGATTTATTGATTCGATTGAGTCGGCACTACTTAGCTTCGACCCTGTGACGCCCGACGGGGCCAGCACTTGGGTTCGTATGTGAGAGACTACTGCAGTAAGTCGTCTGGAGCACCGGAACTCCAGAATCGGGTAGCCAGTTAGCCTTTGGCCGGACCGCTGGTGACATCCCAACTAGATTTGCTCTCTTTGAGAGGATGAGCTTAAAGTAGTAGCCATATTAGTATGTTTTCTTATTTATTGATTCATCAGCATAATTATTCGATCTTTGCACAATTTGCGTAGTTGATACTTATCATTGACATTCCAAAATTAAATTTACTTGTCTTAAATTCACTTTTGATAACATTATGTGATTTCTTATTTTGCCTATACTTGCCAAATCGTTGTATTTGAGATACTACTCTTGGTGTCACAGGGATTCAAGACACCAAAGGAAGTTACTTTTAGCCATTCAAATTTGAGGTTAATTGGTAAGCTCAACGGTTAGTTATGATTACCGGAGTACGAATCAGAAAAGAAATCTTGAGTTGAGATTAGGAATTTCAATTGCACTTAGTTTAAGGTCATACATATAATTAGTTTATTTTGCATTGAATTAGGAATATATTCCTTGGAGATAAGCATCTAGTAGTTGTTCCTTAAAGTTGTATTATGCATTTAAAATATTTAAGTCAGTAGTTTTGTTAAAGAGAAATTGCAATATAATTGGACTGATCATGGCTTTAAATTTTGATATTGTACATGTTTCCGCAGATAAATGTGCAGTGACAGGTATCAGTGAGTAATCCTCACACGTAAGATGTGGAATTTTCTCCTTCGTGAATTCGGATTTGGTCCGGAACAGATGCGAGTTCACGGGAGTACGTGTGTCACACCTTGGGAACCACCCTAAACAAGGGATTCTCGGGTCCGGGATGTGACATACGTAAGTATGGTATCAGAGCCCTGAAAAGTCTTTTCTAAAAGACTTAGAAACCTTAAGAGACGTGGTGAGGACACGATAGGACGTTGGGACTTTTATTTTGAAGATTGTTTATGGATGTTTATGTAATTGTATATTGAGTAATCTGAATTATAAAAGATGCCACCTAGATGAACCGCGCGAATCAATGTAAAACCGCAAGAGCCAAAATACAACTCAAGGTGAGCAGATGCCATTGCAGCAGAGACTGGTTCAACAGATGACAGACGTGGATACGCTACGGCCCTAGAGGAGGCTAAGACGACAAACGTTGTGGAAGAAGGTGAGATGATAATAGTAATTATGAATATAATATTTGATTGACTCATTGCTTCACACACTCTATCACTAAGTCACACTCTGTGCTTTTCCAAAAATAGACCGTACAACCTCAGGTTGTCTTCCTAATGACATCATTGATAGGTTATTGGTAGTAGGCAGCACATCAACCTATTATGAGATGTAGGTTAAGGAGTTTCATAGTTTGAATTTGAAAAGTTAAGCACTAGGAAGTTAGAAAAGATCTTAGTGGATGTGAGTTGATAAGACATTTCCTAGGTAGTAAACCATCGAGGACATATAGATTACTCCAAAGGATAGTGACCTATAGATATGGGATTTTAGTACAGGTGTAGAATTAAGGATCCTAGCAATAGTTGAATATCCAATTAGTTGAAGTCGTATGGTAGATGAATTAGTTGTGACCATTACTAATTCCCTAGATTTATTCTGAAAGGTCAAGGTAACCTTAGTGACTAGGGGTATCTTAGTAACCTGTGAGAATTGTTGAACCTCTTCATTTAGTAAGAGCAAGAATTTTCAATTATGACAAAGATAGATTTCACCCAGTTAATTTAGAGATAACTCTAGGATTGACTACGGTAGTGATATAGGACTTGATCATAGTTAGTCCTAAGAGACTAGAGAATGCACCCAAGAGCAAAGGACTCACTAATGGGCCCCGCCAAGAATGACTTGCTTACTTTCACGAGTAGTTTAGTCATTTTAGTAATTTGAGGTTTTATTGATTAGATTTACTTAGAAATTTGAAGGATGGATGTTTGATTGTAAACTATGCTATATTGATAATAAATGTTGAGTAGTGTTTTTCTGAGCCTACTTTTGGGGGTTTTATCCCTAAGTGATCTTGTGAGTTTTGAGCCTAGGGCTCAATTTCACCGTCAACAGTGTATCTTCACCATGGCTCCGTGCAATGCCATCACTTGAATTAGGTCACATTTATCTCAACTGAGAAATAGAGATTTCAAATGAATGTGGTTAGTACGAGTAGTGATGTTGTATGTTAGTGATCGAACGGATACAGAGTTGTTAGACTCTATATAGTTAGTTTTAAGACCTTGATTACTTAGACTTTTGGCAAGACTATAGACAAGTAAGTCTTAGAATGAAATAATTCGTGTGCCAGGGATTTTGATTCTTAAGCATAGGAAGTAAGTTGCGGGAGTTGAGAGAATTCCATAGTCATTGTAGAAGATAAACCACTTAAGTAGTTAGAAATCTATTCACAGCTGGTTAGATTTCCCAGATTTTATCCTATATGAGTATTAAAAAAATCGCCACCTTTTAGACAAATGGACTTGGCCATAGAAGTAATGTTAGAAATACCTTTAGAAATAGACCCACCGATTGAGAGACTTTGATCTATACTAAGGTTATGATTTGGGTCAGAAATAATAAAAGATTGGATTAGGTTATGATGAATGTAACCAAGAGGGTAGTATAAAAAAAAAAAAAAAAAAAAAAAAACTGTGTAAAAGTGGACCATACTGTTTAGAATCTTTACGATGGGATTAGCTTAAGGCTTAGTGCTACCTTTAATGAACGAGAGATTGAAGATGAGACAAACAAATGGATTGTGAATAACTTCCCTAGCAAGTCTGAGTCTGAAATGTGATTAGTTGAGTCTACTTGAGATAAACAATGTGTTGAGTAGACAAGACTATAGTTGGGGTCAATCCAACAAAATTAGTGTGGCTAGAACCATCGCTTTGATTGCTTAGGAATAGTGTAAGATCACAACAGATTGGCTTCTAGAACAATGTTCTTACGCCTATCATTTCAGATAAGTTAGTCATTTAGCTGTTCCGACCGTAGAACTTTGACCCTATCATACTTCTTAGTGGAATTCGAATTTGAGATAGACTACTAATTCCCTTAGCTAGTATATGTGATGAGAATATTAGTTGACGAATTCTAATTCGTTAGAGACTGGTATTGAGAACTATTGTACTGTTGATTGAGTCGTTGATGCTTTTATAGAACTAGGATAGCCAGTTTCAAACTTGAACTCTTAGAATTAATGCGACCAGATCTGAACTTTAGCTACTCGGTGTTAGCATTGAGATTGCATTTCCCTTCGATGTTAGTCGAAGTTAGTCGCCCTAATGCTTGTGAATTGAAATTTGTAGGTTGTGACAACCTTTTGCTATTACTATGAAGCTCAGATATACGATAGACTAGTTGAAATAGAATACAACCTCCTCAATGAGCATGTGTAGCGGTTGAATTTGTTAAGGAATTTAATTGTTAGACGTGAAGATCAGACTTACCTGAAATAGGTAATAACCATGGTTACATTTGAGCTAACATTTGTGACTGATATCACAAAACTTGACCAATGGTCGATGCAATATAATTTAAGTCGGCCAATTGTAAACCTCGATTATCTAGGATTACGAACGAAAGAGAGATAAATAGATTAGCTTCACAAGTGATATTAAAATTTAACACCTAAAGTGTCTAACTAGATTAGTTACTTTTTTCTTGGTTTAGTTGTTAGTCAGTGGACCATAAGATCAGTTGAATCCTTGTCCTGCGCGTTATACACAACTAACGACTAGTCAGGGTGGATGATTCATAGATCGAAAACATGCTTAGATTGTACAAGTTTAGCTTCCAGTTAGAGCAAGGTAGAAGTGACTTAGTACCAGTTCGCAGACATAACTTCACCACGCAAGTATGGACATGATATCTCACGAGGTTTTCTAAAACAACTTTCACGTTATTCTCAACACTACTCAGACCAAACTTCTTGTTAGCAATCAACGCAGACGTCAGTATGTAGAAATCAATCTTCAACTTGCACCAAGGTATCAGAGGCAATCGGAATAAGCAGGGGAGCTACGCGGGCAAATATCAAGCTAATATAAGAATTCTGCAGTAAGAAAGTGAAAGCATCACAAAGTTGAGACCAGAAACAAGTGACATCTCGTTACGTTGGATGATGCCGGATTCATGATGAAGTCAATGACTTAACTACAAATCGGGCTTACAGCCAGATCACACAATAATTAGGATGTAATCCACATGACCATGTTAACAGGTAGTTTGAGATCCATCTCCCGTCGGTTAGTACGATAAAGTTAGACCAAACCTAACAACATACGTTGATTTCTATTCCGTATCATTGATGAGAAAGAACAACTGTTGTGGATGAGGACCGTTCATTGAGTAAACCTCCTTGGGGATCGTCATGGACCAGAGGAAGCCTGCAGGAAAATCGAAGGACAAGTCACAGCACTACTCCAAACTATTTACGCCGGGAGGTTCATTCGAAGGACCGAATGATTCCTAGAGGGGGAGAATGTTACACCCCAACCAGAACCGATCTTGTTTAATGCTAATCAATTGTGTTTTAGTTAATTTAATCATACTTAGTGACTAATTAAGGTACTTTATGTAAATTATGATTTTCCCAAATTGCATCATATGCACATCATTTTGACATCATCGTGTGTATTTCGACGAGCTTGTCGATTTTCGTATTAAACTTCCTTTCATTTGATCAACCGTTGATGAAATGGGCCATCATTTGACTCATTAGAGAAATACATAAAACCAATGGACTTCTTTGCAATTAAGACATCTTTATCCCTTTAAAACCCACTCAACCCATTCCATTCGTTCACTGTGGCTGGGAGAGCTCTCTTCCTCTGTTTTCTTTCCTTTCCATTTCTCTTTCTCTTTTCAAATCAATTGGTGCATGTGGTTGAAAGACAAGTATTGGGAGTCTTCTTCTTCTCCATCTTCATCTTCTCCACCCTCTTCATCTTCAATTGTTGACAAGAACCCATCTCCATCAACCCCCAATTCTTTCCAAATTCGGAATTATTGTCAAGGTAAGAATTAAACCCCATCTTTCCTTGTGTTTTGAGTTGCATTAGAGTCAAATGACCCTCTCATAAGCATGTATAGACATTAATTGGTGTTTTGGATGGGTATTGTGTCTAGGGTTGAATCATTTGGGGGATTTTAGGATTTGGATCACCAAGAGAGTAAAAGAGTGTGGAAAGCTTAAAATTGAGGCAAGTATATGCATGATATGGATTTACATTTTTGTTGATTCCTTATATGCTACTCTTCTTCTATGCTTTTAGCTCTGAATTAAATGCATGGTTTTATGGTTTAAATTTGATGAAATGGGTTGGAGAAATTGGATGTGTAAAGGAGAGCATGAAGGCTCTATTTTATGCAGGTTATATGGTAGAAGAAGTGTGGGAAGAGAAGGGAAGGAAAACCCACCCCAGGATTTCCGAAATGGAAATCTAGACTGCGTGCTTGAGCACGCAGAGGTGTGCTTGAGCACGTGGAGGTGCTGGAAGACTAGAGGTGTGCTTGAGCACGTGGAGGTGCTGGAACCCTCCGCTCGAGCACATGTGGAGCAGACCTGAAACCCATTTTTAGGTTATTTTGAGCCAAATTAAGTAGAGTATGACTACCCTTAGTTCCTTTTAACCCTCCTTGATCCTTCATTAATGGATTTTGGAGCTCACCCTCACCTCCATAGGGATTTAGGAATTTTTGAGACTTTATGACCTTAAAAATGGAACCGTAAACCTTACTAATTGGTCTAATGGATATGATTAGTCTAATCCTATACCATGAATGTTACTTTAGAAACTCAATGTACTTCTCATACATAGTGACATCAATAAAAGTAGTAATACATTGAGTTTGCTAAACTTACCTTGTGTTGGACGGTGAAAGACTAAAATAAATAGGTGAGTAATGGATAGTAAAACTCCTTAATTCCTTAAATTATTGCATTGCATATTGAGTCATATCTTCATTGGTAGATCAATCATTATAATTAAATGAGTTATGTCATTGTCAATCTCTTTTGAGGTTTAATTATTCGAAATTCGCCATCATTCGTCAAATATTGTATATCGATTCAGTCTTGAAATTAAATGTGGATTGAGATGAGTATTTGATTTGATTTGAGATTAGCATTTGATCAGATTTGAGATTAGCACTTGATTTGATTATAGACAGTTGAAATATAAACTCACTCAAATCCACTTATAAATTTGATTTATTGATTCGATTGAGTCGGCACTACTTAGCTTCGACCCTGTGACGCCCGACGGGGCCAGCACTTGGGTTCGTATGTGAGAGACTACTGCAGTAAGTCGTCTGGAGCACCGGAACTCCAGAATCGGGTAGCCAGTTAGCCTTTGGCCGGACCGCTGGTGACATCCCAACTAGATTTGCTCTCTTTGAGAGGATGAGCTTAAAGTAGTAGCCATATTAGTATGTTTTCTTATTTATTGATTCATCAGCATAATTATTCGATCTTTGCACAATTTGCGTAGTTGATACTTATCATTGACATTCCAAAATTAAATTTACTTGTCTTAAATTCACTTTTGATAACATTATGTGATTTCTTATTTTGCCTATACTTGCCAAATCGTTGTATTTGAGATACTACTCTTGGTGTCACAGGGATTCAAGACACCAAAGGAAGTTACTTTTAGCCATTCAAATTTGAGGTTAATTGGTAAGCTCAACGGTTAGTTATGATTACCGGAGTACGAATCAGAAAAGAAATCTTGAGTTGAGATTAGGAATTTCAATTGCACTTAGTTTAAGGTCATACATATAATTAGTTTATTTTGCATTGAATTAGGAATATATTCCTTGGAGATAAGCATCTAGTAGTTGTTCCTTAAAGTTGTATTATGCATTTAAAATATTTAAGTCAGTAGTTTTGTTAAAGAGAAATTGCAATATAATTGGACTGATCATGGCTTTAAATTTTGATATTGTACATGTTTCCGCAGATAAATGTGCAGTGACAGGTATCAGTGAGTAATCCTCACACGTAAGATGTGGAATTTTCTCCTTCGTGAATTCGGATTTGGTCCGGAACAGATGCGAGTTCACGGGAGTACGTGTGTCACACCTTGGGAACCACCCTAAACAAGGGATTCTCGGGTCCGGGATGTGACATACGTAAGTATGGTATCAGAGCCCTGAAAAGTCTTTTCTAAAAGACTTAGAAACCTTAAGAGACGTGGTGAGGACACGATAGGACGTTGGGACTTTTATTTTGAAGATTGTTTATGGATGTTTATGTAATTGTATATTGAGTAATCTGAATTATAAAAGATGCCACCTAGATGAACCGCGCGAATCAATGTAAAACCGCAAGAGCCAAAATACAACTCAAGGTGAGCAGATGCCATTGCAGCAGAGACTGGTTCAACAGATGACAGACGTGGATACGCTACGGCCCTAGAGGAGGCTAAGACGACAAACGTTGTGGAAGAAGGTGAGATGATAATAGTAATTATGAATATAATATTTGATTGACTCATTGCTTCACACACTCTATCACTAAGTCACACTCTGTGCTTTTCCAAAAATAGACCGTACAACCTCAGGTTGTCTTCCTAATGACATCATTGATAGGTTATTGGTAGTAGGCAGCACATCAACCTATTATGAGATGTAGGTTAAGGAGTTTCATAGTTTGAATTTGAAAAGTTAAGCACTAGGAAGTTAGAAAAGATCTTAGTGGATGTGAGTTGATAAGACATTTCCTAGGTAGTAAACCATCGAGGACATATAGATTACTCCAAAGGATAGTGACCTATAGATATGGGATTTTAGTACAGGTGTAGAATTAAGGATCCTAGCAATAGTTGAATATCCAATTAGTTGAAGTCGTATGGTAGATGAATTAGTTGTGACCATTACTAATTCCCTAGATTTATTCTGAAAGGTCAAGGTAACCTTAGTGACTAGGGGTATCTTAGTAACCTGTGAGAATTGTTGAACCTCTTCATTTAGTAAGAGCAAGAATTTTCAATTATGACAAAGATAGATTTCACCCAGTTAATTTAGAGATAACTCTAGGATTGACTACGGTAGTGATATAGGACTTGATCATAGTTAGTCCTAAGAGACTAGAGAATGCACCCAAGAGCAAAGGACTCACTAATGGGCCCCGCCAAGAATGACTTGCTTACTTTCACGAGTAGTTTAGTCATTTTAGTAATTTGAGGTTTTATTGATTAGATTTACTTAGAAATTTGAAGGATGGATGTTTGATTGTAAACTATGCTATATTGATAATAAATGTTGAGTAGTGTTTTTCTGAGCCTACTTTTGGGGGTTTTATCCCTAAGTGATCTTGTGAGTTTTGAGCCTAGGGCTCAATTTCACCGTCAACAGTGTATCTTCACCATGGCTCCGTGCAATGCCATCACTTGAATTAGGTCACATTTATCTCAACTGAGAAATAGAGATTTCAAATGAATGTGGTTAGTACGAGTAGTGATGTTGTATGTTAGTGATCGAACGGATACAGAGTTGTTAGACTCTATATAGTTAGTTTTAAGACCTTGATTACTTAGACTTTTGGCAAGACTATAGACAAGTAAGTCTTAGAATGAAATAATTCGTGTGCCAGGGATTTTGATTCTTAAGCATAGGAAGTAAGTTGCGGGAGTTGAGAGAATTCCATAGTCATTGTAGAAGATAAACCACTTAAGTAGTTAGAAATCTATTCACAGCTGGTTAGATTTCCCAGATTTTATCCTATATGAGTATTAAAAAAATCGCCACCTTTTAGACAAATGGACTTGGCCATAGAAGTAATGTTAGAAATACCTTTAGAAATAGACCCACCGATTGAGAGACTTTGATCTATACTAAGGTTATGATTTGGGTCAGAAATAATAAAAGATTGGATTAGGTTATGATGAATGTAACCAAGAGGGTAGTATAAAAAAAAAAAAAAAAAAAAAAAAACTGTGTAAAAGTGGACCATACTGTTTAGAATCTTTACGATGGGATTAGCTTAAGGCTTAGTGCTACCTTTAATGAACGAGAGATTGAAGATGAGACAAACAAATGGATTGTGAATAACTTCCCTAGCAAGTCTGAGTCTGAAATGTGATTAGTTGAGTCTACTTGAGATAAACAATGTGTTGAGTAGACAAGACTATAGTTGGGGTCAATCCAACAAAATTAGTGTGGCTAGAACCATCGCTTTGATTGCTTAGGAATAGTGTAAGATCACAACAGATTGGCTTCTAGAACAATGTTCTTACGCCTATCATTTCAGATAAGTTAGTCATTTAGCTGTTCCGACCGTAGAACTTTGACCCTATCATACTTCTTAGTGGAATTCGAATTTGAGATAGACTACTAATTCCCTTAGCTAGTATATGTGATGAGAATATTAGTTGACGAATTCTAATTCGTTAGAGACTGGTATTGAGAACTATTGTACTGTTGATTGAGTCGTTGATGCTTTTATAGAACTAGGATAGCCAGTTTCAAACTTGAACTCTTAGAATTAATGCGACCAGATCTGAACTTTAGCTACTCGGTGTTAGCATTGAGATTGCATTTCCCTTCGATGTTAGTCGAAGTTAGTCGCCCTAATGCTTGTGAATTGAAATTTGTAGGTTGTGACAACCTTTTGCTATTACTATGAAGCTCAGATATACGATAGACTAGTTGAAATAGAATACAACCTCCTCAATGAGCATGTGTAGCGGTTGAATTTGTTAAGGAATTTAATTGTTAGACGTGAAGATCAGACTTACCTGAAATAGGTAATAACCATGGTTACATTTGAGCTAACATTTGTGACTGATATCACAAAACTTGACCAATGGTCGATGCAATATAATTTAAGTCGGCCAATTGTAAACCTCGATTATCTAGGATTACGAACGAAAGAGAGATAAATAGATTAGCTTCACAAGTGATATTAAAATTTAACACCTAAAGTGTCTAACTAGATTAGTTACTTTTTTCTTGGTTTAGTTGTTAGTCAGTGGACCATAAGATCAGTTGAATCCTTGTCCTGCGCGTTATACACAACTAACGACTAGTCAGGGTGGATGATTCATAGATCGAAAACATGCTTAGATTGTACAAGTTTAGCTTCCAGTTAGAGCAAGGTAGAAGTGACTTAGTACCAGTTCGCAGACATAACTTCACCACGCAAGTATGGACATGATATCTCACGAGGTTTTCTAAAACAACTTTCACGTTATTCTCAACACTACTCAGACCAAACTTCTTGTTAGCAATCAACGCAGACGTCAGTATGTAGAAATCAATCTTCAACTTGCACCAAGGTATCAGAGGCAATCGGAATAAGCAGGGGAGCTACGCGGGCAAATATCAAGCTAATATAAGAATTCTGCAGTAAGAAAGTGAAAGCATCACAAAGTTGAGACCAGAAACAAGTGACATCTCGTTACGTTGGATGATGCCGGATTCATGATGAAGTCAATGACTTAACTACAAATCGGGCTTACAGCCAGATCACACAATAATTAGGATGTAATCCACATGACCATGTTAACAGGTAGTTTGAGATCCATCTCCCGTCGGTTAGTACGATAAAGTTAGACCAAACCTAACAACATACGTTGATTTCTATTCCGTATCATTGATGAGAAAGAACAACTGTTGTGGATGAGGACCGTTCATTGAGTAAACCTCCTTGGGGATCGTCATGGACCAGAGGAAGCCTGCAGGAAAATCGAAGGACAAGTCACAGCACTACTCCAAACTATTTACGCCGGGAGGTTCATTCGAAGGACCGAATGATTCCTAGAGGGGGAGAATGTTACACCCCAACCAGAACCGATCTTGTTTAATGCTAATCAATTGTGTTTTAGTTAATTTAATCATACTTAGTGACTAATTAAGGTACTTTATGTAAATTATGATTTTCCCAAATTGCATCATATGCACATCATTTTGACATCATCGTGTGTATTTCGACGAGCTTGTCGATTTTCGTATTAAACTTCCTTTCATTTGATCAACCGTTGATGAAATGGGCCATCATTTGACTCATTAGAGAAATACATAAAACCAATGGACTTCTTTGCAATTAAGACATCTTTATCCCTTTAAAACCCACTCAACCCATTCCATTCGTTCACTGTGGCTGGGAGAGCTCTCTTCCTCTGTTTTCTTTCCTTTCCATTTCTCTTTCTCTTTTCAAATCAATTGGTGCATGTGGTTGAAAGACAAGTATTGGGAGTCTTCTTCTTCTCCATCTTCATCTTCTCCACCCTCTTCATCTTCAATTGTTGACAAGAACCCATCTCCATCAACCCCCAATTCTTTCCAAATTCGGAATTATTGTCAAGGTAAGAATTAAACCCCATCTTTCCTTGTGTTTTGAGTTGCATTAGAGTCAAATGACCCTCTCATAAGCATGTATAGACATTAATTGGTGTTTTGGATGGGTATTGTGTCTAGGGTTGAATCATTTGGGGGATTTTAGGATTTGGATCACCAAGAGAGTAAAAGAGTGTGGAAAGCTTAAAATTGAGGCAAGTATATGCATGATATGGATTTACATTTTTGTTGATTCCTTATATGCTACTCTTCTTCTATGCTTTTAGCTCTGAATTAAATGCATGGTTTTATGGTTTAAATTTGATGAAATGGGTTGGAGAAATTGGATGTGTAAAGGAGAGCATGAAGGCTCTATTTTATGCAGGTTATATGGTAGAAGAAGTGTGGGAAGAGAAGGGAAGGAAAACCCACCCCAGGATTTCCGAAATGGAAATCTAGACTGCGTGCTTGAGCACGCAGAGGTGTGCTTGAGCACGTGGAGGTGCTGGAAGACTAGAGGTGTGCTTGAGCACGTGGAGGTGCTGGAACCCTCCGTTCGAGCACATGTGGAGCAGACCTGAAACCCATTTTTAGGTTATTTTGAGCCAAATTAAGTAGAGTATGACTACCCTTAGTTCCTTTTAACCCTCCTTGATCCTTCATTAATGGATTTTGGAGCTCACCCTCACCTCCATAGGGATTTAGGAATTTTTGAGACTTTATGACCTTAAAAATGGAACCGTAAACCTTACTAATTGGTCTAATGGATATGATTAGTCTAATCCTATACCATGAATGTTACTTTAGAAACTCAATGTACTTCTCATACATAGTGACATCAATAAAAGTAGTAATACATTGAGTTTGCTAAACTTACCTTGTGTTGGACGGTGAAAGACTAAAATAAATAGGTGAGTAATGGATAGTAAAACTCCTTAATTCCTTAAATTATTGCATTGCATATTGAGTCATATCTTCATTGGTAGATCAATCATTATAATTAAATGAGTTATGTCATTGTCAATCTCTTTTGAGGTTTAATTATTCGAAATTCGCCATCATTCGTCAAATATTGTATATCGATTCAGTCTTGAAATTAAATGTGGATTGAGATGAGTATTTGATTTGATTTGAGATTAGCATTTGATCAGATTTGAGATTAGCACTTGATTTGATTATAGACAGTTGAAATATAAACTCACTCAAATCCACTTATAAATTTGATTTATTGATTCGATTGAGTCGGCACTACTTAGCTTCGACCCTGTGACGCCCGACGGGGCCAGCACTTGGGTTCGTATGTGAGAGACTACTGCAGTAAGTCGTCTGGAGCACCGGAACTCCAGAATCGGGTAGCCAGTTAGCCTTTGGCCGGACCGCTGGTGACATCCCAACTAGATTTGCTCTCTTTGAGAGGATGAGCTTAAAGTAGTAGCCATATTAGTATGTTTTCTTATTTATTGATTCATCAGCATAATTATTCGATCTTTGCACAATTTGCGTAGTTGATACTTATCATTGACATTCCAAAATTAAATTTACTTGTCTTAAATTCACTTTTGATAACATTATGTGATTTCTTATTTTGCCTATACTTGCCAAATCGTTGTATTTGAGATACTACTCTTGGTGTCACAGGGATTCAAGACACCAAAGGAAGTTACTTTTAGCCATTCAAATTTGAGGTTAATTGGTAAGCTCAACGGTTAGTTATGATTACCGGAGTACGAATCAGAAAAGAAATCTTGAGTTGAGATTAGGAATTTCAATTGCACTTAGTTTAAGGTCATACATATAATTAGTTTATTTTGCATTGAATTAGGAATATATTCCTTGGAGATAAGCATCTAGTAGTTGTTCCTTAAAGTTGTATTATGCATTTAAAATATTTAAGTCAGTAGTTTTGTTAAAGAGAAATTGCAATATAATTGGACTGATCATGGCTTTAAATTTTGATATTGTACATGTTTCCGCAGATAAATGTGCAGTGACAGGTATCAGTGAGTAATCCTCACACGTAAGATGTGGAATTTTCTCCTTCGTGAATTCGGATTTGGTCCGGAACAGATGCGAGTTCACGGGAGTACGTGTGTCACACCTTGGGAACCACCCTAAACAAGGGATTCTCGGGTCCGGGATGTGACATACGTAAGTATGGTATCAGAGCCCTGAAAAGTCTTTTCTAAAAGACTTAGAAACCTTAAGAGACGTGGTGAGGACACGATAGGACGTTGGGACTTTTATTTTGAAGATTGTTTATGGATGTTTATGTAATTGTATATTGAGTAATCTGAATTATAAAAGATGCCACCTAGATGAACCGCGCGAATCAATGTAAAACCGCAAGAGCCAAAATACAACTCAAGGTGAGCAGATGCCATTGCAGCAGAGACTGGTTCAACAGATGACAGACGTGGATACGCTACGGCCCTAGAGGAGGCTAAGACGACAAACGTTGTGGAAGAAGGTGAGATGATAATAGTAATTATGAATATAATATTTGATTGACTCATTGCTTCACACACTCTATCACTAAGTCACACTCTGTGCTTTTCCAAAAATAGACCGTACAACCTCAGGTTGTCTTCCTAATGACATCATTGATAGGTTATTGGTAGTAGGCAGCACATCAACCTATTATGAGATGTAGGTTAAGGAGTTTCATAGTTTGAATTTGAAAAGTTAAGCACTAGGAAGTTAGAAAAGATCTTAGTGGATGTGAGTTGATAAGACATTTCCTAGGTAGTAAACCATCGAGGACATATAGATTACTCCAAAGGATAGTGACCTATAGATATGGGATTTTAGTACAGGTGTAGAATTAAGGATCCTAGCAATAGTTGAATATCCAATTAGTTGAAGTCGTATGGTAGATGAATTAGTTGTGACCATTACTAATTCCCTAGATTTATTCTGAAAGGTCAAGGTAACCTTAGTGACTAGGGGTATCTTAGTAACCTGTGAGAATTGTTGAACCTCTTCATTTAGTAAGAGCAAGAATTTTCAATTATGACAAAGATAGATTTCACCCAGTTAATTTAGAGATAACTCTAGGATTGACTACGGTAGTGATATAGGACTTGATCATAGTTAGTCCTAAGAGACTAGAGAATGCACCCAAGAGCAAAGGACTCACTAATGGGCCCCGCCAAGAATGACTTGCTTACTTTCACGAGTAGTTTAGTCATTTTAGTAATTTGAGGTTTTATTGATTAGATTTACTTAGAAATTTGAAGGATGGATGTTTGATTGTAAACTATGCTATATTGATAATAAATGTTGAGTAGTGTTTTTCTGAGCCTACTTTTGGGGGTTTTATCCCTAAGTGATCTTGTGAGTTTTGAGCCTAGGGCTCAATTTCACCGTCAACAGTGTATCTTCACCATGGCTCCGTGCAATGCCATCACTTGAATTAGGTCACATTTATCTCAACTGAGAAATAGAGATTTCAAATGAATGTGGTTAGTACGAGTAGTGATGTTGTATGTTAGTGATCGAACGGATACAGAGTTGTTAGACTCTATATAGTTAGTTTTAAGACCTTGATTACTTAGACTTTTGGCAAGACTATAGACAAGTAAGTCTTAGAATGAAATAATTCGTGTGCCAGGGATTTTGATTCTTAAGCATAGGAAGTAAGTTGCGGGAGTTGAGAGAATTCCATAGTCATTGTAGAAGATAAACCACTTAAGTAGTTAGAAATCTATTCACAGCTGGTTAGATTTCCCAGATTTTATCCTATATGAGTATTAAAAAAATCGCCACCTTTTAGACAAATGGACTTGGCCATAGAAGTAATGTTAGAAATACCTTTAGAAATAGACCCACCGATTGAGAGACTTTGATCTATACTAAGGTTATGATTTGGGTCAGAAATAATAAAAGATTGGATTAGGTTATGATGAATGTAACCAAGAGGGTAGTATAAAAAAAAAAAAAAAAAAAAAAAAACTGTGTAAAAGTGGACCATACTGTTTAGAATCTTTACGATGGGATTAGCTTAAGGCTTAGTGCTACCTTTAATGAACGAGAGATTGAAGATGAGACAAACAAATGGATTGTGAATAACTTCCCTAGCAAGTCTGAGTCTGAAATGTGATTAGTTGAGTCTACTTGAGATAAACAATGTGTTGAGTAGACAAGACTATAGTTGGGGTCAATCCAACAAAATTAGTGTGGCTAGAACCATCGCTTTGATTGCTTAGGAATAGTGTAAGATCACAACAGATTGGCTTCTAGAACAATGTTCTTACGCCTATCATTTCAGATAAGTTAGTCATTTAGCTGTTCCGACCGTAGAACTTTGACCCTATCATACTTCTTAGTGGAATTCGAATTTGAGATAGACTACTAATTCCCTTAGCTAGTATATGTGATGAGAATATTAGTTGACGAATTCTAATTCGTTAGAGACTGGTATTGAGAACTATTGTACTGTTGATTGAGTCGTTGATGCTTTTATAGAACTAGGATAGCCAGTTTCAAACTTGAACTCTTAGAATTAATGCGACCAGATCTGAACTTTAGCTACTCGGTGTTAGCATTGAGATTGCATTTCCCTTCGATGTTAGTCGAAGTTAGTCGCCCTAATGCTTGTGAATTGAAATTTGTAGGTTGTGACAACCTTTTGCTATTACTATGAAGCTCAGATATACGATAGACTAGTTGAAATAGAATACAACCTCCTCAATGAGCATGTGTAGCGGTTGAATTTGTTAAGGAATTTAATTGTTAGACGTGAAGATCAGACTTACCTGAAATAGGTAATAACCATGGTTACATTTGAGCTAACATTTGTGACTGATATCACAAAACTTGACCAATGGTCGATGCAATATAATTTAAGTCGGCCAATTGTAAACCTCGATTATCTAGGATTACGAACGAAAGAGAGATAAATAGATTAGCTTCACAAGTGATATTAAAATTTAACACCTAAAGTGTCTAACTAGATTAGTTACTTTTTTCTTGGTTTAGTTGTTAGTCAGTGGACCATAAGATCAGTTGAATCCTTGTCCTGCGCGTTATACACAACTAACGACTAGTCAGGGTGGATGATTCATAGATCGAAAACATGCTTAGATTGTACAAGTTTAGCTTCCAGTTAGAGCAAGGTAGAAGTGACTTAGTACCAGTTCGCAGACATAACTTCACCACGCAAGTATGGACATGATATCTCACGAGGTTTTCTAAAACAACTTTCACGTTATTCTCAACACTACTCAGACCAAACTTCTTGTTAGCAATCAACGCAGACGTCAGTATGTAGAAATCAATCTTCAACTTGCACCAAGGTATCAGAGGCAATCGGAATAAGCAGGGGAGCTACGCGGGCAAATATCAAGCTAATATAAGAATTCTGCAGTAAGAAAGTGAAAGCATCACAAAGTTGAGACCAGAAACAAGTGACATCTCGTTACGTTGGATGATGCCGGATTCATGATGAAGTCAATGACTTAACTACAAATCGGGCTTACAGCCAGATCACACAATAATTAGGATGTAATCCACATGACCATGTTAACAGGTAGTTTGAGATCCATCTCCCGTCGGTTAGTACGATAAAGTTAGACCAAACCTAACAACATACGTTGATTTCTATTCCGTATCATTGATGAGAAAGAACAACTGTTGTGGATGAGGACCGTTCATTGAGTAAACCTCCTTGGGGATCGTCATGGACCAGAGGAAGCCTGCAGGAAAATCGAAGGACAAGTCACAGCACTACTCCAAACTATTTACGCCGGGAGGTTCATTCGAAGGACCGAATGATTCCTAGAGGGGGAGAATGTTACACCCCAACCAGAACCGATCTTGTTTAATGCTAATCAATTGTGTTTTAGTTAATTTAATCATACTTAGTGACTAATTAAGGTACTTTATGTAAATTATGATTTTCCCAAATTGCATCATATGCACATCATTTTGACATCATCGTGTGTATTTCGACGAGCTTGTCGATTTTCGTATTAAACTTCCTTTCATTTGATCAACCGTTGATGAAATGGGCCATCATTTGACTCATTAGAGAAATACATAAAACCAATGGACTTCTTTGCAATTAAGACATCTTTATCCCTTTAAAACCCACTCAACCCATTCCATTCGTTCACTGTGGCTGGGAGAGCTCTCTTCCTCTGTTTTCTTTCCTTTCCATTTCTCTTTCTCTTTTCAAATCAATTGGTGCATGTGGTTGAAAGACAAGTATTGGGAGTCTTCTTCTTCTCCATCTTCATCTTCTCCACCCTCTTCATCTTCAATTGTTGACAAGAACCCATCTCCATCAACCCCCAATTCTTTCCAAATTCGGAATTATTGTCAAGGTAAGAATTAAACCCCATCTTTCCTTGTGTTTTGAGTTGCATTAGAGTCAAATGACCCTCTCATAAGCATGTATAGACATTAATTGGTGTTTTGGATGGGTATTGTGTCTAGGGTTGAATCATTTGGGGGATTTTAGGATTTGGATCACCAAGAGAGTAAAAGAGTGTGGAAAGCTTAAAATTGAGGCAAGTATATGCATGATATGGATTTACATTTTTGTTGATTCCTTATATGCTACTCTTCTTCTATGCTTTTAGCTCTGAATTAAATGCATGGTTTTATGGTTTAAATTTGATGAAATGAGTTGGAGAAATTGGATGTGTAAAGGAGAGCATGAAGGCTCTATTTTATACAGGTTATATGGTAGAAGAAGTGTGGGAAGAGAAGGGAAGGAAAACCCACCCCAGGATTTCCGAAATGGAAATCTAGACTGCGTGCTTGAGCACGCAGAGGTGTGCTTGAGCACGTGGAGGTGCTGGAAGACTAGAGGTGTGCTTGAGCACGTGGAGGTGCTGGAACCCTCCGTTCGAGCACATGTGGAGCAGACCTGAAACCCATTTTTAGGTTATTTTGAGCCAAATTAAGTAGAGTATGACTACCCTTAGTTCCTTTTAACCCTCCTTGATCCTTCATTAATGGATTTTGGAGCTCACCCTCACCTCCATAGGGATTTAGGAATTTTTGAGACTTTATGACCTTAAAAATGGAACCGTAAACCTTACTAATTGGTCTAATGGATATGATTAGTCTAATCCTATACCATGAATGTTACTTTAGAAACTCAATGTACTTCTCATACATAGTGACATCAATAAAAGTAGTAATACATTGAGTTTGCTAAACTTACCTTGTGTTGGACGGTGAAAGACTAAAATAAATAGGTGAGTAATGGATAGTAAAACTCCTTAATTCCTTAAATTATTGCATTGCATATTGAGTCATATCTTCATTGGTAGATCAATCATTATAATTAAATGAGTTATGTCATTGTCAATCTCTTTTGAGGTTTAATTATTCGAAATTCGCCATCATTCGTCAAATATTGTATATCGATTCAGTCTTGAAATTAAATGTGGATTGAGATGAGTATTTGATTTGATTTGAGATTAGCATTTGATCAGATTTGAGATTAGCACTTGATTTGATTATAGACAGTTGAAATATAAACTCACTCAAATCCACTTATAAATTTGATTTATTGATTCGATTGAGTCGGCACTACTTAGCTTCGACCCTGTGACGCCCGACGGGGCCAGCACTTGGGTTCGTATGTGAGAGACTACTGCAGTAAGTCGTCTGGAGCACCGGAACTCCAGAATCGGGTAGCCAGTTAGCCTTTGGCCGGACCGCTGGTGACATCCCAACTAGATTTGCTCTCTTTGAGAGGATGAGCTTAAAGTAGTAGCCATATTAGTATGTTTTCTTATTTATTGATTCATCAGCATAATTATTCGATCTTTGCACAATTTGCGTAGTTGATACTTATCATTGACATTCCAAAATTAAATTTACTTGTCTTAAATTCACTTTTGATAACATTATGTGATTTCTTATTTTGCCTATACTTGCCAAATCGTTGTATTTGAGATACTACTCTTGGTGTCACAGGGATTCAAGACACCAAAGGAAGTTACTTTTAGCCATTCAAATTTGAGGTTAATTGGTAAGCTCAACGGTTAGTTATGATTACCGGAGTACGAATCAGAAAAGAAATCTTGAGTTGAGATTAGGAATTTCAATTGCACTTAGTTTAAGGTCATACATATAATTAGTTTATTTTGCATTGAATTAGGAATATATTCCTTGGAGATAAGCATCTAGTAGTTGTTCCTTAAAGTTGTATTATGCATTTAAAATATTTAAGTCAGTAGTTTTGTTAAAGAGAAATTGCAATATAATTGGACTGATCATGGCTTTAAATTTTGATATTGTACATGTTTCCGCAGATAAATGTGCAGTGACAGGTATCAGTGAGTAATCCTCACACGTAAGATGTGGAATTTTCTCCTTCGTGAATTCGGATTTGGTCCGGAACAGATGCGAGTTCACGGGAGTACGTGTGTCACACCTTGGGAACCACCCTAAACAAGGGATTCTCGGGTCCGGGATGTGACAATATTTTTGTCTCCAGTATTGATATTTTTGTCTTCCTGAGTTCCTGTGTTTATCATTTCATGATTCTTTAAATTTTGAAAGTGTCATTTAGCAATATATCATTATTTGTCTGACCATGAAACCTGTGCATGGACGTGCGTGAGAGCTCTTCTTGGGTTAGCATTGTAGGTTTTAACTCTGTGGATAAGGGTCCTCTAGGGGTCAGCCTCTGGAGATTGCCTGAAGCCATCACCAAACAAAGAAAGTTTCAAATTTGCTAAGAGAGCAATCGATTACATATTCATCGACATTCTGAAGTGCCCCAGGTTACAGAATACAATAACTTTGACTTGCTTTGGCTGCAAGCCTGCAAAGCATATAATTTCCACTACCTTTTACAAATGTTTCTGAAAATGATATAAACAATGTCTTGACTAATCAGGATTCCTACCAGTTTACCTTTAATAACTTGAAACTTGTCATTCAGATTGGTGGTACCGGTAATTCAGAACCGGAGGAACATGTGGTGATTTCGAATGCTCGGTTAGTGGAGAATAAAGAAGCTATTGCAGAAAATGTGACCGTGATTCCTAGTGTTCTTAGATTTGATGGTTTGGGCGAAAAATTGGTGCAACTGAAAAGAAACGATGAAATCTACGATAAAGTACAACAAAGTTTTTTAACAGGTTTTGGTGCGTCTGTTACACCTGATAGTGTATTGTATATTCACCGTTTTGTTGCAACGGATGGTGCTGCACGTACACGCCTGCTGGAATTTGAGGAGCAGATGGAGATCATGAATATGCGCCGAGGAGATGCTAATTTATCGTGGGGATGGCTCGGAACATCGAAGGAGGGTGTGGTTGGAATTTTACGTAATGGGTTTGGGAGGAGTGGGGGGCCATCCGTGGGAATGGCATATGGCGCTGGCGTTTATATTGCATCGGAACATTCCAGTCATGTCAGGTTGATTTTTGTTCTGTTCTGTTATATTTTCTGTATTCTTTCTTTTCTTAGATATATTTTACTTTTTTATTTTACTGTTTTTGTTATGAGGTAAAATGCACTTGTATTATGTTCTGGATTTCCAGCTTTTGTAAGGTGTGGCTCACCTTCCAGCTGTTGACATTGTTTTCCTGGTGGGCCCCACACCCTCTCTTTTTGCTGTCTGTTGCAGTTCACTTCAAATCTGGGGCTTTATTTGGTGATTTGGGGTCTTTTTCTTTATGGGTTTGTCTGCTTTTTTGCTTTGGGAACTGAGGGTTTTGTTTTTATTGGTATGTATGGTCGTTTACTGACTCGATATCCTGTTTTTTGTTTAATTGAATCATCTTTTGGTGATATTTCAACCCCCCATGTGTTTGTTTGTTTTCCCCTTTTGATTTCATGATGTTTCAAATGAGTGGGTTTATTGGTCCTTGAATTTGATACTGTGACCTGATTGCGTGATGATTATATCATGGTTTAAGGAGTAGGAGTGGTAAAAATCTCATTTCCGGGTAACCATATAGCTAGAAAAGAGAGATATGGGGGATAGTTACATGATGTAGATAAGTGGCTCCCCGTATCATTACAATTAATTTAATAAGTATTGATTTATTAACTTCTTTTTTTATTATTTAATATTGTGTTTGAATTTATACAGCCTGATGCTCCAATCGGTAGGATGGAATTGTGGCATAATACACACTATAGTCAAGAGGAAGGTTGGTCTACTCGAGTTGCTCTATGTAAGGACACTTTTTTTTTAAAGTTTCATCTAATTACTTATTTCTTTTGTTCTTTAATTTTTCTATACATGTCTAAATATTTGTCTGAATTTTTTTTCTTTCGTAGGAGAAAATTATTACACTCCAGTGGCAGTCCACAGAAGAGGATTCTCCCCCATTGATAGGGCATGGCGTCATGACCCCTCCATCCTCTTCAACAGGCCTTCACAATAATCAGCGGGTGGAAGAGCTTACTAAGAGGGCCACTGTAGCTGAAAGACAAGCTCAAGAGTTGGTTGAACAGTTGCAGCGGATGGAGGCTCAGATGGCTGGTCAAAAACAACAAATGGAGGCTCAGATGGATAATAGGCTATGATGCAATCTATAATGGCGCAAACGATGGGCACTCCTCCATGGTAAGACATTTATTCATTGCTTCTATACATCATCAGGTGCATGTTCAGTTCAAATAGAAGGCAAATAAAAATGAATAAAATTTCATCTTAAATTATGAGATATTTAGGTGCTTCATTTTCTTAGTTGTAGTTACCATGTTGAATCTCTCTTCATAAATGTCACATACCCAAAAGGCATATACAGTGAAGAGATGTTTAAAATGAGAAATAAGTAGCCATATCATCAAGTCAATTTTTTCCATGCCCCATATACATCAAGGGCCATGATTTGAATGATATGGATTGATGTACATGTGGTGACTTTGTGCATAGGCTACAATCAACATGAACAAATACGATTTCAACCTAAGATCTCAAATTTCAGTTTTAACATCTATCTTGTGTTATAGATTTTAACATCTATCTTGTTTTATTTATTACAGATCGAAATGGGAGATGAAGAGAAAATAAGAACAAGCAACATTTTTTGGACCGGTTTGGATGGCGTAGATCAATTTGAGGACATTATATTTTATCATGGAAATTGTTCGTTGTCTCTCCGTTATACATATCGAAGACCGCCTTTCAGTTATTGTTTCTATGTTATATTGAGACCAACTATTATATAGATTTATGTTTAACAGAATTTTATCAATATCATTCAGTAAGAATTTGTGATGAGGACAACTGATTCGTTGCACTCAAATTCAATGAATTAATTTAGTTTATGTTTTTACATCGATGGAGTGTTATTTTCATTCCTGAATTGCAACTTAGAGATATATGATTGTGATGACCTAATGGTGACTTTGCATTAAAGATTTGTGAATGGATGACTTGTGAATGGATGATGAGATTATATTTGTATTGATTGGGTATAAAATCAGGAAAAATATATCTATTTTAAAAATATTAAAAAATATTTTTTTTGAGAAATTATTAGTTGCGGCGCTTTTATTGCGTTGCAAATAATCAAATATAACAAGATAAATATTATTTACCACACCACATAAGCGTCGCAAAAAAAAATTATTTGCAACTTTATATGAGCGTCGCCTTTAATAATTTATTAACGACCTTTTAGAATCGTCGCAAATATAAATTATTGGTGACACAATTTTACCGTTGCAAATAAATCATTATTTGCGACGTTTATAATATGTCGCAAATATAAATTATTGGTGACGCAATTTTACCGTTGCAAATAAATCATTATTTGCGACGTTTATAATACGTCGCAATTGCTACGTAATTATCAACGCTTTAAAACCGTCGCAAATACTCTCTCCAATTGCCACGCTGCAGTCTTTAGCGTAGCTAATCTTTCTGTGACCTCATTATTTGCGACCCCTTTGCGACGCTTAGTTTTAGTAATTGCGACGCTTTTTATATTATTTGCGACGCTTTTTTGGCATCGCAAAAAGGCAAAATTGTTGTAGTCTTTGATTGTAAGGCTTGAAGAGAACTACTATTGATGTTTGTTTGAGGTTTGATTTGATTTGGAATAAAGTCGTTTCTCTAATGTTATCAAATTTTGTTCGCGCAAGAAGCCTAACCCTTCACCGATGTCTTTAGGATTCTTTGTGTCAGGCACCACTCAGCTATTAACGTTCAACACAGTTGGGGCACCATCTGTGAGAGGACTGATACTATCATCAGGTTGTTTGTTCCTCGAAGCAAGATAGAGCCAGAGCTCACGGAGCCCGAGCTACTTGAGCTAAGGTACTACAACAAATCGGATTTTCAGCGACGAAAATATTTGTAACGCAACCCAAAGCGTCGCAAAAAATAAATTTTTTGCAACATAAAATTAGACCCGTTGCAACAAGTTAAGTATTTGCGACACACGACTCCTTGTGTCGCAAATAGATACTTTCAGCAATGAATATAGTGCGTCGCAAATAAATGCGTCAAAAAATCATTGGCGCCAAATGGCGGTAAAATTATTCGCGACGCTAGATAGTCATTTGCGACATAGTCATCTGTCGTAAATAAGTGTCTCTATTTGCGACGTAATCCCCGCGTCGCAAATAATTCTTAGTCTGAGCTATGTCATAGAAAAGTTAAAGTTTTTTACAACAGTTTCCTTTTTGCATCACACATAATATCTTATTCGTGACGCTGATGTCTTTGCGTCGCAGATAATCATTATTAGCGACCTCCATCATATGGTGTCATAAAAAATTTAAACTAAAAAAATAACTATTTATTTGGGACGCAATTTATACGTCACAAATAATATTTAGTTGTGACAGTATACCTGCTACGTCGCAGATAATGAGTTTTTTTTGCAACGTGGATTTAAATGCGTCGTAGATAATAGTTTTATTAGGCGACATTATTTTATAGTGTTACAAAAAAAAAAGTATTTTATAGGGTAAAAGGTGTTTTTTTTTTTTTGGTTAAAAGTTATTTATTGCTGCGGCCATTAGTGACCCCCGCTAGAAGTTATACATAACTTCTTATTCGCTTTACCTTATATCCCTCTCTTTCCTTTCAAATGAAAGCCCTAGCCCTACTGAAGAAAGTCTCACGCCCTCTCCTCTGCCTCAGATCCCACAGCAGCCCTCTTCTCCGGCAGCGATTCGGAACCGGATCTCTCCTTCTTGTTTGTTTGTGGTGGTGGGATCCCAATCGAAATCAACCCAGTCTTATCTCTCTCCCGATCTCTGCTTCTTCAACATTGCAAGCAGCTTCGTCTTCTCCGGCACCGACGAATCAGAAACCGATAGCACTCTCTTCTTGGCCTTTCATTAGAGGCAAACCTGATCGCTTCTCCGTTTCTCTGTTTCAAGAAACCAGAGACCGTGCTGCTTTTCCGATCTTGTCCGCGTCTTCTCTGGCAACCTAATCCTTTTCTTTGGTTTAGTCTGCAACCCGAAACCCTGCTCCTTTCTTTGGCTCCCGGCAACAAAACGAACAACAAGGAGGAAGCTAATCCCAGGCCTAACTAAGTGTGAATCACAGGCCTAACGAAGCCCCTCTGCAGGTGAATCTATTATTGCCTTTTGATTGGAATCTGCTACTTTTGCTTTGATTTTTGTTGTTTCTATTTAGGTTTTGATGATGACAGATGTTTGAGTTCATAGTTATTCTTAATTGATTTGGGGCCTTTTGTTGATTGGAATCTCCAACCCTAGCTTTCATTTCTATTTCTGATTTTTCTCTCAAATTCTTGTTTTGATATGCTTCGTCTTATTATGATTTTCATCGAAGTTAATTTTTGGATTCTTCCTCTAGATTCCATCTTTTGGCTCTGAGAGAAGATCTCATGGTCTTCTTGGAAGTTAATGTTTTTGTGCGAATTGATCTCTCTCTCTCTCTCTCTGTTGGATATTCCCTTTTTTTTCTTCAGTGAGATTTTTGTTCAGATTTTTCTGTTCTGTATTTGGACTGTTTTTTCTTTACCCCTGTTTGGCTTATTTCTCTTAAGGTGTTTTAATCTAAAAGTGTGATTTTTTTTTCTAAATGTTTTGAAAGGAAAGTTGGGTTTTTTAGATGGTTTTGTGGGAATTTTGTCTTGCTAATTAATGCAATTGCATCTTTTTTATTCAGTTGATGAGATTTTCTGCATATCTTGAGGTAGTAAGTAACATAGCATTTGTTTTCATGTTTTGAGTTGAGTGTTTGTTTTCAATTATTTCTCATGCCTTTGTCCAAACTTTGTTATTTTTTCATTCAAGTGGATTATTATTTATTATTTTTTGTGGTCAGTTTGGTGATTTCTTATATTTCAACCATCTGGATTCCATGGGCATTACTTTTAATGCTTCAGTCCTTTTGATTTGATAGTATAGTGTTGAAGACTATTGGCGTTTTAATAAAATTATGTTGAAGTTTTTTCTTTTTGCTTTTGTTTATCAGTCATGACCAACTCTATATGACGGGCTTTCTTTCTGTTTCAGGACTCTCCTGTCTTCAATTACATCAATAATCTATCTCCTATTAAACCTGTCAAATCTTTGCATAGTGCACAAACCTTTCACTAGCTCAATTTTGCATCCATCCCTTCCGTGTTTACTTCGCCACATATCAGTTCCCAGAAGGAGTCAAGATTCCTTGGCAGGTAATCATCATGTCATGAATCATGATGTATTATTGAAATCATGCTCCATCTCAATATGTACCATGAAAATAATTGTTTTGTGATGAACTGTTCTGTTTTTTAGGCATCATTTCTCGGATTTCTCAAAACTTGAAATTTCTTCCGACGATGGGGATGGAGGCAAAATGTCCACTAGCTTTTCAGGCAGTGTCAAATTGTCTGATTGCGGCTCAGCTAGTGAGCAGGAAAAATGTGACATTGGTGTTTCTGTAGAAGAGTTCAATGTTGAGCGATCTAATGGGCGTTCAAAGCTATCTGTTAAGCTGCCTCAAGCACTGCAGTATGTTGGTTCACTTGATTATGGTAACCCCGACAATGATACATCATGCTGTGCTATTAAAATGGAAATGGATGGAGGAGCATCACTTGATAAACTTCCCCAAGAGAATCCCAAAGAAGGGACATGTTCAGTGGAAACACAAGGGCAATATCAGCTTGAGCAGACTAAGGAAGATGGGGTCGTGCTATGATTGGGAGAAGCTCATTTCTGATGCTGCCCCTGATGTCTTAATTTTCAATTCATCCACTGATTCTGTAACATGCACAGAAGAAGATAACAACATGGTGGACTTTGATGCTACTTCTTTTGCTCTTGTTTCACACCCTCCACAAGACGAAGTTGATGGTTTACACAATGCACAGCCTGTTAGTTCTCTGCACCACCACGACCAGCAGCAGCAACAGCAACAAAATCCAATAAACGAGCTTGAAGAAGTTGAGGATGGTGAGCAGAAAGAAACAGATCACACCCCACAGCTACTTCCAAGCGTTTATCAGAATGAGCAAGACACCGGTGATCTATGTGAGAAAATGGATGACAAAGTTGGAGATTGCATTTCACTTGGTAAAAAGGTGCAAATGTTTCTAAGTTTGTCAGGACTATCTTACACACTTAACTTCACTGTGCTTTTTTTTTTTTTTTTTATATTAACTCTTGTCTATTGTTACTTTGTTAAGAAAGGGAAAGAATGTCCAAACCAGATAGAATAGAGAGGGATTGTTATATTTTTTTATCGGTAACGGTAAATTTATTGAATAAGAAATGAAGTACAACTAAAAAGACATGAGAAGTCAGTATAAGAGCTGAATACTGACTCTCTTTATGAAGGACATCCATTCAAACGAAATCAAAGGCCTAGAAACAAACAACAACATAGGACCAATGTGCATAAAATTACTAAAAACCCTGCTTAATGTGTTATCTCTTTTGCTTCCCTTAGGCTATGCTTCTGTAATGTTGAGGATCCCTTGACGATATGGAAAATGCTCCAATTTTCACATGTGCAAAATTTTTACAGTCTCTTGCAGTGCTTTTCCAGGATAATTTTGAACTTTTTTTATATTCTTCCAAGGACATACATGGGTACGTATCTCATTGATAACAAAGTGCAGCTTCTGAGGGCTTTGACGTCTATTGGTAACCAAGCCAATAGCATAAGAGGAATCACTCCAATTGAATGCTTTGAAAATGAGTGATTGAAGATCCTTAGAGCTTTATTAGTTGCTCAACCTCAGCTTCATTGTAATATTTTACTCCGATTGGCCCAAAAAAGTGACAAGCTAAATTACTTGAGGGATTATTCATACCCAGAAGATTCATAAAATTACACAGGCTAATTATGACAACAATATATTTTTTTTCCTGCCAGTTCACTGGTAGCTCAATGGTAGGCATCTCCCTCGCCACAGTAATAACTAGGGACCAATCCCTGGTTGTGTCCGGTGAGAGACTTGGGTAGGGTGTGTATGTACCCAAAGGTGAAAAAAAAGAAGAAGAAGTAATAGCAATAATTTATTTTCGATTGGTAACTGACTTGAACCTACATGCTACAACCCCAGCGTTGCAATAATTAACATCTTCCACCTTGCCACAGCTCTAGTTAGGGATAAAGAATCAATGCTATTATTTATGATATATGACCATCTCTGAATATCCCCAGCCGCGCTATGGAAAAGTCCTTCATAGTGATATCCACCTTAATTGGTCCCCATGACCTCTAATTTCTTTAAATCAGTCTCCTTCTGAACTGTTTCTTAATGTATCTCTAAACTATTCTTGTTTTTCTTACCAAAAAAAAAAAAAACCTATTCTTGTTTCCTCACCTACAAATTCCTTGCATGCAAATTATCCAAGGATTTGTATTATCTTTCCTTTACTGCAAAAAAAGGGCTACTACTGCACTCTTCATGTTTGGCAGACGACAATCCAAGCTCTAAGAACCCAATCAACACAACTTTAAGGGAAAAACACACTCCAGCGTCCACATTTCCCACTTATCTTTGCTCATGAAACAGTTGCTGTGATAATTGTCTTGTCAATCCTGAAGATGTTGTAGTGCTTTAATTTTGTTGCAACAGTAGATTGACAGGTAGGCGTTATTGCCCTTGCAAACCAAAGGCTGAAACATGGTTCTGCCTGATAAACTGCCACTCATAGACCATTTCCAAAGCTCATCCTGTTCCTATCCCTTGATGGACTGTGGCGTTTTGTCCATATCCTCTATGGACCTATTTATGTACCTTTCGTAGATACTAAAACTTGCACATTTGTTTTCTTTTAACTCATTTTAATCTCTTGAAAAAAACTATGAATTGCTATTTAGCTTATGTGAATTACTTGGTTCTAGATAAAGTGTTGTATCTTCTCTGTATATAGGTCGACACTCCACAGCAGCGTGGCATGCGTAGGCGTTGTTTAGTTTTTGATGTAGGAGCTCATAAAAAGATTGCAGTGGATGATTCAAAAAGCGATTCCTTAAATTCCATGCAGTCTGAGGGAAAATGTGCTTCTGATGATAAAAAACTGGTTCCTCTCAAGCCCGGAATTGGTTCGTCATCACAGTGCATGCTGCCTAGTATTGGTTTGCACTTGAATGCTCTTGCAAGTACCTCAAAGGACTTCAGAATTGTCAAGCATGAGTCTTTGACTTCTGTAGGCCGATTAATTAGTATGCCAAGATCTGTTGGTTCATTTCATTCCCTAGCAGCTACACACAATTCTACAAATCAATCTTTGGCTCCAAACAATGCTCAAGGAGACTTGAGCTCTAATGGCAATGCAGTTCAGGGTATGCAAGATGATCTTCAGGAACCTGCACTTGAAATTGGTGAAGAGTTCAATCAGAATAGCCCCAAGAAGAAGAGGCATGCACTCTATTCCATTTATTGCTGTCAGTTTAATTTTGTTCCAGGATGCTGATATATTTCTTACCTGGCTTCTGCTTTCAGTTTGTTACTGAAAACCGAGGTTTCACAATGAACAAGCGCAGGCTGGAAAATGCTGGAGAAGGTGAGGCTTGTAAGCGCTGCAACTGTAAGAAGTCTAAATGCTTGAAACTGTAAGTATATCACATTCACTTGTTTGCTTTTGAATTTAAAAGTTGATGGCTGTTGTTGTTTCTAATATTTCAAGTCAGGCCTATGTTCCCTACCAAAGCATACATACTTAAACATGATAATAAAATTTGTACGGTTGACCCAATAGTCATCCCGCCTATTCAACCCATTCATTCAGATGCATTCTGATTTAGATATTGGATTATTGGGTGCATTTTGGACAAATGATCAGATCATTCAGAATGTGGTTTGTTTGGCAGTGATGGTGGGTTTGTCCAACTTGTATGGATTGCAGAGAGTGAGTCATTTAAATTTTATTCTAAATTACCATTTTACATCAAGGTTATGCCTTAGTTTCCTTCCAAATTTTGATCAAGTTCACTCTTTTATGGCTTTACCAGAACCTGTATGAGTTTAGTGCATCTAGAACTGGGTACCCCCACCCACTCAATTTCTCAAGATATTGCTCTACTATCATAGAGATAACAAATGAAAAAAAATAAATCTTTAAATTCATCTTTACTGGTTTAACCCCAACCTGGACTGCATTAGCATGTTACTTCTTCATTTGTTTAATGATCAATAAGCCCACTCGTTGTTGTTAAAATCTTACAAATCGGGATCTTACGACTTACAAGTCATATTGAATTCTAGGGAAACAAATTCGTATCTATGCAACAAATCCTATTTAGAAGTCAATCTTACGGTTTGATACTTGTTGCATCAAATCTTATGATCCCCCTTTTTTGTTGTTTTCGTTATTGAGAAGTTACCTAGTGATTAAGGAGACCTCTTAGTGATATATGTCGTGATGTTCTTCATGACTGTATGACAGTCTAATTTATCATTGCATTGATTTTGCTATGGATCAATTAATGGCTACTCTTTTTTTTTTTTAAATTTAGTTTAATTTTTTTTCAAAAAATTGTACGATTCATGATTCGATTTGACCCATTGAACGATCTGCGATGCAAATTTTATTTTCAGAATAATGAATCCACATGCCCTGTAATAGAGATTTGTATCTTTATACATTGCATGGAGATGTATAGTGTCATTCCCATATATGTGAGTCAGCCAGAATGCTTTATATTTCTAAATACAGAACTTTTTCACCAGTACACTACAACAAATCGGATTTTCAGCGACGAAAATATTTGCGACGCAACCCAAAGCGTCACAAAAAATAATTTTTTTGCAACATAAAATTAGACCCGTCGCAACAAGTTAAGTATTTGCGACACACGACTCCATGCGTCGTAAATAGATACTTTCAGCAATGAATATAGTGCGTCGCAAATAAATGCGTCAAAAAATCATTGGCGCCAAATGGCGGTAAAATTATTCGCGACGCCAGATAGTCATTTGCAACACAATCATCTGTCGTAAATAATTGTCTCTATTTGCAACGCAATTCCCGCGTCGCAAATAATTTTTAGTCTGAGCTAGGTCATAGAAAAGTTAAGGTTTTTTGCAACAGTTTCCTTTTTGCGTCGCACATAATATCTTATCCCCGATGCTGATGTCTTTGCGTCGCAGATAATTATTATTAGCGACCTCCATCATATGGTGTCATAAAAATTTTAAGCTAAGAAATTAACTAATTTCTTCCCTCATCCACCATTATGGAAAAAAAAATGATACATTTATTTGGGACGCAATTTTGACGTCACAAATAATATTTAGTTGCGACAGCATACATGTTGCATTGCAGATAGTGAGTTTTTTTGCGACGTGGATTTAAATGCGTCGTAGATAATAGTTTTATTAGTGACATTATTTTATAGCGTCACTAAAACAAACTGCACATTTCCCGACACTATTTACTGACGCAGTGAAAATTTGTGTTGGTATAAGTCTTATTTCCAACGCATATTTGGATTGCGTTGGCAAAAGTCACAAAAATTGCTACTGTTACCGATGCAAGTAAGACCGAGTTGGCAAAAGCTGTGGAAACCACATCGGCGCCAACAAAAAAATTCCCTCAAAAAGAGAGGAAAAGTTTTACAGACGTGTGTTTTTTTAATGGCGATGCAATAATGCATTGACAATTATCTTACATACTGGCGACGCACAGGTGTGCGTTGGAAAAACTCTGAGTTTTTATTCGCACCATTGCCAACGTATGAGTTGCGTCGACAAAGCCCCATTTATGACAAACTTATCTTTTCCGACAGTGCAAAAGTCATATGGTGCGTTTGGCTGTAGCAACTTCCTGATGATTGGTACAACGATTAGCGATTGGTACAGCGATTGGCCAAACACAAATACAAGACAACAACAAGTTACATCGATAGCTTCTAGAGCCTCAAATCGCTGATATTCCATAATCTCGGTCCCCCAGCTTTATAATCAGCAACGGCTTTTACAATCAGCAACAACAACAACTTCTACATAACCTCAATCGCTATCAGTAATTGTTTTGACCAAACACAGCCATAGAGAATTACTTACTGCTTTTACCGATGCAAGTAAGACCACGTTTGTAAAATCTCTGGAAAGTACTTTTGAGAGTAAAATGTATTTATAGTGTCCATTATTCGCTGGACGTCGGTAAAAGTTATTTGCTGTGGTTGTTGCGGTGGCCATTTGTGGCCCCCGTTAAAAGTTAATAAAAATTCCCCATCCTATACCCTAAACTCCCTCCCTCGCTCCAGTGTTTATCTCTATCTCTCTGTCTCAAAAATCCCTCTCACAGATCTGAGAGAGTCCGGTCCTCCTGCTTCTTCTTCTCTGATCTCGGCGATTAGTGACAACTGTGGCAGCAACCTATCACTGCTTCGTTTCTTCTCTGGCGACAATCAACTCGTCCCAAAACCCCTTTCGTCCTTTTCAAGACCGTGTCTTCGCTTCCTTTTCCTTCTCCGACGACTAGGGCGATGACGAAACGAGGTAGCCCGTTTTCTCCGGTTTCTGCAAAGCAATGGCAATCCTGTTTTCTGAGGTTTCTACAAAACTGTGGCCCTCTCTCCCTCTCTCACATATCGCAAAAATCCATCCTAGTCCTTCTTTCCGCAACCCAGAAACAGGTAGTGGCCTTCTCTTCTTCTCTGTGAAATCGAGACTCGCAGAAGCTGAACCAGAAACTCATGCTTCTGCTGCGATCAAACTCTGATCCCAGCCGAACCCGATCTCCACTGCACCTCTCTGGCTTGATCCACGTTATCTTTCTCCAAGGATTTTGGGTAAGTTGCTTCCCTTCTTCACTCACTTTAGGTTGAGTTCTTAAATCAAGGTTGTTTCTTGTTGATATGAAGCTTTTGTTGTTTCCATGATTTGTTTGTGTCTCATGCTTTATTTCTGTTTTGTTTTGCTTGTATCGTTGTGGGGTTTTATGGGTGATTTCTAATTTACTGTTTGGAGTTTGTGTTTACTTGATTTGGCTTGGGAAGGGAGTTTGGAAAATGGGTTTTTCTTTATATTGTATTGTTGTGGGGTTTTATGGGTTATTTCTAATTTACTGTTTGGAGTTTGTGTTTGCTTGATTTGGCTTGTGAAGGGAGTTTGGGAAATGTGTTTTTCTTTATATTCGGAAATGAAAGTTGTTGTTAGTGATATTGTAGAAAAATGCCATTATCAAAGGTTTTATTTGGGGTTTGAAATCTTCATAAACGAGAAGAAAAAGAGTAAATTGTTGCATTGTACTGTTCTTTCTCTTTAGAGTTGTTTTATTCTGTTCTTAATTTTACAGAGGAAGCAGGGAACTATTGCTCAATTCTCTAGATTTTGATTGCAGAGAAGAATTGAGCAATAAAGAAATAAAAATGGGAGTGTTATTGTTGTTTCTGTGAGAATCTTTTCTTATTCCTTATCCTCTTCTTTTGTTAATCGGTGAGAATCTTACAGCTCTTTTTTTGTATGAGAAGAGATTTCTATAAATTTTTGGGACTTCGTCGCTAATTAAATCAATTCTTTGCTTTCTCTGATATGAACATCATAAGTGATTAGAGATTCTGATCATCCATGTGAAAGTATGATTAGATAAAATGGGTGGCATTTTAAATCTTTTAAGGTCCGAAGGACCAGTAAACAGATTTTTCTTTTCACTTAATTTCTCCGCGAACTCTACTGGATTCACTATGATACCTGGACACTTCAAGCTAAGAATTGTATCCATATTATCTTGTAATTGGTGCTTCAATTGTATACATTAAATCCAAATCTCTGCAGTATTTCATGACAATAACCATGCCATATACATCCTGTATCTAGGCATCATAGCTGGATGACTGGTCAGTGCCAATCTTGGACAGATCAGGCTCTAAACTCTTTGTATGTTCAAATAATCAATCCTTATGTAACATGAACAGGATTTTTCTTTTCCCTTAGAAGCGACAAAGGAGAGATATTAACTGAAATGGAATCTGTACAGGAAATGCAGTCCAACTTGTTAGTGGACCACCCAAGTTAAACAAGAGATCACATCTAGGATGTGGAAAAAAAAAGGGAAAGGTAAAAAAGACACACCCATCTTCAAATACAATGGGCATCCTGATATTAGCTTTGATTTAAACACTCCTTTTGCCAATGAATCTGCCCTGGGACTCCATTGTCTTGGGATGTGAGCAAAGTAAGTGTCCACATTGGATCGTAGAAGTCTGCTCTCATTTTTCTGTCTGCCAATTTTCAAGGTGGTAAAGCTGTGCCTTGGGCCCATTCTATGGTGTTTCTTGAATCAGCTTCAATAAGGGCTCGTTTCCTCTCTTTGCAACGAATATTTTTATTTCTACTTTTGGAAATTTTCTTCTTTTAATCTGCTTTGCAAGTGGAACTTAATTTCCACTTGTTCAAAATAATATAATTGTGTGATTGTTTTCTGACACTGATCATGCTCTTTTTTGCTACTACTCTTTTGCAATTTGCAGCTCTTATTAGTTTGAATTTGTGAGACTCAACAATTCACATAGGGGATGTTATTTGTAGTACATGTACTAACCATCTGGAACTTCGTTCTTTGTTTTTCACTTTTAATGGTTCCACCAGTAATTTTCTCTTTTGCACTTATTTTATCCTTGTAACTCCGCAAATCTATCTTAGGTATACGTATCTTTTTTTATTTTTTTCTTCTAATAGTATCGTAGCACATATATCTTAGGCACACACAGCTTTGTCTTTTTCTGTGGACCAACTTTTAGCCACGTACAATGGAAGCAAACAAAAATGACTGCCAAATGAGCACTTTTTTAAGGAAGTGGAAAGAGCTGGTGGAAAATGGGTGGGGAGAAGGAAATGGTCTTCAATTGAAGTGCCCTTCTCATTGTGCTGGTGAAATTTTAAGAAAAGAAAAAAGAGAAATAAAATTATAAAATTAGGTGCCCTTCTTCACCAACTGTGGGAACTTTTGATGGCTTGTCACTCTACAACTTGGGTCAATTCATGAAAGATGGATGTTTAGGTATCAGTGAAAAATAGTCCAGGAAGATGGAATGAAAACTCAATAGTTTTTTTAATCTGTTTCTTCATTTTCCAGCTGCTGTGTGTATAGAAGAATTTTTGTCCAGTGACATTTTCAAATAATGTTGTTGATTCTGCTTTTCCTCCTATTTCTTAGATGCTGTGATTTATTTATTTTTATTGAGGTTTGTTGCCTTGTATCATGGTTAATGTTGCAGCATTTAATCATTCTGTAGATATAAAGATGCTGCAGCAAATATTACAGTGAAGGAAAGTGATCTGTTCTACTTTTCCTAGTTTTAGGACTTTGAATTGCATGATATCCTGCTATGGAATCTATTGAAGTAGTCTATTGTAATCCCACAGGGTGTTGAGTTATGAAATTCTAAAATGGATTATGCGTAAACTTCTGTGATTTGTAATTAGTTATGACAGAATAAAAACTTCTGTGACTTGGGTACCTGAAGTTATCCAAATGCATTAGTCTTCATTTGTGCAACCAAGAGTTTCATGGACCCCAGAATTGCCCCCACATCCAAACTACCCATAAAGAATGGGCATTATTTGGCTTTGAGTGTCCCATTATTTTGGTGCACATTCATGTATAAAATGCTTTGGTTAGTGGCTCTTCAGATTCTGTAACTCATTTAGATCGAAGGACATACTCTAGCCCATGAAAGGCACCTGCGGATGGGGTATTCCGTGACACATGAACTCCAACTAAATCATGTGGGCACGTTTCTTGACATGGGTTGCTGGATTAGGTAGCTGGCTTTCCTGTGTAAAGATTCACATGGAAAACTTCTGGAACAAACCTAGACCCCCTTCCTGTTGTCCTCCGCTGGCTGTAGGACCTTGTTCTAGTAATTTGAGCAGGACTGAGCAGAGGAGAGGAACTGAGAAAGATGGGCCTAAGGATTTCTTCTTCTGAGTAGGAGTATTCTATACCACACAAGTTTTGATTGCTTAAGAGAGAGCCTCCACACACCTAAAGATGTCAAGATGATATCTTTGGGTGAGCTTGTTGAGAAAAAAAATGAGGCCGTTAATTTGGAATACAGATGTTTCGATTGCCTTAGATTGATTCATTTTTTAAAAACCTCTCCTCTATTCTCACCTAAGCATGGTTCCCATTCAACAACTAAAGCCAAAGATGGGTTCAACTGCTATTTATGGATGTGCACAATCCTTCTTTCATAAGGTATGAGTATCCTGCCCATAACATAATACTTTTTCATACTAATATCCTTTTAACAGTATTATTTTCTTATTTAGAACATCTCTAATAAATGAAAATATTCACTTTGTACATTCTTTTCTAACATTTTATTATTGAAAAGCAGGAAAACGGAAATAATATATGAAACAATGAACCCAGGATTGTACATAAGTATCAGTGCACTACTTCATTTTGTTAATCGTATATTGCAGATATGATTATGTATTGTGCAGGATCAAGCTTCTTTAATATTTTTCAATGCCTTGAAAGTGGTAGTTATGCTAATACTATGGCTCCACTTGGAGGATGTAAGGAGGCTAATCATGAAGCAACCAATCAAGAGGAGAGCCTCCCCATTTCAAAGGATGAGATTCCAGGACAATCGATTAATGCAAAGAAAAGGAAAATGAAGCCCGAGGGTTCCACAGTTGATTCCCGTTCTCAATTTGATAGCACTCAGGTAATCTACCCTTGATTGGGTCCAATGCATTTACATTTCTTAGCTTATATCAAATATACTAAGCCAAACTGCCAATTATTGACGTAGTGACTGCTGGTTTGGCAAGTGTTGATTTCATACGAACATTTGCCTACGATGGAAAGAGGAAGGTAATTTTTAGAATTGTTTCTCTGATATTTTGGTTGGATATTTGATTAGGCAGAGAAGGAATTGTGGCAAGTGTGGAGAGTTTTCTATGGAAATGTGGTGATGGGTTTCTGTTTTGATTGTTGATTTCAGCTTCCTTACATCTCGAATGTACAAACGGAACTGATTGTGGTTCAGATCGATAAACTTGATTTGGTTTCGGAGGAGAGTTCACATTCTCATATGAACGGGAGCTCAAGTAGGTAATGTTTCATTTCTCTATATTCAAAAGCTTGGGATTTGTTTGATTGATAAGTGGAATGGAAATGGCTTTCCACAACTTTGAGTGGCAGAATTTCTGGGGAGGACTTTAAATTTTACAACCTTGGAATTTCTCCACTTGCAAATTGAGGAAAAACTATTTTAAGTTTGTAAAGTGACTTAGTAACCCAAGAATGATACATTTGATAACATTCTTAACATTGCTTTGAACCTCCTCATTTGGATGCTAAAGTGATATAAGATGTTGGAAGTGTAGGTATAAAGCATGGGGTGCTCTTTTGGGGCAAGAGTTAGCAGAAAAAGGCATCATAGTGGCATGCATTTAGACAGGTGTTTTCTATCTATTCGGGTTCAACCATGTTGTAGTCCAATCTTATATATGTATACACTAAGCACAACACATTCATTAATGTATGATTTTTTAATTTCTGTCTAGGAACTTTCCTCACCGTGATATGGTGAAGGATGCTTATCGAGGAATCTCTTTTGTATGCAATAATACTTTTGAATATGGCGGTGATCCTGACAGGTAACAGATGTCTAATTTATCATTCAGCTTAATAATTAGAGAAAACATCCAATGTTCAATGTGGGGATTTACTCATGAATTAGTGCATGGTCTCTCCATGTGGTGACTGTAACAGATATATGATTCATTGTTAAAGACAATTCTTTTGAGAAATAATGCTAGAATGTTATTGGAGATAAATGTTTGAACATAATTAATTGTGAGTAGTTTACTCCTAACAAGGGTAAACAAAAACCATTTCTTTTCCAAATTAGTTATTACCATTTTCATTCGATAATTGCATTTCTTCTTATTGTGGTTTCATATTGTGGAAATGAGTGCTATCAGTAAATGATAAGTTATTATTTGACGTTCTTTGGTTTGATTCTGCTGCATATGTGTTTTAGTCAAAGTGTAGAAATGCAGATTTTTGGTGTGGAGAGTTTTCTTTAATCTTGATTAAGTATATTTAGAACGCAGATTTTCGGTTTTTTAATGATTATTGAAGGTTTTTTTAGCAAGAATTATACTAGTTATTTCAGTCTTTATAAGTAATTTAATAACACAGTTTTTTTTTTAATTTTTCAATGATTAATGAAGTATCATTTCATGATAATATATATTCCCCTTCTGTATGCTATGAATTCTTTTCTTTCTTTTCTTTTCGTTTTTGGTGTTTCCTTATCACCATATATGGGGCAATACACAATGCTCGGTTGGTTTTTCCTTCACGTGGTACTTAGAAATGATCTCATCACTTACACATCCAGTGTTGGCAATTTCACTTGCTTCTCATCCTTGGTGATGTTAATATGACTAGTTATAATGGCAAATATAGTTGTGTTTTATAGATTTTCTTTATAGATTTTAACATCTATCTTGTTTTATTTATTACAGATTGAAATGGGAGATGAAGAGAAAATAAGAACAAGCAACATTTTTTGACCGATTTGGATAGTGCGGATCAATTTGAGGATGCTATATTTTATCGTGGAAATTGCTTGTCGTCTCTCTGTGATACATATTGAAGACTGCATTTCAATTATTGTTTCTATGTTATATTGAGACCAACTATTATATAGATTTATGTTTAACAGAATTTTATCAATATCATTCAGTAAGAATTTGTGATGAGGACAACTGATTCGTTGCACTCAAATTTAATGAATTAATTTAGTTTATGTTTTTACATCGATGGAGTGTTATTTTCATACCTGAATTGCAACTTAGAGATATATGATGTGATGACCTAATGGTGACTTTGCATTAAAGATTTGTGAATGGATGACTTGTGAATGGATGATGAGATTATATTTGTATTGATTGGGTATAAAATCAGGAAAAATATATCTATTTTAAAAATATTAAAATATTTTTTTTTGAGAAATTATTAGTTGCGGCGCTTTTATTGCATTGCAAATAATCAAATGTAACAAGATAAATATTATTTACCACACCACATAAGCGTCGCAAAAAAAATAAATATTTGCAACATTATATGAGCGTCGCCTTTAATAATTTATTAGCGACCTTTTAGAATCGTCGCAAATATAAATTATTGGTGACGCAATTTTACCGTTGCAAATAAATCATTATTTGCGACGTTTATAATACGTCGCAATTGCTACGTAATTATCAACGCTTTAAAACCGTCGCAAATACTCTCTCCAATTGCCACGCTGCAGTCTTTAGCGTAGCTAATCTTTCTGTGACCTCATTATTTGCGACCCCTTTGCGACGCTTAGTTTTTTGCGTCGCAATTACTTATTGCGAAGCTTTTTTGGCATCGCAAAAAGGCGAAATTGTTGTAGTCTTTGATTGTAAGGCTTGTAGAGAACTACTATTGATGTTTGTTTGAGGTTTGATTTGATTTGGAATAAAGTTGTTTCTCTAATGTTATCAAATTTTGTTCGCGCAAGAAGCCTAACCCTTCACCGATGTCTTTAGGATTCTTTGTGTCAGGCACCACTCAGCTATTAACGTTCAACACAGTTGGGGCACCATCTGTGAGAGGACTGATACTATCATTAGGTTGTCTGTTCCTCGAAGCGAGACAGTACCAGAGCTCACGGAGCTTGAGCTACTGGAGCTACGAGTTGTTTGTTATTGGATACTGTGTTTTATCCCAATTGATGATATATTAGCATATGTAGACCGCCTACTTTGGTAGTTTGTTTACGATTCGAATGCAATGAATCTCTTACGATCAGAGTGCTATGCATATCTTATAATCATGTTTATTGTTTAATCTCTCTAGTATTGCATATCTATGTTGATTATATCTTTATTGTCTTGACATCCGTTGTGTTGTTGATGCTACGTTTGGTGTTTAGGTATTGAGCATTTCTACCCCGTGGAGGAGGAGCCGACAGAAGAAGTTCAGGCAGATCAGCCTGATTACTTCCTAAAGTATAGTACGAACGACATTGTATAGCCGTGACGACCCCGTATATTAGAGCCTTCACGATTGATCCTACTAGTTTCATCTTTTGATTTATTATATTGTTGTTTAGGCCTAGTTTTAGTGTGACCTTTTTCTTATAATTAATATTTTGTTAACAGTCTCAAACTCAAACTCTAATTATGTTATTCAGTAATTTGCTCTTAACTATTCATCTTTAAGATATCAATTGCATTTATGAAGCTTCCTCTAATTGTTGTATATATTTGAGGAAATGTTTATACCTCACAACGGTCTTCGATCTAGATGGGATGTGATTAAGGCAAGTGACATGTGATTAATGTTGAATTTATTTTAATTGACCCTAATATCACGTATAATCTCGATTTCACTTTTAGGGGCGTGACACTAAATCGAAGAAGAAGAAAAGAAAACGAGGCCGATAGAAAGTACAAAGTAGAAAGCAGAAAGCCTGTGTGCTCATACCAGCGATGCGACAACGTGTTTGTTGAGTTATATATTAAGCCCCGAGTATCTCCCACGAGCTTCCCGTGTGGCCTCGGAGCTGGAGTTGTAGCAGCTATTACACGGCTCGATAAATTCTATACCATCGAAGAATATATGGTGAATCCTCAGTTTTATTATCTAATTGAGTGAATGATGGAAAAGGTGACTAGGCATTGGTGTGGCATTGATCAAGACGTCTAAGTTTAACCCCGCTGGCCATTTTCACCCTTATGAATGGCTGGGGCCATCGAAGTCTTGAGACAGTCATCTAATGGTTTTATTTTTTGCAATTTCCTCAAAATGCAAGATGAATCAACGGCTCAAAATTTGACCCCATCCCTTCTTGGGTTTGCAAAGAGGATGAATGAATGGTTTTAATCGTGATTTAGGGGCCCACATGAGTGAGAATTTTGAAAAAAACAGACCTTTAAAAAAGTCCATATATATATATATATGTGTAAAGTACTGTTGCAGCAAAAACCTGTGCTTGTGTGAATTTCAGCAATCCAACGTAGCGAGCTGAGAGATGCTTGAAGAGAGTTTTTAACTACTTTTTTCATCCTTGCAAGTGAAGGAGAGGAAAGGAGACTAATATTTAGTGAGACAACCCACTCTAATAACATAAGAAAAACACAATAAATTTGTAAGAAACTTATCTCTCAAAGGTAATATAGAGGATATCCATTGATCAGAAATCTATTTTGTACAATTAAAAAACTTGATAAATAATTCTTAAGAAGTAATCTTCTGTTAGACTGTATTAGGAAAAACTTTCAAAATATGCACTTGCTAAGTACTTGTAGCTATATGTTAAGACGGTTATGAGGAAACTCTAAGGGATTGACTGAGTGGTCAGGACTACGGTTCCTCTTTTTTCTAGAGTTAGAGGTCCTGGCATCGATCCTGGTTCCCCTCTTTTCAAGAACCGAATGCTAGGAGGTCGCAGGGTTTTACCGGACTTCTCTCTAGACCGGAGAAATTAGTTTAGCCCAAAGGGTTGGAAACTCCCCCTTATCAAAAAGAAAAAAGAAAAAAGAAAAAAGAAAAAAGAAGAAAGAAGATGGTTATTAGGAAAAAGCCACGTCACTCTCATACAATAACATTACAACATATTTTATTTAGAAGGAATAGGAAATACAAAACCATCAAAGCTTACAGATAAAGACATTACAAGCCCAATTCAGAATGATAACAGTTGCACATGAGAGAGAGGTAGTGGCTACTCTGGCTAATCGAGAGAGTAGCATATCTTTTTAAAGGTGACCAAGTTGTCTTCAAATAAAGGTACGATGGCATCTATACTTCCATCTCCAATGAAGGAAGGGAGGAGAAACATCAATCCCTCCACAGGGAGATAAGATGGCAAAAAGATGTAGGGTGTCCCACCTCCAAAATCCAGATCATAGAAAGGAAACCTCAACCAACTATCAACGTCAATGTTCGGACACAACCCCATTTTCTCCGCATCGGCAGTGGGCACCATATCCTTCACCACCTCTTCATTGCTCGCAAAGTCGATAAACGACTTAAAGTAGCCGTCATTGACCTTTACGACCGCGTCGTGTATCAGCTTGGCCGCGTATTGCACTGGCTCCTGTAAAAGCTCCTTCACCTTGGCTCTTGGGAACGCCCACAACACCAGGTTCCCAAAGTACTCATTTGGCACGCGAGGGTTCATCCTCTGGCGCCCATTCACAGATATCCTCACATGGGTCGTCTCGAACCCATTTAGGCCACGAGCCTGAGTGATGGCTCTCCACAGGTGAGCCACCAGGCTCTCGAACGTGCTATATGGCCTGTTTCGACCATCAGAAGCCTTGGCCTTGAGCTTGGTCAGGAACTCCAATGTGAAGTGGGCCTTGTGGAGGATCAGTCCGTCTGATGAGTCGTCCGATCTGGCATATGAATATGGGTGCTCCTTGATCAGTTTCTTGCTCATGTACTCTATTCTTTCGTGTTCGAACTCGACGATAGGTGGCTCGCGAGGGGTGAAAATGGTGCGGTCAAAAAGAGGTAGTGGGCCTATGTCGAGGCCTCTGCAGGCTCGTCCCCAAGCGACGAGAAAGTTGCTGGTTGCAAGTCCGTCTGCAATAATGTGGTTGGTTGAGAAGCCTAAGACCATGGAGTCGCAAGCGAATCGGGTGAGCTGGACCGTGACAAGCTCTTCCAAGCCCTGGGGTGGAAGTTGAGCAGATCCATGGAGGGTTTGAAGGGCATGGCCTGGTTGAGTGTGCAGTCGGCCGAGGCCTCGACGAACCTCATGCCCTCATCGTTTAGGAGAATGGCCGGGCAACCATTGTTGTCCGTCCCAAGCCTCCCAGCACATTCTCTATAAATGGCTAGCACCTTCTGCAGCCCCGTTTGTATGGTGGTGTTGGGGGGTGTTGGTGGCTTAAAGACAGACGAGGGCAACGTGGGTGTTGTAGTTTACCTTATCGAATATGCTGAGAGGAATGGAGTCAACAATAGAGGGAGGTTCGCCATCGTAAATGGGCTTCAGGATCATTGAACTTTTCGTTTGCACCTTCATTTTTTGTGTTTTTGTTTTGTAGGTTCTTACCTATCAAGATGGCTTTTGAGGTGCTTTTGAGGGTGCTTATATAAAGCAGGAAGGGATCACCAGCTGGATGGGGGTTGGCTGGACACTCCACGTTCTTCTGACTTTTAAATAAATGATGATGGTAAAGATTTTGTTGACTTGTGATGATTCAACTAATCCCACAGAAAACTATAAAGAAAATTTAGGAGTGTAATCAAATATTATTTTGGAGACTTACATAACCATCATTCCAATTAGTACACACACATCAGTTCTTAATCGTACTTCCCTCTAATTAAAGATGCTTCCCACCAGTATCCACATTTAGCCCGTATTTGGCATCTCTAATTGTTGTCTCTGTTTCTCTAAATGTCTAAACCGGAGAGAGGTTTGAACAATTAGAGCGTTTGGAACAAGATTTTAGGCTCTGTCCGCTTTAGACATTTAGAGGTAAATTCTCTAAAATCCAAATGCTCCAAAAGTCGGCAGATGGGAAATTGAGTTTTTGGGTCTTAAAATATAGAGGCATGGTATTTAAATTAGATTCATGCATTACCAAATGCGTTTTTTTTTTTTTTAATCTCAACATCTTTTTTTTATGGCTCTATTTTAGATGGATCTGTTAATTAAAGAGTAGAGATGCCAAACAAGCCCTTAGATTTAGTTGCAGTATCCAAAAGATGATTCACATACCCGATAGTTTTAGTAAGGCGCATTGGGGATTTCCATGCATGATCAACGATCTTATTACGATTTTAGGTCTACCCCTAATCCATATATGAAGTTCACAATGGTCCTATCCTTTTTTTTCTTTTCTTTTTTTTATATCAAAGAGAACACTTTTCCAATAATTCATATTCAATTTTCTATAATTAAAGTACGGTGAGGTGAAGCCTTAAATCTAGAGAGAATAAAATATAAGGTGTTATAATGATGTTTTCTTTATAATTGTTTGGTATGGAACTTTTTTGGACTTTTTTTATAGAAAAGTGGGGGGTTTTTTTTTAGTGGAGAAAGGAGGTTGCTTTTTTGATTTTTTTTATAAAAAATTCGGAGGAAATTTTAAAATTATGTACTTTTGATATGATTGATTGTCATTTCTTGTCTGAATTCACTTTACTTTACTTTAACTAGTTAATTGCTAAATACGCCCAAGAAAACCAATAATTTGAGTAAATGTTATAATGGTGTAAGATTTATGATCAAATCAAAGGTGGTCATCGTAAGCCTTTTGTGGGTTAGATCCATCCACTTGTTAGAAGGTAAACGTTAATTTCCATCCGTAGGATCCATTACCAAATTTCTCCAGCCGATTAGATATTTTGGATTTCTTCTCATTTCAGTTTATGTAGTTTTACTCTCTATTTTGAAAAAAACAATAATATTTTTGATAGATGAGTAAGCATTCTTTGTGATAGTGAATTGTTTGAGATATATAGTTACGTATTTTTTCCTAAGAAAGATATTTAGTTAAGCCTTCTAATATTGACTCGTATATAAAACTTCCAGTCAATCTTATCATCTTGACTCCCTGATTCGTGGCCCACAAGTTGATGTTTTTGAAGAATATAACATGGGGATGGATAGATCATAGAAGATATTTTCAAAAAGTTATGGGCATGTTGGCGTGGGTAATTTTTCTTGGCATTTTATCTTTTTGAGGATTATAAAAATTAAAGACTTCATTTTTATTCTCATTTTCTGTTGTTTGGTGACGTAAAATGTTTTCTGTAGTGAAATGTCTTTTCACTTTTTCTTGTTAGAAACTGCTGAGATATATATATATATATATATATATATATATTTATAATTTGGGTTTGATTCCCTTTCTGGAGAAAATGAGAAATAACTAAATTAAATACTTTAATCTCATGAATATATAAATGCTTGCATGTAGGAGCTGGTACCAGTGAAATAAAAGCTGATTTGGCTCTAAAATATTTTGGATATTTTACTTCATGTAATTTGCTTGGATATTATCACCTCCTTTAGTCTCAAGTTAGAGGAATGTCTCTTTTGTATCCTGTTTATTTCTCTAATATAAGCTTCTCTGTTCAGCCCAAAATAAAATAAAAAACACTAGTTAAAGATGTGTAAAATATCAATCTCAATAGATCATCATAACTCCTTCATCCATTACCCTTATGTTTAATAATTTTGAAAGGAATCATTTTTTCTATGACTTTAATCCAAATGTGAGTAACAGTTGGATGCGTGTCAAATTTAGGCCGGTGCCATTCATGGGGTAGTGAGTATGAAAGGGGGAATTGATCAAAGCCTTCACTTCACTGATAGCTAATGCTTATATCCTTCAGTCCTTACCTTTTTAATAATTTCTGGTGGGAGTACATGCATGATTTCTCTATGAGTTCATGTGTATTTTATGCAAACAGACACGCCCTTTTGTTTGAGTCCATCTAGTTTTATGTCCTTTTCTTATCAAACGCTTCAAATTACACAATCTTAATGCTGTTTAGGTTAATAACTTCAAAAATATGTAAAAAATGAGATTTAAAATGATTAGCAATAAATCTCTCGATCAAAAATATTACCAGTATGACTATCTCTTGTTACATCTAAAAGAAAATCCCGACTCCGACACTGGGTCTTGGGCCTTTAAAGCGTGCAGCACGTGGACTTAAAGGTCCAGACACAACAATATTTTCTTTTAATTTCTCATTATGTGAATTGTCACATGGCCAATCTAAAATAAGTAGTTAAAGAGTGTGTGACTTTGTCTATTATATTCGGAGACGGTGCTGCAGTCTGCACCATTTTTAATCCTTATGAGTTAACAGAAACAGATACGCAGAATCAACTATTAGATAGACTTTAATTTGGAAAATGAAGCTATTTTAATTCTCTTGTCGTCCACACACATGTGCATATTAATATTATTCGATCTTTTCAACTGAAATCCGAAGCGTGACGAAAGAACTTTTATTTCTTATGATAGATCTGTCGCCTATGGAACTCGATCTAAGTATTAAGTGGGTTTAGTCTCTTTTCTAGGTTTGTTAAAAAAAAAAAACACTCGACCTGGATCTTATGTAAGGAAATTAATTTAGGCCCATTACTTGGACCACAAGTCCTTTCCTTTCTAGAAGTGTGGTCATAATAGGAATTCAGTTTTCATAGGATATATATGCTATAATTACTCAAAAAGGTTTCCTAATGAGATAGTTTCCTTAATATTCTCTACCTTGATGGACGGTTGAGATTAAACCTAAAGTAAACCTAATTGGGAAATTTGGTCCTCTCTCCACCTATAAATAAAGCATTTGGTCCATCACAAAGGCTACACACAAAATCAACACATTAAGGTTTATAGGCAATGAGAGAGAAACCAAAACCATTCATCCAGTCTCTTCTTCGACGGATCTCAACAACAGTGCCAGACAGCAGGATCGGAAAGCTCTCTGCATCAGGATGTCTGGAGGTACTCTTTAATTTATTTAAGATTAAATCTTGCATGTGATTATCATGTTGTTCACGATCTTAGGGTTCATGTTAATAATGATATAACATCTTACACACGTGTGCTTGCTCGAGTGTGTTATCTTTTTTTTTTTTTCTTTTTCTATCTTGAACTATCTAATATGTGAAAGAGTGATACTTTCTCTTAAAAACCCAGGAATCAATTGCTGAGCATGTGTATAAAACTAAAGTACCAACACTACTCAACTATGAATGTGTTGACAAGTGCATTATCATGTTTGTTATGGAAAAGAGACTCTGTGATCTAACACTAAACTTGGGCACGTTGGGTTTGCCCAACCCAATTGCTAATGGACTTTTTTTTTTTCTTTTGGATTTAACGGCTACTTCCTCTCAAAATTGTTTTGCATATGTTAATGACAAAATACCAAATATTACCATCAAGAGTCACTCAACTTTGGATTACTTATTCTCCTTCTTCTTTATTTTTGACATTCTTGCGCATAAAACCTTTATATCCTAGGTTTTATTGGTAACATAAAAATATAGGTACTTCAAAGCAATGAGAAAACTGTTTTTTTTTTTCAAACACAGTAATTTTTGAAAAAAACATTTAGCAATCGTGACTACTCATTGAGATCTAGAAAAACCTTGATATCGTGGTTTTTTTTGTTTTCAATAACAGAAAAACTTAATTACTTTCAAACAATGAGAAATTTATTATTTAACTTCACCATAATTAGAATTTTCAGTAACAAAATTCACTCTTGGTGACTACTAATTAGATTTTTTTCCAACCTTCCATCCAACGGTCCAATCTATTTGGATGAGTGACAAACCTTGTGATTAGTGACTATCAGTGAATCCTTGTTTGTGCACTGTTTGGATGGGTTGCGAGGTGGGCCAAAAAATAAGACCGATTTGCATCCATCAATTCGAATAGTTAGCCTGCAATCTCTTGATGTAAAATCCATTGTAAAACCTCAATAACTGAGAGTAAGAGTTTATGAAGCACCATGAGGTCTCAGATTTTTGATTTTTTTTCTTTCCTATTTTCTAAATCAACAGAGAGTGCATGAGTTCGAATCCTGTAAAAAAAAAAAAAAACAGAAAAAGGAAAAGCATACCAAATAAATAATCTTCACATAAAATGTATTTATCATGTCACATATAAATGGATATTTATGATATCCATAAATGGGTATTTATGATATTTAAAGATTTCATCTTTATTTTCAATTTCTGTTGTTATGTGGTGTAAAATGTTTTCTGCAGTGAAATGTGATTTCACTTTTTGTTAAAAACTGCTGAAAATGACTTTTTACAATTTGGGCTAAATCCCATTTCTCGATAAAACATTAAAGAACTAATTTTTTTTTTTTGAAAGATAAAAGTAGGTATAAATAATTAAATTCTGGCATCTCTCAGTGCGAGCCAGTACCATGGATCTTGTGCCATGGGGCATAAAGATTAAGGTCGCACGTGACAAAAAGATGAACATGTGAAAGGTCTGATTTAATTTAACCCACCTGACCGGCTGGCCAGGATTTGATATTCCATTCAGGTGAACCCATCTTCCCATATTCCAGAATTTCATCCATTGGACCACAATGTGTATACTTGATATCTTACGGCACAGTTGTTCATATTGAGACACAAATTAGATGTATGTAGTTGATGAAACACAAACTGTTAGGACCACTCTACAGAATAGTTTGTCATCAAACCTGGGTTGACATATGGTATTGGAATTGAAAATCTCTGATTTTTACCATTTACCTCCCTCTGGATTCATTCCATTCAGCAGCCAATGTTAATAACATGGCTTATCATCTCCTGGCTGTCAAGATGTTGTAGTACGGAGCAGGAGTATAATGGGTCAAAGATGTTGTAGTACGGAGCAGGAGTATAATGGGTCATGTTTGGTATTGGACCTGGGCATGACCTCAAGTGAAAGTTTTGGAAACACCGATGTTCATGGGGTTGTGAGTGATACTTTTCACTGGAAGACTAAGGGCATGCTTGTGTAATATTTTTTTATGGAAGAGTGGATGATTTTCCGTGAAAAATCCATTTTTTCGGCATTTGGTAAGGAACAATTTTACGGAAATATTTTCCTGTGTCGTTAATATTTTCATTAATTATTGTGGAAATGAATTTCTTTTTAGGGGGTATGGGAAATGAATTTCCTCGGAAAACTTCTCTATCTTTTTCCCACTCTTGTCCATTTCAACCCAAAAACCCTATAACACTTTCATTTTTTATTTCTTTATATAAATTATTATTTAATGTTAAATAAATAATATACATGTTATGTTATTTTTTTTCAAAAAATTATATCACCAAATAAGAAATTTTGATTTCCATAAGGAATCCACAGCCGCACTAAACAACATCTGCACCAATTTAATGAGTAAACTCTTTTTGCACCAAACAATAATTTCTAAATTCTACGGGGATCCTTTTCCGAAGTTTTTATTTTTATAGAATTTGCTGATGTGGCTATTTCTTCCTTCCGCGGAAAGGATGTGTATGCAAACGTGCCTTTAAAGTTGATTCGTAAGCATATTTATGACTGAAATATACCAACACCACTCAACTATCAATGTGTTGGTCTCTCATTGCAAGGTAACCCCTCCAGTAAATTCTACCTTCGAAGAGCCTGGCTCCGCTGCTGGATCGTGGTGCCTACAAGCAACAAAATGACTCATTTGGCTTTTAAAACGTGCATCACGTGGCTTAAAAGTCCAGGCACAATAACAAATGGCCAATTAAAAAAAGAAAAAAGTTAAAGAGCGTGACTTTGTCTAGTATACGCGGTCCAGTGCACGGCAAGGTGCAACATTTTTAATCCTCATGAAAACGCTTAGACTCTGGATAACGGAACTATTTTTTTCTCTTGTCGTCATCACATGTGCATATTACTTTTAGTTGATCTTATCGACTGAAGCCTGCAACGCAGTACGTACCGACATTTATTTTGCAGCCGTGCTATGGGAATGAATGGGGACCGAATTATGTCCCGGTCCCCTGAGAATCGTTGGATCCCACAGAGTTAATATCATATGTGTATATTAATATTATTTGATCTTATCGACTGAAGTCTAAAACGCAGTCCGTACCTACCTTTATTTTACAGCGGTGATAGGGGACCGAATGGGGGGACTGAATTATGCCCGGTCCCCAGAGAACCGCTGGATCCCACATAGTTAATATTATATGTGCATATTAATATTGAAAAGTTTAATTATGTGTTCGCGATCTCTAGATTGGTGTACTCAAACAATCTAGCCAATAGTGTGCAGAAAAAAACAATATGCAGTGGAAATAAATAAAACAACTACACATCATAAGGACACCAAATTTAAGGTGGAAAGCCCTAACCGGGTGAAAAACCACCGCGCCGAACTGGATCAAATCAAACACTATGAATCTCGCAATTACAAGAAACTAAGATCTCTTTCCCAGAAATCTCTACCTAAGGACTGAAGTTACCTTGTGTCGTTTCAAGCTTCAACGACTTTACACCGTTGATTGCAACAGATTAAATTCAGCTCTTGACTCCTCATATCTTCTCGTAAGAAGATAATCTTCGACAAAGGATGCAGAAGAACTGACTCTACAGAACTTGGCAGCACAACTTAATAAAAAACTCTAGATAAGAATTCTCTCAATGATAATTTCTAACTCAGCACTATGAGAGGTGAAGTTCTTTTTTTGGAATAGCCCTTGAGTCCTTTATATAGCCATAAGGACGTGCTTAAAGTTGCCTAAGATGATTATGACTAAAACCAACAGTTTGAGCACTATAAGAATAGCAGTTTCCAAAAATCGTAGTCTACTGCGCTTGGTTCGCTCGAGCGGTCATAGTGTGCGCTCAAGCGGACTAGCCTCTGTTTCAGCACTGGGGCAAACCGACCTGTTCGCTCGTGCGGATATGATAGTCGTTCGAGTGAACCACTCTCTGGATAATCCGGAAATTCAGCACACTATCTCCAGCAGACTTCTTCAAATTCTTTCAGACTTTCTTCTTCTGAGTCATTCCAATATTCTATCTTCAAAGTTCTTTTCTAAATAAAAATTACAACTCAAAAGACAGAGAGTTTTGTTCAACCCATGAATTTAGCCAATACTAAAACTCTTAACTAATATTATTTGATCTTATCGACTGAAGCCTGCAACGCAATCTGTACATACATTTATTTTGCAGCGGTGCTATGTGGATCGAATGTGGGGACTGAATTCTGGCTCGGTCCCCCCCGGGAATCGCTGGATCCCACCTCTTGTTGTTAATGTGTATTTTGTTGTTAATATTTGTTTGTTTTTTTAAATTGGCAAAATTATCTCGTTTTGATGCCACAATAAACTTAATAGATTTCTTATTCATCAAAATACAATACAACAAGATATTAACAACAACATCATGCCCTAGAACGACAACATCAATGCATGCCCTGATCCTCATTTCTGCCATTTGATGATAAGATTAACCCTCCGCCATTTGGGTAAGTACCATATAAGTGAGAGAGAGAGAGGGGGGAGAAGTCAACTCCGACTAGTCGAGAGAGTAGCATATCATTTTAAAGGTGACCAAGTTGTCTTCAAATAAAGCTACGATGGCATCTATACTTCCATCTCCAATGAAGGAAGGGAGGAGAAACATCAATCCCTCCACAGGGAGATAAGATGGCAAAAAGATGGAGGGTGTCCCACCTCCAAAATCCAAATCATAGAAAGGAAACCTCAACCAACTATTAACGTCAACGTTCGGACACAACACCACGCTCTCCTCATCTGCAAGATTAGTGAGATCCTTCATCTTCTCCTCGTCACTGGCAAAGTCGATAAACGACTTGAAGTAATCGTCATTGACCTTTGAGACCGCATCGTGTATGCGCTTCGCTGCGTATTGCACTGGCTCGTGCAAAAGTTCCTTCACTTTGGCTCCAGCAAAAGCCCACAACACCACGTTACCAAAGTAATCATTTGGCACGCGAGGGTTCATCCTCTGACGCCCATTAACAGAAACCCTCACATGGGTCGTCTCGAAACCGTGTAGGCCGCGAGCCTTGGTGATGGCTCTCCACAGATGCGCCACCAGGCTCTCGACGGTGCTGTATGGCCTGGTTCGACCTGCAGAAGCCTTGGCCTTGAGCTTGGCCAGGAACTCCAATGTGAAGTGGGCCTTGTGGACGATCACCCCATCTGATGAGTAATCCGAGTTGGGGTACGGATATGGGTGCCCGTTGATAATTTTTTTGCTCTTGAACTCTAGTCTTTGGTGTTCAAACTCGACACAGGGCGGGTCACGCGGGGTGAAGATGGTCCGGTCGAGAAGAGGGAGTGGGCCTATGTCGAGGCCTCTGCAGGCTCGGCCCCAAGCGACGAGGAAGTTGCTGGTTGCATGCCCGTCTGCAACAATGTGGTGGGTTGAGAAGCCCAACACCATGGAGCCGCATGCGAAGCGGGTGAGCTGCACCTGGAGAAGCTCTTCCACGCCCTTGAGGGAGGGGTGGAAGTTGAGCACATCATTGGAGGGTTTGAGGGGCATGGCCTGGTCGAGTGCGCAGTCGGCCGATGCCTCGACGAAGCGCACACCCTCGTCATTGAGTAGAATGGCCGGGCGGCCTTTGTCATCGATCCCCAGCCTCCCTGCCCATTCTCTGTAGACGGCCAACACCTTTTGCAGCCCCGTTTGTAAGTTGCTATAGGGGGGTGTTGGTGACTTGAAGGCATAGATGACGGCAATGTGGGTGTCTTCGCTGGCCTTATCGAACACACTCAGAGGAACGGAGGCAGTAGTTGAGGGAGGGTTGCCTACGTAAATGGGCTTCAAGATCATAGAGTTTTCCCTTTGCACGTTCATGGTTTTGTAGGTTATATATCAAGAGTAGGAGCTGCTGGAGAGGCAAGAGGCTTGAGACTTGAGAGAAAGTTTGGGGTTTGGGATGCTTTTTAGATGGCTTTTGGGAGGCTTGGTTGGTTCTTATATATAGAGTAAAGAAACCATCAACACCAGCCGGATGGATCGCCCAACACCACATACGCGTCCTTCTTAGTATTAAATATAAAATGATGATTGTAAGGATTTTATTGACTTGGGATGATTTGAAGAATGCTAATGTGGCCAACAATTTGGCCATATTGTTGGCCACATTAATTCCTTGTGTCATCCCAAGTCAACAAAATCCTTACAATTTGGCCATATTAATTCTTAATTTTACATTTGGATTCCATGACTGAAAAGTAAAGAAAAAACACAGGAACTAAATTGGAGATACTGGATTTAAAGGGGATTAATATGTCAAATCCCCTTAATTTAGTTGCACTATCTAAAAGGTGAATCGCATACCCTGCAACATTGCTAATGTGGCCCAGTGACCACTTTGTTTTACGATCCACAATCTCATTAAGTGCACATCCATCCGTCGATCCTCGTACTTGTCAAGTATTCAACATGGTCCCGTACATAGTTTGCATTATTTTATTTTTTTCCAAAGAGAGTAAGCACTCCTCCAATATTTCATATTCGGTTTCCCAAGTAAAATGATAATTTGAGTAAATCCTATACTAGTGTAAAATTCATTATAAAATCAAAAGTGGACCTCGTACGTGTTTTTGGGTTAGATCCTCATCCCACCGCTGGTTAATGGGTAAAATTTTTCATCAGTAGGATCCATTGCCAATTTTCTCTGATTAGATTTGTATTTCTTCTAATTTCTGTTTATCTTAGTTCTACTTGTTCTACTAATTTTTATGAAGAAAATAATAACATTTTTGATGGATGGATGAGTTTTACAGTTTTAAAAAATATATTTTTTTCTCGAAATGTTTGTCTTGTATATTAAATTTCAAATCAATCCCATAATCCCACAAATTTAACAGTTGTAAAATAAAAAAAATGATTTTGATCTATTAGTCTCATAGTCAATTCAAATGGTGCTATAAATTTGATTGGTTCCGGGCCATGGTTAGGGAATGATAATTTCTAATTTAAAAGAATATGACCAAAGGATGGATATAAGAGAATTTCAAAAGAATTATGGGCATGTTTGCGTGGGCCACTTTTCATGGAATCTCACTTTTTTTTTAAAGAAAATAAAAATTAAAGATTTCATTCTTATTTTCAATTTCTGTTGTTTGGTGCTGTAAAATGTGATTTCACTTTTGTTAAAAACTGCTGAAAATGAACTTTTACAATTTGGGCTCTATTCCATAATATATTTCTCACAAAACGACAAACAACTAAATTTTTTTTAAGCTCTGGCATCTCTTAGTGCCATGGGGACAAAGCTATTAATGTCGCAGGTGACAAAACAATGAACATGTGAAAGGTCTGTTTTAAATTTTAGACCAGATCTAAATACAGATGGACGCTTTTTAAAGCTCGTGTCAGTTTGTTTGAGGGAGTCTGTGCAAAAAATCGCTGCTGTCGGGGCCGTTTCATCAGAAGCTGTAAACATGAATTTTTTCACTTTTTTTTTTCAGCGGCACGATAGAGTGAGTGAGTGGGACGGTTATGGTTGATTTTCCACCTCGAGTTTCCCGGAGAGAGAGATAGCGCTAACGTAGCAAGCCACGTGTGAAAATTCTGCTGAAAGCCAACCAGATGCAGCAAGGTCAGGGTACGGACCTAGAAGGAGTAAAATCAGGTTCGATTCCAGCCTAGCATAGGGTCAAGTCCAGATTTAGATCGGGTCCGCCTGACCAGTGCAGCAGTAACCCATAGCGCTGAAAAGTACTAGTACAAGCTGATATATTGTCTTGCCTCCGCAAGCCTGGTTAATAATCAAAGTGTAACTTTGACCGTCCGTAACTTTTTCATCCGGATTTGGATCTTTGACCCGTTTGATTCTACAGATTTGTGGTGTCGGGTATAACTATGATCCCTTAGCATTGACAGATCTGGAATTCAATTGTCAGAAATTTTTTGGACCAGATGCGGTCATTTTTTACGCTTGAAATTTGTTGCGTGATATTTGTGTCATCTGAGCTCTGATGGATGATCCATTTGCACCTGTAGACTCCTGGCAATGAGATCTATAAAGAAGCAGTGAGAGATTGATGATTCAATGGTTAGAAAAGTTTTTTGGTCTTCGATCACGGTCGGTGGTAACTTGACTTTTCTTTTATTTATGTATTTGATATGTCTTATATAGATTTACCCTGTATGACCTCGCCTATTGTGATATCTTCGACGAGAAGAACTCACTTGTGTGGAGATATCGGAAGGGGGGGCCTATGTAGGAATCGTGCGTTTATACAACTTGTATTTTCTTTTGATGAACCATTGACGACCACTACCATATCATCCAAATCTGTCAATGATACTTGGTAGTGCTCGTCACCACAATTCCGCAGAACCAAATTACTCATCGATCGGTGTTCGGATAAGTGAGTTATAGCCGGTCAAAGTTTGTAGATGACGTATCGGTGCACAGCGCCTGCCTGGGTTGATTCTGATTGGGTCGACCCGGCCCGACCTGACTCCCTGTATTACGCAGGAAACACACGGGAAAGCGAAAGTCTCCCTTCCTTAGCGCGACTCTCGTTACGAAAAAAAAATGCAGCAGCAGGACTTGTTTTCCCTTCACATCAGTAGTGAAAAAAAAAATTAGATGCCTTTATTGCACTATTCCTTAGACAAGTACATCATAAAAAAAATACATTTCAACTGACAAGTTTTAAAAAAGCACATCAGCATTAAGCAAAAATGCATCTCTATTTAGATGTACCCTTTTGCTTAATGCTGATGCGCTTCTTTAAAACCTGTAAGTTGAAATGTATTTTTTTTAAGAAGTACTCATCTGGGAAATCATGCAATAAAAGCGTCTAAATTTTTTACACTTGTAGATAATAGATCATGCCTCAGCATCAAAGATACAAACATTTTTTTACGTTTATTATAGGTGGTGTTATGGTAGCCACAAATAAAAACATGGCTTGCTTGGCTTTTGATGCGTGCATCACGTGGAGTTAAAAGTCGATTGATCTAGACAAGTTAACATTTTATTTTAATAAAATCCTTCTTAATTAAGTGACTATCACATTCACATGACCAACTAAAAAAAAGTTGATGAGACATTATTGTCTAGTATACATACGCGGAGACACCGTTTTTAATCCTTAAAACATTAATTAATTAACCAAATGTTATAATCAGTCAAGGATTGATAAGACTTTTGAAATTTATACTTAATTTTTTTTTCTTAAAAAGATCAAAAACATATTCAATCATTTGATTTCTATCATCTTCGCATATGTATATTAATATTGTATTCGATCTTATCGACTGAAATCAGAAGCATGCAACGCAGGCACACTTACTTATAATGACAGATTTATGAGACTCGATCGACTTGGATGTGGCACAAAAGTAGGGGTGAAAACTGGGCTGCCCCCCCGGCACGGCCTGTTGACTGTGCCCGCATAGGCCGTTCCGGCCTGGGGGGGCTTGTGGCGCAGCACAGAATGGCCCAGGGCCTTGGCCGTGCCGTGCCGGGCCACGGTGCCTGGTCCTTGGCACGGCACGGCATGAGGCCCAGTTGGGACGACCCAGCACCAGCACCAAATTTGTATAAAAAAAGTTATTTTTTTATATGAATGACATATAAAACTTAAAATAATTAAGATCTTATATAAATTAAATCTTAATATTTGTGTGTTTATTCTATTAGTTTCAACTTTATTTCATATTGAGAGCCCTAAAAATCCATAAAATCTCTTTCAATATATATAATTTTTTTTTAAAAAGTTAAAAAGAAATTAGGAGAGACATGTGGGCCAGTCTATGGGCGGTCCGACCTTGATGTGGGGCCAACCCCGGACCAACCTGTGCACGTCCCATGTACGATTGGGCTGGCCTCAAAGCAGTTTTCACCCCTGCACACGAGTGCTTGCTCGATTGGGTTATCTTGTAAGTTTGCTGTGGGGAAGAGACTGTGTGATCTAAAACCGAACCTGGGCATGTCGGGTTTTCCCAGCCCAATTGCTGATGGTCCTTGTTTCATTTTCTGGATTTTACTTTGTTTTCTCATTACTTGAGAAGTGAGAGAAAGAAAAAAAATATCCAATTCATTACCCCTTTACAAAATAGAACTTTTCATTTCCCTCTCTCCTCATTCCTTGGCCTTCCTTTTTCTTGCAGTCCTTTATTCCTGTGTCTTTCTAAAATCTCTGGCATGATAACTCTCTACCCTGAGATGATGAAATTAAGTAGATGAAAGGCTTTTGCATTTCCCTACGACCAAGAGTCATGCATCACATAATGGCCTTGCATCAATGGGAGCTTTTTCAACTATCAAGACTCATGACTCAGGAGCCTAAAACCTTACAGAAAATGTCAATCACCAATAAGGAGAGCCTGCACCCAGTTTCATGGTAGACCCCCACAATCAAATGGGGCTAGGCTCGGGCCTTACATGTGTTAAGAATTTTGTTCATTGCAATTTGATGGATGCATTTTCATATTAGCATCATTTGAATTTACACACTTGCATTGTTTTAGAAAATATAGAAATCTTGATTTTCACATGCATTGGTTTTTAGACTTGTAGAAATCTTGATTTATGCATGTTTTGGTTTTAGATATTGGATGCATTAAAATGTGAAAAGAGTTTTATTAAATCAAGCAAGCCATTGGATTTAAAGTTTCGAATCATTTTAGGCTTTTTGTGTTTCATGTTTTTAAACATCTTAGTTTGATTTAAAACATGTTTCCAAGCTTGATTTAATGGCCCAAAAATCCCACCAAGAAAAACCTTCAAATATGCATTTTTGGGGAAATTTTGGTCCCAAGGGGTCGACCTGCTGTGTAGCCGGTCGACCGGGTCCCCTATAGGTCGACATCGTCTCTGAAGCACCAACGGTCAGAAATATAGCCGTTGTGTGTACCAGGTCGACCCGGGGGTCATGAGGTCGACCTGGCCAACTAGCCGTTGGACTGTTTTTTCATATAAAATCAAATCTATTCCATCCTTTTTGGGGGCTTGATTTTTGAATCTTTGAGACTCTATTGAAGCCAAAGGAAGTGGAATAAGCCAAGAAGGCTAGAAGACCATTGGAAATCAAATGTTGAGTTTTTAAATAGGTATATCTTAATTGTCATTTTGATTTCCATTCAAATTAGAATCTATGCATGTTTAAATCTTTGAATTTTTATAAATGCATGATGTCTAGCTTTGAAAGGGATGTTTAACAATCTCATTATCATCTTTCGAATATTAAGAATGGTTTGCAAACTATCTTGTCTAAATCACATGTGTTCTTAGACTTTAATATTCATGCAACTTGTTTTAGCTCATATTTTTAAGTTGTTTGAATCTTTCATGTGATTAGCATTTATCTTCAATCATCTTTTTCTTAGCTTTGATTTTAAAATGCATCAAACATTCATTTAAGAGCTTCATTGTAGAAATTGATTGAAGTAAAGCATTCATACACTTGTGCACACACTTTAGCTTATTTTAGTGTATGTTTGTAATTTGATTTACACTTTCATATTAGCCTATTTAGAGGCAATTCAATTATGCTTTAATTGTATCTCTTAGAGTGTTCTTTTGTGAAGACACCTTTTTAGAGAAATCATTCATTTGTAAAGGTTATTGCTTAGCCTAAGAAAAGCATTGTGTAAAAGGTTATTGCTTAGCCTAAGAAAAGCATCTTGTAAAGGTTATTGCTTAGTCTAGAAAAGCACATTGAGAGGTTGTTGTTTAGCCTAGAAAAACAACATTGTAAGGGTTATTGCTTAGCCTATTAAAAAGCATAAATAGTGGAAATCCGGTGGGGTGATTCGATCACAAGCAGGTAGTGGACGTAGGCATTGAGGCCGAACCACTATAAACCTTTGTGTTGTGGTGTATGCTTGTGGTGATTCATTTGTTAGCTTCCGCATCTTGTTTGATAAATTATCACTTGTGACTAGTTAATTTAAAGAAGTTAAAATTTGTCTAAATTGATCATATTTGTAGCCCCCCCCAATAGGGTTAGGATCCCAGGACTTTCAACATGTTTGAGGTTGGCCGGGCTTGGGCCAGACACTTATGGCCCAATCTAGGGATGGCCGATTGTTCCGGCCCATGAACACCTCTATACTCTTAAATCCGTTTTGAATGGGTTAATGACAAAATACCAAAAAATGTCATCAAGAGTCACTTGACTTTGGATAGGATTTCTTTCCTTTTTTTTTTTTTTTTGACATTCCTGCCCATTAACCTTTGATATCATGTGTTTTTTTTTATATTATTAATATAAAAATATAGTAACTTCCAAGCAGTGGGAATTTTTTTTTCACAATATGTTTAAAAAATAAATCTTACCATTCATGACTACTCATTCAGATCTAGAAAGAGTTTTTTTTTTTAAATTATAATTCAGTTGAAAACCCATAATATCATGGTTTCTTTTAGTCCCATCGAGATTTAGTTACTTCGAAATAATGAGATTTTTTTCTCTTTCAATGTTATTAGTGTTTTGGGAAACAAAATTCACTAACAGTAACTATTCATTGAGATCTTGGAAATCCTAATTCTTTTATATTTTTAGTAGAAACCCCATGTCAAGTAACATTATGATAACATGCATTTTTTCAGTAAAAGAGAAATTCAGATGCTTCGAAAACAGCTAGAAATATATATTTTTCTTTTAGCACAATTAGATTATTGGGAAACAAATTGGTGACTACACATTGATATCTAGGAAGCCCAGGGCCCCAGTGGTTGCATGCTGGATCCGCCTCTGGGCTTCAAGATCATAGAGTTTTCCCTTTGCACGTTCATGGTTTTGTAGGTTATATATCAAGAGTAGGAGCTGCTGGAGAGGGAAGAGGCTTGAGACTTGAGAGAAAGTTTGGGGTTTGGGATGCTTTTTAGATGGCTTTTGGGAGGCTTGGTTGCTTCTTATATATTAGAGTAAAGAAACCATCAACACCAGCCGGATGGATCGCCCAACACCACATACGCGTCCTTCTTAGTATTAAATATAAAATGATGATAGTAAGGATTTTATTGACTTGGGATGATTTGAAGAATGCTAATGTGGCCAACAATTTGGCCATATTAATTCTTACAATTTGGCCGTGTTAATTCCTTGTGTGTAAAACTAAGAATTAATACGCGTTTTTTTTTGAAGAATTAATGCTAATGTGGCCAACAATTTCGCCATATTAATTCCTTGTGTTATCCCAAGTCAACAAAATCCTTGCAATTTGGCCATATTAATTCTTAATTTTACATTTAGATTCCATGACAGAAAAGTAAAGAAAAAACGCAGTAATGAAATTGGAGATGCTGGTTTTAAAGGGAATTATTATGTCAAATCCCCTTAATTTAGTTGCACTACCTAAAAGGTGAATCGCATAACCTGCAACATTGCTAATGTGGCCCACTGGCCACTTTGTTTCACGATCTACGATCTCATTAAGTGCACATCCATCCGTCGATCCTCGTACTTGTCAAGTATTCAACATGGTCCCGTAGATAGTTTGCATTGTTTTTTTTTCCAAAGATAGTAAACACTCCTCCAGTCTTTCATATTCGGTTTCCCAAGTAAACTGATAATTTGAGTAAATCCTATTCTAGTGTAAAATTCATGATAAAATCAAAGGTGGTCCTCGTAAGTGTTTTTGGGTTAGATCCTCATCCTACCGCTGGTTAATGGGTAAAATTTTCCATCAGTAGGATCCATTGCCAATTTTCTCTGATTAGATTTGTATTTCTTCTAATTTCAGTTTATCTAGTTCTACTTGTTCTACTAATTATTATGAAGAAAATAATAACATTTTTGATGGATGGATGAGTTTAACAGTTTTAAAAAAATATTTTTTTTCTCGAAATGTTTGTCTTGTATATTAAATTTCAAATCAATCCCATAATCCCACAAATTTAACAGTTTTAGAATAAAAAAATATGATTTTGATCTATTAGTCTCCTAGTCAATTCAAATGGCCGGTCCTATAAATCTGATTGACTCCGGGCCATGGTTAGGGAATGATAACATCTAATTTGAAAGAATATGACCAAATGATGGATATAAGAGAATTTCAAAAGACTTATGGGCATGTTTGCGTGGGCCATTTTTCATGGAACCTCACTTTTTTTTTAAAGAAAATAAAAATTAAAGATTTCATTCTTATTTTCAATTTCTGTTGTTTGGTGCTGTAAAATGTGATTTCACTTTTGTTAAAAACTGCGGAAAATGAACTTTTACAATTTGGGCAATTTGGGCTATATTCCATAATATATTTCTCACAAAACGACAAATAACTAAATTTTTTTTAAGCTCTGGCATCTCTTGTGCGAGCCATTACGTAAGATCCAGTGCCATGGGGACAAAGCTATTAATGTCGCAAGTGACAAAACAACTAACATGCGAAAGGTCTGCTTTAAATTTTAGACCAGATCTAAATAAGTTGAACTGTCTTTGAGGGAGACTGTGCAAAAAATCGCTGCTGTCGGTGCCGTTGCCTCAGACGCTGTGAACATGAATATTTTTTTTTTTTTTTTTTATTCCAGCGCCAAAATAGAGTGAGTGGAAGGGTTATGGTTGATTTTTCGCCTCGACATTCGTGGATAAAGAGATAGCGCTGACGCAGTTTGGCACGTATGAAAATTCTGCTGAAAGTCAATCAGATCCGAGCAAGGGCAGGGTACGAACCTGAAAGGAGTGAAATCAGACCCGATTCGAGCCTAGCGCAGGGTCAAACCCAGATTTAGGTCGGGTCAGCCGGACCCGTGCAGCAGAAGCCCATAGCACTGAAAAGTGTTGGCACAGGCTGATATATTGTTTGCGTCTGTAAGCCCGGTCAATGACCAAACTGTAACTTTGACCGTCCATGACTTTTTCATCTGGATTCGGATCGATGACCCGTTTGGTTCTACAGATTTGTAGTGACGGGTATGATCCATTAGCATTGACAGATCTGGAATTCAACCGTCAGAAATTTTTTGGACAAGATGCAGTCATCTTTGACTCTCGAAATTTGTCGCGTGATATTTATGTCATCTGAGCTCCGATGGATGATCCATTTGCACCTGCAGACTCCTAACTATGAGATCTATATAGAAGCAGTGACAGATTGACAACTCAATGGTTAGAAAAGTTTTTTGGTCTGCGATCACGGTCGGTGGTAACTTGACTTTTCTTTTATTTATGTATTGGATATGTCTTATATAGATTTACCCTGTATGACCTCGCCTATAGTGATATCTTCGACGAGAAGAACCCACTTGTGTGGAGATATCGGATGGGGTGGCCTATGTAGGAATTGTGCGTTTATACAACTTGTATATTCTTTTGATGAACCATTGACGACCACTACAGTATCGTCCAAATCTGTCAATGATACTTGGTAGTGCTCGTCACCACAATTCCGCAGAACCAAATTACTCATCGATCAGCGTCCGGATGTGTGAGTTATGGCCGGTCAAAGTTCGTAGATGACGTCATCGGTGCACAGTGTCTGCCTGGGTTGATTCTAATTAGGTCCACCCGGCTGGACCTGACTCCCTGTATTACGCAGGAAACACACGGGAAAACAAGTCTGCCTCCCTTGGCGCGACTCTCGATGCGGAAAAAAATTTACAGCAACAAGACTTGTTATCCCTTCCCATAAGTAGTGAAAACAAAATTTAGACGCCTTTACTACACGATTCCCTAGATAAGTACATCTTAAAGAAATACATTTTAACTAACAAGTTTTAATAAAGCGCATCAGCAAAAAATGCATCTCTATTTAGATGTACCCTTTTTTTGTTTAATGCTGATGCGTTTTTTTAAAACTTGTCAGTTGAAATGTATTTTTTTTAAAAATATACTCATCTAGGGAAACGTGCAATAAAGGCGTCTAAATTTTTTTAGACTCGTAGATAATCGATCATGCATCAGCATCAAAGATACAAACATTTTTTTATGTTTATTATAGGTGGTGTTATGGTAGCCACAAATAAAAACATGGCTTGCTTGGCTTTTGATGCGTGCATCACGTGGAATTAAGATGTAATCGTCTAGCTAATCGTACAATAAAGGCGTCTAAATTTTGTCAGACTTGTAGGTAATAGATCATGCCTCAGCATCAAAGATACAAACATTTTTTTCTGTTTATTATAGGTGGTGTTATGGTAGCCACAAATAAAAACATGGATCAGAAGCATGCAACGCAGGCACACTTATAATGACAGATCTATGAGACTCGATCGACTCGGATGTGGCACACAAGCAGGGGTGAAAACTGGGCTGGGCCCCCCTGGCATAGTCTGTTGACCGTGCCCGCATGGGCCGTGCTGGGCCAGAGGGACTTGTGGTGCGGCACGGAATGGCCCAGGGCATTGGCCGTGCCGTGCCGGGCCACGGTGCCTGGTCCTTGGCACGGCACAGCACGAGGCCCGGTTGGGACGACCCAGCACCAAATTTGTATAAAAAAAGTTAATTTTTTTTTATATAAATGACATATAAAACTTAAAATAATTAAGATCTTATATAAATTAAATCTTAATGTTTCTGTGTTTATTCTATTAGTTTCAACTTTATTTCATATTGAGAGCCCTAAAAATCCATAAAATCTCTTTCAATATATATAATTTTTTTTTTAAAAGTTAAAAAGAAATTAGGAGAGACATGTGGCCGGTCCATGGGCGGTCCGACCTTGATGTGGGGCCAATCCCGGAACAACCTGTGCACGATTGAGCTGGCCTCAAAGCAGTTTTAACCCCTGCACACGAGTGCTTGCTCGATTGGGTTATCTTGTAAGTCTGCTGTGGGGAAGGGACTGTGTGAACTAAAACCGAACCTGGGCATGTCGGGTTTGCCCAGCCCAATTGCTGATGGTCCTTGTTTCATTTTCTGGATTTTACGGATTACTTCTTCTTAAATAGGGGTGCTTATGGACTGGGCCAGCCCGGGCCTTATCCGGCCCAGCTTGCTTTTTGGTCAACGCTTAGGATTTAGGTTCTAAAACTTGGCCCCAGCCTGGGTTTAAAAGTCCGGCAGTTTCATATTTGGGCCAAGCCTGGATTTAGAGGTGATTTTTAAGGTTTCATACTTTTTTAGAGGTGATTTGATATTGTACAATATCACCGGATGGAAGGTTTTGCCGATGACTGATATAGATTATCTTGTGGTGTGGAGTCCTGCCAAATAGAAAAATTATGTTTCATCTAATCTACATTCGCCAACTATGTAAAATCTTATACCGGCCAATGCACATGGTTGGCACATGGTTGAAAATGTCAATCACCAATAAGGAGAGCCTGCACCCATTTTCATGGTAGACCCCCACTAATCAATCCAAGACATTCAATCAAATGGGGCTAGGCTCGGGCCTTACATGTTTGAGGCGGGCCGGGCTTGGGCCAGACACTTATGGCCCGATTGTTCAGCCCCATGAACAACCCTACTCTTAAATCTGTTTTGAATGGGTTGATGACAAAATACCAAAAAATGTCATCAAGAGTCACTTGATTTCTTTCCTGCCCATTAACCTTTGACATCATGTGTTTTTTTTATTATTAACATAAAAATATAGTTACTTCCAAGCAGTGGGATTTTTTTTTTCACAATATATTTAAAAAATAAAACTTACCATTCATGACTACTCATTGAGATCTAGAAAGCGTTTTCTTTTTTAATTATAATTCACTTGAAAACCCATAATATCATGGTTTCTTTTAGTCCCATCGAAATTTAGTTACTTCGAAATAGTGAGATTTTTTTTTCTTTCATTGTAATTAGTGTTTTGGGAAATAAAATTCACTATCAGTAACTATTCATTGAGATCTTGGAAATCCTAATTCTTTTATATTTTTAGTAGAAACCCCATGTCAAGTAACATTATGATAACATGCATTTTTTCAGTAAAAGAGAAATTCAGATGTTTCGAAAACATAAATATATATTTTTCTTTTAGCACAATTAGATTATTGGGAAACAAATTGGTGACTACACATTGATATCAAGAGGTATTAATCCTTAAAAATTCCTTTTTATTTATTTTTATTATTTTTTTTATAAAGAAGTGCTTATGGCCTTGAAACTTTAGAAATGAACAAAGAAGCTTCAAAAGAAGTGCCGCATTTGTTCTATTTCTTCTTTGTAATGGGGTTAATTATAGGAGAAAGCCATGTTATTTAAGGTGGTTTGAACTGGGGATGAGAATTGCTCATGTTTTGGTTGGGCCCATAATTAAAACCCTTTTTCTTTCAAAATTGGGCGTTGCTCATTTAAATTTGGGTTTTCTTGTTTTTAAGCTTGGGCCGTGCCCTAGCCCATGAGGGTACAATAAGGGCTCCTTCCGAGGGCTTTGGCTAGTCTGGCCCAACCTTTCATATATTGAGGGTAGGGTAAGGACAACCTCAAGCCCAGCGCCGCCTGATTCTTTACCAACCCTAGTCCTTAGCGATCTTCGTCTCTCTCATTCTCGTCACCCTTCTCCTTTTTCTTTCTCACTAATATTTTACTTTCTTCAGTTGAATCAAATAGATGGCTTCCATTGAAAGAACATGATCTCAATCCACGCATCTCCCCTTACATCAAAATTTGGTACTTTCTTTTTCACCCCAACCAAGGGGGTTGGAGCCCAAGAGAGCCCCATACATAGGATGACAAAGCCCACATACATGGAAAGTAAAGCCCACACAAGTGCGAAAGAATCCCACTTAAGTGGCAATAGTGGCTTTTCAAGGGGTCAATCCTTGGGCTTGGGCAGTCGGGTGAGATGTTGGTTGTCAACCAACTTCTCTCCTAATTTCTCTTACTCTTGACCAACCGTTTATACCTCATCTTCTTTCTCCTCGTGCTATTCGATCATTAGAGATCATATTCAATGATTTGCGAGGTTTCAATGGTGTCCATCGTTTCATGACGACCAGTCAGGCTATTTATCTACCACTTCTTTTTTCCTATAATTTTCTTTTGGTTTTGGAATTGGAATTGGAATAAATGGAATGTTCAGATCTTGTTCTTGAAATTATGCTAATTATAATGACTATCAAGTCTGCAATTTTATAGTAGGACTAACCTTCAATCCTGTCTGCAATCTTATAGTGGGACCAACTCTTATAGTGCAACTTAATTAGTGTAGAGGCTGCTGTGATGAAGGTGGATGATGGTTATGTGTGGGGAGGAGATGAGAGTGATGATGGAGATGAGTGAATGGCTAAGGTACTGTGTTTGGTTAGGGGAATTGGGTGTGTATGTTGAGTGGGTGGAAGGTAGTGGCTCAACTGTGAATGATGGTTAGGGGTAGCAAATTCCCAGGGGCGGACCCATATAGTTATGAGTAGATCTTGAGATTACAACAATTTGGTGATCACTACAAGAAACTGCACTTTCAGTGACGGAATTTTTCGTCGTCAAAAGTCACTAAAATATTTTCGTCGGCCAGACGTCGGTAACAAGTGGTGGACAAAACCTTTTACCGACGAAATATTTTTTCGTCGGCAAAAATTATATTTTTACCGATGCTTATTTGACTTTTACCGACGTTTTGACTTTAAAAAAAATAAATTTGTTTTTCAATATACTTTTGCCGACGAAAAAAAACGTCGGTAAAAGTATTTTAAAAAATAAATAAATAAAATAATTTTACCAACGTTTTTTTTTCGTCGGCAAAAGTATTTTATTTTATTTTTAAATAAATTTGTTTTCCAATATACTTTTGCCGACGAAAAAAACGTCGTTAAAAGTATTTTTAGAAAAAGAAAAGTAAATAAAATACTTTTCCCGACGTTTTTTTTCGTCGGCAAAAGTATTTTATTTTTAAAAAAATAAATTTTATTTGTTTGTGAGGTAGAGAGTTAATTACCAATTTATCCTTACTATGTGAAAACGTGAAAAGGGCAGTTTAGTAAAACGACAAAGATTCATCTCTTTCCCTCATACTTTCCCCCCATTTTTGAAGGGAAAGTTTTAAGGTGGGCTCCACACAAATTTGACCCCCACTTTCCATCTCATTCTTCCCAAACACCCTGAAATTTTCACTTGCACCCCCACCCCCCTTCCATTGAACACTAAGTGTCAACCTGCCCCATATGCAATGGATTGGGGGTTTTGGTGGTATATTCATAATATGAAATGCTATATTATAAAATAAAATATTAAAATGCTAATTTTATGACTATTGATTTTTTTCAAATAAGTAACAACATGCCACTACAAATTTGGAAAAAACCAAGGATTATAATTCACGGCATACCAACTCAATGGTGACAGGTTTTTCAACTCAACATAAAATCCAATTCTATCCACTGAATATATTTTTCAATTTAACTCAAATCTACATACAAGTTGAAAAAACACAAAGACATCACATTATCTATGAAAATCCCAAACTCAATCAACAACATAAAACTTTCAATTTCCAACTTAATCAACAACATAAAACTTTCAATTTCCAACTTAATCAACCCAATCAACTCAATTACTAAGGGTTGTAAGCTGTGAGATTAACATGCATTTGACCTATTATAGGGTTGACAAGACGTCCCCTTGCACGTGATTAGGGCTGCACATGGGTGGTTTGGATCGGTTTGACACTAAAACCAACAACCGGTTTTTTAATTGTTAACACCAAACGGTTTTAAACCCTCTCCATTTCGGTTTAACACCAAATGGTTCGGTTCGGTTCGGTCGGTTAAATCGTTGTTTTTTATTTTATTTTTTGAAATCCAGACATTGAAAATTTCAAAATGAGGATACCTCGTCCTTTGCATTTATTCCAAGATTTAGTGCAAACATAAAAATCCAACATTCTAGACTAGACTAAATGCATATAAAAAATATTTCTACTCTAAAAAGAGAGTTTGAACTAAACACAAGCGTATGAAAAAAAAAAAACCAGCTTGCAGTGAAACATTCATTACACATGATACCATTTGGAATTATAATAGAATAATAGTTCATGTCAAGAGAAGTCATATACAAACGGAATCTGTATCAAAACCTACTGTATTTTTCAGAAATGAAGGTTTCTTAACACATTGGTTTGGTAAGACCAAAACTAACCATCAAAAGGTTAGGCTCTACGGACTTTTCTAGCATTCTCAAGAGTGTAACCTTCTGATAAAAACTTCACTGAAACGAGATAGGAATTATGGTGGAAGGAAAATATGATGTACAGTAATCCCTTAATCTGCAATGAAGTATTAAAAAACATTTGAGAGATTAGAGGAGATGCATTGAAATAGTGTTGACGGTTGAGTTCATGTGAGAATAGAGTTGTGGAATATAACTTTGAAAGTAGTAAAAAACGAAACCCTAAGGCTAAAATAGTAAAAAAGCAACACTTAAGTTACTACATATGATCGGTTCGGTTTAAGCAGTTAACCGTGAGCTCAAACCGATAACCGACCGATGTAAACGGTTTTTATGATTTTCAAACCGTTAACCAAACCGATCTACTATAAACCGATCCGAACTGCTCGGTTTGGTCGGTACAGTTCAGTTTTGCGGTAATACCGAATTTTGTTTGCAAGTATATTAGAGAATTAGTTGTGCTCAAGCAAAGCATTATATATAACATCGACATGTATAAGCTCTATCTGTAATCAACACAAGTATTAATTAAGTTAAAATTTTCAACTTAAACCAAACACAAAAGTTAAAACAACCAACTCAAACTCTTAATTAAAATATTGATTTTAGGCTAAGCTGGCACATTATGGCCCAATTAGTTAGGTTGGCTCTATTTACCCAAAAAAAAAAAAAGAAGAAATAGTTAGGTTGGCCAATGGGAGGTTGAACTATAGGAATGACTCGATCCATTTATCAACTTTTAATTACTGGCATCTATATTTCTATTCAATAATTGTCTAAATGTCTAACGTGGATAGACGTTTGAAAAATAAGAGTGTTTAGTATACGATTTTGCCCTCTATCCGCTTTAGAGAAGTAGAGGCAAATCCTCTTAAAATAAAGAACCCGAATCATGAACTAGTAAAAGTAAAATCTTTGAATTTTTTTTTGTATGACTCTTTCTTTTACGACTCTATTTTGGATGACTGTCAAAATAAGAATAAAGATGCCAAACAAGTTTGGAAAACCAAAAAAAATATAAAAACTACCACTCTTGTTTTGCTAATGCTAACCGAATCCACACATAATGCCATGTGCTCTGACATTACGACTTTAAAAATCTAAATACAAAGAAAAAAAAAACACACACACAATTAAGACTTTTCGTTATATGGAATTTTTTGTATCATTTGATGACTTGATTTTGGTGAAAAAATGCTACTTTAACAAATTATAAATATCAGGGATAGAATACGAGTTTCAATATTATATGGACTTTCCCATAATCAAGGCTAAAAGCCAGGGAGGCAATAAAATAATCCTTTACTTTGGGGAAACAAAACATACTATAAAGAGTAGGGCAAAATGGTAACTTCAGTAGTTTGATATGGATAGCAGAATGGGCCCAAATAGCAGTGCACTCTTCCTAGAAAGGCCGCCTCGTTATCCAAGCGCTAACCACAAAAAACGACAAAGAATTTTGAAAAGAAACGCTGATGGAGACGATGACGAATCACTTTTTTTACGTGCTTCGGCGTTTCTCCTGCTGCTCTGTAATGGTGATTTTTCGTTCGCTTTGCCTCCTCTCTTTTCCAGGTTCGGCCAATATAGGACAAGAATAGAGTGCCACGTGTACTGAGAGAAAGAATTCCTAGACCACTTCTGGTCGCACCCTGGGTCAGTCAGTGGTGAGCCACCCTTGCAATTGGGTCAGCAGAAGAAATAGTAGTAGGAATTTATTTTATTTTTTTTTGTTGTCGGAGGGTTCCCAACCCTTTGGGCTGGACTAATCCCTCCGGGCCCAGAGGGAAGCCGGATAAATCCCCTGTAGCCCTAGTGTGGTAGTAGTAGGAATTAGAATAGTAGCTTTCGCTTCAGTGTAGGCCCACAACACAACTGATGGTCTACCAATGCTTTGGGTCTGATCCTTCAAATATAGGGAACTCAGGTAAATCTCCTTTAACCCAATATGCTGGCTCAATTTGTAATTAATATTGCACATGAGATGGTTTTGGATGGGAACTAAAGTGGGATCTGGATCTATTTCTAAAAAACTATTTTAATTTTCGGATTTGATTTTTATTTGAAACCTGTTTTGTTGGTTCAAGACCTGGTTCAAATAGAAAATCGCGGATCCGAATCCACCTAAAAGACTGAAATTTAATTCCAAAATCGTTTTTAATTTTTCTTTATTTTTTCTTTTTCAAGATAAATATATCATTCAAACTTATAAAAGTACATTAAATCTACTACCTCCACCATTATATATAAAAAGTCAAAAAAAGGTTAATTTTTTGGTGCGTTTTACAATATCAAAGCCTCTTATGTCGGATCTCTGGGTTGGGATGGAACCTTTATAGATTTGGAATTGATCCCTTTTATCAATTAGGACTTAAATTAAATTTTAAAACCAAAGCCATTTTACGGGACCAAACTTTTGGATAATCAAGGAAAGAATTGAATATGTGTTGATAACCCTATTTGTAACCAGTAATTTTCGAAAGAAAGCCGTGGCTTCGGTTGAGCAAAGATCTACCCAGCGGGTCGAATCATTTACTAAAACAATAAAAATGAAGTAATGTCAAAAATTATTTTACTTAAATAATAAGATGTCACATCCAAATAATTTTAATTCAAAATTACCATTCTTTAAAAAGAAAAACAAGTCAAATCCACTCCTATAAGTTTGCATTAAAAGCATCACAGAGACGATAACCTCCACCTATAGTCCAATCCACTCCTGTGGCTTTTGTCCTGCACTCAACAAAAGTGTAGAAGTCTTTAATTAGGAGTGGCTTCCAATTTGACGCTGATGGGACAATCATCATGATGGTCAATCCGATTAGGGGTAAAAGATTAAAAAAAACTACACATGCAAGGCGTCGGGCCACTGATATTTAGCCACTTATTGGGCCACCCGGCCTTTCCATGATCATGCCACCGATATTTTTGCCACAGTCACTCGCACTCACTCCTGTTTGTTTACGGGGATTCCAGAATTCACGTTGGGGATTGTTCTTCTGCTGCTTTCCAGAAATTCCTCACGGAATCAAACACAACCTTGTATTTGAGATGCTAGAATTTGAAAATATCAGATTATAATACATCAAGCTCAAAGATTTTGAATCTAATTTTGGCTGAACTTTTTATTTTAACCGTAAGTTAGTTTCAATTTTTACAGCCGCTTGCATGCTCTTTATTCCATTTTTCACTAATATACTTTCTCCACTTATAAACTCTTATACCCTTCTTTCTAACCTATATAGAATCTTACCTCTTCATGCATACCCGTGATTAGCACGGATTCTTATACTAACTTTCTACTTATCCAAGTGGGAAGGGGCTCGAACCCTAGGTAGCACCTGAATAAGTGGGATCCTCACTTTAAAGCTTAGGATCCACTTTTCACTGGAGGAGGCCCCATTGCATTTGATTAAATCCAGACCTCTAATATATAGTCATTTGCATTGTTATTAAATCTAATTGAAGGGCCCAGTCTTGATAGAGCGACCATGCTAAAATGGAGATGGTAAATTGATTATATATATATATATATATATATATATATATGAAAACCATTGAGGAGATGGAGAGTATTGAGAAGTATTTATGTGGCATCCACTTAGAGGCTTTGACATGAATGGTTAAATAAAATCTTTTAATAAGGTATCAGAGTCAATGATGGGCCGTGAGTTTGAGCACATGAGAATTGGATCGGCTTCTACTAACATCTCGAGGTTTTGATATGAATGATTAGTTACAAAAATCTTATAAAAAAATATTTATAAAAACAACGGTCATAAACTAAAAGACGGTTCAAGCATTGGCCCATACCAAATATTTTCATTATGTCGTTTTTAATGTTAAGAGTTCTTTGGGCAGTCATGACCTTTCTTGGCTCCTGAGAATGCTATTTTGAGTGACTCAACTTTATCCAAAATTCCATCCCCTTAACCCGAGCAAACTTAATTTTTCTAAAATATATTGAAACTCATCTAAATCTTTCTTCTTTTTCATTTATCATAATTAGGATCACTTGACCAATCTGAATAGATAATCCAAATCCCAATCCCCACCAACCTATACGACATTAGATCCGTTAGGGCTAGACCATTGGATTGATGGTCGATTTTTCTTTCTTTTGATATAAATTGTTAATTTATGGAGCCTTGAATTAAGGTGTTAGGATGCTCTGATGGACCTGAAATTTTATTGAAATCTACTGACCTCCACCTTCCCACTCCAAGTGGAGTCCTATAAAGGGGCGCACAAGGCGCACAACTGATATTGCCTGTCTATAAAATTGAGACCAGACTCATGCATTAAAACGCTCACCCAGCTGAGAACGACCACTTATCTCAATGGTAAGCGGGGCAGTTCATATTGGACTTTGCCTGATCCTGTTTTGGTTGGTGGGCCCCACATGCACCTCAAGGGCAGTTTCCGCCCTGTTAGGAACAACAAACTGGCATGTGAAAAGGCAGAGGGAGCAGATGACATGCAGCAGTACAAACGCAGCTTTTAAAACTATAAGAAACTTCCATATCATGATGGCTTTAGTTGGTGGATACACATCCACTAGCGTTTTTGTTTTAATAATCATTCATTCTGGCCTTAATTTTGGTTGATGACTGGAGGAATGGTTTTTCTGATATGAACTTACTATTAACAAAGTTCTTTTTTTATGCCCCTGATGATTGTTTTACAATGGAGTTAGCTATCTACCTTTGAGAAACCCAAGCCATTGACACTCATCTAATCCCATAAAATCAGCATCGTTCTCAAATCTCAACTTTTAACTGATTGATCACCAATAATTACTGTTGAAATCAATTATAAAAAAAAATGCACAAAAAGAATTAAAGACCCCAAAGAGTCTAATGGGCTAATGGGGGGCTACATGGTCATGGATCTGCAGTGGAATGGAACTGGTAGGGGTTGATGTGTTGCCTTGTCATTGCTGCGTTGGATAAAAGTGACATGGCCGGGGCCGGCCATCTATGTTCTTAATTTCTTATGGTAAAGGCCACATATTATGCATGTTAAAGTGGAATGGAACTGCCAACTTTCTCTTTATCTTTTCATCTAATCCTCGATTTTTGATCAAGATCCTTTAAAGGTCGCCGAGGAATCTTTTTGTTCGGTCAAACACTACAAAAGGAGTAAAGAGAAAAAAAGGGGGCCTTTTCTTTTCGTTTTCCTTTCCTTTTTCTTTTTTAATTAAATATACAAAAAAACACTTTTGATTGATCAATTGGTCCCCGATTTAACCGTATTCATTGGTTGTCTAAGATCAATTCAAGCCCTCAGGCACAAATCATTTATGTGATATAGCACATGAACTTGGCTTTAGACCGTGACCGTCATGGATTTAGTTTCTCGTTGTGACTAAATGCTTATTTCTCATCTCCTCTTAATTCAGTTTTCATTAAAACGGAACGAATTTAAAAAACTTAGAAAAAGTCAATTACCTAAATATAATGGCTTCAACTGTGTAGGTACAATCTCAATAGGTCTCACTGTCATTTCTAATAGTATAGATGACTCCAGTTTGACTTCCACCCTTATCAAGTACCTCAATTGTTATATGTACATTTCACAGGTTCCCTCATTGAATACTAATTTAGAAGGCTGCTGGCTTGATTTTCAAGGCTAGAGCTAGACTAGTTCCAAATATGAAGGGGGGGTCTCACCATGCTTTACCACATTAGTTGGTTCCGGCTTTATTACCAGTGTTGATATGTCACTAGGTTGCCAATTGAAATCCACCTCAACAGTGGAAATGTCAATTGAAATCCACCTCAAAAGTTGAAATGATCTACTGGAACCATGAGAATCACTGATCTTCCTACATTTGAAATAAGACTTAAGTATGCCCAAAGGGGTAGCTTAGTTGGCCTAGGACCACGGTTTGCTCCCGGAGGTTGTGGGTTCGAAACTCCGCTACCACACTAGGGCTACAGGGGATTTACCCGGCTTCCCTCTGGGCCCGGAGGGATTAGTCCAGCCCAAAGGGTTGGGAACCCTCTGACAGCAAAAAAAAAAAAAAATAAGACTTAAGTAAATGGAATATATCAAGAGGCCTTCAAATAATCCAAAAAACAAAAGAAAAGCCACAATGTGATATGGTCAAAAGAAGATGAATATATTGGAAAAAAGAGACTTCTATATGAAGGTAGATGGAAAATCAAGTTCTTCTTCTTCTTCTAAGGGGCCTAGAGTCACTTCTTTAAAACTCAAAATTGTTGTAAATGGGGTGAATGAGCTAGGACAGCAAACACTTCAACAATCCTCCACATTTTGACCCAGATCAAAATCTGTCACTCCAAAGTCCATACTCTTTAGGCCCACTATGAAACCCACTCCTTAGTTGGATCAGCCGTTCAGCCCGTTTTAAAATGAATTCTTAGTAATAGAACATGGAGTGGGCAATTCATCCAGCTAAACTCAATCAAACGATTAAAATTATGCTACTACTTGGAAGGATTGTTTAACTTTTTTATTATCCTAATTTGCCATCATTGGTTACCATGACAAATTCCCAGAACTCAGGCCCATATCATATTAGATGTGTTGGGACTTTGTCGAGCTGAGCTAATTAATTAGTTCTCTCAAATGTTCGGGTCAGAATATTAACCTTGGGTCTGCCACAACTCTAATTAAGTCTAGCCCAAGCACAGACCAGATGGGTTAAACCTTGGGTGGTTCTTGGCTGGCCTGATACATATGGAACCCTCGATGGGCCTAAACTCTTGTGAACTTTTTACAATATTCAGCTCATGGATTCATGTGCTCGAATTTTTCCAAGTAACAAGTTTTTGAACATTGCCATTAGATAGGTACCAGTTGTCTGAAAACTCGGTTCGGCATCACCATCACAAACAAGCAAATTAGGCCCACCTCACCATTGGAAAATTTGTAGGGCTCACCCCGGCCAATTAGTTGGCATGGAGATGGAAAGGTCTTCTTGTAGATTTAGGTTAGCCAAAAGACACTGCCATTGCAGGTACTCCTGACCCTTTGTCATGAGGGCCCTAAAATTTAATAGGAGTCATGATCCAAACCATTGAAATTGTTCTTAAGATAAAGCCCAGCTATGGGACCAAATTTCACCCGTTGGATCATCACCAATCTTGAGATATGAGCAAAAAATGTGAGCAATTTAATAGTATTTTCTAGATTATATGGGCCTCAAACAGAAGATTCAAACCCTAGATCTCTTTGGAAGGCTGAACACGGCCATAAGTAAATTTTCAAGGCTTGATATCTTGTGGATCTCAAGAAATTTATGAGAAACTTTCAACCATTGATATAAAAAAGTCTATTTATTATAGATCATTGCGTTACCAAACACTCCTTTTGATTCTAGTCTCTTTTTTTTTACTCTTTTTTTTAATGGCTCTATTTTGATGGGTCTATCCAAAAAAGAGTAGAGATATCAAACAAGCCGTTATTGTTGGACTTTTGATACAAATTGATTGAACCATGGGTCATCTTACTCATCAATCAAAAGGTCGGGCCCATTTCATAATTTTACCTTAAAATAAAGTTAAAGTAAAGAATCAAATTAATAAAAAATAAAATATAAGTAGGTTATGATGGTATTTTGTTTTTAGTTATTTGGTATGAAATCTTTTTGACTTTTTATATAAAAAAGTGGAGCTTTTTTTGTCTTTTAGTAGAGAAAGGATGTTGCTTTTTTCACTTTTATTTTTGGAAAAAAGAGGGAGTTTTGAAAAAGGGTACTTTCCCATCCCTGACATATGTCTAAATCTTGTCCATTTATTTAGCAGAGGTAATTAAGATTAAAGTCATGGCCTCATGGGTCTAATAACAGTAGACAAGTAGGGATCCAGATAAATTCTATGGTCCCTGGTCAGCCCTCTTGTAACAATGATGGTGGACGTCCCCATCAATTGGGTCCTATGCAAAGCATCGACCCATGCACATATATTTAGATATAAGGCCCAAAACAGGCCAACTGGAGAACGCTTAAAATACCAGGACAGATTCATTCTAGTCCTGTGGCTTAAGAAAACTGAGCCCTAGATGATGGAGAGTAGGATGGATACCATTTAATTGAGCCCAAAGAGAAAAACCAACTATGTAGTTAACAAGAAAGCTGTCAATTGGCATAAATCCAGCCGAGGTTCTGCCCAGATCCAAGTCCATTCATTGGAGCCTCGACGGCATCCCAACGGATTGGACTGGGATACGTATTATGGTCCGTAATCCCTATGGTGTCCAATGGAATCTTTTAGAACCTTTAAATATTTATATCTATGTATTCGATATTTAACACATACATAGCAAAATCCGTGCGGCAATTCAGTTGGTCATGGATAACAAATGCCCTTCCAGGGGCGAGAGTGTGTGAGTTTCAGTCCTCTGAAAAAAGGAAAATGGCATAGTATGCCAAATGAAACAATATTAACTTAAAAACATAGTACGTCACATAGAAAGGAAATTTTATAATTTTCCCACATTTCTTAATAAATTAATACCCGGTCTTAGGGACGTCAAATGGGCTGGGCGGTGCCGTAAGTCAACGACCCACAATACCGCACGGCCCATGTTGGGCTGAGGACTGTGGCATAGTCTGCCCGTTTCAGCACTCCATGAGATCGGCCGACCTGTCTACAACGGTCGGCCCACCAGGGATGGCCTTCTTGGCCCGCCCAACAGTTAGTTTCATGTTGAATTTTACCCCCAATATCTGATTTTTTTACTTTTCCTTCACTGTAATTTGTAAATATACAAGTTTTTTTTATTTTTTTTTATTTTTGTTCTCTAAAAAGATTATAAGGTTTTGAAGGTAGTCCTATTTACAAACATTCAAGAAGTTAAGATTCAAATGGTTCTCTTCTCAATTAAGTAGGTTGAGTTTAACCGAACCACTTAAATATCTTTGTCATTTTCAGTGCTTATTTTAATTTTAGTACCGAAAAGGCGATAATTAATCGAAAAAGAAAAACTAAAAGAGGTTGGCGAGGGAATGGGCCGAGCCAGCCTGCCTCGTGGTCCACTTGTGCTGAGATCTGGCCCAGCCCAGCCCAGCCCGTTCCGTTTGACATCCCACTGGTCTAGCTGAGTCCGAATTTGCCAGCAAGTATTAGGTGGGTAAACTTGAGCGTGGTCATTTCCAAACGGGCAGGTTTGGATATGAACTAATAATTTCCTTTTGGGCAAAATCCCAAACTTGTATTCATTTATTGTAAACGGAATTGGCCCAAGACATAGGTGAGTAAATTCGGCCCATTAAACTGTTGGTTTCAAAGAGCAAGTGTTTATCCCAATTTTGGCTTTTATTTTAGAAACAACTTAATTAAAACTCTAACCTTAGATAAATTGATTCAATTTTGTTAGTTGTCACATGTTTGGTGACCCTATAATGCTCCCTTATTTAAGGATCCATTTTCTCTGGAATTTTTACTTGTATGACATTCAATATCTTTCTTCTCTCTAAATATCATCGAAATCTTGTCCTAGCTATGTTAGAGCCAACTAAAACTACATAAATTATTTTTCTTGTCACTTCAATCTTTCAAGTCTTTATCTAGTATTTTATTATATAAAAATATCCATGTACATCTATCTCTCACCATATTACGGTGAGGGCAACATAGTGGAGCTGACTTTATGATCCATCCAAACTATCCAGTATCCACACACATGAGAACCCTAAATTACTCAAAGTCCATCGAGTTTTCACTAATCTGAATAGATTGGACCGTTGGGGTTGGGAATCAAGATTTTTCTTTAATATAAAGTCATTTAGTTTGTGGGCCATGATGAAAGGGTTAGAGGTATGTTCAGATTGGCTACAGACTTGATATATGGGCCCATCTAGAATGTCTCTTTCCATCCCCCTCAAGTCTAATGGGCAGTGGGACCCTATAATGCGAGGGATGGATGTACATGAATGTCCTCTTTATTATTTCCATTGACCTCACTTTTCCGTTTTATCTTTTCCAAATGCCATGATTTTATATTTCAATTCATAATTTAAACAACAGCTTCAAATTGAACCTTGACACTGAAATTATATAACGAACTGACATAAAGTCATTCTGGTCCAAGTGACATTACAGTCGTCTTACAATCATTTTATATAGAGCGGTAATTGAATTAATAACCAGTTCAACCATTGGCTCCTCTTCAATTGGGGTATCTATTGCTAATTTATAAATCAGTGATGTGTTTTAATTGTTTTGTTTAGAGAAACACGGTTATATTCATCAATTTTGAAGGGGTGAGGAGTGAGAAAGAGGGTCATATTCATCAATTTTAAAGGGGTGGGAAGTGTACAAACCATCCTGCTGGCAGTTTGAAGGATCAGACTCAGAGAAAGTGGAACTCTATTTTATTCCAAAAAAATGCCTAAGACCACATTCATTCACCTAGCTTCTCTCAGTCCTCACATGTGGATGAATATATTATGTTATTATGTACAGAAATCCAAAGCATGCAATCCACGTTTTACTATTTGTTTTTTTACGTCGAAACTTGCTCATGCTGCAGTATGTAACACAGGAGGTTTTCCCAAATCCCAACTGGTATTTGTCATGAAGCCCTAAAAGCCTTTGGAGCTTGTGCTTGACGAGAAATTAGGGCTTGTGCTCTCATTGTACCATTCCGTCCCTTAACCTCCTATTAATTATAATTAATTGTATGATTAGTTAGTAAGTGCGTTTAGAGTCTAAGTAGTCGAGTTTAACGTCGAATCTCGTGTGCGAAGTCTCGCACGATTCGATGTGCGTTTGGTTATGATAGATAATTGTTTTGGTAATTGTGTAAGTTATTAGGGAAGTTATGAGATTATGAGTGTTGTGAGCTTGGGTGCATCGGGTAGGTTTCGTCGTTTCATGAATTTTAGTCTTCTTTCGCGTTTCGATTCGACGTGTCGAAGAGACCTGAAAATCATCGATTATAGACATGGACCGACCCAGAACTTGACCCAAGCCCGACCCAAGCCCAATCCAACGCCCAAGACCCAATTCCTTAAATTAGGTCAACAACCCATCTCTCTTTCTCTCCTTCATTTCATTTCACTCAACAACAACAACACAACAGCCCCTTCTTCTCTTCCGTTCATTTCTCCTTCACCTCCGACGAGCACCGGAACTCCGACAACTACATCCAATCCGCTTATCTCCTTCCTCAAGCCTCCAAGACTCCAATTATACCATTTTCTAAGCTTTTCACCCACAACTCATTTCAAGATAAGCTCTTAAAGCCTGTAAATCATTTCAACTTCTTCATTATTAGTTAGAAATGGATTAGGGAGACTCACCTCAACCCTTGACATGCATTTGTAGGAGTGATTTGGGTTTGGAGAGTTGTTTCTTTCCATTGGAGCTTCAAAGAGTTTTCTTCTCCAAGTTTTTCTTGATTTTAGTATAGCACATCAATCAAGGCAAGTAAATAGCTATATTAATGCAGGATATGTTTGTCTTCCTCGATTTGTATGAAAAAATCATGTTTTAGATCCTCTTTGCTCAATTGATACCTTAGAAGGTTGAAAACATGATAATATGGTTTATTAATTGAATGAAATGGATTTAGAGATTAATGACCTGATTAGTTAGTTTTGTGTATTGTAGTTACATTCGTTTTATCATTGAATAGACTGCTTATCAGGTTCAGGAAGAAAGGAAATGGAATGACTCCATTTCAATGCAGAAATAGAACCCAAGCTCTGTTTCTGCAGTTCACGCGGTCGATCGGCCACACAGGATCAAGTTCCCTAGAACCTGATCAAAATACTGTTCCTCATTTTTGCTTACAACTGCGGGTCGACCGATCATGACCTCGGTCGACCGAGCATACAGTCGAGGGGTCGACCTGGCTCTCTCAGGTCGACTAGACTTCCTGTGTACGCGGTCGACTTGCCAAGGGTGGGGTCGACCGAGCCAACTGAAAATTCCTTCTAGGAAGGGATTTTTACCCTATTTTGGATGGATTTTGGTGGAACATGGTTACCCTTTTGTAGATTCATTTGACCAATAATAAAGATATTTGAGCAGACATTCTTTACAGTTGATCCGGTTGTATCGGGATCCAACCTAATTCAGTCTTGAATGATACGAGGCAACGAGAAACTCTTCTTTAATCTATACACGAAGATTGTTTGTCCAAGTATCGTGAACCCTAACCCCTTCGTTGACTGAATAGGTTGTACGATGCTTCAGGATTGACATTGTACCTAGTATTGGATTGTTTATTGTCTTCGATTCTGAATTGTACCGTCTGGTACTATCTACTTGTGACGAGCATGTTCTTTAGTTTCGTTTGCTTTACTTTATTAGATGATCACTTTGAGAACTTAGGACCCCTTTTGTAATTTCGTTTGCTTTGATGTTCGTTTGAAGTGTTTAGGCTAGGGAGCTTTAATTGTATGGCTTGAAGAGAACTACTATTGATGTTTGTTTGAGGCTTGATTTGATTTAGAATAAAGTAGTTTCTCTAATGTTATCGAATCTTGTTCGCGCAAGAAGCCTAGCCCTTCACCGATGTCTTTATGATTCTTTGTGTTAGGTACCACTCAGCTGTTAACGTTTAACACAGTTGGGGCATCATCTGTGAGAGGACTGATACTATCTTCGGATTGTTTGTTCCTCGAAGCAAGATAGAGGCAGAGCTCACAGAGCACAAGCTACTTGAGCTAAGGGTTGTTTGTTCCTCGAAGCGAGACAGTGTCAGAGCTCACGGAGCCTGAGCTACTGGAGCTACGAGTTGTTTGTTATTGGATACTGGGTTTTATCTCAATTGATGATATATTAACATATGTGGACCGCCTACTTTGGTAGTTTGTTTATAATTCGAATGCAATGCATCTGTTACGATCAGAGTGCTATGCATCTCTTATAATCATGTTTATTGTTTAATCTCTCTAGTACTGCATATCTATGTTGATTATATATCTATTGTCTTGCCATCCGTTGTGTTGATGATGCTACTTTTGGTGCATAGGTACCGAGCCTTTCTACCCTGAGGAGGAGGAGGTGACGGAAGAAGTTCAGGCAGATCAGTCTGATGACTTCCTAGAGTATAGTACAGACGACATTGTATAGCCGTGACGACCCCGTACATGAGAGCCTTCACGATTGATCCTACTAGTTTCATCTTTTGATTTATTATACTTTTATTTAGGCCTAGTTTTAGTGTGACCTTCTTTCTTATAATTAATATTCTGTTAACAGTCTCAAACTCTAACTCTAATTATGTTATTCAGTAATTTGCTCTTAACTATATATCTTTAAGATATCAATTGCATTTATGAAGCTTTCTCTAATTGTAGTATATATTTGAGGAGATGTTTATACCTCAAAGCGGTCTTCGATTCAGATGGGACGTGAATAGGGCAAGTGGCATGTGATTAATGTTGGAAAAAGTTTTAATTGACCATAATCTCACGCATAACCCCGATTTCACTTTTAGGGGCGTGACCATGGTTCAAAATCTCGGTCTCGGTCGCGGTATCGGCCGGGCCGAAAAACCGATATGATATCGGTATCGGTCGCGGATATCGGTCCATTGCGGTTATCGCGGTATGAATTTTTTCTAATAAAAAAAATCACAAAAATATCCAAAAAATCCAGAATATTAGTAAATGCTGGAAAACAATATTTGTTTTCATTAATAACAACAATAAATCAAAATCTCGGTCACCTTAAGTTATGAGTCTTGTCTGTGTCGAAGTTCACTGTCTTTTTCAGTATTTCATATAATGCAAACTTTATTAATGCTCATGATCAATTTATTAGTGTCAAATATAAGAAGATAAATATAACATATCAATTATCATTTAATACTAACTTAATCATCAAATAAAGTTGTGAAATTCAAGACTCTGAAAATTAGTGAATGAGATATATAGTGAGTTAGTTACTGAGATAGATAAATCATAAAGCACTTGGGCATCAAAATGTTCATGGTTTACCTGAAAAATGATATTTATGATGAAATCAACATATTTATGATGAAATCTCCAAAAAATGATATATTATAATTCAAATATTAAAAAATTCGAAAATAAAAAAGAAAAATCTAAATCATGTTTATGACTATGAGTAGATGTAGATCTATTATCTACACACTATTAATAAGTTATTAAGCCTTTGGTATCACAAATATCCTAACAAGTAACAACAATTATTTTTTGGAAAACAAAAATTAATAAAATCATTTTCAAAATCCTAAATATATGGATCTAACATAAAAGTATGTAGATCAATCATTTACACACCATACAATGATAATGAATCATTAAAACAACATATTTATGATGAAATCCCAAAAAAATGATATATTATAATTCAAATATTAAAAAATCCGAAAATAAAAAAAAAATTGAAAAAAACGTTCAAAATCATGTGTATGAGTAGATCTAAAATGAAAGTATGTAGATCTAACTTCTAAATGAAGAAAATAACAGAAGTGAGTAAGTAACAAACCTCTATGTTTCATCTATAAAAAAAAAAGAAAAAAAAACCGCTATCTCGGCCGATATTTTGAAAATATCAGCCGAGATATTGAAAAATCTGAAATGAAGTTCATCTCGGCCGAGATGGGCCGAGATGATGAAAAAAAAATCCGAGACCAATATCTCACTGAGATATCGGCTCGGTATCAGCTGATATTAATCGTATCCACCGATTTTTAAAACAATGGACGTAACACTCATTAAATAAGAAGAGAAGGAAATGAGCCCGTAAAAAGTACAAAGTACAAAGTAGAAAGCAGAAAGCCTGTGTGCTCGTACCAGCGATGCGACAACGTGTTTGCTGAGTTATATATTAAGCCCCGAGTATCTCCCACGAGCTTCCCGTGTGGCCTTGGAGCTGGAGTTGTAGCAGCTATTACACGGATCGATAAATTCTATACCCTCGAAGAATAAATGCCGAATCCTCAGTTTTATTATCTAATTGAGTGAATGATGGAAAAGGTGACTAGGCATTGGTGTGGCATTGCTGCTGATGTGGCATTGATCAAGACGTCTAAGTTTAACCCCGCTGGCCGTTTTCACCCTTATGAATGGCTGGGGCCATCGAAGTCTTGAGACAGTCATCTAATGGTTTGATTTTTTGCAGTTTCCTCAAAATGCAAGATGAATCAACGGCTCAAAATTTGGCCCCATCCCTTCTTGGGTTTGCAAAGAGGATGAATGAATGGTTTTAATAGTGATTTAGGGTCCCACTTGAGTGAGAATTTTGAAAAAAACAGACCTTAAAAAAAGTCCATATATATGTAAAGTACTGTTGCAGCAAAAACCTGTGCTTGTGTGAATTTCAGCAATCCAACGTAGCGGGCTGAGAGATGCAAAATCACCTATTTTTATAGTTTTATGTTTTTCTCTTTTCTTGCTCCCATTATTTATCAAACGTGGATTTTCCCAGAAGCACGGAAAGTAAGGCATTTTTCCTCGTTAGCGGTGGTATCCAAATTAAGATGTGACGATAGAAGAGAGTTTTTAACTACTTTTTCCATCCTTGCAAGTGAAGGAGAGGAAATGAGACTAATATTTAGTGAGACAACCCACTCTAATAACATAAGAAAAATACAATAAATTTATAAGAAACTTATCTCTCAAAGATAATATAGAGGATATCCATGGATCAGAAATCTATTTTGTACAATTAAAAAACTTGATAAGTAATTCTTAAGAAGTTATCTTCTATTAGACTGTAATAGGAAAAACTTTCAAAAAATGCACTTGCTAAGTACTTGTAGCTATATGTTAAGATGGTCATGAGGAAATTTCAAGGAATTGACTAAGTGGTCAGGACTACAGTTCCTCTTTTTTCTAAAGCTAGAGGTCCTGCAATCAATCCTGATTTCCCTCTTTTCAGGAACCGAAGGCTAGGAGGTCGCAGGGTTTTACCCGACTTCTCTCTAGACCGGAGAAATTAGTTTAGTCCAAATGATTGGAAACTCCCTCTTAACAAAAACAAAAAAGAAAAAAGAAGATGGTCATTAGGAAAAAGCCACGTCACTCTCATACAATAACATTACAACATATTTTTAACTTAAAAGGAGGAGCTTTTATTTAGAAGGAATAGGAAATACAAAACCATCAAAGCTTACAGATAAAGACATTACAAGCCCAATTCAGAATGATAACAGTTGCACATGAGAGAGAGGTGGTGGCCACTCTGGCTAATCGAGAGAGTAGCATATCTTTTTAAAGGTGACCAAGTTGTCTTCAAATAAAGGTACGATGGCATCTATACTTCCATCTCCAATGAAGGAAGGAAGGAGAAACATCAATCCCTCCACAGGGAGATAAGATGGCAAAAAGATGTAGGGTGTCCCACCTCCAAAATCCAGATCATAGAAAGGAAACCTCAACCAACTATCAACGTCAATGTTCGGACACAACACCATTTTCTCCGCATCGGCACTGGGCACCATATCCTTCACCACCTCTTCATTGCTCGCAAAGTCGATAAACGACTTAAAGTAGCCTTCATTGACCTTTACGACCGCGTCGTGTATCAGCTTGGCCGCGTATTGCACTGGCTCCTGTAAAAGCTCCTTCACCTTGGCTCTTGGGAACGCCCACAACACCAGGTTCCCAAAGTACTCATTTGGCACGCGAGGGTTCATCCTCTGGCGCCCATTCACAGATATCCTCACATGGGTCGTCTCGAACCCATTTAGGCCACGAGCCTGAGTGATGGCTCTCCACAGGTGAGCCACCAGGCTCTCGAACGTGCTATATGGCCTGTTTCGACCATCAGAAGCCTTGGCCTTGAGCTTGGTCAGGAACTCCAATGTGAAGTGGGCCTTGTGGAGGATCAGTCCGTCTGATGAGTCGTCCGATCTGGCATATGAATATGGGTGCTCCTTGATCAGTTTCTTGCTCATGTACTCTATTCTTTCGTGTTCGAACTCGACGATAGGTGGCTCGCGAGGGGTGAAAATGGTGCGGTCAAAAAGAGGTAGTGGGCCTATGTCGAGGCCTCTGCAGGCTCGTCCCCAAGCGACGAGAAAGTTGCTGGTTGCAAGTCCGTCTGCAATAATGTGGTTGGTTGAGAAGCCTAAGACCATGGAGTCGCAAGCGAATCGGGTGAGCTGGACCGTGACAAGCTCTTCCAAGCCCTTGAGGGTGGGGTGGAAGTTGAGCAGATCCATGGAGGGTTTGAAGGGCATGGCCTGGTTGAATCTGCAGTCGGCCGAGGCCTCGACGAACCTCATGCCCTCATCGTTTAGGAGAATGGCCGGGCAACCATTGTTGTCCGTCCCAAGCCTCCCAGCACATTCTCTATAAATGGCTAGCACCTTCTGCAGCCCCGTTTGTATGGTGGTGTTGGGGGGTGTTGGTGGCTTAAAGACAGACGAGGGCAACGTGGGTGTTGTAGTTTACCTTATCGAATATGCTGAGAGGAATGGAGTCAACAATAGAGGGAGGTTCGCCATCGTAAATGGGCTTCAGGATCATTGAACTTTTCGTTTGCACCTTCATTTTTTTTGTTTTTGTTTTGTAGGTTCTTACCTATCAAGATGGCTTTTGAGGTACTTTTGAGGGTGCTTATATAGAGCAGGAAGGGATCACCAGCTGGATGGGGGTTGGATGGACACTCCACGTTCTTCTGACTTTTAAATAAATGATGATGGTAAAGATTTTGTTGACTTGTGATGATTCAACTAATCCCACAGAAAACTATAAAGAAAATTTAGGAGTGTAATCAAATATTATTTTGGAGACTTACAGAACCATCATTCCAATTAGTACACACACATGACACATCAGTTCTTAACCGTACTTTCCTCTAATTAAAGATGCATACCACCATTATCCACATTTAGATTTAGTTGCAGTATCCAAAGGATGATTCACATACCCGATAGTTTTAGTAAGGCGCAATGGGGATTTCCATGCATGATCCACGATCTTATTAATATTTTAGGTCTGCCCCTAATCCATATGTGAAGTTCACAATTGTCCTATCCTTTTTTTTTTTTTTTTTTTTTTATCAAAGAGAACACTTCTCCCATAATTTATATTCATTTTCCTATAATTAAAGTACGGTGAGGTGTAGCATCAAATTAAGAGAGAATAAAATATAAGGTGTTATGATGATGTTTTCTTTATAGTTGTTTGGTACCCATTTTTTTTTGACTTTTTGTATAGAAAAGTGGGTTTTTTTTTATAGTAGAGAATGAGATTGCTTTTTTGATTTTTTTTGAAAAATTCGAAGGAAATTTTAAAATTGTATACTTTTGATACGATCAATTGTCATTTCTTGTCTGAATTCACTTTATTTTACTTTAACTAGTTAATTGCCAAACACGCCCAAGAAAACCAATAATTTGAGTAAATGCTATAATGGTGTAAGATTTATGATCAAATCAAAGGTGGTCATCGTAAGCCTTTTGTGGGTTAGATCCATCCACTTGTTAGAAGGTAAAAGTTAATTTCCATCCGTTGGATCCATTACCAAATTTCTCCGGCCGATTAGATATTTTGGATTTCTTCTAATTTCAGTTTATGTAGTTTTACTCTTTTTTTTGAAAAAAACAAATAATATTTTTGATAGATGAGTAAGCATTCTTTGTGATAGTGAATTGTTTGAGATAAATAGTTACGTCTTTTTTCCTAAGAAAGATATTTAGTTAAGCCTTTTAATATTGACTCGTATATTAAACTTCCAGTCAATCCTAGCATCTTGACTCTCTGATTCGTGGCCCACAAGTTGATGTTTTTGAAGAATATAACATGGGGATGGATAGATCATAGAAGATATTTTCAAAAAGTTATGGGCATGTTGGCGTGGGTAATTTTTCTTGGCATTTTATCTTTTTGAGGATTATAAAAATTAAAGACTTCATTTTTATTCTCATTTTCTGTTGTTTGGTGATGTAAAATGTTTTCTGCAGTGAAATGTCTTTTCACTTTTTCTTTTTAGAAACTGCTGAGAATATATTTATATATATATATATATATTTATAATTTGGGTTTGATTCCCTTTCTTGAGAAAACGAGAAACAACTAAATTAAATACTTTAATCTTATAAATATATAAATGCTTGCATGTAGGAGCTGGTACCAATGAAATAAAAGCTGATTTGGCCCTAAAATATTTTGGATATTTTACTTCATGTAATTTGCTTGGATATTATCACCTCCTTTAGTCTCAAGTTAGAGGAATGTCTCTTTTGTATCCTGTTTATTTCTCTAATATAAGCTTCTCTGTTCAGCCCAAAATAAAAAAACACTAGTTAAAGATGTGTAAAATATCAATCTCAATAGATCATCCTAACTCCTACATCCATTACCCTTACGTTTAATAATTTTGAAAGGAATCATTTTTTCTATGACTTTAATCCAAATGTAAGTAACAGTTGGATGCGTGTCAAATTTAGGCCGGTGCCATTCATGGGGTAGTGAGTATGAAAGGGTGGATTGATCAAAGCTTCCACTTCACTGATAGCTAACGCTTATATCCTTCAGTCCTTACTTTTTTAATAATTTCTGGTGGGAGCACATGCATGATTGCTCTATGAGTTCATGTGTATTTTATGCAAATAAACACGCCCTTTGTTTGAGTCCATCTAGTTTTATGTCCTTTTCTTATCAAACGCTTCAAATTACACAATCTTAATGGTGTTTAGGTTAATAACTTCAAAAATATGTAAAAAATGAGATTTAAAATGATTAGCAAGAAATCTCTCGATAAAAGATATTACCAGTATGACTATCTCTTGCTACCTCTAAAAGAAAATCTCGACTCCGACACTGGGTCTTGGGACCTCTTGGTGCCTACAATAAAGAAGAGGGCTCATTTGGCCTTTAAAGCGTGCAGCACGTGGACTTAAAGGTCCAGACACAATAATATTTTCTTTTAATTTCTCATTATGTGAATTATCACATGGCCAATCTAAAATAAGTAGTTAAAGAGTGTGTGACTTTGTCTATTATATTCGGACACGATGCTGCAATCTGCACCATTTTTAATCCTTATGAGTTAACAGAAACAGATACGCAGAATCAACTATTAGATAGACTTTAATTTGGAAAATGAAGCTATTTTAATTCTCTTGTCGTCCACACACATGTGCATATTAATATTATTTGATCTAATCCACTGAAATCTGAAGTGTGACGAAAGAACTTTTATTTCTTATGAAAGATCTGTCGCCTATGGAACTCGATCTGAGTATTAAGTGGGTTTAGTCTCTTTTCTAGGTTTGTAAAAAAAAAAAACACTCGACTTGGATCTTACACACGTGTGCTTGCTCGAGTGTGTTATCTTTTTTTTTTTCTTTTTCTATCTTGAACTATCTAATATGTGAAAGAGTGATACTTTCTCTTAAAAACCCAGGAATCAATTGCTGAGCATGTGTATAAAACTAAAGTACCAACACTACCCTACTATGAATGTGTTGACAATTGCATTATCATGTTTGTTATGGAAAAGAAACTTTGTGATCTAACACCAAACTTGGGCACGTTGGGTTTGCCCAACCCAATTGCTAATGGACTTTTTTTTTTCTTTTGGATTTAACGGCTACTTCCTCTCAAAATTGTTTTGCATATGTTAATGACAAAATACCAAATAATACCATCAAGAGTCACTCAACTTTGGATTACTTATTCTCCTTCTTCTTTATTTTTGACATTCTTGCGCATAAAACCTTTATATCCTAGGTTTTATTGGTAACATAAAAATATAGGTACTTCAAAGCAATGAGAAAACTGTTTTTTTTTTTTTTTTCAAACACAGTAATTTTTGAAAAAAACATTTAGCAATCATGACAACTCATTCAGATCTAGAAAACCCTTGATATCATGGTTTTTTTGTTTTCAATAACAGAAAAACTTAATTACTTTCAAACAATGAGAAATTTATTATTTTACTTCACCATAATTAAAATTTTCAGAAACAAAATTCACTCTTGGTGACTACTAATTAGATTTTTTTCCAACCCTCCATCCAACGGTCCAATCATTCGGATGAGTGCCAAACCTCGTGATCAGTGACTATCAGAGAATCCTTGTTTGTGCACTGTTTGGATGGGTTGTGAGGTGGGCCCAGAAATAAGACCGATTTGCATCCATCAATTCGAATAGTTAGCCTGCATTCTCTTGATGTAAAATCCATTGTAAAACCTCAATAACTGAGAGTGAGAGTTTATGAAGCACCATGAGGTCTCAGATTTTAAAAAAAAAATTCTTTCCTATTTTCTAAATCAACAGAGAGTGCATGAGTTTGAGTCATATAAAAAAAATAACAGAAAAAGGAAAAGCATACCAAATAAATAATCTTCACATAAAATGTATTTATCATGTCACATATAAATGGATATTTATGATATCCATAAATGGATCTTTATGATATTTAAAGATTTCATCTTTATTTTCAATTTCTGTTGTTATGTGCTGTAAAATGTTTTCTGCAGTGAAATGTGATTTCACTTTTTGTTAAAAACTGCTGAAAATGACTTTTTACAATTTGGGCTAATTCCCATTTCTCGATAAAACATTAAAGAACTAAATTCTTTTTTTTGAAAGATAAAAGCAGGTATAAATAATTAAATTATGGCATCTCTCAGTGCGAGCCAGTACCATGGATCTTGTGCCATGGGGCATAAGGATTAAGGTCGCACGTGACAAAAAGATGAACATGTGAAAGGTCTGATTTAATTTAACCCACCTGACCGGCTGGCCAGGATTTGATATTCCATTCAGGTGAACCCATCTTCCCATATTCCAGAATTTCATCCATTGGACCCCAATGTGTATACTTGATATCTTATGGCACAGTTGTTCATATCTGAGACACAAATTAGATGTATGTAGTCGATGAAACACAAACTGTTAGGACCACTCTACAGAATACTTTGTCATCAAACCTGGGTTGACATACGGTATTGGAATTGAAAATCTCTGATTTTTACCATTTACCCCCCTCTGGAGTCATTCCATTCAGCAGCCAATGTTATTAACATGGCTTATCATCTCCTGGCTGTCAAGATGTTGTACTACGGAGCAGGAGTATAATGGGTCATGTTTGGTATTGGACCTGGGCATGACCTCAAGTGAAAGTTTTGGGAACACCGATGTTCATGGGGAGGGCATGTTTGTGTAACACTTTTCTATAGAAAAGTGGACGATTTTTCGTGAAAAATCCATTTTTCCGGCATTTGGTGCAGAAATGCTTTTTTGCGTCGTCAATATTTTCCTTAATAATTGTGGAAATGAATTTCCTATTGGGAGGGTATGGGAAATGAATTTCCTCGGAAAACTTCTCCATCATTTCCCCACTCTTGTCCATTTCAACCCAAAAACCCTATAACTCTTTCATTTTTTATTTCATTATATAAATTATTATTTAATGTTAAATAAATAATATACATGTTATGTTATTTTTCTTCAAAAAATTATATCACCAAATAAGAAGTTTTGATTTTCTATAAGGAATCCACAGCCGCACCAAACAATATCTGCACTAATTCAATAAGGAAATTCTTTTTACACCAAAAATGAATTTCTAAATTTTACGGCGATCCTTTTCTGAAGTTTTTATTTTTATGAAATTTGCTGATGTGGCTATTTCTTCTTTCCGCGAAAAAAATGTGTACACAAACGTGCCTTTATATTTGATCTGTAGCATGTTTATGACTAAAATATACCATCACCATTCAACTATCAATGTGTTGGTCTCTCATTGCAAGGTAACCCCTCCTGTAAATTCTACCTTCGAGGAGCCTGGCTCCGCTGCTGGATCGTGGTGCCTCCAAGCAACAAAATGACTCATTTGGCTTTTAAAACGTGCATCACGTGGACTTAAAAGTCCAGGCACAATCACATATGGCCAATTAAAAAAAAAAAAAGTTAAAGAGCGTGACTTTGTCTAGTATACGCGGTCCAGTGCACGGCAAGGTGAAACATTTTTAATCCTTATGAATCAACGCTTAGACTCTGGATAATGAAACTATTTTATTCTCTTGTCCTCATCACATATGCATTAATATCATATGTGCATATTACTGTTATTTGATTTTATCGACTGAAGCCTGCAACGCAGTCCGTACATACATTTATTTTGCAGCGGTGCTATGGGAGTGAATGGGGGGACCGAATTATGGCACGGTCCCCTGAGAACCACTGAATTCCACAGAGTTAATATCATATGTGCATATAAATATTATTTGATCTTATCGACTGAAGCTTGCAACGCAGTCCGTACATACATTTATTTAGCAACGGTGCTATGGGACCGAATTGGGGGACCGAATTATGGCCCGGTCCCCCTGAGAACCACTGGATCCCACAGAGTTAATATCATATGTGCATATTAATATTGAAAATTTTAATTATGGGTTCGCGATCTCTAGATTATTGTACTCAAACAATCAAGTCAATAGTGTGCAGAAAAAAACAATATACAGTGGAAATAAACAAAACAACCACATATCACAAGGATATCAAATTTAAGGTGGAAAACCCTAACCGGATGAAAAACCACAGATCCGAACTGGATCAAATCAAACACTATGAATCTCGCAATTACAAGAAACTCAGATCTCTTTCCCAGATATCACATACCCAAGGATTGAAGTTACCTTTTATCGCTTCACGCTTCAACGAGTTCACACCGTTGATTGCAACAGATTCAATCCAGCGTTTGACTCCTCAAATCTTCTACAAATGATGCAGAAGAACGGGCTCTACAAAACTTGGCAGCACAACTTCATAAAAAAACTCTAGAGAAGAATTCTCTCAATGATAATTTATAACTCAGCACTTTCAGAGGTGATGTTCTTTTTTTGGAATAGCCCTTGAGTCATTTAAATAGCCATAAGGAGGTGCTTAAAGTTGCCTAAGATGATTATGACTAAAACCAGCAGTTTGAGCACAATAAGAATAGCAGTTTCCAAAATTCGTAGTTTACTACGCTTGGTTCGCTCAAGCGATCATTGGGTGCGCTCGAGCGGACCAGCCTCTGTTTCAGCGGTGGGGCAAACCGACATGTTCGCTGGAGCGGATATGATGGTCGCTCGAGCGAACCCCACTCTGGATAATCCGGAAATTCAGCACAGTATCTCTAGTAGATTTTTTCAAATTCTTTCAGACTTTCTTCTTCTGAGTCCTTCAAATATTCTATCTTCAGAGTTCTTTTCTAAATAAAAATTACCACTCAAAAGACCCTGAGTTTTGCTCAACCAATGAATTTAGCCAATACTAGAATTCCTAACAAATATTATTTGATCTTATCGACTGAAGCCTGCAACGTAGTCCGTACATACATTTATTTTGCAGCGGTGCTATGTGGACCGAATGTGGGGACTGAATTCTGGCCCGGTCTCCCCTGAGAATCGTTGCATCCCACCTCTTGTTGTTAATATGTATTTTGTTGTTAATATTTGTTTGTTTTTTTAAATTGGGAAAATTATCTCGTTTTGATGCCACAATAAACTTAATAGATTTCTTATTCATCAAAATACAATACAGCAAGATATTAACAACAACATCATGCCCTAGAACGACAACATCAATGCATGCCCTCATCCTCATTTCTGCCATTTGATGATAAGATTAACCCTCCGCCATTTGGGTAAGTACCATATAAGTGAGAGAGAGGGGGGAGAAGTCAACTCTAACTAGTCGAGAGAGTAGCATATCATTTTAAAGGTGACCAAGTTGTCTTCAAATAAAGCTACGATGACATCTATACTTCCATCTCCAATGAAGGAAGGGAGGAGAAACATCAATCCCTCCACAGGGAGATAAGATGGCAAAAAGATGTAGGGCGTCCCACCTCCAAAATCCAAATCATAGAAAGGAAACCTCAACCAGCTCTCAACGTCAACGTTCGGAGACAACACCATGCTCTCCACATCTGCATTAGTGAGATCCTTCATCTTCTCCTCGTCACTGGCAAAGTCGATAAACGACTTGAAGTAATCGTCATTGACCTTTGAGACCGCATCGTGTATGCGCTTCGCTGCGTATTGCACTGGCTCGTGCAAAAGTTCCTTCACTTTGGCTCCAGCAAAAGCCCACAACACCACGTTACCAAAGTAATCATTTGGCACGCGAGGGTTCATCCTCTGACGCCCATTAACAGAAACCTTCACATGGGTCGTCTCGAAACCGTTTAGGCCGCGAGCCTTGGTGAGGGCTCTCCACAGATGGGCCACCAGGCTCTCGAACGTGCTGTATGGCCTGGTTCGACCTGCAGAAGCCTTGGCCTTGAGCTTGGTCAGGAACTCCAATGTGAAGTGGGCCTTGTGGACGATCACCCCATCTGGTGAGTTGGGGTACGGATATCGGTGCCCGTTGATAATATTTTTGCTCATGAACTCTATTCTTTGGTGTTCGAACTCGACACAGGGCGGGTCACGCGGGGTGAAGATGGTCCGGTCGAGAAGAGGGAGTGGGCCTATGTCGAGGCCTCTGCAGGCTCGGCCCCAAGCGACGAGGAAGTTGCTGGTTGCATGCCCGTCTGCAACAATGTGGTTGGTTGAGAAGCCCAACACCATGGAGCCGCATGCGAAGCGGGTGAGCTGCACCTGGAGAAGCTCTTCCACGCCATTGAGGGAGGGGTGGAAGTTGAGCGCATCTTTGGAGGGTTTGAGGGGCATGGCCTGGTCGAGTGCGCAGTCGGCCGATGCCTCGACGAAGCGCACACCCTCGTCATTGAGTAGAATGGCCGGGCGGCCTTTGTCATCGATCCCCAGCCTCCCTGCCCATTCTCTGTAGACGGCCAACACCTTTTGCAGCCCCGTTTGTAAGTTGCTATTGGGGGGTGTTGGTGACTTGAAGGCATAGATGACGGCAATATGGGTGTCATCGCTGGCCTTATCGAACACACTAAGAGGAACGGAGGCAGTAGTTGAGGGAGGGTTGCCTTCGTAAATGGGCTTCAAGATCATAGAGTTTTCCCTTTGCACGTTCATGGTTTTGTAGGTTATATATCAAGAGTAGGAGCTGCTGGAGAGGCAAGAGGCTTGAGACTTGAGAGAAAGTTTGGGGTTTGGGATGCTTTTTAGATGGCTTTTGGGAGGCTTGGTTGCTTCTTATATTTAAAGTAAAGAAACCATCAACACCAGCCGGATGGATGCCCAACACCACATACAATTTGGCCAACAAAATCCTTACAATTTGGCCATATTAATTCTTAATTTTACATTTGGATTCCATAACAGAAAAGTAAAGAAAAAACACAGTAATAAAATTGGGGATGCTGGGTTTAAGGGGGATTAATATGTCAAATTCCCTTAATTTAATTGCACTACCTAAAAGGTGAATCGCATACCTGCAACATTGCTAATGTGGCCCACTAGCCACTTTGTTTCACGATCTCATTAAGTGCACATCCATCCGTCGATCCTCGTACTTGTCAAGTATTCAACATGGTCCCGTAGATAGTTTGCATTATTTTTTTTTTCCAAAGAGAGTAAACACTCCTCCAGTATTTCATATTCGGTTTCCCAAGTAAACTCATAATTTGAGTAAATCCTATACTAGTGTAAAATTCATGATAAAATCAAAGGCGGTCCTCGTTAGTGTTTCTGGGTTAGATCCTCATCCTACCGCTGGTTAATGGGTAAAATTTTCCATCAGTAGGATCCATTGCCAATTTTCTCTGATTAGATTTGTATTTCTTCTAATTTATGTTTATCTAGTTCTCCTTGTTCTACTAATTATTATGAAGAAAATAATAACATTTTTGATGGATGGATGAGTTTAACAGTTTTAAAAAATATATTTTTTTTCGAAATGTTTGTCTTGTATATTAAATTTCAAATCAATCCCATAATCCCACAAATTTAACAATTTAAAAAAAAATGATTTTGATCTATTAGTCTCATAGTCAATTCAAATGGTGCTATAAACCTGATTGGCTCCAGGCCATGGTTAGGGTATGATAACATCTAATTTAAAAGAATATGACCAAAGGATGGATATATGAGAATTTCAAAAGACTTATGGGTATGTTTGCATGAGCCATTTTTCATGGAATCTCATTTTTTTTTAAAGAAAATAAAAATTAAAGATTTCATTCTTATTTTCAATTTCTGTTGTTTGGTGCTGTAAATTGTGATTTCACTTTTGTTAAAAACTGCTGAAAATGAACTTTTACAATTTGGGCTATATTCCATAATATATTTCTCACAAAACGACAAACTACTAAATTTTTTTTAAGCTCTGGCATCTCTTAGTGCCATGGGGACAAAGCTATTAATGTCGCAAGTGACAAAACAATGAACATGTGAATGGTCTGCTTTAAATTTTAGACCAGATCTAATTATAGATGCATTTCTGCTGAATGCAGATGCACGCTTTTTAAAGCTTGTATCAGTTTGTTTGAGGGAGACTGTGCAAAAACATCGCTGGTGTCGGTGCCGTTTCCTCAGAAGCTGTGAACATGATATTTTTTTTTTTTTTTTTTTCCAGCGCTAAGATAAGGTGAGTGGGACGGTTATGGTTCGTTTTCCGTCTGGAGATTCGCGGAGAGAGAGATAGCGCTGACAATTATGCTGACCAGATCCCAGCCGACCAGATCCCAGCAAGGCTAGGGTACGGACCTGAAAGGAGTGAAATCAGGTTTGATTCGAGCCTAGCGCAGGGTCAAATCCAGATTTAGGTTGGATCAGCCTGACCGTGCAGCAGAAGCCCATAGTGCTGAAAAGTACTGGTACTGGCTGATATATTGTCTATGTCAGCAAGCCCGGTTAATGATCAAACTGTAACTTTGATCGTCCATAATTTTTTTATCCGGATTCGGATCGATGACCCATTTGGTTCTACAGAGTTGTGGTGACGGGTATGATCCATTAGCATTGACAGATCAAGAATTCAACTGTCAGAAATTTTTTGGACCAGATGCAGTCATCTTTGACGCTTGAAATTTGTCGCATGATATTTGTATCATCTGAGCTCCGATGGATGATCCATTTGCACCTGCAGACTCCTGGCTATGAGATCTATACAGAAGCAATGAGAGATTGACGATTCAATGGTTATAAAAGTTTTTTGGTCTGCGATCACGGTCAGTGGTAACTTGACTTTTCTTTTATTTATGTATTGGATATGTCTTATATAGATTTACCCTGTATGACCTCGCCTAGAGTGATATCTTCGACAAGAAGAATCCACTTGTGTAGAGATATCAGATGGGGTGGCCTATGTAGGAAATTTGCATTTATACAACTTGTATTTTCTTTTGATGAACCATTGACGATCACTACAGTATCATCCAAATCTGTCAATGATACTTGGTAGTGCTCGTCACCACAATTCCGCAGAACCAAATTACTCATCGATCGGCGTCCGGATGAGTGAGTTATGGTCGGTCAAAGTTCGTAGATAACGTCATCGGTGTACAGTGCTTGCCTGGGTTGATTCTGATCAGGTCGACCCTGCCCGAACTGACTCCCTGTATTACGCAGGAAACACACAGAAAAACCAAAGTCTCCCTCCTTTTGACGCAACTCCTGATGTGAAAATTTTTTTGCTGCAATAGGACTTGTTATCCCGTCACATCAGGAGTGAAAAAAAATTGAAATGCCTTTATTGCACAATTCCCTAGACGAGTACATCTTTAAAAAACAATACATTTCAAGTGGCAAGTTTTAAAAAGCGCATAAGCTTTAAGCAAAAATGCATCACTATTTGGATGTACCCGTTTGCTTAATGCTGATGCGCTTTTTTAAAACCTCCAGTTGAAATGTATTTTTTTTAAGATGTACTCGTCTAGAATAAAGGCGTCTAAATTTTTGTAGACTTGTAGATACAAACATTTTTTATGTTTATTATAGGTGGTGTTATGGTAGCCACAAATAAAAACATGGCTTGCTTGGCTTTTGATGCGTGCATCACGTGGGTTTAAGATGTACTCGTCTACGGAATCGTGCAATAAAGGCGTCAAAAAAATTTTAGACTTGTAGATAATAGATCATGCCTCAGCATCAAAGATACAGACATTTTTTTATGTTTATTATAGGTGGTGTTATGGTAGCCACAAATAAAAACATGGCTTGCTTGGCTTTTGATGGTGATGGAATTAACAGTCGATTGATCTAGACAAATTAACATTTTATTTTAATCAAATTCTTCTTAATTAAGTGACTATCATATTTACATGACCAACTAAAAAAAAGTTGATGACACATTATTGTCTAGTATACATACGCGAAGACACCGTTTTTAATCCTTAAAACATTAATTAATTAACAAAATGTTATAATCAATCAACGATCTATAAGACTTTTGAAATTTATACATAATTTTTTTTTTCTTAAAAAAATTAAAAACATATTCAATCATTTGATTTCTATCATCCTCGCATGTATATATTAATATTATATTTGACCTTATCGACCGAAATAAGAAGCATGCAACGGCACACTTACTTATAATGACAGATCTATGAGACTCGACCAACTTGGATGCGGCACACAAGCAAGGGTGAAAACTGGGCTGGGCTGTGCCGCCCTGGCACGGCCTGTTGACTGTGCCCGCAGGAGCCGTGCTGGGTCGGGGGGGCTTGTGGTGCGGCACAGAATGGCCCAGGGCCACGGCACCGCCGTGCTGGGCCACGGTGCCGGGTCCTTGGCACTGCACAGCACGAGGCCCGGTTGAGACGACCCAGCACCAAATTGTATAAAAAATTTAATTTTTTTTTTATATAAATGACATATAAAACTTAAAATAATTAAGATCTTATATAAATTAAATCTTAATGTTTGTGTGTTTATTCTATTAGTTTCAACTTTATTTCATATTGAGAGCCCTAAAAATCCATAAAATCTCTTTCAATATATATAAATTTTTTTAAAAAAAAAGTTAAAAAGAAATTAGGAGAGACATGTGGCCGGTCCATGGGCGGTCCGACCTTGATGTGGGGCCAATCCCGGAACAACCTGTGCACGTCCCATGCACGATTGGGCTGGCCTCAAAGCAGTTTTCACCCCTGCACACGAGTGCTTGCTCGATTGGGTTATCTTGTAAGTTTGCTGTGGGGAAGGGACTGTGTGATTTAATACCAAACCTGGGCATGTCGGGTTTGCCCAGCCCAATTGCTGATGGTCCTTGTTTCATTTTCTGGATTTTACGGATTACTTCTTCTTAAATAGGGGTGCTTATGGACTGGGCCAGCCCGGGCCTTATCCGGCCCAGCTTGCTTTTTGGTCAACGCTTAGGATTTAGGTTCTAAAACTTGGCCCCAGCCTGGGTTTAAAAGTCCGGCAGTTTCATATTTGGGCCAAGCCTGGATTTAGAGGTGATTTTTAAGGTTTCATACTTTTTTATAGAACCCCTTCTTTTCTTATCTCTTAAAAGTGGTCATTTAGTTTGAATTCACTTTACAAGTAAATTTAGAGAAAGAAAGAAAAACATTATCCAATTCATTACCCCTTTACAAAATAGAACTTTTCATTTCCCTCTCTCCTCATTCCTTGGCCTTCCTTTTCTTGCAGTCCTTTATTCCTGTGTCTTTCTAAAATCTCTGGCATGATAACTTTCTCTACCCTGAGATGATGAAATTAAGTAGATGAAAGCCTTTTGCATTTCCCAACGACCAAGAGTCATGCATCACATAATGGCCTTGCATCAATGGGAGCTTTTTCAACGATCAAGGCTCATGACTCATGAGCCTAAAACCTTACAGAAAATGTCAATCACCAATAAGGAGAGCCTGCACCCATTTTCATGGTAGACCCCCACTAATCAATCCAAGACATTCAATCAAATGGGGCTAGGCTCGGGCCTTACATGTTTGAGGCGGGCCGGGCTTGGGCCAGACACTTATGGCCCAATCTAGGGATGGCCGATTGTTCCGGCCCATGAACACCCCTACTCTTAAATCTGTTTTGAATGGGTTAATGACAAAATACCAAAAAATGTCATCAAGAGTCACTTGACTTTGGATAGGATTTCTTTCCTTTTTTTTTTTTTTTTACATTCCTGCCCATTGACCTTTGATATCATGTGTTATTTTTTATTATTAACATAAAAATATAGTTACTTCCAAGCAGTGGGAATTTTTTTTTCACAATATATTTAAAAAATAAAATTTACCATTCATGACTACTCATTGAGATCTAGAAAGCATTTTTTTTTTAAATTATAATTCAGTTGAAAACCCATAATATCATGGTTTCTTTTAGTCCCATCGAAATTTAGTTACTTCGAAATAGTGAGATTTTTTTTTCTTTCAATGTTATTAGTGTTTTGGGAAACAAAAATTCACTATCAGTAACTATTCATTGAGATCTTGGAAATCCCAGTTCTTTTATATTTTTAGTAGAAACCCCATGTCAAGTAACATTATGATAACATGCATTTTTTCAGTAAAAGAGAAATTCAGATGCTTTGAAAACAGCTAGAAATATATATTTTTCTTTTAGCACATTTAGATTATTGGGAAACAAATTGGTGACTACACATTGATATCTAGGAAGCCTTTTTTTTTTTTTTTCATAATATTCTCACTAGAAACCCTATGTCTCAATATATCTTTAACTCTAATTTTGGGGTAATACTATCAAAAGGAAAAAAAAAAGAGTTCAGTCGAGGCACTCTAGTAACTTTTTTAAGTTTATTTTATCATTAGCCATAGTTCAAGAGGTATTAATCCTTAAAAATTCCTTTTTATTTATTATTATTTATTTTTTTTATAAAGAAGTGCTTATGGCCTTGAAACTTTAGAAATGAACAAAGAAGCTTCAAAAGAAGTGCCGCATTTGTTCTATTTCTTCTTTGTAATGGGGTTAATTATAGGAGAAAGCCATGTTATTTAAGGTGGTTTGAACTGGGGATGAGAATTGGTCATGTTTTGGTTGGGCCCATAATTAAAACCCTTTTTCTTTCAAAATTGGGGGTTGCTCATTTAAATTTGGGTTTTCTTGTTTTTAAGCTTGGGTCAGGCCCTAGCCCTTGAGGATACGATAAGGGCTCCTTCCGAGGGCTTTGGCTAGTCTGGCCCAACCTTTCATATATAGAGGGTAGGGTAAGGACAACCTCATGCTTGGCGCCGCCTGATTCTTTAACAACCCTAGTCCTTAGCGATCTTCGTCTCTCTCATTCTCACCTCTACCCTTCTCCTTTTTCTTTCTCACTAACATTTTACTTTCTTCAGTTGAATCAAATAGATGGCTTCCATTGCAAGAACATGATCTCAATCCACGCATCTCCTAAACATCAAAATTTGATACTTTTTTTTTAACCCCAACCAAGGGGGTTGGAGCCCAAGAGAGCCCCATACATAGAATGACAAAGCCCACATACATGGAAAGTAAAGCCCACACAAGTGGGGAAGAAGCCCACTTAAGTGGCAGCAGTGGCTTTTCAAGGGGTCAATCCTTGGGCTTGGGCAGTCGGGTGAGATGCTGGTTGTCAACCAACTTCTCTCCTAATTTCTCTTACTCTTGACCAACCGTTTATACCTCATCTTCTTTCTCCTCGTGGTATTCGATCATTAGAGATCATGTTCAATGATTTGCGAGGTTTCAATGGTGTCCATCGTTTCATGATGACCAGTCAGGCTATTTATCGACCACTTCTTTTTTCCTATAATTTTCTTTTGGTTTAGGAATTGGAACCGGAATAAATGGAATATTGTTCAGATCTTGTTCTTGAAATTATGCTAATTATAATGACAATCAAGTCTGCAATCTTATAGTGGGACTAACCTTCAATCATATCTGCAATCTTATAGTGGGACCAACTCTTATAGTGCAATTTGATTAGTGTAGAGGCTGTTGTGATGAAGGTGGATGATGGTTATGTGTGGGGAGGAGGTGAGAGTGATGATGGAGATGAGTGAATGGCTTAGGTGTTGTGTTTGGTTAGGGGAATTGGGTGTGTATGTTGAGTGGGTGGAAGGTAGTGGCTCAACTGTGAATGATGGTTAGGGGTAGCAAATTCCCAGGGGCGGACCCATATGGTTATGAGTAGATCTTGAGATTACTTAGAGATTTAAATGGGCCAGACAATGCCCCACATATTTAATAAATACTCGCCCCACGTCTAAATTTGAAGTTCGCGCCCCATGTCATAGAATTGAAAGCACCAATTTTTTGCTTTGACATCTTATTCCATTGAGGTCTCCCTCCCTTCCCAGATGTAGTATAATCCCAATCACTCTATCCCTAAATTTGAATCCTTAATCTCCAAATCCTAATTTCAAACCCTAAATTTTCAAATTCTAATCCAAACTCTAAGCCCTAAATCACCAAATCTGAACATATATACAAATTCGAAGATGATCAAATCACCCTTGGGCACGCTTTCATCTTTAGTTCATACCTAAATCAGGTTTTAAAGTTCATATGTTTGGATAGCTAGAGTTACTATTAAGTGGCAATTTTTCTTCTTCGCCATGAGCTCATGATTAACTATAGGGAATTATTTTTAAAGTTAAAGTAAGTGCAGGACAACCAAATTCCTTAGATCCAAATGGAACTTCTTTGGGTACCCAAATTGGGTAATTGGGTGCTCACCCAGATCTCTGTTTTAGGTCATACAAATACCAGGATTAAAGAATATGTTATTTTAGGAAGTTTTGACGATGATCCCCTGAACTTGGGAGAGGCAGTGAGACGACCCTTCAATTGGGCAGGAGATTTGAGCATGGACATGGTAGAATTTTATATCTATTTAAACACAATGCATTTTCTCCTTTTCTATTATTAGTGTAAAAAAATTCTAGAAAAATCGAGCTAAGTTTTGCCCCACCCAAATAAAACTCCTGTGTCCGCCGCCACTGCAAATTCCCCTCCTTAGGAGATTAGAGTAAGTGCTCATGATCAACTATAGAGAATTATTTTTAAAGTTAAAGTAAGTGCAGGACAACCAAATTCCTTAGATCCAAATGGAACCTCTTTGGGTACCCAAATTGGGTAATTGGGTGCTCACCCATATCTCTGTCTTAAGTCATACAAATACTAGGATTAAAGAATATGTTATTTTAGGAAGTTTTGTCGATGATCCCCTGAACTTGAGAGAGGCAGTGAGATGACCCTTCAATTGGACAGGAGATTTGAGCATGGACATGGTAGAATTTTATATCTATTTAAACACAATACATTTTCTCCTTTTCTATTATTAGTGTAAAAAAATTCTAGAAAAATCGAGCTAAGTTTCGCCCCACCCAAATAAAATTCTTGTGTCCGCCGCCACTACAAATTCCCCTCCTTAGGAGATTAGAGAGTGCATGAGTTTGAGTCCTCCAAAAACCTAAAAAAAGAAGAGCATACCAAATAAGCAATCTTAACACATAAAAAATATGTCACATAAAAGGGGATATTTATGATTTTTTTTACTATATTTTTAATAAATTCATAGGTGGACCATTTTTTTTTTGGGTAAAATTTATAGCTGGTCCTAAAAGCACTTATATGAATATGAATTTTGGGCATGTTTGTTTGCATGATGAGGGGTGGAATGGAATAAGATTAAATATTAAATTATGGAAAAAAAATTCAGATGAGGGAGTTGAAAGTAAATGGCACAAGATGACAAACACAAGTAGGCTTTCAGCAGGGGACAAACTTAAGCCTAGCCAATTCCGAACGGGTCGACTCATGACGTGAACTTCCGTTTTGGACCTAATCCCAGACTTACAGTAGGTGAGTCTGGTCCGTCAGTTTGCGTGCTGACTTTTAAAAAAACACTCGAGACCGAATACCCCCTCCCCTGGAAGGCCTAAAAACATCATATCATACTTACCCCAATGTGGACTTTTTTGTTTTTTTTTGTTTTTTGTCTTCTAATGTGTGGACTAGAGTTGTGCCGGCCCTTGGCTTTACCGGCGCTTTACAGGCCCTGTCAAACCGGCCTCGAAGAGAATTACAGCAGAATGGTTTTTAGGAAAATTTCATATTTTCCATGCTTTACCCCAATGTGGACATTTTTATATTTTTTTGTCTTCCAATGTGTGGACTAGAGTTGTGCCGGCCCTTGGCTGTACAAGCCCTGTCAAACCGGCCTCCAAGAGAATTACAGCATAATGTTTTTAGGAAAATCTCACATTTCCCCTTGTAGATGACTCGAGATCCTTTGAGAAAGGATTGGAACTAAGTGCTGGGACTACCAGTTAAAATCCAAATCGTTTAAAATAATTGTCCTCTATGTATATGTGATATCTTTAAATTTTATTTCAATAAGATCGAGTTTGTTCCACAATTGAATAGGCTGTTTGATATGATAATAAAAATGCATAAAAATGTGATTATCACATGAGTCAACATGATTCAACATAAGCCGTATCACTTACCACAAATTAGCATAGTAGATTGTGTTAATCATTTTTTTTTTATTTTTTATCAAAGAGTAAATCCAACATTATGATTAATGTAAAATTTGAAAATACCCCATATACGTAAAGGGTTTGGATCTCAATAGATGGGCCTCACTATAGAGTTTCACTCCTTCAAACTTTCTTTTTCTTTTTTGCAAAACACTCCTTAATTGAACTTAGAATCTCTCAAGGGTTTACACTTCGGAGGATCCCCATTTTTCCGTAGATGATAGATGCTGAGTCAGATTTCAGTTTCAATATTTCCTCCTCATTTCAGCTTCATTTCAGATCTGAGTTGAAACCATGTGGATGCTGATGTGAAGCAGGGAATGCCCCCATATACAAATCCCTGCACATTTGTTTATAGGTGGTTGGTGGTGCCTACAAACAACAACATGACTTATTTTTCTTCTGATACACGAAGCGAGTGGAATGAAAGTCAACATACACACTAACCTTTTCTTTTAATTTCTTCTCATGTACGTGGCTACTAGGTACCACATGACCAGTCAGAAAACTTGAGAGTTTATTTAGGAGACGCGGAGACGGGGTTGCAATTTGCCGTATTTTGAAGGGAAAGAGAAACGTAGAGAATCCCAAGACCTCATTCATTCACCTAACCTCTCTAGCCCTCAGATATGCATGAACATATACATGACCTGATTGACTTAAATGCGAAGCATGCAACCCACGTAGTAGCATTATTTCTTACATCAAAACCTCTCCCTACTGCATTAGAAATTAGAATAACCTGATGGGGCCCATTCTTTGCATGACCCTTAATTCTAAAGATACCTTTTCATCAATGTCATACTCAATGATAAAAATCCATCTGAGGTTGGGACAGTATTAGCAAAAAAATTATGTGGTCAGGAGTCCCATAGGAAATCATTGAGAGACATCATCATTTAGAGTCTGATTGTTTGTGTAGAATACAGGCTCCTGGTAGAATTATTATAAAGGGATGAAGGATATAAAGCAGAGACGGAGGTGGGACCTTAACTTTGAGTTACTAGGGTGATAGCTGCGTATGCATTTTCTTATCTTCCCTTCATTCAATTACGTACTAGGGTGATAGTTATTCTTGAAAAACCCTTGATTCTTCTTTTTTAACTGCTGATAGGCATACAGTCCTAGGAATTCATTTACACAAGATAAGGAGGCCAAGGAAATGACCATGTTAGTATCATTCATCAATGGTATATCATATTAAGGGGATTATCTTGAGTATATTCTATTATCATTGCTGATTACGATGATTATCCTGTAACCTTTTTTCTTTTTTTTCATATGGTTACCGATTAGTTTCTGTTCACCATATCTTGGAGCCATATAGCTAGAAGGAATCAAAATCCACAACAAGGAACATCTTGTATCTTCTTCCCTAAACTTCTCTCTTTATGATGCCCCAATGGACTTATTTCTTATTCATCAAATTTTAAGACAACAATATATTGAAAACAACATCTCACCCCTGACACCCACCAAAAAAATCTAATCCATGCATTATCAACGCTGCACCAAATCACAAAGCTACATGTGAACAGGTCATCCATTGTAACCCTGATGCTATGGCCTCTATGCATTTGATTTTAACCCATATCGTCTGTCTGATGACTTGACTCTAGCCTTCCTCCATTTGCACCATGTAGGGAGGGAAGGAGAGAGAGATTGGTGTGGTTAATCTAGAGAGTAGCATATCTTCTTGAAGGTGATCAGGTTCTGTTCAAATAAAGGTACGATGGCATCTATACTTCCATCTCCAATGAACGATGGCAGTAGAAACAACATTCCCTCCACAGGGAAATAAGATGGCATAAATATGTAAGGACTCCCACCTCCAAAATCCAAATCATAGAAAGGAAACCTTAACCAGCTATCAACCTCCAAGTTCGGACACAACATCGACTTGCCCATATCAGCAGTTGGCACCAAATCCTTCACCTCCTCTTCATTGCTAGCAAAGTCAATAAACGACTTGAAGTAGTCGTCATTAACCTTGGAGACTGCATCATGGATAAGGTTTGCCGCATTCCACAGAGACTCCTGTAACAACTCCTTAACCTTGGCTCGAGGGAACGCCCACAACACCAGATTTCCAAAGTACTCGTTTGGCACACGAGGGCTCAACCTCGCGCGCCCATTCACCGAAATCCTGACATGGGTCGTCTCGAACCCATTTAGGCCTCGAGCCTGCGTGATGACTCTCCACAGATGGGCGATAAGGCTCTCGAACGTGCTGTATGGCCTGTTTCGACCTGCAGAAGCCTTGGCCTTGAGCTTGGTCAGGAACTCCAACGTGAAGTGGACCTTGTGGACGATCACCCCATCTGATGAGTAGTCCGTGTTGGGGTATGGATATGGGTGCTCCTTGATGAGCTTCTTGCTCATGAACTCTATTCTTTTGTGTTCGAACTTGACGTGAGGTGGGTCGCGAGGGATGAAAATGGTGCGGTCATGGATAGGGAGTGGGCTCATGTCGAGTCCTCTGGAGGCTTGGCCCCAGGCGATGAGGAAGTTGCTAGTGGAGTGGCCATCAGCGATGAGGTGGTGCGCTGTGAAGCCGAGCACCATGGATCCGCAGGCGAAGCGGGTGAGCTGGACCTGGACAAGCTCGTCCACTCCCTTGAGAGTTGGGTGGAAGCTGAGGAGAGTCATGGAGGGTTTGAGGGGCATGGCCTGGTCCAGAGTGCAGTCCGCCGAGGCGTCGACAAATCGCACGCCCTCATCGTTGAGGAGGATCGCAGGGCGGCCGTTGTCATCAGTGCCCAGCCTACCTGCCCATTGTCTGTAGACAGCAAGCACCTTTTGCAGCCCCGTTTGGATTGTGGTGTTGGGGGGTGTTGGTGGCTTGAAGGCGTAGACCACGGCAATGTGGGTGTCGTAGGTGACCTTATCAAAGACGCTGAGAGGTATGGATTGAGTAGTCGAGGGAGGTTGGCCATCGTAAGAGGGCTTCACGATTCTGGAGCTTTCCTTTCTAACCTTCATGGCTTTTGTGGGTTATGGGAGAGAGAGAGAGAGAGAGAGAGAGAGAGAGAGAGAGAGAGAGAGAGAGAGAGAGAGAGAGAGAGATGTGGGAGGTTTTGAGCTTGGGTAGCTTGGGGTTGAATACATTTATAGAGCAGGGAAGTGATCACCAACCGGATGGAGGCAAGCATCCATCTTGGTTCCAAAAGAAGTGTGCATTTTCTTGATTGGGGTTGAACACACGGCCTGTATTGTGCAGTGGGTTTCCTGACAAAACTGATAATATTTGAGTAAATCTTTACAGTGACGTAAAACTTATGATCGAATGAAAGGTGGTCCTTGTCTTTTTTTTTTTTTTTTTGTTTCAGGTTACATCCATCTACTGATTGGAGGGTAAACTTTTGAATCCATAGGATCCATAGCTAATTTCCTCTCATTATATGTTTTGTATATATTGTAATTTCAGGTTTAATTATGTGGTTTTGACATATTAGTCAATTAGATAATGTCAACAGAGTTGCTCAATATTTTATTTATAATTTTTTTTTCCTAGATCAATTCTCATGATGTCATTACTTTTATGCAACATCTTAGAAATGGTACTTTTAGACTTGTATTTACTTTTCACAAAATGACATTTTCATTTTGTGTATAAAATGAATTAGCTTGCTAGTTGTAAAAGATGTATGATGCTGAAATTGATAAATCTCATGCTATCATGGGATTATCCGATGATATCATGGAATATGACGCAAAAAGTATAAAAAAAAAATGTGGACCACCATCAAGTCATTTTGGTGATATTATCTGAATTTTGGTAATAAAATTGAGAAAATTGGATTTAAGGAGGACTAATATGTCAAAATCTCTTTATTTAGTTTTCCTTTTTATTTTAAAATAGTAATAACACTTTTAATCGAATCGTTTACTAATATGTCAAAATCTCTTTATTTAGTTTTACTTTTTAAATTAAAATAGTAATAATACTTTGAATCGAATTGTTTCAGAATAGTTAAGGTTCATGCACATGAGGAAACTTTAATGGTCTAGCTCATATGGCTGTCTCTGCAGGTTTCCCAAACTCATCATATTCCGGGTTAGCTAGCTGTTCTCTAGAGAAAATTAACTTGTTCAGATCACCTTTACTATTAATTACAGTAAATTTGACTTTGCAGTACTTTACTGTCAAACCTTGTATCTTATCATCATGGATGACATAACAGGTGAGTAAAAAAATATATATATATATATATATGAGAGGAGATATAAAAAGAAGTGGCCGAATGTGGCTTTGTGTGAGGCTACTACAGCTCTATATATTGCTGTCAACGTTGAAAGAGAGAGGAAAGGAGGACTATGAAATCTGGGTTGTTGGGAGTTGGGACTTTAGCCATGTTTGTGTGGCCTTTTTATATTTTTCGTCGGCTGGACTGGATTTAGGTGTGTTTGGACTCTGGCCCATAGACTCAAAACTCTAAAACTAGAAGGCTTTAATTGACTTTGGCTGAGTTAACTTGCTTCACTCAATCAAATCTCTAGATAGAGTTTCCATATACCTGACTCAACTCAGTAACATTTCAGATTATACAATTTTCTTTTTTCTTTTTTATTTGAAGAGTAAAAAATATAATTAAAACAAAATTGTGTTCATTTTGATTGTGCTAGAACGGGAAGAAAAATCTTAAGGAAGTAAAAATGGTTATTCAATATTGTGACTTTTGGGTGTTTTAGACGAAGATAAAATTCAATTTAAAACAATGTGATGCGAAGATGGATAAAATAGAACTTCAAAAGACTTAATGCAAGTTTGTGTATGGAGCTTTTCATGAATTTTTTTTTAATTTTATTACTTTTTTAGAAAATGGAAATTAAGGATTCCAAATTTTGTTTTTTGTGCTGTAAAATGCTTTCTGGGGTGAATTGTGGTCACTTTTTAAAAAAAAAAAAAAACTGCTGAAAATGAATCTTTTAGGTTTGGGTTTGACTCCATTTCCTGCCAAAAAAATTACAAATAATAACATTAAGTACATTAATCTTGGAAAATAAAAAATAATAGGAAATGTTTACACGAAATAACTGTGAAAACATAATTCCTTTTTTTTTTTTTTTTTTGTAAAATGAAAGCAAAATTTCCTTATAGAAATACTTTCCATCCTAAAATATGCTTTTCACAAACAGACAGTCTGCAATATCTATAATTGCATGTTTTCATTATCTAGGATTCGCCATTTACCCCGAGAGTCTTGATATATTGGACATTTTAGCCATCTGATCAGAGATCCCAGCGGTGAAATGGACAGTATATGGATAAACAAAGGGAAGTTTCTATTTTATGGCATTAGACCGATTGGTCCGGTCCATTAGATGAAATTAGGTTTGTTTAGTGCACAGCCAATCCATTAGATGAAATCTGTTTGTCGGGGGCCATGATCATGCCCACGAAACATAGCATTATTTACGTATTTCTGATACTACTGCCGTCCAGTTTCATGTTTTTTGCATATTGACCAAAATACCAAGTGCCGTGAATTGTGGCATGTCTAGGGCCAAATGGTACACTGGGATTGTCCTGTGGACAACGGACTATTCAAGGGTCGGCACATGATAAAAGCTGTAACTTGGCCCTGCAAACATTTGAAAGGTTAGCTTTATTTTAAGGTCCCATCACTTGTCAAACAATTAAGTTGGTGCCTGTAGGCTCAAATGTCTCCAGTATCTTTCAAGTATATCCACAGATTTTATTCTCTCTTTAAAATTGGATAGGGCTGGGAAAAGAAAATTCAATTCTGACATTAGGAGATGTCAGTTTTTTTTGGATCCATTTGTGAATGTGTACCTTGAATTTGCCTTTTCAAGAACACATGTGCCTTTTCGATAATAATACACACATGTGACTTTTCAATAAAATGTGTCCATTTTTAGAGCACATTTATGAATGTGTCTTTTTAAAAATATATGTCTTTTCAATAAAATGTGTCTCTTGGTCCCATTTGTGTGGATGTAATCCAATTCAAAGAGAAGCTTTCCAACTCTATAAATTAAGGTGATTTCTAAATTTTTTTATATAGTATTCAAAATAAGCAGAAATGCATACGAATAATTTATTTTTAAGATGAAACATGTACGGTGACATTGATTAAAGGAAGAAATATGTTTGATTTCATAATTCTTGGTTGATTTAGATTTTTTTCATTATCTTGTTATAAATGGATTTATATAAAAGGGATATTAGTTTTAATATATTATTCAAGTCGCACGAGACTCACATGGGCTTCATGCTAGTGTAAAGTAAAGAAGTAATGAAGTAATGAATTGATTCTAGAGGAGAGAAATGGGTTGCAGGCTTACAATAAGAGTTCAGGAACTGGTTTGATACTTTTGATGCAATCAGAAATTGGTGTGTGCTGGGCTGGGCATTAGAATTGGCACATTCACTTCAGAAGTGGGTTACGTTTACTCCATTCAAGTAAAAGAAGATCACGATAAAAGGACTTATGTAACAAATAAATGCCCCTCAAGCACTGGCTGGGGCATCCACTTCAAACACCTCTGCTTGGGTTTGGCAGTAGTCCAACTAAAGTTGACTTTCAAAATGCAAATTCTGAATTTAATCCTTTAGTTGGCTACTGACTGCACCAACACACAGTTAGGGACCCAGGAAATTCTCCTCAAGTTAAGTTACTTAAAAAGAATCTAATAGCTCTAACCTTCAAATAATTTACAATGTTTTTCAAGAAGAAAGTTCTGAAAATCTTAAAATGACAATAGTAGCTTTTTATTAGACAATATATATTGATCGATCGATACAGGCCCTAATATGAATTAGGTGAGGAAGTAGGTAGTTGCTCACCTGATCACTTGAAAGTGTGGACCTGAATAATTTGGGTATATAGATCATGGTGTAAAAATTGGTTAATATATAGTGCTCTTTCTCCTAATTTACCCCATGATAGTAGGAAGGCTTTGATGATGATTGTGATAAATTGCTCTTTCTCCTTGCCAATATGTGGAACCAAATGCAATAGATGTATTAATGTATGCATTAACTGATATCAGCTGATGCAATGATTATGGATTTTAATAGGTTTAAAGGTGCACATATGTGAGTTCAAAGTTAAAACACATGTACTTCTTTGAAAAATAAAAAAACAAACAAACAAACATGCGCTGATGCTACAAGGTGAGCACTCAGTAACCAAGGTACAATGTATTTATTTATTTGAGGATTCAACCAAAAAAATCACATTAGATACGGACTACACAAAAATGCTCTCTTAGTTTTCCCCGCACTTAATTTTTCTTTTTATGTGTGAAATGAGACTTGCGTCGATATCAATCCTCCGCGGTCCTTAATTTGCACCGTAAAGAACCTTAACTCTCCAATCTTTTCCCAAAGTCACTGGGGTTTGTAAGTCAAACTAGGTTTCATCAAATCTAGTGAGTATTTTTTTTTTTTCCTTGAAACGGCTTGTCTTCTGAAACTATAAGAAGTGATATGGCTTGGGGAGTTTTACAGGGGTTGCGGTGCGATGAAGAAGAAGACATTTGAATCCTCTTATTATCTAAAAAGAATCCTAACCTCAAAACCGATATGACATTTTCTTTCTCTTGATTATTGTGCTCTTTCCTAAAAAGAAGAATGAAAAAAAAAAAAACACACTATATTATGGATGCAATAAATTGCAAAAGATTAGGCTGCAAAAGCCCATTTCAAGTTTTCTGGGGATGAGAAAGTCATCCAAGGGGACACTTCCGTATGAAAGAAACTAAAATGGTCATTTTGGTGTATGTTGCATCTGAGGTGGTTTTTTTGGTAAGATCCTCTATTTATCGTGAGTTATTTATGTTACAAATAACAATAAATTGAGTTAATACATGTGGTTCTTTCCTTTATACATATAGTCTACCTATGATCAACCTGATCCTTCGCAGCCACCTATCCATCCCCTTTGAATTGGTTCTAGCCCTAATTTGACTAACTCGACGTAAGTTACTGATGGATTTTATCACAATAATTTTCATGATGCAAGTACATCATTAAACTTTATTTATGGATCTAAAACCAAGGGCTAATTAGATAATATGATAGGACTAATTTTGAGGTCATTCCTAATGTATGCTTTGTGTTGTCCATGCTTTTGTTTCTCCTAATTGTCATGCCTGTCATGCATTCATATGGGTCATACGAAAAGTCTCAAAGGCATGCACTAAATTGGTTAGACTTGCACACGTGATATGCATCTTCATTACTAATTTCATGAGTAGCATGGTTGATAGAATTACTTCTAAGCAAATCTAGATTTATTTAAAACACTACTAGTCTAGCTAATTATTTCACCCTGAGGAGGACAGATAAAAATGTTGGTGGATGGTAATAAGATTAGACCTAGCTAATTACAAAATAATGCACCTAACTATGAATAAAGTAAAACTTGCAGCTGATCATTGTGATTAAAAACAACAAAAAACTTTATTCTATATTGTTGTGAATTTACACATAATCTATATTAATCTTGGCTGGCTGAAGGCAACATGTTATAGAAGTGTGAGAACTTAATGTAGACACACTTTTAATTTTCAGAATTTCTCATTTTCAGGATGTATTCAGTAAATTGTGTATTTATGTCGGTGTCATGGTTCAACCCAAATGAACCGACATGCCTTTATTTGCTTACCTGGTTGATGGCTGATCCGATTTTTAAAATATTGTTATTTAGATACTATTAGAATAGAGAATATTATATCTGGAGAGGGAACATTCAGGTAAGGTAACATTCAGGTAAGGTTCTTGGTCCTGGCCGTTTGTGCTTTGTTTTTTCTTTGATTCAATAACGTTTTCCTCGTACGACAAAAATATGTTATTTTAGGGTTTAGTTGAGAATCAGATCCAGATTAGCTTTTATACTCATTGACATATTCGTGAATTAGGAAATGGCCTCTTAATATCATAACTGGATTATAAAACTAACTTAATAGTGACTTTCTCTATAGAAAATCTCTCTCTCTCTCTCTCTCTCTCTCTCTCTCTCTCTCTCTCTCTCTCTCTCTCCCTCTCCTTCTCCTTCTCCTTCTCCTTCTCCTCCTTCTCCCATTGCTGCTTGCAGGATTTATATAATTAGTTGTTCGCGAAGGTGATGATTGTGGAGACTTTTAAGTCACGCTTTGGCACCTCTTGCAATAGAATTGCTATCATGCAACTTGACTTAGAAAAAAAAAAAAAAAAAGGATTTATATAATTAGTTGTTTGTGAAGTTAATGATTGTGGAGACTTTTAAGTAATTAGTTGTTTGTGAAGTTGATGATTGTGGAGACCTTTAAGTCACGCTTTGGCACCTCTTGCAATAGAATTGCTAACATGTAATTTGACTTTGAAATAAAAAAAAGTAGGCAGTATCTTTTAATTCTTAGGTAGATGTGAAACAGGAGTCAACTGACAAATGAGGTTTCATTGTCAACGAGTTCTTCAACCTCTAAATTTGTCTCGCCAGTAATTAGAAGAAAAGTTTCAAATTCTCACTTTGTTTTGCTGCTAAACGGACCCTAGATTCGAGGTAACTCTCTCATTCTTTATAAAAATGAATACAATTGACCTGAGATTAAACTAAAGGTGGAAAAACCATAAATTCGTAGGAGGTTGTCCAAAGTTTCCAGGTGGGCCATGGCTTTCGATGATAAGCAAAGTTAACTAAGTGGATGATTGATTAGTTTAGTGTTGAGCCTTTCATCATCGAGTAGATAAGGACCCATGGATGAATAATATCCTTGCCTAGACTCCCCCACCCACCCACCCCCCACCCACAATCTTCTTACTCTCCAACCAACCCCACAATCTTCTTATCCTTTTATGGTCAATTATCTAATTAGGGCTAATTTTATACCATCTTACTTATGATTTTGCAGTAGGCCATTTGAGCTTATATCTATTTTTGATTCCTTACCGGTAGGTAACTAGCTCTTTAAAGAGGATAAAATGAAGGAAATCCAGTGGCTACTAAAGTCAACCTAGTCCTAGTTTTGAGTGGATGAGCAAAAACTTGACCAGTAGTTCCACACCAGGTCCATGCATATTGTTGGACTAGAGGAGATTCCAAGGCGATCGTGCTGAATTGTTAGATGTATTTATGACGACAATTCTAGATCTCCCTGATTGCATCCCACAGGAATTCTGAGTTTCTTTTTCGAGCTGTGAAAATTTATAAATCAGGTTAAAGCTCTTCGCCTTTAAAATTCTTAGAATTATAGTGTGAGTTTGGCATCGCGTCATTAATTTGGATGTTTTCACCAGATGAGACTAAAAAAAAAAAAACATGCTTGGTAAGTGTCCGAATTGTATTCTCGCGAATCCCAAAATCCTAACGAGCTGGCATTAGAAAGCTGAAATTTTTATTTTATTTTTTAAGGAACAAATTGGAGGTATAGTTGTTTCATACTTATCTCTTGTCTTTTAAATACTTCAAATCTTCTTACTTATCCCAAAGGTAGGCCCCATGTTCACAATCTCAAAGAAAGTGACCACACTTTATAAATAATAAATATGGGTCGCATTGTTACAATCACAAAAGGTCGACACATATTATAATTCCTATAATGGTGGGACCGTATTAAAAGACCTCATATTCTAATTTCAAAATGTGGGCACCATGTTGTAATTTCTAAAGGTGAGTCCCGTGTCCACGGTCTTAAAATAGGTGACCCCTATTTATAATTCTTAAAGGCAGGTCATATGATCACAAAAACCTAGGAAGTGCAGCCGAGCCACATTGTAAATCATATGAATGTAAGCGTACATTGTGAATCCTATGAATATGAACTCATATTCTAATTTATAAATGTGGGTACCACATTGTAATTTTCAAAGGTGAGTCTTGTGTTGACAATAAAAAAAAAAGATACCCCCTCATTATAATCCATATAAAGGTGGCCCCACATTGTAAACCCTATGAATGTGGATCACATGGTTACAATCACAAAAGCTGGACCCACATTATAGTTTCTAAATGTGTGTACGCCATTGTAATTTCTAATAGTAGGTCTCATATTTACATACATTCATAAAAGAGCAACCCCACATAATTAAAATCAGCACGAAATGATGCCAAACGCCCTGGTATCTAAAATACCATGTTGTGTATGTGCATTTGTAAAACAAGGTGGGACATCATTCTTGCAAACAGCAGGCTCTAAACGCCAACCTTAAAATTCCATAAATGCAACAAACACAGCCATTTAGTAAGCCGTTTAAGCATTCAAATCTAAGATGGTATAGCAAAAAAGAATTTTGCCAGGTGGGACCATTATGAGCAGGCCCAGCCCATCACCCACCCTAATATCATTGATCCACGGATTTCACCCCGATCCAAATAAATTTGACCGTGGGATTAAATTTTTTTTTTTAAAGGCGCCTTTTTAAAATTGTTAAAATATAATTAATAGTCACAATGACAGGGTTATAATGATCTAATGAACTTAAGATTTTACATAAAGGTAGGGCCCCTCGAGAGCTTTCAACCCCCTACCTTCCGCTTGGTTGCTGGGGCCAACATTGACCCCATCACATGGCACGAGTGATAAGGGCACACGTGTGAGGATATCTAATTATAAGATCCATGGATTTGAACCTGTACATGGACCTATGATGTCGACCCAAATTAGAAACGAGTCTCTATGTTGGACTCGCACTCCAATTCTAGCCCACTAGGTGTTTTAGCATTCTAGGTCCTACTTTCATGGCTAATCAGTGTCCCATTCATGCCGGCCGGGCCTCTATCATCATAAGCTTTCAGCTTCAGCAGTTGTGGCCCATCCATGGATGGGATGCTGAACCTATGGTTTATGGAGTCTACAAAGAGGACTCCAATTCATGCAATCTCTAGACCCACTGAGTTGCAGCTCAGTTGGGGACCCTGGCCTGTGACCTTCCATTTTGTCATGACATTCTCCATCCCTGTCACTTACCTACTTCTTCTCCTACTACATTTCAAGACCTATTGGTCCAATAGGTGTCACAGTGCTAATGTTACCTTTGGGACCCAAAACCAGTGTCGTGTTCACGAAGAAAAGTTGATGATGCAATCCAGTTGCCACATTTTTGTTTCTTACTTTTGCATTGTACACCATAGTCTTAGACTCACCTAATCTATCACCCCGAGGGTCATCCTACAGGACCTACACATTCCACCGTGTGCTCAATTTGTACAGGAGGTGTCGATCGAGGATTCACTTGCCATAAGAGGTTAGTTAACGATGATTTGATTTCTTCACAATCTACTCATCATTCTGTGAAATGGTTGTGGATGGATGATATGCACTTTACAGTACTCTGAAATCATGGAAATTTATTTAGGAATGAAAACTCTAGTTCATAATCGTTTTGAGAGTATTGATTCGCACCACCGACTACTAATTTAATCTTTCTAACAGGTGTATATGAGCTTATAAGATTTGCAGCACAGCTCACTTTGACCATCCTCCGAGTTCATTATAAATGAATTTATTAGATTTGTACAATTTCAACTTTGACCTAGCTCCTAGATGCAGGATCAGATCAAACTTTGACAAGTTGATGCTGGAATAAACAATGTACACACTTAAGCTCAATAATTCTAACAATGCTTTCAAGAATAAACAAAAAAAGATCACATTCCCATGTGGAGAATAGGTGCTAAAATTGGAGGTAGATAATACAGTCAGACAGTTCAAATCTGTTCTGTGGCCAGTTTTCTCTCCACTTGTTTTTTCTACATCCGAACAGATCGTCCGGAAGTCAAAAGAAATAAAACGGATTTGATAGATGAAATATAGAAAAGTTTTACATGCACACACAATATGCAGTTTGCCATGATGGAATTTAAGTCCACGCCCAATTTCATCTTCAGCGGTAAATGCATCTGAATTGAAAGTCACACCTCCAATTATAATTTGAACCTTTTGTTTTTAACCTAGGAATAATAAGATTTATTTCTAGAAGTTGTTAAAAATGAAGAAAAAAAGGTGAATAAACAAAAAAGGTCATTACGTAGTGTGGGTCCCGCCAAACCAGGGTCCAACCGGAGCCAGACCTAATCTTTGGCAATATTGCACAAAGTGAAAAAAGGTCATTACTTAGTATAGGTCCCGCCGAAGTAAGGTCTTGCGAGGGTTCAAACTAGAGACAGACAAAACCTTGAGCAATTTCACACAAAGTGGCTGCTTGTAGGTTAGAGACCTGCGTTATCACGCATGGCACCCTAGACGGATACCATTGCACCAAAGCAATGACCCTACGAAACAAAGGTGAATAATGAAAAAAGAAATAAAGATAAATTACCATCAGTCAAGGGGAGATGAGAAACGAATTCCCAGCTATCACCCTTATAGTTCAAATCCTAGGAAAGTAAGATCATTTCTACATTTGTACCTTCTATCCTTCACCCCTCACTCTTGAAGAGTCCATTGTTGGAGCCTATTTGACCACAAATTCCTATATGTTCAATTCCCATTGCAAACAAACAGGCAAATGAGATCTAAGGAGAACTTACAGTTGAATGAATTGGGCCTATGGATTGGTTGCCTCTCAATGTCAAAACCACACGGCCTGGCCCTAACTTCCATGACATACAAAATGAGAGAGAATAACCGTGCAGTTACTAATACTAGAACACAAAATCATTACTTCTAAAGATTAACCTTTCCTCCAACAAGATCAAATCATCATTTCTCGATAAAACACAAACATCCTTTAAAATTAAATTCGCATTTTTGAGGTTGTCAATGTATGTTTTGATAAAATCTACCATCGCTCTATTACATGGCATTCTAACATGAATAGAAATAAAATAGAGAACAGATGAAAAAAAATCTCAGAGGATTGATATACCCAAAGAAGAGGTCAAAACAACCAAAACCTTCCACACCCATTTCCTTCTACAACTCACTGGCCTCCAATGGATTTCAGTTTTATTGAATTTTCTTCCAGAAAGACATATTGGTTCTGTTCTACCACAGAGAAACATCCCATGATCAGTTCTTTTTTCCACTTCCATCCTTCTTACCTTTCCTCGCAGTTGTAGCCAGTGAATACAAGAAAGTCCCAAAGATAGCAATTGCAGAGACTAACGCAGTCAAAGCCAGACGGGATTCCTGAAAACCAGAATTGTACCCACAATGACAACCACGCTCTTCGTTGCATTCCCAACCGAGAATGTCAGTGGGCTAATCTCATCAAGAGCCCGATAAGATGACTGTTTATAGAGATGATAAATTACCCATAGGTAGAAAGTCAACAGTTTGCTGACCACTGCGATTGCCCACCAATACCCTTCTACCCACTGAGATCCCTCAACAAAAATGGCGACATGAAATAGATAAAACAATGACACTATACTAATCAATCCATACAAATTCAGCCGCTTAACTTCCTTGAAATTCTGCAAGCTCTTCTTGGAGTATATGTTCCTCAGAACAAAACCCACAATGCTGATTAGAGCACCCCACAACCCCTGTGGATTGAAGAAAACGACAGTAACTGCAGCAAGAGAGCACCCCAGAACAATAGGGAGGATAGAGAGACAGACAGTTATTGGGTAGGACCATAGGAGTCACCAGGGAAGGATGAAAAGATCGCATTAAAGACAGGTTCTGAGGATTTGATGACACAGGTGAGTGAAAAGAGACTGCAACCTTGAAGAATGAAACACAGGCAGAGATGTGGCCTATGGTGTGGAAGAGAGCAAGGCTAAGGAGAGCTAAGATGAAGTCCTTGGAGATCTTCGGATAGGATTGGAGATTGAAAGACCACAGGAAAAAGATCCAGATATACCCTGCAAGCAGCTGAAATAAGGCTAGAAGACATGGAAAGGGGTAGATGTTTAAGGCCTTCTTGTCATAAATGTTGATGATGATGTTCTGGAAGTACCATAGACCAAAAATAACAGCTAGTCGAAGGGTCTTGGGCTTGGAACCTGTCTCTTTATCTGGACTGGCGTTTTGGGGAGCACTGTCTGCAGCTGCTCTGGGAGTATGGGATCTGGGTTTGCTGGAAAATGCAGATGGGTGGTCATGTATGCTGTTGTTGGGTATTCCAGAGCCAGATATGAGAATCTGGGATTTGGGTCTGTTGGAAAGATAAGATTTCAGAAGAAGTGGATCAAAATGAGGGTAAGGTGTGGAAAATCTGTGTAGGATTTGAGGAAAGTGATGAGCACATTTTGATTGAGATGAAGGGAGAGTCCATTGATGGATTTGGAGTAGGATTTTTTGCTGCTGTTAGGAGAAGTTGGAAAGGTGTGAAGATTCAGAGAGTATTTTTGTTGTTCTGCAAATGAGAAGTGAACAGAAACCAAAAGAGAAAAAATAGGAACCTGATATTTTTCCTCTGCAATCAGTTGTATGTAGGGGCTTTTGGCATAATGCCCCCTGCTTTTTCAGTAAACCTCAAAAAAGTCCCTTATGTTTCTCATTTTCAGGTTATTACTGTATATTGTAAATGTGAATCACTATTTTTCTATAATGTAATGTTTATATTTATGTGATAAATAATGAATTCATCTTCTTTCTTTACTAAGCATGTGTTGGTCATGCTCATGTCAATGAGATTTATATCACAAGTCTTCATCAGATATCTTAAGATTCAATTTGGATTTTCATGCAATATATGTGAACTTGGCTTTTAACAGATGTTTACCTAACCTTGAGTACATAAATAAAAAGCTTAGATCTTATGAACATCGAACCTAAATTGTTAGAAAAGAGGAATTATATATTTTTTCAAGCTAGGCATCAATATGAGATTAGTGGTTTTGATCTCTTTAGACATGGTGAGTATATAAGACATTTGACATTTTCATTACTTGAGAAGAGCAAGGAACTAAATTTATAGGGGCTTCTCGGGATTTTCTTAAGCATCGGAGCCTGTCAAAAATCAAGAGGCTTTTATTTATTTATTCATAGGGGTTTTACGGAAAAAAAGCTGCAAATATCCCTATACCACCAAAAGTATCCTCGAATGCATGTAATGCCCAAAAGCATCTTATCACGTAGACTTCATTTTTTCTAGACCAAACTGCCCTTCACTTTATCTCTCGCCATTTTGAGATGACACTTGCGAACTCGAGACATGACTTGCGAGTTCGAGTCATGACACTCGCAAGCTCAGGATTTAGTGTCCATATATGTGCCCAACATTATTCACAAGCTCGGGTTTTCTATTTAATTTTATTCAACAACATCCCCCACGCATTTATCAAGCTTATCTATCATATTAGATTGATTTATATTTTCTATAAACTCCAATAATGTCATCACTTTGAATGTACTCTTACTACAATTAGTAGAAATTTAGCTCAAACTTATAGGAATCCAGCATTGCCTCACTTGAAACTTTCCAATGGACATGACTATCACGTGGAGCTCAAGAATCTGTGAAGTCATGGTTGAATAATTCCATTGTAACTTTTCGTTAACCATTAATGTACTCATTCTGACCCTACTTTTAGTGTGGAGAATTTGCTCCAGAGTCTAAAGCGCTCTCCCTCACTTTCTTCACTTTCGAGTATGATTGAAAATTATCATAATTAGGTCACGATATCAAGAATCAACTCGTAATGTTGAGTATCAACTCGCGAGTTCAATAGTTAAGTTTTACCAAATAGGATACATACATGCGCACTGGGTTCGACTAATAATTTTTAAGTTGAAGCAACGATTTTTGTGAATGTATGAGTTGAACCATTTTATTATGAGTTTATTCAATAGTGAATGTATTCATTACGACCCTTCTCTTAGAACAACCTATGGAGATTCTGCTCCAAAAGTGCTAATAATAATAATAAACCATTTTCTTTTTAGAAAAAAAAAACACAAAAAAGTGCTCCTCTCCATTCCCAATTCGTAACCCTACTTTTACTACAGTCTATGGGGGATTAGCTACAAAGTTGGGGATATTTTCCTCCATGTTTTTCGCTCTAAAATATAAATTTAAAATAAACATTAACTACTCATGATGCCCAAAATAAACTAGCGAGTTAGCAAGTTGAAACAAAAATAACGAGTAGCAAAATACTTCCATGCCTGTACGAATGCGGTCAAGTCTCGATGTCCCGAGAGATAAAGTGAATGGCAAGTTTGAAAATAAATGAAGTATGTGGTATAAGATGCTTTTGGGCATTACATGTATTTGAGGGTGCTCTTGGAGGTATAGGGATATTTGAGGCTTCTTTTCATAAAAACCCCTTATTTGTACATCCACTATGGTGTTTTGGGTTTAAAAGTCATGTGGCATCTCATGATACATCCATGCCTTTTTCCAATTTATGTACGATTACTCTATCTGCCACCAAATGCACTATTATTTTATAATCAAGTTGAGAAAATTAGACGATAACAATTAATGAATTATAATCAAGTTAATTACAAAGGAGACAAACATTACAAAATTTAGAGAAAATCAAGTCCAATTAACTGCCAATAATCCATTTAGAACACTTATGCAATTCATACCACTCACAAATACTTTAGTACAGCAGCCCATTGCCTGTTAATTGAAACATTGAAATATATTTCTCATTTCATAGCGCAAAATCAACTTACTTCATAGGAACAACTAATCCATAAAAGGACTTTAAGTAGTATTGTGTCCATAAGACCACATGAGATTTTTTTGCAAACCATTATCATTATTCATTATATGAAATGTTGTTACGAGGATTGAACAATGTCTCTAGCATGTTAAGAAAAGTTGAGTCCTAGATTTATAGCCATTTGATCTGATATGAAGGGATAACAAGATTAAGATTCATTTTCAAAACATTTTATTTTAATATTTGAAGTAATTATTTCAATCCAGAATGGGTATTAGACATTATTTAGGTACAAGCTACACAGAATGCTTATAAAATCATTTTCATATACCTCGGTCTAGCAGCCAAATTTCTAAGTATTTATTTACAATTTCATTCTAAAATGCAAACTTGTTATCTGCAAATCATTAACATTGTCATTATATGAAACGTATTTATGAAGATTAAACAATGTTTCTATAAAAAAACAAGTTAGACCTAGATCCATTACCATCCAGGTAGAATATGAAGAGATGTTGTGATTAAAGTTCATTTTAAGAAGATTTTTTTTAATTTTTTAAGGCAGTAGTTACTGTTTACATGTAAGTTATGCTAAAAATTAAATTTATGTTCATATGCAAACATTGTTAAGTTGAAATTCTAAGCATTTATAAATATCCCGCTTGTGGGTTGTATGGTAGAGTTCACAGAGGAAGCTTCTCTTTAGAACTTCCCAAAGTAGGCTCGTGATGTTGATGAAGGCCAGACCATTGGGCCCAGTCCATAGGCCCAATAGGACATCCTGTTATTTAGGAATCTTATTAAGTATTTTAATTGATTTAGGATTAATATTAGTGTGTTTCTTATTTTATGCATTATTCAGATATTAGGAAATAGTGTTGCTTAGGGATTAAGCCAACTCCTCTATATAAAGATATTATGCCTCATTGCAATGGAATGCTTATTATCAATTAATCTTGAGTTATGAGAGTTCTCTCTTCAGTTATTGTTTCTCATTATCATGATTCATGAGTGTGCCCTAGTGGCTGAATCCTTCTTTGGGTTTGATCAATCCCTCAAGAGATTGATCTATTAGTCGACTACGGATTTGGACTATGCCAGATGTGTGACGACAAATATACAAAGAGGATCATAGTAAATGTCAAGTTTCTGTACTTTTAGGAGAGATTTTAGGGAGAACTATTACATCATAGTCATCTATTGTTAACTGCTTTCCTACGATAACTACCTTATATTAAGGCAATAAAGTTCACTGAATTCTTTTTCTTCATCTTGTATTATGGGCCCATCTTTGATAAATCAAAATCAGGAATACTCACCCACTATCCATGAGAATTTGACATTAATCCGACCATTGACCACCATATGATTCTACTGCAAATATCTTGGATAACCATTAAATTTTGAGGCTTTAAAATTAAGTGTTTGATTATCTAATCACGGTAATCAATCTCCAATAATTCTGTTGTTGTGATGAGGTCAAAACTAGGATGGAATTGATAGTGTTTCAAATCTGGCTCCTTTGGTGACGAGTAAAGAGTTGTTCGAAGTATTCAGACAAGCAGGGCCTGTTTTTTATGTTTTCTTGCCTAAAGATAAGGTATCAGGAGTTGGTAGGGGATTTGGTTTTGTTGGTTTCAAAACGGAGTGGGATGCTAATCATGCTATTCGAAGATTGAATGGTACACTCATTGGGGGAAGACATATTGGAGTTAAGAAAGCTCAATATTCAAAACAGATTTGTGAAATATGCAGAGGCCATTGAGCTCCCATTTCAGAAAGAGGATCTTTCTCATTTAGATCAGGTAATATTCAGACAGAATGCTCGCCATCAAGATGATAGCCAGACCTGGATCGAGGAAGAAGGTAATTTGAAGGTGGTAAAGTTAGCAGAATCTCTGTCTTTGGCTTTGAAGAAAGAGGTTAGTGATTCTTTTGTTGCAACTGCCAGACATATGGATGTCAATGAAGCACAAATTCAAAATTGGTAGACTATGGAAAAAAATATCAATGCAGAGGTAAAACAAATCAATTTTTAGGTGATTTGGATTGGGCCAATAACATCGGATGATTTTTCACGATTGCTCCAGTTGGGATCTGATCCTTATGAACCTTTGTTTTGGCGGTTTGATCGATGGACAGAGGTGTTAGGGCCTACTCTTAAACCTACTTGGATTAGAATGGAGGGAATCCCATTGCATGCCTGGGATGCTAAGGTGTTCCATCGATTGGGAGAATCTTTGGGTGTGGTACTGGAAATAGATGAAGCAGCAGCGACAAAACAGAGAATTGATAGAGTTTGTCTACTTATCTGGAGAGATCCGCAGAGGTCAGTGCCGAAGATTATTGCGCTGGACGTCAATGGGGTTAGGTTCCATGTATCAGTCATTGAAGAAGATGAGCAGTTCTGGCCGGAGAGTTGTCGAAGCCTCTTATGGTATAGGGGAATAATCGTCAAGCCTCGTCAATTCAGTAGAGCTGGCAAAAGCCAACCCGACCCGATCTGCATATGACCCACACAATATACAAGTAGGGTTAGGGTTTAGCTCGTTTAACCCGCATAACCCGTTTATTTTTTTTCTTATAGCTAAAACTTATAATCAATACTTAATTCTATGGAGTGTATGTGTATCTTTTTATTTTGAAATGATGTTTTTCTTTTTATGAAAACTTTCTTTATTTCTATTAAATTTGTTATTCTATTACTATAGTCATTTTTTTTATAACATTCTATAGTCATTATTTTTTTTTTAAAATGTATGCTGCACTCATTGTATAAAAATTCATTTTCATTCTTTTTTCTCAAGTAGACCATTTGTCAACTTACTTAAGAATATTTTTGTGTGCTCCTCTCCTATGAGGATTATGGATATCAAGAAAATACAATGGATATGACATAAATAAAATAAAATAATCAAGTAATAGTTGAGTTCATGCTAGTTTTCACACTATTTTCTCCTTATGCTGGCACAAGCCATAGAGAATAGTGAATTATGGCATCATGACCTAGGCCTAGGCCTAAATTTTCAACCTAACATCAGTTGAGCCTAGGTCTTATTTAAGATCCTATACGAAACAAATTAACATTATGCTTATCGTAACCCAAAGAAAGCTTGTCCATATTGCCTATTGTTATAGGTTTTAAATTGCACCAATAGGATTTAGAAAGTTCAAGATTGTTCTTTTAGATCTTATCTTATTTTACAAATTAATTTATCGGTTTGGGTCTAATTTAAACTTTGGGTATGGTTAATGCCTTAGAGGACTGTTAATAAATTTCGGTTTGGGTGCAAGTTATGTGAGTCAACCTGACCTACGGCAACCCACAAGGGTTATGCAGGTTAATGTGGGTTGGGTCGAATTAACCCGTGAGTTTCTGACCCGTTTAATAAATGGGTCCTACCCGTTTAGCCCAACTGACCTGTTTGACACCTCTAAATTCATTTGGAAGGAATAAAAATTCAAGATGTTTTAATGGGGCTGCAGAGGAAGATAGCATTTTGAAGAAAATAATTAAATTCACAATTGCCTCTTGGGTGTCATCTAACCATTCCTTTAAAGAGAAGTGGTCTACCTTTTATTAGAGTCTTGTGTCCTCTTATTTGTGGTCTTGGTAGCTGTTTTTGTTGTGTTTTGTTGTTGTTTTTGGGCTGGTTGTGTTCCTTGTGGTGTGGTGGTCAATATAATTCTCTTGTACTGTTTTCTCTCTTTTAATGAAAGTTACCATTAAAAATAAATAATTGTCAAGCCTTGGAGTCGCCTGAAAAAGATCGTCGATCTTCTGTATTGACAGAATCTGGCTGTCGATCCTCTCAGTTGCCAGAAAATGATCCTCTCTTCGGCGAAAGATTTTCCAGGAACTGATGGCAAAAATCTAGGAAATTTGAATTTGAATTTAAAAGATTTGGTGCCGGAGAAGGATGGCGGGATGATGGAATTACAGGTGCAATCAATGGTACCTAATCTTGAGGAGTCGATAACGAAGTGGAATGGATTCCGTCGCACAGTAGGTAAGGATCGGGTTTCTAATCCTGCACTACTATTAAAGGAGTTTTTAGTCTTTTGCAAAAAAGTCCTTTCTATCCTTGCAAAATCTTTAACTAATGGGCCTCCACAAATTAAGTTGAGTGGACTTCAGAATAATAATGCTGGTGTTGTTGATGGGCTTTTGGGAGGAGCCCAAGATGCTGAAACTCGTCAAGAGGTGAATCATGATACTCATTCTGGGTCATGATGGAGCTCTGGAAGTCACAAATCTCGTCAAGGGGAGGAAAAGGGAGAATGTAATGAAGGGGGTCATGATCTCGGCTACAATTGTTCCAAGCGATGGGCTAATTCATCTTCAATTGATGATGATTCGCTGGTGGAAGAAGATCAGTATGATGATAATATAAGCAATCAAGCTCGGGCAATGGTGGTGGTGGAAGATAAGACTGTGGTTGCTATTCCTAATGAAGATTATTCAACTTTTGATTGTGTAGAAGAGAATTCAAATAAGATTATTGAAGAAAAGATGTTTGACATAGCCCAGATTTTGGGTATTACTATGGATGGTTGAATAGAAGAAGTTAGGAGCTTCATTCGTGAGATGATGTTTTGATGGGTGGGGAATTTTAAGCTACAAGGGTTCAATAAAAATAGAAAAAAAATTGAAGACCAAAAGGGAATTAGATAAGCTGGCTTCTTTTATTAATCATGATCGAATGGCAGATCAGAAAGACTTAGGTGTTCAGTTAGTTGGATTATGAAGCTAGATACTTGGAATGTTCGCGGAATGAATTCTGTTTCGAAGAGAGCCGTTATGAAATGGGTGATTCAGTCTTATAAGGGTGAATTTGTGTTTATTTAGGAGACTAAGATGGAGGTTAGAGAGAATCATGTAATTAATTCACTATGCCTGTGGTCTAATGGTCAATTTGTGACCGGTTCTATTGGTTCGACAGGTGGAATTTTGTTACTTTGGAATGCCACCTTCTGGAGAGATTAATGAGTAGGGAAATTTTCAATTTCTGTTATTATAAAAGATGTTCGAAGAAATGTTGAGTGGGTAGCTACTTCAGTTTATGGGCCACACAATGCTGGTGATAGAGCAGAGTTTTGGATGGAACTTACATAGGTGGCAGGTAAATGGAGAAAGCCTTGGGTGCTGGGAGGTGATTTCAATGTTATTTGATTTCCTCATGAGAGGAAAGGTGGGTGTTCTATGAATTCAGCTAAGAGGGACTTTTCAGATTGGATTCGCCAACATGACCTCATTGATTTACCTTTGAGTGGGGCTATGATGAGTCGGTTGGACCGATCTTAGTGTCTCCGGACTGGTTGGATGTTTTTCCGGATAGTATTCAAAGAATTTTAGCTTATCCGATTTTTTATCACTGCCCAATTCTATTGGAGTCGGGTATGGAAGATTGGGGTCCTCCTTTTCAATTTGAAATTATGTGGGTTACATGAGAAGAATTTTTCTCAATGTGTCAAACATTGGAGGGGGAAATAAAAGTGAGTGGATGGATGGGTTTTCAATTGACCCAAAAGTTAAAATATTTGAAAGGTAAAATGAAAAGTTGGCATAAGGAGGTTGTTGGCAACATTAATGAGAAGAAAAATCTCTTCCTTGATGAGATTCAGAGCTTCGATATGAAAGAAGATGGTGGGCATTTAAATTTTAAGGAAAGGGAGAATAGAACTAAGCTTCAGGAGCAACATTGCAGGTTGATTTTTCAAGAGGAAATTAAATGGAAGCAGCGTTCAAGGCATAAATGGTTAAAAGAAGGGGATCATAACGCTAGATTTTTTCATGCTACAACTAGTGCTCGGCGATGTGTTAATCAGATCACTACTATTGATTCTAGAGGAAGAATTTAGGAGAATAAATCAGATATAGAAAGGGAGATTATTCTTTTTTTTTTTAAACAACTTTATACAAATGAAAGGAGAGTTCAACCTTGGTTGGATGGTGCTACTTTCAAATGTCTCTCTTCTCATAGTGTGTCTTCTCTAGAAGCTTCTTTCTCTAAAGAAGAGATAAAATCAGTTGTGTTTGGGATGGATGGTGATCATACGCCGGGACCATATGTTTTTCCTATAGTGTTTTTTCAACATTTTTGGAATTTGTTAGAGGGTGATTTGCATGTATTCTTCAATGAATTTCATTCTAATGGTGCAATAGCAAAGGAGCTGGGTGCTTCATTCATAGTGTTAATCCCTAAGAAAAAAGGTGCCATCTCGCTTAGGGATTTCAGACCGATCAGTTTGATTGGTACCTCTATAAGATCTTGGCAAAGGTTTTGGCTAATTGGCTTAGAATAGTTCTTCCAGAGGTTATTTCAGATTTTCCAAGGGGCTTTCGTTGATGGTCGTCAGATATTAAATACTGTGCTTATTGCCCATGAATGTACTGATTCTCATTTCAAACAACATCGTCCAGGTTTATTTACAAATTGGATTTTGAGAAGGCTTACAATATGGTAGACTGGGGTTTTTCACAATATGTGTTGGGTTGGATGGGCCTTGGGAAGAAGTGGAGTGGTTAGATTGATAACTTTGTTTCATCTGCCTATTTTTCTATGTTGATTAATGGTTCTCCTAAGGGCTATTTTAAAAGTTCTCGTGGATTAAGACAAGGAGATCCTCTTTCTCCTATGCCTTTTGTTTTAGTAGCCGAAGCTTTTAATGTTTTAATGGAGAGAGCAAAATTACACAGGATGATAACATGCTTTTCTACAAGTAGTTCTATCCATGAGATAACACATTTGCAATTTGCAGATGATGCGGTTATATTTTGTGATGCTTCAATGGAGTAGGTTGATGCTGTCAAAAATATTTCACGATGGTTCCAGATGTTATCAGGTCTTAAGATTAATTATGGAAAATGTGTGACTCACTGGAATTTGCATGGAGGACACTCATGCAGTCATGTTCAATTGATGGTTGCTGGTTTTGGCTGCAGAGTAGGGCAGCTTCCAACGAAGTATCTGGGCTTGCCTTTATGTTTGGGAATACCAAGGAAACATTTATGGGATCCGGTTGTGGAAAGGCTTGAGAAAAGGCTATCTACATGGAAAGGGAGGTACTTTGAGAGGACGGGTTGCTCTTATCGAGTTAGTTCTTTCTAGCATTCCTATTTTTTATTATTATTATTATTATTTTATTTTATTTTATTTTTTGTCTTGATTCAGATGTCCTAAAAGTGTGGTTTTATGAATATAGAAGCTTCAATGGGATTTTCTTTGGAATGATCACATTGATAAGAGAAAGTTTCATTTGGTGAAATGGGAGGTTGTTTGTAAACCTACTGCCCATGGTAGGTTAGGTATTCGATATATTGAGAATATGAATAAATCGTTGATTGGTGAATGGTTGTGGACTGATGCACGGATACTTCGAAATGGGCAACGTATCATGTCAGAAAGTATCCGATTCTTCACTTTTTATGTGTAAAATCCGTGTCCTTGCCGTGTCTATGGCGTATCCTAGCCGTATATGGGCATCATAGGTTGTGGAGATTGGGTAATTCAGTCCAAGGGTTATGGAGACAGATTATTGTGGAGGGATGGTATATTCCGAATCTTCAATATAAGGTTTCAGGTATTTGGAAGTCTGTGCTTTCTATTAAAGGTGAATTTGATTGTTGGATTAGATATAAGGTTCATGATGGGAGAAGGATCCAATTCTAGCATTATGAATGGTGTGGTTAGTCCAGTTTAAAGAATTTGTACCCTTCTCTTTACAATTTGGACAAGTGTCCTTATGCTTTCATAGCTGATAATTATAAATTTTTAGGAGGTTCTGTTGTTTGGAATTTGCATTTTCGCCGTAATTTGCAAGATATTGAAGTTGCTAAGCAGGGTAATATGCTTACTCTCTTGGAGATGAACTATCTTTTTGTTGATAGAATGGATAAAAGAATCCGGAAACCTATTTCCAAGGGCAATTTTTCAGTAAAATATTTTTATAAGGTTTTGACTGATTCTGATGGCAGGGTGGAAGGGGTGCACAAGTTTTGGAATTCTCTTGTTTCTCCTTGAGTTTGGATTTTTTGTTGGGTGGTGAGAGTGAATAAAATCCTCACTATGGATCAGTCAAGACGGAGACATGTTATCATTGTTGATGGTTGTCTGATGTGCTTGAAGGCCGAAGAAATGCCCAAACATTTGTTGATTCATTGTACATTTGCGTATAAAGTTTGGATTGCTATTATCAGTAAATTTGGTATGAGTTCGGTTATGCCTAGAACTATTGAGGTTCTTTTTGCACAATGGAAGTATAGGGGTAATATGTCCCGTGCTAAAATTTTGTGATGGTTATCTCTTTACACTGCTATGTGGAAGATTTGGCTAGAAAGAAATAATAGAATTTTCAAAAGTAAAAGTAGGTCAATTGACGAAATTGTTTGACCCATTTTCTGGACGGTTTTAGAATAGGCAAGTAGGGCATCGGAGGGATTCCTAAGGAAGATCTTCACAAATCATGGGCTGCTTGTTTTAATGGCGGAAGACGTTCTAGACTGGTTCATAAAGTTAGTTGGCATTATCTTCCAAAAGGTATTTTCAAGCTAAAATTTGATCGTAGTTTTTTTCATCAAATTTGTATAGGAGGAATTGGTAGTGTTATTCGTGATTGAGAAAGGAAAGTTGTGAAGAATGTTTCAGAACCAATTAATTCGTTAGATGCAAACGGTGCTGAAATGTTTGCTTTGCTGGTGGGTTGCCGTGAGTTGCAGAATTTGGGAGGTTTTAATGCAATTATTGAAGGAGATTTTTTTATGTTATTCAGCGGGGATAAGGAAAAACCTCTTTTCCTTGGAGATTGGCAGATTGGGTGAAGGAGGTGCGAGCTATTTCTTCTCAAATAAAGTTTACTTTCATCGCGTTTTGAGAGAAGCGAATGATACGGCGGATGCTCTTGCTAGGGAAGGAGTCTTTCGTTTACACATTTCTTTTAATGTTTAATTTCTTGAGTTGTTAGTTTTCTTGTTTGTACATCCAATGTTTGTTTTTCTTATCATGTTGTTTTCTCTCTTTTATCAATAAAATTTACTGTTATAAAAAAATCAATCTGCAAGCAAGCAAATGATCCATCTTCACAATCTGTTTGCACTGAAGAACACAACAGAGATTCATGACAAGAAACAATAATACATGAGTCCTAGAATTCAACTTCCTCAGACCTCTGACTAAAAACTAAATTAGAACAAAAACCCCATCTTAATTTCAATCCAAGCATACCCCAGCCCCGTCCAAAAATAAATAAAGAAATCCCTAATCATCATATATCATACACCGAAAGATATAATTCAAAAAAAAAAAAAAAAACTAAGATAGCATTAATCCACCCACAAAGACTACATAAGCAACTGAGATCCAAGTGAGATCCAAAAGAAAGAACATCTTTCCATCTGAGAATTTGCTTGGCGGGACCCACACTAGGTAATGAACTTTTTTTATTCACCTTTGTTTCTTCATTTTTAACCACTTCTAGAAATAAATCTTATTATTCTTAGGGATTCAATTATATGAAAACAAATAGGCCCTTAATGGTTGTCCAACCTCCTGAGGGGCTTGTAGTGAGCATTCACGGGAGCTGAATGCAGTTACACAACAATGGTCGAAGGTACATTCATTTAACAAAGTAACATGGTATCGAGGGAGAAGGGAGACAGAAATTGAGAACCACAACCAAAACTCGTATTATTGTGTTCTTGTGTTCTACTATATTGTGAACTACAATTACCAATATATAGAAAACCAAACATATCTTGCTATGCAAGAAATCCACCCACAATAGGAAACCAAATCCTTATAAAAGAAGCAACCCTATACTAAATATAATCCTACCCTAGATAGCATCACCGGCCCAACCCCTCCGGAAAGTGTGTTGTATCAGTCTATGGAGGTTAGTTACAGAGTTGAGGATATTTTTCACCATGTTTCTTGCTTTGAAATATAAATTTAAAATATACATTAACTATTCATGATGTCCAAAATAAACTAGCGAGTTTGAGAGGAACGCTATGTGCTTTGAAGGAACAAAACACTAATGAAGAGGTATTAGGTGACAAGATAAAATTCTCTGTCGTTCAATGGGTGAAGATCAATCATATATTCAAAGACTGCCCTAGTGACCAAATTATGTATAATTGGAAGGAAATAGCTTTCTCTTAAGCTAGGGATGGGGGTGTCACAAAGAGCTTCAACTTCAACTTTTGTCCCCTTTGCCTTCAGGTAGTTTGTACGGTATATCGATTTTATGCCCTGTTTCCGTGTTAGTTTCTGTGTGTTTGTGGTCAGTAAAAGCCTTTTGTACTGAGCTATTGTTTAGCTTTAATGAAAGTTATCATTCAAAAAGTAAATTAAAAAAATTAGAAAGCCAATCTCAATCGATGCATACTGCCAGCCCGTCCCAAAATAAATAAACAAATCCCTGATCATCATATATCATACACCAAAAGACATAATTAAAAAGAAAAACTCAGATAGCATTAATCCACCAAAATACTACATAAGCAACTGAGATAAAATAGAAATAACATATTTCCATCCAGGAATTCGCTTGATAAAATCATGACAAGGATTGCATTAATTACTATGTGAACTATACTATATGAACGCTCTAAGTTAACTACAATTGGAAAAGGAAAATAGATTTTTAAAAGTGCATTATTCTCCCACCAAAAGACTACCTTAAACAACCATAGCAAATGGAACCCAAATATTAAAAAAAAACCGGTATGAGACTGATAAGACAAAGACCAATACGTGCAGGAATCTGGTGAATGGTGCTCAAATTCGTATTCAAATTGAATTCCACATATTGACCTTCAAAAAACTTGTCTGTATAGGGAATATAGTAGATGATATTTCCTTTGCCACCAGTTTCCCTGGCACTAACCGAAACTGAACTAGCATCAGTAATGAACAACATCCGATCACCTAAATCTTTCAACTCTAACCACTCCTTATTGGTCAAGTCTGCTATAAAAACGTGACATTCCTTCAAGGGTTTGATCATCACCATCAATATCTCACCACAAGATTCCACCAACACATATATCCGTCTGACTAGCTGACGCCGCCACTGTTCTAGTGGGGAATATTCTTGTTTCATTTCCATCTTCTCGTTAGTAAGAGAAATATTACGAGGAGGTAAATTTGAAACATCTACCACTGCAAGACTCCCGTCCTCATACAATGCATACAACTTTTCTCCACACAAGATGACATTAGACACAACAGCTGTCTCCCACTTATTCAGATGTATTGCATCAACCTCCATTCGAGAATGTTGAGAATCCCAACAATCGAAAGTATATACTATGAATCCATTATTGTTTGATTCTCTGAAGAAGAGAAGGCCATCAGGATATAATTGAGTGGAGAAGAAATGCCAATCTCTAAAATCGAAGTTCTTTTGATGAATTCTAATTGCTGTCTTCGAGAAGGGGTTAAACAAGACGAGTCCGCGAGGGGAGTTTGTCAGCAGCCAACCTTGGGAAGATGAAGCGTATCTTTCGGCCAAGTGAGCCTGCAGTGGTGACAACTTGTATGTTCTCTTGTCCGAGAAACTGAATATTTGGATGATATCGTTTTTATCTTTTATGATGATATCGGCAATAATGAGGAAAGGGAGTGGTGAAGCAGGAGCATGAAGACACTCTAATTGCGCTCTGCGCCAAGAGCAGCAAACAGAGCAGAATCGAACACGATCGGGTAGGGTTAATGGCTTCAAAATCAGTTCGAGAAGGCATTGGGAAAGATGTGACCAACTATGACAAGGAGGAATTCTTCTTCTTTTCATGCCTATGAGTAGACAAGGATTAGTCTTTAGGGAAAAAACAAATGTCTTCATGATTAGACAAGGGGATTAGTGCACATGAACAAAAAAGCAACGAGATCATGGGATCCGGTTCCCACTTGTATGTTTATTTATATTTTCTTTTATAGAAAATTGAAAGAAGTTCATACCTATTGACTGTTTCGCAGATGTGAAATCAGAAGAAATCAGTTAGTGAACAAATAAGTTAACTACAATTGGAAAAGGAAAACAATATTAAAAAAAAAAACCTGGTGAGAGACAAGGAGCACTATCTGCAGGAATCTGGTGATTTGTGCACCGCTTCGTATTCAAATCGAATTCCATATACCGACCTTCAAGAAATTTGTCTGTACATGGTATATAGTAGATGATATTTCCTTTGCCACCGGTTTCCCTCGCACTAACCGAAACCGATCTCCCATCAGTAATAAACAACATCCGATCACCTAAATCTTTCACCTCCACCCACTCCTTCTTTGTCTAAGAACGTGACATTGCTCTAAATTCTTGAAGGGTTTGATCGACACCATTAATATCTCACCACAAGATTCCACCAACACATATATCCCTCTCACTATGAAACGCAACTGATATAGTGGAGAATATTCTCGTTTCAGTTCCATCATGTTCTCGTTAGTGACGCGAGGAGGTAATTTGGAAACATCAACGACTGCAAGACTCCCATCCTCGTACAATGCATACAACTTTTTTCCGCATAAGATGACATTAGAAACAGCATCCTTCCCCCACAATGTCTATCAATCGCCATGAGATAACAGAAAGAACATACCAGGAATCTATTGGTGCCTGATTCGCTGTAGAAGAGAATGCCATTTGGATATGATCGAGTTGAGAAGAAAAGCCAATCTCTGAAACCGTAGTTCTTTAGATGAATTTGAACGCATGTCTTGGAGAAGGGGTTAATTAAAGAAGATGAGTGCTGGAAAGGAGTGTGACAGCAGCCAACTTTGGGAAGATGAAGCACATCTTTCGAGCAAGTGAGTCGGCAGTAGTGGCAACTTGTATAGTCTCTTATCGGAGAAACTGAATAATTCGATGATAACTTCTTCATCTTCTATGATATTGGCAAGAATGAGGAAAGGGAGTGGTGGAGCAGGAGCATCAAGACACTCTAATTGTGCTCTGCGCCAAGAGCGGCAAACAGAGCCGAATCGAACACGATCGGGTCGGGTTAAAGGCTTCAAAATCAGTTTGAGAGGACATTGGGAAAGATGTGACCAACTACGACGACGAGTTCTTTTTCTTTTCATGTCTATGGTCGTTGGAACCAGCCACCGCTGGTGGAGATGTGGACGAAGATAAGAGAGGAGAGGTCGATCGATAACGGGGTAAGGTTTTCTGGATGGTGGCGCTTAGAGATTTGGAGGGTTGGAGAGAAGGAGAAGAATACAGAGACGCCGAGGAAGAGTAGGGGAGAGAAATCAGAGAGAAGGATAATGGTGAGAGGAAGCGGCGCAAAAGTAACCCTACCAGTTTTTTTTTTTTTTTTTTATTATAATTGGGTTGAGTAAAGGTTATTTTTACGAAATAATAAAATATAAGTGGTTATGATGATATTTTATTTTTAATTGATTTTTATATAAATTTTTTGATTTTTTTAATTAAAAGTGGAGGTTTTTTGTCTTTTAGTGGAGAAATGAAGTTAAATTTTGATTATTTTTTTTAAATATGGTGGGAAATTTGAATTAAAGTGTTTTATTAGAATTTTTTTTATAGAAACTGGAGCTTTACCTTGCTTCACTCTAAGGGTAGAGTCGCCAAACAAGCCCTAAATGGAAGAAACAAAAACAAAAAGAGGCCAGAAAGTTAAAGCAACCTTATTTATTTTAGAAATTTACGTAACTACCATTTACTTTCTTAGCAAATACTCCCCCCCCCCCCCCCCCCCCCCTTCTAAAAAAAATAAAAAATAAAAAGAAGTAAAAAAGCAACTACATTTATCCATTAAAATTCAAAAAAACTTAACTTTTCTATACAAAAAGTAAAAAAGATTCCATAACAAACAACTAAAAATAAAATACCATCATAACTCACTTATATTTTATTTTTTCTTCAAAATTATCTTTACTTCACTTGACTCTATTAGTAGTAAATGGATCAAAAACAAATAGGATAAGTATTACCGAACCCATAAATTAATCGGGATTCCTATATGGGATCGAACCTTTGGGTGGAGAATCAGGAAGCATTTACCCCTAAAAAAGAGGAGTTGATTAGGTGGTGGGAGTTAATGGCGTCGTTTTCTTATTTTTTTAATTTTACATAAAACTAGCAACAACGGCTCCTACTTAGCTCGTACCACAAAAGTAAAAATATATTTAATGTTATTGATTATTTAAAATTTTAGGATTGATTCTAGGTTCAATAGAAAGAAAATGAAAAGACTTAACATTGATTTTAGGACGAGGATAATGAATGGTTGAATAAATAAAAGTTTAAAAATACATGGAGATAATTTTAAATATAGATAATTAGAGATAAATTCAGCCATTTAAGCCATGAGCTATTTTCTTTCTTCATTCTTTACGAATGCATGGGAGAAGAGTGGAGTCAGGGGGAGCTATAAAAGTCATGGCAATTCAAGATCTAAAAGTTCAAGCAAAGGTAATACAAGATCTACAATGTTGAATTTCTTTGTTGTTTAAATTCAATGTAATTTGGATTTTTTTTAGTAGATCAAATTGTATTGTTTTATGAAGTTTTGTCCAAAAATTGCCAAAAGGAGGAGATTGTTAGGCCAAAAGTCACATCATAAGGCCAAAGTTCATATTTTATGATAGACTCTGTCAGAGTCACCCGAACGGCAGAAAGGCCCCTCGCTATAGTGATTGGGGGCGGTGTTGACTGACCCAGTTCCGTCTGTACTCTTTATGCAGAGTTAGTGTAGACTTTATATTATGAGTGTATTATTCTTAGAAGTCTATTGGACGAACTTTGGCCTATATATCGAGTGTTTCTCTCAACCCTAAAACACAATACAAGAAGTTAATTATCTCTCTACTGATGTTATAATATCCTAAGAGAGATTTCCTTGTTTCTCCAAAAAGCAGAAAAGCCCCTTGCCATAGCGAGTGGGTGGTGTTGACTGACCTAGTTCCGTCCGAACTCTTATGCAGAGTTAGTGTAGACTTTATATTTTGAGTGTATTATTCTTAGAAGTCTCTTGGACGAACTTTGGCCTATATATTGGGTGTTTCTCTCAATCCTAAAACACAAGACAAGAAATTAATTATTTCTCTTGATCTGAGGTTAGAATACCCTAAGATAGATTTTTTTTTGTTTCTCTAGAGCCATTGAGAGATTATCCTGAAGGGTTGCTCTAGAAGGTTTTGTTGCTTCTACTATCTTGTAGAAGATTGATCATCTTGGTGGACAAGGTGAGAGGAGATCAAGTAAGGAGAACGGTGCACGGTGGAAGTCGTGTCAGTGGAAGTTGTGCAAGAACGACCACAGTCCTTAGGTCGAGGTACAAACTGAGGTAAATGAGTTGTGAGTATATCTTATAACTATTCATGGAATATAGATTTTTAGATCGTGGTTTTTCTCCCTAAAAAGGGTTTCCACGTTATATTCATGTCTGCCTTCTTGTAGTGATTGCTTGGTAGATTTATTTGCGAATTCTATCTTGTTTGATTAGCTTCATCCGCTGCATTGATTTGATTAATTAGACTAGCATACATTATAGTGGGGTCCTGTAAAACCTTCAACCTCCTTCAAGGAGGAGGTCAAATCTTGTAACTGCTTATCCAGAGTCCCTGCTAGGAAGTTGGATCTGATGTTGAAGAAGGGAAGACTTTTGTTTTTTTATTTTTTTTATTTTTAATGGTAATAGGGAAGACTTCTGTTGTGTCAGGTGCTTCTTGAGGACTAGGCATCAGCAAATGCCAATGTCACTCTTTGTTGCAGAGGTTAATGAGGTGAAGAATTGATCTAATTCAATCTGAAAGAGAAATGGGCTAGTGTGTTGGGATAGTGGGACAGAAGAGGAATTTGAATTTGAATTTGATTATCATATTATAACTAATCCTAATATTTCTATTATCTTGAATTCAAAATGGAAAATGTAGATATTGATTAGGAGGACTGCTAAAATTATGGGTGAGATTATGTTGAAAACAGCCTGAATGAGTTGGATAGGGACACCCCATGTGAAATCTCTCTGTTTATAAAAATATTTATTTTAAAGGAGAACTCCTTCGATGCTCACATGGCACCCCTCACCGCCCACCTCTCCTATTGCTTTAATAAATATAATTCATTGGCATGATCACCATTTTTTCTTTTTCTTTTTCTTGAAAAAAAGGGGAGAGAGAGAGAGAGACTCTGAATGACAAGATCATCCTTTTGGTTTTTGGTTTAACTACTTTTTTTTTTTTATGACGAGGCTTTTCCCCACAATTAGTTTTTTTATTTTTTTTATTTTTGAAGACTGAATTTGGTGAGGCCCACCATATCTAATATCTAATGCTTGCTAAAAACTAAAGAGATCAAATTTTGAAGGAAAGAAGATTTTTGGAATTGCAGCCATCATGGGCAGCCTTTCCTATTTTATAATAGCTTTTGACTCAAGGCTCTGATTAATGCAATGTCAGATGCATTGGAAAGAGGACTCAAAGAAGAGAAATATCATGTCTCATGAGGATCTCCCAATTATGACACTGGGGGTCAAAACATGCCCTCAATTAGAGGGATACGAGGAATGACGAATTTGAGTGATTTTTCTTTCTTTTTCTTCTTGTATTTTTCCATTTTAAATGGAGGTTGTCACGTCTCCCGAACCCGATTAGAGAATAAATCGGATCCGGGGATTGAAATTTAGGGCTAATTAAAAATTTTACCCTTTAGCCCCAATGATCGTAAGTCCGCTGTAAGGATATAATATTTCAAGCCTCAAATAAAATAAGGATTTGCGGAACTCATACAATTCTAAGCATATTTGGATATCAACAATGAATAATGAATCTCAATATAAATTAAAGTTGAACAAATAATAAAATAAACTTAAACAAGGAAATTGATTTATTCAATGGCCATCCCACTAATCAAGGCCATTTAAAACAATAGTGAGTCAATAATGTGAAAGTTCAACGAGAGATAATAAATGAAGAAATAAAATCTAGGGGAGTCCCGATGAATCGCTCTTGTGCCAGGAATGATGACGCTACTCTACGTCATCTGCACGCCACTCTCGTTCCTCCTCAGCCGGTTGAAGATCCTCTGGGATCTCCTCACCTGATTGCTCCTCGTAGTAGTACTCACCTGAGGAGTTTGCACACCAAAGGATAGAGTCAATGACATGTTGAGCAATAGATAAGCAATATATAAATAATCATGACATGCATCAAGTATAAGAGTAATGACAGGTATAATAATCAAGAGAAAACAAGGAACCGAATCTAGGCATAAAGCATGAATAAATAACCACCAGGATCATAAATAGAAATCCTAGCAATACTAACAATCACCACTACCAATATAATACAATGCACAAGAGGGAGACTCCGTGGATGTCCTAGCCACCTCACGGGGTACCAATAACAATCATATCCGGACTACTGATACCAAAGTCCGGCTCCAGGGGGATCCCAGCTCCCGGTCCTGGGAATAGTAGCACGGTCCTAGCCCGCTCCCAACTATTCAACACCATGGACGCCGTCCAAAGCCGACTGCCCACCCCGATGTCCGAGTAACCGGCCCATCAATAAACTCCCAAACTGCAGCTGGTCATGATATGCAAATAATAATAATAATAATGTGGTGTTGACAAGAGAATAGACCAAGACAAGCAAGTCTGGCTAGTTCAATATACAAGACACGTTCATAGGGATTATCTCCTTCAAGTCAATACAAGACAAATCCAATCACATGATAATCCCTTCAGTCTAGCCAGTCATGTTCATCAATTACATAACACGGGGTCCTAAGGTACACTCTAAGTCAGGTCCAAGTCCTAATTCTACAAGGGATTATGTTTCATAATTAATTAGGTGTTTTATGTCAAGAGAGTGTACAAGGATACAAAATCTACGGATACGATTAACAAATCAAGGAGAGATTACAACCCAATCCTAGGCAAGTGTTGTCATCCATGTACCATATGTGTTTTAATGGAGTGCGTGGGGAATTCGAATAATCAATGCTTATAAAGAATTTCCTTGGTGTACAATCATGTTGAGCATCGATTGATTCAATTCCATACGCATTCGGGTAACCATACACAATACACGAATACCTAGACAACCCATCGAAGCACACCAAGCCACGTACTACGATTTCAAAACCCCATTAATGGTCACGTGAGAGTGGTTTCATGGTTTCCAATGTCTAAGGCCCAAACCTAGGTTAACAATCTCGTTACTAACAAGAAAGTGGTCTAATAATTAATCTCCTTAACTACTTCCCTACCTGATCCCCAATCATCGCAAGACATGTATCATTGGATTCTACGCTCAAAGAGCTTTCCAATGGTATATGGCTCGCGAAATTCCGACGCATGGTTCAGAAGTTATGGCCCATAGAAGTTGCTCCTTTATATATATATTTTTATATATAAAGCGCGACGTACCATCCATCTGTCCGATTCATCGGATGGAGGATCCAACATTTGTATCAGCTATGTCAGAATCAAACCTTCAACGTTGTTGGTTATATTTTTGTTTTGGAAGAGGATCCCCTGTTTGGACCAAACAGGACCCTCCACGTGCGGGGGCGGAGAAAAGAAAAAGTCACCCTCTCTTTCCTTCGCCCCCCCTCCGCCCCCACACGTGGAGGGCACTGTTTGGTCCAAACAGGGATCCCTTGTTTGGACCAAACAGGGGATCCGGATCCTTTTGTTTTTCAATGCATGGGCTGATGTCATCGTTGTTGTCTCTTCTCTTTATTTATTCATTTTTTTTATATATGCACAGGTGGCTTCAAACAACATTCTGATTGTCCTTTTTTCAAAGTTGTCAGAATTCACAAATGCCCTCCGATCGATCGGACAATAGGTCCGATCGATCTGTCTGAGATTTGTCTTAGTTAACTGAGAGCAATTTCAGTCCGATCAATCGGACTGAAGGCCCGATCGATCGGCACTGTAGCTGAGCCCGAAAATAGGTTTTTCTTCTTCATTTTTCCTGCAGAAAACGAGCCTCCATGCTTCCCAATCATTTCAATCATTCTTTCCATCCATTCTATTAAATTAAAAACTTCCAAAGCTACCATTATAACATTTAATCCAATCCAAACCACAAATCTAACCTAACATGTCAATCCCAAAGAAATACCCACAATAAGCTTGGAATTTGGGTAATCTAACAATAGTATCATTGCAATCAAAAGAAGACAATACAAACATGATTAAAGATAATTGCATATCTACTTGCCTCAACCAAGAAGATGATTAAAAATTGGAAAAGCTTGAGGAGAAGCTCTCTTTCGCAAACCCACAATCTAATCCGACCAAACGCAATCTAAAACGCAACGGAGAAGAAAAGAAAGAAAAAGATCATGATCCAACCTATTCTAAACAAAAGAGAAAACGAATGGAAAAGTTGATGATGGAAAAATGCTTACCAACTAGTATCAATGGAGAGAGGAGAGCGAAAGGAAGGAGATGTGCCGTCCGGATCGCGGAGGTAATCTCTCCCGGAGGGAGATCTGGGCTTGAGAAGAGAAGGGGAAGAATGAGGGCTGCTGTAACTCTCGTTGCAGAAGTGATAATAAGATTAGGGCTAATCCCTGTTTAAGAAGAAGAGAGGGAGGAAAAGACCGAATTGCCCTTTAAGTGGGTCCAGTGAAAGAATTGACTATTTGAAGGGTTCTGATCATCGGATCGCGACGAGTCAGAAGACAAAAATGATCAGCGCGACAAGACCTTCCCAACGAACCCAAAATCACGGTGATAGGAATTTTCCGGAAAAACACTCAATTTTCCCTGATTTGCAAACTACCCCCCTGCTAGGATCAAACGAACTCGAAATCAAACGAAACTTCGCAGACACTATTCTAACACTAAAAGAAACTCACTCAAAGTCTAAACCCACTTAAATATCTAACAAAAAAATAATTACAATAATTATCAAAATAAATGGGTCAACGGGCCGGTTATTGGGCCCAACTGACCCAGTAAGGTCGCAGACCTTACAGAGGCTCTCTCTTGCTCAAGGATTAACTTATTTTCTTTAATCTTTGTTAGAAAGGGAAGGTGGAGTTGAGTGGTGCATTAGACAACTTTGAAGGCTCCCAATAATGGAGATTTGCTTCTTTATTCTTGTTTGTTCTATAATGCTTGGCTAATCCGTGGATTAGGGTGGAGGAGGAAGCCAAAACCAGTGAAATTATTTTTGATTATTTTTCTATGTCTTTCCCTCATTATGCTTAAAGATTTAATAGATTCTCCTTTATGAATGTTATTCAACTTTTGATTCTGCAAAGGTTATTTGGAAAGTCTTTTACTTTTATGCTTGATCCTGACATATCATGTTTATGTTAAATTCCTTTAATGCTTTGTGTGTGATCTTAATAAATAGTAATTAGAGTTTCAACATATTGAAGTGAAGTGAGTCTTAGGTACTAATTAGAAAATGAATTTTTAAGAAAAATAGTTTTCAAAGCTAAATCTTTCAATCCAAGGCAATTGCTTGCACATTGGGTTGAGTTTTATTGGGATAAGACTATGAAGTAATTTTCGAATGATTAAATCCGATTTCCCGATCTCTCTTTCTCCAATCAATTTATGTTTAGATTTCATTTGATATCATTTTAGTTATTATTTTCTTGATTAATCGTGTTTTCAAAATCCCTAGTGTGAAAATTAATTGAGGATTTTTGGATCTTATTTCTACAAATCCCTGTAGATTGACCCGTACTTGCCATTATCTAATTAATCGAAATTTGTGCTATTGCAGTTAATTATTTTGAGCACATCAAATCACATTTCTTTCCTTCTCTCTCTTTTTTTTTTTTTTGAATAGTATCAGATTTATATATATGGAATGATTGTTGGCAGAATATAATACAAGTACCTTAAGCACATTTATTTATTCATGAGAGTAGGGAACATAGCATAAGCATCCAACAGCCATGAATTAAGCAAGTTATTGAATTTCCTCCTTCACTCTTCAACCTTTTGATTGTTCCAGTGCCAGCTTTTAAGAAAATTTTCAGCATTGAACATGTATGGTCATTTAAATTTAAGAAAAAGAGTAAATTGGTTAGTTATAATTTACGGTGTTACAATTCTACCACCCATATTCTAAGATCTACAACTCTACATTAAAAAAACGCAGTTCAGGAGCCATTGATTGGTGAGGAATATACCATGACTATGTAGTAACCAACAAGATCATTAATACTAATTATGTAGTGAATTTCTTTTGTCCTCTGATTATTCTGGTAGGAAATCTATGCTTCAAAATAATTAGATATTCGTGGCCTCGTAAGTTAGAAGAAAGATGTAGATGAAAATAAGAATATTATATACTTTGAAGACAAAACTACTGTTACCGTGAATTGATTAATAAGATTTCATTATAATCCTTATAATTCACAAATAAGGTATGTTGAAAAATTCTCTTAATCATTGAAGTGGCAACAAAATCTAGTGCTTTACAAATCAGTTGTTTCTCAAATCAGGTATGCTTTATAATTATATATATATATTTTTACCTATACAATTGTTGAATGTATATCATAAAAAGTGCATTTATAATTGCTGTAAATGAATTTCATAATAGTTGTCCAATTCTTGCATCTTTTATTATCTTTACACATTTCATATAGTTTCCTCTGCGGACCAAAATAAATATACGTTTTCATTAACATCAAGCAAGTATGGTACCTCAAAAGGACATCAATATATGTAAAATTACGAGATTACACCGCACCCTATCGTTACAACTAAAGAGGTTACGTCGATATGATGTTATGAACACATCCTATGTACTTAACATTTTTTGTTATACATATTTTAATTCTTATATACATAGCAAATATATTAATTTATTTTCTCAACAAGGCACTAAACTGGATTCAAAATTAGCTCGACAGAGAAGACTATTATCAATAAGAAATCACCGTTTAATGAAGTCCCATTCTGTAGCGACGACAACAACCATCATATTTCATTCGCCAATATTTATCTAAGCACGTCATTCGCTCCCAGGCTAATGATCAACCAAAATATTCCAAAGGTAAAATCTTTATTAAAGTGGTCATATTATCATATTTTCAAAATTATTAAAGTACATAATACAATACATCATTCTGATATGTGTTTGAAAAATTAACTATGTTAGATTTATAAATTAAATAAAATCATTAAACTTTATAATTTTTAACTTTAATAATTGTAGATAAATTGCAACAATAAGGGTCATAGATCACACTGGAAGTGCAATATTTTTGCTCCAAAACAATGTTGTTAAGAAATTCATGAATACATCATAAGAAAAATTTGCAGCAAATGCAGCTAAGGTAATGACATGATGTTTGTTTGTTTCTATTATTTTTCATATGATACTATCATATACAATATATCTAACTAACAGTTATATAATTCTTTTCCTTATAAATTTATTTTTATCACATTTGGCAGGATGAAGGATGATTGGTATGTATACTCATTTTGGACCTTAAATCCATAAAGCACTATCGCAAGAATATTTGTTCCATCTTAAGATATGATTGAACATGAGCAAATCTACTTTAGATAGTGGAGTTCCAATTAAAAAAGTAGAACAAAGAAACATCAATCACGAGGGAAAGTTCTTTCTATCACAGATAGAACATTGTAAGCCTTTAAAAATTTATCTTAATAAGATTTATTATTTTAAAAGATTGTTTCTTTCACTAACTTATTTTCTATTATGTCAACAGCATTGAAGATGAAAGATAACATCAACCCTTCAGTCATAGAGACAAGTAATGCACCTGGTCAGTTTGAAAGTAAAGAGAGAGGACTAACACTGAAATAAGTGGATGAATTGCCCAATCTTCTTATTATTCGAAAACTTTGAATTAATTATTATTCAACTTCATGTTTAAAGCTAAATTCATTATTTATTATTCTGCATAAACATACTTTAGTTTAAAGATTCTTTCACATATATTACCTTATTATGGTATGATAGCTGTATGGAACTATAATTGTGCCCCCTTCATTTCTATTAAATGATTTATTTTTTGTGTTTTTATTTTATATATATTCTCATTTTTGGGCTTGGGCTAAGCACGGGCCTTTGTTGTTAGTTACAATTGTAGAAATATAACTTTATGGTGTACAAGATAGGTATAGAGACTGTTAACAGCACAGATGATAAGAAAACCACCCTCGGTGATTGAAACCTTGAAACCTTTTCCTAATAACTGGGGGACCACTATTAAGAAATTGTGGCAATCAAATGATCTTGAAAATTCAATTTCAACCTAGTTTAAAAAAAAAATCTGAAAATTCCAGAATATTGAAAGACACAAGAAAACAATTGTTTTTTGTTTTTTGTTTTTCCATATGAGCATAAAATCATTTTTAATCATTAATTGTTAAATAGCTCAGTGTTTTAATTCTTGGGTCTATCCTAATAATTTATAAATTTATCAATATGAGGTCATCACCTAGTGCGGGCTCTGCCAAAGCAAGGTCATGAGAGGGTCATGTTTAGCTATTTGTTACACAAAGTGGGTGCTTGGAGGTCTCATTGTGTTCTCACGCATATGATCATTTTTTAAATTGATCAATATAGCCTATATTTAATACCCAAATCATTCAAGATAATCATCGCTCTTAATTATATTAGTTAGCTTTGTCGGAATTTTCACTTCTTGGAATTGGGCCACCGTTAAATAAACCATGCCACACAATTAGAATCATCAGCTTATCAAACACAGGACGACATGATCTAGCCATCTACAGGAATCGCATCCATCAAATGTTGCCATCTATATCATCAAAGATCATTATTGGATGTTATTCCGTTTAATGACTTTTGATTGACAGTTGGCAACACCCAATTCATTCCAATAAGACTTGGTGTGCTGTTGGATTGACCCATAATTGTTTAATTCATATTAACAAGCTTAATGAGTGCATTTACAGGGAGCCTAACTCCTACCCAGTGGTGGACCTAGGATTTTCATTTGAGTGGGGCAAAGGATATTCAATTGAAAAAATCAAAATCATTGCCAACTACCAATCATCATCGCTAATGACGAATAATTACCACTAATTGCATGACTAAAAGATTAGATTTTTTTTTTCTTTTGTGACAAATTAAGTATAAAGAACTCAATTCTTATGAAAGCTTTTTTAACTACAACAACTAATTCCTCAAGAAATTACTTTATTTTTTAATTATATCATAACAAAATAGAGGTATAGCCTATAAATGAGGGCTACGAATATTCTTGGCAATTTGTCGTTACTAAGACCTCGAGCAATTTATCATTACATCCTGGAAGTCTAAGTGTGCTATGCGGTATTGTCAGTGTAAGAGTTTTATAAATGTATAACTAAATAGGAAGCCCAAACATGAAAATAAGAGATTATAGATGTGTCATCCATTAAAGATTGAAGATGTCCGACGCCGCAACGTGATTTTTATGTGGTTGTTTATTTTTAAGTGGTTCCGGATTTATTATAATTGGTCCATGGTAGGAGGTACAAATTTTTTAGCATCTTTTGTTACTTCAATAAAAACTTTTGAATTTTTATGATTGTGGTTGTTTGTGTGTGACCATCAGGGCTGCAGCAAATGGTGTAAAAAACAAAAACCGACCCAGGGACCCTAATCAGGTAGTATGATCTCTTCCTGTCCATTTCACTTCATTCCCTGACAAACCCCAAAATCCCACTAGAAACCCATCCAAGAACCCCCCACAAGCCACCACAACCCAATCAAACCCAAAAAAGACTTTCACAAAAAATATAAGAGAGAGAGAGAGAGAGAGAGAGAGAGAGAGCCAGGGCACCAGATTCGTCCTCATTGCTGCAAATCTAGCACGTTTCTCTCCCCCCGCCACTGATAGCAAAATGAGTTAGTCTTGGACAAACTTGTCTTGATCAATTTACATCTCAAAGGGCCCCTTTGATTAGAGAACACTGTAAAGCCTCATTGACCCCCCCCAAAAAAAAAAAGAAAAAAAGAAGGGTTGAAAACATTCAATTTTCCTGTCAAACTGTGATTATTTTCACCACATCCAAAGAAATCCCCTAGGACATGCCTTCAGTGACTTCCTAATTCTCTTTTCCTATTTTACAGCTATTGAACTCAGTAAGTAACCATATATAGCATGTCATCTTTTGGTGAATCATCTCCCTGTTCTTTTCTGTATAGCTGTAAAAAAAAAAAAAAAAAAAAAAAAAAAAAAAATGAACAGTAGAAGTTTAGATAATATCAGGATGTCCATGTTAAGGGGCATTCTCGACCCAAAAGCATGGTTTTACAGGGGAGCATGAGTTCCTTCCAGTGAAATCTTCAATAGCCATATCTGAAACAGAGCACCTTCCTGAGCACCTGTGTTGATTCTCCTTCTCATCACATGACCTCCTGTGCCTTTCCTTCCCTTTAGCCCATCTTTTCAGCTTCCCAAACAGCATTGGCTTTGTTTGAGCAGCTGGCCTAGCAGCTTCAACATCCATGGAAGATGGCTCTCCATGCTCTGCACCCATCAAAAGATTGTCTGAACCATATCCCATTTCACAGTTCTTCGCTTGTTCATTTCCTGAAATTTCTGAAACTGATTGTTTTCCTTTCTCATCGTTCTCGCATTGCTGTTCTTGATTGTCCCAACCATATTCCACTTCACTAGTTCTTGATAAGTCCAGAACCAGTTCATTTCCCTTGTCAATCTCCTCGCAGCGTTGTTGTTCTCGGTTCTTCATAAGCTCATATCTTAAGCACGCGTTTGTCCAGCGTAAGTATATCAATTCATCCATGTCGGTGGCTCTTTCATTTTGGAGCTGTTCTATTTGAGTTAACAATTCCTCACAATCAAGTCCCTGTTGGTTGGGGTCCTCTGCAATCATCTGCATTTGGCAATTGGTTATTAGTAAAACCTTATTTTTATTCTTTGAGCAAATTTGGCAGTTGAAGATGAAGATGCTACTATCTCAATTAGGATCATGAGCTTGAATTCCATTTTTTCCTGCTCTCATATAAATTGGGATGTTTTCATGTAATAAAGACACAATGAATTTTAGGAGAAAAATGTAGTATTTTAAGTTTCCGCATTATGTCAATTGAAATCGATTACTCTTTCTTATATATAACATTAATGACCATGGATCATGATTAGGTACTAAACCATCTTTTAAAATTCAAACAATGTAATGTAAATTAAAAGAAGGAAATAAGATTGTAACCTTTGGAGATGATGAATCCAGGTTTTCTGCCAGCTCTAATCTCTCCATCAATTCACTTTTCTCTATTTGCAATTTATCCACAATTTTTCGCAGTTCCACAACTGCAGCCTCTAACTCCTCAGTCTCTCTCTTTCTCTGTTTGAGCTCTTCATTCTTGCTTGAAATCTCTGCTTCTCTTTCTTGCAAAACAGAGGCCTGCCTGCGAAAAGCGCTCAGGCCTTCTCTCTTCATCCTCACAAGTTTCTTCACCTTCCTCTGCATCGACTGAATTTGCGTTCTCGCCAATCCAAGTTCCTCGATAAGTTTCGAATATTCAGATAGGTTCAATTCTAGCCTCCGGTTTTCGGCTTCCATGATCTCAACCTTCAGTCCCAAAAAATTGACATGGGTAATCTCAAATTCTAAAGAACTTCTAATTTCTTTAAGAGCAGATTCATGCTCTTGGGACATACAATAGCGAAGAAAAAGCTCCTCAAGCTCTCCTTCCCTATGTTGGAGCGCGCTAACCTGGTTCTTCAGGCTTACAACCTCCTGTTCAAACTCGGGTTGGTAAACGATTTGCTTGAACTGCAGTGTCTCCAAGGAGTCTGAGACTTGGGTGTGTGTGAGGGTGTATTCTTCTTCTCCTTCTTCTTCTACTAGTGGGATTGAATCATTGCTCTCAGAACAGTGCTCTTCATGATGAATAACAATTTGGGGAGTATTTGTTTGGTTTTCTGGCATTGTAGTTTCTGTAGGCACTCTATTTCTTGGTGGTCTTCTAATCATTGAGAAGAAAAACCACCCAGCAAAAGAAAGAACTAAAGGAATACCAGATTTGAGGAGGACAGGGTTCATATCATCTGGTTTGTCTTTCATGTTCTACCAATGGAAAGAAGTGTGTGTGTGATATTGTTTTTGACAACACAGATTCTTTGGCTTGCTTGCTCTTTGATGAATACTCTTACTTTTGATCTACGACCCACACAATACGTTTCTTTTTCTTCTTCTCCTCCTCAAACAATTCTCTTTTGTGGGGTCTGGAATCTGTGTTTTGTGTTTTAGCTTTTCCCTGGGACTTTCTTCATTTGTAATTGGGAATCCTCCGATTAGCAATAGTGTCAGGATTCGACCCAAGATTGTAGGCCCATCGGGTAATTGGATCGGGTATGGCTCAGTTGGGTGCGCATTGGATTGCCCAAAAACCCGAATACCCGATTGGGCATATGAGTCACATGTATATTTGGGTTCAGTTAAACTGGGTAATGGCAAAGGCCCCTTTCCCAGGATACTACCCAACAAGGAACTTGGCCTGATTGAATATGGGCCCTGATTTGGGGCCTTTTTATTTATAAGATTCTAATTTTGTTCCACTTATGGATCTTGGGTGTCATTTTTTTTTTATTGTAATGAAACTCATATTAAAATAAAGAGAAGATCAATACAAAGGAAACCAAAAGAGCAAGGAAAGGTACAAAAGCCTTATACCAAACCTTATGCAAAAAGAGAAAAGCATACAAAGGAGCAACACTAAGGTCACGTTTGACAACCAAATATAGGGAAAATATTTTCAATTTTCCTAAAGTTATTGTAAATCCTCGCTTAAGTGGATTTACAAACGGAACCCTATTTTTCTTAGATATATGCATCAATAGATATCAATATTAATGTGAAATCATCAACTATACAAATTCCCAATAAGAAAACCTTGTTCCAGTGGTAGTAAAGAATCATCAGATCTATGGATTCCTTGCCTATTACCAAACATGCTTAAAGGAATCAAATACCAACAAAGGGACCATCCCCGTCCGCTCCTTGTTTGGCTAGCAAACACGCGGTAGCATTAGCCAATTGAACAACATGCTTGAAGACCACGCGCATCGAAGAAGATAGCTCTAATCTCATTAAGGATGTCAAAAAATTCCCAAGAAGCCCTATCTTACTGTGAAACCCAAGAAACCACATTAGATGAATAACTTTCTACAATCAAGCTATCACCAAACCATCTAGAATATATTCTCTAAACCTCTAGAATGGCAAACACCCCTGCCTCGTTAGATTATTTAACTCCAATCAGCTTGGACAAAGAAATCAAAACTTCATCTCTAAAACTGCAAAGCACCCCTCCAACGCCAGCCGGACCTATCAGCAAAATACATCGACCCCACCTTTGTTTCGAATGTTCTACAACTAATCAGGTTCAAATTCAGATCGACTATCGACCCAACCCAGACCCAACCAATTACATCCCTCCCCAGTGGTGGAAAACGAGTATGCGTTGCAGTAAGGAAACCTGGCAACGCTCATTTGGGCAACATCCTATTTCTGGTTTAGTGAAATCCCATCTAGGCTGGTTCATGTGCTGGACCAGGCGAGAATGACCCAAGCCAGGCAACATTGGACTAGATTTGGGGACTGTCTTAAGGCCCATACTGATCTGTAGAGGGGCCTAAACTCCTGGCCTGGTTCAAATGCATGGGATTGGGCCTAACATTTGAAATGACTGGCCTGACATATTTAATGAAGTGGTTTATGTATTTTGCTAATAGGATGGGGCTGGGCTAGATTTTTAGGACTATTGACTGGATGTGGACCGAATAAATGCTGGTAACTACATAGGGCATTCGACTAGCTTTGTTCCGCCCCAGGATGGCCCATGAACACCTCTGATCCAATCTGATCCGGCTTGTATACAGAGTAAGAGTTAAAACCCAAAAAACAGACCTTTAATTAAGTATCCATTTATCCTGGTTGACTAATCAGTGGCCTTTCAAAATGAGAATGAAAAGGAAAAAGATAACAATCAACATTCAATTAGAAAGATTAAAATTTCGTCCGAAGGTGCTGTAGCGGTAGTTCTCATTGGTAAGTAGCGGCAGTTCTCACTTGGCTGCCCTGGGTTCAAGCCCTGAGTATGTCATATTTTCCAGGCGTTTTTCCACTTGTGTGGGCTTTCTTTCCGCTCGTCTGCAAGAGTCTTGGTTAGGGATGTAAATGGATTCCCGATTACCTGAAGGTTCCTACCCCGTTAAAAACTGGGCATGGATCCTTATTTAAGCCTTGATAAGTAAATGAGTCAGGGTCAGGGTCCGGTTCCACCTTGGTTCGGACCCGTAGACCCGAGACCTGACATATTACTTCAATTTTTAAAAATCTCTCCTAAAAACCTTATTTTTTTAAATTTCCAGACCCGGATCCAAACCCGTCCTATATATGGTTCCCGTTCCGGATCCGGATTTAATTCTGGCTTCTCCTTAACGGTTTTGGTTCCAGGTCAACCATGGACTCAACCTGATAAGTAAATGGGTCAGGGTCCGGTTCCATCTTGGTTCGGACCCGTGGACCCGAGACCCGACATATTACTTCAATCTTTGAAAATCTTTCATAAAAACCATATTTTTTTTAAATATCATTCTCTACCTAAACCCATACCCGGATCCAAACCCGTCCGATATATGGTTCTGGTTCCGGATCCGGAGCCAAGAAACCGGTTCCGGATCCGGATTTAGTTCTGCCTTTTCCTTAATAGTTTCGGTTCCAGTTCCACCATGGACTCAAACAGGAATGGTGAGTCACTCTCACACAAGAGGAGCAATTTGGACCTCTTGAGAGATGGCAAATACGTATGGCAGACATGGTCAACCAATTCTGAATAAATAGCCAATGACCATTTGTATCACCGGGAACATAAACATGGCTAAAAGGTATCTATGTGCATAACTGAAACTGACTTAGAGCAACCCAACAATTCATTGGACCAAGTCCTACTTGGACCAGATAGGGGTAAGGTTCAAATTAGAAGCAGCTACTACGATATCAGTCGAAACAGTTGGGACTCCTACGTTATTTTGAAAATAACGGCGTTATGATTTAAAACTTAATGGAGCCAAGCACTTTTAATTTACAATTTTTTTTTCTTATTTCTTCTCCTCAATATCCTCTCTTGTGGTTATATATACCCTTATAGGGTTCAAAATTACTAAAAAAACTTAAGATCCGTTGCTACGGAAGATTTAATTTTTTTAATATTTAAAAAGTTCACACTGCTGCGTAATGTTTCGGCCACTCGCCGCTACACCCGCCACAACTGCTATTTTTATCCTTGAGTACGGGTGTTCATGGACGGGTTGGAGCAGGATATGGTATATGGAAAATGACTTTATTAATATAGGCCCACATCTTGCAGAAGCCTGATATTGACCATTGGTGCTAAGCCTTAGCCCAGCCCATCTCAAGCATTCAGGGCCAAGCCCGCCATTTTGTAATTGGGCCCAAGCTTGGTTAAAGCCAGCTTAATACTAACAATAAATAAAGAATGACAGAGAGACATTAAGTTTAAATTAAGCTATTTAGAAAACACTAAAACAAAACGAAAATGTATTATGACCACAGGCTATAGCAAGATATAGGAATTTGAGTTTTTTTACAACAATTTAAAGAAAAATTTAATGACTCCACTAAACTACAAGCATTAAGTTCTGGCAAGTCACACCTCAAATTTAATGACCCATAAAATCATACATGACCATCGCCCAACCTGAATTTCACCTTTGGCTGGGTGTGGTTGGGCCATGTGGGTTCGGTTATGGTCAATCCATGTTGCACCTCATTGGTACGGATCGCAATGCGTGGAGTCAGGTCTGGGTATTGACTCATATAAATGACCTGAGTGACACCTACACAATCTCCTACCAAAACTCATGGTTGGTTTGATCCTGTTCGACAGTAAAAACAGGCAAATGCCTTGGGCGGGTCCAAGTATTGGGTGAACAGAATTTGACATGATTCACACATACTCTGCTACTCTACCTCATACCCAAGCCCAACTAGACCCTTGGCGGATTTTTATGGTTTTATATCCCAAATCCAGCATGTGATGGTATGGGTTGAAACTTGAATCGGTCTAGTTTATTAAATTCTTAAAATTAAAATTGTACGTATAGTACTCCTCCTAATAAGACACAACAACCGCCCACTATCATTTATCCATGCATCTAGATCTAGCCATTGTTTTTTCCATACAATTCTGCTGTAGATGTCCATAGTAGAAAATTTCACAGGTTAAGGCTATTTAACTTATTTTTTTTATGAGATATGACATAAGTTAAGAAAGTGGGGGCAGGTCGTCACAATCAAAACTTGAACCCACCCCAAGCCTAACTCGGATTAAAATCATGAGACCCAATTCTTACCTCAACCAACTTGATTACTGCAAAATCCATTTCCAATAGGTGCGATTATGAGACAATGAGGAGTTGTTCAATTAATTCCGTTACCCAGGTAACTAAAGATTGATCCCTTGGTCTCTCCTCAATTCCTTTTATGTGTGAGTTCTTACTTGTCACGTGTGTGTGAGTTCTCTCTTTTTACGTGCGAGTATTCACTCCCACCATGGTCCCACGTCTATCGAATATCTCTCCTCACGTTCATAGAGTCTCCATGCCTGCGTTTGACTGGGTACTCTCATGGGTCCCAGTCCACTTGGCTGGACTAAATAAATAAATAAAAAGCAGTTTGGGGTAGGTCCTCGTTTAAGACTGACCCACTGGCATCCCTACCCGCTATTCATCTTGATAAATACACTTCCAGTGGGTTATACCAAGAATTTCCATCGATGCACGCCACATGCAAGGCTGCATGTGACGTGATTGAAGATAAAAACGCACATATTTCCTCCGCTTTTGATAAAACTTCATCCACTGCATGTGACATGGTCTAAGATAAAAATGCACATATTTTCTCTGCTTTGAGATAAAACTTCTCTAGACGACTAAATCTCTTCCTCTCCTCTTTCAAACAAGCAGTGATAAGATAAAAAACAAAAGAAAAAAAAAACCCTTTAATTTGTTTCTCACACAACTTAGAGGAGAAACATCAAGAGCCTTTTAATGGAGTGTCAAACATGCAGTAATAGCTGGAAATGAGAAGGTTTCTTACAACTTTAGGTCTCCCCCTGATACAGCACTCCAACCACATAACACATACAAGCCTCTCCTCTTTAAATTCCAACCCTTTCCTCTTTAAATTCCACACTGATCATCTTCCCTCACGTCTTACAATCACACATCACAACCAACCTGAGTAACTGCACTAGAACAAGAGATGGATTTTTCCACAGCTCTTGTCGGTGGCTTTATACTTCTTTCCCTAGCCTTAGTAGCCAATGCACAACCCCTTGTCCCTGCACTCATTATCTTTGGAGACTCTACTAATGATGTGGGCAACAACAACAAACTCTACACTATTGTGAAGGCAAACTTCCCTCCCTACGGCAGGGACTTTAATCATACAGCTACAGGAAGGTTCTGCAATGGGAAACTAGCCGCAGATTTCACCTGTAATCAACCTTGATCTCTCTAATCATATATGAGTTTCTCTTCTCTCTCTCTCTCTCTATATATATATATCACTCATATGAATGATGGGTTTGTTTTTGGGATGTTGTTGAAACAGCTGAGAACATTGGATTCACTTCATACCCACCAGCCTACCTGAGCCCAGAAGCCTATGGGAAGAGACTCTTGACTGGAGCTAACTTCGCTTCCGCGTCTTCAGGCTATTATGACAAAACAGCCGCGATCTATGTATATACAGAAACAAGGCTTTCATAATAACAGAAAAGGCCCTATTAATTTATTTGCATTAAAATATATAGGAATTGAATACTTATAGTAGTTAAAAATGAAAATCATAGGTGAATTTAGAAAAATGATCAATAATTACATTTCTATTTTATTAAAAGAAAATGTGATTTGATGTTCATTTTGAAAATTCAACTTTAATCTTCATTTTTAATCACTGTGTATTCAATTCCTATATATTTTAATGCCAACAAACTGGCCCAATGAGAGAAAAAAGAAAGGGATGCAATGACTCTCTGATCTAATAATGGGGTTTTGCTATGTGTTTGTTGTGTTTGTAGCATGTGATTTCGTTGACCAAGCAGCTCGAGTACTACAAGGAGTATCAATGGAAGGTGGTAAGTTTAGTAGGAAAGAAGAATGCATCGTCCATCTTCTCCGGTGCCGTCTACATCTTGAGTGCCGGAAGCAGTGATTTCATTCAAAACTACTACATCAACCCTTTTCTTTACAAGTATTACACCCCAGACCAGTTCTCAGACATACTCGTCCACAACTTCGCCACCTTCGTCCAGGTCTTAGATGACTCTAGTTTCTACCTCTCTTCTCTTACAGAAACAATATCAGCCGTCTAATAAGTGGTCCACTATTGATCGGTAACGTTGAATGGTGTTGCAGAAATTGTACAAGTTGGGAGGAAGGAAGGTGGGAGTGTCGTCGTTGCCACCCCTTGGGTGCTTGCCTGCTTCAATCACTCTGTTCGGAAAGGACACCAACGAGTGCGTGAAGAGATTGAATATAGACGCTATTCATTTTAACAAGAAGCTCAATGCCTCTGCAATAGCTCTGCAGAAGAAGCTCTCTGGCCTTAATATCGTCGTCTTCGACATCTATACTCCTCTGTTTGACCTCATCAAAAAGCCTTCCGACAGCGGTACACTCTCTCTCTCTCTCTCTGTGGATCTGATCGAGGACCCAACTGAACCCGACCCAAAGAAACCTGGGCTGGGTTTGAGTTTTTTGAACCTCTTGCTAGTTGCTACTAAAGCTGAGAAGCCTTATACCGTTTTAGGCAAAACTATTACATGACACACCCAATATTTTAAAACAAAAACATATCGACCCAGAGTCTATGATGATGAATCGGACTCAAATCGGATCTAGGATCATGTATAGGCCTTAAGATTGGAACTCAGACCCAGACCCGAAGCCAGACCCAATTAAATATGAGGGATTTCTACAAATTAATACCTCTTAAATTTGATTTTACTGGCTAATGACAAAAGAGAGAGAAATGTTACCAAAAGCACCTTGACTAAAGTTTTATGAGGGTCTTAGTCTTGACCCGTGATATCATGGGTAGAATTGGAGCTTGAAATAAGTTTGTGTGGAGTGTGGACCCTTGACCCGGCATACTCTGCAGACCCATCAATTACAACTTATTTTAAGTTCCAATTCAGGTATCCAAGTTGACCCATCTGAGTTGGCTGAGTCAGCTCAACCCAGTTGAATATATTGAGTCTGAGTTAGGTTGTGTGATGGCAAACCTGTGGGGGGTGAGACCCAGATGCATAACAAATAGAAACTAGCTAACCATGTGTTGGAGATGTGGAAATATTGCTGCAGGGTTCTTCGAGTCGAGAAAAGCATGCTGTGGAACTGGGACCATAGAGACCTCGTTCCTGTGCAATAAGGAGTCGCCAGGGACATGTGCGAACGCCACTGGCTATGTGTTTTGGGATAGCGTCCATCCCACTGAGTCTGCAAACAAGCTCTTGTCTGACAGCCTTCTGATCCAGGGCATCTCTCTCCTCACTTAAAAAAGACATACAACAATACAGGAGTGTCGTTTCTCTGCCTTCCATATATTCATATAAAGTGTGGATTCGGATACCTTTTCTAGTTCAACTTCCTTCCAAACACCACTCTTTTCTCTCCCTCCCTCTCTAATCCTTTTCTCCGTAGTTATACCTAAGATTTTGGGTGGTTAAATGTTTGGTGATGGTATGATGTGATGTGTAATAGTGGAATATGTTTTATTTTGAGTATGATTGTAATATTATACTGGTGACCATGCATTTGAATTATAACTACTTCATAAATGAAAACTTATTCTTCTTCCTGCTGATTCCTGGTTGGCTGAATTTCTAGTTGAGGTCTTAGTGTCTTACCCATATGTCTCTAGTAACATAATGATTTGGTTTCAAGTTTCTATTCTCAAGAACTATGAGAAAGATATATAAGAGGTTGAAAAAAGCCGCTTAAAATCATAAATGAATGATGGAAAATGCTTTTACGAGATGTATCTTTCATACATGAACATCTCCCCCCTATCTCTTATACGATCATCTCCCATATTTTTATGTTTGACTAAAATCGTTGATGAATCACTAATTTTGAAGGCCCATTTTGAAGAAAAAAGAAAAAGTTCATTTGGATCCATCCAAATAACCCAGTGAAGGGGGTTGCAAAGGTCTTGTCAAGATTAGAGGAAATGGGGTTAAAGAGGAAAGGACTTCTAAAAAACCGAGTTTAAATTAGAATTTATATTAGAATTAGAAACTGATACATATAAGATCAGTTATTTCGTTTTACCTTATTCACTCCCTTGTAAATAGGGATACTTTTATTAATGAAATATAATTTGTTCATGAAAATATAGCAATTAAAGAAAAAAATTTGGATGCATTAACAAAGGATGACTAAGCCCAGTCCAATCCATGGGCTAATTATATTAAAAAAAAAAGAACTTAATAAGTCTTCATCAAATTGATTATATTAAAAGGTCATTAAGTTCTATATAAAAGAATTCAAACCTCGGATCAACTATTTTCAATTAAAGTCCTCATGCAAAATTTAGAACTCATTGAAAGTAGGATATTTGTTATGATCAAAAGTCCGACCATTTTTTAGAGAACAAGGAGTAATCCAGTTGTTTGGTAACCACTCCCACCCGCTTAGGCTGGGTAAATTCAATAAATAAATAAAGTCCAACCATCTACTCTCCAAACCCAGCAAACACTTTTCAACAAATAGCCTTCGGATGGTGGAACAACCCACCTTCAATCATCGTCCCCAATCAAACCGATCTCATGCCCTAATCTCTACTCAAATGTAAAAAGACTATAGCTTTATTGGTTAGATTTTTGCTTAAATTGATCTCTATTATCATTCAATTGACCCGATGTAACTTAACGTCACCTACATCGAGCAAATTGAGTTTTCATGATTCTTATCCTCGGACTCCATAACATCAATGGTGAGATCAAGGCCATCAAAAGGTTGAAAACCTAAATGTCTGATTTTAAACAAAATGATGAGACCCCATTATAATATATGAAAATAGTGCAATTGATTTGAAGTTTGAGGTTCAATTTGGCATTAGATTTCTCAATTTAGCTTCCAATCCTGACTTTATTACAATGTCATCTTTTCAAATAAGAAGAGTCATGCACAATATAAGTCTCCTTCACTCATCAACATATCCTACTTCAATCTTGAGTACCACTCATTCTCACAGGGTTTCCTAAACTTTTTCTAATTTTTTTTTCTAAAATCTCCCTCTAGAATTTTCTCTTAAATCGAGCACAAATGTGCTTCCATTGTGGGGCCCTTGAAAGCATAAACCTTGGAAATTAATGGGCCTATGATGATAAAGACTGATTAGAAATTTGTTTAAAATAGATGTACATATGGGACTCACTATTTTATTTAGACTTTGACATTAGATGTAATTTGGACGAGATTACATATGGGACCGACCCATTTTGGTCACTGTATTCATTTTCTAGGTTTTGGATGGGACTATACATAAGACCTTAATTCCCCTTCCCATTTTGGTCATTGTATTATTTTTTTATGTTTTGATTGGAATTATACATGGGAGCCACCTATATGAAACATTGATTAGATGCATTTTTGTTATTTTGGATACGGCTGCACGTGGGACCCACAGATTTGGAAATTTCTCCTAGATGTTTTCTTATTATTTTAAATGAAAATATAAATATGGGACCCACCTATTTGAATTTATTATTATTTTAGATGAGGTTAACACATGAAATCCTTCCATTTGAAAATTTGCCAGTAGTTAAACTTGTGAAGCAATTTATGGATAGGGCTACCCATGTGGGCCCAACGAATGAAAAAAAATGAGGTTGATTTGTTTGGATGGAGTTTGATATCGCTAGAATGAACTATTAGCTTGTTGGTTCATTGTAGATTATATTTGATCAGAGCCAATTAGAATTGAAATAATTAATGGACCTTGTTCTAATTCTTCCAATGACTTGTGACCTATAAATAAAATGAAAATTCTTCATTGTTTTCTTTTTGTTAGCCATAGTTAAGAACTCATGGCCTATATTAGGTTTAAAAAAAATAAATCATAGGTCAATATTTTTTTTTGTCAATAAATATATATAGGGGGGTATTAAGTGAGGGACTCTTTTTTTTGGGAGGTTTCATACCCAGCTGGTACGAAACAATGGTCGGCACCCTCCCCTACCTTGTTGTGGCGTTGCGAAGTCGGTCCCGTCGGCCCCCTCGGTGCGCAGCCCGTCCGTGCGGGGTGCTGCGTTGGCCCCGTTCGGTCGGTCGGTGCTGCCGGGTGTGGTCCGTCCGCACTTTCGTTCGGTCGTCGCCGTGCGTGGTGCTGTCCCTTCGGTGTGCAGTCGACCGAGCGCGGAAGTACAAAAGGGTGTACTCCCTTCAAGTGCAAAAGCCTTTTTGTACTTGAAATCTCTCAAAAAAGGAGAGCCCTCACCATACATGGTGAGGGAATCCCTCACTTGAATATTTTTCATATATATATATTCACCTTACTATGAGAGAGAGGATGGAGCCTCGCATTTAAGTTGTCCGCATTGAATATTTATGTCATCTCTTTATATATATATCTCTCATAAGAGCATCTCTTTATATATATATATATATATATATTTCTATTTTCTTAAATGTATAAGAAATTAATTTAATTTTGGAAACTTTCACTTTAAATGTATATTAAATTTTTACTTCACATAAGATATAAGGTGGACTTATATTAATTTCTTTTTGATTTTTTTATTATCAGAACATTTTGATTTCAGCTCAATCTCAACTTTGATTGAACATCCCAAAATTTGTTGTCACTCTCCAATAGGTTATTGATCTGGTTATATGGCTCCCCCTCAGCCAGTAAGGATTAGTCATAACCAAAGGTTTGGGACACCCTCTATTATCAAATGTGAGTTGGTTATGGGCAGAGAATGCAAGAAATTAGGTAGGTCAGGTTTTTCACATCCAAAGGTCCAACCATAGTAAGACTACTAATTAGTCCAAGGGTCCAAGAATAGCAAGCAACAAGCCCATTTTATTTTGTTAATAAAGTAAACTTGGGCTGGGTTGGGAAGCGTAGGCTTGGGCCTATATTTTTAGAACAGTCCGGCCCAATACCTCTTTTTCAGCCTTGCCACTTGCCAGTTGCCCTTGCCATTCCAGACACATCGCCGAGAAGTGGAAAGAAGGGCAAAAATGGTTACCGAAGAGGGAGAGGGATTGCGGAGCGCGGGTGGAGATCGATGGCGACCGAGGTGGCGGCGACGGCGACGGCGACGGCCAGGTTAGTTTAATTTTCCCTTTTATTTATATGTGTTTTCTCGCCTGAGCTGGTACTAATGGAAAGGGAGAAGGTCCGTTTTGGCCGGCGGGGAAGAGAAGCAATGGAGGATGAGATTTCTAGGATTAAAAGAGGAGAGAGAGAGAGAGAGAGAGAGAGAGAGAGAGAGAGAGAGAGAGAGAGAGAGAGAGAGAGAGAGAGAGAGAGAGAGAGAGAGAGAGAGAGAGAGAGAGAGAGAGAGAGAGAGAGAGAGATGCATGTGGAGAGGGGGCAGTTGATCATGTCTAGACCGTGTATAGCGATGTTGAAGGATCTTCCTTTCCAAATTTAAATTTAGTAGGATATGATTCTATCCCAGATTTGATATTCCCTCCCTCAGTGTCCTTATCTTTCTAAATTCCTCTAAAACCTTTCCTCTATTTTCAAAACTCTCTATAATCTCTCAAAACCCCCCTTTCTTTCTTTCATTCTTTCATATACCTACCTCTTTATTTCATCTGTTTTTCTTTGGCTTTTCGTTTATATGGCATACTGACCTGCAGCATTGTTCTTCTCCATACCAGAACCCAATCATGGCAACTTCTAATTCTTCCTCCTCTTCTTATTATGGGTGGCAAAACCACCCACTCCGACAATCTTCTTCTTGTTCTTGTTCTTCTTCTTGCCCCATGTGTCATCCGGACCATACAAATCCTGCTCAAAGGCCAACATTCCAATCCCAGTATTGTAACCATGGCATTCACCGTCTCCCCCAAAGCAACCCAGATTGGATCAACGATGGCATTCGCCATCTCTCCCAAAACAACCCAGATTGGAAAACCACTGCTGAAACACTCCAATCCCAATATTCAGACCATACAAACCACCATCAAATCAACTCTGCTCAAACACCACCAGTGCAGTTCCAATCCCCTTCTTCCAATGATCCCCATCTAGTGCTTCAAGATCTAGATTCCTCTTTCGCTCGTTTCGGCCTCTCAGACGCGGGTTATTCCCTTCAAAACCCTCCTCCTCCTCCTTCGGCTCAATTTGACAATGCTAATGATGCGTATCTTACCCACCGATTTATCTGGCAACAGCAGCAGCAAAACTCCATTGAACTGGAGAACCAACTTATCCGGCAACAGCAGCAGCAAAACTCTATTGAACTGGAGAACCAACTTATCCGGCATCAGCAAAACTCCATTGAACTGGAGAACCAACTTCGAATGCGTGAGGCCCTTGTACCCCAGATGACTTCTTCTTATTCGTCATCTCCACGTAGGGACTACAATCAATCCAGGGCTCCCCTCCAGTTTAGGAATACCTCCAATGACTATTCTTTCACTTGCCACTGTTGCTTTCAGCGCCTTGATTCCAATTCGCCCCACAATATCAGGCGAGGCTCAACCTCCAGTTCAATTCAGCTGAACCCCAATAGAAACCGCCTCTCTCCCTGTCCTGAATATGGAGGTGGTCGCCGATTTCGGATGACATCCTCTTCTTACAATTTTAGATTGGAAAGCCTGAGCGATGATGATATCGTCCGGCTCGCAGAAGAGCAAGAAGGCTGCCTTTTCCTTCAGAAAAAGATGGAAGAAGGGGGTCTGAGCGACATCCAAAGAATATTTTCCACGGTGAAAGATCACATATGTCGCTTGATGATCCATCAGTTTGGGAATTACTTTGTGCAGAAGCTCTTTGAAGTGTGCGGTGAAGAGCATATTACTGAAATCATCTTAATTCTGATGAGGAAAGAATTCCAACTCATCAAAATATGTCTTAATTCACATGGGTATGGATTCAAATACTTTCTTCTCTCCATCTTACAATTGTAATCGCATGATTTCTTTGTTTATGATTTATTGGGATTTTGGAATTGCACCAATCTGCAATCGCTATAAATTATTGGCTTATTATTTTGATTGTTTCGCTGGGCAAAAGAATTGGCAGTTATAGTTGTTGCTATCTACCAATCACCATATAATAGTCTCTCCATAGTTGACTCTACTACAATCATATGATACATGGCTCGATAGGTAAATCCAATTATCCATCTCCATGTGGTGTCTATGCTTTGGGTCTCATTCTGTAAGTTATCATCATGGGCTATTATAACTAGTAACATTCGGTTGCTTAGGATCATAATAGTACATACTGTTGTTGCTTACAAGTAAATCATCCTACAACATATTTATGACTCACACCTTCGCCTAGTGGAAAACTTGAATTGAAACTATGAGACAGCCAACTAATCTAACATGTAAAACAATCAACAAAATGGACTATTAATCTACATTTTCTACTACAGCCCCATGCTCTTCCACTGAAAGGCAATTGAACACAACTAGACTTTGCACCAAGAGATGTTGATTTGTAGAAGATTCTCTAATTTTAACAACAATAAGCTTTGCTTTGGCTCATGAAAACATGTTCTCATCTTCTTTGGAAGCTCAGCATTTTAATTGAAAATGTGAAAACAAATGCAAAGAGCACAGCAAACCCAATGATTGCCACAGATACCACTCCTAAGAAGTCATGCTGGAAACCAAAATATCTCCTCACCAAATCTGCAACTTTTTCGCCACTCTCCATTGGCTCCTGTATGTCTCCAAACTGTGAAGCAACCAGTCCATACAAGGTCCATGAAATAGGACATGCTCAATAATACCACCTCCACCATGATGGAATTCTCTCTAAATGATTAGAGCACTTTAAATTAAAAAAATTATCTTACAAAACATTCATGAGAAAGGAAAAGATAGTCTCAACTTACGATGAGACCATCGCGCTGATGTTTTGATTGGGGGTCAAGCCAACAGCCATCATCCCATAGTATGTGAAGTACAACAATGTGAACAACATAAAAAACAGGTACCATAAGAACTTTGGAGCTGTCCATTCGATGGCGATCATGGCATAAACTATGACACCATATATTACAGTTTGAACAAGAACATATGGAATCTTGATTGCAACCTGAATGAATTAAGGAGAGGCGCGATGGAGAGAGAAAATTCAATAACGTGGTTAGTTTCATGAGTGATAAAGAAAGATATAGGAGTCATGTAAAGACATTTATGGGATCTTAAGAATGAGTTTACCTGTGCAAATGCATATGGTAAAGCTGAATACATCCCAGCAGCCCTTTCCCTGTAGATGAATTTTCGCTCAACGGCTACAACTGGTTGCACAGATAAGGCATTTCGCATTCTGCTGAAAAGTATTGCAGCATACATGAAGCCCATTGCATTGAACAGATCCTGTCGCTTACCCCTGAAAATTTTATTTTTCTGATGAACTAGGTTTAGACCCACTATTAAATAAAGACGTGAGAAATTTAGCTGCAAACTGCCCATGATATATAGCCTACGTTTTGGAGCCAAGATTCCAAAATATTGGCTGTGAAGAAAAATCGCACAGCATTATATTGTGGATTGCCCCAGTATGATTTGTGCTGTTTCCATAGGCAAGCCACACATTGTGTGAGGAATGACTGCAAGAGCTGAGTTGGAAAGTAAAGACCCTTCGACCCAGGAGGAGGTGGACTTAGTTCTTAAATCAGGGCTTTGTTTCTCCTACAACAAGATCATAAATCGTTGAGGACTACATTTGTAAATAAACAGCTCTAAAGTAAAAGGAAAAAGAAAAAAATGTGCATCAAATTCTGTGTATGGAGACTTACTGATAAAGATTTGAATTCTTGTATATATCGACCAACTTAACACCCAGAATCTCTTCTTGTGAAATGGTTGTCACTTCCAACATCCATGTTCCAAGATTATAACCGTCTTTTATTTTACTGACTCCATTTATTTCCTTGATAAAAAAATCTTAAATTATTATTAGGTGCCATATTATGGCAAAAGAGAAGGGTCATTGCTTTGGTGCAATGGTAAAAGTCTCGGGTGTCGTGTGATAACGCAGGTTCGAAACCAATGAGCAGCCACTTTGTGCAAAATTGCCAAAGATTAGGTCTGTTCGACACTGCTTCGGCAGGACCACATCGAGTGATGACCTTTTTTGTTTGTTTGGTATTTTTTTTAAAAAAATTAAAAAACATTTGCTCTAAAATGAATTTGTTGTTTACGTCCTGGCTCATTGGTTAGCCAACTGTACCAGTTGTGATTTGATAATGAAAGGAAAATATATATATATATATATATATTTATATGTCTCCCTTCTTACTTTGCAGAAGCCGCACAGTGCAGAAGTTGTTAGAACATCTTACCACACAACAACAAGTTGCCTTAGTGATATCGGCTCTGAGGCCTGGAACCATCACTTTAGTAAACGACACTCAAGGCCATCATGTTGTGGAACGTTGCTTGGTGTCTTTCTCTAATGAATATACTAAGGTAAGAATACTGCACTTCTGAGGTTTCTCTTCACATAATTTTCCTATTGAAACTCTTATCTTTGATGCAAGACTACACATTCGTCATGGTTGCATATGACTTAGGATGTAAATTTTGCATGTAAGTTGATTAGTCTTTCCACTTTGCATTGTCTGCATCTAAGAAACATAATTCTTTAGTTTGGTTATTGTTTCTGAAAGATTTCTGGCTTGAATATAGATTTGTTATCAGTGCTAGTGGATAACCATATATTCTTTCATAATTTCAAACTAACTTTTTTTTTTTTTCTGAAACATCATTGATTCAATACTATGTTATTAGAATTGTAAATGCACTAGAGGTTTATTCTTGGTCACTTTTCGCAAGGTTTTCAACAAAGTTCTTTTCCAACTTTACAAAATCACTGCATTTGATAAACATGTTCTTTTGGTTCCCCTATAACTTCTAAAATCAATAATCATGTTTTCTCTTTCACCTCTTCCCTCTAGTCATTGTCATGTGAGAATTGCATTTAGAATATTTAGGTGAACTACTCATGATATATGAGGCATGACTTTCCAGCAAGAAGACAAGTAGGGAGACTTTGGATGGTCAAAATACAAAACAACTCGTGAATCATGACCATGGATCTAAACAACGACTTGAATTTAATGGATCATATAATTGATCAGGCCCTTGACTCAAATGGCCTTTTGATCCATCTTAATCATAGCCAATCTAAGAAAACTGTCTTAAATGGATGGTTAAGTTGGACTTAAGACGAGCCATAAATTTAAAGCTAAAATATGCTGAATTTTATAGGAATCCAAATCTGTCCCTAATTGGGTCTGATTGGACAATCAAACCAACAAGGATCCAATGGTGCTAAGCAGCCCATATTAGGCCCACTTGAAGCAGGCCCAAATCCACTTGAATCTGTGCCAAACCAGGCTCGAGCTGGTCTCCACCAGTTTAATTATGTGGCCAGTCCATTAGGTCCATTAGGGGCCCACAATGTTATTGTGGACAACAATTGTGTTAAGAAATAAGTAGTTCTAGTATAATCTCTTTTCTATTTGATCTTGATTATTATGACCGGATAAGGACCAATGTGGAAGGGTTTAAAATAGGAAAGATTTACCACTATAAGTTAAGTGGCATGCTTCAAATAAGAAAGCAAGTTGAGCCATAAAGCTTAAAAAAAAGACATCCAAGTTCGAGATGCTTCTTAATTAATTATTTCTGTCTTTCTTCTTTAATAGTTGGACTTGTATGAGGTTTTTTATTTTGGGCTTTTTCTTATTTATTTATAACTTTTATGAGTGGCTGATATTGTTATAGATTTAGGGTTTGATTTGAAGTTGTAGAAAATCATATATATATATATATATGTGGATTATGGATGGACACCCTTCACATTGGGTTTTTTTTTTTTCTTTTGGCTATATTGGGCGACTGGGCAGGAGGGACTAGGGGTGTAAAAAAAATCGGAAAACCGTCTAACCAAACCGAACCGAACCGAGTCGCGGTTAATAACCGTACTTCACGGTTCGGTTACGGTTAATGAAATAAAAAAACCGCAAGGTTCGGTTCGGTTACAGTTTTCCGTAATAATTCACGGTTATTAACCGAACCGAACCGTATCATACGGTTCGGTTAACCGTATCATTTACAAATAAAAGAAAAAATAAGGGAGTTGAATGAAATATTTCTTACCTTATTTAATTGTTCATTATGTGTCATTTTACCTTCGATCATTCACATTTATCCCCTTATGCGAGGAAGACATTCCACGGTTATTAACCGTAACCGAACCGTTTAATATGGTTAACCGCGGTTACGGTTTTTCATGGCTTTTGTGGATACGGTTACGGTTATGGTTTTTAAAGATAGAAAACCGCGGTTACGGTTCGGTTAACGGTTTTCCTAAATTAACCGGTTAACTGAACCGTTACACCCCTAGGAGGGACACTTTCAACTTGAAGACCTAGGGATATATCCCTGGGCATGCATGTGAAACAAAGTGCTAACAACACGCAACCTTAGGTTTGTTTATGATATTTTTCTTCAATAAAATTGCTTTGTATTATTTAGAACTTTTATGAGTGGCTGAGATTGTTTTAGATTTAGGATTTGATTTGAAGTTGTAAAAAATTATATTTATGGATTATGGTTGGACACCCAGCCCTAGGCTTGTTTATGATATTTTTCTCCAATAAAATTGCTTTCTATTCATTTTTTTTTTAAAATCTCTTCTCCAATTGGTTTTGAGTTACTTCCCAAAGGCCTGAAGATTTCTACTCTGTGGACTGATTGATCGTCCTTTGGGTAACCAATCTGGTGTTTGTCCTTGTAATTATGCAGTATTTTTTTCCTTTTGATTGAGGATTTTAAATTTGAGTTCACAAATGATCTGATTTGGCTCCTTTGACAGCATCAACCTTTGTAAATAAACCTCATTGTTCAAAAGTTCTTTTGATACTAGTGGGTTGGAGTGTTAACCAAAATCCAAAACATGCAAAATTGCATGGAAATAATCATAATATTCATATTCAACGTGTCACTTGTTTACAAAATATTTGGATTTGAATGTTTCTATTGCAAGACTGCATAGAATCCTATTATTAGACATTCGATTACCCATTTTACAGATTTTTACTTCTGAAAAATACCCCATTTTTCTTATGTACAAGGTGACCCACTTATGATCACTTGGATGAATTGATTCTTGGTAATTTTCCAATTTAACATTGTTCCAACTGTTATCTACCATCAGTCATGAGTTTCCAATTAGTTTTAGATCTTTTCTCTATAGCCTCCAAGACTCTGAACCTGTTTTGATAGCTCCCTCAGCAACTTGGCCTACCAAGACCAAATTAGCTTGATCTAGTATTCTGATCCAAGCAATAAACAGTTTTGAAAATTGTTTAGTTGTAGGTTAAAGCCTATCACAGTTAAATGATCAGGGTTACGGATCATCAATTGTCAAACCTCAGTTTATAACCTGTAGCACAATAAGATTCGAATCAAATATGACATGGTAGAAAGGGAAGAGATTCCTCAAGAGATGGCAAAAGAAGCCAATAAATTCATCTAGATCTTCCACTCCTTACAATGTGAAAAATCCAATTATGATCATATAACTAGGACTTTTGCAAACTCCATCTCTACAATTACAAACGTACCCAATAAAAGCCCAACCTTCACCACTGCCAAATAATAGACAATATTAAGAAGATTGAACAAGTATGATGGGACTGATGGTGACAACAGTAGTGCAATAGAAGTATTGTTTCTTTGACGGAAGTGATACGGCCTTTAGTTTGCTGACAATAGAATTTTTCTCTTTTTTGGCCTATTCCCATCGTCATCATCTTGTTTTTTTTCCTTTTTTTGGCCTATTTCCATCGTCATCACCACCGCCACCACCATCATCATTATGACTGATGAGTTGCTGACAATTGAATATTATTTGCAGTGTCTTGCAGATGAAATAGCAAATCACTGTGTTGCTGCTGCAAGGCATCAGACTGGATGCTGCATAGTGCAGAAATGTTTAGATTGCTCTGAGGGGGAGCAGAAAGAGCACCTACTGGATGAAATAATAGCAAATGCTCTGACTCTATCAGAAGATACATATGGGTAAGTTAATCCTCTTAACCATACCACAATATGCTTCTGGTCTCTCATTTGTTGTTTTAGTGATATTTTTGTCAATGGATGAACTCTACACTCCTAACACTTGACACATGCACCATGGTTTCAGCAACTACGTCATGCAGTTTGTGCTGGATTTGAAGATACCACATGTCACAGCTAGTATACTGAGGCAGCTTGAAGGGAGCTATGCAAGTCTTTCCGTTCAGAAGTGTAGCAGCAATGTGGTGGAGAAATGCTTGAAGGAATCAGAAGAAGAGCAACGTGCAAGGATTGTCAGAGAGCTGATTAATGAACCAAATGCTTTGGACATTATGCAAGATCCATATGGAAACTATGTTATGCAAAGGGCTTTGAAGTTTTCCAAGGTTAGATCATCTGATAAATTTTTGCTATAATTATGTTATCTAGTTGGCTCTTATGACCCACTCAGTGTTTCTGATAACTAAAGTGGAATGGGTCTTGTCTGCCTAAAGGCCCCAAGTTTTTAGTCTGCAATACTCATGTTATTGTGATATGCTTTTTTTTTACATTGGTTTCTTGTTTTATTAGTGCCTTGACCATGGTCTCCTTTTTACTGCAAGTGCAGGGGCCTATTCGTTCAGCTATAGTTAATCTTGTGGAGAGGGAGTTGGCAGCCTTGATCAACCATCCATTTGGGAAAAGGGTTGTAGCGGCCATCCATTTGGGAAAAAGGTTGTAGGTTGGATCCAGCGGAAGAAGTGGCAAGTGTAAACATGTATAAAGAAACTCACATCCAATTTCTAAGAAGGCCATACTTTTCTTATGAGGGCAGTTAAAACAGGTAGACCGATTATGTTGTTAGAATGTAGAGAATAGCCATGAAAACAGGTAGACAGATTATGTTGTTAGGATGTAGAGAATAGCCCATATGGGTTAACTATGTTGTTAGATTAGACCCTTTTTTATTGTTGTTGATAGCAAGGTGTTGTGACTATATTAGCGTTACAAATCTAATGCTTGTTGAACCCCTCACAAGAGACTTTTGAGGTGGGGTTGTAAAGAGGTGATATTTTGTTTTCGCTGCAGATATTTATTCCCTGTTTTTTCTGATACATTCATTCCTTCATGCCACAGGTACTAATTTATTTTAAGTCATTTTAATGTCGTCTTGTTAATCATTTTGTCAGATTAATCAATATTGCTGATTTGTTTTGTTACCACCATGTATACTTCAGCCCAAGTGCCCTTAAGATTTTAAGGGCACATTTGTGTAACCTCCACTGCCGGCAAAAAATTAGTTGCTCTTTATCTTTTTTATCCTCATGAAAAAGTGCTTGAATTAGTGTACACAAACATGCCATAAATGAACAAAAAAATCAAATTGAGGAAAACCCATGTGGGAAAGACAGGTACTTTGCTTGGGCTTCTGGTGATTATTAACTGAAACTGTGAAAGCATGTAATGCATGACATGTTCTCAATGGGCTTTTAATACCTAGCATAATTCTAGTGTTCTTATTCATGTAGCTTCATTGATTATGGTCTATATATGCTGTTTTATGCTTTGTTTTCATGTCATGGGACAATTCACATGTATGTTAGCAATCTCTATTGGAATGTCATTGAGCATTTTTCAATGATTACGGACTGCTATGGTTGGCCTAAGTTGTGTAGCATGTATTTCAAGTGTGAGGCTGAGGATCCAACACTTGTATGGATTATGGAGTGTGGGGTATAGAGTATGGAGTCTATAATTCTGTGAAACCTGAAGTAAGGTTTATAGGTTTTGGTTGTATAAGAATAGAAGTTAGCAAGTTTTAGGGGGTAATTTCTTGGATTTCTAGACAATGCTTTGGTATCATGGGTGGTAAAAAGGAAGATTAAAGGTGAAGATCCACAATGGGGTATTGAATAATCACCCCTTTGAAAGGAAATGATTACCATTAGGTGAGTTCAGGAGGGAACACGGATACAGGGTTGGGGGGGCGCTGAAGACCCCTCCATACCTGAAAATGTTTAAAATATTAAAAAAAAAAAAAACCTGCAGATTTTGAGAATTATTATGTGATTTTCTTTTACATTTGCCCCATCTCCCAATATTTTTTTTTATATATAGTCCCCCCAAGTTGAATTTCCTGGGTCCACCCTTGGGTGAGTTGTTCTTTACATGATCTCATTCTTCAATAAATGGATCATGTTTTTTTGTGGTCTTTTTTTCTCCTCTTTTTAATTGTGGGAGTAATGTGAATTTCTTCAACTGCAGTTGGAGAACTACATTTCAAATGTTTTTCTCGAGTGGGATTTTATGTGTGTTTCACTGCTTTCACCAAATAATGCTGAGTTCTTATCCTAGGAGCATTGCTACTTGTTTGTTTACGGTATGTTTAATGTCCACCAGAAACCATATGCAGTGTCTAATGATACATTTGTTCTTGAGAAATTCATGAATCTCACATGACTATTTCATTTTATGATATCAATGTGGATGACTGAATTAAGAACGGAGTGCATCTGATTTTTCATATTTATGCTTTGGTTTTTGCTTATGATGGATCTCTTTGATGGAGGGTTAGCATTGTTAGATAACTATTGATGATGGTTTGGTTGTGAGGATTTCTCAAATGGAATTTGTGTTGTCAGATGGGAGAAAAATTTGAGTCTTGTTAAAATTGGTAATTTTAAGTTATTCTTGTTTGATGATTTTTCCTATGTTGGAGTCGTTAGAGGTGTGGTGCATACATTGCTAGGAGAGAAATCACTGAAGAGAACATCTCTCTTTGAAATTCCTTAAATGCAATGATGCTTGTACACATGTTTGGCTCAAATGTGATTATTATTATTGGATGCTGATTAGGGATATCCCTGTGCTATTTTATGTGACGGGTCTATTCAGTACATGTGCTAGCCAGGTAAGTCGGGGGGGGGGGGGGGGGGGGGGGGGGGAGGGTTTGGAACACAAGATGTGCTAGCCAGGTAAGTCGGGTGGTGGTTTTGGAACTCAAAATGTGGGAAGCAACAAATCCACGCCTTATGCTAGACCATCAGAAATCTGATTTAAGTCTCATTCCTCACAAAACCCTCCTGCACCATCCATGAAATCTGGAAACCTTTACGTTAGGCTCACTTGGTTTGGGGCTCAGGTCAGGATGCTAAAACCCACATTGGAATTTCTCTTAAGGCTTGGATTTGGGCCTTCCATGGGACTCTGTATCGTAATTAATTGATATTTCTAACATTCGTAGTTGACAGTGAGTTTATTAGGTTTCTGAACTCAAATCGAATGGTTTTGACCAAAATGACTTAAGCTAGGTTTCTGAACTCAAATTGAATGGTTTTGACCAAAATGACTTAAGCTAGGTTTGAGAACCACTACCTCGTCCAGAAAGACTGCGGTATTGGCCAACACAGTAAACACTCATGGTTGGTGGTGGTGTTGGCCACCTTAGTATCACACATGCGGGGGATGGGTATTTGTAAAATACATGTTGGACTTGTTTGGATGCACAAGAAAATAATATTTTATAGAATATAATTTTTTATTTTTGAAAGAATTTTTTTTATACATTTGGTAACCTCAAGAAAAACACAAAGTATCATTTTCTAACAAAAAGCTTAATGTTTTTTTCTCACGGGTCTTCTCTGTAGAAGACTTTCTACAATATAAAAATATTTTAAAATGAGCTTTTATGAAGTGATAGAGTAAAGTACAGCCACTTTTTTTTTTTTCTTGGTTCGGATTTCTATTCTTAAGATGCAACTTATTGCCTAACCAAACCCCTTAAGGATTTTTATAATTTTTTGACAGCTTAAGCGATAGGTCAGGAGTGAGAACATGTGAGTGAAGAATTCAAATGTATGAATGGGGTTTTCTCCGGTACCATCTTTTTCGTGATTTTTCCTTCTATATTTTATTTGCATTTTTTTAATATAAGTAACAAACATTGCAACTTAATTATTTTCTTACCAACAGTGATATTAACTTTTTTAAATTGTAATGTATTAACTATTCAACCCCCCCCCCCCCCCCCCCCCGGAAAAAAAAAAAAACCCACAAAAATAAAATAAAATCATCGATATAACCAATTATTGATCAATGTCCGACAAGTTTTCATCCTCCAAAATAAGTACATGGTCGATCAAATGGTCTAATTCATTGGGATGGACGTCCAACCTGGAATCAATGGCTGTCAAGGGGGTTCCCCATTTTTTGGTCAACTCGGATAGTTTATAAGGTGAGCCCAATTGGAACGAGCAAGCACCAATCCTCGGTGGAGGTTTCTTCTATTAATATATGCAAATGATGTTCCTCATAAAATAAAACTGACGGATTATGAATAACTATCTTTTCTTTTCTTTTTGAACTCTTTAATTATTGTTTTTAATTTTTATATGAGAAAAAACGTCCTACAATTTGTGATACTATTTACAATACCATTTGATTCATCCTCTTGAAGGATTTGCAATACTATTTAAACCACAGTGGACTGACCTGCTTAATGATAGAACCACGAGGGGCTGCATATCCAAACTATGCAATCAGTCTTGGAGGCAACCTATGTGGGCCCATCCAATAATGATGCTCAAATCCTAGCTGTTAGATTCAGTCTGACACGCACCAAATTTAGCCTTCTCAATCTAAGAAGCTATAAATTTGAACGAGTTGCCAAATTTTGAGTGATTCAGTTCAGTTAGCTGATCCGATCTGGTTTACAAATGGCTATGTTGTATACTCAGCTGATGTGCTGAATTAGGAATGTTGGTTCTTGTCCAGCTGATACAATGAATTGGCCGATTGTAATCCAATTGATCAGTGTAACCGAATAAATGTATGTTTTGACAAATGACAGCAAACAACTGAAGAAGAAAAGGATAATCCATCGGATTACAAGGGTCACCTGACACATAAATTTGCAGCTGGTGGTTTATCCAAGACGGACAGACATAATCAATGGTCAGAGACATTGATAATCCAGCACCTTCTTGTGTTTAATTTTCCCGCATGATTAAATGCACATGCGTGAATTGACAACGACAGCAGTATGAAGATCTTCATAGCAAAGTCACAGTATTACAGGAAATTATAAGCACACAGACAAAGGTGATCGTATAAAGATAATACATCTCAATCAAAAGCCATGTTACTAACCGCAGGAGTTGCACTCTCAATATTAGATATGAAGAAACTTCCCCACCCAACCCACGCCCTCTAAGTGAGAGATTGATTCTTTACTCTGAATCTGATGAGTTCGTATCAGCACTTTGCCGGACACTTCTTCTGGTTGATGCATTGGTCCTTGATTGATTTATTGATGATTCACCCTCGAAAATAATAACTTGAGATTTGGCCAGCCTCTCTTCCAACTCTTCTGTGCTGAACTCATCCGTCCCACCAAGTTGATCAAATCCGACCTGGAATGTGTCAAACAGGTAACTGATATAGTAATAAAAGAAAAGAAAACCCAGGGGCTATTTTCCACATGTTCAAACTAATGTTTCTAAAGTATCTGGCAAAGTGATGGCTACTGTTCAGCTGGAGTGAAGAGGAAATTTGAAATTTAGGTTGCAATAATGTTTATTGCAGCTGCACACATACATGAAGTAGGAAAATAGATCTAAAATAAATATTGCTTCATACCAATCACCCCAACTGAACGGATAACCATCAGTTTCGTAAAGACTCCAACTGTTTACAAGTTGAGATGCATCCAAATACCATGCCAAGTAAAACTAAATAATAACATTCACACTCCCTCTATTCGTACCACATAATCGTCAACTTTAGCATTCTTTATAAGTGCAAGTGTTGGAAGAACGGCTATCTTAAGCTTCTCGGCCAGAAAGGGACTTTTCTCAGCATGAATTTTCACAAAACGCGTCTCTATATGCCGCTTTGCCAGGAGACTCATATGCTTGTCCATCACCTGCAAAAAGGAACAGAACTAGCTTATTTCTCAATTCAGACTTCAGAGACAGGTTCTCTTTTACAAATACTTGGTTACTGAATTACTTTTTTTCTAGTAACAACAGTATTCTACCACTCAATGATTCCTACAATGGTTTTATTCAAATCCTTCAAAAACTTTGCATGCATGGGTTTACTGCTGCAAGAATTACAATTACATTGACAGCCTGATCATTAAATACATAACCAAGATGGGAAACTTGAGACCTCCAATTTTGAGATACATGAGACATGTACTGCTGCTAAAAGGTACTGGACTTCTGTCTCAGACTCTTCAAGGTTTCAACCAATTCTCTGACTTCCATATGAATTCACAGGGTTCTGCCGATTTTTCTCAATGAAAAATTCCCATGAGAGGCCAAAATAACCTTTCCAGACTTGTCCATGCTAAACAGGCCTTATTATTCAGAAATAGAGGGAACAAACAATGTGGAAGCTTACTGTGGTCCATTGCAGCAATATTATAGTCTTTGTAGGTTGAAAGGAACAACTGACATTCAATGGCAAGGAGAAGGCTATGAATGAGGTTTGCTTGTGATTTTATGAAGGTAAGTGTTGGATCCAAGGCTGGTAACATTAGACCTGACAACCTTTTGTGCAGCAAGAAGGCATGTATGTCAGAGGGTGTAAAGAACAGCAAGAAGAAGAGCAAAGCAATATGGTGTCCCTTAGCTGGATGTCTGAAGTTCAATTGGATGGTGTCAAGGGGAAACCTGGGGTCAGCAAGCATGGGAGTAGTCAGAGGGGAAACCTGGGGTCAGCACTCAGCAGGCATAGGGAGTAATCAAGGGGGGAACATGGGGTTAGGAAGCATAGTGGGTATGTTGCATGACAAGGATGCATCCATCTTGGTGGCACTCCATTCCAAGAGGGATTAGAAATTCTTGTGAAGCAGAAACTCTGGCAATCTGAGAAGCATTAAGAATCTACAGGGAGGTTCATTTAATCATGGACAGCGATTCCACAAAGGCAATTGACCGGGTGATTGAAAGAGAAAAGAAACATACAAATCAAGGAAGGTGGTTTTCCATCATATTCTTAGAAGTGAAAATGAGCTAGTGGATTCCCTGGACAAAGAGAGGGTGGAATACAAGCCTTACATATACAAACCTATTGTAAATCTTTTTAATGGAGTTTTATGCTTACGTTTAAAAAACAACTCAATAGAATGACAAATTCTAAATTATTGTCTTTGCATGAAATAATGTGACCTCAGAGATGACTCAGGGAAACATACTTGCAGCCAGAGTAATAAAATGACAGAAGAGTAATAAGGATATTACAAAAACATGTGTACAGCAGGGTAGTCAATGGCACCTAGGCATGCCAAGGCTCATTAGAAGGGTCATGCAGATAGCTTGAGCCCTAAGTGAAGTCCCACTTTTAGACTGACCTGATGCACCTTGGTTTTCTAGCTGGCCCTCTTTTTTTAAACATTTTAAAAGCCTGAGGCCATAAATAGGTAATTCTCTCTTTTCTTGCTAATTTTTTCGGGGAAAGGCTTTTGAGAAAGCTCAAAGAAAACTTAAAAAATAAGAGAAGATCAAAGAGAAGTGACTGTTATCTCAAGGTTGCTAGCCAGGAATCCCAAAAACCAATTGGTGATGGAAAACTGCACAAACAACTACTTATCACCCCCACTTGGGCGAACTGCCCGCACACAAAATGCAGCATGAGGCCTTTTTTTGGTCTTGCACGGATTCGAATCGGGACGTGTCGGCTCCGATACCATCTCAAGTTGCTAACCAATACACAAAAAAAATGCCTAGGCATTAAAGGTGCGGCAAACTAACTACTTAACATGTTACACTCGAATGTAACAGGGTCTGGATTCTTTTTTCTTCTTAATCAGTTCCCTCTCCCTCCGTCCATCACCATTATCATCATTGTCCTATTTTGCTTCATCTTCTTCCCATTCTTCTTTCTCTTCTCTCCCTCTTCATGTTCTACTCCTCCACCGCTACAATCATTGTTACCAACTGACTGTTGAATGTTTCTTGCCATCCTGGCGTATATGCACACACATCCACATCTTATGTCACAAGAAAAATATGAAATATGAATGCACAAATTTACCCTAGTACCAAAATGTAATTATTTAACACACGCGCACTCACGAGCTTGTGAACACACAAATGCGTGTAGAATATAATTCTTAATAGATGCATGCACACATATACATCCGTCTTACTAATCCAGTAAAAAGGACCCTCATTATGCAGTTACCTGATGGATAATTAAGTTAGTTCCATGTTTAAGCAAAACATATAAATATTATAACACAATGCAATAATTCATTACACACTTAAATCCCTAATCATGCATTTACCATCATCATCATCACCATCATCTTAGCCTTATCCTATTCATCATAACACAACAGCATATAGATCTACATACACTACATTAGAGCAATGTGATCATCTACCTTCTTGCTCTGAAGTCTTAATTGCTGACAGGGTTTAAGACCATCTGATCAGATGAGATGAGTATGAGAAAATTGGGGACCGCAGACTACATTACTTTTGAACTAATTTTAAAGACATTGTTTCCCCAAATCATAAAACCTAACCCTAAACCTGAAAAGTAACAAGAGAGAGAGAGAGAGAGAGAGAGAGAGAGAGAGAGAGAGAGAGAGAGAGAGAGAGAGAGAGAGAGGTAAAAGTTTAATTGAAGCAATCTAATCGAATCCAATGGAGGGAAAGCACCTTGCAAGGCCAATTCTCACGGTAGAAATGGCAGACGACGCGGTCGCTGGCCTTGACGGCCGCGAAGAAATCCTTCTCGGAAAGGAGCTCGGAGTAATCTCCATGGCCGAGGGCGATCCAACGGCTCCTCTTCTCTGCCATTTTCTTCATCTGCTGGAGCCTCCTCTCCCTCAACACCTCCAGATCATCGAGATCAAGGCGATCTAGGGCTGAGATCTCATCATCAATCTTGTCCTCCACTGCCTTGGCCACCGTCAGCACCTGTTTCTCCAAGATCTACAAATCCCCAAAACAAAAACAAAGAAAAATTGGGAAAACAAAATCTCTCAATTGAATCCTAGAAAACAAGAGAGAGAAAGAAGAGAGATTGGTTTTTTTAATTTCACCACCTCTTGGACTTTTGGAATCTCCATTTGATATTCCTTTTCTTCCAAAGGATCACTGCTTCTGAAGCTTACTTTAGGAGGAAAATTTAGAGAAACGAAAGGAGAGGGAAAGAGTCGTTTGGATGCACCAGCAGAAAATTCAGAACAAGAGATTCAATTTACAAACTACAGTGTGCTCTGTTATCACCTTTTGTTTGGCAACTCCACTAATAAAGTAAAAGTGAAATAAAACCCCCATTTTTCAATAAAAAGTCATATAAAAAATATTTTAATTCAAAATTCCTGTCATTTTTTTAAAAAAAAAAAGTAAAAAAATAACATCCTTTCTCCACTAAAAAAAAAAAAAAAAAACTCATCAATTTTTATAAAAAAGTAAAAAAAGATTCCATACCAAACAACTAAAAAGTGTTCTGGAGCTGAACCGGCCCGAGATTAACCCAGGATCAGATTTCTTTAGCCGGGCTTCAGCCTTAGTTTTAGTATAGACTCCGCGAATAATCGTGAGTCAATTAAGAAAGATTACATGTTTTAGCAATGGATATCAAAAGTGGGCTCATTATTTCACTAGCAGGATTTGTCCAAAAAAGATCCACAAATAATCATCAAATAATATCCCTTTGAGGAAGGTAACTTTCCTCTCACACCCTACTATGTCACATATGAAGAAAGCCATCTACATCTTCACCTTATGTGTGCTAGTCCAATGTCATTTATCTTGCATTCACGGTTAATCTAACCTGACGCGTATCATTTTGATTAATTAACCCAACATTGGTCCACCTCTGGTTCTAATTTCTAATGTTTGTCATTAATTTGATGGGCCCACTGGATCAATGTAAGCTTACACCATTAAAACTTTGACCTTACAATTGTATTGTTGTGTTGTCATCCAACGGACCTCCAAGGTGCAGGCCCAGAGGGCCCAAAGCAGAGTTCTTACTACATCAGCCCTCTATGGACCATGTCCTTCCTTTCTCGAATTTTAAATGGAGAATGCAGATTACTTAAAAGACATGGGTGGTTATACAATTATGTAGAGAAATGCTTAAGACCCCACAAAAAGAATTGTCATGAGCCTCACCTGATTGCTGCTAGAAGCATAGGTTTTATAGAAATCCTTATTGGTCATTTACTTATTCACCAGCAAGGCCATGTGTGTTGCATCATTGAATTTGAAACACAGACTGCATTTGCAGACACTGGCCCATCTTGGGAAGGTCTGTTGTGAGCCTGCTTTAATATCGAGCCACCTTCCTGGCACCTAATCCTGCAGATACACTGATTCAGGACTCAATTTTATCAAAACAAAGCTTATTTTATCAGTAAAAAGCTACTGATACGTAACGTCATTAGAGCCTTGTCCCAACTTATATTGGGATTAGGATTACCCTAAGTTAGAAAGATGAGAAGCCAAAGGGTTGTTTTCCTGACCGTATGTCTTTTTTTAACCATGGAACTGCTAGCTGATGGGTGAAAACTATAGGGAACACATTTGCACCCTTATGCTTTACACAAAAGTAGTGGTAAGGGAGCAAGGTCCCAAGTTCACTGAAGGTATTTAGGGTGTCAATGGCCCCCAACAAGCTAGGTCCAAACCAACTTCCACTCACAATATTTTACTGGGTCAGGCCTGGGCTAATGATCAGGCCCATCAACTCCCATGTTCGGCCTTAAGTACTTTCAATGTCGAAAGATTTTTCTTTCTAAGAAAGAAAAATTGCTAATTCAGCCTCTGTAAGTTGATCTGTGATGAGTTTATTTTAAATTTTTTTGAAGATTTTCCATTATGGCTGGGCTGTATTGTCTTAGAGGCAGATTGGAGTTGGACTTAGTAGGGCTGAGCATGGGCCAAATCAGTCTCATCATGCCCCAGCCTAAGCAAACTTTTTCTCCCCACCATTCTTGATCTCTGACCAGATATGGTAACACTCAATATGCTTCTTTTTTCTAAAAATAAATGACTAGGTTCTAATGACATCATTTTGAGCATACCAGTAGGTTCCACCATAAAAGGAAATGATGTTTTTTCTCCTTGTCTTTTCGTCCATATGACTGCCTATGTGATTCTGTAAATGAAATCGCTTCAACGCACAGCATAACCATACCATGTAAGGATTTCAATGGGTCCAAAATCCAGAGCACACCAAAATGTGCATCTCTCAGCAGTGACTTTGATGAATATAGCAGAGTTCTTAGGAGAATCAAAAGTGCCTCACTCTTTGCTAAACTCTTCACTTATCCACTCAGCTGGGAGATTCGAATTTGCTTTAGTCAAAAGATGCATCGGCCAGTTCTTGGATATCTTGGACTAGGAGTCAACTGACTTGGACTCCTAAAATTTTTGACCAGCCAAGTCACCGAGTCTGACTCGGAGAGTTGACAAGCATTTTTACAGTTTGGACTGGTACTGCTCCAACTGGTGGAAACAGCACCGTATGAGAAATCCTTCAACAATAGGGTTGCTATTAAGTGAGAGGATTCTCTCTCTGGATTTCCTTTTCAACATCAAAGAGAAATCAGACATTCCTACCAATCACATAAAAAATTAAATCCATGATAATTCGTTCAAATTTTTCCTTTTTCATGAAAAAAAAGTGCCGCGGCGCGAAAAATCAAAGCATTTTCCCCTCTAGCAATAGGGTTGCACAAACGAACCTGGAGGGAGGGTACTTTCTTATTTTGGGAAAATGAAAATATTATTTTTTTAAACAAAGGGCTTTAGGAAGAGCACTTTCATCTTATTATATATAAGTTTTAACTATGTTTTATATGGTCAACAAGAACTTCTAGCATTATCCTAGACGGTTTGAGATCCGGTCTAAATATGAGGGCCAGAAGGTAGGAAACCGAGACTGTAAAATAAATAATGGGAACTTATGAAAAAGAGATTTCACAACACATCATTAACAAAACTCCACATCAATACCAAAATCTCTTACCCCAAAAGAAATCATCCCAACACATCTTCCAAAACAACTCCTCTTGTAAACATATGTTACAGTACAAATCAATATTATTGAACCCAAGGAAACCACACACACACACACAATTACTTGTAGCAAGTACTAATAAATGACATGGAAATCAGTGGTTCAACACTTCAACTTTCAAGGGCACTTGGGCTTGAGCTTCTTGTTGAGCTTGTCCCTGTAACATGGGCACTCATGTTTGTTACCATAAGTCCCCGAAGGGACGCAGTTGCATTCCTTGCAGCAGATCCCACAGTACTTGAGGCATCGGTCCTTCACTCCAGCTTGAGAGCACCTTGCCTTGCACTTGCCGTCACAAAATTCTGTTCAACACCAAACCCACAGAGCCAAAACCCACCAAGTTAACAACAGAAACCAAGACAGGGAAATATAAAAGAAATGGATGGCACATACAATACAGGCTTACAGCTGTTCTTACCAGAAGCAGAGACTGTTGCTTGAAGATATGTGAAGCTCACTAGGAGCACTAAGAAAACCACAGTGCTAGACAGCTTTGCCATCTCCATTCTGTAGAGTGAGGCAGAGAGTCAGTAAAGAAGAAGAGAGTGTTGTGCAGGTGAATGTCGAGGAAATTTGGCGCTTCAGAAAGGAACGAGTGAGATGGGCTTTTATAGAGGGAGAGACGGTGGTGGGTATAAGCTGGCAAGTGGCTGGCAACTGGAAGGAATCGTTTACTCATCGACCTAGGAATCGTTTACTTATCAACCCAATGACATTATGATATGCAATCTGTCCTTGGGTTTTTTAGGCTGTAAAAGTAAGGGATATGATTTGATAATGTCGGCCATTTTAGATTAGAGTATCCTTGCCGTTTGATGTTGGCCATTCTAAAAACATTTGGGAAATGAACAAATTCGTCCTGTTGAGGTGTAGTTGTGAACAACTCATATGCGGGGCACACTGCCTATGTGCATGGTAAAACAGAAACGTAGAAACAGTAAATTCTGGCTCAAAATCTTATGTTGTCGGATGATCAGATCATTGAATCATATGAATGTATAAAAATAAATGGTTGGATCAATAGTAACCATTTAAAGTCTAATGAGAAACTTATTCTCATCATTTAACTTTTCTAAATGATACAACTGCTCTTATATCGTTATCAATAATCATAGTACCGACAATTTGTTTGCATTTTAATACATGCAAATGAAATGCATACAGTAGTTAAAAATAAGGATCAAAGGTGGATATCTAAAAATGCGAGCATCAAATCTGATCTGGCAAGAGCTCCCCATAGCTGTAGCACCGTACGTTGTTGGAAGCAGAGAGGTCTTGAATTCAACATGTACCTTCATCAGCCACCTCCCATAATTTTATTTGGTGCATATAGATAGAGTTTGCATGTGCTTGTAAGGATTAATTTTTTATCAAGAATCAAGTGTCCATCGAGATCAGGATCAAAGCTCCGGATTTAAATTGGACGGAAGATACCTAGATTATATATATATATATATAATAACTTTATGTTGATTTCCATTTCTAGTGAGTGAACGAATCTTATTATAGAAAAAGAAAATGATTGTGTGACCTTATTTGGGTTCTAAAAGGGTTTTTGTATTTACAGCTGGAGTCAATATGATTAATATTGAATAAGGGTGTTTGCGATTGTTTTTGGTATAAGTTCGCCAATTTTAAGGAGTTGGTGATTTCAATGGTGAGGGGAGGGTCTTAAGGAGTTGGTGATTTCAATGGTGAGGGGAGGGTATCACCTGCACCAGCTGCAGCAGCAATTTAAATGGTCCGGTATCCGGACTTGGTCCATGGTGCGGAGGATGAGACAAATGAAGGTGAGCTGTCATAAGGAGAGCAGGTAAGGGTACATGTGGTTGTCTCTGCTCTAATGGCAGGCACTGCTTCTACCTCCTCCTTGGTACGTCGTTTCTGGCATATTTAATTGGTGCATGTATAGATCTCTCTCTCCCGTTCTTGGGTACTCTGCCGCAACATTAAATAGCATTACATTCACTACAGTTAGCGTATGAGGTGGTTGTAAGTGGTAACATGTATTCATCTCAACTCAAATCGGACCGTCCATATTTTTATTATTAAATTTTTTAACTGCCGCCAATGGTTCGGACCTAGGAGAGAGTCTGAACACATGAAAAAAGAGCTCACGTATACAAAAAGAGCTCATTCAAACACATAAAAAGATAATAACATACGTATGAAATTTTTTATTTTTATTTTTGTTGTCGGAGGGTTCCCAACCCTTTGGGCTGGACTAATCCCTCCGGGCCCAGAGGGAAGCCGCATAAATCCCCTGTAGCCCTAGTGTGGTAGCGGAGTTTCGAACCCACAACCTCCGGGAGCAAACCGTGGTCCTAGGCCAACTAAGCTACCCCTAACATACGTATGAATTCAATAAGGGCAGTTGTCGGAAAAGACGGCTAACCAATGGTGAACAATCCCTCTATCTCAAACCATTCATTCATAAATAAATGCGTCGCGACCCTATTCCATCGACTGTCCGAAAGCTTTTAGGGCCATTACCTATTTCAAAAATTGACTTATAGATATAAATGAAGAGAAAGATTATATCAAAAGAGAATAAAAGAAGGAAAGTCAAATTAATTAGAAAGTTCTAAATTGAGGCTACATCTTTTTTTAATAAAAAATAGAGAGTTTTTTTTATCATTTCACTAAATGAGAAAAGTGATTTTTTTACTATGGATAGTTTTTAGAAGATTAATACTTTCTAATTTCTCTATTTTTCCTATCTCTTAGATTAATCCTTCGTTCACTTCACTATGCTGTTTAAATTTCCAAACAGGTCAGGGGTTTTCAAGCCACCATTACGGGCCAGTTTTTTTGTTTTTTTCCCTGGCTCCCACCCTCGTCAGAGAATAACTATGTTGCTGTACTGGGTGGTCTTTTGTACTGATGACAGGTAGCTACTGATATTTTGATAGGACGTCTGTCTTTAAGTCATTGGATGGCCCCCTATGATTTTGTCGTTGATTCTTTTGGACGGTGTGAGAACTTTTCACTATATATATGGTGGGCTTAATAATGTTGTTACAATGACCATGGATCCAAATGTCCAGGCCACTTCTGCATCTGATTCTGGTTAGTAAATGAAACCCATTTAGTATTACTCTACAAACATAAGCCAGTAGTATAATATGAGATGGAATGATCAAATCAAAAGTACGGCCTGTGGCATAATGTAGTTTTCATTTGTATGTAGGTCAGGGTTCTTCCTACAAAAAAAATCATGGTTTTATGGGGTTATTACTTCCACTCTTGTAGTGATAAATATTGAGTATAGTGCCTATCCCATTAAAAGGTAAAACCTGAATATATATTCAAAACCATGGTGTTTTCTTTCTTTCTTTCGTTTCAGGATGATGCACTGACAGTGGCGGACCCAGGATTTTGACTTGGGGGGGGCTTAAGATAGTCACTTGAAAAGGCCAATTGCTATTTCTTAACTTTAACTTTCGCAAAAGAGAAAATGTCTTGCATTTACAAACCTTTACATGTTAGCCAAAGTCAGAACCTTCATATATCAGCAAAGAGAATATTTGGGCCGGGGTCTCTCCAAAATAGATTTTCTAATTTTAAAAAAAGGATCTCAACCGCAAAAACCACTTTGAAAACAAAATTCAACAGCCACTTTTTTCTTGATAGGAATTAGGAACAAACTCATATAAAAAATCAAGCCCATTGCCATTGGGCCCATTCCACATCATCATCTTCATCAAAATATAACAACGTCATAATCACCATTTAAAGCCTACTATGGAATAATGGGAACAAAAATAAAAGTATAAAAACTTGAAGTGGGAAAAGGTGACACCCTTTTGTCCTAGTATGTGCTGACCACCACAGGTAGCATCACTCCACTAGTTTGGAGAGTTCCAATGGCATGCCTGTTTGGATCAAGGAATCACAAACCAACATGCTCCAAGGAAAAACAAACATTGTTTTTCAAGAGAACAAACATCTTTTCATTGTCTTCTTTTACCTAATGAGAGAGAGAATAAAATAGATAGGAGTACCTGCCCTGCCGCCTGCCGGAGTGAGAGATGGATTCATGCCGATGTCGGTAGCCACTAACCAGGGGGTTACTGTTTAGGTTAAAGTGGAAAGGGAAGGGAACGTGGGGGGACTGGGGACTTGGGGTATTTTTAAGTGGGGGCTGGGCTTAAGGGCCCTTAGGGCCCTTATAGGCTTTTTCCCAATTTGGAGGGGGCTTCAGCCCCCAGCACATACAATGTGCGTCCGCCAATGTGCACTGAGTACTGTGTCGGTCGCACTACATTAATTGAAGTCACCACTACTTGGCAGGACTCGTCCAGGACGGCTGTATTCATAATTCACAATGCAGAGAGAGATGAAAATTAAGTCTATGAGCCAAACTTGGCTTAACTTGCTTGAGCTCATCTTGAGGTTTAATACTTCAGCTTAAGCACTACTTAGAAGCAGTTTAGCTCCAATTCCAGTCATTTTAAATATTAATTATTTTTATTTGGAATACAGATCATGGTTAAACTTGAGCATGAGCTATTAATGTACACACAAAATTTTCCACATAGTTCCAACATGACAAAAAATTAAGATAGAGAGTCTTTTCCCTTTTATGTAGTTTGGGTATTAATTTTTAGGGAAAGGGTTGGCCTTTCCTAAATATGGAATGGCGGTGCCTGTAGGTTCCAGCTGAAAAGACTTCCATTTTCAGGGAAGTAGTGGAGGGTGGGGTTGGATGGTTTTCCTATGACCGTCTACCTTGCAAACTATTAGAAAGAAAATTTTCTCCTGTGCTGGAGCAAGCATATCCAGACCATCCACAAAAGCATGAGCCCCTGAATTTCACCTAGCAAGTTCCACCATGATAATGCACCGTTCTGAATGGAGTGCAAGACACAGGAGCAAGCATCCAAACCATCCAGGAAAAAAAGTGAGAGTCCCCTGAAATTCACTGGGTTCCATAGTGATAATCACCGATTCAAATGGAACGCAAAGCAAAGAAGCATAAAACTGTCCACTATGAAAATCATCTCATGAACTGATCGAGCTAAAATAAAACCTTGCTTGACCTCATTCTTGAACATGTCTGAATCTAGACCTAGCTCAAGCTTAAGCCCAATCTCGTTAAGCCTAAGAATCTCACAATCTGACTCGGCTCCTTGACCCCACAAATGCAAATGGGTAGGTCTCATTCACGTGACCAACGACTCGTATGACTTGAACTAACCCTCTTAAAAGCATGGACGTGGACCACATCCTCATCCTCATGCATGCACACGCCTTCATCTTACCTGCTGCTTCTTCCTAACCCCCATTTTGGACACATGTCAGGCAAAATCCTTAGTGGGCTGGGCCCTCTTCATCTAATATTCTCGAATAATTAATAACTAAGGACAACCTGAAAAAATCTACAGTTTGTTTTTATATCTCTAAAAAAACATTGAATTGCACTTGTTTTTCTCTCTCAATAAGGCTGCACAAGGTCTGTGCTAAGCTGAGACCATTTTGGGAAAGTCTTTTGGTTCATGGGTTTTCTCAGACCATTTGATAAATTGTTGGGGTTCTACTTCACAGCCCACTTCTTCGTTCTGGACCACTAAACCAGGGCATGGACCAGATCTGGCTGGATTTCTGCAACTGTTTTTAAGGACTTTAAGATAGAGTCATGCCGGTTTTAAGCCCTTGGAAATTGGGTAACTATAATAAAAGGCCTCACACTTTTAATACCAGGGGGAATGAAATTTTGGGAATGTTCGGGGCCTGAGTCTAACATTGGTTTGTGTACGTGCTATATCTGGCCTGAATAATAGGCTCATATCTGGAAAGGGCATGGGCCATCCCATGTATGGTTATAAACGGGTATTCGATTCTCCGATTACCCAGAAGTTCTCACTTGCTAAAGATTGGGTTTGGAACCTAAATAGGTTCCGATTCATAAACGGGTTTAGGTCCGGAACCTAATTTAGGTTCCGATTGATAAACGGGTCCGGTTCCGGGTCCATATAGGTTCCGACCCGTGGACCCGGGACCCGGCATATGAGTCTTTAATATTGCAATTTGTACTTTAAACCAATTCTTTTTGGGCATTCTTATGTATAATACTGGATGTTGTAGACTTGATGCACCAATATGAGTTAAATGATATGCTTATTTTAAGAAAAAAAATGAAGAATAAAGAGAAAATAGAATTTATTTTGGAACTAGATTCGAGTCCTCTAGATGGATCTGGTTCCGGAACCGGATCCATTTTTTCTTATAGAAACTGAATTTGGAACCAACAAAACACATTCCAATTCAAAACCAGATCCGAAACCGTTATTTAAAAACAGATCCGGGTCCACTATGGTTCCGATCTTGAACCTTCCTGTTTGCAACCCTAATCCCATGCCCTGAGCAGCTCTGTGTATAAGCCAACTAATCACTTCTTTATTCATATTCACTCCTTATTCATATTCGCATAACATGCATTGGACAAAAAAATTAATACCATGGACGAACCTGACCGCTTAAGTAGAGACCTTAAAACAATGGTTTTAAAAATAATTTATTTGGTCATAAATAGTAAGAATTAACTAATAATGCTGAGGTTGGACTTGGACCTGAGCTTGACACATGTTGAAGGGTCTAAAACTGGGTCATGCATTGCTATCCAAAGAGTGAATTTCATGACTGAGTGCAATGGGCTGCAGCTGGGCTGAATCTTGGCCTAACAACCAAAATCAGAAGAAAAAGATGTTAGTGAAATCTGGGTCTTTTGAGCCTCCGTCCTAGAAAATCACCAGTGTGGGCCTGTGGTCCAAACACCTCAAAATTACTACATTTTTAAATGGTAAAATTACTGCATTTTTCTATCAGATTATATCGTGATTAGGCGGACATTGCAGGGATGCATTACTTTAATTAAGTACAGCCCCCCTTGAACATTAATAGGAGCTATGAAGTTCTAAACCTAGTTAGATTCACTTCAAATTAATTTTCAAGTCAATTTCACCCATGCACACTATTAGATTTGTTCACAAAATCACAAGGGCAGACCAAGAAAACTTTGAACTTCATTAGGTTCTCTCACACAACTCAGAAAAGAGAATGAGTTGAGTACATGTAAAACATGTAATTAATATAATTGCCAGTCTATATACAAGCTTGAGTGAAAGTAGCCAGCAATTGCCCATATTTAAAACTAGCAGAACATTCGGACGTTAAAAAACGAGACCCACTAAGAAGTCTGCTTTGGGGCACTACATCCTTCTATGGTAGAAGGTCGCTACTATGTAGTTCCATGATTTAATAGATTAAAGTTGCGATTTGAGTTGGAATGTCCAATGCCAGTGTCATCATTCATGACCCACCACACCAAACACATAATTCCAATTTCAATTAAAGGGAGTGGAAAAATGCAGGTGGAAAAAAGTCCTTGGATTAGAGGTATGTCCAAAGAAATTCCAATTATATATATAGTCTAAAAACACAGAATCCGGATCACCTGCTTGGACCAATCAGAAGGTGACACATTATTTTGTACTTAAAAGACACTTGTTTTTTAAACTCAACAAGTTCATGTTTTTTAAACACAACAAGTTCATGTGTCACCTCCATATTAGTCCAAACAGGGGATTCGGACTCAAAAACTCAATGTGACTCGCCCTAAATGAGCTGAGTTGACAACTTGAAGTGCACCACCCGAGTCCGACCGTGTCTGCCAAAACTTGCTCAAACTCACCCCCCTTAAACTCGACTCAAAGCCCTTTTGAGTCACCGAGGAGACTCAACCCTTGGAAATTGGAACCATAGCTCCAATGGTGTTCTTGCATTCGCTGAGCCTGGAATCTGGGTTTGGAAGTGGGCCCGGTCTTGCAATTAAGTGAGCCTGAAATATGGGGCTGGCAATGTGCCCTGCCCGTTTCAAGCCCCCTTTGAACTAGTTCTGACTTCTGACCTCCACCTTTCGGTCTATTGGCTGCATCTAGCCTGAAGTTTGGTCCGATAACTAAACGGGCGCTGTCTGGCCTAATATCCCCCTAAAAGGCCCGTTTATTTGCATGGTACTCCAGCTTGACTTGTACAATGGAAAATGTTCTCCAAAAGAGGGGACCACTTGAGTAGTCCAGCTTTATGGGGGCGCACTTGGGCCCACCTTTGATCAGTGCAGTCCCTTTGAAACTCTTGTCATCTCATAATCTTCTCTCAGGCCCAATTTTATACTTATTGAACCTTCACTTGCCGTTCATCTTGAAACAAATTTACTGATAGGACGTCATTAAATTTTAAGGGTGTTAAATCAAGGTCTTGGATAATCCGTTAGGGCTGGTTTTTTGGCTTCCGTTTATCCATAAGGAATTTGTTCCATCCGCCCGTTCCATTGATAAACATGCATATGAGAGGACCCCATGAGCTGGACAGCATATGAGCTAGCTATATGCAGGCTGCTGGTAGGATAACATTCTCCCAACACACAATAGGCCTCATCAATACCAAAGGACCTGGCCTAGGCATCGCTCTCAGCCGAGTGGGCTTAGCCCACCAAGGAGTATTTGGCTTGACAACCAGGTTGACCGCACTCAGCCCATTTGCAAATGGGAAAGTCCACATGGACCGAATGGGGGACCGAATTCGGTCCAGGTAGCACGGCTGCAAGCAAATGCCACTGAAATCCGATTGAATAACTTTTCATGCAAAAGTAGATGGAAGATCTCCAGAAAATTGACAGCATAAATCAAAAGCAAACAGTAAGAAGACAAATATTACATAATTAACACAAGAAATCAGATTAGAAGATGACCATAGTGTAGAAGAAGAACGTCTGAGAAACAAAAGATACATGGTACTCCTATGAAAAATCAGTAATGGTAAACGGTTACATTGATCTTGATCACTCCATTGGAAGAACTACTGAAGTAGACTGTCTCTAAAACAGCATAGCCCTTGGCTAACCGAAATGTGCCTGTTCCTGACACTATGGACACCTCTCTCCGATTCAACAAGTACCTATCGGCACCTTGGATCTCCATAGTGCTACCATTGTATTTTGAATTGGTGAAGATAATTGAAAAGGCTAGATGTGTACTGGATCCATCCAGCGCCGAGTTCACATAGATTCCTTGTGCTCGCCCGACCTGAGCAGAGGTCTTCTTGGGGCCTTCAGTCACTGCATCATCGATGACCATGAGGGTGCCAAAGTCAGTTACAGTTGCTTCTTTGCTTCGCTTGGCCACAGGGACCGCAGTAGCGTTCTTACCGATGAAGAGGTCATGGAGGTAGAACACCATGTTGGTCTCCTTCATTGTTACAAATGTGCCGTAAAATGTGCTAGCCATTGCTGAAAGGGATAGCAGGAAGAAAGTTGTGAATAATCCCATGAATGGGTGAGAAGAGGTAGTCATGGTCTGTGACTGAAAGACTCTTTAGATTTTGTTTTGTATGGAGTCACCCTTTCGTGGCTCTCCACAAAGTAGTCATCTTTTTATATAGAAAGGTTGCTTTTAATTGGGCCTTCATCAAGAGTCAATGAGCTGAGTTGGGCTAGCTTTCCTTAGATTTGAGCTAGCTTCTCATATATAAAATTCATCAAGGTTGGGTTGAGCTCGTTAGTATCTTGACCACTTGCATTCTGACTTGTCTCGGAAGTATATACTTATGCGCAAGGATGATGAAGATGATGATTACAGCTAAACAAAGTAAAATAAAATCTTTATACATATGAGCTGAAGCTGAGTTGATTACTTGATTAAGGTCTTGCTCAAGCATGACACTTTCTTTTCTTTTCTTTTTTCGGTGAGCTTATATAAAGTAAGGTTTATATAAACTTGTGGAGCCAAAGAGCCTAAGCATGAGTTGTGCAGCTTATGAGCCAACTTGGTTTATTGACGGCCTCTGCTATTAGTAGTTGAGAATTACAAAATTGGGAACCTTGTTGTTATGACAATGTACGCTATGGGCCTAGCCATTGGTGGATAATGTGTGACCACATATTCATGCAAGCCCATACACGTTTTCCTGGTTTGGAAAATTCCTTGAAATCCAAGTGATTGGTATCAATTTATGCCTGCCTTCTCATTTGTATCTTGGGATCGAAGCAGTCCTTATGCATTAGGAAATATTAAAGCATATAAATGAACTAAAACCCATTGCCTATAAAATTACTATTTTCAGGCCTGTGGTCTTGGATTGGGGACTAAATATTAATGGTACTGGTAACTTCAAGAAATGGTTTGGACAAACTTTGGCATGAGCCCAGCCCTACCTGCCCCTTGTAGGTGGAAACAAGGACAAACGTGAGTGTCCAAATCATCTATAAGGCACCTAGCAGTTCAGAAATCATCTTTCACAGAAGGATGTAGTTGGCGGTACTGGTAGGTTGAAGGGGATTTTCATTCCTTTTTATGCAACAACACCACTACTAGAAGGCCAGAAACAGAAAGGAGAGAGGAGGAAAAGAAAAGATAAACTCAAGGGGAAATTCTATTTGCACCCTCCCCTTATGCTGAGCACACCCACATCCATTGTGAACAGTGTCACTGTTCACAAAGGATGTGGGTGTCACTGTTCACAAAGGATGTGGGTGTGCTCAGCACATATAAGGGGTGCATATAGAATTTCCCAAACTCAAGTTCCCTTCGGGAACCTAGTAAAAATACTATGACCTTATTATCAGATTCTGCGATTGTAGTTGTAAGGTCTGCGACCTTACAGGGTCAGTTGGGCCCAATTACCGGCCCGTTGACCCATTTATTTGATATTATTATTATAATTATTATTTTATTAGATATTTAAGTGGGTTTAGATGGTCAGCGAGTTTCTTTTAGTGTTAGAATAGTGCCTGCGGAGTTTCGTGCGATTCTGAGTTCGTTTGACCCTAGTAGGGGTAGTTTGCAAATTAGGAAAAAATTGAGTGTTTTTCCGAAAAATTCCTATCGCCGTGATTTTGGGTTCGTTGGAAAGGTCTCGTTGCGTTGATCAATTTTGTCTTCTGGCTCGTTGCGATCCGACGACCAGAAACCCTTCTAATAATTAATTCTTTCTCCGGACCCACTTAAGGGGTAACTTAGTCTTTTCTCACTCCCTTCTTCTTAACAAGAGATTAACCCTAATCTCTTAATCATTCTCTGCAACGAACGAAGTTACAGCAACCTTTCTTCTTCCTTATTTTTCCAAGGCTCCAGAACTCTTTCCCTGAAGGATCACTTCCGCGATCCGAGCCGCTCACCTTCTTCCTCGCGATCTCCTCTTTCCATTGACGTCAATTTGGTAAGATTTCCCTCTCTTTCATCTTTTCAATCAATTCTCTTTGGTTTAGATTTAGGTTAGATCTTAATCTTTTCCTCTCTTTTCTTCTCCTTTGCGTGTTAAATTGCGTTTGGTCGGGGTAGATTGAGGTTTCTGCAGTGATAGGGCTTCTCCTCAGATTTCCCCAATTCCAATCTTCTTCTTGGTTGAGGCAAGTAGATCTGCATTTTATAATTAAGCATGTGTGTATGTCTTCTATTGATTGGATGTGTTTTCTTGTTAGGTTTCCCTAATTCCAAGCCTGTTTGTTATTAATTTGGGTTTATTTAATTTAATTGTTAATTTTAATATTAATTGATGTAAGTGGAAATGATGATGGATGGAATGGATTATTGGGGGAGCACGGTGACTCAGTTTTGTGTAGTTGAATTGTTGGAATGGATTGGATGAAAAACTACAAAAAAAAATGGGACACTATATTTGACAGAAAGAAAAGAAAAAGAAAAAAAGAGAGAAAAGAAAGAAGGGAATTTAACTGACGTTCAGAACGTTCAACTGAACGTCAGTAAAAAAAAAAAAAAAAAAAAAGGACGTTGACTGATGAAACGTTGTGGCCATGGCATAAGTGCATAGGAATGAAAAAAAAGAAGAATAAATAATAATAAAAAAAAACGTTGATGGCCACTGCTGCTGACATGAAGCTGCTGTTGCATCATACATCCGATGAATCGGACAGATGGATGGTGCGTCGCGCATTATATATATATATATATAGAGGGGCTCTCCTCCACTGCAGTGGAGGAGAGCCTCAGCTGGAGTCACGTGGGAGGTTGACAGCTCGTGTGGAATGGCAAGTGGGATGAAAATATAAACAGTGTTGCCGCCCAAACGATTCGAGTGAAATGAAAAAAAGCAGAAGCCCAAAGGAGTTTCCCTTCCTCTCCAGCTTCTCCACTCTCTGCGCCCTTCCTCTCCAGCCGAGCTCTCTCTCTGCAATCGCTCTCTCTCTCTCTCTCTCTCTCGATCTCTCGCTCTCCCTGCGAGAGAGCTTCTCTGCTGCTGCGATCGGTCTGCTGACGTCGAGAGCTTCTCTGCTGCACACGTCGAGATCTTCTCTGCTGCTGCGATCGGTCTGCTGACTCCCTGCTCACGATCTCTCTGCGCCCTTCCTCTCCAGCCGAGCTCTCTCTCTGCAATCGCTCTCTCTCTCTCTCTCTCTCTCGCTCTCCCTGCGAGAGAGCTTCTCTGCTGCTGCGATCGGACCCCACTGACTCCCTCGTCTCTGCAATCGCTCTCTCTCGATCTCTCGCTCCCTGCAATCGCTCTCTCTCTCGACCTCTCACTCCCTCTCTCGTCGAGATCTCTCTCTCTCTCTCTCTCTCGCCAGAAGCTCTCCCTCTCATCACTGCACTCCCTCCCGATCTCTGCTGACCGCTGCATTTCCTCTCAAAAGTCGTCTCTCCCGCTGGTCCTCTGCCTGGCATCGTCTCCCCCACCTCCCTGAAGTCATCTCTCTGTTTGGATTTCTCTACAACGGACCAAGCACCTCCCTCAGCAACTCTTCTACACAAAACAGAGTAAGAAAACAATGCTGGCTAAGGACTGTTTGGTATTTTGAACACTATTTCCCTCTCTTTTAGGCTTTACTATTTCCCTCTCTTTTAGGCTTTCATATTAGCTATTACCCCCTCATATGTTTTAATTTCCGATCATTCTTTTCTTCTTCACCAATCCTTCCTCGCACAAACCAATTCACACAATTGGTCTCTTTTCTGGTACATGTTTTAATTACATTGTTCAGTTTTTGTATGTAGGTATCAACTATCAACTACTATCTATCTTGATGAAAAGGGGTAGCTTGTCTAACTTCTATATGCTTGTCTATTGAAAGTGTGCATCCTATTAATATCATGACATGTATTATCCAAAAGAAAAATTAAATAATGGAAACAAGGTCAACTTCCCTTTGAAATATTAATAGATCAAGTCATAAAACCTGAAGTTCTGTAAAACATTATGTTATCTCGTCCATCTTCATTTTTTATGTATAGTCTCTATTTTTTGTGTGGATAACATATATTGATAAGAAATACAAATTAGATGAAACACCTTTTGGATATAGAAATGTTGATTCTTGTAAAATAAATTTCTGTGAAATTCTTTGTAGCCAAACAGCCGTCTTGGGCTTGTTTCTTCGCATGGAACCCATCCTGTCCACAAAGGGAAAGGTGGATTACACTATACCCCAAAGCTCTAAAACTGCTTTACACTATACCCCTCATGTTGGATACAACCTGACAATTTCTTTTCTTTTCCACATTATCATGTTTGCTTATGTTGTTGGAAATGAAAAAAAAATGTCATACGAATACGGTTGGTCTAATTTTTTCTTTAGATCTCCTTTGATTCAATGAAATTATCATATTTTTGCTTCTTAAGTCAATATATTTCTGATTATATGTGTTCTAAAGTCTCCATCTGCCAATCCTTTCTTTTGTTTGTGAAGATCTTGAAGTAAATGGCTTCGTATGCATCTTCTAGGAATTCTAACTGGCCTGAACGTTTGTGTCGATGTGGTTTTGGCAACTGTATAGTCAAGGTTTCGCAATCAGCAAATAATTATGGTAGACATTATTATTCATGTCCACGACCATCGGTAATAACGAAATAAACTTTGGCCATTTCCTTATTTTCAATTCTTTTATTTTCACATATTTTCAACTAACGACATATATTTGCCATTCTTTGCGATAAAATAACAGGCTTGCAATAACTTCATTTCCTGGTGTGATGAATATGTGAGATCGACGGTCAATCGCCCATACCCTTGCCAGAGTACTCCGCTCTATGCCCCCCCTGAAGCTGAGAGCCGTGTGGCAAATGTTGTTACAAGATTGGAGAAGCTTGAACAAATTTGTCGAGTCTTCACGGTTGTTATGATTGTTTATGCTGTCCTACTTGTAATATTATTGTGTCGAATGTAGCATCCAAGCTTAACTCTTGTATATTGGAAGCTACTATTATGTAAGGGGTTGGTTGATAGGTGAAATGATAGACTCCAAATGTTTTTTGTTTTTTTCTCTTTGTTGGATAGCTGAATCTGAATGCTTGTGTTGATATGAATGATAATGTTGATATCCCTTGATATTCAATGGAAATAGTTTGTGTTGATGTTGAATGTTATAGATGATGGACAAAAACAGGTTGAGTTTGAATGTGGAAGTTATAGGTGAATGAATGGTTGGTTTGATGTTGAGTAAGAATGGAAAATGTTGATGTTTTAAGTGATGTGCAAAAATAGGTTGAGTTTGAATGTGGAAGTTATAGGTGAATGGTTGGTTTGATGTTGAATAAGAATGGTGAATGCTGATGTTTTAAGTGATTGGCAAGAACATGTTTTTTTGTTTTAGTGATGCTGAGTACCCCTGTTTGGGGCACTGGTTAGCCCACTTCCCGAAGGAATTTTTGCATGATATTTGGGGGTTCCAAAGTCTATATACTGAACTTGAAATCTATAATTTTTCATTAAAAAAAATCGCGTTTGCTGAGCGTTCCAATCTCACACTTTTGGAACCCAGTCAGTCAAATCTGCAAAAAACCAATCTGAGTAGCCCTGTTTAGGTCACTGTTTGACCCACTTTCGGAGGCAATTTTTTCATGAAAATTGGGGAACTTGAAGTCAATATAATGAAGTTAAAATTTGCATTTTTTCGTTAAAAAAAAATCGCGTTTGCCTGGCGTTCCAATCGCGCACTTTTGGAACCCAGTCAGTCAAATCTGCCAAAAACCAATCTGAGTAGCCCTGTTTAGGTCACTGTTTGACCCACTTCCGGAGGTAATTTTTTCATGAAAATTGGGGAACTCGAAGTCAATATAATGAAGTTAAAATTTGAATTTTTTCGTTAAAAAAAAATCGCGTTTACCTGGCGTTCCAATCGCGCACTTTTGGAACCCAGTCAGTCAAATCTGCCAAAAACCAATATGAGTAGCCCTGTTTAGGTCACTGTTTGACCCACTTCCGGAGGCAATTCTTTCATGAAAATTGGGGAACTCGAAGCCAATATAATGAAGTTAGAATTTGCATTTTTTCGTTAAAAAAAATCGCGTTTGCCTGGCGTTCCAATCGCGCACTTTTGGAACCCAGTCAGTCAAATCAGCCAAAAACCAGGCACTCTTGAAACTTGAAAATTTTTAAACCAAAAATTGTAGATTTTAAGTCCGGAATATGGTCTTTACATACCCCAAATTTCATCGATAAATTCCATCCAAAAGTGGGTCAACCAGTTGCCCAAACAGGGGTACTCATCAAGGTTTCATCAGTTTTCTGCGTCTGAGTTGAAAAAGTGCGCTAGTTGAAAACCAATCAATCGCGATCGTTCCTTGTCCAAATTTTTAAGATTTTAAGTCCGGAATATGGTCTTCACATACCCCAAATTTCATCGAAAAATTCCATTCGGAAGTGGGTCAACCAGTTGGCCGAACAGGGGTACTCATCAAGGTTTCATCAGTTTTCTGCGACTGAGTTGAAAAAGTGCGCGAGTTGAAAACCGATCAAACACGATCGTTCCTTACCCAAATATAGCAGATTTTAAGTCCGGAATATGGTCTTTGCATACCCCAAATTTCATCGATAAATTCCATCCGGAAGTGGGTCAACCAGTTGCCCAAACAGGGGTACTCATCAAGGTTTCATCAGTTTTCTGCGTCTGAGTTGAAAAAGTGCGTGAGTTGAAAACCGATCAAACGCGATCGTTCCTTGCCCAAATTTATAAGATTTTAAGTCCGGAATATGGTCTTCAGATACCCCAAATTTCATCGAAAAATTCCATACGGAAGTGGGTCAACCAGTTGGCCGAACAGGGGTACTCATCAAGGTTTCATCAGTTTTCTGCGACTGAGTTGAAAAAGTGCGCGAGTTGAAAACTGATCAAACGCGATCATTCCTTGCCCAAATATAGTAGATTTTAAGTCCGGAATATGGTCTTTGCATACCCCAAATTTCATCGAAAAATTCCATCCAGAAGTGGGTCAACCAGTTGCCCAAACAGGGGTACTCCTCAAGGTTTCGTCAGTTTACACTGCACACATAAACCCATCACAGTGCACAATATTACACTGCACACATAAACCCATCTCTGCACAATGTTACACTGCACACATAAACCCATCTCTGCACAATGTTACACTGCACACATAAACCCATCTCTAGACAATGTGAAAGAAATAAATCCATTCATTCATTAAACCCATCTCTGCACAATGTGAAAAAAATAAATCCATTCATTCATTAAACACTAATGTTCATCAAAATATTGATCAGTTTATCAACGTGTCAATCTCACACATATTAAACTACATAAACAAAATTCTTGCTTTTCCATGTTTTTCTTCATCAAAAGTACAGGAACAAAGAAGATGAAATAAGTCTTCATGTCTCATTCTCTGCATAAAGTCTTCATAAGCTTACAAAGAAGATGAATGGATTCTTCATGTCTTCATTCTCTGCATTCTCTGCAACAAGTCTGCATTTCTGCATTATAGTAATTGAACTGCAATAGACATGCAACTTGTGATAAGTTATGGAGGGAAATAAAAACATTAATGTGGATCATGGTTCATTTCACAAACTATTCATACATATGGCAGTCTGCAATAGATGGTTTGAAATGAGCTTCACTGTGTTTACAAATGTGGAAACGAGTAGCAGTAGTTAATGGAGTCAGCTACTTGACTGTGTTTACAACTCTAGATCTGATCTTGACAAAAGAAGTTTTCATCAGTTTTTTTTTTTACTGAGTTTCATCAGTTTTTTTTTTTACTGAGTTGAAAAAGCGCGCGAGTTGAAAACCGATCAAACGCGATCGTTCCTTGTCCAAATATGGCAGATTTTAAGTCCGGAATATGGTCTTCGCATACCCCAAATTTCATCAAAAAATTCCATCCGGAAGTGGGTCAACCAGTTGCCCGAACAGTACTCAGCAAGGTTTCATCAGTTTTCTGCGACTGAGTTGAAAAACCGCGCGAGTTGAAAACCGATCAAACGGGATCGTTCCTTGCCCAAATATAGCAGATTTTAAGTCCGGAATATGGTCTTCGCATACCCCAAATTTCATCGAAAAATTCCATCCGGAAGTGGGTCAACCAGTTGCCCGAACAGGGGTACTCAGCAAGGTTTAATCAGTTTTCTGCGACTGAGTTGAAAAACCGCGCGAGTTGAAAACCGATCAAACGCGATCGTTCCTTGCCCAAATATAGTAGATTTTAAGTCCGGAATGTGGTCTTCGCATACCCCAAATTTCATCGAAAAATTCCCTCCGGAAGTAGGTCAACCAGTTGCCCGAATAGGGGTACTCATCAAGGTTTCATCAGTTTTCTGCGACTTAGTTGAGGGGTTTCAAATTAAATAGCATATCATACAGCATGATTGTTTAATGTGAGGAGGAGAGGGACACGTGAATCTAGGCTTGCTACTAATATATATAGGTAAAAAACTAATTTACCTGTATCATCATCGGAGCTTTCTCTGCTTCCAAAGTTAGAGCCTACTGACTTCCCTAGATCATCATCAACTAACCTGAAAGAAATATTTTTTTAAGTAATAGTTATATATGAAACATGGGAGATAATAACAAAAAATAGCATTAAATCGTTTACCTGTTCAACAACACCGGACAATTTCGCTTGTCATGTGATACACCGCGCTTGTTGCAACCCTTACAAAGACACTCTTTTGTTGCATTTTCCTTCGATGATTTAAGTCTCTTCGCGCATCCTTTCGTTACAACATGCGCCGGCTCATGGTATTCAACCACATTACTATCGACAAGTCCATTCCCAATGCTTGTTTTTTCTGGATTGTTTAATGTCAACTGACTTAATTTCATTTCCAATTCCTTATGACCACTGATTAGAAGATCAAAACCTTCTCTAGATTGACTGCCCATGTCAATAAGCCCTGCAAACATACATGACAACTGACTATGTCGAGCCAAGCATTGGTTAACACGTACAGACCCACCCGATTCAACATCTACAAATGCATCTTTTGTAACACCCTTCGTCCATCGCTTCAAAATGTAATGCTCGGGCAAAAATAGTATAGAACATCTCTTCAAGACACACAAAATGTGGCAACAAGGGATGCCTTCAAATTCAAACTTCTTGCAAGAACAATATGCATGTTTCTCGTCTTTTTTCCATAAAACCTCTCTATCAATTTGCTTCTCATCGGAATAATTTTTCACGACGAACTTAATGGTGACATCATCCTCGTATACAACAACTTCATCAACTGTCATGGTGTTAAATAACTCATGTTGAAACTTATAAAATAAGTTTCTTGTATATACTTCGGCCATTTGCTTTTCCATCGGTGAACATGTCTTCATTTTAGGCCTCCCATTGCTATTCTCAAAATCCTCTTTCTTTTCAAGATATTTTAGACGTTCAACCCCAGCGTCAAAACGCAATATGAAATCAAGGAGGGAATTCTTGTACTCTACATACTGCTTCACAAATGCATTCATGCTTTCACTTCTTTGAGTGGTCGACATGCCGCCAAAAAAAATTTCCTTTAAATATGCCGGAACCCACATATGACGAATATTAAATATATCCGCCAACCAATTATTCTCCATAAGCTTATTCTCTGTTATGATCTGATTCCAAAAACTCACGAATTGATCAGTAGTATCAGAGTTATGAACACATTTTTTTATCTGCTCTATTAAACCCTCATTGTGAATATGAACCCCTCCTAAATTCGTAGGCAACTTATCCAAAATGTGCCATAGGCAGTACCGATGAACGGTATTTGGCATGACATTCTTTATAGCTTTTGTCATTGCCAGATCTTGATCTGTTATAATACCCTTTGGTGGACCAAAGGACATGGCTTCCAACCAGGTGTTAAACAACCACTCAAAAGACTCCGTTTTTTCATTTGGAGGAAACCCACACCCGAATAAAGTAGTTTGCCCATGGTGATTGCAACCTACAAAAGCGGCGAAAATAAGTTCGTAATAATTTGTCTTGTATGTTGTATCAAATGTCACCACATCACCAAACGCTTTGTAAGCCGTACGAAATGATCCATTTGCCCAAAACACATGCGTTATCTTCTTTTCTGCATCTCGCTCAATGGTATATGTGAAACCATTTTCCATTTCTCTGCGGTTTTCAAAAAGTTGAAATAACAACTGTCCATCTAGCCCCCTTCTCTTTTCCTTTTCATCCCTACGGTAATTCTTGGCATCCTTATCTGTAAATTCCATTTTGTCTAGCCCCCCAGATTGAGATGCAAACACTTGCATTTGTTGTTTGTTGCGCACGTTTGTTGAATCATATGTGTTTATAAGTTACCGCTTTGATTCTGGCACTTCACGATGCGACCTCAGCATAAATCTCTTGCTAGGAGTAGCGGGGGCATGAGAGTGTTCTGGTACAAACATGGATACCATATAACCACCTGACTTATCTCTTTTCACTTGCATCTTGGCCTTACAATCGAATCTTGTTTCCATTCGACGTCTTTGAACAAGTTCCTTATTAATCCAGTGCTTCTCATATGTTTTACCCTCCTTTGAATAAACAAATCGCTTCCATACAACTTCCCCATCTTTGCCTCTATTACTGGATTCTTTTCTTATACTAAATCCAGCGAGTTTTCCATATGCATTGTAAAAGTTATATGCCTCGTCTAAATCATCGAAATGCATGCCCCATCTTGGTGTCATGGCTTCATCCACAACCGGGTAATGGACAACTGGTGATGAGGAGGAGGTCATATCCATGTGTAATCTGGATCACAAATAATTAAAGCATATTCATGAATAACAAACCAAAATTCATAAGTTATAAAACCATGACTAAATAGAAGACAAAAACCCCAAATAACATGTACAAAAGACAAAAACCCCAAATAAATTACCCTATTTTCTGTGGGAATTATATTGCAATAGGCATGAGTTAGCTCTGTTTTAATTATTAGTGCAATGGGGCAATCTGGCTTTCAGCTCTCAATCCAGACAATTAGCTCAACATATATGCATTAAAGTGGCAACCATGGAGAAGGCCGAATTCAATTGGGGTTACATGAAAACTGATCTGGAAGGGGATAGTTGAATATTTTCTTAAGATTTGAAAATGGTTCCATGATTTTGAAAATAATTTTAGCCTTCTGAACTTGGAATTTGAGCCTTCTGAACTTGGAATTTATAGTGCAATGGGCAGGGTCATGAAATAATTAACATCAGTCCATAATGGGGTACCAAATCAATGGCCAGGATCACAAAACAATTAACAATGCATGAGGAAGATGACAGAGAGGTGTCTTACATCAAAAAGGGAGTGGCTCATCCAAGGTTGGAAATGCAATAGTAAAAGTAAAGGAGCAGATCTCAAAGTTGGAAAAACATGAAAAAGAAAATCTACTGGGAGAGAGCACTTTTGTTGCCCTTCACTGGGAGAGAGCACTTTTGCTACTCTACTAAAAAAAATCTACTGGGGCAGAGAATGCAATTTCCATCTCACATTTCCATCTTAGGATCATACTAGTCGGACAGGGTAGGTTGATTTTTCAGTCACTGCATCTCCAGCTCTCTGCCCTGAATTCATGCTGGCACATTTTGAGTGGGCAGTTCTGAAGCAAGCTTAACCCCACGTCTCCTTTATGGAGGAGATGCACCTTAAATCTTTAATTAAGGTGTGAATTTATAGTCATGGTCTGATGAGTAATTTTTCTTTTTTCTCCTTTGGATGTGGAGTAGTGATCTTGTTTAAAGGTTCATGTGTGGTTGGTAGCCCTTAGATATTAAAAGTGCGCCAGAGGTATGTTTGAGTGTTGATGACTTTCAAATGACAGAGACAGTGGGTTGGACAAACAGGTAACCTGCTCTTGGAGCATGTTTAGGTTTACAGATTTTAGCCAAACCCGGGATTGGGGTTGCAGTTCTGTTTCTGGCCACTGTAACCAAGTTGTATGTTCATGGTAGAAATACATACAAAAACTGAACAATGTAATTAAAACATGTACCAGAAAAGAGACCAATTGTGTGAATTGGTTTGTGCGAGGAAGGATTGGTGAAGAAGAAAAGAATGATCGGAAATTAAAACATATGAGGGGGTAATAGCTAATATGAAAGCCTAAAAGAGAGGGAAATAGTAAAGCCTAAAAGAGAGGGAAATAGTGTTCAAAATACCAAACAGTCCTTAGCCAGCATTGTTTTCTTACTCTGTTTTGTGTAGAAGAGTTGCTGAGGGAGGTGCTTGGTCCGTTGTAGAGAAATCCAAACAGAGAGATGACTTCAGGGAGGTGGGGGAGACGATGCCAGGCAGAGGACCAGCGGGAGAGACGACTTTTGAGAGGAAATGCAGCGGCCAGCAGAGATCGGGAGGGAGTGCAGTGATGAGAGGGAGAGCTTCTGGCGAGAGAGAGAGAGAGATCTCGACGAGAGAGGGAGCGAGAGATCGAAAGAGAGAGCGATTGCAGAGACGAGGGAGTCAGTGGGGTCCGATCGCAGCAACAGAGAAGCTCTCTTGCAGGGAGAGCGAGAGATCGAGAGAGAGAGAGAGCGATTGCAGAGAGAGAGCTCGGCTGGAGAGGAAGGGCGCAGAGAGATCGTGAGCAGGGTGTAGCAGACCGATCGCAGCGGCAGAGAAGCTCTCGACGTGTGCAGCAGAGAAGCTCTCGACGTCAGCAGACCGATCGCAGCAGCAGAGAAGCTCTCTCGCAGGGAGAGCGAGAGATTGAGAGAGAGAGAGAGCGATTGCAGAGAGAGGAGAAGCTGGAGAGGAAGGGAAACTCCTTTGGGCTTCTGCTTTTTTTCATTTCACTCGAATCGTTTGGGCGGCAACACTGTTTATATTTTCATCCCACTTGCCATTCCACACGAGCTGTCAACCTCCCACGTGACTCCAGCTGAGCCTCTCCTCCACTGCAGTGGAGGAGAGCCCCTCTCATATTTATATATAAATATATATATATAAAATGACAAACTTCTATGGGCTATAACTTTTGAACCATACGTCGGAATTTCGCGAGCCATATACCGTTGGAAAGCTCTTTGAGTGTAGAATCCAATGATACATGTCTCACAATGATTGGGGATCAGGTAGGGAGGTAGCTAAGGAGATTAATTATTAGACCACTTTCTTGTTAGTAACGAGATTGTTAAGCCTAGGTTTGGGTCTTAGACATTGGAAACCATGAAACCAATCTCACGTGACCATTAACGAGGTTTTAAAATCGTAGCACGTGGCTTGGTGTGCTTCGATGGGTTGTCTAGGTATTCGTGTATTGTGTATGGTTTAACCGAATGCGTACGGAATTGAATCAATCGATGCTCAACATGATTGTACATTAAGGAAATTCTTTATAAGCATTGATGATTCGAATTCCCCACGCACTCTATTACACCACATATGGTACATGGATGACAACACTTACCTAGGATTGGTTTGTAATCTCTCCTTGATTTGTTAATCGTATCCGTTGATTTTGTATCCTTGTACACTCTCTTGGCATAAAATACCTAATTAATTATGAAACATAATCCCTTGTAGAATTAGAACTTGGACTTGACTTAGAGTGTACCTTAGGACCCCGTGTTATGTAATTGATGAACATGACTGGCTAGACTGAAGGGATTATCACGTGATTGAGTTTGTTGTAAGGTCTGCGACCTTACTGGGTTAGTTGGGCCCAATAACCGGCCCGTTGACTCATTTATTTTGATAATTATTATAATTAATTGTATTTTAGATATTTAAGTGGGTTTAGGCTTTGAGTGAGTTTCTTTTAGTGTTAGGATAGTGTCTGCGAAGTTTCGTTCGATTTCGAGTTCGTTTGATCCTAGAAGGGGGTAGTTTGCAAATTAAGGAAAATTGAGTGTTTTTCCGAAAAGATTTCTATCACCGTGATTTTGGATTCGTTGGAAAGGTCTCGTCGCGCTGATCATTTTTGTCTCTTGGCTCGTCGCGATCCGACGATCAGAAACCCTTCAAATGGTCCATTCTTTCACCGGACCCACTTAAGGGCAAATTAGTCTTTTTCCCTTCCCTCTCTTCTTAATCAGGGATTAGCCCTAATCTTTATTCATCTCTGCAACGAACAAGAGTTACAACAGCCTTTTCTTCTTCCTCTTCTCTTCTCAAGCCCAAAACTCTACCCGGGAGAGATCACCTCCGCAATCGGAACCGCTTATCTTCTTCCTCTCAATCTTCTATCTCTCTTGATCCTGGTTTGGGTAAGTTTTACTCACTTTCATCTTTTCAATCGATTCTCTTTGGTCTAGATTTAGGCTTGATCTTAATCTTTTTCTTTCTTTCCTTCTCCGTTGCGTTTTAGATTGCGTTTGGTTGGATTAGATTGTGGGTTTTGCGAAAGAGAGCTTCTCCTCAAGCTTTTTCCAATTTCTAATCATCTCCTTGGTTGAGGCAAGTAGATTTGCAATTTATAATTAAACATGGTGTATGCTTATTCATTGATTGTACTGATTTTCTTGTTAGATTTCCCTAATACCAAGCCTGGTTATGATAGTGATTTTGGATTAACTGTTAGGTTAGATATGTGGTATGGATTGGATTAACTGTTAAATTTGTACCCCTTTTTATGTCTCTAAATTGTTAGAATGGATTTTTGGGAGAGCAGGAGGCTCAATTTCATGCAGGGTACAATGTTTGTGCAGGCCAGTTGAACAAACAGGGCAAAAACGGACGTCAGCGGAGGGTTTCTGTCTCCGGGCGTCCGGACGCCAAAACACAGAACCTCAGCGCACCCTTACTGGTTCCGGGCGTCCGGACGCCGGGAACCCGAGGGGCATATAAACATATCATTTTGTAACGCCCATAACTTTTAATTTGCCCGTCGGAATTTTACATATAATATACCGTTGGAAAGCTCTTGAGATCTAGAATCCAATGGTTCTAGTTTCATCATGATCGGAGGTCGGAAACTGATGTAAATACTCAGATTATTAACCCAACCTATATTTTATTAGAAATGAGACCAGTAACTTAGGTTTGAGCCATAGATGTTGGAAACCATGAACCTACTATCACTTGACCATTAATGGGGAGTAAATCGTAGCACGTGGCTTGGTGTGCTTCGATTAGGTGTCTAGGAATTCGTGTATTGTGTATGGTTTAACTGAATGCGTATGGAACTGAATCAATGGATACTTAACATGATTGTACACCAATGGATTTCCTTAGAAGCATCGTTGATCCAATTCCACACGTACTCTGTTAGAACATGTAGGATACATGGATGACACTACTCGCCTAGGTTTGGATTGTAATTTCTCCTTGACTTATTTAATCGTATCCGTTGTTATAAATCCTTGTACACTCACTCTCGGCATAAAATACCTAATTAATTATGAAACATAATCCCTTGTAGAATTAGGACTTGGACCTAACTTAGAGTGTACCTTAGGACCCCGTGTTGTGTAATTGATGAACATGACTAGCTAGACTGAAGGGATTATCATGTGATTGGATTTGTCTTATATTGACTTGAATGAGATAATCCCTATGAATGTGTCTTGTATATTGAGCTAGCCAGACTTGCTTGTCTTGGTCTATTCTCGTGTCAACACCACATTATCATTATTATTATTATTTGCATATCATGGCCAGCTGCAGTTTGGGGGTTTATTGATGGGCCGATTACTCGGACATCGGGGTGGGCAGTCATCTTTGGACGGCGTCCATGGCGTTGAATAGTTGGGAGCGGGCTGGGACCGTGCTACTATTCCCAGGACCGGGAGCTGGGATCCCCCTGGAGCCGGACTTTGGTATCAGTAGTCCGGATAGGATTGTTACTGGTACCCCGTGAGGTGGCTTGGACATCCACGGAGTCTCCCTCTTGTGCATTGCATTGTTTGGACAGTGGTTATTGTTAGTATGTTAGGATTTCCTATTATTGTTTCTGGTTATTTACTCATGCTTTATGCCTAGCTTCGATTCCTTGTATTCGCTTGATTATCATGCCTGTCATTACTCTTATACTTGATGCATGTCATGATTATTTATATATTGCTTATCTATTGCTCAACATGTCGTTGACTCTGTTCCTTGGTGTGCAGACTCCTCAGGTGAGTACTATTACGAGGAGCAATCAGGTGAGGAGATCTCAGAGGATCTCTAACCGGCTGAGGAGGAACGAGAGTGTCGTGCAGATGACGTAGAGTAGCGTCATCATACCTGGCACGAGAGAGATTCATGGGGACTTCATTAGATTCTTTATTCTTTATTTATCTCTCGTTGAAACTTTCATATCATTGACTTCTTATTTATGTTAAATGGCCTTGATTAGTGGGAAGGCCATTGTAGTAAATTAACTTCATTGTTTAAATTTTATTTTATTCCTTGTTCAACTTTAATATATATTGAGATTCATTATTCATTGTTGATATCCAAATATGCCTAGAATTGTATGAGTTCCGCATATTCTTATTATATTTGAGGCTTGAAATATTATATCCTCACAGCGGACTTACGATCCTTGGGCCTAAAGGGAAATTTTTTTAATTAGCCCTAAATTTCACTCCCCGGATCCGGTTTATTCTCTAATCGGGTTCGGGGGACGTGACATTTGTCTAGTATTGACTTGAAGGAGATAATCCCTATGAACATGTCTTGTATATTGAGTTAGCCAGACTTGCTTGTCTTGGTTTTTCCGCGTATCAACACCACTTTATTATTATTATTATTATTATTATTTGCATATCATGGCCAGTTGCAGTTTGGGGTTTATTGATGGGCCGGTTACTCGGACATCAGGGTGGGCAGTCGGCTTTGGACGGCGTCCATGGCGTTGAATAGTTGGGAGCGAGCTTGGACCGTGCTACTATTCCCAGGACAGGGAGCTTGGATCCCCCTGGAGCCGGACTTTGGTATCAGTAGTCCGGATAGGATTGTTACTGGTACCTCGTGAGGTGGCTTGGACATCCACGGAGTCTCCCTCTTGTGCATTGCATTACATTGGTAGTGGTGATTGTTAGTATTGCTAGGATTCCTGTTTATGATTCTGATGATATTTACTCGTGCTACATGCCTAGTATTGTTCCTTGTATTCCTACGAGCTTGTATTTGTCATTACTCTTATATTTGATGCATGTTATGTTTTAATTATATCTTGCTTATCTATTGCTCAACATGTCGTTGACTCGGTTCCTTGGTGTGCAGACTCCTCAGATGGGTACTACTACGAGGAGCAGGCCGGTGAGGAGATCCCAGATGATCTCCAACTAGCAGAGGAGGCACGGGAGTGGAGTGCCGATGACGTAGAGTAGCGTCATCAATACCAGGCACATGAGAGAATCACTTTGGGACAAACATTAGATTTTATTTAATTCATTTTATTCTTCGTTGAACTTTTCTTTCATTGACATCATGTTGTTTTATGGCCTTAGTTTATGGGATGGCCATAGTAATTAAATTAACTTCCACTTTAGCTTTAATTATTGCTTACAACTTTAAATTTAATTGAGATTTATTATCCATTGTTGATATCAATGTATGAATTCCGCTATTGTTTTATGTTTTGAGGTTGAAATACACTATCCTCACAGCGGACTTACGATCATTGGGCCAAAAAGGGCAAATTTTTTTAATTGGCCCAAAATTTCACTCCCCGGATCCGGTTTATTTTCTAATCGGGTTTGAGGGACATGACAGTAGTCTTGTAGATGATCAGCCCAGGTCCATGCACAAGTGGCTGACAAATGCATATGATAGATGGACGGTTTGGACAGACTCTTCAATCGTCCATGTTTTAGAAACAGCTTAAGAAAGGTGAATGGTGAACTAGGGGTGGAAGAAAGATATGGCAGCAAGCTACAAACGATTATCAAAGAAATAGAAGACATATATGGTATGTCTTTTATTGATCTCACCGACTTAAATTCCTGGAGCCGCCCCTATATATATATATATATATATATATATATATATATATAGAGAGAGAGAGAGAGAGAGAGAGAGAAATGCCCCAAACCAATTAAGTCCAATGGTCATTTGATAAGATAAAAATTATAGTGGCAAGGTTCATTGATTATACAAAAAACATACTTATATGCTTGCCATAAGATCACATAAAGGGTCATATAATTTATTTATTGACCAAAATGACCTCTCCCGCATCTTTGATATTTGAACTAAAGTAATAAATGAAACTTAATCTATATATAAATTAAATTAGCATATGTGATCAATGTATAAATACAAAAGAAAAAAAGGCAAGAAACTATATTTATGTCTTTATTGATGTAAATGATACTTCTCCAATTTTTTATTTTTGGCGGGGGGGAAAAAAGGCCTAAAGGAAACTTAAACATAACATTAAAAAATGAGCATAACATCAACATATAAACAGAGATAGAATATATAAGAAACAGAGTTTCTTATAAACAATGGTAGTGACAATGACAGCAATAAATCCTTTTGTATCAGCTCTCAGCAAAATTTCTCAAAATGTTTCATGATCTGAAAATTTAAGTAACAGCAAGGTGGTCGTGGAACTTTTATGGCTAAAAAAATCTAAGGACCGATAGATATGCATATCTAGATGAAAAAGGAGTGTAAAACCTTGTTGATTGACTGGAAGTTATCTTCATGTAGCCAAAGAAAAATAATATAATACAGAAGCTACAATAATTTAATTTATTCATATAATAGATAGCCCAAACCCATATGTCAAGAAGATATCCACATAACCCAAGGAATATCTCGAACTTTCATATGAACACTGGACATAAATATAAATTGCATAATCCCACTTTTTTTATTACTAAAAATAGAGCAAATGATATCTTTGGAGTGGAGATTCTGTAATTTCATAGAAGGACAAGAAACAGATATACAAAGAGCCAATTTGTTAACAAATTTAATAGATTAAGGTTAGTATATAGAAGTTTAAGAAGCTCTGTGACATTCCGACAGGGTTTGGTTGGGACCCTGTTACAAAGACGGTTACAGCACCAGATGATATTTGGGATCAGTATTTAAAGGTACTGTATAAAATTGTATTTTAATACTTTTTATGATTTTATGGAGAACCTTATCATAAAAATAATTAATGCAATTCAATACTAAACATCTACACATAAATCCAAAAGCTCAAAACTTCCGCAAGAAGGGATGTCCCATGTTTGATGAGCTTGAAATAATATACGGTGATATTACTGCCCGAGGTGAAAATGCTGGAGCCTCTACTCAAGGAGCAGTGGATACTGATGACGAGATTGTGTATCCATATAACAAGGGACAAGATAATCATCATGGTGATGGTAGTGATGATGATGCTGATTTTGTCGGAGAGAATCACGTTTAGAGTCGTTCTAAGACTCCTAGTCGCCGACGGGGATCAAAGCCAATGACATATTTTGATCAAGTTTGCACGAGCTTCACGGATTACTACCAACAAAGGCTTGCAAGCTCAAACAAATATGTAGAGAGCGAGGGCGCCTTCTCGATCAAGAATTGCATTGCATTATTTTCATCCATATCTAACATTGACAAAGAAGTATATTTGAAGCCTATGCAAGTTGGCACATCGAATTGTAATTGGAGAGAAGCTTTTATGTCTATGCCTGAAGATATGAGGATGTTTATGCTAACACCTTCAAAGCTAGAAAAATACTAGAGTTTTTTTTTTTTTTTAAATAAAAGTTTGAGATTTTGCTACAAGGTTATTGTACCTATCTTTAAATGTAATAAGTATTTTTATTTGAACTTTAATTGTTGAGGAAATAATGTAGTTTGAATTTAAGTTCATGTGTGTTTGTTTATTGATATGGTTATAATTCACCCAAGCACAATGGATCCGCCAAATTTTGATACGTCATATGATGTAGAGGAAAGTTTTATTAGTCAAAATTTCTTATGGCTAATGAATCAATATGGTTCACGCATATCAAAGCAGCCAACTAGAAATGCAAGTGAAACGGGGGTAGAATTTGTGCATAAAGTGTTAATTGGACACCCGGATAGATGCTATGACTTATTTCGTATGGAGAAACATGTATTTCAGAATTTGTGTCAAGTTTTGAAAAATAGAAGCCTTTTAAAAAACTCAAAATTCGTAGCAGTAGAAGAACAAGTAGCCATCTTTCTAATGACTATTGGCCATAGTATTAGAAACCAACTGGTAGCAAATCGATTTTAACATTCAGGTGAAACCATTAGTCGACATTTCAAGAAAGTCTTAAAGGCTATAGTAAATTTGGGAAAAGAAGTTATCACTCCTCCAACATTTGCAGATGTATCATATGAAATTATCAATAATCCTAAATATTATCCATGGTTTAAGGTATGTTTTAGCTTCCATTCTTTCAATTATTATTTTTTCAACATGATTTTTTTAATGTATTTTATCAAAATCTGAAGGATTGTGTGGGGGCCATTGATGGAACAAATGTGAGTGCATCAGTTCCGGTAAAGGAGCAGATTCCATATCGAGGCAGAAAAATCTAAGTCACCCAAAACGTGATGTGTGCATGTTCGTTTGATATGCATTTCACTTTTGTATATGCTGGTTGGGAAGGAACAGCAAATGACTCTCGAGTTTTTGTGGAAGCTATAACTAACCTCGAATTGCATTTTCCACGCCCACCTGCAGGTTATTGGTTTTTTTCATGGGTATATATGGCATTTACACATATATATTCTTTCAAATATGATTTAAATATTATTTGAAATGTTGTTGTAAGTAAATATTATGTTGTTGACTTTGGCTACACGGTATGCCGGGATATCTTATGCCTTATAAAGGGGAGCGATATCACTTATCACAGTACCGTGGACGAGGACGAAGGCCTGTAGGAAAAAAAGAGTTATTTAATTATCATCATTCATTATTGCGGAATGTCATTGAGCGGTGTTTTGGTGTGTTGAAGGCAAAATTTCCCATTTTAAAGCTCATGCCACCTTATTCATTACGTAGACAAAGGCAAATTGTAATTGCTGCATGTGCACTTCATAACTTCATGAAGATGGAAATGCAAAGCGATAGAGATTTTATTCGGTTTGAAGATGGAAATGCAAAGCGATAGAGATTTTATTCGGTTCCAGAATGAAGATCTTATAGCTGAGGATAATAATGGAGAGCATGTTGCTGACATTGGTCCATCAGTACCATTATCAATAGGGATAGGCAAGGACGACAAGAGATTGCACGTGTACGAGATGAAATAGCAGATGCACTATTTGCACATTATTATGCATGAAGATACTGGTTTATGTACAATTCAATGATACTTTGCACATAAAAGTATTATATATTTTTTTTCAATATACTTTTACTGACGAAAAAATATATCGGTAAAAGTCCAATAAGCGTCGATAAAAGGTTTTGTCCACCATTTATTACCGACGTTTGGCCGACGAAAATATTTTCGTCGGTAAAGTGTTTTACCAACGTTTTAGTGACTTTTGGCGACGAAAAATTCCGTCGCTAAAAGGGTAGTTTCTTGTAGTGAGAATGTTACCAAACAAGTTTTACTGACTTTATTCTAAGAATGAGAACATTCTAAAACAACTCATGCTCGGAATGAATCTATTTCCAGACTAAGAATGATGCCAAATATGCCCTTAATCTCCAAATCTTATATATTTTCAAAATCTAATCTAAAACCAAAGTCGTAAACCACCAAATCTGAGAAATCTACAAGTCTGAAGATGACCAAATCACCATTAGGCACACTTTAATCTTTAATTCATATATAAATCGGGTGTTGAAGTTCATATGTTTGGATAATTTAAGTTATATTTAAATGACAATTTTTCTTCTTTGCCATGCCCATGACCAATTATAGGGGGGTTTTTTTTTTTATTTTTTACAACTAAGGTTAGTGCAGGAAACCAAATTCCTTAGATACAAATAAAACCCCTTTCGGAACCCAAATTGGGTGCTCACCCAAATCACCATTTCAGGGCATCTAAACACTTAGGATTAAAGGAAATACTATCTTAAGCTGTTTTGATGATGATGAATTGATAATCACCTGAATTTGGGAGAAGTAGTGGGAAGATCATTCAATTGGGTCGGAAATATGGGGCATGAAAAAAAATTGTGTCTATTTAAATGCAATAACTTTTTTCTTTTAATATTGTTCATGTGAAAGAATCAACAAAGTCAAACAATAGTTTAGCCCCACCCAACTAAAAATCCTAGGTCCGCCCTTGTAGAGTATCACCACATGTATTAGTCTAAAAATTGCAATAATCAGCTACCCTTTTATGTTTACAGATAACCACATCTATAGTAAAAAAAAAAAAAGTTGATCTACCACCTCAACTTGAAATAAAAGGCTCGCAAATCAAACTCTGTTAGTGAAATAAGTTCTATTTTACTGTGAGGGCACATTTGTGTGACACGGAATTACAGCAATGAAGTAACAGAGAATGATTCGCTTTTCCATGCTTGCCAATTCCATCGCCCTCCTTTACTAATAAGCATATACATGCATGTAGGTGAACCTCATCATATGATCAGCAGTCGGCTCGTTGGAGAGCACCGTCCATTATAGGTAATTGGGCCTCGATCTGCGTTCTATGTTTGGGTTCTGAACCTTTTAACTTTGATTATGGAACATATATGGATCATGTCAAATGGACCCAAGTTGGGTACAGGTTCCTCATAATGATTCAGGATTGAGGTGCACATACACTATGCGCCCAACATGAATCCCATGACCATGTGTCGTCATCCTTAATTATTCCTCCATCTAGGTAAAAGTTGTGTTTGATGATGTGGGTATGCTTAAGGTCTTTGATCCAATAGGACTAATTCCCCAAGTGACTGCCATTAAGACCCCACAAACAGGCACCAGGCAAAGAGAGGATCCCAAATTGTGGCCCATCCATTGACCCAAGATCAAAAGAAAAATGGTTGTCCAAGCCACCTGGCCCACGATCTGGACTTGGAACGGGCGAGCCATCCAAGCAGTTCTACACCCAACCCATCAGCCCGAGTTGCCCGAGTTACAAGCCCATGCTACTGATCTAGGGGTTAGATGCGTTGAACGCTACAGTACATAAAGAAGCTGGGACTTTGAATGAGACTTCTATTCTTACTGTAAGTGAAATATGGGTCAGCCAAATATCAATCCATTCAAATCATCCCACATTGATTTAATGGCCTCAAAGTAAGATTGCTTCATATGGTACAATTTTTTGGTGACTAGATCTAATGGATGATAATGGTCGATGAGTGTCAAATTGGAACTACTAAACAATTCAGAGAGTACTTACTATCTATAAAAGTTATATCTATTGATCATAGGTAGGCACCAAATGAAAACAAAGCAGGAATTTATAACAAAGGGACATTTTAGGGAATTTGTGATACCTAGAACCAGTCTGGGTGTTAATGGGCTAGATCTGGCATCGTTGAAGCTTGTCCATGTTCCGTCCGTTTGGTTTGGAGATTAATATCCAGGCTGAAATTCGGCCCGCTTGCCTATAAGTTATGATCCCATTCATGAAATATATATACACCGATACCCTTTTGAGCCAAAATATGTGTTGTTGGGCTGGACCATTAACCATGCGTACGTCCAGTCTGGAAGAGCTGAACCTTGACTAAGAAGGCTACATATTCAGCCCATGTACCTAAAAGTTAGGCCCTGGCCCAGAAATTTAACCATCTATTGGTTCAAATTTTGAGATAGGGTTCAACCCAAAGCGCTAAAAAGAACAACCCAGATCGAGCCCATCTTAGGAGTATGAGCAAGGAATATGAGCAACCCTTTGAAAGAACCGTGTGGAGACCAGCTGACAGGAAGAAAGTGGTCGGTAGCTTCAAGGAGTTGGAACTTCTTGACTAGTTTTCTTCAGGACTTTCCACGACGTTCCAGCAAGCAATCAGAAAAAATAAACTTTTTGACTACTATTTCTTCATAAATGAGCTTTACTCTTCTGCTCCCATAGAAAATATCATATGGCAAAAGAGTAATTTTCAAAGCTTGTCCACAAGAGCCCAAGCTTGTCCAAGTAGGCTGAAAATCAGCCCATGTAGCAAAGAGTTAGGCCCTGGCCGAGCCCATTTTCAGAATTAATCTACCAATACCCTTTCAGCCAGGTGAAATATTCTCTTGCGGGGCATCCGTGTGCACCGAAATTTCAACTGTCAATAGGCCAACCCCCACCCATTTAATCATCAGTTCCAAAATTGGGCCAGGGTTCAACCCAGAGGGCTAAAAGACCAGATAACTCTATCATGAGCCTATGAGCACCACTCAAATAACCGTGTGGAGCACAGATTACGGGAAGGTGGTTCGGCAGCTTCATAAGCTTTCGACATGAGATGTCATATCAACGCTATCATGGGCCTATGAGCACAACTCAAATAACCGTGTGGAGCCCAGCTTAGGGGTAGGCGGTTCGGCTTCTTCATAGACTTTGGCATTAGGTGTCAAATCAACGGTATCATGGGCCTATGAGCACCACGCAAATAACCAGGTGGAGCCAGGGGAAAGGAAATTTCTTTTCGAGGAGATAGGAATTTTTTTTTATAGAGATAGGATGTGGCATCACTCATGTAGCTCCCCTTTATTGGTGCAAGGGATTCTCCGTGTGGATCAAACAAGGATCCATTTCCGGAAGAAGGTGGTAGGGAAGCTTCATAGAAATTGGACATTAAATGTTAAATTCGTAGTACAGATTTTCTATGTAGGTGAGCTTTTTTACTACGTTTTCTTCGGAACCGGATCTCCTGTTCAATTCAAAGGCGTGACGCATAAGTTTATTGAGTTTAATAAAAGGTGGTGTTTTTTAAAAGGCAGCACCGTCTTTTAAATATAAAACTACACAAGGCAAATTTGTCATTCCCTTCAAACAGGGATCCGGATCCGTTTTCTTCATATAAACTTTACTCTTTTCCACTAGAGAAAGGATCATACACAGCTTACACAGCAAAAGCATAGTTTTCATTGCCAATTGCCGTAGACAGCACCAACAAGGAAGGATGACGGATGTACTTATTTCAGGCCTCGTTGAGATAATAATGGGGAATTTGAACTCTCTAATCCAAGGTGGCGGCTTCGGATGGAGCTACAAGAAAGATCTGAAAAGGCTCAAGAGCACGCTCACCGCAATCCAAGCGGTCCTTCAGGACGCAGAGGCAGAGGAGCAGCAAATGAGTAGCGCGGCTATGAGGGATTGGCTAAAAAAGCTTAAAGATGCAGCCTACGATGCTGACGACTTACTGGATGAGTATGCAAACGAAGTTCTAGCAGGAAGTCTGAAAATTCAGGTACGCAATACCTTTTCTCTTCTGTACTTAAAGGCGGGTAATAGAATAAAGGAGATCAGAGAGAGGTTCGATGATATTGCAGCAGAGAGGTCCAAATTCCATTTGACAGGTGGAAAACTACAAGAGCGACTTGACAGTGATGACAGGCACCACACGCACTTGTTTGTACATGAAACACATATTTATGGAAGGGAAGGTGATAAGCTGAAGATAGTTGGGATGTTGATGGATGGTTATGATGAAAGAATTCCCCGTGTAATTCGCATAATTGGGATGGGAGGAATTGGAAAGACCACACTTGCCCAATTGGTCTATGATGATGAAACAGTGATGTCTCATTTTGATCTGAGAAAGTGGGTCTGCATTTCTGGGCATTCCATTCAGAAAACAAGGCTTATGCAGGCTATTGTAGAATCTGTGCTGGGGAAAAAATGCAATATCACTGACATTATTGAAATGATTGGTGAACTTGAAGCGATGCTGAAAGGCAAGAGGTTCCTACTTGTGTTGGATGGTGATTGGAGTGAAGATCATGAAATGTGGGATTGGTTCATAGATGTGATCTGGAAGTGTGGTGCCAAGGAACCTAAAGTCATCGTTACCACACGGAGTAGGAAGTTTGCATCTACTTCGCATCATGTTTATGCATACCATTTGGGGACACTATCAAATGAAGATTGCTGGTCTTTGATCAAGCAGCGGGCATTCGCAATGGGAAGAGAAGAGGAACCGAACTTGGTAGCCATCGGTAAAGAGATTGCAAAGAAGTGCGGAGGGTTGCCTCTAGCAGCAAAGGTTCTCGGTAGCATGATGCGCTTTAAGTACGAAGAAAAACAGTGGTTGTCCATAAAAGAAAGTGAGATATGGAATCTGCCAGATAATGAAAATGTTATAATGTCTACCTTGAGATTGAGCTATAATCACCTGCCATCTCATTTGAAACAGTGCTTTGGGTATTGCTCTATACTTCCTAAGGGGTTTGAAATCGATAAGGATAAATTGATTTTGCTATGGATTGCTAATGGTTTTGTTCCGATCAAAAGAGGAATGACATTGGAAGATGTTGGTAATGAGATCTTCAATGATTTATTAATGGGGTCGTTCTTTCAAGATGTGCAACAGAATGAAGATGGCAAAATAACAAAGTGCAAGATGCATGATCTAATGAGTGATCTTGCACGAGAAATTATGAGGAACGAATGCTCTGTCATTCAAATGAATGAAAAAAGTTTGAATATTGAAGGGATCCGTCATTTATGTTGTGATGTAAGACCGCTGCCAGATATTCCTTCCAGTTTGCATGGAGTTAAATCATTACGGACATTCCTTCTATTGTCAGCAAGTGCAGCATACATATCAAGCACAGTGACTCCGGACATTAGAAATTGTAGATTCTTGCGAGTGTTGGTGCTGAGCCACACTTCTATTAGGGATTTGCCAATTTCAACGGCCAACTTGAAGCACATAAGATATCTTGACCTTTCTTACACTTGGATTAAAGCCTTACCTGAATCCTTCAACACCCTTCATAACTTGCAGACTCTCTTACTTGAATGTTGTCGGGACCTTCAAAAATTGCCTGAAAGGCTGAGCGATATCAGCAGCCTTAGACATATTAACATCAGTGGATGCCAGTCATTGATTCACATGCCTAAGCAAATTGGGAAATTAACTTGCCTTCAAACACTGACGGATTTCATTGTGGGAAAGAATAAGGGATCTTGCTTAGGAGAGTTACAGGGCTTGCACCTTAGAGGAGCTCTACATATAAGACAACTCGAAAATGTTCAGAGTGCAATAGATGCTGAACAAGCGAACTTGACTTACAAGGGGAGCATTCAGTCCTTGGGGTTATGTTGGAAGGAAGATGATGGAGTCTACTTGGGAAAAAATGACGAGGAGGTCCTAGCAGCCCTCCGACCTCATCAAAGTCTGAAAAAGTTTCTATTAAAAGGCTATTGGGGTGTTGAAAACCCTTGTTGGATGAAAAGTTCATCCATTCCAAATTTAGTTGAAATCTCAATTGTCAATTGTAGAAAAATCGAGCGCCTCCCAGATCTTGGGAAACTCCCCTGCCTCAATGTTCTTTTCATCGAGGGAATGGATGCTTTGAAGAACATTAGCAGAGAATTCTATGGTGATGACATGTCGAAAGTTCAATTTCCATCGTTGAAAGAATTCACATTAAAAGAAATGCCTAATTTGGAAGAATGGCAGTGCTGGTACGCATTCCCTTGTCTTGCCAAATTGATCATAAAAACGTGCCCAAAGCTGAGGACCATGCCACATATTCCATCCCTTCAACACATGGTTTTAAAGGAAAGCAATGAGTCGCTTTTATGTTCTGTTTCAAACTTCACTTCACTTTCATCACTTCACATTGGTGGATTCTCCGAGATGGTATGCCTACCTGAAGGAATGCTGCGAAACCTTAACCTTCTCCGATCTTTCAAACTTGAAGACTGTCCCAAATTCCGCTCTTTGTCCAGGGAACTAGGAAACCAATGTCTTACCTCTAAGATCGTTTGGAATTGTGCTGATCTGTCGTCTGTCACAGAAGATTCAAGGCTTGAACACTCTTCAGTTTGTGAGAATCTATAGGTGTCCTATTCTTATGGTGCTGTGTGGAGGTATTCTAATTTGAAAAGGCCTTTCAAGCTTCGATAATTCTATCAAGATGAGCATAAAAGACTGCTGACGAGGTAATATTGTCTGTTCAAATTTGATATTCATGGGATTTTCATGATTTAAAATCTTTATTGAGACATTATCATCCATAAAGTTGCTTGTCCCAGTTTCATCACTTTTAAGTTGTTACGAAAATTGCCTACTTTCTATTTGCATCTTTAATCATTGCATGAACATGAAAAGCTCTTTAAGGGAGTGTTACAATATTACTTCATAAGACACAGATCTTCTTACTTCATGTTAACATCACCGTTATTGCCTTCATACTCCATAAGACAGGTATATATGTTGACGAGAAAAGACGATTCGACATTGGGGATTGCACAGAGATGTCATATTGGTATCCTTTTTTTTTTTTTTTAATGATGTCATATTGGTAAAAATGAAAAATGGTTATTTTAAATTGACGCAATTTTAGCTTCTACATGGAAAAATAGAGGAAAAGAAAAACATTAAAGTCCTGCCTTTTGTGAATAGATAACTTCCTGAAATGGAAATTTTCAAAAACCAACCAGAGTGTTTCTCAAGGCTGCAAATATTGGAAGCCTATAAGAAGGAGATTTCATCTCCATACTGCTCCTAATTCAAAATGACAAGTTAACAATTAGGTTCTGCTTGTTATGAGCAGACATTTGCTTGATAACCGTATTGGTTTTTAGAATCTTAATCTTTTTCAGTAGTAGTTTGTGACAATGGCCGACATCTAAATAATGTTTGATGTTGCAATTTTTTGTGTTCTTTGTTTACTTTTATGGTTACCCCGGTTGGCAGGACAAATTGAAACTTAAGGGATCAATCATATATGTTATATATATAAGTTCATTATTAAAAGTTCAGGATAGTGTTAAGCTGAAACATCAAGCTTGTTCCTTTTTTTCTTCTATTATTCTATTAGAGAGGGCAGAATTTGTATTCAATAAAATTACTCTTGACATTAAAAAAGGGGGGAATTTCTTGAGGCCATTAGGAGTGAGTTATACATATATAATGAACTAATTTCACTTGTATTTGAACTTTGTAACCTTCAACAGCCTTCAAAATATGCAGACTGCAGACCCAATTACTCAAATGGTCCAACTCCTACATAAACTACATGACATATGTGGTATGTCATCAACCTTAAAAATACTTCAACATTATCGATTTGAATCATCAACTCATATGCTTCCTGAAGTTGAAAAAATTAATAAAAATGCTAACTAATTTCACTGTGAAAAGGAAGGATGTTTCGTAGTAGAGTTAAAAGGTTAAAAGCATAGAGAACTATAGTCAAAACGAATTTGACTTTCCCTTGGAGGAGGAATATTTTATTTTCCGTTGATAATTGTGTTATTTGTGATTATTGAGTAATTTATTAATTGGCTTTAGTTGGTGGGCCCTATGTTGTCTACATTATTATCATTTTTGGTTTAGGGGTGGGGCCTTAGCAATGTTTATGTTTTATATTAAGAGGTTGTTGTGGGACCACTGGATTAAGTTATAAACTTAAGTGAAGGGCCCTATATGTAGAAATACATTAAGTTGATAACAAGGTTTAAAGAAGTGAGACCCAACCTCTTTTGAATGTTAACCTTACATTGCAAACGCCATGATTTTCTATGGAAGGTGAGTGGATCTCCAAATCTAGATGTGTATAGGATACCCTTCTTCTTGTTTGATCACAAGAAGACTAATCTGAATGAGTTTCTTTTTATTTCCATGATTACTAATATGGTATGATGAAGGTAGGGCCTAGAAGCCAAGAAAGAATATTGATAGCCAAATCAACCCACTATGGGTTCAATGATGGCCGGCTGTGGGGAATGGTTAAGGGGCATGGGCCAACGCCATATAGGGGATCCCAGCCATACCCGAACACAACTGGGGCTTCTAACCTAGGTGATTATTGGAGCCCTTGGTTTGGGGGTTCCCATGTACTACGGTTAGCAGGTTGGGCCTGGTTCGATGTTGTTGCTTAATATATTGTGTGTGGGATTGGGGCTTCATGTATTGAATTGGTTTCAGACCTCGTGCACCAGTTAAACCTGCCAATAATCAACAGATGATAATCATCATGATGGACAAAAAGTTTGATCTGACTATGAAAAATTATGCTGGTTGATGATTTTTTTCATGGCTACACAAACTGATTTTTGTGATAATTAAGATTGGGTGGTTATGTTTATCCATATTCCTGTGATGATTTTGAATGATGCCGGACTGTTGTGACTCTGTGAGGGTGTATGTACTGCGATCTGCCCCATACCATTAAATACAAATTTGAGATGTGGAGTGGGGCAAATGAATTCACCCACAAATATTGGGCTGATTACATACTTAGACTCAATTGTGGAACCTTCTGTAAACTATGGTATAGATAAGTATACACATGATGAATAGAGTTAAAGGAAGGCACGATACTCTGAACTACTAGCACGGTGCGAGGTGAAGATCTCGTACTCAGGGTCCTGTTGTAGATGTGGAATTGTGGACCTTTGGGGTCTATATGAAGAGGATGAGTTATGGATACAGACCTATGATGATTATTGTGTTGATGGTCGTTGATTGGACATGAGATGGTATTGTGTGCTGGAATGGCACATTATGTAAGAATTGTGCCTTGGTGGCTAAGTGCTGATGGCGGGTGCTTGGATGTAGTTTAGGGATGTACCATGGGATGGAGTAATCTCTAAATTCTAGAACTCACTGAATGGTTTGATTATTACATGCCTTTATAACTGATCCTTGAAACTGATTTATGTTCTTTTGTATTATTGCTTGTATTATATTATTGCTAGAATATAAAATTCATTCAGCAATATTTACTGATGTTGGGTTCCCCTTTCAGGTAACCGGGACGTGGGCGGACAAGAGTATGGAGACAACCAGCCCAAAGACTTTTGACATGTGTGATTGAAGAGAGAGATTCAAGACTCATTAATTCAGGGGATTAGCTATATAGTTGATGTTTAATTTAGAAAACTTTAATTGATGGATTGTGTGGTACTTTTTATTAGTATTGGGACTTGTTTACTTGTTATTGTTGGTTTGTGATTTAATAAAAGATTGTGTGTTTAAGGTTTTTGTGTTATGGCCAGCAGAGAAGATTTTTTGACGGTTGGTGTTTATTATTCTTTTTTAAATCTGAAGAAGAGATCGACAAGGTGTGGAGAAGGGGACCTTTAGGCTTGGGCAAGTTAGATTCAATCAAGTCTTTGATGATGTTATTAATCTATTTGTTACTGTAAACATTGTTTAAAAAATTTTAGTACATTCTGCTTCAACCGAAAACATTTAAGTCTATATATTATTCAAAATTTTATATGCAAATCTGATCTATTGTATCAGTTATGACATAGAATATGATGAAACGAGATGTTGTGATACAATGATGTTTTGTGATCAATTTTTCTTTCTATTTACACTTCACTGTGCGTAGTCTCTTAACTTCCTCTATCCTTCATTAATTTTTATCTGAACATTTTCACCTTCTTCGTGGAAGTCATCTCGAGGCTTATGCCAGGTCTATATCAAGGTTTTCCTCTGCCCTATTATTCTGCCACTTTTGAAGCTGCGGATTCAAAGAGAGATGGGGAAGAAACACATGGGATGGAGCAGTTAAATGAAAACTTTTCCGAGTCTGTCCCTATGGTGTCATATGTTTGAAGGTTGGAGAGGACCCAAGAAATGTAAGTGCTAATAGCTACAGAACAGATGCTTTTGTGAAACAGAATGTAAATGGAATAGTAATACCCGATCGAGGAAGGCTGCAACTGTGATTTGTAGGCGGAAACAGAAGAGCAGCAACAGCAGCAGGACTGTGACCGAGGCACGTCTGATGACGCTCTCTTTAAGACGAGTTCCGCCCCCTGGATTCTATTCCCAGTTGCGAAGGTTCTCAGCAGAACTGCCCCCAAGATACAACGGCCTTCTCGCTTCAGGCTCTGGTCGCAACTCAAGCCCGAATATAGCAGACTCCCTTTTGTTAATGCTCAGAGGGAAAAAACAGAGAGAAGAAGAAGAAGAGGAAAACGATTTTTTCTTTCTACTTTCAATAGCGCAGATGGCCCTAATATATATTGGATTATTAGTCCGTTGGGCCATATTTAATCCACATTAAAACAGTGATTAATCCACATTAATTCACAACATTAATCAACGTTTAAAAACAGGTTTAAAATCAGCAATTAAAACTGCAATTAAATCCACGTTTAAAAATCACCATTAAATCAATTGGAGTTGGAGTTGGAGTGAAAGGACAAAACAACTTTTACAAAAAACCACCTTTAGAATTTTTGAAACACAAAACCCAACAATCTCCCCCTTGTTTCAAAAAATTTAATGAGCTTTTCACTGGTAAGGTGACCAAGCTTGAACCTTACCGTCATGACATAATTTCAAACCTTTAGGAGTTGGACTGAATAAGTTCTTGAACTTCAACTTTTTATATCAGTTCAGAATTATGTCAAGATTAGATTTTGGAGTCATTAGATCAGCACTTTACGGCCATGTGCTTAATCCCGGATTTCATGAGTGCTCTAGAGAATCTGCCCAAATTCTCATAGGAAGCGGCCCCACTTCCATACTCATATAGGTGAGTCTATCAAGAGTGCTCCTGCAGCTGTGTACCCCACCATATAGGCTATAGATCTCACTAAGAATTAAATTCAACCTGATTCGCTACAGGTTATGTACCAACCATCAAATGAGTCATACACAACAGGGATGAGTTCAGAGTAACCATACTCTATATGTTGGTACTTCACATCATCGAGATAGCTTGTTTTTCCCATTGAACCTAATTCTCGGGATCTCCGGTCATTAGGTTGGGTTCCCACTATTGATGATTTATGGGCTTAAGACCCATCCCTTTAGTTGTTTCTTTAATTTTTTTTCCCTTGCAAGGCCTTTTGTCAAAGGATCTGCTAAGTTATCCTTTGATCTCACATAATCAATTGAAATTACTCCTCCACTGAGTAATTGTCTCACATAGCTATGTTGTAGTGCACTTGTCTAGACTTTCCATTATACGTGGTATTGTTAGCAGTAATAATTGCTGTAGTGTTATCACAATGAATAATAATAGGAGGAATGGGTTTAGTCCACAAGGGAATATCAAATAATAAATTTCTAATCCATTCAGATTCCAGCGCAGCAGCTCCCAGAGTCAGGAATTCTGAATCTTTAGTGGAAAGAGAAATTGCAGTTTGTTTCTTTGATTTCCAAGATACTGCAGCACCTCCCAAAGTGAAAATATATCCACTTGTAGACTTAGAATCATCTAAGTCTAAATTCCAGTCAGCATCGCTGTAACACTCAACTACTGGTGGATAACCAGAATAATGCAATGCATAGTCTATAGTATTCTTTAAATACTTAAGTACTCTAGATACAGCTTTCCAATGTTCTATACCAGGGTTACTGGTATATCTACTCAATTTACTGACTGCATAAGCTATATCAGGACGAGTACAATTCATAGCATACATTAAGCTACCAATTACACTAGCATAATCAAGTTGAGATACACATTGACCATCATTTTTTACTAATTTAATACTAGGATCAAAAGGAGTAGACACAGGTTTACAATTAAAATGATCATATTTCCTCAATATTTTTTCAATGTAATGTGATTGGGATAACTTGATTCCAGAATCATCTCTTATAATTTTAATTCCCAATATTACATTTGCTTCTCCCAAGTCTTTCATATCAAAGTTATGAGAGAGAAGTCTCTTTATATCTTTGATGCTTTCCATGTCAGAGCCAAATATTAGTAAATCATCAACATATAAGCATATTATAATTGTTGAACAACCATTAGATTTATAATAAATATATTTTTCAACTTCGTTTATTTTGAAGCCATAAGATAGAATTACCTCATCAAATTTCATATGCCACTGTTTAGGTGCTTGTTTTAGTCCATATAAGGACTTTATTAATTTACACGCCTTATGCTCTTGTCCTTTTATGACATAGCCTTCTGGTTGATCCATATAAATTTCCTCTTCCAAATCTCCATTTAGAAAAGCAGTTTTGACATCCATCTGATGTATAATCAAATTATGAACAGCAGCAATAGCAATCAAGAGTCTAATAGAACTGATTCTAGACACAGGGGAATAAGTATCAAAGAAGTCAATTCCTTCTTTTTGCCTAAAACCTTTAGCTACTAGCCTGGCTTTATATTTCTCTATTGACCCATCAGGCCTAAGTTTTTTCTTGAGAACCCACTTGCACCCTAAAGGTTTAGTACCTCAAGGTAAGTCAGTTAATTCCCAGGTATTATTGGCTAAAATAGATTCAATTTCATCATCTAATGCCTCCTTCCAAAAGACAGCATCATGAGCAGTCATAGCCTCCTGGAAAGTAAATGGATCTTCCTCTACTAGATAGGTTTCAAAGTCAGGACCAAAACTAGTAGCTGTTCTTTGTCTCTTACTCCTTCTAGGTTGAGTTTCTTCTTGCTCATTAGTTTCTAGTACTCTATTTAATGAAGAAGGTTCTAATGTAAACTTAGTTTTAAATGGAAAAAGGTCTTCAAAGAAGTCTGCATCTCTAGATTCAACTAGGCTTAGGTCTTCTAATTTCATGAATCTGTAGGCAGCACTATCTAGTGCATAGCCAATGAAAACACACTCCCATGAGTGGGGTCCTAATTTAGGTCTTTTTGGATCTACTATCCTGACATGTGCTAAACACCCCTAAACTTTAAAGTATCTAAGGTTAGGCTTTCTTCCTTCCCAAATCTCAAAAGGTGTTTTATTAGTTTTAGAATGTAAAACTCTATTTAAAATGTAACAGGCAGTCAACAACGCTTCACCCCATAAGTTTTTAGGACTCCCAGATGATATTAACATAGAGTTAACCATTTCAATCAAAGTCCTATTTTTCCTTTCTGCTATACCATTTTGTTGGGGTGTATAAGGGGCAGTACAAGTTCTCTTAATTCATTTAGATTCACAATAGTCTAAAAAATCTTTTGAGGTGTATTCTCCACCTCTATCACTTCTGAATGTCACTACCTTTCTATTCAGTTTATTTTCAACTTCAGTCACATAAACTTGAAATTTAGATAGTGCTTCATCTTTAGTTCTTAATAAGTATACATAAGAATACCTAGAACAGTCATCAATAAAAGTAATAAAATAATATTTACCACCTCTAGTCATAGTATTACTTAGATCACATATATCAAAATGAACCAATTGAAGTAATGCTGATTCCCTTTCCACATGTTTAAATGGCTTACGAGTAATTTTGGATTGAGAGCATATAATACATTTTTTATGATCATCAACATATTTATCAATTAATTCATCATTACTCATATTTCTCATAGTTCTGAAATTAATGTGACCTAATCTACCATGCCATTCATCAACTGAAGCGATAATATAAGCAGAAGAAGATGCAATATTATTATTGACAATATTCAGTTTAAACATATTCTCACATGCATAACCCTTACCCACAAATACACCTTTCTTGGTGATCACAAATTGGTCGGATTCTATAACCTGTTTAAATCCGGCCTTATTCAGAAGATAACCAGACACAAGGTTCTTTCTTAATTCTGGTGCATGAAAGACGTTCAGCAATGTTACTGTCTTCCCGGAAGTGAACTGAATTTCAACCTTCCCTTTACCAATTACTTGAGTAGTAACGGTAGTTCCCAGAGCGAGTTTACAATCATTCGTGACCTTCTCATAGGTCTTGATCAGATTTCTGTCAAAAGTGACATGGTTGGTTGCACCAGTGTCAATCCACCATCCTTCGCTCTTTGCTGTGCTGACAGCATTTACCTCAGAAATAACAGCAACAAACTGTTCGGTTTCAGCAACATTAGCTTGAGGCTTGGTTGCTTGAGATTGTTGTGGACCTTTTTTCCGGTGACGACATTCTCTTGCAAAGTGTCCAGGCTTGCCACAAACAAAGCAACTGCCTTTAGCCTGTGGCTTGATAGTCCCTTGATTTTTGTTCTGGCCTTGATTACTGAACTTTTTGTTCTGGTTTTGCTTCGAATTCTTCCTCTTAAAGGAAGGATTAGACTGCTTATTCCTGCTCAGATTTTGGTCAAATTTCCCTTTCTTTTCACCATCACCTTGTGATTTAGATTCAGCTAAGTTTATTTTGCCACCATTCTCAGCCAAATCCTTCTGATCACTATTTCGGGCTTCTTCCTCAATTCTCAAGTAGCCCTGAAGGCGCTCCAAAGAATAGTCTTTTCTCTTGTGTCGAAGGGTTTTCTGTATGTCCTTCCAAGTGGGTGGTAATTTTTCAATAACTGTAGCCACTTGGAACTGTTCATCGATTCGGATCCCTTCTTTAACAATTTCATTAACAATGGTTTGTAAATCATGTACTTGAGGAAGAATGGGCTTGTCATCTACCATCTTGAAATTCAGATAGCGACCAACCGCATATTTCTTAGCTCCAAACTCCTCTGTTTTATATTTTTTATCAAGAGCTCTCCAGAGGTCTTTAGCAGATCGGGCTTCAGAATACATGTTATAGATGTTGTCTGCTATAAGGTTTAAAATATGCACAGGTAATCGTTTTCTTTCCACTTCTTTCGTGCATAAGAGCCTCCTGGTCCTTCTTCACGATCAGGGCATGGTTCGGTAAGGACATAGGCTATTTTCAAAGATGTCAGCAGAAATAAAACTTTCTGCTGCCAACGTCGAGAATTTGATTCATCAAAGCTATCCAACCGATCTAGGTCCCGGTGCATGAATTTGACAGCGGAAGTAGCCATAGCAGAATGATATTTGTCCTAAAATTGTAAGTGCTAATAGGTACAGAACAGATGCTTCTGTGAAATAGAATGTAAATGGAACAGTAATACCCGATCGAGGAAGGCTGCAACTGTGATTTGTAGGCGGAAACAGAAGAGCAACAACAGCAGCAGGACTGTGACCGAGGCACGTCTGATGACGCTCTCTTTAGGACGAGTTCCGCCCCCTGGATTCTATTTCCAGTTGCGAAGGTTCTCAGCAGAACTGCCCCCAGGATACAACGGCCTTCTCGCTTCAGGCTCTGGTCGCAACTCAGGCCCGAATATAGCAGACTCCCTTTTGTTAATGCTCAGAGGGAAAAAACAGAGAGAAGAAGAAGAAGAGGAAAACGATTTTTTCTTTCTACTTTCAATAGCGCAGATGGCCCTAATATATATTGGATTATTAGTCCGTTGGGCCATATTTAATCCACATTAAAACAGTGATTAATCCACATTAATTCACAACATTAATCAACGTTTAAAAATAGGTTTAAAATCAGCGATTAAAACTGCAATTAAATCCACGTTTAGCACCCCCCCTGCGCGCGATATACACGCAGGATGCGCGTCGCGGACGCACGCCCGGTTAAACGTTTTCCGGACCCAGCACCCCGGGTTGGGCCTGGCTCGCGTGCGCGCATAGGGCCCATGGCAAAAGCCTTCAAAGATTCTTAAAGTGTAAAGGAATGAAAACACATATAAACCCACCTCAAAAGTTGAACTTGAGCAATGTGGGATGTGTTGATTCCAAAAGTCTACACAACCCATAAAGTAAACAAGAAGAAAGGACAAAACAACTTTTACAAAAAACCACCTTTAGAATTTTTGAAACACAAAACCCAACAAGAAATTCAACATGGGGGCTATATGTAAAAGAAATATTGGGGGATGGGGAAAAGTGTGAAAGAAAAACATATAAACTTTTAGGATTGTAGAAGGTTCTTAAAAATCTTGAACATTTTTCAGGTCTGGGTCGGGCTTCAACCCCCATACACATGGGTCCGCTCTTGTTTCGAGGTGCATGCATTTTTATGAATTAATGAAATTTATGCATATAAGGGTCTTGTAGAATTAATTTAAGGACGGTCTAAATGGTATAATCACATTAAATATGTTTAAATTGATGTAATTTACATTAAACTTCAATAGAGAAGGAGTGAAATGACATGATGTAATCAGTCAGGCCTCCAATGCAGAAACCATTCACTGATTAGGCACCTCTCTTTTTACTTAGACTCTACTCAATTAGCCAAGTGCTAGTATCAAAGTTTTAATAAGTTTGGGCAATTAACTTAGGCCAAATTAATAATTGGAAGTTTTGGCTAGAAAACCGAGAGTTATTGGCAATGTCTATACATGTCCATTTCATTTCGTAGATTAAGAACTTAAATGTATACATGCGTGAACACCACATTGCTCTGATTTAAATTGCAAAAAGTAGGGTCGAAGATAACCATGGCATTAATACACCATTTCCGCATCCTGCAGAAATCTTGACATGACCCCAAACCCATTTCTACAGGCGAAGAAGAGGCCGATCTAGGTCAAAATTAAAACTAGAAAATTAAAGTGCTTCAAATGTCACAAGGAATGACACTTTAGAAAAGATTGTCCAGAGCGAAAAGGAAAGGAGAAATTCTAGATCACAATGAATGCACAAAAAATCTTAGTATTTTCAATACAATTTTCGATATTCAGCGACTGATGCGAATTCATAATGCGAACTATTAATGATGCAGCTAGCAAATCTACGAGAAAACGATGCAACGGGCGAAGATTTAGAACCCGGACCCAGTCTCAGAAGGGTAGGCGCACAGGGGGTGGCGCACAGCCTATCCGGGAGAGGGCAAGCGCCCAGGGAGTGGCGCCTAGGCTTTCTGCCAAGGGCTCTTGGCGATCTCTTTGATATAAATGATAATAATGATACTGTTAATGCGAGATCTAACCTAGTTATGCAATTAGAATTACGAAATCAATGCAGATCTACTATATTAGAATGAACCTAAACATGTTTCTAGTATGATGAGATGCTAATATCAGTTTTAACACAAGCTAATGTAGATCTATGATGCTCAAATGATCCTAAACATATTTCTAAGCATTTATGCCAATGAAATGCAGTGAAAGAAAGGGAGATCTACGAATACCAGTATATGACGCGTTTCTCAAGTTCCTAGAATGAAGCTTTCGCGAAATCCCATAGCCCCAGTTGAAGATATGGAAGCCTTCTTCTTTACCTCTTCTTCTTCTTCTCTAGATCTGAAACTCTTTCTCTAATGGTGGCTACCTTTCTTCTTCTTCCTTAGTCTCTATTTTCTCTCTTTTTCTTTAGGGTAGCTCTCTTTGCAAATGGGGTTAAGAGGGATTATATAGAGGCTTTGGGACGAGTTTAGGAGGGCTAGAGTTTCATTAATTCATGCTTCTAGAAGGTCTCATACATCCCAAGGCGGCTTAAGTCATTTTAGGGTGAACTAGGGTTTGAAAGAGGGTGGGCGCCCATGGGGTAGCGCCCACATGGCCTGCGCAGTTTGGGCACCCACAAGGTGACGCCCAGGTAGTCCTGGAGGGTGTAGATGCCCGGATGGTTTGAGTTTCGCTTTTGGAACTTGGTCCCATTTGGAGTCGGGATCGGATGACTAGATCTTTAGCTGGGAGGACCTACACTAGTATTTAGTAGGCTGGGCGCCACATGGGTGGTGCCTAGGTGGTTCGGTTCGTCTTCCGAGCATGGTCCCTATGTTTGAGTGGTCCCGGGCTACTTTCAAGCCATTCTAATGGAATTTGGAAAGTGGGCGCCCACCATGGGGTGCCTAGATGACTAGAACAGTGTGGGCGCCACAGGGCTGGTGCCTATGTGGAATTCAGCAGGGTGGATGCCACATGGGTGGTGCCTAAGTGGAGTCGATTCATTTTTGGAGTTCGGTCCCTACGTTGAATGGCCCATGTCTGTTTTCAGCCCGATTAGTGGAATTCGGAGGGTGGGCGCCCACCATGAGGTGCCTAGGTGGCCCTGGGCAGTATGGGCGCCCAGCATGGGGCGTCTAGATGGATTTCAGTAGCCTGGGTGCCACATGGGTGGTGCCTAGGTGATTTTGACATCCTCTTGGGACAAACTTCGGAAGCTCATAACTTTTGACCCGCTTATCGGATTTGGACGTTTTATATATCGTCGGAAATCTCTCGGAGTCAAGAATCCAATGGTCTAAATGTCTTGATGATTAGGGGCTGGAGAAAAAAAAAGGGGGAACCTATGGACCAATGGAATCGACTTCATAACTTAGGTTAATCAGGTGACATTAGGGCAAATTAGGGTTTGAGAAGTGTGGGCGCCCAGCCTAGGGCGCCTATGTGGTTTTCAGTAGGGTGGGGCGCCACTTGGGGTGGTGCCTAAACGGATTTCGTCATTTCTTAACTTCGGAAGTTCATAACTTTCGACCCGTTGATCGGATTTGGATATTCTATATATAGTCGGAAAGCTCCTGGAGCGTAGAATCTATTGGTTCATATGTAATAGTGATCAGACGTTGGAAAGAAGAAGGGATATTCGGATCAACGATTCTAACCTCCTGATTTGTGTTAGTCATATGATACTTAGGTCAGTTAAGTGTGATCTTTGTGGGAATTGGCCTAAGCATGTCTTAAGTGGTCCGAAAAAGGTTCGAGTAGTGTCAGTGTCCGGCCCTTATGTGAATAATGGGTTTGACTTGGGATCTCGATGCGATTTGGCTTTTCTCTCACGAATTCCTAGAAATCATCGATCTAAGTCTAAAATTATCAACAAGCACCTTCATCATCACTAATTAATCTGAATTATGCCATTAACCATTCAATTATGGGTGAAATGGGGGCACCGCTACATATGACAGGTATTTAAGGCTATCATAGGGGGTCAAATGAGGTGTCTACAACGGGTATGAAGATATTGTTGCCTACGCTCTTAATACAGCTAGTAGTATTGAGTCAAAGCCGATTACATATCGGGATGCCGTCACTAGCAAAGAATCAGCAAGATGGGCTGTAGCCATGGGTGAAGAGATTCAAACTTGGGAGCTGGTGAAACCTCCGAAAGGCCTGAAGATTGTTGGTTGTAAATGGGTCTTCAAGAAAAAGGAAGGAACTCCAGGGGTGGAAGATGCTAGGTTCAAAGCACGACTGGTTGCAAAAGGCTATACTCAGAAGGAGGGTGTTGACTTCAATGAAGTGTTCTCTCCTGTGGTGAAACATAGTTCTATCCGGGTGCTACTTGCTATAGTTGTTAAATTGAATTTAGAATTGGAGCAGCTTGATGTCAAGACTGCGTTTTTACATGGCGAGCTAGATGAACAGATTTATATGCATCAACCAGAGGGGTTTGAAATTCATGGAAAGGAAGACCATGTATGTTTGCTGAAGAAATCGTTGTATGGCCTGAAGCAGTCTCGTAGGCAGTGGTACAAGCGTTTCGATACCTTTATGGTTGGAAACGGTTATTGCAGGAGTGCATACGACAGTTGTGTCTATCACAAGAAGCACTCAAATGGCTCATATGTCTATTTGTTGTTATATGTTGATGATATGTTGATTGCTGCAAAGGACGTGTCTGAGATCAACAAGTTAAAAGCTCAGTTAAATAGTGAATTTGAGATAAAGGACTTAGGTGCTACAAAGAAAATTCTTGGAATGGAGATACAAAGGAACCGGAAAGCGGGCAAATTATTTTTGGCACAAAAGGGGTACGTTGAGAAGGTTTTGGAGCGCTTTGGTATGCAAAGTTCGAAACCTGTAAACACTCCATTGGCAGCCCATTTCAAACTTTCCGTTGCTTTATCACCACAAATTGAGGAAGAGGTGGAGCACATGTCTCGTGTTCCTTATGCTAGTGCAGTTGGGAGTATCATGTATGCCATGGTTTGCACGAGGCTGGATATTTCTCATGCGGTTAGTGTAGTTAGCAAATACATGGATAACCCCGGGAAGGCTCATTGGTAGGCAGTGAAATGGATACTCCATTACTTGAAAGGTACTACTGATGTTGGGATAGTGTATGACATAAGCAACAACACTTCTGGAAGTGTTATTGGATATGTTGATTCAGATTTTGCTGGAGATTTAGACAGAAGAAGGTCCTTGACAGGTTATGTCTTCACTTTTTCTAGCGGTGCCATTAGTTGGAAGGCAACATTGCAATCCAAAGCTGTCTTGTCTACCACTGAAGCAGAATATATGGTAGTTACAGAGGCAGTGAAGGAAGCTATTTGGCTGATAGGCTTGGTTGGAGATCTGGGATTGGAACAGAAGCTGACAACTGTTTTCTGTGACAGTCAGAGTGCGATCGATCTGATACACAATCCTAAGTATCATGAAAAGACCAAACGCATTGATGTTAGGGCACACTTCATTCGAGATGTCATCGCCGAGGGTGCTATTGCAATAGTTAAGATTGCTACGGTGGATAATCCAGCAGACATGATGACCAAAACTATTCCAGCAGTCAAGTTCAAGCATTACTTGGACTTGATAAATGTGGTCAGTACCTGAGTGCCCTCAGGGGCAGGTGGAGACAGTGAGACGTGTTCTGTGCATGAGGATCAGCTTCAATGTTCGCCAAGGTGGAGATTTGTTAACTAGTATAGTTCACTATTAATTAGTAAGTCTTGGCTAACCGGGCTCCTGGATTGCCCAAGTTGTACTATGATTAGAAGTATGCCTATTATAGTAAGTCTACTGAGATTAGAAGTAGGGTTTGGGTGTAACAGGGTTTGGGGTTAATATTATAAATAGAGACCCAGAGTCTCTATGATGTAGATACAACTATTCTGATTGCATAGTGATTCTCCTGTCTCTCCGTGGACGTAGGCCAAAAGCCGAACCACGTAAATCTCGTGTTCTCTGTGCGTGATTGTTCTCTTCTCGTAGCCCTAGATCATAACAATAACCATCAAATCTCAGAATTATATGTGAGACAGAAAGTCCACATTCTAAGCCTATTAGAGTTTAAGTTGGCTCATTCATTTAGTTTGAACAAAACTCAAATCCTATTTGAGTTGTAATTAGTGTTATTTTAGGTAAGGATTGTGATGTCATCCCAAGACGGAGACTGAAGACTTCTGGACGCACAAGATACTACAAGATAGAGTTTCAAGAGTCTTGCCCGGAATTTTCTCTCACCTCAAGCCATTTTCCAGAGAGCAGGTTTGCTATATGCCTTTACCAAGTCCAGCGGCAGAGACACTACTTGCTACAGCAAGCTAGGTTTCTCAACCTGCCCGAACTCTTTTGTTCCGTTCCGTTTCAAACTCTTTAGTAGAGTCATTTTCCAATTCAAAGACTCTCATGCATGAACCTTGCGCTATATATTCATTTTGTTGGTACCCTAGAACAGACATCTCTCCTATCAAAAGATTAAGAATCACATTGAAATAATTTTTTAGTTCTACAGCAAGGGTACCTAGGTGTCGTTCTAAGACTCCTAGTCGCCGACGGGGATCAAAGCCAACAAAGGCTGGATCAAGCTTGCACGAGCTTCACAGATTACTACCAACAAAGGCTTGCAAGCTCAAAAAAATATGTAGAGAGCGAGGGCGCCTTCTCGATCAAGAATTGCATTGCATTATTATCATCCATATCTAATATTGACAAAGAAGTATACTTGAAGCCTGTGCAAGTTAGCACAACGAATCGTAATTGGAAAGAAGCTTTTATGTCTATGCCTGAAGATATGAGGATATTTATGCGAACACCTTCAAAGCTAGAAAAATACTAGAGTTTTTTTTTTAAATAAAAGTTTGAGATTTTGCTACAAGGTTATTGTACCTATCTTTAAATGTAATAAGTATTTTGATTTGAACTTTAATTGTTGAGGAAATAATATGTAGTTTGAATTTAAGTTCATGTGTGTTTGTTTATTGATATGGTTATAATTCACCCAGGCACAATGGATCCGCCAAATTTTGATACGTCATATGATGTAGAGGAAAGTTTTATTAGTCAAAAATTCTTGTGGCTAATGAATCAATATGGTTCACGCATATCAAAGCAGCCAATTAGAAATGCAAGTGAAACGGGGGTAGAATTTGTGCATAAAGTGTTAATTGGACACCCGGATAGATGCTACGACTTATTTCGTATGGAGAACATGTATTCCAGAATTTGTGTCAAGCTTTGAAAAATAGAAGCCTTTTAAAAGACTCAAAATTCGTAGCAGTAGAAGAACAAGTAGCCATCTTTCTAATGACTATTGGCCATAGTGTTAGAAACCAAATGGTAGCAGATCGATTCTAACATTCAGGTGAAACCATTAGTCGACATTTCAAGAAAGTCTTAAAGGCTATAGTAAATTTGGGAAAAGAAGTTATCACTCCTCCAACATTTGCAGATGTACCATATGAAATTATCAATAATCCTAAATATTATCCATGGTTTAAGATATGTTTTAGCTTCCATTCTTTCAATTATTATTTTTTCAACAGGATTTTTTTAATGTATTTTATCAAAATCTGAAGGATTTTGTGGGGGCCATTGATGGAACAAATGTGAGTGCATCAGTTCCGGTAAAGGACCAGATTCCATATCGAGGCAGAAAAATCTAAGTCACCCAAAACGTGATGTGTGCATGTTCGTTTGATATGCATTTCACTTTTGTATATGCTGGTTGGGAAGGAACAACAAATGACTCTCGAGTTTTTGTGGAAGCTATAACTAACCTCGAATTGCATTTTCCACAGCCACCTGCAGGTTATTGGTTTTTTTCATGGGTATATATGTCTTTTACACATAAATATTCTTTCAAATATGATTTAAATATTATTTGAAATGTTGTTGTAAGTAAATATTATGTTGTTGACTCTGGCTACGTACACTGGTATGCCGGGATATCTTATGCCTTATAAAGGGAAGCGATATCATTTATCACAGTACCGTGGACGAGGACGAAAGCCTGTAGGAAAGAAAGAGTTATTTAATTATCATCATTCATCATTGCGGAATGTCATTGAGCGGTGTTTTGGTGTGTTGAAGGAAAAATTTCCCATTTTAAAGCTCATGCTGCCTTATTCATTACGCAGACAGAGGCAAATTGTAATTGCTGCATGTGCACTTCATAACTTCATGAAGAAGGAAATACAAAGCGATAAAGATTTTATTCGGTTCCAGAATGAGGATCTTATAGCTGAGGATAATAATGGAGAGCATGTTGCTGACATTGGTCCATCAGTACAATTATCAATAGGGACAGACAAGGACGATAAGAGATTGCACGTGTACGAGATGAAATAGCAGATGCACTATTTGCACATTATTGTGCATGAGGATACTGGTTTATGTACAGTTCAATGATACTTTGCACATAAAAGTATTATATATTTTTTTTTAAATATAATTTTTTTTCAATATACTTTTACCGACGAAAAAATACATCGGTAAAAGTCCAATAAGCGTCGGTAAAAGGTTTTGTCCACCATTTGTTACCGACGTTTGGCCGACGAAAATATTTTCGTCGGTAAAGTGTTTTACCGATGTTTTAGTGACTTTTAGCGACGAAAAATTCCGTCGCTGAAAGTGTAGTTTCTTGTAGTGAGAATGTTACAAAACAAGTTTTACTGACTTTATTCTAAGAATGAGAACATTCTAAAACAACTCATGCTCAAAATGAATCTATTTCCAGACTAAGAATGATGCCAAACATGCCCTTAATCTCCAAATCTTATATATTTTCAAAATCTAATCTAAAACCAAAGCCGTAAACCACCAAATCTGAGAAATCTACAAGTCTGAAGATGACCAAATCACCATTAGGCACACTTTAATCTTTAAATCATATATAAATCGGGTGTTGAAGTTCATATGTTTGGATAATTTAAGTTATATTTAAATGACAATTTTTCTTCTTTGCCATGCCCATGACCAATTATAGGGGGGTTTTTTTTTTTTTTTTTTTACAACTAAGGTTAGTGCAGGAAACCAAATTCCTTAGATACAAATAAAACCCCTTTCGGAACCCAAATTGGGTGCTCACCCAAATCACCATTTCAGGGCATCTAAACACTTAGGATTAGAGGAAATACTATCTTAGGCTGTTTTGATGATGATGAATTGATAATCACCTGAATTTGGGAGAAGTAGTGGGAAGATCATTCAATTGGGTCGGAAATATGGGGCATGAAAAAAATTGTGTCTATTTAAATGCAATAACTTTTTTCTTTTAATATTGTTCATGTGAAAGAATCAACAAAGTCAAACAATAGTTTAGCCCCACCCAACTAAAAATCCTAGGTCCGCCCTTGTAGAGTATCACCACATGTATTAGTCTAAAAATTGCAATAATCAGCTACCCTTTTATGTTTACAGATAACCACATCTATAGTAAAAAAAAAAAAAAGTTGATCTACCACCTCAACTTGAAATAAAAGGCTCGCAAATCAAAATCTGTTAGTGAAATAAGTTCTATTTTACTGTGAGGGCACATTTGTGTGACACGGAATTACAGCAATGAAGTAACAGAGAATGATTCGCTTTTCCATGCTTGCCAATTCCATCGCCCTCCTTTACTAATAAGCATATACATGCATGTAGGTGAACCTCATCATATGATCAGCAGTCGGCTCGTTGGAGAGCACCGTCCATTATAGGTAATTGGGCCTCGATCTGCGTTCTATGTTTGGGTTCTGAACCTTTTAACTTTGATTATGGAACATATATGGATCATGTCAAATGGACCCAAGTTGGGTACAGGTTCCTCATAATGATTCAGGATTGAGGTGCACATACACTATGCGCCCAACATGAATCCCATGACCATGTGTCGTCATCCTTAATTATTCCTCCATCTAGGTAAAAGTTGTGTTTGATGATGTGGGTATGCTTAAGGTCTTTGATCCAATAGGACTAATTCCCCAAGTGACTGCCATTAAGACCCCACAAACAGGCACCAGGCAAAGAGAGGATCCCAAATTGTGGCCCATCCATTGACCCAAGATCAAAAGAAAAATGGTTGTCCAAGCCACCTGGCCCACGATCTGGACTTGGAACGGGCGAGCCATCCAAGCAGTTCTACACCCAACCCATCAGCCCGAGTTGCCCGAGTTACAAGCCCATGCTACTGATCTAGGGGTTAGATGCGTTGAACGCTACAGTACATAAAGAAGCTGGGACTTTGAATGAGACTTCTATTCTTACTGTAAGTGAAATATGGGTCAGCCAAATATCAATCCATTCAAATCATCCCACATTGATTTCATGGCCTCAAAGTAAGATTGCTTCATATGGTACAATTTTTTGGTGACTAGATCTAATGGATGATAATGGTCGATAAGTGTCAAATTGGAACTACTAAACAATTCAGAGAGTACTTACTATCTATAAAAGTTATATCTATTGATCATAGGTAGGCTCCATGTTCCGTCCGTTTGGTTTGGAGATTAATATCCAGGCTGAAATTCGGCCCGCTTGCCTATAAGTTATGATCCCATTCATGAAATATATATACACCGATACCCTTTTGAGCCAAAATATGTGTTGTTGGGATGGACCATTAACCATGCGTACGTCCAGTCTGGAAGAGCTGAACCTTGTCTAAGAAGGCTAAAATTCAGCCCATGTACCCAAAAGTTAGGCCCTGGCCCAGAAATTTAACCATCTATTGGTTCCAATTTTGAGCTAGGGTTCAACCCAAAGAGCTAAAAAGAACAACCCAGATCGAGCCCATCTTAGGAATATGAGCTACCCTTTGAAAGAACCGTGTGCCGTGTGGAGCCCAGCTGACAGGAAGAAAGTGGTCGGTAGCTTCTAGGAGTTGGAACTTCTTGACTAGTTTTCTTCAGGACTTTCCACGACGTTCCAGCAAGTAATCAGAAAAAATAAACTTTTTGACTACTATTTCTTCATAAATGAGCTTTACTCTTCTGCTCCCATAGAAAATATCATATGGCAAAAGAGTAATTTTCAAAGCTTATCCACAAGAGCCCAAGCTTGTCCAAGTAGGCTGAAAATCAGCCCATGTAGCAAAGAGTTAGGCCCTGGCCGAGCCCATTTTCAGAATTAATCTACCAATACCCTTTCAGCCAGGTGAAATATTCTCTTGCGGGGCATCCGTATGCACCGAAATTTCAACTGCCAATAGGCCCACCCCCACCCATTTAATCATCAGGTCCAAAATTGGGCCAGGGTTCAACCCGGCCAAAGGGCTAAAAGACCAGATCAACTCTATCATGAGCCTATGAGCACCACTCAAATAACCGTGTTGGAGCACAGATTACGGGAAGGTGGTTCGGCAGCTTCATAGGCTTTCGACATGCGTTGTCATTTCAACGCTATCATGGGCCTATGAGCACCACTCAAATAACCGTGTGGAGCCCAGCTTAGGGGTAGGCTGCAGAGGATGCCCAGCCCGTTCAGGCCCGGTCCGGCCCGCTCCAAGTTAATTTTGATAAAAAAAATTATATTACCTAAACTGCATGTCACTAACAGTAAAAAAACGGCTAGTTAGGAGGGGCATTCTTGTAACTATGTCTTCCATCAGTCCATCTCTTTTATAAGACATTGCAAGCCCTAAAAACATCACACACTCAATCGCTCTTCTGCCCAAGATTGGTTTAGTCATGACCCAACTAGTGATGGTGATTTAGATAATGATGAGAATGCACTAATTGATGTTTTAGACATATTAAAAGAAAATTAATTTATGTTGATTTCTTTTTTATATTACTTGACCCATATAGGATACTCATTCTCATTCATTTTATTGATTTTCTGATTTTCTACTTTAAAAAAAAAAAAGTTTTTAATTGATGCTACATTACTTTAACTTGACTCATATAGGATACTTATGCTCATTCATTTCTATTGATTTTCTGATTTTCTACTTTTACCGGAAAAAAAAAAGGTTTTAATCATTGCTGCATTACTTGACCCATAGAGCCTATAGTATACTCATTCATTTCTATTGATTTTCTGATTTCCTACTGTCACTAGCAAAAAAAAAAAAGTTTTTAACTCCGTCATATTGCTTGTTGCATTGCATTGCCAGTCCCAAGCCTAAAAAAAATAGGAGGGTTTAAAGTTAGGTTCACACCGGTGTTTGGTGACAGTAGGAATAATTAAAGAATATTTTGCTTATCTCCAGGATCGGGCTAAGCCCAGGCCCGGCCCTGTCCCAGACCGGGCCCGTACGGGACGGGATTAGATGTAAGCCCGTTCAATTTAGGACCGGGATTGGACAACACCTGGCAGGCCCGTCCTATTTTTGGGACGGAATTGGACAACCCAAGCCCAGGCCCGGCCCGTCCCATTGACAGGCCTACTAACAACCAGGGGGAGCCGGCGGAAAGGCTTTTTTTTTTCAAGGAGATAGGATTTTTTTTTTCTTTTAAAAATAGGATGTGACATCTCTTGCTATGTGGCTCCCCCGATTGGTCCAAGGGTTTCCTCATATGGAACAAATAAAGGATCCATTTCGAAGAAGGTGGTTGAGCTGCTTCATAGACTTTGGACATTAAATATGACTACGTTTTCTTCGGAACCGGATCTCCTGATCAATTAAAAGGCGTGACGCATAAATTTTTTGAGTTTAATAAACGGTGATGTTTTTTTAAAATACAGCACCGTCTTTTAAATATAAAACTACACAAGACAAATTTGTCATCCCCTTCACACAGGGATCCGGATCCGTTTTCTTCATATAAGCTTTACTCTTTTCCACTAGAGAAAGGATCATACACAGCTTACACAGCAAAAGCATAGTTTTCATTGCCAATTGCCATAGACAGCACCAACAAGGAAGGATGACGGATGTACTTATTTCAGGCCTCGTTAAGATTGTAAGTGCAGAAAAATATACTCACAAAATAAGGATGCCTTTAAGGACTCACTCAAAGTACCAGAGGAGAAGCTGCGTGTCTGTTGAACCTGAAAGGGGAGAAGAGAACGGTCAAAGGACCCTGGCTGGGGCAGCGCAGGGCTCTCCGACGCTCAAGTTAGCAGTGATCGGAGAAGAAGAAGGAATGGATGTCTAAGTTGCATGTAAGAGAGAGTGCCTACCTCCTTTGTGGATGGTTTGTTGCCTTATATGAGAGACTGTGTTGGTGCTGGTGCCAGCGGGCCTCGTGATGCGACCAGGGTCTCATCAGCCCACTTAGTCATTAATGAGAGTCCATCACAGCCCTCATTGCATTTAATGAGGGTCCGATCAGCCCACATTGCATTTAATGCCAGTCACATTGGGCCTGATATTGCCCTGATCTGTTGGCGGCTGAGGTCCCATCGGACCCCTTTTTTGGGCCCCGCCTTTATGGGGGTTGTAGCCAAGGGATGCAGTTATAGTCTGTGTAGCCGAGACTGGGCAGGGTGGCGTGGCCGAGCCGAAATGGATATCGCTTTCCCGATATCAGCATCTACTTCCGAAACCGAAGTGGCATGGGTGTATGCCCGAGACTGATATGGACGTGCTTCGCCGAAACCGAAAGGAGTTGGTTCACGTGATGGGCCCCACACAATAGCCCCCCAGCTCTTGATCTCTAGGGCTTTCCAGTCTCCGAGGTCGAGAGCTGAGTTGGCATGCCGAAGTCGTCTTCTCATTAAGGGCTCTGACGGTTAAGTTGTATATGCCGCCATCAATTCGCCTGCCCGGGGTAATAAGGAAGGTGATAAATGCGGGGACTATGATTAGCGTGGGGAGACGGACCACCAGCGCCACGCGCCATCATTCGAAAGGCATGGAATCTCTGCCCATGCAAACTGATGCCCAACGGTTTCAAGATCATTATGGGCGTCGCCGAACTGAACAAGGTCCTAGGAATCGATCTCGGCGTCCATGACATCGAAGATGTTTATGATCTCTGTAAAACCCGAGACGGCAACACTTATTACCTTCGTGTTAAAGCAAAGTGTTCGCCCCTCATCACGGCCTTGGAGGACTCGAATAAATACGCTGGGGATGATCGGCTATTCGTCTCCGGCAACTGGGAGTTCGGTGGGACCGAATCCGAGACTGCGTGGAGAGTCCAAGTCCCACGGACATTCGGGACACCGCCGAGTAACGCCCTGTCCCTTTCGCCAGGTTTCGGATTTCTGGCTTGCATTTCGGTCAACTCTTATTCTGACTCTTTTTCTTTTCTTCTGCAGGCCTCCAACAGCGAAGACGGGACGCCAACCTAGACCGCTGGCGGAGGAACAAGACCTGGCTGGATAAGATCTACCAGTACCGAGGCCACTACAACAGGGCTGCCTTTTCCTTACTAGGGTACGAGCCGAAGTACGCGTCATACACGCGGAAGTCAGGCCGTCTTGGGGAGATAGTTCTTGCTTTGGCCGAGGCTGCGAGCGGGCCTGTCACTGTTGCCGAAACTTCCTCGTCGGCTGCTGCGGCCGAGAGCGATCCCTTGAGGGAGGTCGAAAACTTCTCAGACTCCGAAGAGATGGAGAGGCGTCGGCCAGCCTATCAACCGCGCAATTTAGCAGCGGTCATCTTTGGCGAGCAGAGAGCCGCCTCCAGCGCCCGTCCTTCTAGCACCTCGATCGTCCCAGCGCTCCCCGAGGCCCAGCCCGCCGCTGAGGAGAGGGAGAGGCCCCGAAAGAGGACAAGGGGGAAGTCCCCTGTCCGCGAAGACCAGCCGCGGCAATCGCTGGCTATCAGGGAGAGGGCCAGGGCGAAGGAGCCAATCCGGTCCGAGGCCTCGCTGGATCGGCGCTCCGAGTCGCCTCGCGCCGTGGTCTCGGCCGAACCGGAGGCCTTCAAGCCCAATCTGGAGCTGTGGCCGGGGAGGCCCCTCAATGTTGAGGATAAAGTCGTGGGGAACCCGCCTGTGATTATGGCTCTCTGCCGAGCCTGCGCGCTCCCCAAGGACGTGGAGAGGCACCAGGCAGAGGATAGCTCTCAGCTACTCATGAGAACGTTGCAGCACTCCTTCCTGGTAAGTGTTGAATCTATGACTAACGATTATACTAGGCTCTCTGTGCACGATGCTAAATCTCGTCCGCCTCTTGCAGGCTGTTCAAAGGCTTCCGCTAGTCCTGAACAGGATCGCGGAGGAAGACGCTCGGCTGAACCGCTTGGCGGAGGAAAAAGAGGAGGCCGAAGCTGCCTTGTCGGCCAAGAGCGAGGAGTTGAAGGAGGCCGAGGCCAAAAGGGCCGAACTGGACGCCCAAGTGGTCTCGGCTGTGTGCGAGCTCTCCCAGACTAAAGCTGAGTCATTGACCTTACAGGTGAGGCTCGTCGCCGAAATGAAGAGGTCGGCCGAACTGGCGGCCGAGTTGGAACGAGAGAAGGCGGCTAGGGAGGAGGACCTTGCGTCTCAACAAGCAGAAATCGACGCCGCCTTCCTTGAGAGAACAGAACACGCTGGCAGGAACTACACTGACCTGATAACACAGCTGAGCCAGCAACTGTTCCACCTCGGCTGTCGGGCCGCGCTCAAGGAGTACGGGGTCCCGGAAGACCACCCGTTATTTCTGAATCCTCCTGAGTTCCGGCCCCCATCTCCTGCTGAGACCACGGCCTCACCGCCTCCAGAGACTCCTGCCTCTCCTCCGCCAGAGACTCCAGCTTCTCCGCCTCCAGAGATCCCTGCTCCGCCGGAGGCTTCAAGCGAAGCGGTTCCGGAAACCTCCGGAACCGTTGCGACGGTCGAGGACGCAGTAGTTGTCATTGAGGACACCGAGGCCGAGACTTCCTAAGCTTTGTCTTTGACTTTTTGATGAAAAATGTATCTTCACCCTTTTTGATGAAAAATGTGTAGTAAACATGCATTTATCAATAAAATTTCAGTTTGCTCAACTCTTTTTGTTTATATTTACTTCCTGGCTTGGCTCGTTTGCTTTCATTTTCGCATTCCGCTTTCTTTTTCGCACGATTCCACGATTCCAAGTGTCTGGGCTAGGATTGAAAAGAAGCCATTAACATAGGACACGCCGTTGGTACTAGTTCCTTGCCGAGATCACTAGCCTCGGCGGCATAGCCGTCATGCCCTAACGGGAACTGTCATTTCGGCTTCACGTTTAGGTGGCTGGGTGCCATCCTTAGGCGATCTCATCATGGGCCATTTCGGCCTTTACGTCTAGGTGGCTGGGTGCCAGCCTTAGACGATTTCATCATGGGCCATTTCGGCCTTTACGTCTAGGTGGCTGGGTGCCATCCTTAGGCGATCTCATCATGGGCCATTTCGGCCTTTACGTATAGGTGGCTGGGTGCCAGCCTTAGACGATTCCATCATTGGCCATTTCGGCCTTTACGTCTAGGTGGCTGGGTGCCAGCCTTAGACGATTCGTTGGCCGTTTCGGATTCATCTAGGTGGCCGAGTGCCAACCTTAGACTCATCGTTGGCCGTTTCGGATTCATCTAGGTGGCTGAGTGCCAACCTTAGACTCATTGTTGGCCGTTTCGGATTCATCTAGGTGGCTGAGTGCCAACCTTAGACTCATCGTTGGTCGTTTCGGCCTTCACGTCTAGGTGGCTGAGTGCCAACCTTAGACGATTTCACCGTCAGCCATATCGGTCTTCACGTCTAGGTGGCTGAGTGCCAACCTCAGACGATTTCACCGTCGGCCATATCGGTCTTCACGTCTAGGTGGCTAAGTGCCAACCTTAGACGGTCTCATCGTTGGCCATTTCGGCTGCACGTCTAGGTGGCTGGGTGCCAACCTTAGACGGTCTCACCATTGGCCATATCGGTCTTCACGTCTAGGTGGCTGGGTGCCAACCTCAGACGATTTCACCGTCGGCCATATCGGTCTTCACGTCTAGGTGGCTGAGTGCCAACCTTAGACGATTTCACCGTCGGCCATATCGGTCTTCACGTCTAGGTGGCTGAGTGCCAACCTTAGACGGTCTCACCGTTGGCCATTTCGGCTGCACGTCTAGGTGGCTGGGTGCCAACCTTAGACGGTCTCACCATTGGCCATATCGACCTTCACGTCTCGGTGGCTGAGTGCCAACCTTAGACGATTTCATCATTCATATTGTTGCTAGACTGCCAACGACCGCCAGACTGCCTCGAATTGAAGATGAATGTAGTTCTATTAATCCCAAAAGTAACGTACAGGTAAATTTAAAAATAGAATTTTTTGAGGTGTGATGCATTCCATGGTCTCGGTAATGACCGTCCTTCCATATCCTCGAGTCTGTATGCTGACCGCCCCGCGATGGAAGTCACTTTAAATGGGCCATGCCAATTCGGCGCCAGTTTGCCTTGATTCGGATCCTTGTCCCCCGGGAGTGCCTTCTTGAAAACCAACTCTCCTACCGAAAATTTCCGCTCCCTGACCTTCTGGTTATAACCTCTGGCAAGTTGCCGCTGATAGGCTGCGAGCCGAACTGCTGCCGCTTCTCTTCGCTCGTCGGCCAGATCCAGCTCCAGAGCCAGATACGGCTCATTTCAACCCTGATCGAATAGCTCGGACCTTAGAGTAGGAAGGCCGATCTCTAAGGGAATGACAGCCTCCATCCCATAGGCCAGGGAGAAAGGCATTGCCGAAGTGGACCTCCTTGGGGTCGTTCGGTAAGCCCATAGTACACTCGGGAGCTCTTCCACCCATCTTCCTTTGGCTCTGTCAAGCCGTTTCTTCAGCCCGTCGAGTACCACTTTATTGGAAATCTCTGCCTGACCGTTACTCTGTGGGTAAGCCGGTGTGGAATATCGATTTCGGATACCGTGCTCCTGACAGAAGCTTCTGAAGAGGTTGGAGTCGAACTGAGTCCCGTTATCCGAGATCAGTATTCTGGGGATACCGAACCTTGTGTTCATACGAATTTTTTGGAGTCTTGCTCCGTGATAGAGGACAATGGCTCTGCTTCGATCCATTTAGTGAAGTAATCCGTGGCTACTATCAGCCATCTTTTATTTTCAGGAGTTCGGTGGAGTGGTCCCACTATGTCGAGCCCCCACTGGGCAAATGGCCACGGACTAGAAAGCAGACTGAGGTCCTGTACTGGCTGATGGAGAGAGTGGGAGAATTTCTGACACTTCTCGCATTTCTTCGCGTATACCTGCGCGTCCTTCTGCATATATGGCCACCAGTAACCTTGGCTGATAGCCCGGTAAGCTAGTGACCTTCCTCCAATATGGCTTCCGTAGATCCCTTCATGTATTTCAAAGAGAAGATCTTCGACTTTGCTTGGGTGCACACACTGGAGGTACGGGCCCGAGAACGACTTCCTGTAGAGCTTGACTTCGGGAGACAGCCAGAACCGTGCTGATTTCAGTCTGATTCGATGGGCTTCGCTGCTGTCTTCGGGTAGCTTGTCGTCCTTGAGGTAGGCGATGATGGGGTCCATCCAACTCGAGCCGAGATCAATACACGACACTTCCCGAGGTGGATGGAGCTCGATGCTGGATGCGGCCAAGGACTCCACCTCGATGGTTCTTTTTCTTCCTGCTTCGACAGCGCTGGCCAAATTTGCAAGAGCATCAGCATGGGAGTTTGCCTCTCTGCCGATCTGCTTGATTTCGGCTGTATAGAATTGAGAGAGAAGCTTCTTTGCCAGGGCTAAATACGCAGCCATCCGGTCGTCGCGAGCTTGATAGTCTCCTGTCAGCTGGTTTGCCACCAGCTGTGAATCACTGAAGACCACCAGCTGTTGAGCTCCGAGGATTTTGGCGCTGTTCAGTCCCGCTAAAAGGGCTTCGTATTCAGCTTCATTATTCGACGCCTTGAAATCCAGGGTCAGAGCCTGCTCGATGACCAGTCCTTCTGGCGATTGGAGGACAACTCCAGCTCCAGCTCTTCTCGAGGTGGAAGATCCATCAACGAAGACTTTCCAAACTGGGGCGAGGGCTTGGCATTGTGATTGTTCAGAGCCAGTGGGCGTCTCATGCTCCCTGCCCCCCAGTTCGGTGCCGAGCTGGCTTGGTGCCGAACTCGAGTCAAACTCGACAAGGAAATCTGCCAGAACCTGAGCCTTAATCGCTGTCCTGGGCTGATACTGAATTTCATACTGCCCTACTTCGACATCCCATCTTGAAATTCTGCCTGAAAAGTCAGCTTTTCTGAAAACAGATTTAAGCGGATGTTCCGTAACAACCACTGTGGTATGTGTTTGAAAGTAGTGAGAGAGCTTCCGCGAGGCACTAACGAGTGCCAACGCGAGCTTCTCGAGTGGCAAATATCTGGTCTCGGCATCAATCAAGGTTTTGCTCGTATAATAGATGGGTTTTTGGACCATGTCCTCTTCTCGGAGGAGGACCGAGCTCACTGCATGATCCGAGACCGCCAGGTATAAATATAAAAACTCTCCGTGGACCGGAGTTGACAGTAGAGGGGGTGAAGAAAGGTAGGCCTTAAGCTCCTGCAATGCCTGGTCGCAGTCTGGAGTCCATTGAAATTTAAAATTCTTCCTAAGAAGCTGAAAGAAAGGCCGGCACTTATTTGAGGATCGGCTGATGAACCGATTCAGTGCGGCTGCCATTCCGGTTAGCTTTTGGACTTCCTTAGCCGAGGTGGGGCTCTGCACTCTGAGGATAGCCGATATCTGATCTAGATTTGCCTCTATCCCTCTGCGTGTGACCAAGCTTCCCAAGAATTTGCCGGAACCGACACCAAAGGCGCACTTGGAGGCGTTGAGCTTGAGCTTGAACCTCTTCAAAGTGGCGAAGACTCCAGCTAGGTCTGCCAAATGGGTATGGGCTTGCTTGGACTTGACCACCATGTCATCGATGTAGACTTCAACAGTCTTGCCAAGCTGATCGTGGAACATCTTGGTGACAAGTCGCTGGTAGGTAGCTCCTGCATTCTTCAACTCAAACGGCATCACCTTATAACAATAGGTCCCTCGGGGTGTGATAAAAGTTGTCTTCTCCTCATCCGGCCCATACAACGGGATCTGGTGATAGCCGCGATATGCATCGAGAAAGCTCATTCTATCGTGTCCGGCTGTGGCATCGATCATCTGGTCGATCTTTGGGAGGGGAAAGCTGTCCTTTGGACAAGCCTTGTTCAGGTCGGTAAAGTCGACGCACACCCTCCATTTGCCAGTCTTTTTCTTGACGACCACCGTATTAGCGAGCCAGGTCGGGTATTGGACCTCTCTGATTGTGCCGGCCTCGAGTAGTTTATCCACCTCTTCGACCACGGCTTCGGTTTGTGGCTCCCCAGTCCTGCGAGCCTTCTGCATCACAGGTTTATGATTAGGGTCTACATTCAATTTATGGCATATTACCTCAGGGTCAATGCCAAGCATCTCTTGAGGCGTCCAGGCGAAGGCTTCTCTGTTCTGTACCAGGAACTGGACCAGTTCGGTCTTTTCTGGCTCTCCAAGCTGACTGCCGAGCAAGAAGAACCGTTCCGGATCTTGCGAATCAATTCTGATTTCGGTCAGGTCTTCCACGCTCTTGCTTTCTGGCTCCTGGCCGACCTCGTCTAGCTTCTTTTCCACTATCTTTTCCATCTCGGCCATGTTAACCTCCTTGGGCTCTCGCTCGCCGGATACCACAGCCGTCAGGCATTGCTTAGCTGCCTGCTGATCTCCTTTGACCGTGACGATTTCAACTCGGCCACTCGTTCCTCCCCACGGGAATTTCAACTTCTGGTGGAGAGTGGAGGGGACTGCTTCCAAACTGTGGAGCCAAGACCTGCCCACTATAGCATTGTAAGGCGAGTGTGCGTCAATCACCATGAAGGTCATCTCAACAGACGCGCCGCCGGCCTCGACCTTGAATGTCACCTTTCCCTTGGGGTATACCGGCTTGGCGATGAAGCCAATGAGGGGAATTCGGTCCTCCTGCAGGTCCTTCTCCGTCAGTCCCATCCTCTGGAAGCTGTCGAAATAGAGGACCTCGGATGAACTACCGGGGTCCACGAGGACTTTCTTCACGGTGCAGTTCTTCACGCTTTGCTTGGAGCAATCAAACTTCAGGATGACGATCAGCGGGTCGTTGTGGGGAAGCTGCACCCCTTCCAGGTCTGCATCCGTAAACCTGATTTCGGGCCGCTCCCTCCTAGCCCTTTTCGGTGCTGAGCCGAGTTCGGCGGCCATGACCTGCTTACTGTGGGAGGCTTGCCTAGCCTCGGCGCGAGCTCGGTTACTCCCCTTTGGCGGGGGAGCTAAATGGATGACGTTAATGATCTTCTCTGACCCGTCGCTGTCATGACCCCTCTCATCTCGGCGCGGAGCTCGAGTGTCGGCTCTGGTCTCTGCCTTGACGAATTCCTGCAGGTGCCCCTCTTGGACGAGCTTTTCTAAATGCGACCGCAATATTCTGCATTCTTCGGTCTTGTGGCCGCCCTCCTTGTGATATGCACAAAACCTCGTCTGATCTCGGGTGGACGGGTCGCCTTTCATGGGATCCGGCCAGCTGAAGTACGGCCTTTTCTTGATTTTGTACATGATCCTATGGATAGGCTCCTTGAAGATTGTGTTAACTGCCCGATATGCATCTTCGGACAGTCTGGGCCTTTTGCCTCTCGCCGAGGTGAATGCCTGAGCCCTTGGCGAGCTGGTGGGCGCCCTTCGTCGGTCTGACTCGTCTCTTCGTTGCTCGTTTCTCTGTGGCTCATCTCTTCGGGACGGCCCCCTGTCCTTCTTGGAGGACCTCTCACTTCGGTCCTTCTGCGCAGCTCCGTGGTTTTCCCGAGCCCGGACCTAGTCTTCCTCTTGGGCGACGTACCGGTTGACGATGGACATGAGCGCTGTTATGGAAGACACCGGGTTTCTAGCTAGGTCTTTACGAAGGTCACTGTCTGGCAGCAAGGCATTCCGAAATGCGAAGACGGCCACTTCGTCCTTGGAGTCTTCAATCTGGCTGTAGACCGTCCAGAATCGCTTCGCGAACTGGGTGACGCTCTCCCCCTGCTTCATCTTCAAGGCCATGACATCTGCATCTGTCCTCGGCAGGATCCTGTAGGCCTGGAACTTCTTCATAAAGGACTGCTGGAGTTGCTGCCAACTCGAAATGGACCCTTCCGAGAGCGCACAGAACCACTTCAGGGGGAGGTCACCCAAACTGGAGGAAAAGACTCGACAGTTCAGATGGCCCTCGTCTCCCCAGACAGACATCCTCTGGGAGAAGTGCCTGAGATGTGTAGCCGGGTCCGAGGTCCCGTCATAAGGGACGAACCTCGGGATGGTGAACTTCTTTGGCAGGGGGTACTTCCTGATATCGCGAGAAAAAGGAGACGCGCCGAGATCGATGGGGTCGCAGCAAACATCCTTTTGGTCTCGGCCGAGACCGGCCACCTCCAGATTGCGCTGGACCGTTTCCCTTATGCGCGCGTCCAACCACTCCTGATCATGATACCTGCTCTCCGGAATGGTTTCTGATGCCTTCCTCGAGTAGCTATGGCTAGCACTCGAGCCTTCGTCTCGAGTTCGGTCGATCCTTCTCTTATTCAGATGGTCCCTCAAGTCCTTCTCAGGGGAGTCGGGGCGCCTGTCACGAGACATCCTCCTCTCGTGCTGTCGCTGTGAGCGCTGTTGTAACGACCGCTGCTGCTGCCGCGACTGCTGATGTCCTGCTGAACCCGTAGCTTTTTTCAGCTGCTGCTGGAGCTGGAGGATCAGAGCATCCCTCTCCTTAATGGCCTCATTCTGTACTCTAATCTCTTCAAGGGTGGAGTCGGAGTCATTATCAGGGTTATATTCTTCATCCTCAAAGTCCTCAGCATCCACTATCTGATCAGAAGGACGTGGTCCATCGACCACTGGAGACTTGCTCCGCCGACTTCGACCCGTCAGGAGGTCTTCCTCGGGCTGCTGCTGAGAGTTTCTCCTCCGGAGAGCAGACTCCAAGCGAGAATCACACTCCTGAACGTTGATCCGGACGAGGCCACGCTCGACGTCGTCCTCTGCAGCTGGTTCCTCCCCGGACCTCTTCTTAGCAGGGAGGAGTTTAGAGGACGGTCCTGCACGCCTTGCCTTGGATGTTTCTCCACCCTTCGCAGCTCTCCTCGTCATGGTGATAGGGAAGATTGTAGAAATCGTTTCCCACATACGGCGCCAATTGTAAGTGCAGAAAAATATACTCACAAAATAAGGATGCCTTTAAGGACTCACTCAAAGTACCAGAGGAGAAGCTGCGTGTCTGTTGAACCTGAAAGGGGAGAAGAGAACGGTCAAAGGACCCTGGCTGGGGCAGCGCAGGGCTCTCCGACGCTCAAGTTAGCAGTGATCGGAGAAGAAGAAGGAATGGATGTCTAAGTTACATGTAAGAGAGAGTGCCTACCTCCTTTGTGGATGGTTTGTTGCCTTATATGAGAGACTGTGTTGGTGCTGGTGCCAGCGGGCCTCGTGATGCGACCAGGGTCTCATCAGCCCACTTAGTCATTAATGAGGGTCCATCACAGCCCTCATTGCATTTAATGAGGGTCCGATCAGCCCACATTGCATTTAATGTCAGTCACATTGGGCCTGATCTTGCCCTGATCTGTTGGCGGCTGAGGTCCCATCGGACCCCTTTCTTGGGCCCCGCCTTTATGGGGGCTGTAGCCAAAGGATGCAGTTATAGTCTGTGTAGCCGAGACTGGGCGGGGTGGCGTGGCCGAGCCGAAATGGATATCGCTTTCCCGATATCAGCATCTACTTCCGAAACCGAAGTGGCATGGGTGTATGCCCGAGACTGATATGGACGTGCTTCGCCGAAACCGAAAGGAGTTGGTTCACGTGATGGGCCCCACACAAAGATAATAATAGGGAATTTGAACTCTTTAATCCAAGGTGGCGGCTTCGGATGGAGCTACAAGAAAGATCTGACAAGGCTCAAGAGCACGCTAACCGCAATCCAAGCGGTCCTTCAGGACGCAGAGGAGCAGCAAATGAGTAGCGCGGCTTTGAGGGATTGGCTAAAAAAGCTTAAAGATGCAACCTACGATGCTGACGACTTACTGGATGAGTTTGCAAACGAAGTTCTAGCAGGAAGTCCGAAAATTCAGGTACGCAATACCTTTTCTCATCTGTTCTTAAGGGCGGGTAATAGAATAAAGGAGATCAGAGAGAGGTTCGATGATATTGCAGCAGAGAGGTCCAAATTCCATTTGACAGGTGGAAAACTACAAGAGCGACTTGACAGTGATGACAGGCACCACACGCACTTGTTTGTACATGAAACACATATTTATGGAAGGGAAGGTGATAAGCTGAAATAGTTGGGATGTTGATGGATGGTTATGAAGGAACAATTCCCCTTGTAATTCCCATAATTGGGATGGGAGGAATTGGAAAGACCACACTTGCCCAATTGGTCTATGATGATGAAACAGTGATGTCTCATTTTGATCTGAGAACGTGGGTCTGCATTTCTGAGCATTCCAATCAGAAAAGAAGGCTTGTGCAGGCTATTGTAGAATCTGTGCTGGGGAAAAAAATGCGATATCACTAGCATTATTAAAATGAGAGGTGAACTTGAAGCGATTCTGGAAGGCAAGAGGTTCCTACTTGTGTTGGATGATGACTGGAGTGAAGATCATGAAATGTGGGCTTGGTTCATAGATGTGATCTGGAAGTGTGGTGCCAAGGGACCTAAAGTCATCGTTACCACACGGAGTAGGAAGTTTGCATCTACTTCACATCATGTTTATCCATACCTTTTGGGGACACTATCAAATGAAGATTGCTGGTCTTTGATCAAGCAGCGGGCATTCGCAATGGGAAGAGAAGAGGAACCGAACTTGGTAGCCATCGGTAAAGAGATTGCAAAGAAGTGCGGAGGGTTGCCTCTAGCAGCAAAGGCTCTCGGTAGCATGATGCGCTTCAAGTACGAAGAAAAACAATGGTTGTCCATAAAAGAAAGTGAGATATGGAATCTGCCAGATAATGAAAATGTTATAATGTCTACCTTGAGATTGAGCTATAATCACCTGCCATCTCATTTGAAACAGTGCTTTGGGTATTGCTCTATACTTCCTAAGGGGTTTGAAATCGATAAGGATAAATTGATTTTGCTATGGATTGCTAATGGTTTTGTTCCGATCAAAAGAGGAATGACATTGGAAGATGTTGGTAATGAGATCTTCAATGATTTATTAATGGGGTCCTTCTTTCAAGATGTGCAACAGAATGAAGATGGCAAAGTAACAAAGTGCAAGATGCATGATCTAATGAGTGATCTTGCACGAGAAATTATGAGGAACGAATGCTCTGTCATTCAAATGAATGAAAAAAGTTTGAATATTGAAGGGATCCGTCATTTATGTTGTGATGTAAGACCGCTGCCAGATATTCCTTCCAGTTTGCATGGAGTCAAATCATTACGGACATTCCTTATATTGTCAGCAAGTGCAGGATACATATCAAGCACAGTGACTCCGGACATTAGAAATTGTAGATTCTTGCGAGTGTTGGTGCTGAGCCACACTTCTATTAGGGATTTGCCAATTTCAACGGCCAACTTGAAGCACATAAGATATCTTGACCTTTCTTACACTTGGATTAAAGCCTTACCTGAATCCTTCAACACCCTTCATAACTTGCAGACTCTCTTACTTGAATGTTGTCGGGACCTTCAAAAATTGCCTGAAAGGCTGAGCGATATCAACAGCCTTAGGCATATTAACATCAGTGGATGCCAGTCATTGATTCACATGCCTAAGCAAATTGGGAAATTAACTTGCCTTCAAACACTGACGGATTTCATTGTGGGAAAGAATAAGGGATCTTGCTTAGGAGAGTTACAGGGCTTGCACCTTAGAGGAGCTCTACATATAAGACAACGCGAAAATGTTCAGAGTGCAATAGATGCTGAACAAGCGAACTTGACTTACAAGGGGAGCATTCAGTCCTTGGGGTTATGTTGGAAGGAAGATGATGGAGTCTACTTGGGAAAAAATGACGAGGAGGTCCTAGCAGCCCTCCGACCTCATCAAAGTCTGAAAAAGTTTCTATTAAAAGGCTATTGGGGTGTTGAAAACCCTTGTTGGATGAAAAGTTCATCCATTCCAAATTTAGTTGAAATCTCAATTTTCAATTGTAGAAAAATCGAGTGCCTCCCAGATCTTGGGAAACTCCCCTGCCTCAATGTTCTTTCCATCAAGGGAATGGATGCTTTGAAGAACATTAGCACAGAATTCTATGGTGATGACATGTCGAAAGTTCCATTTCCATCGTTGAAAGAATTCACATTAAAAGAAATGCCTAATTTGGAAGAATGGCAGTGCTGGTACACAACAGGACTATTCCCTTGTCTTGCCAAATTGATCATAAAAAAGTGCCCAAAGCTGAGGACCATGCCACATATTCCATCCCTTCAACAAATGGTTTTAAAGGAAAGCAATGAGTTGCTTTTATGTTCTGTTTCAAACTTCACTTCACTTTCATCACTTCACATTGGTGGATTCTCCGAGATGGTACGCCTACCTGAAGGAATGCTGCGAAACCTTAACCTTCTCCGATCTTTCAAACTTGAAGACTGTCCCAAAATCCGCTCTTTCTCCAGGGAACTAGGAAACCAACTTCTTACCTCTAAGATCGTTTGGAATTGTGCTGATCTGTTGTCTGTCACAGAAGATTCAAGGCTTGAACACTCTTCAGTTTGTGAGAATCTATAGGTGTCCTATTCTTATGGTGCTGTGTGGAGGTATTCTAATTTGAAAAGGCCTTTCAAGCTTCGATAATTCTATCAAGATGAGCATAAAAGACTGCTGACGAGGTAATATTGTATATTCAAATTTGATATTCATGTGATTTTCATGATTTAAAATCTTTAATTGAGACATTATCATCCATAAAGTTGCTTGTCCCAGTTTCATCACTTTAAGTTGTTACGAAAGTTGCCACTTTCTATTTGCATGTTTAATCATTGCATGAACATGAAAAGCTCTTTAAGGGAGTGTTACAATATTACTCCATAAGACACAGATCTTCATACTTCATGTTAACATCGCCGTTATTGCCTTCATACTCCATAAGACAGGTATATATGTTGATGAGAAAAGACGATTCGACATTGGGGATTGCACAGAGATGTCATATTGGTATCCCTTTTTTTTTTTTAATGATGTCATACTGGTAAACATGAAAAATGGTTATTTTAAATTGATGCAATTTTAGCTTCTACATGGAAAAATAGAGGAAAAGAAAAACATTAAAGTCCTGCCTTTTGTGAATAGATAACTTCCTGAAATGGAAATTTTCAAAAACCAACCATAGAGGGTTTCTCAAGGCTGCAAATATTGGAAGCCTATAAGAAGGAGATTTCATCTCCATACTGCTCCTAATTCAAAATGACAAGTTAACAATTAGGTTCTGCTTGTTATGAGCAGACATTTGCTTGATAACCGTATTGGTTTTTAGAATCTTAATCTTTTTCAGTAGTAGTTTGTGACAATGGCCGACATCTAAATAATGTTTGATGTTGCAATTTGTTGTGTTCTTTGTTTACTTTTATGGTTACCCTGGTTGGCAGGACAAATTGAAACTTAAGGGATCAATCATATATGTTATATATATAAGTTCATTATTAAAAGTTCAGGATAGTGTTAAGCTGAAACATCAAGCTTGTTCCTTTTTTTCTTCTTTTATTCTATTAGAGAGGGCAGAATTTGTATTCAATAAAATTACTCTTGACATTAAAAAAGGGGGGAAATTCTTGAGGCCATTAGGAGTGAGTTATACATATATAATGAACTAATTTCACTTGTATTTGAACTTTGTAACCTTCAACAGCCTTCAAAATATGCAGACTGCAGACCCAATTACTCAAATGGTCCAACTCCTACATAAACTACATGACATATGTGGTATGTCATCAGCCTTAAAAATACTTCAACATTATTGATTTGAATCATCAACTCATATGCTTCCTGAAGTTGAAAAAATTAATAAAAATGCTAACTAATTTCACTGTGAAAAGGAAGGATGTTTCGTAGTAGAGTTAAAAGGTTAAAAGCATAGAGAACTATAGTCAAAACGAATTTGACTTTCCCTTGGAGGAGGAATATTTTATTTTCCGTTGATAATTGTGTTATTTGTGATTATTGAGTAATTTATTAATTGGCTTTAGTTGGTGGGCCCTATGTTGTCTACATTATTATCATTTTTGGTTTAGGGGTGGGGCCTTAGCAATGTTTATGTTTTATATTAAGAGGTTGTTGTGGGACCACTGGATTAAGTTATAAACTTAAGTGAAGGGCCCTATATGTAGAAATACATTAAGTTGATAACAAGGTTTAAAGAAGTGAGACCCAACCTCTTTTGAATGTTAATCCCACATTGCAAACGCCATGATTTTCTATGGAAGGTGAGTGGATCTCCAAATCTAGATGTGTATAGGATACCCTTCTTCTAGTTTGATCACAAGAGGACTAATCTGAATGAGTTTCTTTTTATTTCCATGATTACTAATATGGTATGATGAAGGTAGGGCCTAGAAGCCAAGAAAGAATATTGATAGCCAAAATCAACCCACTATGGGTTCAATGATGGCCGGCTGTGGGGAATGGTTAAGGGGCATGGGCCAACCCCATATAGGGGATCCCAGCCATAGCCGAACACAACTGGGGCTTCTAACCTAGGTGATTATTGGAGCCTTTGGTTTGGGGGTTCCCATGTACTACGGTTAGCAGGTTGGGCCTGGTTCGATGTTGTTGCTTAATATATTGTGTGTGGGATTGGGGCTTCATGTATTGAATTGGTTTCAGACCTCGTGCACCAGTTAAACCTGCCAATAATCAACAGATGATAATCATCATGATGGAAATGTTTGATCTGACTATGAAAAATTATGCTGGTTGATGATTTTTTTCATGGCTACACAAACTGATTTTTGTGATAATTAAGATTCGGTGGTTATGTTTATCCATATTCCTGTGATGATTTTGAATGATGCCGGACTGTTGTGACTCTGTGAGGGTGTATGTACTGCGATCTGCCCCATACCATTAAATACAAATTTGAGATGTGGAGTGGGGCAAATGAATTCACCCACAAATATGGGGCTGATTGCATACTTAAGACTCAATTGTGGAACCTTCTGTAAATTATGGTATAGATAAGTATACACATGATTAATAGAGTTAAAGGAAGGCATGATACTCTGAACTACTAGCACGGCGCGAGGTGAAGATCTCGTACTCAGGGTCCTGTTGTGGATGTGGAATTGTGGACCTTTGGGGTCTATATGAAGAGGATGAGTTATGAATACGGACCTATGATGATTATTGTGTTGATGGTCGTTGATTGGACATGAGATGGTATTGTGTGCTGGAATGGCACATTATGTAAGAATTGTGCCTTGGTGGCAAAGTGTTGATGGCCGATGCTAGGATGTAGTTTAGGGATGTACCATGGGATGGAGTAATCTCTAAATTCTAAAACTCACTGAATGGTTTGATTATTACATGCCTTTATAACTGATCCTTGAAACTGATTTATGTTCTTTTGTATTATTGCTAGAATAGGAAATTCATTCACCAATATTTACTGATGTTGGGTACCCCCTTCAGGTAACCGGGATGTGGGCCGACAAGAGTATGGAGACAACCAGCCCAAAGACTTTCCGCATGTGTGATTGAAGAGAGAGATTCAAGACTCATTAATTCAGGGGATTAGCTATATAGTTGATGTTTAATTTAGAAAACTTTAATTGATGGATTGTGTGGTACTTTTTATTAGTATTGGGACTTGTTTACTTTTTATTGTTGGTTTGTGATTTAATAAAAGATTGTGTGTTTAAGGTTTTTGTGTTATGGCCAGCGGAGAAGATTTTTTGACGGTTGGTGTTTATTATTCTTTTTTAAATCTGAAGAAGAGATCGACAAGGTGTGGAGAAGGGGACCTTTAGGCTTGGGCAAGTTAGATTCAATCAAGTCTTTGATGATGTTATTAATCTATTTGTTACTGTAAACATTGTTTAACAAATTTTAGTACATTCTGCTTCAACCGAAAACATTTACGTCTATATATCATTCAAAATTTTATATGCAAATCTGATCTATTGTATCAGTTATGACATAGAATATGATGAAACGAGATGTTGTGATACAATGATGTTTTGTGATCAATTTTTCTTTCTATTTACACTGCACTGTGCGTAGTCTCTTAACTTCCTCTATCCTTCATTAATTTTTATCTGAACATTTTCACCTTCTTCGTGGAAGTCATCTCGAGGCTTATGCCAGGTCTATATCAAGGTTTTCCTCTGCCACTTTTGAAGCTGCGGATTCAAAGAGAGATGAGGAAGAAACACATGGGTTGGAGCAGTTAAATGAAAACTTTTCCGAGTCTGTCCCTATGGTATCATATGTTTGAAGATTGGAGAGGACCCAAGAAATTCAACATGGGGGGCTATATGTAAAAGAAATATTGGGGGATGGGGAAAAGTGTGAAAGAAAAACATATAAATTTTTAGAATTGTAGAAGGTTCTTAAAAATCTTGAACTTTTTTCAGGTATGGGTCGGGCTTCAGCCCCCGTACACATGGGTCCGCTCTTGTTTCGAGGTGCATGCATTTTTATGAATTAATGAAATTTATGCATATAAGGGTCTTGTAGAATTAATTTAAGGACAGTCTAAATGGTATAATCACATTAAATATGATTAAATTGATGTGATTTACATTAAACTTCAATAGAGAAGGAGTGAAATGACATGATGCATGTAATCAGTCAGGCCTGCAATGGAGAAACCATTCACTGATTAGGCACCTCTCTTTTTACTTAGACTACTCAATTAGCCAAGTGCTAGTATCAAAGTTTTAATGAGTTTGGGCAATTAACTTACGCCAAATTAATATTGGCAGTTCTGGCTAGAAAACCGAAAGTTATTGGCAATGTCTATACATGTCCATTTCATTTCGTAGATTAAGAACTTAAATGTATACATGCGTGACCACCACATTGCTCTAATTTAAATTGCAAAAAGTAGGGTCGAAGATAACCATGGCATTAATACACCATTTCCGTCCTGCAGAAATCTTGACATGACCCCAAACCCATTTCTACAGTCGAAGATAACTATCAAATCTCAGAATTATATGTGAGACAGAAAGTCCACGATCTAACCTATTAGAGTTTTAGTTGGCTAATTCATTTAGTTTGAGCAAAACTCAAATCCTATTTGAGTTGTAATTAGTGTTATTTTACGTATGGATTGTAATGTCATCCCAAGACGGAGACTGGAGACTCCTGGATGCACAAGATACTTCAAGATAGAGTTTGAAGAGTCTTGCCCGGAATTTTCTCTCACCTCAAGCCATTTTTCAGAGAGCAGGTTTGCTATATGTTTTTACCAAGTCCAGCTGCAGAGACACTACTAGCTATAGCAAGCTGGGTTTCTCAACCTGCCCGAACTCTTTTGTTCCGTTCCATTTCAAACTCTCTAGTAGAGTCCTTTTCCAATTCAAAGACTCTCATGGACGAACCTTGCGCTATATATTCATTTTGTTGGTACCCTAGAACAGACATCTCTCCTATCAAAAGATTAAGAATCACATTGAAATAATTTTTGACTTCTGCAGCAAGGGTACCTAGGGATGTCAAACGGGCCGGGCCGGGATGTCAAACCCGGCACGGCCCGTTCCAGCATTGGCCCGCCCCAGCTAGCGGGTCGGGCCGGCAAGGCCCGCCCTTGAGCGGGCCTGGCCAGGCGAGCTGGCGGGCTAGGCGGGCCAGTTCAAATTTTTTTCCTTTTTTTTTTTAATATATATATATCTTATGGTCTATTGTGAGACAATGTATCATCCACCTAATTATTCTCAGCCATATTTCTACCTCACAGTTTGATGGAAAGATGAGCGGTTAGTTGCATGAGGAGTTACACAACTGTCGATCAGAATTATAATCAACCAAAAAGATACAGTCACATATGAACAACTAAAACATGGGTGGTTTAATGGAAAAAAAAAAGGTGGGTAATCGCATGAGTAGTTATATAACCGTGGGTTAAAATTATAATTGATGGTCAAAATCAAAACCAACACCTCCTAGCTATTACATACTAGCCCAATAATCCGTATTCAGCTCGGTATCTTCCTACACTGCACTGTATTGCAAAATAAATAATCACATATTAAAAAAACTTACCTCTTTCCATGAAATAAGTTGGATAAAATAGAAATAGAAAAATAGGAGCTAAAAATGATATAATTACTAGAAACAACTGTAACATAAGTGGTTTGATGGAAAGATGAGCGGTTAGTTGCATGAGGAGTTACACAATTGTCGGTCAAAATTATAATCAACCAAAAAGATACAGTCACATAGGAACAACTAAAACATGGGTGGTTTGATGGAGAAAAAAAAAGGTGGGTAATCGCATGAGTAGTTATATAACCGTGGGTTAAAATTATAATTGATGGTCAAAATAAAAACCAACACCTCCTAGCTAAGGTCTAATAATATATCTTATGGTCTGATAATAGAACTCTTAAAGTCGATCTCAGTTAATCAGACAAGCCTACATGATGATGATGTTGATGACAGGTTCATAAAATAAAGTATCTGAGGAGGAGGTGGTGAAGAAAGTTCACGAGTTAAATGCTGATCCAGATGTCCACGATTGTAGCCTTGCTTCTCATACTTTTAATTTAATCAACAGAAATGCATTGGTTTTAAAAACAGCTATTTGCATATTATTACCTTGTTTACAATAAAGTTTCTCATTGTTATTATTATTTCCACATTTATATGTGGAAATGAGCTGTATTAATACACGATGAGCAAATAATGGTGTTTAGTAGGTGCCAAAATAAAAAATGCACAGAAGAAGTTTGTGTTCTATTTGGGCCCAATTTCCACAATGATTTTGTCACAATGGGCCCACCTGTTATATAATGATTGACATCCTTTGTATTTATTTTTTTTGGTAAATAAAACTTTAATTAAAAGAATGGGAGGATTAGAGTATTTAAGACTTTATAAAACTGAAAAATGACACAAAATACCCCTTATATGACCGTTTTATGGTTGTTGGGGGGGTTAAAATGAAGATTTTTTTTTTAAAAATATCCATTTTTGGGTGGGCCAGGCTGGCCGTGCCTAGTAGGCCAGGCCTATCGTGTCTGGCGGGCCCTGGCCAACGGGCCTAGCCTCTACACGGGTCGTGCCATGCGGGCCGTGCCGTTGACCGAGCCACGGCCTGTTGACTGGCGGGCCGAACTAGGCCGGCCCAGCCCATTTGACATCTCTATACCTAGGCAGATTATTGAATAAGAAGATTTATTCTTTCTCTTTTGCTGATTGAAGCACCCTATAGGCATCAAGGTGGATTGTGTTTACATCACTTTGAGAGCCGTCAAAGTGTGACTTGTGATAAGTCCTTAAAAATGTATATTTATTTTGGACCATTTTAAGGACTTATTAATCCAAAAGAGTCTTATTCAAGGGAAAAACATATTTTTACGCATTTTGGGTTCATTGTAGTGCATTCATGTATAATTTGCTCAAAAATCATAATTTTTACATAAAATAATAAAACCTGCCATTTTTGGAACTCTATTTTGGAAGATTCTTCCAAATTCATTTTTCTCATGAAATAAATCAAAATTTTCATCATTAGTGAATTCAAGTAAATTTTTATTGTCATTTATGTGAGATGGGCCACTATCATGCACTTGTGATTTTTTGTTTAAAATTATTATTTTAAAAATATTTTTTTTCTCTTTGCTTGTAGATCATTGGAGATCTGGGTCCTAAGAGACATTTTTGAAAGGAAGAAAGAAAGAAAAAAGAGGATTTTACGGGAAAAGTCCCGAAATTTAGTCATTCCTCGCAAAGGGTCCCCGAATATTGCATAGCACAAATGGGGTCCGTCAGAAACTCCTTTGTTTTTTTTTTTAATGCTAAGGGGAGCAATGCTAACCTAGCTCATAAGAGCAACGCTAGCGCCGCTCTACGCGGTTTTCACAAAATACTCTTCTTCCTCTTATTTTATCCTCTTCTCTCACCTATTTCTTTATCTCCCCCACTCCATTTTCTCTCAATCATCTTAGGAAAATAGTATCACAGGCTTTATAAAATGAATACTATTGACCAACATACTATTTCTTTCTTTCTTTGTTCATATTCTCAAGATTTATCTTCAAAAGTAAAAGAGACAGAGAAAGAAAAAAAAAATGGCAGACATAGCATGCAAGAATGGTTCCAATAACAATCTTATACTGGTACATTATCATGTAGAGCTTACCGTCAACCATGAACCCATCCATGAGAAAACGAGAAAGAAAGGTTGCTCGGGTAAATTTGTATTTGTAGGTTTGGACGCAGCTTTTCCGCCCTTATGAACAGGGGAAAACTTATATTTGCGGTTTTTCTTCTCTCATAAACAGGGGAAACTTGTATTCACGGCTTTTCCACACTCATGAACACTGGAAAACTTGTAGTATTCGCAACTTTTCCACGAATGCCCAAAAACTTGTATTCGTAGCTTTTCCACCAAAATGAACGGCAGAAAATTTGTATTCGCACCTTTTTTCCACCGATGTGAACGGTAGAAAACTTGTATTTGCAGCTTTTCCATTGATACGAACGGTAGAAAACTTTCCACCGTAGAGAGCGATGCTAGTGTCCCTCAAATTTTTTTAGGTGACGCTATCGTCGCCTATAAAAAAATAAAAATAAATAAAAAAACAAATGACAGGAAGACCGAATTTGTGTTGTACAATCTTCGGGGACCCTTCGCGAGGAATGGCCAAATTCTAGGATTTTTCCTATAAAATCGTCAAGAAAAAAAGAAGGGAGGAAGAATTTTCAATAAATTGTGAAAAATGGCTTTCTGGGTTCCACACACATGCACATGTGTGGGGCACATATGTGGGACATCCAAGAGGATCCACCTTCTTTGCACAAAATTCCGAGGTCATTTTGAAGATAACTCAAGATAATCAAAGAAAATCCATGAAGGGCCAAATCAAGAAAGAAGATTTCCAAAGAGACAAAAGTGGAAAGAATCTACATTCAATCTTCTCTTGATTCCAACTTGGAGTTTTCCACCTCATGTAAAGATTCTTCATTTCCATAATCGGCTCTCATAAATGTCAAGTCAAAAGAAGATTTGCTGACAAGTGCATGAAGATAGAATGGAGAAAAGAAATGAGAAAACTTACTAAGTGAAGAAGATTCTTGCAACAAAGTAGGGACTAGAGAAAGAATAAGGCAGCCCATACCCTATTTAAAGAATGCCTTGGACGTCTATTACCTTTCATGAAGGAAAAAATCCCCTAACTATTATAATTCCTCCACCATTCTACCCATCTCCTTTCTCTACATAGCTTATCTCTCTTTAAGAAGGATTGTCCCAACTTGATGCTTCAACTAGAGAGGTTCCTTTCATCCTAGTATGTAGGTTTTTTTTTTTTTTTTAGTTTTAATTCTCCATTTTTTATGTAAAAACATGGCATATTAGTAAAAGTGTTATTCTTTTTCTTATGTGATTAACGCTTGAATTGTGTTTTCTTTGTTGTTGTTCTTGGATTGACAACCCAAGATCCTAAGAGCATGAAATAAGTAATTATGAACCCGGTTTGAGAATAAAAAGAAAAGAACACACTTATCACACATTTATTTTTATTACAATTCCCACACATTTACATTTATTGAAAAATCCACATATTTAATTTCTTTTTAATGCCACACATTTAATTTTATGCAATCCGCACATTTTTTTTTTTTCACTACACACATTTAAATTCAAGCACTTCTTGTTTTCTTTTCTTCTTATGCTTCTTATGCGATTATGTGAATTTTTATGCATATTTTATGGTTGGGATTAGAGTTCATTGCGTATATCTTCATATCATAAGATTAGTGCATGTTTAAGTGGCTGGAATTTGAAGCATTTAGATCTTTAAGAAAGAAATTAAAAATCAGTTTTGATGAACCTATGTTGGACATCCAAACAGTTCACATATGACATACTTTTAAAGCATGAAATTAATGGATAAAAGTCCAATCAATTGTGATTAATTAAAAATAAATTTGGTATAAATTTAAAGATAAAATAGCATGATTTGGATGGAAAATTTCGGACAAGAACAAGGTTGGAAAAACAGTCCCTAATACCAAACAACTCACTTTCTGCATAGTTTCAGAAAAAGTGCAGAAACAATTTTTGAAAAAAAGTTCGAAGTGGGTAGAGTAGTCAAGTCATGGTATTTTTCTGTGAACTTTGGGGTAATTGAAATTCAACATGTGGTCTATCACGTCCCAAAATTTCAAATCAAAAGGATTTCAAGAGGTTTGTGAACCAGTGGCTTGAACATGGCATGTTAGGCTAGTTGTGTGCAGAATTTCTGCACAGTCTCAGTTTTTTTGGTCATGTTTATGCATTCATATTTCATTCATTTTAATTCCTTTTTCACTTCTATTTTTTTTTTTTTTAGTTGATTCATGGATCATTGTAGTTCAAAATACAGACATTAAACTTAGTTTTAGGTTGCATTAGATTAGGAAAAATCATGCATAAAAACAGCCATGTATACTAGTTTTTCAGACTTAGAATTTTCTAACATCTCATGGCGTACATTACATTACTAACTTTTTAATTTTAGGATTAGTTTCTAATTTTTTATTTTTGATAATTTAGATAATCTCCAGATATAAAAGATTTTTCTAATTTTTTGTTAATTGAAGATTTTAACTTAGGAAGTTTCTTAAGATTTGAAATTTCTAATATAAGGTATGATTGATTTAATGCTTTCTAAATTTATTATGATTTAAAAAAATTTATTTATTTGGAAAGTCCTTTAACTTTAGGGAATTGATTAACCTAGTGAACTAACTTAGGAAAGATACTAGCCCTAATTGCCTAACCTAGTTTCTAATTTAGGAAACTAATTTAGTAAGGTTTTCATGCTAATTTTAGAAAGTAGGTTGTTTTCTTTTTTATTGATTTGATTTGTTACTAATCTTAGGTGAACATTTTTTGATTAATTTGGTTTCTAACTTAGGTTTATTTTGTTTCTAATTTATTTTCTTAGTTTTATATTTGGTTTTTTTTATTGTTTTTAATTTTATGTTTTAATTTGTGTGTTCTTTTGTAGCAACTTGTCATTCATTTTAGATTAGGTTTTTAGATTTAGGAATTTTTATTTTTAGAAATGTATTTAATTTTAATTTAAAGTATGAATGATGAATGTACTTTTCTAGATTTTAAGCTAAAAATATATTTTATTTAGAGCAGGTGACAAAGTTGGAAAGCCTTATTTCTAAAGCTACCCGTGGATTGACTTTGTCTCACCAGTTTTATTACTGCAATCGAAGCTCTGCACTTGGAGCCGTGATGAACTAGATCAAGTATGGTGAAGGTGAACGGCGGGTAGTTGGCAAGTTCATCACAGTCCTTAGGTTGAGTTGCAACTGAGAAAGGTTTTGTGGGTCCTTTTAATTTTCTTTAATATAGTGCTTGGTTTTTCTGTAGTCTCTACCACCCTTGGTTTTTCCCGGATAGGTTTTCCATGTTAAAAATTGTGTGCTTGCTCTCTATTTTCTGGACTTGGTTTTATTATCCATTAGATTAATTAATTGCTATTGGAATCCATAAAGAACTCTGATTTGGGACCTTAGCCTGTTTTAAGGCTTAAACGCAAAAACTTTTGTGAGTGCCACATTTTGGTGAGCACTATGTTTGTATTGTCAATTCCGTGCAAAGAGTCCCGAAGACATTGCCTCCCAGAGTACTTCAAGGAAGATCAATTCAAGAGGTTTATCAAGCTTTTGAAAGGACCGGATTCGTTAAAGAATGACTCCATGTGTCTGTGCCAACCTTCTCAGGTATTTTGGACCCTAACCAGGTAACCGAAAACCTACGGTTGCTTTCCTAGTAACTTCCAGAAATGGTTTGGACAAACTTTGGCATGAGCCCAGCACGACCTGCCCTTGTAGGTGGAAACAAGGACAGAAGTGAGTTTCCAAATCATCCATAAGGCACCTAGCAGTTCAGAAATCATCTTTCACAGAAGCTTGTAGTTGGTGGTACTGGTAGGTTGAGGGGGATTTTCATTCCTTTTTAAGCAACAACAACACCACTAGAAGGCCAGAAACAGAAAGGAGAGAGGAGGAAAAGAAAAGAAAAACTCAAGTTCCCTTTGGGAACTTAGTAAATGCATCAGCCCAGGTCCATTCACAAGTGGCTGACAAATGCATATGATAGATGGACGGTTTGGACAGAGTCTTCAATCGTCCATGTTTTAGGAACAGCTTAAGAAAGGTGAATGGTGAACTTAGATAGGGGTGGCAAATGAGTCGGGTTGATAAGTGTGACCCATTTTTTAAAAGGCTCAAGGAGCTTGAATCACTCCCCATACGATCAACCCGACCCAACTTGCATAACCTGCATTCAAACCGGATCAACTCATATAGCGCAGCCCAACAGTAAAATTTGTCCCAAACCCAGTCACTTCAAATAATAAGGCCATATGTACACTTAAGTTGTAGGTAGGAAAAACAAAAGGCCCAACAGGAGCTTGGCTCATCTTTATATAAAATAGACTATTCTAAGAACCAAAATGTAAAACCAAAGGGTGTTTAGATACTCGGGTCTACCCTGACCCAACACATTTAAAGAGGTTATGTCGGTTGAGAGGGTTGACCCAAACCTGACCCGTTTGTATACGGGTCAGTCTTACTGACCCATAGAATCTGCATATAATGAGGTCGGATCATATGGGTCAAACTCAGGTCAGGTCGGGTTGAATCAGATTTTGTCCGCCCTAAATGGTGACTTTCAAGATTCCCACTTTCAAGGGTTCGTTTTTCTATACAAAATTTTTTTAAAAATGAAAAAATGGACTGGTATGGTCTGGACCATTAAATCGACCGTTAAACGATGGGATAAGGTTAAAATGATGGTCAAAATCATGATATATCAATTGTTACACTAATGGTTCAACACTAATCCTTCCAAGGTCTGAATCTAATTATAAATTATTGGTTCTGTTCAGAAAATTTAAATTTTAAATTAAGTTCAGAGAAAAATATGTATGCCAAATCCAACCATCGATATTAATCATATATATAAACATGAATTTTTTTAGACTGTCAATTGTTGCAATTTAATCATGACGATAACAGCTGAGGTTCAGGTTGGGCCCATAGTATACTCAGATCCAACCCGAATTACTCAAAGAGATTACCTGAACCTGAGCCCAAACCCATAGAACTGGACACAGGTAATGGGCCTGGACATCAAGCCAAAGACATTTGTAGCTGTTTAGAATATTTAATATACATAGTATGTCTATATGAATATACATAATCAGTTGTGACATTGAGTATTCAGGTCCTTGGAAATAAAACCCAAAGACTTTAAGTTGACCCACAATTTTATTTGGGTCCATCCAGTAGAAGACCCAACTTCAATCTTGCCGAATAATTGGATTCATATTGGTTTCTTTCGACTGGGGCCTTTTTGGAGGTCCTTCTCGGTCTTTCAGACCTATTTTCAGTTATAAAAAAAAATTTATAAGGTAAGTACTCGCACCTCCACACCCACAACCGCACCCAGTCACACAAATCCATCACTATTAAGTGCTACAAACAGAGTTTAGTACTTGATTGTTTTTGTGAAAGGAAGGTACAATGCTAGAGTTAGAGATTAATCATGAGTCTGGATCACCTATCGTAATTATTATACTTTCATCGTGAGTAGACCAATAACAGTCCACCACGTCATCCAAGAATTTATGTAATTTTCTTTCATCTGATTTAAAATTTTAAATCACCTAAATTTCTGAATGATGTGACGGACTGCTATTGGTCCACTGACGATGAAGATATAATAACTGCGATAGGTGATTAAGACTCATTAATCATTGATTGTTTGTGTGGAAGGGATGGAGCTTCCAGTGGATTGGTATTTCTACAATTTTGGTGATTTACCATGGCATTGTGTATCTTAAAGTCCCTAAGCCAATCTTTTTTAAGTGAAAGTTGAATTCTAAGGAAGCTGGATCTACCACAGTGATGCAACACAAGGTCTTTGTTTTTATTTTTATTTTTTTTTCTTGGGTTTTGCCGTTTTGGTAAGAGACACTGGGTCGTTGATACACGCAAGTACATGATCTTGTTGGACCTAAAGTCACATGCAATGAAATTCTCGTTAATTTGGCAGAAAGAGTCGATGGTGGTGACCAGCAGATGGTAGGTGTTGACAGTCTATCCAGCCTTAAGTATTCAAATAGATAATGATATTTTATCATGCAGACGCACAGAATAATTACAAGAACGCATGAGTATAGTGAGAAGAAATGGAGAATGCATCCAATGCAGAAGACATCACTCCATACCTACCTTTGAAATGGCTTTCTCAATCCCCCGCATGTTACGCCGCAGTCCCCTTCAAACCAATAGATAATTCTTTTACTAAGACCCTTTAATTCTCTGAAACTCCACTACTGGCCCACATAATGATAAGCCAGACTATCGAAGATGAATGTCATCCCCTCGTGTGATGTATCCGCATATCTTAATTCAATAGGAGTAGGCCCCACAAGATTGAACATATAATTGAAAATTTGAGTGTCTCGTATTTTTCATGTTTCAGTCATAGTCATATGCTCAATCGAGCAGTGTGACTCATTCAGTACTAAAACTTGAGGATATATCAAAGGTGAGGATGACATTGATGTTGGACATTTCTCATTATGTGGGCCCCACAGTGGAGTTTTGGATACCTGTTACATGGGAAGCATGTATGGCTGCAACTAACCATCCGCACTCATTCGGTCAATGTCTCATTTCTTTTCAAAGATGAAATTAATATTCAAAGTTTTCAATGAAATCATATTGTATATGGATTCTACACACTTGCAAATGAAATGTGTATTATATATCAATATATGGCTACTTTATAAAAGAACTGTTTGGATGTAACTTGATGAAAGGAAAAGCTTCATATAATATTCATCAAGCGGTGGGCTCGACTCTAGGTTTGAAATTTGATTTGGCCCCAAAACATGTACTCGGAACATTTTCTTGAGTCTACGGGCTGTCACAATGAAAATGCCCATGCCACGACTCTATATTTCCATGTCCGTAATTATTACATCCGATATGAATCTGTTGATAGTAATTCATAGTAGCATGATACGATCCTTGCCATATCTGACCTAATTTTATCATAAGCCTCGTTTGTTTGTGAGAATTCTGAGAAATCTTGTTTGGGGTTTTTATGAATTCCTCAAATATTGTATTCTGTTTAATTTATGATATAGTATTATGGAAACTAAAATTGAAAGAATCTTATCTACCAAAAATGATATTTTACGGAGCTGAATTTATAATTTATCATCACTCAAATAGAAAATTTAGAATTCTATAAAGACAATAGTTGTCATTGCTATCAACAAATCTCTTTAGTAGAAACTTTTAATCAGAAATGCCTTCAAACAAACAAACCATGAAGAAACAGTACCCAATTCAAAGGATAAATAAACCATTGTATGAAATATGATTACTCCATTGATGTTTTTTGTTTTCCTATGACTAATTTATAAATATTTTTGTATTTTATTGGGGTCAAAAAGAATGATGATGAGTCAAGATTTACGGCTTAATTGTGTACATCCCATGGAAGAGGCGTAAAAGAAACTCCAAGAGGAATGAGTGGGAGCTTATTTTCTTTTTCAAAAAAGAAAAATTGGTAACTTTTGCAAGTTTTTTTTGTGAAAAAACATGTCGCACCAAATATAATTGAAATATACGGAATGGATCGAAATGACATTACTATTTTTAGAGAAAGTGTCATGCACAAACGTGTTCGTAGAGAGGTTTTCTAGATATCAACAATGACTTGGTCAATTAATGGCCCTATATGAGGAATTAGAAAAAAAAATTATTTTTCAGCATTTATGTACTTTCACCCGATCACTTCAAATGTGTGTGAAGCTATAGTGCCAACAACACCCAACCATAAGTGTGTATTGGCGAAAATAATTTCTCCATTGTTAATGCCAGTCTCCCTTGATATCTAATAAAAAATTGAGGATTTTACGAGAAAATTCTTGATAGATGGTCATTGCATGAAAAAGTTCCTCTTAAGTCTGGAGGCACGAAAAAGAATCTATCAACCCATTTTTGTTTATTTTATACTTATGAGGAGCGACGCTAGTGTCGTGTCTCTCGTCTCTAATGGGGGCGATGCTATCTCTTCCTCATTCAAGACCACCATCACCAACTTCATCTTCATACTAAATAAGCACAGAAGAGTATCACGAACTCATCTCCATTCCTTTCTCTTTCTCGTCATTCGCAAGTTCCTCAATCTATGACACCGACTCCTCCGATAGAGCCTCATTCACAGTCCTCTGCCCCTATTCCACCACTAAAACTGGGCTCACATGCAAATACCTGAAATCCGCCTCCGAAACTCCAATATCCGTTTCAACATCTCCACCTTCGTTTTCATAAATCATTAGATTGCAGACAACAAACCTGTTGGAGTCCGACTCGAATCCGTTAGGGATTCAGTCCTTCTCATCGAATTCCGGACCGATAAACGCCCCAATTCCGGATACCGATAAAGTCGTCGGAATACCCGAAATTGGCGCGCTACTTCCCAGAAAATCCGAGAACTTCCAAGATCGCAGGTCCGCAGTGAGGTCCAATTTAAAACTTTTGAACAATATAATAACAATGGTTGAATTGCGGAAGCATAAGAAGTGAAACGGAAGCAATAAGTATCATGATATATCAAATGTGAGCATAACTGTAGTCTAATTTAAAAGTATCAGTTGATAAGAACAACAAAAGTTAATTACATATTTGATAGCTACCAGGCTTACTACAAAATCACTCAAAAGCCCAAATAAAGATAACGCTCAAAGCCCTGACCTGGCTCTCCACCCTCCGGCTCAACATCTAGGTCGGCCAGTTCCTAAACGAAATATCCAGCTACAGGCGCCTCTACGAGTACAAGCGCATCGTCCGCATACTCGGGGTCGAGACCTAAGCACCAAAATGGGTCAGATCTAAAGATCTGGCAAGTCACAGTATGCAAGTAACATAGGACGATATACATCAAAAGAGTAGAGACAGTTATATAAATTAAGGAATATCAAGATAAATGATCTAAGCAGTTGAGCAAGATAAACATAAAGAATTATGATAATATATAGCATCTAGTCTAATCACAATGTGGCACATTCACACAAGCTGAATACCGCGGGATATTATGCCGGGCCCTCCCATACTGAACACAGTTGCGGCGGGGAATCTCATCAGTGCTGGGGATAACTAACCCCGCAAATCACTCAACAGTCTCACCACACTCATCACTCGGGGAGACTGGATTCGGTATCACACCGTCCGTCTAAAACATAGCTCATCATGATAGCTCGCTCAACACTCATAAATAGCTCCTACCGAGGATGATCAGTCCACAGGCTGAGCTTAAATCAACCGAGTGAATGTCTATGCCGACTCGAGGAAACTCTAAAGGTTTGTGTCTGTCTAGACTTTGTCTTGCGTGAACAAGGTCCTAACCAAGTCTTTAAGAGGTTCATATATCAATTAGTCCATGGATTACAATCCAAGTCCAAGCTCACTCGTTGGATCCATACCAAGGCCCATCAAACACATGGCCGGGTCTAGAACGGTCCAAACGATGTATCAATCCATTTCTACTGATAAACAACTCATTCTCATCTATCATGAGTTATAATCCCAATATAAATCACATCTCCAATCTAAGGGTACACATATCCATACTTAGGCCACAATAAGGCCCGCCTAGCCACAGTTTCGGGTCATTATTCTCTCAATCACACCATCGGGTCACCTCTAAGATATCCTAGGTTCAGGTCATCCATTTTCATTTAATTAACAGTCATAAGCTATAGTAAGGACATAAGAGTGACACTAATAAGATAAGTGAAGTATGAACTTCAAACATGAGAATCAATTGGGAAATAACAATAAGTCAACCTAGGTAATGGACCACATTCAGGTCCAGATCCATCTCAGGTAATTTGATCTCTAAATGGAGTCTCAGATGCCAATGGATACTGTGTTTGGTGCTCCAGAAGTTACAGGCATCATTGACAACGTTTAAGGGTCGAATCATTGTAGATTAAGCAACCAAAACCCTACTTGGTGGTCCCCACGAGTCAAGGTTGAGCCACACCATTGACTCGGGCTTGACACATCAATAAATGTCCATTTGGATGGTCAATGAGCCCCACAAATGATCACAACTTCAGAATACTGAAAACTGAAAAATCACAGTACACAGTGTGCTCGGTCGACCTAGCACAGGGCTTGGTCGACCGAGTACACTGGGGGTTAACCCCCAGGTCGACCCTGGTGCAGTGTGCTCGGTCGACCGAGTGCATTGGAAAAGTTGGATCAGGCACCTGGCAGGCATAATCCATTCTCAGGGAATTTCCTGTGTGTCCGGTTGACCTCCTGGCTTGGGCGATCGACCGCATACACAGAAAACCTGGAAAAAAAATGATGTTCCAGCTCTCAGCCATTTTTACTGCAAATCCTATGTGCTCGGTTGACCCGGAGCAAAGCTCGGTCGACCGCGTACACAGGATTTCCGGGTCTGAGGAAAAAATCCAACTCCCAATTATTTCTGCAAAACCTGTGTGCTCGATTGACCCGGAGCAGGGCTCGGTCGACCGCGCACACTAGATGTTTGTACCGCAGGAAAAACTAACTGAGACTTGTTTTTCCTCTGTTTCAGTGTGCTCGGTCGACCGGACTGCAGGTCGGTCGACCGGGCACACGTAAACTGCAGAAAATCCAGATTTCAGGGTTTCTTCCTTTCAACCCATTTTTCCATTAAAACTCCTTCAATCTTGCTCAAACACTACCAAATCAACATAAAACTTAAAAACACTTCAATGTACTACCATCCAACACCCAAACAAGCCATTGATCTTCCAAATGGGTAATCTCATTCATCAATGCCCAAAATCCAACAAAACTAAGCTCAATGGTAGATCTATCACATGAATAATAACTGACTGAAATTGTAGAATCAAGGGAAATAGAAACATACATTCTATGTTACATAAGTATATTGCACTTGCCTTGTTGAAATGAGAGGTTGTAGAGAGAGAGAGAGAAGAGAAAACCAATCCAAGAAGATGAAATCTCAGCTCCTAGGGTCTTCTCCAGCACAAAACCAACTCAAAGCCTAGGTTTAGAAAAGAGGAAGGAGAGGGGAAGTGAAGAAGATGAACAGTAACTAAGGAGTGTCTTGGGAAATGTGATGTATTTATAGATTGGGGGTTTAGCTAGGGTCTAAAATACCCTTTTTGTTTGTATAGGATTAGGATTAGGGTAGAGGGCATTTATGGATACCCCCCTATAGAAAATGCCAATATCTAGCTAGGGCCCTTTCTCACTAGCTAACCCTAGAAATTGCAAAAGACCCCTATTAACTCTATTGCTAACACAATTAGATTAATCTAACTAAAACTTAGGAAGTATACACAACCACCCTTACTAACCCATTAATTAATATAATTAGCTAATATATACTATTTAATAGTATTAAAAATCAAATTAAGGGTCCAAAAGGGGTGGGGCCTCACATCGATCGTATGTAAAGAGATTGGATCTTCGTCAATGCGAGACGATAGTAGGGTGTAGTGTATGGATCACCTCCCCTTATTTGATCAGTCAACCTGGTAGTAAATTCAGAAAACACATAACATGACAATAAATCAATGGCCTCGATTTTATTTTGTTTCGGTGTCCGAACAAGAATAAAACAAAGCCATTTCCCTGAGAATCAAGCTTGCAGATCTGAGGTTGTGGAAAGCAATGGAGGATTTGGACGAGGAAGAAATAAGGAGTGACCTACAATGAACTTGTTTGTGCCGCCTGACCTAAATGGGACTTTTTCGTACAACGACCATTTATCGAGAAATTTTTCATGTAAAATCCTCTAAAAGATTTGTCGTAAAAAAAGGATATCTAATAAAAGATCCCGTTAAAATCTCCTAAAAGCCCTTTTCCTTAATTAACAACGGCAATACCAAATACCAAACTATATCATGCATGCTTATTTAACAAAAAGCGAAACACTGATTTTCCACCTACGAAAGTTGCCGAAGAAGATCTCAAAGATCCCCAATAGAATTTAGATCCATGCGAAAAAGACGGAACTAAATTGTCCTAGTCCGATAAAGAATAGTCAGCTCTCCCTTCCCAACATTTCTTTTAGACCGCCGACTCTTCCTACTACTTCCCTTCTTCCTCATTTTTTCCTCCTCTCCTCTTACAAGTTCTAATTCTATTTCCATTTCTCCAACATCATCCAAACACCCCCATTTTCCATCTCATTTCACTAACAAACCTCTTCTTCTTCTTCTTCTTCTTCTTCAAAAAGTCTTTTCTGCTTCAGAACTGAAGTGTAGTAGTGAGAGAGAGAGATGGAGAAGAAGCAAGGATTCTTCTCTGCGCTGAAAGAAGAAGTGGTGAGAGGACTCTCGCCTGCCAAGTCGAGAGGGAGAAGCGCCTCCCCAATGTCTCGCCTTCTCAGGCGGAGCCACCAGGCGCCACAACAAGCAGGAGGACCCTTCATTGCCAGATCAGGGAGCATGAGGATCGTCGGGGAGACGCTGTCGCCGCTCATGGAAGGTCCTGATCCCGACAGCCGGGCTCCCGGCGATGGAAAGAAGGATGGGTGGGGCCATTGGATGAAGGGCCAGATCGGCAGAGCTCCGTCTGTTTCTTCGTCGTCGTCGGGGGATGATTGTGGTCGGTCTGATTTAAGGCTGCTGCTAGGGGTTATGGGTGCTCCTCTCGCGCCGGTGCATGTTAGCATGGCCGACCCTTTGCCTCACCTCAGCATCAAAGACACCCCCATTGTATGTTTGTTTGGCTTCTCTTGCTTCTTCTTTTGAATGGATTTGGACTGTTTTTCTTCGTTTTGATTTATTTATTTCATTTGGGTTTGTGTGTGTTTTTCTTTTCTTTCTCAATGATATGAGTTTTACTAGTTTAGTTATTTGAGCTTTTCATTTGAATTGGTCATGGATGGATGCTTTGATGGGTTTGCTTTGATTTGCAGTACTTTGTTATTGTGTGTGTGTGTGTGTGTGTTTTTTTTTTTTTTTTTTTTTTTTTTTTGGTGGGGGGCATGGTCCCTGTTTTTTTAATGAAACAACAAATTGGTTTGGTAGGTGTTGATTTTGTTGGATTTAGTTTGGGTTTCAGGAAATCTGCACTATGGAGAGACTAGGTGGTTCAGTCTCTGTTTTGGTTTCTAATAAGGGACACTTAAATGGGTGTTTTGAGTGTTGGGTTTTAGTGGATATGATGTTTTCATGGAAATATGCATTAGTTACCCTGTTCTTGGAACCATTTCTGTTTTTTGTGTATTAGACTTGTAGATGTTGAAGACAGAAACTATCATTAGAAAAATCAAGATCAGGCAGTCCAATAAGGTACTGAAGCGTGGACGATTAAATCAAATATCCCAACAAATTATAAGAATAACGAACTTACTATTGTAATATTTGATATGAACACCCGACTTAGTAGCAAGTCCCTAGGAATATGTGAAATGTGCAAATCAACCTGTTTCTGGAAAGTAGCACCCTCAACTCCGTAACAATACCTATCCTTCTCCATGAAGGTGGAGTCAGTCCTCAAATTCAATTGTATTTTCAAATCCACCTCAATGTGTACTGTGCCTGTGGTTTGGACTCCTCACCAAGTGTTCAAATAGGTGTATGGGTGTTGATGCTCGCCTCTGTTTAGTAATAACCTATATGATTTTTAGCCTTATTTATGTAGATGAGGATTTGCGAGGAAGATTTCTGAAGGGTTTTAGTTAGCAGCAAATGGAATGATTACCAAGCAGTTGGTCCATTTTATATAGCTTGAGATGTCTGAACTAGATAATCTTGTTGTGGTTTTCTTGTGCCCTTGATTTAATAAACTCCATTTGAGGTTCAGCATTGATGGATGGATATTGCTGCAGGAAGCATCATCCGCTCAGTATATATTACAGCAATACACTGCTGCCACTGGAGGGCAAAAGCTGCAGAACTCAATCCGCAATGCATATGCAATGGGAAAGGTGAAGATGGTAACTTCTGAATTTGAGACAGCTACAAAGGTTGTGAAGAACCGGAATGGGACCAGAGCGACCGAATCAGGTGGGTTTGTCTTGTGGCAGATGACCCCAGACATGTGGTATGTGGAGCTCGCAGTAGGAGGCAGCAAAGTTCATGCTGGTTGCAATGGCAAGATTGTCTGGAGGCACACTCCCTGGCTTGGCGCTCATGCCGCCAAAGGGCCTGTGAGGCCCTTACGTCGTGCCCTTCAGGTGGATTCCTCTCACTTTAATGGCTTTGTTAGTAGTCCAAGTTTTCAATTTAATAGCCATTGAATTATTTGTCATATAGGATATGGTACACACACCTCCACATCATCTTCACCAGAGCCTTATCTAGTGAATCTTCGGTCGGCTTGGTGATGAATCCGAAGTGTCCGACAAATGAACCATATATTGGATGATCCATAGTCTAAAATTCACAATTTAGAAGATCATAACCATGATATTTATCGCCAACTTTTGGGTAGTCAAGAAAAGTTAAGAATAATGGTTAAGTAGGCTGATAGGCAAAATGATCAAGGAACCAATTTCTGCAAATGCCTTCATTGGCCTCTGGCCATGAGTTGGTCTATCTCATTGATCCGCACACCCTTCAATTGGACTTGGTTAACATTGGAGAGATTGTGCGGAATCACCTAATCCACACTCTTCTTCGAATCAAATTGAACTTGTTTGCTGTTTGCTTAAATCAGTTGTGGCATCTGTTTCTTCAGGGACTTGACCCACGAACAACTGCTAGCATGTTCGCGGATGCAAAATGCATTGGTGAGAAGAATATTGATGGAGAGGATTGTTTCATACTCAAGCTATGCGCTGATGCACAGACGCTGAAAGCAAGGAGTGACGGCCCTGCAGAGATCATAAGGCACGTGCTGTTCGGCTACTTCAGCCAGCGGTCCGGTCTTCTTGTCCACATGGAAGACTCTCACCTTACTCGAATCCAATCGAATGGTGGTGATGCAGTCTACTGGGAGACCACCATCAATTCCTTCCTCGATGATTACAGGCCTGTTGAAGGTATAATGATTGCCCATTCAGGTCGTTCAATTGTAACCCTCTTTAGGTTTGGTGAGATGGCCATGAGCCACACAAAGACTAGGATGGAAGAAGTTTGGACAATTGAAGAGGTGGCCTTCAACGTTCCGGGCCTGTCTATGGACTGTTTTATCCCTCCTAATGACGTAAGATGTGGGTCTTTCAACGAAGTCTCTGAGCTGCGGCAAGGAGAGAGGGCGAGGACTGCGGCTGGAGCTAATCGTTCTAGGGTGGCTGCCCTGGAGAAATCTCGCAAACATGAAAACATTGTATGGAGGGTGGAGGTCTAAATGGGTAGTTTTGAAGCTAACTGTTGATACTGATGGTCTCGATCAACTAACAATCAGAGTTCAGGTGGGGAATCAGATTGAAGAATTTTGAATTTGGCCTGCAACTTTATCCATGAATCGAGCATGATTGTGCTCAGGTTTGAACTTAGCGTCTTTTGGATCAACCAAGTGCAGCAGAAATGGAACAGAAGGGAGGTTTTGTATTTTTAGTCTGCCTTGCATACCCTCAGGATGGCCCACGGGTTCTTCTATTTCCCAGAGAGACTGTTTGGTTACCTTGGACTCTATTAATATTCTTGTTTAATATAGGGGAATGTAAATGTGTCTGGTTTCAGTTGGAGATTCAAGGGGAGCTTGTTTCCGGATTCTTGAGGTCGGAACCTTCAGTTATCACGTAAATGGGGTCCTTCGCTTTATTGTTTAAGTCTTTAAGGACATGCAGTGCTTAAAGCAGAATCCAACAGCCAATTCTGAAATGTTTTCTCCCTCTTACTTCATTCATTGATGAAGAAGAAGCTGTTTGGGTGTGAGGATAAAAGATATTTCTCCATGTCCGGGGATAGATGAGATAGAGCCCAATTTTGCTTTTACCTACTGTATATCTTATCTGGGTGTCTGGTAATGAGTTGTTGCCAGTGCTTCACTTTATTAGATGTAAACCATCTCATTTTCCTTCTATTAGTGAATGCTTATTTTATGAACTCTTGCTTTTTTGGGTGGTTGTGAAATGTACATTTCGTTGTTTATCATCTCTTTTTTGGTGGTGGTGCCCCTTCTTACAACAGTTGCATGAAAGCAGGAGTCATTACTTACTTACCAGAAGGCAGTTCAATGTCACATTCTTCCACATTCTTCCCTTAGAAATTGTGCTCTTTTTGACTAAGAAATCAACCATATTGTACTGGTACTGGTAGTAATCACTAGACTATTGGGAAAGTGTTAGGCATCATTGCAACACAGCATGCGAGGTAAAGTGAGAACCATATGGCTTCCTTTCCCTTTTTTTTTTTAAATTTCGTGGGGTGCCTTTTATCAAATGCCCATACATGTGGGGCTCATTGTTTGGTGAGGATTGGTCTCCAGCGTTGAAGGGATTCTCTCTTTCTTCTTAGAAAGTGTAATACTGCATTGAGATTGATGGTTGTTGATAAAAAAGAGTGAACAAAAGTCCAGTGGTCCTGCACTTTGATAAAGTAGTACTCCAATGGTGCCCACCTTCCTAAATCTGAAACTCCACCCTCTTGATCCCTTTTGTGTTGATCTTGACTCACTACACTTTCAAGTCAACTATTGTAGGGACCTCCTTTTTGATGGATAACTTGTTTTTCCACTTGCTAAATTCATATATTCATATTTCTAGAGAGAGATGATTTTTTTTTTTTTTTTTTGGTGAAGCGAACAGAGTAAATCAAGTGCAAGTCATAGGACCAATCTAATGGGAAGCCCATGGGTCCAGTTCTGGATATGCCAAAATGTGCCTATGAAAAGAAAAAAAAAAAAAAGGAAAGCAAGGGGTCGGATGCAGCCATCCAGGTGCACCATTGACCCAACCTGTGCTGTTGTTCCCCTATTATATAAGTTGGGCCCTGTCAATTTATGATATGGGCCACTGCCAATGATCATGTGGGCCCCATTTCTAATAAACCAACCCTAAAAGATCTGCCTGCCGGATCAAAAACGTCAATGTAGAAAGTTTTCCAAGGGGTTGGCCGAGTAGTTAGGACAACGATTCCTCTCTCTTCCGCTCTTCTGGAGCTAGAGGTCCTAGTATTGATCATCAGTTCCCTAAAAACCGAAGGTTGAGTCCACTGGGGGCCACAAAAGTTTTACCCGGCTTCTCTTTAGGCCTGAAGGGATTAGTCCAATCCAAATGGTTGAAAACCCTCCTTAAAAAAAAAAAAAAAAAAAAAAAAAAAGTCTAGGTTATCTTTTCCAGCGCACTCTATCCATGATTTAAACGTTCGCATTACATTTTACTCCTATTCTTGTTCTGGCAAGTGGAGAAAATCATATTGGATTCCCCTTCTTTTGTATCCTTTTCCAGTCCACCAGATGGAAGCTTCAGAAAATGATGTTTCTTCAGCAGCAAACAAAGACGTTATGATAACGATGATGATGATGTTTCATTCATTCTCATTATCGTTGGCATCCGAATCATAATGAGATGTTTTCAAGATTTTGGTTTTTAAGGGTCTTCAGTGGAAAGAATAAATAGAGATTATTACAAAACTTATAATGCATTATAATGAATTAACAAGTGCTGAGAATATAAAAGTTCAAAAATATTGAGTGTTTGAGTGAATCTAGATCTTCCTGTCAAATATAAAGCAATTCTCCTTTCAATTTTTGATACATTAGAAATATCGCACTCCTGCTCGCACACCTATGTCCCTTATCGTGGGAAGGACTAATTCTCCTTGTAATTATTCTTTAGAAGAATTAAGTGAATTTTTTTCCTCCATTCCTTCGTTGTGTAAAGTGAGGAGAAAAACATTTCTTTGAAGTGTGCTCGTCCAACGAGAGCATTTCGTGTTTTATGGATTTTCATTTTTGCAATAGAGAGGAATTTTGTCTTTATACCTCAACTATAGAAAATTAAAATCCTCTCTATTAAGAAAAATTAATTTATTTATTTATTTGCATAAGAGAAGTGTCCCACTGTATGGACAATGAAAGCAATTCTCTTGAATATCACAAAGTCCTCTCTTTGAACAAATACACACTTTAGTTTGTACGATACTAAAAATCTAGTACACCATGAATTCCTTTTTCTACGGCAGCATCAAAATAGTCTGTAATTGGGATTTAACAACCCAGACCTTTAAAAAACCCTTTTCAGCTAGGACACACAATCCTAGAAATTAAAGTTCAAAACCTTGAATGCAATTGTAGGCTTCCTTCCGCTAAGATAGGAGGTGAAGCTGCATCTTACTTTTTAATGCCCCAAGAGAGGAGGAAAAGATGCATCCGACCCGTAATGCATAAATCGCGAGTTCTCCTCTCCTTATAAGGAAAAAAAGCCTGTCCCATGATTCCTAAAATTATAGGTTTTCCTCTGCTGAGAGAGGAGGAAAACCTCTATCCAACCCCATCAAAATAAGTTGATCAGTTTTGCACTTAAATATCAAATCCAGACCGCTTGAAAGTAAGACTCCCACCTCCCTTATTCATGTAAGTGAAAGGTGTCCCACATGATGAGTAGAGCGATATTGGGGAGAACCCCATCAGCAAGTAGCTTGGATCTTGCATAATGATAGGTGCTCGATAGGCACACATGATCATGACCATTCAAATTGTAGGTTTCTCCTTTTTTGGGGTCTCCTTGCCCATGTAATCTTTTGGTTTCGAGTTTGTTCTTTTGGAGGCTCTCAGCCCATATTTTCTCCTTGTTTCAATACGATCATTACCATTAGGTGAAAAAAAAAAGATATATAGACCATGACTAGAGAAAAGACAGAGACTATCCTAAACCTCCAAATTGACCACTTCAAATGTATTCGTATGTCCAAAATTACAAGAGGAATGCTCCAATCGGGATCCAACAATCTACATTTCATTGGGGCCCAAAGCTTGGACAGTCATGACGGTTTTCTACCCATGTGACTAGAAACGAAAGTAATATCTTCTCACATGTTTGGTGGGTGCGATAACCGTCTCTAAGGTTAGTCCCTAATCACAAAAATTTCACAAAGTAATCCTATCATACATAGCTTTACCTAGCTTAGTTAGAGTGCAGAATATAATTGTATCATAGTTTTGTGATCTTGGTCCGAATTGAGTTGTATTGCCTAATGTATTAGGGTGGACTCTAAAAGATCCGACCACAACATGTACTAAACTGGAGTAGTAGGCTTACCATGATTGTATTGGAGGTAAAGCTGCACTTGCAGGTTTCCTTCACTGAGAGGATGAAAAGTTGCATCTGACCCCTAAACCCAAGTGGTAAGTTAATTTTATAAAATCCTTTCTTAACTGGGATTTAACATCTCAGGCCTTTAAAAACCTCTTTTCACCCGGAACATGCTATTAATTTATTTATTTTTTTCAACCTAACAAAGAGAATATCAAAACCTTGAATAATGCTGTGTATAATGCAAAAGATTGTTGAAGATATTGATGGGAGTGCAAAATAATTGATCTTCTATCCTCCTAGAACTTCCTTAAAGAAATTAGAAGCCTTCTAGTTCTTTTGAAAGATGTTAATGCCGGATAATAAGCCCTGGAACCATGGCATATGACATGGGTGAGCCCAGCCGGTTTGCAAAATATGCTGGGACAAGCCACGCCGATGGTTGGCCAAGCATATATACATATATGCCTGGTCTTATCGTGTAACTGTTAGATAGAATGTCAGGTGGGGGTGTTCATGACCCGAGTCAGGCTGGGCTGAGCCAAACCCAGTTTAGGTTCGTTGTTAGAAACACTGGCCAATAGCCGGCCCAAGCCTAACATGGGCCATAAATGCCAGTCCCAAGCCCACCCATGTAGCCAAACTGGGCTTGTTATCAGTTGTACGTGCTTAATTTCTAACCATCACTTGGATAAAATATTAACAAGCACTCCTTATTCTGGCCAGGGCAGGCTTTGGGGCTTTCTATCACTTAATCCAAGCCCGGCCCAAAGTAGATTGAGCCTTTGCCATGATCACGACAAATGTCAGGCGTCAGCAAATCCGTAAAACGTGGACTGGGCTTGGGCAATCAACCAGGTTAGTCTCTAGGTCCATAAACAACTCATCCAATTCAAAGACAAATTGTTCATGACTTTCTTGCCGGTTTGGATTTGGCTGCCCAACACAATCCATTCTTTCTTTTTTTTTAACCCCAGCCAAGGAGGGTGGGACCAAGAAAGAGCCCACATACACGTGGGAAAGTAGCCTGCTCAAGTGGGTAGGAAGCCCGTACACATAGGAAGAAACCCACACAAGTGGGAAAGGAGCCTACACAAGGAGCACTAGGTGATATACCGGGGTTCGAACCTCGGATAAGGAGCAGTTCTTTCCTTATTTTGCCACTACTCATTCTTTTTTTATTCATACATTTTTAATCGGGTCTACTACTCCAGCTAATACTCAGGTCCAGTTTCTATTCCGTTCAAACATGAATATCCAAGTGCATCGTCATCATTATCAGAGCCTTATCCATTGAATCTGTAGATTATGTGAAGTGTTACTTCTAAATAAAAGAATCTTGCAATTTGAAATCACCTGAAGTTGGGCAATTTTTTCATGGCTAGCTGTTGACATCAATCTCATCGTTTATCTGCTCTTGAGACCAAAAGATATTGTAGATAATAAATTTAATTATATGACAGAATTATAGGCTCTGCTCGGGTGCGAACAGCCCGTCCAAATTCCTATGTGGAGCTACTTGGAGCCATGCCGGAGAGGTGAGGGATCGAAAAATCTGAAAGGGACCTACACATGCAAACTTTAAACTTTGATAGTCATTCTAACACATTGATTAGGGATGTAAATGGGTCATTGATTCTCTGATTACCCAAAAGTTCCGACCCTTTAAAAATTGGGCATGGGTCCTTATTTAGGCCCCGATGAGTAAATGGGTCCAGTTCCACCTTAGTTTGGACCCGTCTGGACCCGTGGACCCTAGACCCGACATATTACCTCAATTTTTTTAAATCTCTCCTTAATATCATTCTCTACCTAGTCTCGGACCCTGATCCAAAACCGTCCTATATATGTTTCTAGTTCCGGTTCCAGAGCCAAGAAACCGGTTCCAAGTCCAGATCAAGTTCTAGCTTCTCCTTAATAGTTCCGGGTCCACCATGGACCCGGACCGGATCCGACCCCTTTACAACCCTACCCTTGATCTATGACCCTTGATTTTTATGGTTTTAAAAATATTATTATTTTTAAGGATTTCAATACAACAGAGTGTAACAGATGAATTAGTATCAATTTTAGGCTCGTGCCTATATATTATATGTGAAATTCTCTCGTGGATGTCCATAGGAGCCCACGAAATTAATTTTTAACAATGAATGCAGGGAGAGCTGATTTTGGTTAAAGGGTCAGGTTTGATTGTTGAGCTACACTTTGCTTGAAGTGGGGCCCAGAGTACGTCTGTGCCCATTTAAATCATTATATGATGGGTTAGTGATGCCTGATCTAGACTTTGCTTAATTACAGGGGCTTATCTGTAATTTGTCGATTTAATTTGGATCATCTGTTATAAGGCCAGATCAGACGGTTGTGGGTGTCTAGAGGTTTAGAGTTTCATATATTTATACTTGGTGGTGAGAGTATTGTAATTAAGAGGGTGATATTGAGAGAGAACAAGAGAGACAGTGAGTACTTATATTCTTGTGAGAATCTCCAATAATAGTGAACGGCGTGAATCTCCAGTGGACGTAGGCAATCTTGCCGAACCAGATAAATCCGTGTCTCATGAATTGATTGTATGATTTGTGGATTAATTGTCTCGTAGAACGTGTGTGTTTCCGATCCTAACGGCTAGTATCAGAGCTATAGCCAAGGAATTTCCTAGGGCTTGGTGTTGCGCTCGATCACGATCATGAATGGGTTTCATCCCGGAGAAGAGATCATCTGGATCTCTTGACTTCGCCGCACATAGGGTTCGGTCACTGCTACAAATCGACAGATCCGATCCATCGAAGGTGGGCCACTGACTGAATCTGCCCAGGGAAGTTGAAGGTTTTTTATCGCGGAAAGGGCCCTGCACGCGTCGAAGCACAGGGTTCTGTGTTGATCAGAGAAGATAAAGAAGAAGACCGGACTCCCGTCGCCTGCATCAGAGAAGGGGAGAGTCTTACCGCTGCTCTTCGCCCATCACATGTTAGTCCCTGTAGCAAGAGAACACGAAACCGCCACAGCTACAATTGCGCCCATCGCTGCCGTCTTCGCCATCGTCATCGGCTTGCCGGTTTCTCGTCGTCGTCGACGTCGCCTCACCACCCGTCACCCATCGTCGCCGCAGAAGACTACCGCAGGAAGGAAGAAGTGCAGCGTCCTCTGTTTTCTGTTGTAGAAAACAGAATCGAGAGGAAGAAGGATACCCAGTTGGGTCGGTTTGCAGGCCAGGCCCGTTCCAGGTCAGGTCCGACCCGCCCGCACTAGGGAAGCCCAGCAACATTGAGAAGCTCTGGACCAAGTCAGGTCCAGGTCAGTTCGACCTAACCCATTATGGAGAACCCCAGACGCTGACGTCATCCTGACGCCAGCAGTACAGTTAAGCCAAAATTGACCGATCAGATGGCCAGAATTGATTCTCAATTTCTGAAGCCATCCGGACTCAGAATTGCGCTCCGTTTTTTGTGTTAGATTCGTATCGACGAGATCTGCAAGGTAGACGAAACGGATTGACAGTTTGATAAGTAGATAAACTCATCAAGTAGATTGAGCTCGGTTTGAGTGGGAGCCATGACGGACGACACGAATCTCACAATTGAGAAGTTTAATGGCACAAACTTCGCGTACAAGAAGATGCAAATTTAAGATCTCCTCTACCAGAAGAATTTCTACTTGCTGGTTGGGGGAAAAGCCAAGAAACCTACAACAATGTCTGATGCAGAATGGGAGGTACTCGATAGGAAAGCCTTAGGTACGGTTCGTCTCTTTCTATCAAAGTTTGTTACATTCACTATATTAAAGGAGAAAATCACTAAAGATGTTATAGATGTCCTATCACGAATGTATGAAAAACCTTCCGCCTCAAATAAAGTTTTCTTGATGAGAAAGTTGTTTAACATGAAGATGGTTGAAGGTGGGGTTGTTGTTGAACACCTGAACGAGTTTAACACGGTCATGAGCCAGTTATCATCGGTTAACGTACAATTCGAAGATGAAATTTGGGCTTTGTTGGTTTTATCTTCTTTACCAAATAGTTGAAATGGTATGGTTACATCACTGAGTAATTCCTCAGGATCAACCACACTGAAATTTGATGATGTTGTGAGTGCTATCCTCGATGAGGAAATTCGCAGGAAATCTTCATGTGAATCATCAGGAAGTGCATTGAATGTGGAAAATAGAGGAAGATCATCTTAGAGAAAGCAAAATCGTGGAAAATCAAAATCAAAGAGCAAGTCAAGATCTTCAAAAAGCAAGATTGAGTGCTGGAATTGTGGCAAGAAAGGACATTTGAAAAAGGACTGCAAAGTTTCACCAAAGAAAAACAAGTAAAAGAACGGTAATAAGGACAACGAAGCTTCCGCAAATGTCGCAGGTGTTACTGTTTGAGATGCTTTAATTCTTACTTTTGATTATAAATCTGAATTTTAGGTTATAAATTATGGTGCGTCCTTTCATGCTACTGCACATAAAGAATATCTCAAAAATTATGTACAATGTGACTTTGGTAAAGTTTATCTTAGTGATGATGAACCTTGTGACATAATTGGGAAGGGGTTGTTCTAGGGTTGTAAACGGGTCGGTTCCGGTCCGGGTCCAAGGTGGACCCGGACCCGAAACCGTTTAGTAAGAGGGGGAACCGGACCCGGACCCGGACCCGGATCGGAACCAGGAAACTGGTTCCGGAACCGGTTCCGATAATTTTAAACGGGTCCGGAACCGGAACCGGACCCGTTTGTGAGGAGGGTTTGGTTCTAGACTAATACATGTATTTTTCTTTTTAAAAAATTTATGCTTTTTCCATATTTCAATTGGATAACCTACAAACACTAATGTGACTTTTGTCTATCAATAACATGCACTTTTAACCAAAAAACTCAGAAAGTAGAAAAGTAAAAAGGATTCTATTTTCATATACAAAAGTTACCTTATGTTAGTGTATATTGGGTCGGGTCTCGGGTCCACGGGTCTGAGCTACTGTGGACCCGGAACCGGACCCGTTTAGGTATCGGTTCCAAAAAAAGGATCCGGAACCGGAACTATTTGCTTATCGGGACCAAAATAAGGACCCAGACCCGGAACCTAACGGGTCGGAACCTTCGGGTAATCGGAGAATCGGGTACCCATTTACAACCCTAGGTTGTTCAGGTTAAATTGTCAAATGGCAATATGTAGCAATTAAATGATGTCAGGCATGTACCCAGCCTGAAGAGAAACCTTATATCAGTTGGTCAGTTTGCTAGTTCTTGTCACGTAACTGTTTTTGCAGATGATTTCTGAAAAGTTACAAAAAGGAGTATGGTTGTTGCTCGCGGTAAGAAAGAGGGAACTCTTTACTTGACCAACAACTCTACAAATTCCATTGCAGTTGTAGATAAAAACATTGACTCAAACACATGACACTATAGACTCGGACACATGAGTGAGAAAGGGATGATGGTTCTTCATTCTAAAGGAAAGTTGGAAGGACTCAAGTCCTTAGACTTAGAATTATGTGAAGACTGTGTTTTCGGAAAGCAGAAGAAAGTCACATTCGCTAAAGTAGGCAGGCCACCGAAGTCAGAAAGGTTGGAACTAGTACACACGGATGTGTGGGGACAAACTCAAGTACCTTCTCTAGGTGGATCTTCTTTGTTACACTCATTGATGACGCTCGCAGAAAATTATGGGTATATCCTATGAAATACAAGTCTAACGTGTTTGATGTTTTCAATAAGTGGAAGGCTTTGGTTGAAAGCGAAACATATTTAAAACTGAAATGCCTAAGATTTGATAATGGGGGAGAGTACTGTAGCAAAGAATTTGAGGAGTATTTCGCTAAAAATGACATTAAGTTAGAGAAGACCATTCCCAATAAACCATAGCAAAATGGTGTGGCAGAGCGCATGAACAAGACAATTGTTGAGCGTGCCAGAAGTATGAAGCTACATGCTGTATTGCCCAAATAGTTTTGGCCGGAAGCAGTGAATATTACTGCATACTTGATCAATCGGGGGCCCTCAGTACCTTTGGAAGGTGGACTACCAGAGGAAGCTTGGACCGAAAAAGAGGTAAACCTTTCGCACTTAAAAGTATTTGGTTGAATCTCTTATGTTCATGTTGATACTGAAAAAAGAGACAAACTAGATTCTAAATCTAGGAAATGCACTTTTATTGGATATGAATCTGATGAATTTGGTTGCCGCTTCTAGGATGATGAAAATAGAAAAATCATTAGAAGCAGAAATGTAATATTCAATGAGAAAGTGATGCACAAAAACAAGGACAATGTGCAGGAAGACAACAATGAATATTTAGAACTAGATGACACTTCTAAAAATGATGTACCTGAAGTGCATGAAAATGAAAACCCGCAGGTGGACCCTCAAACACCTGCTCCGGTAAGAAGGTCATTTAGGATTCCTAAGCCTACTCAACGGTATTCACCTTCTTTATTTTACTTGTTGTTAATTGATGGCGGTGAGGCAGAATGTTATGAAGAAGCATTGTAAGTTGAAACTCGGGCTAGGTGGAAATAAGCCATGAAAGATGAGATGCAATTTTTGTTATCAAATTAGACATGAAACTTAGTTCAGTTGCCTGAAAAAAAGAAAGCATTACACAACAAGTGGGTGTACAAATTGAATGAAGAACATGACGGTAGCAAGCGATACAAAGCCAAATTAGTTGCAAAAGGCTTCTAACAGAAGGCAGGTATTGATTACTCTGAGTTATTTTCTCCTGTAGTTAAATTGAACACAATCAGAAGTGTTTTGAGCATTATGGCGGTAGAAGATTTACATCTTGAGCAGTTAGATGTGAAAACTGTGTTTCTCCATGGTGACTTGGAAGAAGACATTTACATGCATCAGCCACAAGGATATGTTATATCAGGAAAGGATGAAATAGTGTGTAAGTTCAAAAAGAGTTTATACGGTTTGAAGCAAGCCCCAAGACAATGGTATCTTAAATTTGACAAGTTTATGTCCAACACAGGTTACAAACGGTGTCATTCAGACCATTGTTGTTATTTCAAAAGTTTTGATGACTGTTACGTTATTCTACTTTTGTATGTAGATGATATGCTTGTTGCAGGCTCAAATATGCATGAAATAAACAAAACAGTTGTCACGGGAATTTGAAGTGAAGGATTTGGGTGCTGCAAATCAAATTATCGGCATGAGAATTAGCAGAGACGAGAAAAATCGACATTGAAGTTATCTCAGGCAGAATATGTTGAAAAGGTTCTAAACAAGTTCAACATGCAGAATACTAAGCCAGTTAGCACTCCACTAGCCGCCCACTTCAAACTCTCAAAAGAGCTGTCTCCTAAGACAGAACAGGAGAAGCAGAACCTGTCCAAGGTCCTATATGCTTTGGCTGTTGGCAGCTTGATGTATAATAAGGTTTGCACTAGACCAAACATTGCTCATGCAGTAGGAGTTGTAAGCAGATTTATCAGTAATCCTGGAAAAACGCATTGGGAGGCAGTTAAGTGAATTCTCAGATATCTGAGAGGCACCACTAATGCATCATTGTGTTTTGAATGATCAGAGATCAAATTGCATGGCTATGTTGATTCGGACTTGGCAGGAGATCTTGATAGAAGCAGAAGCACTACAGGATATGTCTTCGCATTGGATAGTACAGCTATTAGTGAAGTCACAACTACAAGACGTCGTTGCACTTTCAACAACAGAAGCAGAGTATGTTACTGCTACAGAAGCTAGTAAGGAAATGATTTGGTTACAGGAGCTAATGGAATAGTTGGGTAAGAAGCAAGAGTCCAGCAGGCTTTATAGTGATAGTAAGAGTGTCATTCATATTGCAAAGAATTCAACATTTCATCCGAAAACCAAACACATTCGGATCAGATATCACTTCATACGGTGGCTTCTAGAACAAAAAATGTTGAAATTGGAGAAGATTTTATCAAGTAAGAACCCTGCAGATATGTTCACAAAGGTAGTGACTACAGAGAAATTGAAGTTGTGCTCGGCTTCAGTTAGTCTTCAAGCATGAAAATGAGGTATCAAGATTGTTAGCCGTGTTCTGTTATTGTCAAAGACATTCAGTGTGTTCAGTCTTCAAGTGGGAGATTGATGGGTTAGTGAAGCCTGATCTAGACTTTACTTAATTACAGGGGCTTATCAGTAATTTGTCGATTTAATTTGGATCATCTGTTATAAAGTCAGATCCGACGATTGTGGGTGTCTAGAAGTTTAGGATTTCATATATTTATACTAAGTGGTGAGAGCATTGTAATTAAGAGGGTGATATTGAGAGACAACAAGAAAGACGTTGAGTGCTTGTACTCTTGTAAGAATCTCCAATAATAGTGAACAGCGTGAATCTCCCGTGGACATAGGCAATCTTGCCGAATCACGTAAATCCGTGTCTCGTTGATTGATTGTGTGATCGGTGGATTAATTGTCTCGTAGATCGTGTGTGTTTCCGATCCTAACATTATAATCTAAGTGTCTTGGATTAACTGTAAAGTGCACAACTCAATTGGTTGGCAACCCCACATGTCATTTGGTCACCCAATGATTTTTTTTTATTTATTTTTTTGCTACTGGAAGGTTCCCAATCCTTTGGGCTAGACTAATTCCTCCGGACCTAGAGAGAAGCAGTGTAAACTCCCATGTAGCCTCAGTATGATAGTGTAGTTTCGAACCTAAACCTACAACCTCCAGGTGCAAACCGTGGTCTTAAACCAATTGAGCTACCCCTTAAAATTAAATCCGGCCACCCAATTATTAGTCTCTAGATATGCCACTTTCTCACTTGCGTGGGCATCTCATGCTTACGTGAGCTCCTATGGGTCCCAAACCCGCTAGGCTAGGGTACCAAACTCGGCCCAGAACGGAAGAGAATGCTATGGTAAAGCACTATATCAGGTGTATAATGAAGTCCATTAATCAACATTTAAAGCATATGTTCCCCACATTTATCTTTAATACAACCCAACCAGAAAAAAATCAGATGTACTTAATTTCTGCAAAGCAGCGATAGATAAAATGATCACATGGCCAGGGGTCCTTTATCTTGTCATTAGAGCTTTTTTAAAAAATAAAAGAAAGAAGATGAAGAAGAAGAAGAGGCCAAGACAAGACAGCCTAATAATAAAGTAGAAACAAGGCATAGACAGAAGATGCCTACTGTCTATTAAAGAAGGAAAAAAAAATCGCTCAACTGCACCAGTCATTCACTTTCACTCCACAGCTGTCCTTGAGACAAAGGAATCCAACGCTAAAAAACGTGTTCCAGATTGAATTGGATCTCATTCAAGTCGATTGTCAATTTTTTTTTTTTTTTTTTTTTTTTTTTTTTTTTTTTTTTTTTTTTTTTTGTTAACGGAGGGTTTTCAATTCAAAGTGGACTCAACCTTCGGTTCCTGAAGAGGGAAGAATTGAGAGTCGATACCAGGACCTCTAACTCCAGAAGAAGGAGGAATCGTGGTCCTGACCACTCGGCCAACCCCGTGGGATTGTCAAAACTTTAAAACATCAAATCTCAAAATGTTAAAACCTTAAAAATCTTCAAATTTCTAAGATTGTCAAAAAATATTATAAAACACCAAATGAGCACACATTCATGAAAAGACAAACATATTTTGAAAATAAAATGTTGTCTCAAATATTTGTGACAGGCATATTAATTAGCCATGTTCATCTTTATTTCCAATCTTTATTTGTCTAAATGACTAAAGCGAATAGTATTTGGCACATGATCCTTCCTTCTAAAATAAAGGACCGTTTTTAGCAGAAATACCAAACAATAGGGTGAATCTTAGGAGTCCAATGCCTTCTGATGGTGAATTAGATTTGGCTTTTTATAGAATAAAAATAAATAAATACACAACCAACAACAATGGAGGGGTGAATTTCATTTTGGGTTTTTTTTAAATGTACTTTGCACAAGTGACGGTGGTAATGGGTCAGCATGCGGAATCAATTTACATCAGCTTGGTTTATAAATTGGTGATACTGATTGGATGATTCTAGCGATCCTAGCGTTTGATCAATCACCAGATTGTAGGAGATTGAAGCCCAAAATTTTAAATTATAAATGGCCCACTCACCAGACTATTTACCAACGTCATAATGAGATTTTCATTTTTTTTATTCTCTCTAAGGGTTCCCAACCCTTTGAACTGGACTAATCTCTCCGGGCCCAAAAGAAAGCCGGGTAAACTCTCTTATAACCCCAGTGTGGTAGTGTAGTTTCTAACCTACAACCTCCAGATATAAACTGTGATCCTAGACCAACTGAGCTAGCCCATGAAATTATTTTCATGCATTTTTACATACAAGCAATGGCCCAATAACACTGATAAGTAGAGACATCGTAAATACATTTCTCCATAACACATATCATATTGACTCTCATACCATATTAATTTTTCTCTACTAAGCAAAATCTAGATGTACTGGGTTCTTCACCCTAACACACATTTCCCATTTGCATGTTCGGGGGAGGATTGAATTTTGACAGGAGCAAAAAAAGAAAGATCTAAATGCTAAATGCTCTTAACTACTACAGGATTACACACCAAAATAACTATACATCCAAACAAACACTCTAAGCTAAGCTTCTTTTATTAAAAAGGACTGGGTCCAAATGCTAATTAATGACATTGAATATTATGGCGGCAATGGGCTATACGATATTCCAGGCAGTCACTACAATTATATTGAAATGTACAAAAGTAACAGTTCCCAACATTTAGAAAGACCTGAGAAACCCTCTGCCCCAATAAGAAGTCAGATTTATTTCATCGAACAATACTAGCTTCTTTATGAAAGATACCGGCTTCATAGCCACTTGCCCATCTTTTAAATGGCAGTGTGGTCCGAAATTGAAAAGACACTAGAAGTTAATTAATCACATTGATATATTATGGGGCCCCAAGGGCAATGATATTCTGGTGCATCTAATTGAATAAATTAAAGTGCCTCCTTAGAGAGAGTTTTTATACATCAAATAGATGATTTCTTCTTTTTTTTAAGTCGGACCTCATTGAATAAACCTTTGTTTGTTATTCACGATAAACCAATTAATATCATTAGTAAATAAGAACTAAAATAACCTATAATCACATTCTTAAGTTTAAGGAAATGATAGTTGGACCACGATTTATATCCGAAAGTTGTAGATTTGACTACAGTGGGGCTACAAGCAAGTTTACTCATCAGATTAATCCAATCCAAATGATTGGGAACTCTTTAATAATAAAATATAAAAAGAAAAAAAAGGAAAATGCACCAGATACAACAAGGTGAACTTTTATCCCCAACCCAACCCAACCCAACCCAACCCAACGGTCATTTTCACTGAAGAATGAAGCCCTTTTGTATAGCACAAACCCCCTTTTAATATTAATTTAAAATCCATTTTGACATCCCAACTAACATGATATAAGGAAAGAAAAAAGCCTTTTGGCATGTTTGAGTAAGACAACTCACATGACAACTCACATACACAGCCCCACAATAACAACTTCAGAACTCATTTGTGAAATTACCAACAAAGTAAAGGAAGAAGACGAAGATCCATATCATCGAAAATAAAATAATTCTCAGTACAAGCCCTCCTCAAAAGAATCCAACATCAATAATAATAATAAGCCCCGTCCCAGTAGACGGAAGAGGCTAACGCCATAAAAATAAAATACAAACACAACATCATCTATGGGCCTGTAAGTGGAAAAGAAACAAAAGTAAGATGAAGAAAGAAGCTCTAGACAATGACACCTAAAAAGAAGAAGATAACCAATCCAGAGATCAAGCTTCCAATAAAGTTCCTCATTGACAATGCCTTCGCTGCTCCATTCTGCAAAAACATCACACACATTTCATTAGTATGACAATAATTTTGGGTAGCAGAAGCTGATGCGTCATCCAACGGCTGACACACACTTTTGAATTTTGATACCCGTCCTCGAAAGAACCGAAAAGCAAGATGGTCATAAATAACTACGATTCCACCCATGTCGGTCCAAACTGTCCCTAGGCGCTCTGATGAAGTGTCTTATTCGAAAGTCTAGACTCACGTGGCGCGAATTTCATGAATCATCCATACAACTGGCAAATAAAAACCAGCCGCACACGTTACACTTTCAGATCTGTGCCATATCCAACGGCTAATCGTCCTCCAGTACTGAAAACACTCATAAACCACAAGATTCACGAGTTTCCTTAAACCCCCACCCAATTCATGATCTGATCTTAAGGATCGGATGGTTTATCAAGTGGGCCACACAAGATCAACTGAATTGTGCAAACTATACACAATGACACTCCTCCGCACGGATCGATCTGACTCGTAACAAACAAGGCAGATCGGATCGGGAATAGTTTTATCGGATCACTCTCCGAAGTGCTCCGAATGTAATACAATGCACCTTTACGGCGCACATTAGCACATGCATTTCAAGGAAAGTGGGAGGGATGGCGTACCTCATCGGCGGAAGTCGACGGGGAAGGCGAGGTGGCGTCCTGAGACGGCGCAGGCGACTCGGTCGTCGGCGCGGGGGGTCCAGCGACAGCCGGTGCAGGTGAGGAAGCGACGTGCTTCTTCTTCTTCCCCTTCTTGCTTGGAGTCGGTGCCGGCACCTCCGCAGCAGGCGGCCCCGCCAATGGCGGAGCTGCCACGGGCGCGGGAGGTGAAGCAACAGGAGGAGCGATGGTAGGAGTGGGAACTGGTGGTGACGCAGCCGGAGGAGGAGACGGAGGCGAGCTGACAGGCACCGAAGCTGGTGGAGTAGCTGCAGGCGCCTTTGCCGGCGGTGCTGAAGCCGGTGCTTTCACGGGAGCTGGAGCGGGAGTCGTCGGCGGAGAAGATTTTGGTGCGGCCGCCGTAGGAGGTTTAGCGGCTGCGGTCGGTGGAGTAGCGGCCGCGGTCGGAGCCGTGACAGGTGCTGGAGTTTTAGAGGCAGTCGGCGCAGCAGAGGTTTTGGGCGGAGACGCGGCGGTTGGTGGTGCTATCGTCGGTGCAGCTGCCGGCGCCTGTCCGCCGACGCCAGCCACCGCAATGCAGATGAAGCAAATTGAAAATGCTACCGAACGCTCCATGTTAAACAACCCCTCTATCGTGCGCGTGGTAGATCCCTCTATCGTGCGCACCCCTTTCTTCTATCTAAAATGCGCCGCTACGTAGAGAGAGAGAGAGAGAGAGAGAGAGTTATGAGAGAGAGAGATGAGAGCGGTCAGTAAACGGGTATAGAGATGGTGATAAATAGATGATTTTGGAGGGTCGCACAGAGAAGGGGAAGGTTCGGTCGTACACAAAGTGACAATATCGTATGGTTCCACAAGACCACACTCTGTCAGTGGGCCCTCAATCCATGTGCATTGATCACATACTAACTAGCCACTGGGACAGGTGGTCCAGTCGGACTAGCCATAAGTATATTTATTTAGGTTAGGTGGGCCCGATTATGGCTTTTGTTGCTTAGATGATCTGTATCACCGTCAAATAGTGGGGCCCTCTTTGTTACGGTGGGATGCGTGCCATACTAAAATATAGTTTCTGGATTGTTCGGTCGTGGAGCTAGGCTGTATATTAGTGTATATTGTGTTTTGTTGTGACTTGTGAGGAAGGAATTAAAGATGGGAGACAGGAGTTGGTCTGGAGTGGGCCCACATTTTGCAGCAGCAGTAGCTATTGTACCTGGGAGAGGATCGAGACAGCTAAGGTGTAGCCTGTAGGGTGGGGTGTTGTACATTCACGGGGATTGAGATGAGGGAAGAAAAATGGCTTGCAACTTGCAAGTTGGGTTTTAAACGGTCACATTTTCACGTGGAGATCTGGGCTGGGTTATCATGGGTCTGAACATCCTGCCGTTGAGATGGCCGTTGGAGAGTGATTGGACTCGGTGTGGGGTCTTGATGGGCTAAACCCAAAGTGATCTTTGCGGTGGCCAAGTTCAAGGGAAAGGAATATTGAAACCTAGTTTGCTTTCCCAATGCGCTCCTTATAGTTTGTATGGACTTACTTGATGGATGACCGTTCAGAAAAAAAGTAAGACAGGTACTGGGTTTGTTGGGGTTCTCGTTGCCCGGGCCGGGCTGAAGCACTTCTATCATATATTAGCCGATTTCTTAAACACAGGCTTGCTTATATCCAAACCAAGTTTGAATGTGCTTTGAGTGTGCGTGACTCACTTACCCACGTAAAGTCCCAAAGCGCCGTGTGTAACACTCTTTCTTTTTTATTCTTTTTCTTAAAAGTTGATGATATTTTGCGAAAAAATTATATTTCATGCGTTTGTTGCCTTATCAGTATTTTTCTTATTAAAATTGAAAATAGATTTCCCGAAAAGGAAGGCATGGGAATTTTATTTTTTCGAAAAACTTGACCTCTTATATAATCTTATTTTCTCGCTCTTTTCCAACTCAACCAAAAACCCTATCTTTGTCAGCCATTACACTATGCTTTCGTTTTCTTTAATTAGTTGGGGTGTGCTTGATGATTATTTTTGTGATGAGTGCTATTTCTATGATGGCTCATCTGATTTTCAGTAAAAAAATAAAATCCACTGTCGCACCAAACAACATTAGCATTAATTTAGTAAAGAAAAAAATTCGCACTAAACATGAATTTTTAAATTCCACTGAAATTCTTTTTCAATGTTCTCATTTTTATGAAATTTGTTGACGTGGCACACAAACATGAATTTCTAGTCGGTCCAAGCCGCTCTTTCTATCACTTGGCTTTTTAGGCATTTGTTTGGATTAGTTAATCATTAAATTACATACATTACTTATTAGGCGGAGTGGGTCAGACATTGGACTTTCTTATTACTTAATTAAAATTCAGCCCATATATTAAACAAGCCAAAAAAAAAAAAAAATCTATGCCCAGTGGGCCCTTTCAAGTACTAAAACACAAGGTTGGTACCCGGCCCTTGAGCACCTCTTGGGAAGGGGCTTGAAAAATCTCTCTAATGCAGTCCCTTTTGAATCTTATTTTATGACCACAATTATAATGATTTTAAGGCTTTGGAAAGATTTTGATAATTTTTCTACTGAAGAACTAAAGAATCAAAATGCCCTCAAGTGGTTTGTCATTCTTCTTCCCACCTAGGGTGTGGTAGGAAATCGATTCGGCAAAAGAGGAAATGGACAGTTTTCTCTTCCGCGGTGTTTACCAAACAAATCCTAAAATATGAATAAAGAAGAAGAATGACAAACCACTTTTCCTTTTATAATTTATTTTTTGTACATTGCGATTTGTTTAAAGTCTTTTTTTTTCTTTGGCCTCCCTAAATAAAAATCCTGGTTTTGCCCTTGTATATATGTAGAAATATCCAAACAGTTTCAAAATCCAACTTTTATGGAAAGACATCTCGCATCAAATCTATGCTTTTCTACGCTTGCATCAAATAAACTCAACGATTTTGGTGAATCTCAAAGAAAGAAAGAAAGAGATGATAGATAATTCAAATTCCAATCAATCTTAAAAATATGGATTATAAGATAGATATTAGAAATCTAATTATTTGGCCTTATCGTTGGTATGGATGGTTGATGCATAGTTGTGAAAGTCCTTGTAGCCATTCTTTCCGAGTCCAGGTAGGGTTGCAAACGGGTATCAGATTACAAATGGGTATCCGATTTTCCGATTACCCGGAAGTTCCTAAGTTCCGATTCATAAATGGGACCAGGTCCGAAACCAAATTTAGGTTCTTATTGATAAACGGGTTTAGTTCTAGGTCCTTATAAGTTCCGATCCATGGACCCGGGACCTGGAATAGAGCTTTTGATATTGCAAATTGCACTTCAAAATCAAATAATTCTTTTTGCATTTTAATGTAATGACACCGGAGGTAGTAAACTTAATGCATTATTATAAGTTGAATGATATGCTTATTTTAAAAAAAAAATGAAGAAGAAAGATAAATTTGAATCGATTTTGGAACTAGATTCTAATCCTTTAGGTAAACCTAGTTTCGGAACCGCATCTGAATTTTTCTATCTGAACCGGAAGTGGAACCAACAAAATAGGTTCCGAGTCAAAAACGGATCTGAAACTGTTATTTCTAAACGGGTTTGGGTCCGGATCCAATATAGTTCAGATTCGGAACCATCACATTTACAACCTTAATGGTAGGACAATGAACTCCATTAGTAGAATATGAAGCTCCAAACTCCAAGTCACTATAAGATTGGGGAATTTTTTTTATCCCAAGTTATGAAAGTTAGATCATGATCCAACCTGATCTATATTTTCTATTCCATCTTGCAATTTGGAATGATCACCATCCATGCCATAAGGGATTCTTTTCTTTTGTGGATACAATAACAATTGGAGTCCATAGGAAAAAATGCACCAAAGGAAGAACAAGATTTGAAGATTCCTATCAATTTCAGAGAGAGATTTTGGTGAGAGATTTGAGAGAGTTTAAGGGATTAATTATAATGGTATTTTAAATAATAGAGTTTTTAGATGGTTTAGACCTAATGGGATCTCTCTGACAGGTGACATTCTATTTAGATGGTATTCTTTCTGTCAAAGAGATCCCAGGGCTACATTTTTGTATACATTTAGATGAGTATCAATTAAGGTAAGTGTTAGTTGGATAGCTCATTTGTGTCCTCTCTCCTATTTGCATAGGCAGTCCTTCTCTCCACTGTGTGCAAGTGGTCTCTTATTAATTTGATTTTTATGAATGCCTGTTTACATGTATGGTAAAATAAAGTAAAATGAGAGAGGGGAATTATAAAAACAAATGGCTTTTTATATTGACTTTACTACACTTTCTTTTTTTTCAAGAAAACGTAGTTTTGACTTCATCACACGATTTCTCTTTTAAGCAAATGTGGTGGAGGTAGAACATGTCACATACGGGCTGAACTTGACTTTATTGCCGTGGCTACTAAACAATCATCGCCAAGGTCCAACCATGTAGGCTGGTAATAAGGAGAACAAAGGGTTAAGTGAGTTGGCAGGGCGCGTGAGCTTGTAGGGTTTAGTTAATCATAGGCAATTACATCTTACAAACTAAGAAAGGCGGGACCCATTTATTTTCTTCCTGAGTTTTTTCCGCAATTTATGGGCTTGTCTTGGACACAGCTGTAAAACATTGGCAATTTCAATTGAGGGTGAATTTTTTTGCTTTGACTGTTCCATTTCAAACTGATTGTTTTTACTATTACAGCTCCTTGTAGCTAGAGTTGGTTCAGATTCAAGTCTGCCGGACCGTTAAGGAGAAGGTGGAACCGGATCCGGAACCGATTTCTTGGCTCCGGAATCAGAACTAAAACCATATATAGGACATGTCTGAATCTAAATCTGGGTATAGGCAGAGAATGATATTTAAAAAATAATAATTTTTATGAGAGATTTTCGAAAATTGAGGTAATATGTCCGGTCTCAGGTCCATGGATCCAAACTAAGGTGGAATCGAACCCAAACCTATTTACTTATCGGAGTCTAAATAAGGACCTAGACCCAGTTTAGAATGAGTCGAAACCGTCGGGTAATTGAAGAATCGGGACCCATTTACATCCCTACTTGTAGCTGGCACAAAATGGAGAACAAGCCACAGCATACGGACATCCACATGAAAATTAAAATGCCATAGAAGTGTCTTGGTTTATATGGGGCTCAATTGTTCATTGACCTAAGCTATTTATATCACACACCAGAAGATAAATCAATAATATTATTAGAGGATTTTACTGAAAAAATTTCGAAATATAGTCATATTTCCCGAAAGGTTTTCGCAAATTGTGCAACACTAATGAGGTCCTCTCGCCAATTTTTTATAATTTTTTTTATACTTTTTTTCTGAGCGACTGTAGGTGACGCTAGCATCGCTCGTTACACCCACCTTTTCTTGCATCTCCCCGCACACCCATCTGCTACACCACAACCGAACCAGCACCTCTTTCTTTCTTTCTTATCTCCCTGTCTTTCTCTCCCTCACTGCACACACTGCACCACTCTGCCCTTCCCCACCCTTTTCTTCCCTTCTTTTCTTTTCCTTTGTTTCTCTTTTTCCTCATAATGTTGCTGTAGTGTAGCAGATGGGTGTGTGGAGAGATGCAAGCAAATATGGGTGTGATGGGCGACGCCATGGTGACACTATCATCACTTAAAAAAAGTATAAAAATATATAAAAATTGGCGAGAGGATCTCATTAGTACTACACAATTTGTGATGACCTTTCGGGATATAGGGCTATATTTTGAGATTTTTCCAGCAAAATCCTCTATATAATATATATCAATCCAACGGTATAAAACTTTGACGAAGTGAATCCTAGATGAGTGAGTGAATACTCATATGAAGAATATGAAGATCTATGGTATGAACAGTTCAGATAAAGTGTAAATAGGCTCATTTGTGTGAGATTAATTCATCCACACTGAAAGTCATGTTTCTTAGGCAATTCAAATTCTATAAAAGCCGCCCCTTATGTGGAATTCCTAAATCCTCTTCTCAGAGAGAATTCAAAACATCCCTTTTAAAATGCAAATAAGTTACAATCTAAAAATTCTACAAATCATTTGAAACTTTTTAGAGAGCTGAATTTTGGAGTTGTGACACAGATGGTTGCCATTTGGAAATGCGAGGGGCAAGTCCATCACGTCCATTTCAAATTTGGAGAACTCACCACATGAATTCTTAGTATTTTAATAAAGGTACATTACCTGAGATTTTATGTTGACCTTTCTTTATTCTTTGATTGGGTTCAGATTAACATTTTCTCTAAGTTATAAATAGCTAATACCAATTGAAGCCATGTTTGCTTTTCAACATGTCAACTAGACTCCCTCAAACCTTATCCAATCATAGCACTCTAATATACCTATCCCATCTGAGCTCAATCTGGTAATGCAGGACTGAGGTTGACCCTTTATAGTGAAGCCATTGGCTCTTGATCAAGTATCCAAGATAGATAATTGTAACAGGCCTAGCTCGGATACAAGTGGGTGCCATGCCACGGACCCGAATCATAACCTTCCTTTTTTTAACTTTTTAGGTTTTGGCTCTAAACCGTACCTATTCATACTTCAATTGCAACAAGTCCCACACAGTTTTGGAATCCATGCAATCTACTTACTCAACGGTTCTGATTCTTACACGTGGCATACTCTTTCATCAAGGTGCGGATGTCCGTAGGTTCAGTGGAATTATGAAAATCAATGACTTTTAACTTGTCAGAATTCTGAAGAGGGGAAGAAATATGACAATTGACATTTCTATGGTACGTGGAAGCAGTGTTGAATGGATATCATACGAGTCCTTTCACTAAATGCAAAAAGGAGGTCTATCAGGTTCAGGTGGCAATAAAATCTTTTGAAATTGTTCATTGATTTTTAGAGAAAGTCATTGAAAACTCACATTTATTATTCCCCTGGCATTCAAGTCATTGACCATCCTTATTTTTACAGAATTATTAGATCCAACCCCATGTCAATCTTTTTTATTATTATTTTGTGAATTTATGCATCATTTTTTTAATTTTGATTCCCAATTTCACTTTCAATTTCAATTTCGATTTTGACTATTTTCTAACATTGACCTCCTACTAATATCTGTCATTAATCTTCTACTAATATCTCTTATTAATAATAGCCCTACTAATATCAGCTGTTAATAGCAAACATATTGTTACCATGTGTGGAGGTTCTTTCCAATTGAATCATAAAACGCCTATATATTAGGGAATATAAATGCCCCTTCCACGGTTTTCTCTAATTAACTCAAATCACCAATGTCCAATATCTTTTATTCATCATATATTTTCCACTATTTTCTCCCTTTCCATTCTCTAACAAAGAACCCACTTTTATTCTCTTACTTAAGCCTCATCTTATCTCACATCCAAAAGTAACTCAAATCTTAAAACATTTAAAAATAATAATGGTATTTTTTGTTTTAGATTTTTTTTATTCTCATTAATCAGTATTTCAAAAAGCGTTCCAAATTAAATATATATTTTTGCTAGTTTTATAGTGAGCCAAATTCTCATTAGAGCAAAACTAATGCAATAGGCTTGCGTTGAAAAAATCATTAAAATTTATAATTAGAAAATATTTTTAAATATTTAAATAAATTATAATTCATAATAAAGATGAAAACTTATTAGAAAAATTTTTTCCGTTTATTTTGAGCGGCTCGAATTTCTAATAAGCAAGTGGCAAGCCATGAACTTACTCAGAGGATCCTCAATTGTCCTGAGTTGAGATTATTGGGCCCCTCCAATGATGAAGTCCTTGGTTCTTGATGGACTAGTGGTCTATAATGTGCCCATGGGCCGGCCAACCCGAGCCCAATCAAACCGTTTTGGGCCGCAAGTGTATGTGCTTCAAGCCAGTCTGACCCGACCCATGAGTACCCTCAGTCGATATGATTCTCACAAACTTCAAAAGGATTTGATATTATGATAGACGCGGCTGTATCTATCCTATCCGTTCTTCTTCAATAGGCAACGGCAAGAGAGAGAAGAGAGGCGGATTTGGTTTTTTTTTTTTTTTTCATGGCGACCATCTCTCTAGGGTTTTCTCCTTCCGTGTTCAAGAACCACCAGCTGCAGCAGCAGCAGCAGGCGGTCTTCACCAAGTCCCCAACCCTAGGCCCAGGTCATTCGAACCTACGCAGGACGAGAATATCGTGCGCGGCAGCGAAGAGAGAGCCACGAGGCATCACGAAGCCGAGGCCCATCTCGATTGAAATGCAAGAGCTTCTTGGCGTCGCAGAGATCCCTCGAACCCAAGCCCTCAAGCAGATTTGGGCTTACATCAAGCAGCACAATCTTCAGGTCTCTCTCTTTCTATTTCTATTTCTAAAGATGTTTTTTTTTTTTCCCACTGTGATCTTTCTTCTTTCTTTAAAGAAGAAGAATAGGTGAAAAGGGTGGTGATTTTCTTCTGGGTTTTCTTGTTTGGAGGTGTTTTTTGTTTTTCCTCCTAGGAATTAGGGAAAGAAGGAAAGCTAGACTTGTAAGTATGTTTATTTCCAAAACACTGTATTTGGAGCAGGGCGGGAGATAGGAACTGTGTCATGTGGATTTTGTCCGACCTTAACTGTTCTAGTATTGATTTTAGTGGCAGTAAATGTTGTTTCCCAGTGTCCAAGTTGACTTGATTGGATATAAAAGATTAGGTTTTGATTTGTGTTATAAGTCTTTTTCAGAGGAGTTGGGTTAATTATTAGATTTTGAGATTTGTGTTATCTTTTTTTTTTCTTTTTTTTTTAATACGGATATTTATTTAAAGAGTGGTTTGCTACCCACGTGCTGTGTTAGACACCATCTAGATTTACCTGCACGTGTGTTGCGGGGTTGTGCGTGCTTAGCGTGTCCGGGGATTAGTCCTATTGGGTCAAGTACCATGGGAATATCCTCGTGATTTTATGTTATATGCTAATGAGAGAATGATATTTAAGAAGGATACAAAATGTAGCTTTAGGTTTGAAAGAAATGATCTTATGTATCGAGTTAATGGGCCTTGGTTTCCATTTTAATCTGTTGGTTATTTTGGCTTAGGATCAATAAGAATGGAGAAACATAATTCATGGCGCTGAACACAACATAGTTAGGATAAGGCTTTGATGATGATTTTATTTGGATGTACGACAAATTGCATATCTTACCATGTCTAGGCATCTTGATGGTTAAGAGCTGCGTTATTGAAAAAGTTAGATATGATGGAATCTCAATTCTTTAATTTCTAGGAAGAGGGTCAATTGAGTGGTGGCCATCTTTAAAGTCATAGATCCCTTGAAGAACAGAGATGTTTTGTGGGTGTAATCATTCTTTGAAGATCTTTCTGAGTTGTGATGCACCGCATCTCTATTTTTCCCAACCATTGAAATTTGTTGATAATAAAATAGAGCCTGTTGAAGGGCACTGTTATGAAGTGTGACTCTGAAGATAAATTTGAAAGTCAAACCTCAGTTCAAATCTGTAAGATGATAAAAGAGAGATGTTTTTGTTGTACTAATGTTGATAGTTTCATCTATAGAAATTAGTTCATGCAACATTTGACATGTTGCTCTGATGTTCGGCCTATATCAGTTGCATGTAATTGTTCATTTCATACAACAGAGTCATATTTTCAACTGCTGCATGCCAGTTAATGCATGTAGCGGACAATATGTATGTCATTGTTGCCATTGTTATCATCACCATCGCCATCATTATCACATCATTAAAGCCTTTTCCCATCTGTTTGGGGACGGCTTTGTAAGTTCTAGTTTTAGACTCAACCCCATTTCAAGCCATGTCCTTCGCCTCTACACAACCTGTCATGTATCTCTGACTACACTCTATCTAAGTCTTTACTTTTTTTTCTCCCCATCTCCCAGTTCATTGAAGTTAAAGTACTTAAAAATCTTTATACTGACCATTTCTTATCTTTTATGTACATGCCCAGACTATCTCAAATGATATTCCTCGATTTTTCTCTTCCATTTTTTCTTATATGTACTCATTCCTAAACGCTAATTATAGTCCCTTGTTATTCCATATCCATTTTAACTTTCATTGTTGGACGGGGCTATCTTAGAACAAAAATATAGATAGCTTCTTTTCTTTGTTGCCTGACGTTCATCTCCAAGTAAAAACGTCAGACTGATTTTTGTCTTATACAAATGCCCCATGAATCAAAGTGGCACTCCACAAGTTCATTTCAATTTTCTCCAACTCAGACTTCCTTACTCTTAAATCCACAAAACTTGTGTTTCATATTGTCTCATTGTTATTGCCAATGTAGTAATGTTCTATCCAATTAACATAAAGTATCTTTTCTCCAGAGCTTAACGTCAGTATTAGTGTTTTTTTTTTTTTTTTTGAATGATTAATTTCATTAAAGCAAACAGTACAAGAAACTTGTACTGAAAAGAGAACAAGGATCCCCTAAAAACAGGGACCGAAGGGACAAGCCCTAGACACATGGGTACAGGTACCCCTAAACTGAGCTACATCATAGCCACTTCCTTCCAATTGTACAAGATTTGGTCAACAGAAATATCTCCGAAGATAGGATATATTAACACCCATTAAGCCACAGAGAATTTGATCTTTCCACAAATCGACTCTCCATTTGTTGCGGTTCCTTCGAAGCATCTAGCATTCCTCTCCTTCCATATATGCCAAATAACTGCAAGAAAGGTGAGCTTCCACATCTCCTTCCCCTTATGTGATCCGACGGGAGATTTCCAGGCCATGAACAAGTCTTGACTTTCAAACAACATACAACAGAAAATTTTATCTTGGATTTTTTACCATTAAGTTTTCATAATCAAGCAAATAAATAAGGGCTCAAAGCAGTTTCCAGTTGAAGCCCCGATGCCAGCTGGAACTCAAACTTCTCTCCACATACAATTCCTGAACTTTTGACTAGCCATTCATACATATCTTATAATCCCTACATGTCTACTGTGGATGCATTTTCTCTTTAGTATTTACCAAATTAAATACCCTTTTCACTCTATCTTAGGTTTAAATCAACAAAATAAATATATATATATATATATTTTTTGTCATTGAACTTTTCATGGGTTGGTCCAATAGAATATGGCTTCTGTTAAAGATTTTATCTGACATATGTTGGTTATGTGAAATTAAGTTCTTTTGCTAAGGCCTATTTGTCTGCGAGTATTCTAAGAATTCCTGTTGGAGAGACTTACAAATTCCCCAAATGCTGTCTCCCAAATGCTCAAGTACAATGTATCAGTCAGGAAGTTGGGATTTGGAGAATCTCAAAGGCCGAAAGTGACATTTCAAAAGGCTGGATTTTTTAAATTCCAATGATTAGATAGAAAATTCGAAATGCTCGATAGACAGCAATTGATGTTGTTGCCAGAAATCCTCCAAACAAATATTCCTCTTGGCTTGTTCTATTACTCCCTTCCAAGCTATAAGTGTATGGCTAATAAGATTTTTTTTTTTTTTTTTGATAGCTCAGTAACTTGCACTATCCTGAATATCTCATTAATTTTTATAGAAAGGAACCCCGAACCTTGATATTCATTGAACACTTTTCTTGTACTTTGTACTTGTGTTAAACGATATTGTTAATGAACAAACTGCAATATTTTCATCATTCTTCGGGCATTATGTTTTTGGTCCATTATTCGGGCATTTTTTCTTGTACTCAGCTTTCCTCGAGTTGAGTCAAGTCGGCCGAGTCGTATGCGATTCAGCTGAGTTGCCCCAATCAACCTTGCAAAGAAGTGACTTGGCCGGTTCACAATGGATCTCGGTTGAGTCCATTGGGACTCAGCTGATTTGATTTTAGAAAGGGGGATCAGAGTTCAGACCTCCACTTGACTCAGTTGGACCAAGTCAAAGTTGAGTCTGCCAAATTGACTCAAACTCCGCCATGTTTTAAAACCATGAAAAAGAAAGCCCACATTATATATAGGTCTACTGTTTATTACTCTATTCATGCTCTTAACTTTATGGCTCATAAGTTTGATAGCAACTAACATTACAGCCAGAACTTCCTGCTAACAAACGTTTCCTTAGGCTTGTTCTATCACTAATGAGAACAAGAGAGAGGTTGGAGGTTGAGGCTTTTTTTTTTTTTGGCTTGCTTGTCCTAGTGGCCAAGGCATCCCTCTCTGCCCTCAGGGGTGAGGTGGGTCTGGTACTGATAATGATCATACAGTTATTTTAGTACATGGTTTGTTGTTATTTTGAACCATGGAAGGAGGCGTCTGCAATGTAAGCTGATAACCTTTCATTTGGCACAACTTAAAAGTGGACACCTTCCCTGCAATTTTGAAAAAGAATTTGATGTTTGTTGGAGAGCAACCTGGACTTTCTGGTATTGGTGCAACAAGTTGCATTATATGGGCTTTTGGAGGGCCAGTAGGTATTGCTGGTTCAAATTGTGCATAGAAATTATGGTTATAAAAGAGAGTTTAGTAGCTAGAAAGAATGCAGTTTCAAAGGCCTTGCTTCCCATTTGAGTGCAGACCTTCAAGCATTCGGTAAAGGCAGCAAATGCAGAGGCAGATTCACCAGTGAAGTCCAGGTTCATAGGAATGTTCAGCTATTTTGGAAATATAATGGCTTAGAGGTTGTTTTCTGCTACCTTCATCATGGTTTAGATGACTTTGTGCTTTATCTGATAATGCATTTTTCCTTGGAAATCCCATCTAGCTCTCAAAAGGGGAAAAAAAAAAAACTCATGATTTCAAGACCTTTGTTTTCCTACGAAGTCACTTGGTAGCCTTACTAATAAGAACAAAAGCTAGAGAGGTTCATAAGAGGAAGGAACTCTTTTTGATGAGTTAGTTGTTTTGGAGAGATAATGAGATTGGGGAAGAAACATGTAATGTTATAATGGTTTTGTGCCTGGTCCCCCTCTGAGGTCTTTGACCCAAATGGACTAATCCCCTGGGTGGGAGGTGGGCACCACTAAACCCACAAGGGCAAATCTGGTGTGGGTTTTGAGCACAAGACGCCGGGAGCAAACCCATGCCTTATGCTCCCCTTGTTCTGCAGGTTTGACATTGTTTTTTCAGATTTGTCCATGCAAGCTATATTTTATGTTTGAATTCATACAATGCAACATCATTTTGGCCGTTGTGTATCTATAGATTCACAATAGAGTTTCTTTTTTTTTGGTCATTCTACGTATGTTTGGACGGACTCCTTTATTTGTAGTGGTTCTTAATATTATTCTTTGAAGTATGCATGTAATGATTAGGTTGGGTTTTTGCAAATCTGATTACTGGTCAGTTAGGTTGTTCGATATTCCTGAAAATTGAGTACCCCAAGCACTGATACTTTTTTCTTTTGGTTCAAATTTGCAGGACCCTGAAAACAAGAAAATCATTGTATGTGACGAGAAGCTGAAGAAGATTTTTGCAGGGAAAGACCGTGTCGGGTTTCTTGAGGTTTCAGGGTTGATTAATCCTCACTTTTTGTGAAGTTGCATCCTTTTAAGATCATGATTAAAAAGTTGAAAATTTTCGTAGAAGCTTACATTGGTTAGTGTTCGGTTTGATTTTGATTAGTAGAAAGCAAAAAATGCTGCTTTACATCACTATTAAGTAGAGATCTAGAACTCCTTGCTTTAATGGTTACAGCAACTTAATATTTCTTAATTTATGCCATTTGGGTTCCTTGCTCTCTCTGTGGTGCCTTTTTCGATTTTATGCTTTTCTGAACTCAAGCTTCTGGAGAAGAGGTATTAATCAAGTTCAAACCTGTGCATTTGTTTTGTGCAAATGATTCTTATGCTGCTCCTGGGTTAGCATTCAATATCTTTGCTTTAGATGTTTGCCATTCATTTTCTTTGGTAAAAAAAAATGATAGTAGAAAGCCAACTGCATATGTGATCTTCATTGAGGGTGCACGTGGGTTTATTGGTCAATCAAAACCCCTTATCTCATCTACCCCTTTGTATTGGTCTATACACAGTTGATATGGATCACCCTGTCCAAGTTTATATTGTATATCTTTGGGGCCCTCAAACCAATTTTTTGCTTGTCTGATGATGGTACATGTTAGATGATTACTCAAATCTGTCAGGGCGAATACTGTCACATATTTGTTGTTGGCCCCTGGACAGAGTGGAGTTTGTGGATCAATAATCCATTAGCCATGGTTAGTTATTTGATATATTACTTAGCACTCCCAAATTTGGCAATCATCCAATTTCCGCTTACCCTTGAATGATCGGATGAATCATGCAAAGTATATCTATGCAATCACTTTATCAGATTAGAATTGTACAGCTTGAAGGCCTTTCAAACAGTGGCCACACTGATAAGATGATCTCTTCTTGCTGGAAGATGGTTCTCATTTTTTTGCACATATTATGAGTTGCAGGCATGTCACTCCTACAGGTCACGCTGCGATTTGGTTCAATATGTCCGACACAAGCCATTATTTATCAGATTAGTTAAAGAAGATATCAGGCTTAGGCCAGACCTGTGGGAAATAGTTGTATTTGACTATTTGCCTTTTGTGACCTTGAACAGAAGACCCAGGTATTCAATTTTGTTTTATTGTTTATGTAATTGTATAAGTTTGAGTTATATGAGGGGTGTAGTTGGTCTGGTGTGAACTGGATCGAAGGTCGATCTAGACTGAAAAAAAAAAGAAAGATACTGAACAGGTTAACAATTCAAGCCCAAGTCTCACCAGTACCCTCTCTGTACTGAGGATCTGACTCGGAAGCCCAAAGAATCCTGTTTGAGTTCATTGGATTCTTGAAAATACTATGTCTCTTGGGGTCGTTTGGATGTGGTGAATCCTGTTAGGGGAAGAAACTAAAGAAAAGCATGGAGGTGGACAATACCACAGAGACCGTTTGGATGTGGAGAAGAGTGAACTGGAGGAAAAACTCTCTCCATGGAAACCTCTTGTTCCCTTATTTGACTCACCCTGACTCGGCTCAGTTAAAGACATTCGGATGAGTTTCTCTTCTTAAACCATGGTGCTATGCAGTGGAAAACACAATCTTTTTTTTTTTTTTTTTGAAACTGTAATAAATACTTTCATTAAAGAAAAAAGGGAATACCAAAGGAGAAATAGAAATGGAGGTTTAAGAGTAATGTATCCTACCAACCAAGCTTACATAATAAAACCCTTCCAAGGATAAACCCTGTCAAAACATCTGCTATAAAGTTGGTTGATCTTAGCTCATGATGAAAAATAACGGTGATAGAGGCAATCAACATTCAGATTTCATTAAAAATAAATTGAAACTTCCTTGTATTGATCTTTCGATTTGACACACTAGTGATTGCATTAGAATAGTCTTATCACCCAAGCTATTCTGGAAGCTCTTCAATGCTTCTTCATGAGGTATTTCCAAGTGGAAACATCATTCTTTGCACATTGAAAACCAAATCACCTCCGATCTTGCTCCTGTACCCCATCTTTTAGATGTTTGAATCCTCGCAAATAAAATAGAAATAGAAATAACGAAAAATAATTTAATTTGCGTTGAGGTTAACTCATTTTATGCAGGTTGGGTTTGGGTTGGGCCGATACTTAGATGACCGGTCAAGTTGGACTTTACCATAGGGATGGCGGGTAGGGGTCGGGTTATACCAATTTCATACCCACCCCGACTCACTCCTATTATATGTTATATTAAAATCTTTCAATTAAGAGTGAAATTGTACATAAAGTAATTGTACTATTTTTAAAATAAAAACCGATTTATTCAAAAGACGATTTTTCCAAGATATCCCTTTCTCACATGTTTGTTCTTGGGCTTTCATATGGAACCTAACTTTGATCAATCTTACGTATTAACATACATTAGGACTCTTGGTTGGAGTTGATCCTATTTCACACTATTCCAAACATTGTTTACCATTGAATTCCATGAGAAGAGGTTTACGGAATGTATGGTTATTAAACTTTGAAGATATAAAATTATCTGCTAGGATCATGATCATGGGCTTGATATTATACATTTAAGTCTTTCCACCATTATATATATAGGGAAAGGGGGTCCTGTAAGGACCGTCCTTACAGTTCAAAATGCCCACTGGGGCCCACGTTATGACCCATCCAAATTGACCATACATTCACAACCTCCTTATAGACACCGAATCCCATGAATTTACATGGATTCGGATGAACTAGACCGTTAGATTGAGGGTCAATTTTTCTTGTTTGATATAAAGTTGTTAAACTTTTGGACCATAGATGAAAGGGTTAGAGGTATTAGATTGACTTCAAATTTGATATGTAGGTTGGCCCCACTTGAATCTTTTGGTCCCCCTTTGTCCCATGACCAGTGGGGTCTCACGGTGGGCCCCACTAGACAGTCCGCACAGTAAGTTGTAAGGACGGTCCTTACAGGACCCTTTCCCATATATATATATATATATATATATATATATATATATATATATATATATATATATTGCTTTGGGAGGGTTTCCAACTTTTTGGGCTGGATTATTCCCTCTGGGCCTAGAGGAAAGCCGGGTAAACTCCCATGTAGCCCCAGTGTGATAGTGCATCAGTACCATATTACTTGCCACCGTTACTCTAATTGGGTCCACCTAACTTGGTATGCTTGAATTGAGTGAGATGGGCAGAAATGTTAATTGGCTCTCGATCCAACGGTCCTATCTATTTATATAGGTATAAAACTTGACATATCTGGTATAATTTTCAAAGTGCTGTGTGTGGATGGTTTAGATGAATAATAAAGTGGACCCACTTAAAACGCCCACCTAGCGTTTCACCCTGAGATGGTCTGGTGGACCCTACCTCCTACTAAATTTGGTGCCTACCCACCTCATCATCATAACCCATTGATTAATGACTCAAATTAAACAAATCCAACCGTGGAGTTTATCCGAATGTTGCAAAACTCAGAAATTTGGTAAAACTTATGGGAATGCCCTCTGATATCTGTGATCCGCTCTGATGGACCATCAGATGGGCCACTCAAATGGACCATCAGATGGGCCCTACTTCAAGCTGAAAATCTATTTTGCAGTAAAAACACAAAATGCATGATGAGTCTTGTATTAGATTATAAAAGAGTTTGTCTTGAAATTGCAGGTGAAGAAGAAGAGCAGAAGAACCTTGCTTATTCCTCTTTCACTTTCACTAACTCAAAGCAGAAGGAGAAGGAGAAGACCTAAAAGCTTATCTTCTAGTCAATAAGGAGAGGGAGAGTAGAAGATATAAGGTACGAGAAAGAATAAGAATATCTTCTACTCTCTCTCTCTCTCTCTCTCTCTCTCTCTCTCTCTCTCACACACACACACACACACACACACACACACACAATCAACTTCTATTATTTCAATTCAGGACTTATTTGATTCGGTATCTTAACTGTTTTCATGTTTTTGAGTGTTAGGGTTCTGAAATAAATAAATCGAGAGGGGGAGTCAAGGTTTTTTCAATTTTGGGAAATTTTCGGAAACTTAGGGTTTCTTTTAAACTTGTGGCATTTGAAGGAACTATTTTTTAGGGATTTATGGGGGTTAGAGCTTCTACAAGTTCTTCTGATTTTAGGATACATTTTGATTTGGTGATTCTGGTTCAATTGATATAGTTTTGATAATATTCTCTGATATTTTGGGGGATTTTTGAATGAGGTGGGTTTAAAACAAAGTTGGTTTATCATGATCATCATATTCTTAGTTCTAAAATTTAATCACTGTTTTGAGGCTTAGACAGTAAATATGGAGGGGTAAGATCAGGATGCTACCTATGCTTTCGGGAATGAATGTTTACAGATTAATGATTGATTATTAATGAATGAAGGGACTACCTTTCATGCTTGAATGATTTTCTGTGTATTGGGTGTGGTGTTCTGTGTTCAATATCATTACTGTGATGCTAGTCTGAATCAAGTTATGACCATTATATGTGCACCATGCACGCTCTTGTTCTTAGAAAATGATGTGTGGACTGTGTATGCATTGGTGGTAAATGTGGGGTATACATCATGCTGGTTTTGCAACTTATATCTATTATTTTCTAGGATTGTATTTTGTGGTGGTGGTGGTGATGATGATCTCTATTTGGGTATTTGCTTAGAATGGACAAGTAGCACGTGGCACGGTGGAATGTGCTGACTATTACAACCTTAGGTTGTGAGTTCAAGTCAAACTGTCTGTCAAAAAAGAAAGTTTTTTCTTAGAAAGAATTGCATCTAAAAGATGATTTGAACATTTTCATCTAAACCTTGTAGATAGATGTACATGTTATGTGTTAAAGTTGATGCCATCAGTCAGGTTAAAACTTCTTTTTTCTTATTTTAATTATTGGAGCCATGATCTTATAGGTCGAGGACATGCTTTTGAAATTCAAAATTGTCTCTTTTTTTTTCTTTTCACAAAGAGGAAATATTGTCTAAACTGTAATTGATAGCTTAACCTTCAAGCCTGTACACTTGTGCCCTGAAAATCATGCTCACTGATGCAGTATAGTGTCCCTTTTTTAGAAGAAAAAAACTTATAAATCAGCTAATATATTTTATTTTATATATATATATATATATAAAACTTTCTTTTTTCAGGAATTGTAGTCATGCTCACCAACTTCAGTGGCACCGGTGTGGGATTTGGTATGTACTATGTAATGAAATTTGTTGCGTGTGACCTTTTGGACTTGATGTTTTACTTGATGACAAATTCATGATATGTTCTTTCTTCCTTCAGGTTTTGGTGTTGGGTGTGGTTTTGGAATTGGATGGGGTTTTGGAGGTTTGTAATTTTCTTAGTCCTATGCAGTTTCTAACCTAGATGTGCAAATTGCATATGAAATTATTAAGCTTTCACTACAATGTTTTATATTTGCTGTTTAGTTAAAAATAATATTCTACTTTCAAGCCTTTTGTTCCATATATATATATATATATATATATATATATATGGAGGTGCTCTTGTGAGAGGCACTCTCACCTTACTATGACAGATAAAGGTGGGGGTCCTCACATTTAAGTTGTTGACATTGGATATGGATGTGAGGGCCTCCATCTTATCTCTCATAGTAAGGTGAGAGTGTCTCTTACAAGAGCACCTCCCATATATATATATATATGTGGAATGCTCACACAGGCTGCAGCTGTTCTTATTACAAGCTGGAGCATGTGTGAGGCCCAACGGATCTGCCTTGCCTCACACAGGCTCCAGCTTGTAATAAGAACAGCTGCAGCCTATGTGGGCATTCCTCTATATATATATATACATTTTGAATTTATAGTAGCTCTACATCCTGTTGTTTTAGCTCTTAGAAATATGTTCCTCTCTCTCTCTCTCTCTGACACATACACAATTAATTAAAGAGAAAAAACGAGAGAACTTTATTTGTGACAAGCTTGAGGTATCTAAGAAGTTGATAAGAGAGTGAATAAGAGATGACTACAAATTCATACTTATCTAGGTATATCATGTCATAAAGTTAGAGCAACCAATGATTTGTTGCATCTCCTTGAATGTAATCATCATTACCTATACCATTGGACAAAATAACTAAATAAACATCAGATAGGCTAGTGGGGATTTAGAGATTGGAACCATAAATGTGCTAGTTCATTACAACATGTGCACTGCGTTCATAGTGAGTAGACATAATACCAGGGATTTAGCAAGAGCAGCTATTCATCAGAGAGTGGCACATTCTCTGCTTTGAGAGCATCGTTCGAAACAATGAATAAATTGTGGTATAATTCTTTGGAATCAACTGACAATCCCATGGTGTCCTTCTTGAAGAAGGTCCTCCAGATTCAGGTCAGGTTGATTTCTAATTGACAATCACTTATTGGAAAACCCACGTTAATTACGTCAAAATTTAATTAGGGTTCAAGCATGAACACTTACATCCTTCTCATGGATCTCAGGTCTCACCTAGGTCATTTTCTTCTCTGATGAAGTCAACATACCTGAGGGATCAAGTGATGAAGTCAGTGTTACTTAAAACATTTTTTTTAATCCATGACATCACATTACATTAGAGCACTTACATCTTTCAGTCTCGACATAATTGCCTTAAAAGTGTTTGAATAAGTTCTCTTCAACTCAGGCCATTTTGCGGGTATGATAAACAAGTCAATGGGAAGTTGTGATAAACAAGTCTTTTGTAAAATGGAAGAAATCCTTAATTCAGTGGTGCTCTGGCAACTGCTAATCCTCACTATTCAACCGAGGATTAGGGTTTAGGTGAATAACATTGTTTTTTCCTTCCATGGTTTTGAAGTTCGGTCATAACTTAGATATATTGTCGATATGTACAGGGCTCAACCATGACCGATACCCATTTTTTTATCAGCTTTGGCCAGTCCTCAAATGTATTGAGACTCCATTCTGACTACTATTGTCTTATATTTATTATTTTATTCACATCTAAAGACCTAAAAGCAATTAAAGAATGAAGAATTGCAGCTCTTTATTTTCCCAATTTTTCTCTCTCCAGTGAGAAAGGATTGAAGCAAAATGAGATCAGTCTAGGACTGATATTGCTCAGCTGGTATAGGTTTTGGCATTGGCTAACTCAAGGTCCGCAACTGTGCTTTACATCCATGTTTTAGAACCATATTTTCTTTTCTTCTTTCTATACCCTGGCTGCTAGAACTAGTTAAAGAGGTGTGGGAACTCATTCATCCAGTTTGTTTTTAGCAGGGATCTCTCCCAGCGTGAGATAGTTCCCTTATATAGACTTTCTTTCCACCGTGGGAGGTGAAACACTTAAAATAAATTACAATGATCACTGTTGAGTGACAACTATGTACATCTTCCAATTATTCTTCTCCATCTAGTTTAGTTAGAAAGTAACTTCTGGAGACGTTTCTCCTTAGTGTTTATTGTAAATAAATTATGTCATGTTTACACGAGATGCATGTACCCCACATGTGTGCATGTATATGTTAACATATCCTGCAAGCTGGTGCTGAGTTAAAAATCTGCCATTACTGGTTGGGTTATGATGGTTGAAAGATAGAATATCCAAGAGCTTTAGCAAATGCATCTGCCTATTGGCCTCTAGTATCACCTTGGGAATTATAATTCTTCCAGTGTCAATCGATTTCAGTATGAGAATTATGATGGTTGAAAGATGAGAATATCCAAGAGCTTTAGTAAATGCATCTGCCTATTGGCCTCCAATAATCACCTTGGGAATTCTAATTCTTCTAGCGTCAATCGATTTCAATATGCTTAGTTCTTTCATGGAATGTTGGATTTGTCAGAGACATCTTGATTGTCACAATATAAGGGCACTGGTTTTTGAGTTTTCTTCAACCTAAGTATAGTTTTTGGAGGTGTAAATCTGTTAGAAGTTGATCCTAGCCTGGAGGTTAGAAGGTAGGTCTCCAGGACTGTGACGATAGACTTAAAATATGTCAGAATAAGAGGAGCTGCTTCCATGTGAGGTTTTCATGGAAATTGCATAAACTGACTGACCAACCTTACTGCTCAAATAGTTCTATTCGTGTGATTGTAGATAAATGAGCCTCTCAACTAGGCACTGATATTGTCATGGATGTAACAAGAAACAACATTTTGGGATTCAAATGATAAGTTTTTTACCCATCTAATGGATAGTCAACAGATTTAGGTCCAGTTGCTCCTATTTTTAAGAGGATCCAATTCATATTTCTTCTCGGATAGGTAACCCTAGGTCCTTGGTGTCAAACTCCTTTTTAATTTTAAATTCACTAATGCCTTTGCAGTTCTGATATTATTCATGTAAACTGAACGAAACAACGGTGATCTTGTTTTCCTTATGAAGTACATGGACAATTATCTGAGTAGCACCTTTTCGATCGCGGTCTAATCATGACCTTGCTCAGTTGGTTAGAGTAGGACCATGCTCTGTTGATTTCCACCTACCTTGGGCAGGAAACCAGGAGGCGGCATCATATAGACTTCTTTTGTTGAAAGATGACTATATAAATGAAAAGATACTTATTTTGTAATTCACCATTTCGAAACATACTTCTTCCATCTAGGCTGTGTAATTTCCATCTTTGATTGATAGAAACTGCATGAAGAAGCCAATAGAGTTCATTGGCAACCGACGCAATGCTTCTGAGTAGTCATAAGACTGGGTGAGACCTCTAGCGATAAACCATGCATTATATCAATTGATGGTCCCATGCGGTTTAAATTTTGAGGTGTAAAGCCACTTGCAAGTGCAACTAACATTTTTTTTTTCCTCTTGGTAACTTCACGATTTCCTATGTCCTTTTTTTTTTTTAGGGTTGGCTTTATTCTTCCACTCTGAGTTTCCACTTTGATTGAGGGAGTCCCTCCCAGAAATTTTTAGGAATTGCCGTGTCAGATAGGATAGCAACCAGTTACTTATGGGACATTGAAAAGCCATAATATGAAGTGTAGCAGTAATAGGATAAAAGGTACAAGATCTTTTTCCTTTGTGGACTACATAGGGAAGATCGCAATCTAACTAGAAGTTAGTTTAGTTTTCTTCTGTAGGGTTTTGCTTGTAAAAGTATTAAGGTAGAATAATGGAACCATTCAGAATTGGTTGGTGAAGGTGTGCGTGCGTGCAGAAGAAAAGATGAGAAAACAATATGTTTTTTCTAGGATTACAGATTTCTGAGATCAGGTTTGTTCTCCAAAACCAGAGTAGGGTGAATGACTACTATTATTCTTATTTTTTCCTTCTCTTGTTATCTCTATATTCTTTTTCCTGTCATCTTTCATTCATAACAGCACCAATTAACGTTAACTAATTACTGATTATGTGCTTATTCCTTCTCTTTTTTTATCTCTACATTCTCTGTTTCTGTCATCTCTCATCCATAACAGCACCAATGCATGCTGACTAATTACTGATTATGTGCTTATCAGGCATGCCTCTGCACACCTTGGGTCTTGGTATAGGTACGCTAAGAAATGTATTTATTGTCACGTCTTTACTGTGTATGTATTAGAAAAATATTATGTTAATGGATTTTATTTATTTTTAATCTGAAGGGGGAGGTTGTGGAGTGGGATTAGGCCTTGGGTGGGGCTTTGGTACTGCCTTTGGCAGTCATTATCGGACTGCTAAGGTCAAGTTTCAGGGCATTGATTTTGAAAACAAGGGACAAAGCGGCGAGAAAACAGTAGCAGATCCATCAGCGCCTGGCAAGGAGATTCTCGCTTCACAATAGCAAACTGAAGGTTTGAGATTCAATCTTCTATGAAACGGAATTGTCTTCTGTCTAGATTACTCTAATATGCCATCCACTCCTCTGAGTTATTGAACAGAAACCCTGAATTGAGAAGCCCTGAAAGAGTAGGGCACCACAATCAGCTGGTCTGCCAAAAAATTTTACTTGATTGCTTATTAGTTTCTTCTTTATTTGTTTCTTTCTGCCATGTAGCCTAAAAGTCAGTGTAGATGTTTACTTGCGTATTTGATAATTCCCCTATTTTCATTTGTTTTTATGTACTTCATTGATTTTTAGTTTTCTGTTTTTGCAAATAAGTAGAGGAGATACTTCCTGTATCTAAAAGAATCTACACAACAAAGGTTAGGATTTTGTAAAACTCCCAACTTTTCTCGTCGTCAAGCAGGAACATTTTTGTTTCTCTTCCTAATCTATCCTCCTAAGTTTCATTATTCAACAAATGTTTCTAAGCTGCTACTTGACAATACCTCCTCATTCCAACTGGGGCTTGGACCTACGTACCTTGCTTGGCTTGGAGGACTTTCAACTATTTTTATTTGTTTTTTATTTGGCAACAAAATATTGTAGTGTTCACTGTCGATAAGACGGGTATCACAACCTTGCCAATGGTATTTATCATCTTCTTTCTTCTTTCTTTTTTTAACAGGGTCCATCACTTTTTGTGTCACCTATGTTGACCTCACATGCAGTTAGTAGACATGGAGAACTGATATGGCTTGACATCATGTAAGGCAATGTGCTCCCAGATTTGCACCTTCCTCGGTTACCATTACCACCATTGTCATTTATTTACTTTTCAGCTATGGGACATACTGCAATAACTTTCATTCTCGAGTTTGTACATGCATAGTACATGCTTTGATGGCTTAAGGCAATTTGCTTCCAAATATGCACTTTTGTGAGCTCCCGATTCATGATCTGAATTGTTCAATTTCTTATATAAATAATAAAGCTCTGGGTGTGAAGTTTCATATCTTAGATTCTTAGTGATTTTGAGGAAAATGTGAAAACCCATACCTAGCTAAATCCCATTATCGTTTGCTCGCGTGAAAAAGGGTTATAGTAAATTCACATATGTAAATCCTATTTTTGTATCCCATCATGCACGAAAAACATACAACCCTCTCCTTGATTTATTTATTTATTTGCTAAACGTAAGAAATGATTTTCTGCTGGAGGACGGAGAGCACACCTTTTCTTTTAGATGGGGGTTATTAAAAGTGCAATGTTTTACGACTTTTTCATAGAAAGGCCTAAGTATGGTTTAATTATTACATTGTTAGCTGTCTCCTCATCCAACTGGACTGGGTCAATTGGATGAGGAGAAAGGGTGGAGAGCACAATTCGCTGTTCAAATTTCCCTGAGGCTGGTTTTCTCCACATTTAGAGACGTTTCGGAAGAGGACAAAGTTGGGGAGGAAAATAATCTTTCCCCTTGGAAACTTCTTTTTTGTTTGGTTTCCACTGGATTCTGGTTCATGAAGGGTAAAATTGTGGGAATGGAAAAGGTCTTATATGTCTAGAAATTTGGTTCTCTTGTGGAATTTTGGAGTTCTTCCTATATCATTATCACGATGGATGGATGGGGGATTTCCCACTCACAATACTGAATGTTTCACTAGGAATGATGGTTCCTTCAATTGATTCCCGATTCATCAACCAAACAGAATCTTTGGACTATGGAGTAGCAGCAGCAGTTCTCCCCCGGCATCATATTGCAAAACGTAGAAAGTGGTCTATTCACTTATATTAGTGATTCATTTTAAATCCAAAATCTGGGAATCTTTACTTGGGTATTTCCCTCGAGATTTCTATTATTCTCTCTTGCATGAAGTGAGATTTTTCATTTGTCGTTAAAATATTAGAGTTTTTTTTTTTTTTTTTTTTTATTTCTATTATTATTGAAGGGAAGTCGAGGTCGAAAACACAAGACTTGTTGGCAGTAAAAACTTTTTATTGTAGCTGCCTGCCTATTTTTTCTTGTAGATTGGTATTCGTCACTTTTCTTTAGTAGTAATTCTCCATTATTCAGATTTTAGTGGAGAAAAGCATGCAGGAGAAACATTAATTAAGTAGCTAAAACTGGTCATTAATATCAACTTAGTTTCAACCAAGTCGTTATGAGTAATTTTTTCAAAAAAGCATCCTAATGGGAAAATAAGTCATCTCCTTTTTTGCCTCTCTACTTTCATTATTGCAGACATTATAGACTCATCTCTACCAGACTGCAACCCACCTGTACCTTTGTGGCTTTCCATCGGTTGCCTTTCTTCCAGCACATTTGCTTTATCACAACCATCCGTCAGATACCTCATCTTCAAGCTTATTTAGAACCTCCATCCACACCTAACCAGGTCATCTTGCCCATTGTCATCATCTTGAGCCCCTGGCTCAATCGACCTTGCAATTCTTCCTAAATCGGTCCCTTCTTGAATACCCATTTCTGCAATCATCAGGGATAGAACTTGATCTTTACTGGTGACCACTATGTAGTTTCCACGACGACAATGAATTAATAATGTGCAAAACACTGGTAACAGTGGGTCTCATTCCAAATGGAATAGAACTATTTGTTCCCAATGTATATCAGTAACTTTAACTATAAAGCATTTATGATTTAGAAAAGACAGCCCATATATCAATTATTTGGTACTTGACTTTAAAACAAATAATCACTCAATGCTCCCTAGTCCTTGGCGATTGTTCTGATTTTGGTCATTACTGCAATATATATACAATCACCTTTACAACACAAAGGCTACAGTCTGTCACAACCTACCACAAGAAACACTTCTATAATCAATTACTCAAAAGTCATTGTTTCACATTTGTAGTTTTCTTCAGGGCCAACACATTGCCTCACTCCACTCATCTTAATTAAGGAAAACCATACCAGAGATGCAAATCTATGAAACATGCAACAGGTGGGTCTAATGCAGCAACCCTTTGGCAAGACTGAAAAGACTAGGGAATATTACATCAGAGAGGGCTACATAATACAGTATCAACAGTAATTAAAAAGAAATAACAGGAAGAACAAGAACGAACTTTCCTTGTACCTAATAAGAAAGTATGCCACCTAAAAAATAAGTATGGTCCTCTTAACTTGAGGAATACATAACCTTTTATCTGACCCATTCCTTTGACATGGTTCTCTTATTTTCCCAAAGACACCTTCAGAACTGTCATAAACCAAAAGCAACAAAGCATACAGCTTATAACATTGTACGTGTGTGCAGATAAGTCTGCATAGTTAACCCTACTCAGCAAAACTGATCACAGCAATAACTGCCACATTTGCATGGCCCAGGCAGCCCAATAATGGGCCCAATCTGGTTGATTCCATGGCCCCAAGTAGGAAAGTCAACATCAAATGGGCTAGAGGTTCAGGTTGAATTTGGATTTTAGGGCTAGCTTTGTACAGTTAGAGCTGGCCAGATCAGAAGGCTGTGCTTACTTTTAGCCCAAAAACCCATATTGAGGTCCTGCCTTTAAGAGCCTTTAAGAGCTTAGGTCCTCACATGGTGGTAAATGCATACAAGTTGGTGCTGTGAATTGGGTTATTAAATAGGGCCTACAAAACAAAAGCTGGCAGGGTTGCTGACCTCCAATAGAGAGAAAGAGTAGTGCACAAATCAATCATTGTAGGTGCTTAAAGCAGCAACAACTGAACCCGTTGTGGCGAATGTTGATGAAACATCAGGATAATCTTTCCAAGATGACTTCATTTTGAGAGATGGATACAGCCAAGATTTTATGGAGTCCACAAACATACCAGGATCTTGGGAAAGAATGGCCTCCCAGTCCACCTGAATACCTTGTGGGATGCTTTCTGTGACATCCATATTGGCTGCAAGAAACAACCCAAGCAAAACCACATACCCAATGACTGCAGAGCCTCTTGACAGCGGCATAAAATTGTACCTGCAAAATTTTGCATTTCCGTTGGCATCAACTTCTTAAACTTTACTGAAATTTAACTATATTAATTTGCTTATGCTAGCATCAGAACTCACCAGTAATATGCCAGTCTCAGAATTGAGTCCTTAACATTTTCTAGCGCATTTATATCAGTGGACCCATATAATTCGCCACAATAAGCATTGCATAGAACCTGCATATTATAGCTTAAACATCAGAACATCTTTCTCCATCAATAAAACACGACAAAAATAAGATAAATTCATGACAGGGACATTAATGGTAAAATATTATCAGATATAACTAGAGGGAATTGTTAATCACACGTTCGTTAAAAAGTCCCAGGATAGACCACTTGAGAATAAGTAGTGAATTAGAGTGTATACTTTCATATTAGACAGGGCCATATGGAGAAGTGCCATGATTTCTTTCGTATATTTGCAACATAAATAAGAAGGGATAAATGAAGATGACGAGCAAAATGGTTGAATGGGATGAGTGCTCTGCTTGTGCGTGTACATAGAACCCCCACTTATAGATAACTACCAGATCCTAGTTACAATTGGATCTCCTAATTATTTTGTTATCTGTAGCTATTCTTCAAATTGCAAGAAATGGCACAAGTGGTACTCATGTATGTTAAATAAGTTGTCTCGTGGTATACTGTAATCTGAAGGCTTCCCTTTCCGTGCATCCCCTCAAATTGACCATCAACTTGCAACCAAGAAACTCATGGCATTCACAGGTTATGACTTCAGTAAAGAGGAACTCCTTGTGCTAGTATTATGCATGAAGCAAAATAGATACCTCTTTGTGCAATGAAGTTCAGTCAATGGCCTCGTAACCATGATATTTAAAAACAAGCCAATAACGTAACATGGCGTTTTATTTCTGATGCAATTTAGATGCACATTTTGTTCACATTTATGGGAAGTCAGAGATTTGTCCAGAAACATGCATAAACTATGGTGGAGCAACAAGTTTCATGGGGCTAGGCCAATCAATATCTGAGCATAAGAAGATGCGCAAGGGAAGAATTTGCAAAGAATAAAAAAATAAATAATGGACGATATGGCTGCCATATGTAAATGCGTCTCGAACCAATTGACAATGAAACACATGAAAATTCTCAGGTTGTGTCAGGGTAAAGAAAATCAGACTGCCAACAGGTTTACAGTATAAAATTGAAAATTCCCTTTCAAATGCCGATATTTAATTCAACTTTGATTGTCTGCATCGACTGGGGTCTGGCATCTGCAATGAAGCAGGTTCAATTAGGCCATGAGTACATTCGTGCTAATACTCTTCTCAGATGTCTGCATCCCAAGACCAAAAGGAGAGATTGCATGTGGCTAAGATCCTTCATGTCGAATGAGGATTTTAATAATGTAAAGGGAAAAAAGGACAGCCAATTCCCATGGAAGAATACAGAATAAACATACAAGGGTCATAATTCAAACTATTTCAAAACCACGCCCTCAGAGACTGCTTAATATCAACAGCATTGTAGGAAAACAAACAGAACCAGGCTCCCATACCTAATTTACCATCCTGAGACACTTCCAACACAACTTACTGTACGAAGAAAAGCGGCATGAATTGCAGAGAACATACTACGAGTGAAATGGATCAACTTCCCTGGCTATATTTATCAATTTGAAACACCCAAAGTAAAGGGGGGTCATGTGAAATGCCACACACATCAGATTTAAGGTTGAGTTCATCATACCTCCCAAGCCGTTGCCATTTCTGTATCATATTCATCCCATCTGGCAGGCAAACAAGGTGTTCTAATTGCAAAGTCAAAACCTCTTTCAGCCCTGTAGAAAATTCCTAGTGTGAAATGATTTTATTGCAAAAGATAATAATTCCATTAACTCCTATCAGATGCAGTTTAGACAGTACGTTTTTTGGATGGTGATTCTTGTCCCCTCTAAATGCTTCCTGAGTTGCAACCAATCAGAAAAGGCAAAAGAGAATTAAAAAAAGTGGCATAAAACACATTATGATTACTTTTTCACACATGCTACAATGTCCCTAAGATCCTTGACACATGATTCGATTTCAAAGAAACAAATAATCAAAGCCTAACCCTCAAAGACATAATTACCCCTCAAATGCTGTACTGTTGCATTTAGTAGCTAACCAGAAGTCCTCACCAACGACACTGTAAAGATCAGAGCAGGATTCTGCACACTTCACCTGAAAGTGGTTTTATGTTATCCATTTCATATTAAGCACTACATAAAACTAACAAAAGAAAATGGGCTCCAACCAATAAATACAGAAGTCAAAAATAAAAAATTGAAAGAATCAGACCATAATAATAATAATAATCGATCATAAATTCATAATTCATCCATGTTGCAGCATAGCAGAAGAAATTAAAAGATAAAATCTAAATGTTTTCTGGAGGAATTATGCAGGATGATTATCATAAGCAATCATGCGAGACATGGCAGTCATTTATTATCATCCAACCCTAACCTACTCTAATAGACCATTAAGTACAACATGAATTTCTTATTAACACTTCCATCATCCAATTACTATACGAGGTATTATTATACAACAGATGACCTGATTGCCTTGTAGAATTTACAGCTTGCTTTTGATTCCTATACAAGATGAAATCTAGGTTTCTGCTGCCCTGAATATGTCCATTGAATCCATAATACAAACAATCATCATCGTTGTCAAAGCCTTACCCAACTATGTTGGGGTCAGCAATCCAGAATACAAACAATAATAGACTACAAAATAAAAACAAACCAAAAAAACACATGGAAACACACCCAAAATCAAGGTTGCATCTTAAGCTCAAAATAAATGCATCCATGTCTGTCTTACTGGGACTTTTCTTGAAATATGAATGAACACAACCAAAAGCTACAGATTTTAAGCCCTTTGATAGCTTATATACATGCACTTACATAAAAGAAGCCTAAAGACAACCTCTCATCTAAACTAACATTGGATAATTTAATGTTGACCCTTTGAACATAATAAAACAGCAAATACAACCAAGACTTGTCAGCACTCTACATCTTTGTGGGAGATGGGCCATGACTTCATTAGTTCTAGTTAGAAATGCAAAAACTTAGGCCTTCTGTACAAGAAATTGAACAACCCATTCAGCATACCCAATCTCGAGTAGTCAGATGATATTTTGATACATGAAAAAATAGCCATATATTAAATTAAAAACTCAATGTTTTCCATCTTTTTTACTCTATTGTCAGTCCGCTTTTGTGGTCTTGCTGACAAGATTTTGACAAGTAAATCCATAATACATGAAGAACTGTAGAACACGTGACCTCTCAGAATATCTGATTCTACATGGTAATAATGCGGCATATAAAATCTTCTAACTGTCTTGGCTTCTAAAATCCTTCTTTCAACCAATTGATGGAGATATTCCTCATATGAATTATCATCTTGAAAAATGACTTGGAACTCTGGCTAGAGCACAGACATATAACATGAAGAGTGCATTCATTTTCAAGTAAGCTGCTCCTTTACACATTCCCACACCGAGTCTCCCTCTTTAAAGACCAATGTGCTTCGACTCTGATCAGACACATCCTTTTATTTAGCATTATTTTTCTTATAATCTTCTAGTGCACTTACTGGGGATAGATGTATTTGTCTAACACAACCACTTCCCCATTAAGCATCTCGGGTTAGGTTCAATACGTTGAAAGAGGATTAGACCAGCAGCAAGACTGCTTCCAAGGTAAAACACACTTACACAGTCAAGTCATTCCAACGTAATGTCCTGAAGTTATCACTTGACTTGACAATTGGAATGATGGAACCTTAACAAAGTAGAAATATATTGATATGTGATATCCATATATAGCATAGATACAGCAGCGACGCACCATGTACATAAAATATGAAGCAGCAGATAAGAATCATAAGATCCAACAAAGATAAGTTGCCTACGGTTAAGTTTTCGGGTATCATAGATATTAATCCATTTAAAATCAATATAAGCATTTTATTTTTCATTTTTTAATCGACAAATAGGTAGCAGAAATTGAATAATATTGCACTGCATATCCACCTTAATGTAGCAGATTAAAATGCCACGATCTGATGGCAGGAGAAACACACAACGAAGATACCACTCCAAAATTTTCAAGTGCAAAGATAATAAGACATGGGCTACACTAACGATTTCCAATTATATCCCAAATAATAATAATAAAAACACAAGCTGAAAAAAAGAAGAAGAAACAGAGAAGGGTAATAGCAGCGCATATCATGAAAGAATAGTTAGTAAATGCTCATCCCACAACAATTTGCCAGCTGAAAGACAGATGTCCTCTCCATTATGATAACATGAAGTTCATTAATTATTTAGTGGGACAGGACTCATTATCACATAAACTGCAAGAAGCAAAGCAGGAAATATTTTAAAGTATATCAATCATAAAGTTGATTCAGAAGGTATATTTTGTACCCACTTTTTGCAACTTCCCAGCTTCAGATAGATCAATATTTTCATCTTTTGAATTATTTACATGCTTGGTTTCTTCAATGATAGCCTTTGCAACATTTATCACCCTGCAGAAATCAAGAAATGATTAAGCATTCCATTAAGCATATTTTCTCTTGGTTGAAAGAGAGGATAATCTTAATCTTACCTTTGACAGTTTGGGAAGTAGCGGACAACTTTCGCTTGTCCAAGAATCATTGGAGTGTGAGACCCAAATCCAGAATTGAATTCTTCACTAGATTTTAGAAGAGGAACACATTCAGACCATCTGACAAAAAGACATGATGCCTTGCATATAACAGAAACAGATGGAAACAATAACAACTATACAATCCCTTGTGTTGGGTTTTCTCATGTATGGGTTTTGGTGTAAACCATCTAGTATCTCTCTTCTCAGCGTTTCTAACAAAATTTTAGTCACCATTCCAAAAAAAGGAAAAAGATTAAAAATAATGCTTGATTATTCTACAGAATCATTTCAAGTACAAAAAGTTATAATCGAACCACACCATTGACCAAGGTTCAATAACATATCCATTAATTTTAGAGTTAGGGCAACAGTAAAACCAAAACTGTCCCAGTTACATCTCTGCCAGCATTGATCCGAAGAATGCGTGCGCACGCGTCCATCCCTCTACTAGGGTTGACTTTATAAGATATCCGAACCATCCACACACATGGACTTAAGTACACTAGACACATTGAATTTTCGCCTATCCGAATGGATTGGACCATTGGATCGAGGGTCAAATTTTTTCCTTCAATATAAAGTCATTAAATTTATAAGCCACGGATGAAGGGGTTAGAGGCATGGGATTGACCCCAAATTTAATATATGGTCTCATCCAAGGTCTCTTCTCTTCCCCTACAAGTCCCATGATTAGTGGGTCCCTAGGTGGGCTCCATTAAGTTTGTCACTCACCATATGGTGAGGGAAGGATGTATAGGAAATGTATGTATATGTGTGTGTGTGTATTATGGGGGGTGCTCCTATGAGAGCATCTCTCACCTTACTATCAGAGATAGGAGTGGGGGCCTCACATTTGACTTGTTGGCATTGGATAGTAAGGTGAGGGCCCCTACCTTATCTCTCATAGTAAGGTGAGAGCATCTCTCATAGGAGCACCTCCCATTATATATATATATATATATATATATTGAACTTAAAGGCATTACTGCGGAATCTAGTTACAACCTTACAGGTGATCCATTCAGTAACACAATCATCTAGATCTTTTGCACAGGTTTTATATTGTTCAAGTGGGGAGAGAAATCTTGATCAATGCTTTGTTGTTTCACCCAGGAAACAATGAACTCGCTTGACAATTTGCATATAAAGATTCTAGATATTTTGTTCTATGACCGAAAATAGGATAAATACAGACGAAATACTGGGTTTTGAATTCTGAAGCATCCGGTTGTGTACTGTACTAATCTGCCCATTCCATGTTCAGCAAACCAAGGTTTAGTAATCCAAATCTCTTTGATCTAGTGCCAATTGATCAATTTAAGTGGGATAAAAACCCATTGGACCGATCAAATTTATCCAAATAAATCAGGGCTTGATTCAACATAGGATCCATGAAATTTGGGTCTTCTGCTCCTGCGTCAAAAGTGGAACTATTGGAATATCTTTTCATTCTTTCTAATATCAACTGATGTCTGAATCACAAAAATGGTGCAGTTCTGGTGGCTATTTGACTAACTTTCCAGCAATGCACATATTCTACAATTCTCCTTTCTTTTACGGGAGGAAAAAATAAGGAAAATTTATTACATGGGAAAGAGCAGTTTTAGAGTGTTAAGTAGTGGCCTAACATGATAAGCATCTCAGAAAAAAAGCAAAAGCACGTGATCATAAGGGTAATATACCTAGCTTCTTAAGAATAATTCTTAATTCAACCTTTTGATACCCAGATGCTTCAAAAGGGAAAATCCATATCAAATTTCATAGTGTTGTATCTTTTAATTTTATATGTAAATCCATGTCCCAAAATGTATCCATATTATGCCCTTGCCATATCACATCATTGCATATCTAGGTAACATAGGATGCAGCATTGAATGTACTATTTTTACAGTAATCAAAAGAAAAGAAAAGAAAAAATGTTATGACAAAGTCCAACTCTAGAGCCATTAGTTAAATGTTTAACTGTGTATAGTCACTTTAATGAACTCTCCAATGCAAAATTTTGCTTTAGCATCTCTTTCTTCTAAGAACGTTCCAGTTTTTATTATATAGTTTCTGACTAAATGGTGAATGTTATACAACCAATTTCAATCTAGAAAAATTAGTTTAAAGGTCGTCTAAATATTTTGATGAGGTTCTGAAAATGAAATGAGTTCAAAAGAACGTAAAGTGGGCACTAAACCCAGGAAAGAAGAGCAAAACAAAAAAAAGAAAAGAATGTGTGCGCGTGTAATTGGTCTGAAAAATGAAGAAAGCCTATCCACCTTGTGTGGACATGCTAGATATGGCACTCATACTTGGAGGTGTCAAAAACACTGGGCCCATTTTGAGGTCTCCAAGTAACAAAAATATCCACAGACATCACTTTTTTCTGATAATTTTTTTTAATAGGTTATGCATGCAAATAGAAGATGCTAATCACTGTAAATACAATAGGCCAGATAAAAAGTACTCCACATGCAACTGAATAGTTTGTGGATGAATGCAATATACTGAATATCTAGAACCACAACCACCTACATTTATAGTCCGTTAGTTGTAATCCCCATTCTTAGCCATATTTTACTATACTTTTTTTTTTTTTCTTTTGAATGCTTAGCCATATTTTATTGTTGAGAATGAAACTGAAATGGCAGCCCATGTGAATTGTAAAAGTGGCCTACAGTACTTTCTATGTTGATCACCAGTAGAACATATGAGCATGAATAACTATGAAATAAGGATGACTCACCTTAGCTTGTTAATCCAGACGACGGGGTCACAGGGTTCAGAGATTTGTCTCCACTTCACACCCAAATTATAAACCTCTTGCCAAGACATCATGGATCGGCCATAAGCTGATCTATCATCACTAAAGCCATATGAAGTTGATGGTTCCGAGGAACTGCTAGTGCTACAACCTGCACCTCCTCTATTCTGGCTTGCCACAGCGACTTTTTCCTTCTTCCTTGCTTTCTTTCCACTCTTCGGTGCATTTTTACTTGAAAATTTCCACTCCAGTTGCAGAAAACGCCAAGCTTTTGAAACTTTTTGCGCAATCTCAATCACAGCAAGCCCAGCCATACGATACTGGATAACATACTCAAATAAAAATCTGGAATAATGGATAGAAATAAACACAGTACAATACAATAACACGAACAACCATTATGACGCCAATATGAACAAAAAAAAAAATGTTGGAACACTTATTTGGTATTTTCAAATCAGAAGTAAGTTATGTGGTTTACAGATGTAATGGCATTCAGAACAAAAGAAAGTCAGTCCATTCAATAATAATAAAAAAAGAAAAAGAAAAAAAGAAAGTCATAGTTGTGCATTGGATATAGAAATGGGATGAAAAAGGAACTGGCAGCAAAGGTTGCGTAAGGCCTCATTTTCACATTCGTGCAGCTGTTCTCCACAGAAAATAAAAGCCATCTCCTCACAGGTTTTGAAAATGGTTGTTTGGTGCAGTCTTCCCCCGAGAACCCTAATCTCTTCTACCTTATTTTTCTTCGACAGAGTAGATTTCAACTTCCTATGCCCCATAGGAAATCAGTTCCACAGAAGTTTTGTCCTTCACAGAAAAACCTACCGTTCCATGATAAAAAAATGAGTCCATTTCTCCTCTTCCTTGTCTCAGCAGATTGAATCATCTGCTAGCCCTCTTCCCTTCCCTCTCTTCCATTCTCTTCCACTGGTAGTTCCAAAAGTGGATAAAATGGTGGATGGAGGTGCAAAGGTCAGAGCAGGATCTACAAGCTTGGCTCGCTGCTGCCGTTCCTGCTCGTCTTGGCTGGCAACATTGAGGCTATCAACCTCCTGCCATGGATGAAAATATTGGCCGCTACGCTACATCGACTGCCGCCATGCTATCTGGGAAAAATTGGGTACCACACCAGTAGCGGCTGTCAGGCCGCCATGTTACGGTGGCGCTGCTACAGTGAACAATAAAGGAAAAAGAAGGAAAGGAAAAAAAAGAAGAGGAAAACAGGAAGAAAGGGGGAAAAATAGAGAGAGAGAGAGAGAGAGAGAGAGCAGTTTAGACTACATACCAGTAGGAGGCGGCAGCAGCAGCAGGAGGCGGCGGCAAGAGCTCCTCCTCTTCCTTCTTCTTCTTCTTCCTCCTTTCCTTTCCCTTCTTTTCTTTTCTTTTCTTTTCCCTCTTTTTCCATTTCCCCCTTCTCCCGTTGGCTCTCGATCCTTCATTTCACACGAAATAGGGCACTGGGCAGTGGGCGGCATATGGGCCCTTCCATCTGATTTAGTTAAGGTAATTTATGGGCCCCCACAATGGCCCACCTTATAAAAGGTTTAAATAAAATATAAATGGCCCCTCAAAAGCTATTGTCTTCTTGATGCCCAAGTATTAAATAAAAAGGGCATCTTAACCAAATATAACTTAATTGAAATTAGAGCCATAGCCAAGTTTCGCTTTAAATAGAAATACAACCTAATAAAGTTTCACTCTAATTGAAAATAGGGCCATAGAAAACTTTGACACTAACTAGGAATGGGCTCTAGCCAAGTTTCACATTAATTGGAAATAGGTTTTAGCCAAATTTCAATCTAATAGGAAATACTAAAATAAGGCCTTGACCAAAGTACACCTTAATAGAAAATGAGCCATCCTTGACCAAAGTACACCTTAATAGAAAATGAGCCATGTTCATTTTAATACGAAATAGGCTCTAATCAAATTTAATTTTTAACACAAAAATATTTATGAGCTTTTCATTACTTTCTAAGTTAGCATTACTAAGAAACATGAATACATGTGAAAAAACTAATCATTACTATTATTTTCTAATTATACAGCGATACAGGACCTCATATATTGAGTGCACCGCTACGCCCCCTTTTCTTACTTACTTTTGCAAGAGAAACACATTTTCTTTCATTTTACAATTTTTTGGATTTTCTGGAATTTTTTCAAAAATTTTGAGCGATTTTTTCAAATCGCACCGCTACGCTACGTAGCACCTGCTTCGTAGCGGTTTGGCGGCGGGCGTAGCTATTTTCATCCTTGCCTCCTGCCCTGGAGTGGGAAGGGGAAGCTGAAGGCCAAGCTAATAAGCAGGATGCCAAAAACCCTAGACCAGATGGATTTAGATGAGTCATTTCATGATAGAGGAATTGATACTTGATTTTTCATTTTCTTTTGAGATCCTATCTTGATTTGTGCATGATTGATTGTATTCTTTTGAAATGTGATTAGTGTGTACATAGAAGACAAAGGGAGAGAAAGGGAGGGGAATGAGAGAAGTGCTTTTGAGTTCTTTGATTCTTTGATTTTGCTATTTTTTCCTCTTGATGACGATGACGATGATGTGAGTGGAGGTGAGAATTTTCTATTTATTTGTATTTCAATTAATGTGGTCTTGTTTGCCAACTTCAGTGTTGGATTGAGATCGGACTTTTAAGGGTTGGATTGAGACCAACAAAATTATTATATTAAGTCAAAACAAATGTATGGGTTGGATAACATCTACATTAGTACCCTAAATTTCGGATATGGAGTTGTATAAAGACTTGCCGTAGGCAATATGCTACCTGAATGTTTTCAGATCCATGTTTACATCTGGGCAATGTTTTTATTTATTTATTTACTTCGCTAAATAGGGTCATTCCTTTGGTGCAATGGTAAAAGTCTCGGGTGCCATGCACGATAACACAGGTTCGAGACCTTTGAGCAGCCGCTTTGTGCAAAATTGCCAAAGGTTAGGTCTGTCTCCAGTTTAGACCCTCCCAAGACCCTGCTTCAGTGGGACCCGAACTGGGTAATGACCTTTTTTATTTATTTTGCTACATGCATCTGGGCATTGTTAGGAATGATAGCCTTCCTAATTTTTGTGAGTAATAGTAGTCAATTTTGCTCCATTCCAGTCAATTCCGGCCGGAGAGTTCCGGAATTGGGTTGGAGCGGAACAAAATGACCCCTAAAAGTTATTGGGCCCAATTACGGTCCATTCCAGTCATTCCACTAAAAACTACGGCCCAAGTTCACCCCATTCCAGCCCATGTTTCATACTTTCATTCATATATAGTGAAAACGAGAAAATGGTCAATTGTAAAGTGTAGTTTAATTTAAGTGATGTAACTATACATTTTTGGATTAATTTAGCATTCAAATTATTTATTTTCAATTTTAGATATTCTTTTATATTTTTTTCATTTTTGATCGCCATCTTTTCCGGAATGGAATACCGGAATTGACCAAAATGCTGAAATGTTACAATACAAAGTCAACCCAGAACGGGGACAGGAACAGAATTGACAACTATCCTCAATAAAACATATTTAAGTTTCATTATGGGCGCTTGATGAAGTTTTTTGTATGTTTGAACTTGTTAATTGTCACTTGTAATCTTTGCATAGTATCTCTAGTATAAAAATTGTCACCCACATCTTATGAAAGCCCCTGATAATTAACTAATTGTTCAATGATAAAAATAATTTATGCAATTGAGTATGGTCTTGGATGAAGATATGTTACTGGGCATCTATAAAATGTACATTATCTGATTAATACATATATCAAGGTTAGTAAAAGAAGTTTGGGACTTTTAAGGTGATGAAAATGGAGATGATCCTTCAAATAAGAAGATGAAGTCATCACTCAAGTGTTTCCTTTTTTATTTATTTTCCACATCCAGAAAAAGTGATGTAGGATGAACACATCAATCCATCAAATGTTAGAAGTGTTCAACACAAAAGGTAGTCTTCTTTTAGTTTCTGAAAGTTGCAAAGGCAGACAAAATGTGAGCTCAATAGCTCAATGGATATGATCATTCAAATTGATAGAATTGAAGTATTTACTCAAAAAATTTTGGGACGTCTCCCAATTTGTGGAGTTTGAAATAATCTTTAAGAGAACACGAGACATATGTCAATGTTTGCCTTTTCTGATTTGTAGTAAGGTTCCTCATTGATTTTTTTTGTTCCCTGTATATATGCTTTTGACCTCTACCTGCTATTTACACAATTTTATGTGAGTAATGCCATGACAGATGTTTATTTTTGCACTCTACCTGCTGTTTTTTTTATGTTCAACTTTATACACAACCATCAATCAAAATATTGGGCTTTCTCCAAAATGCAAGCCCTTTGATGAGATTTATCTATTTATTCATGTTAGGTCTTGCGCAATATAGCTGGAAATCCTTGATGGATTGGAAAGCAGGGCCTTCTTGATGTTCAAGATCCGATGTTAGCTTACTTGGTATGTCTTGGTTGTTCTGATTTTTCAATGTTATTGGATTTCGATTCTCATGAGTTGTTTTTGAAATCTATAGCATCCTGAAGGGACTCAGTTGGGTTGATGAATTTTAAATTTATTTTGCTTGTGGTAGAATTTCTAGAGTTAATTTTAATATGGAGAGCTTTTGAATTGTTTGGTATATTTTTGTACATTATTACACAGATCTTGAAGAAGGCCCTGCTAATACTTTTTTTAACTCAGACGTGGCCCATTTTTAAAACCCTGGGCAGAGGCTGCACCTATGAATGTAAAGAATCTTAAAATTAATATCTCAGAGTCATATGGGGTTTAGTCTCAAACAAAGAACCATTAACTAAAAGAAAAAACACAACGGTGGCGAAAAACCACAACTTACCTCTGGACAATTGTAATTAAAAATACTCATGCACTTAAAAACTATAAGCAACATAACACACAAAACAACAAATCAAAACTAATAATCACATCTAAACATGTAAATAAAGCCGGCGCTGAAATAATTAAAAGCATGGTAACTTCAGTGACAGCTTCTTGAAAGAAAATCACCTGACGCCTGTTATGTAAAAAGCCCGAGCAATTATACTGAATCTTCTTGCCGATGGCGTCTGCAGCCTGAAGAAGAACAGCCTTTTGTTTTGTAGCAGCAAAATCTTGCTTTCTAAGCCGGCCCTTCTTCAAAGAATCTCGTAGAGGAGGTTGGCGATAGACCTTCTCACAGACATTTTTTGGGTGCAATCGTTTACACCAGTATTCCTAAACAAAAGAGAACAAAGTTCGATTTTTAAGAAACAAGATGGCATGCATTAATTAAAGACAACTTTAATTCCACACCTTCCACTACAGGTAGCAATATTAGATTGAGTTCAATGTGACCACATTCATTAAGACCTTATATGCAGTGATTCTGTACAATAGTCTACAATTCAAGCAAACTACTCTAACTTGGATACCAATTCCAAATTTATACAACAGCTCTTGACTCACAACATGATACCTTCACAGATTAGGTTCTTCCTACAACATGGGCAATGAGTAGCTCCTTGTCCGACATGTCTTTCCAAAGATAAATAGAAATTCTACACTTCTACCATGCGTAGAACTCCTAAACCCAGGAAAGAACTTTGCTGTCTACTAAATTAATCGAGAGCAAGGGGACCGATAGGCCAACATAAGCTAGCAATAGTCTAGTCATCTGTGAAAACATCTGATAATATATGCATGAACAGTTGACCTGACTCAAAGGGGACTGAGTCGGGTCCTGATTATGAGTTTTTAATCCTTGGTTGGGACCCATAGGACAGAATGTTCATAAGCTAGGAATAGTCTAGTCATCCCTGAAAACATGCGATATATATGACAAAATATAATAATAATAAAATATATTTCTTGTCCAAGTGCATTGAATATAAGGAAATGGTTCGTGTGGCAAGTAGATTTCTGCAGATCAGGACATTGTTGATGAATCTTGGCCATGATGTAAACCTTCCATGTGATAATCATGAATGCCTTGAAATTAAATAAAACCCAATATTTCATGAGGACAAAAGCACATCAATGTGGATTGTCACTTCATTCAAGAAAGATTTATTCTAATCCTAATGATCTATCTATATGAGATCTGATCATAAGCCGGCCAAACTCCACCACAGGGCTACTAGAAGAACTAAACTTTTGAGTTGTTACATGTTTGGCAAGGACATGGTTGATATCTAAGCTCCAATTTGTGAGGAAGAATATTATTTGTTCAAATAAGAGCCTCTCATAGATTGCATGAGGAAACATGTTTACCACCACATGGGACCCATTATGATAAATCCAACCTCCTCACACACTAGTCCCCCATGAATTGCCACTCAATCTAACTTGACAATAATCTGAATTATACCCATCGTTGGATTAAATTTCATAAAAAATGTAACTTAAAAAACTGTCAAACTTTTAGGCCCATAAATCAATGTTGTGATGATCTTCCTGAGATAGTTTTTGCCCAAGATCATATATCCATTATGATACCTTTCCATCACACTATCTTCCCACGATTACCATGCATCCAGGTCGTTCTGACAAGGGGCTTAGATTTTTGCCTCACATTCTGTAAGAGGCCTCTTATCAATCATAACCCTTTCAATATAATGTTTTGGGGGGTGTCAATGTATAATCATATTGAGGGGCTTTTTGTAATTCTTAGAAACTTTGGCATAGACGAGTAATTGCCTCTGATTTCCGCTCTTCTTCATCTTTTCTTCCTTTCTTCTCTGTAATTTCCCGCCATTTGATCTACTGCCCAAAACTTCTGGGCCAGAAATCAAGCCTGCACCCAGCATGCTGACATAAAATCCAATATAATTACTTGTTTAAACTATATTTAGAAGAGTAAGTGCCTCTATCTCGCACTCTTCATCTTTTCTTCCTTTTTTCTCTTTAAATGCTTATTTCCATTTAATAAACTGCTCAAAACTTCTTGACCACAAATCAAGTACACATCCATCATGCTGGCCTAAAATCCTGCCCCTAAAATTTCCAGGCTTCACTATAATGCCCAGATTCGGTCCAGTCAGTCCAGGTCCCAATAGCTAACTCTAAAAACCTAGATTGCCATGCTCCTTTAACAAATAGGCCTGAATTTGTGCCCAGCCAGTCTATGAGGTCCAACAAGCACAGCACACATCTGGCAGTTCCAATCCAAGCCCTTGACAGCAACATTTGTGTATGTTTACTTATTACCGGTTCATTAAACTGGAAACAAATGAAACCATGGAAACATGTTTTGAGAACCAACATGCACCATCTAAAGATATTTTGTTTAGGAAATGACAAAGAAGCAATGAGAGAATTGTTTGGAATTATAGCATATGATAAAATAGAAAAGCATAAAAGTAATAGTCAAGATCGAACCAATGATAAAGTTCAGGACAGCATCCATACTAATCTTAGAAACTCATTATAAAAAGAAATAATCTGGGTTCATTTAAATTACTTTAAATAGGGGATCAATATCTCCATCAATGTCAAACCAGCAGAACTCAGTATTAATCTTTGAAGCGGTATATAGAGCAAGTTCTTTCTGCAAAGAAAGTTTAGTATAAAAGCCAGTGAGAAAAATTCGCAAGTGTTAAAGAGTTTTTCCACCAATAATGAGTGACTTAAAAAAGATATGGATGGATATAAAAATTGTCATAAGCAAAATTATCTAAGTAGTACTACCACATATTTTGAAACTGATTAGTAATAGAAACAAATGGAAAAAAATATTGGAAGGCAAAATGAGTCTGCCTAGAATAAAATGCATATAACTGTTAAATGCATCTGCATAATTTTTGCATATCGCACAAACCTGTCAATCAGTGGGCACACCCCTGATCCACCATCCAAATCCATCCACCCCTTATTCGTTGATTGTCATAGATCCAGGTGGGGCCACAGGAGGTCTATGTTAAAGAAATAGCAGGCACTGTGTAGACTATATACACATTTTCTTTTCTTTTTCTTTTTTATGAAATCGATATATACACATTTTCTTTTTTAAACAAATCTGCAATTCCACATCTGTATTTTTCTATATTTACTTTTTAATTTTGCTAATTTCTTAGACTATATATACATATGTATATGCTCTTCTTTAGAAGGATCAACCTCTCCATTCTTGTATATTTGTTTTTAATTTTGCTAATTTCTTATAGTTCCATGTCAGCATACTGATGGTTGTAATATGATGGATCCAGATCCTCCACAACTTCCACACAAAATTTTTCTACATCATTTTAAAATAGGTAAGCAAGATTGACTTTTGGGTCAAACCATCCAAAAAAATTAGGTTGTTATTGCCAGGTGTCTATCTTAGGCCATGAGATGGACGATTAACTAAAGGGAAATGTCAAAAGAAACCCATTTTCACACTTTAAAAGGACACACCACTGTATCTATGGGCATACCTGGATGCATTTCAACCAGAAGAGTAGGGGAAAATAAGCAGCACACGGTGTGGATTAGGATGGGCAAATATCAGTTGAATCCAAGGTTTGAGAACTTGGACTCAGGGCAACTTGGTCCCCTAGAGTCAAGTAGGCCAAGTCACTCCCAGGCTCCATAAACCTTGCAAAGAAGCCCTTTATAGTGGGACGCGGCTGAGTCGCAATGGGGCTCAGCTGAGTCTTGAAGGGGGACTCGATCGACTCAAACTTGGACTTGTAGAACTCTGCTAATCCGCTTTAAAATCCAACCCCAACTTGACTCAGTCACCTCCAAGTCTGAGTCGACTCGAACTAAACCGAGTTTTAAGGTTTGAGTTGGATCATCCTAACCTCCAAGTCTGAGTTGACTCGAACTAAACTGAGTTTTAAGGTTTGAGTTGGATCATCCTAACCCATGATTTAGGGCTTCAATTTGGTGCATCAATAATTGATGGATTGGTATCGAATTTGAATCAGTGCAAAATCCACCACGTAGGTATTTGTAAAAGGGTTTGTATTAATCATAAGCAAGCCCACTATACAGTACTGTTGTTTATGCATGTTCCAGCGTGTGTAGGTATATTAAGGGACAACCTGGACCTTGCAAAGGAAAACCCAACATGCAGGGCCCACCATTCCACCCCTTATCATCAATCTAAGCCCTTTCACACACATCCAACTTTCATAGGCCTCCAAATTCATCAGGAAAAGGTTGGCACTCATACCAACCCAAAAGCTTAAGCTTATAGGTGGAAGGCCCATACAGGTATATTAAAACATGACAAGCCTATTACTTAGGTGATATGGGATGTGGGACTTCCCAACACTCTCCCTCACGTGCAGGCCCAACAGATTTCATAGACGGGCCTGTCACGTGGGCTACACAAGAACGACGGCCACGTGGGCCATGCAAGAACAACAGGATCGGAACCCGCTCTAATACCATATAATAAACCATTTACCAACCCAAAAGCTTAAGCTTATAGGTGGAAGGCCCATACAGGTATATTAAGACATGACAAGCCTATTACTTAGGTGATGTGGGATGTGGGACTTCTCAACACTCATGCAGTTTTATCTATCAGCAAAGGATTAAACTTCGAGACCCTCAAAAGTCAAAATTGTACCTCACTAGATCGGATAGTTCCCTTTTCTTACCACACAAGTAGGTCAGACCCTTCAAACCCGTATCCTACCACACATGATTGTCATGCTTCCAGGTGGCCCCTACAAGCTTGGCTGCAGACCATATACGTTTACATGTGCAGATGTTTGGGGCAAACCAGTCTCTTACACTCATCAATGGGTAGACATCCTGGTGTGTGTGCACTGTAGAATTCCCTCTACAACTCAAACTGCAGTTTGAATATATATAAATTTCGCACTAGTTGCTAAACCTGATAAAATGCCATGCACTGGAGCACAAATTTTTCCATAGTATCTAGTTCCAAATCCAAAACAGCGTCGTAGTCCTTGACCTGTGACCACAGAGAAGAAATCTGTAACTAATAGTGGCGCCAAATAAAACAATGTCAATTGTCAAAAAAGAGAGAAAAAAATCAAGGTCCTGATCCAATGCATCTTACAAACTGAATTTCTCTCCACCCACTGTCTGGACCGTACACATGGCTCATGTTGGTGAGATTCATCTCATTCAGTCATCAGGTCCGATCATGAATTAGATATGAATAAATACTTATAATGATCAAAGAATCCTAGTGACATATATTGGTGTATAACAATTTTAATGAAAGGTAAAATTAGCAAAGGCTCACACTCAATGAGAAAAGGTGTATTAATTAAATGATTTGGGATTTAGGATAGCCCAATGTTGGTTAGCTGCCAATCTAAGGTGCGATTCAAAGGGTGGAAGGTGTGGACTGTGGACACACATCCACCACATGTACGGTACAGATACGGGGGTCGATAGGAAACTTGTCCACTCAGGAGCATTGGATCAGTGGCACAAAAACCATACCGCTTCTCCATAGTCTCCGATTGCATGGTAGCAAGAAGCACGGAAGTACAAATACTCAATATTTGAGCTCTCAATACTCAATCCGGCAGAAAAGTCCTTGATAGCTTTCCTGGAAAATTGATGCTTTGAATAACTAGTCATTTCAGAATTTCATGAATGAAAAGCAAGGCCTAATTGATGAATAAAAGTAGATTAAAAGAATTGCAGGCCGTTTTTGCTATAAAGTTAATTTAACTGTTATACATGCACCACAATCATGGTGCTTAGTATAAAAAATAGTACACAATTAGCACATTACAGATTAAACTGTTTTCATCTTTCAAGATTTAACTGTTACACATGCAACCATTGCTCCTCAAACCTTACAAAATGTTATGTAGTATGAAATAACATCAATAAGCAACTGAGTCAAGCAGTATCATAACAAAATAAAATGGTAGATATGAACAAATCATACATTTGCTTACATCACCTTGAACGGCGATGCTGTCAAAATAATTCGATAATCATGATGTACTTGATGATTCAATTACTCAGCAGCCACGACAAGTGTTTTCTCTAAAAATCGAACTATAATACTTATGGCATTCCCATTTCTCTTCAACAAGATTCAGAAAGCACAGCAAACACTAAACAGACAACTTTAAGAGTAGATCATACTCAAATAGCAGCAGTGAGAAGCACACAACAAAAACAGACCTCACAGTCGAATGAACATTACCTCCCATCTTAGAATGCTTAAATTTTCTAGAGAAATGTTGTTTTATTTATTAGTAAAGTAAGGGAAAGTAAATGTCAAATAGTAGGAAAGGTACTGATTATGTAAAGGTGAATAGTACTTTCTGGACTAGAATTTGTTAACATGAGGTAAAGTGATCTTAAGTGAGATGAGAAATGTTTTACAAGGTAAAGTCCTTTAGGGTCTGGTAAAGTAAAAGCATAATTTTTTTGCAGCTTAAACTTTACTTTCCCACTCTTTTTTTTTGGTAAATACTTTCCCACTTGTCATGACCAACCAACAAAATATGGTAAAGTAAAATTTTTGTCAGCTGGGATTACTTTACCACTTGAAAAACAAACATTGCCTTAGGGTTTAAAAACTCAGATTCAGGGGGCAACTCACCCCTCTTCGAGTCAAGTTGAGTCGAGAGTCGCACCCTGGAGACCTCAAAACTATTTAAAAAAAGTGAAAAAATGATTAAAAAGTTTAAAAACAGAAAAATGATGTCCTATAGGTGGTTGCATTTGGCTTTCATTCAGTCAAATGAACATTACCTCCTTTCTTAGAATGCCAAAAGCCGCCAACATCATCTCACAATAAGTAAATAGGGATTTTCAGCCTTTCCTCAATGGGACAAAGCCAGACTTGACTCAAGGGTGACTGGATAATGGGGTGACCAAGTCTGAGTCGACTCAACCTAGAAATCTGAGACTAGGTTGAGTTTTAAAACCACACACAATAAGTAAATAGGGGGAAAATACCATTTCCAGCCTTTCCTCAATGTGACTCAGCCAGACTTGACTCAAGGGTGACTGGACAACGGGCAACCAAGTCCGAGTCGACTCAACCTAGAAATCTGAGACTCAGTTGAGTTTTAAAACCACACTTTCACTTCCACAACAATAGCAGAACACAATTATTTCCAAAAAGAAACAGATCATCAATAATATGAGATGGAAAGATGGTTTCCAAGCTAGACTATATTGACACAAAAAGACAATAACTAATAAACACAAATATCTTGGATAGATATTGATTCAGCAAAATATGGTAGACAAATATTTGCCCCCAAAATGAAATGGAAAAGCATTTTCATCAAGTCTAAAATGACATGATTAATTGATATAATGAAGTAGCTAAAACTAACATAATCACAAGAAGGGAAAATAAAAGTGTTAGGTTACCGATGCTCTCCCATCCCATGGTGAAGTAGCCCACGTAGGTGATATGCTTTGGCAAACCTAGAGAATATCCCATAACAAGCATAAAATAATTTGAGTTGCCAAATTACAGACCAGATAAATATGAGCATCGCAATCAGATAATCAGATTCAAGCTCCAAAATGATTTGCCTGAGCTAAAATATAGTGGAAATGCAAATAGATCTGCCAAAATACCTTGAATCAACAAAGTGAAGCTTCTTAAGACACTCAAAAGCTTTCTCTGAGTTTGCCAACTCGTGGTAAAACTGCCGCAGAATTGACAATACATGCGTTAGATAACCAAGAAGCTCCCAACTAAAATATAAAGATCCATAACAAATAAAATACCCATGGTGATTAGGGGAGTCACAAATAAAAGGTCATAGTATATTAAGGGATGTTGGTGAAGTAGGCCAGCCTGGACCAGACCCAAGCCAAGATCGCAAGGGCTGAGTTGGCCTGCATTTTTAGAATTTTAAGAAATTGACATTTCTACCGATAGTTCTACATCATCTCATTTGATCAGATGGAATTTTTTCTTATTTCCTTTTCTCGCCCTAAATAAAATCCTATTGTATCTACTAGCCTCGACTCCTGTGATTTGGAATAAGGAGTAAATATGAAGGTTAGAAGTAGAACAACTAGACTTGATGAAATAATGCTACTACCAAGGAAAGGTACCTTCTCCAAATTCCATGGATTGAACTTCTCAAAAATTGGGACTCACATAGATCTAATGTTTTCTTCAAGATGGAGGCAAAAGGCACTAGTTTAACTTATTTAAAAATAAAATAATAAAAACTCATAGGCAAGTCGTGGGTTGATCATGTTGGGCCAAACCCAAATCAAGATGGGCCAAGTTCTTGTCCCAAGTTCTTAACATTGCTTTAAACTGTAGTATCCAAGGTCTGATTTCCTTCCCACTTCTCCATGCTAAAGCAAAAGAAAAGCATCATCATCGACTGTTAATTGCCGCTACTTTCAGGTGAGTAGGTGGTGGTGGTAGATACTTCAATATAAAAGGGAAAGTACAGTTATAAAGTATGTGAGCAAAAAATATTTATGCAATGCAAGCGAAACGTGGGAAGCAAACCAGAAATGAGGATCTAAAGCTGTCCCCACCCAACACACAAAGGGCCATAAAAAAAAAGGCAACCTAGAAAAAAAATCACTAGGTTGAAGAATTCAAACAAGGGAGGCTTGAAAGGCAGAGGCACCCTTGCCAAACACTATTTCTAGACAAGGAATCCACTTCCTCATCAGCACTGTAGGATTATGACCGAGTGATGCAGAATTAATTTTAGAGTATGATTTTGAAGTTGCAGAAGCCTACTTGGAGTGGATTGAGCATCGCAAGAAGGTCCACAAGCATCTAATTAAAAATTAGAGTGGAATTAGGGGCCAAACAGTCCCTTTTTTACGCCTGAATTTCAGTGATTTTGATGTAGAATAAACCCATCACCTCACGTGCAAGATTATTTAGATATTATTTCTAATTTTATTAAAGAATTGTAATTAGGATGTGGTTTCCAATTTCATTAGGATTCTTATTTAATTTAATAAGTTAGTTATTAGTTAGTTTCCTAGTTTAATTTGGTGACTTAGCCCCTAAGTTTTTTCCTATTTAGATGCACATTACGGAGATTATAATTCAGAGAGTTGACTAATAGGATTGGGTTTTATCCCTTGAGGTGCGTCGTTGTGTTATTGTCTCTAGGAATCTGAATTGGGCCATCTGCATCATATGGTCGGCAGTCACATTCTGCTATAGTACCCATGCCATAAATAGTATTTTGCAAAAGCAGCAGTATGCTCTTTGTTTTATCCCTCTCCTGTGTCATGTGGATACTAAGGTGATTGAGAAGTCTTTAAGGTCAATACTTGGGTTGATTTTAGTTGTTCCCTGCTTGTTTATTTCTTTGGAATTTTGATACTTTTCTGCATAATCTACTGTTTGCTGGACTACTGAGTGTTTGGTTTATTGGGGTCACAATCAATCAGATTGTTCTTCCGCATACTGCGTCAATAAGGCACGCTTGAACCTGGTGGTTCATATCGAGGACCACCACCACATCCAAAAGCCTCCAAGGGGCAACAATGTTTCCACTAGCCCAATAAGTGGTGCAACAAGACCAAACTAGCAAACCACAATGTCTTTAAATCTGCATCGTTAACTGTTCATCCAACAACTGGACCGAGCTTCAGATAATTGGCAAGTGGCAACTCATTGTCTCTAATCAACCTCTCTAAGATCACCTGCCAGGGGTTTCCACAATGTCATTGGAGTTCAAACCCCTGACAACACCCTACACCCAACCCCCAACCACACAGTTAAAACCCCACAAACCCCCAACAACCAATCACCTCCCCCCAGGATCACTAGATAAAACCCATTGGGACACCCTTAAGCACTTCAATGACAGCCCAATGAGAGATACAATGCCTAACTCTGAAATAAAGCAAACCATGTTCAAATAATTATTTCTGGGGTTCATTTATCTATGGAACAGATGTGAAAATGCCATTTGCATATGTGATAATGTGAACGTTGCAGATGGAAAATTTACACATGGAAGAATGATCCACCATGATTGCCCATATAAGCCATGAGTTAGCAAGAGGGGCCTCACCTCTTAATCTCCTATAAGACGAGAAAGAAAAGTGCCCAGAAAAACTACCCTCCACACTGCAAGCCTACACCATCCTTTCATTATGACCTTCCAAGACATAGAGCAAGTAGACCACTATTAGGAGATTCTGGGATTGGATTCCTGTCTCTGGGAGGTTTCTTTCAAACACCAGGCTCCAAGCCGTAAGATTGCTTGTACCCATGTATTTTTTGTTCAAATTATTTTAGATCCATATAGAATGCTATAAAAAAAATAATAATAATGCAAGCACTTTCTTGGTGCTCCCAGCTTGTGTATTATCCGAAATGTCACTTTCGAGAATCTGCCCCGCTTAACACAAGCAACTTCCAACTCAATGCACACACATGGAGGAAAGATAGCAACATCAAGCTAAAGTAAGCTATACTTTTGAGAACTTCCCAACTTAGGAATAACTAACAAGGTTGATCATTTTAAAACAATGAAACAATCCTGTGAAGCTTTAACTCTTTCTTTGGAATAAAAAAGCTATTAACATTTCTAGTATAGTCGTAAATAGTAGTCAATTAGAAATCTTGCAATATCCTCTATCACACTCCACAGATGTTCAACAGTTATCACCTTCACCTCCACCTCCACCAATTTACTGTTCATGCTTTTTCCTGAATTTATTGCTGCATTTGGATTAACCAAACTAGAGGGAATAAAACCTGAACTTAAATTCTATTTATGCAATGGCTTCATATAAACTGACTGAACTTCTGATTTGTATGACGAAAGCTATGGGCATCCTTCAAAAAATGGCTCATCAAAATAAGGAGGTTAAAATGTGTCACCTCAAGTTCGCAGCTTAGAGAGAGTCAAAATGATTCAGCAACAAGAAAACAAGTACTCAGTTTGCCACAAGATGCACATAGGGAGGAAAAGAATATGAAACTACATGTATAGTAACTGAACAGTTCACATGGCTACCTGCACTAGATGGGTCCACCCCTCAAGGAAATTTGGATCAAGTTGTATTGATTTCTCTAGTGCTTCTTCAGCTCTTCCATACTCACCAATTGATGATAATGCCAAACCCTACAATCGAAAACAAAAGTATTTTATCTCTCTATACAAATAATAGCATTCCGTTGAGAAACAAAAGCATGAAATTAGTCATATGGAAGTTTTTTTTTAATACTTACTAAATATGTGTATGCAGATTTGTTATCCTTGTCAAGTCTCACACATGAAGACAAGTCTTCTACAGCAGCATTATAATCCTTGAACTTGAAATTAACAATTCCTGCAATTTTTAGAATCATGTCACCTATTTTTCCCTTTCTTTCTTTTGTGTTCGTTAGCACAAATTTTTTTCCATATAAACTGAAGTATAGATTTTTCGGTGAAATATGCACAAATACATGTCACACACAACACTTCATGAGGATACCACAAAAGGCAAATTGAGCATATAGTGATCTTACCTCTTTCATGTAAAATGTCTGATGAATTTGGCTCGAACTCTAATGCCTTGCTCAAATCTTCAATGGCCTAGATAACAATGAATTGAGATACAAATCAGCCCCACATGGTAAGTTTGAAAGTGAATGCACGTGAGCATGCTTACATGCTATTTGGGAGACAGCTGTTTGTCCTTAAATTTAGGAAAAAGAAAAAACAGACTGCACACTTCCCTTTTAATGACATGGGTGGCAATACACTTACACCTACAAGTAAGATGAACCTCATGTCTACAACTAAGGAATGTTGGAAGAGTAAAACTTATAACTACATCAAAAAGTTTAATGTAGCCCTTTGAAATCTACATTGTCAGACCAACCTTTCTTTATGTCAAATGTTGGATCTCCTCACACCCTTGAGTTGTTCTTCAATCTTAAAGTCACAAGGACTTCATATAAAGGTTGCACTCACAAGAAGTGGACGCAACTGTGGTTGGAAGAGTTAACCAACATTTGGTAGAAGTTCTTTGATGTTAACAAATGGATGAGAGACAGTACCGCCAAAAAATTAAGGCTCCTTAAAGGAAAGTTTATGGAGTGGAAGAAAAGAATTTAGTCGAGCAGTGGATGTTTCGAGACTTTGATAATCAAGAGACTGTGGTTCTATCAGAGGAAGACAAACTTCTTTGGCCATCCCTCCAGGAAGAATTTTTGGGAAAGTTAATTCAAGAACAATTTTATCTAGTGGTATATCCCAATTAAATTAATTTAGAAAAAAAAACAATGACTAATATTACATGATGTCCACCAAGTGTATATTTTCATTAAAAATTTACTTATGATATACACACAACAAGCCAGACCAAACCCCTTCACAGGCCGAGTTTGATCAATAGTCAAGCCTCTTAACAAGTTAAGCACAAACCAAGCGGAGGTTCAACGCTATGTTGAACCTATCTTGAGCTTTATTCATGAGATAGCAAACCAAGCTTGTGCTCGAACCGAGGCAATTGGTCCTTTTCTGCACAGATCAAGCTTGTCGTTTACTAAAAAGTGCCACACCATTTACTCACTTTCTTGTCTGAATAATGACTAAAAAGTGATCAAAGACACTAACCCTATAGATCTGAGTTATATACCAACAGCACAAAAGATGTGCATGGGTGGCTAGGAAGCCCAGGTAAAGAAAACTAACTATGCACAGATATGAACAGACACAGTTACAAAGTTAGATACCAAATCTCACTTTTTTTTTAATAACAAATACCAAATCTCACTGTCATGCATACAGAAAGATATTAGCATGTATATGCATTAAGTTTTTTCTTATATATAGAGGTAACATGACTCAAACCCGAAGCCTTTAGCCTGTGACAATGAGCATCTCCAACTCTGCTCCAGGCTCTTGTCATGCATGTGCGAAAACATGTTTGGTTAATAATATCATCACATGCACATAAGATTATTGCTGCGGCATAACTAGTAAATATTGGACTCAAAGTGGGAGACTGAGAGTATTGCCTCGACAGATTCTCCTAAGGCAGCACGGGCCTGCCCCCGCCGCTTCCATGCCTCTCCAGCTAATGGATTTGATTGTATGGCCTGCAAGAAAAATTCAAAGCATGCTCTGTTTAATTTTCAGAAAATCCAAGAACAGGAAAAGGCAGGAAAGTCTGCATAAGTGTAGAATTGAGAACTACATGTATACCTTGGTAAAGTCAGCAATAGCAGCATCTAGTTCTCTTTGAAAGGCATATGCTGTTCCCCTTCCAATCAATGCCTCAGGGTAACTAGGATTTTCTCTCAATATCTGTGTTTCCACAAAACAACAAAAAGAAAAAAAAAAAAAAAAAAACCCTTAGGTCATGCCAGTTCATGCACCATCAAGAAAATGGACCGCATTAGCTAAAAAACATACCTGATCAAAAATAGAGACAGCTTGATCATACTTTCCTTCATTTACCTGCAAGAGAATCAAATGTTAGAGGGGTTAGTTAAACATTTGCTATTGAAGCATAAAACTTGAAAATGAATACTTGTTTTGTCTTCAGCTGTTTGCCTGTTAGGTTTTCATTTAAGCTCCTCTCAATAAAAATTAGTTACCATAACAAATGATAATGGATAGTATAAATATATGTTGCAATATAAGATAACTAGTACTACTGCACATGAATGACCTGATAGCTAGGATGAAATATCATATTTCCAGCCTCAAGACATCTACAGTTTCTTAAAGAGCATTGTACTTTGGAGGTCTACATTTGCAAATGACAAGCTGATCAATCAAAGGGTTGGGGGCGTGGGGGTGGGGGTGTTTTGCATCTAATTAACGGCCTGGCCTGTGGGGGGGCGCTTATATGCATGCCGAGCAAGGGGGCAAGGGGATAGAATGGTCTATCTAGGCCCCCTAAGGTTCTGCTAAAAATGGGGCATCCAGTCATGATAGTCCTCAATTTCAGGCCCCAAAGTTAGAAAATATATATATACCTTAAATGAAGTGCATGTTTTCTCCCTTTTTGCACAACTAATCCACCAATTAATAAAGGTCAGGTAAGAGACAGTTCCTTATGGGCTTTTGGATGTTGGGGGTGGGGGTTTTGTTTTGAGGTAGGAAGGGAGTAGGGAGATTGATGTGATGGGATTGATCATAGGTGGCCCAAGTGGATGCACAGCCCAGGCTGTTAATTGCTTATCAGCAACCCTGGCCACTCTATATTGTTATTGCTTAGGTACCTCAAGATAATACATATACTTTGAAGCTCCCGACTAAATGGTTCCACAATAAGTAATGAGTAGTAACAAAGAACTTTGAGAGCTTGTATACAGTCCCAGATTGCACCACCACCATCATCTTCGTTAGTGCCTTATCCCATTTATAAGTACTTCATCTGCACTTAATGCAACTTAAAAAATCCATTTTGTCCACATTGCATCATAAAGTATCTTGGGGCTTAACTAGATAGATTTTCAGCTCCATGAATGTATTTTATGAGAATAGTTATAAGATTTGTATTAATTTAGCTATTTATTTTCTTTTGACTTTTTGTTGTAACATTAATGTGGCAAAAAGGATTAAGAGGATCCATCATGGTTAGAACAATACCGAAGACCATTAAAAGTTCCACTTGGTGAGATAGAAGAAAGTTTTGTAGACCTATAATAGGAGGAGGTTCGGGTATTTGATTAATGAGAAGAGTTGATAGGCCATTGTTCGGTAAATGGTTTATCTTGTTCTGTTCTCATCTTAAGTATAAGATTAGTAATTTAGTATTTTTTCTTCTTTTTTTGAAAGATAACAATGTTGGTGCTACTGGATAGTGTGTTCCTGAATAAGCACCTATCCAAACTTTAAGGAAATGGAGAGCAACAACCTCAGTTAGAAATTCTCTTTGTAAGAGTATTCAGTATAACCTTGGTGATTGGGTGAGCATTTGATTTTGGGAAAACATGCTGTGGAGACTGGAGACAGGTAATGCCATCCCTTCTTTTTCTCTCTATCTCTACAAATATATCTGCTAAGATAACTGCCATTATGAAATTTTAGGAGAATCAGTTGTGTGGACTCCATTATTTCATTGGCATTTTCATGATGAGGACAAGGAGATTATTTCTCTGGGTGATTAATTTGGCAAACATATAGGGAACTATTATCCCCAAGAGAGTGCCGATGAATATATTTGATGGCCGGACTTTGAAGTTAATTTTGATGTCATGTCATGTCATGATAGGCTGTTAACTCAGAGAGTGACCTAATGATTTTCTATTCATATGAAAAATAAAAGCACCTTCGAGGGTGCTAACATTTTCACGTGCTGCAGTTTCAGCTAAGTCTCTGGCCACTTATCATTTTCAAAGTATTTATGTTTTCAAGAGCCGACCCCAACATAGTTGGGACTTGGGACAAGGCTTTGATGATGATTTTATGTCTTCGAGATACATACGACATGCATCATTTGCTTATCCAGTGACCTTTTTTTCAAAAATGGTATAGAAGAACTTCATAAGCTTGACAAAAGCCTGTGCATAGTAAAAGGTGCCCATTATTGCAACCTTGAGGTTGTGGGTTCAAGTCACATTACCAATCTAAAAAAAAATTAAGCTTGATATTTCTGCAAATGGTTTCCCATTGGATGATTAGATAATAGACCAGGTTCTTGTTTATGGAGCTGCTACATTTTGTTTCTTGTGGTATGCTTGGCAGGAGAGATATGATCACATTTCCAAAATAAGATGGCTATGCCGAATTGGTGTGCAAAAGTTAGGGCAAAGGTTTTATTGTAGGAGACTTTTACAAAGGAGTTTACTGGCATTTCAGCATAGGATTTGTGGACATATGGGAGAAAGTGTTAGGGGTTCACCTCATCAACATAATTGGGATCATTTTCTATTTTGCAATTTGGTCTATTATTTGGTTAGCACTTCTTTGTTCGGTTAAATTGTTTGAATGAATTAATCAGTTATCGTTTCAAATGGTAATTGCAGGTATACAGTTAGGAGAGATAAAATCGCTAATTCCATTTGCAGGATGTTGCCAACTGTCCAAGTTCCTAAAGTATGCAATCCTAGTCCAGAAGGTAAGGATGACAATAATATAGAGTAATATGGTACATCTACACATTTAGTTAACATCCAAAAAATAATATAAAATAAAAATGTCTACACATTTAGTTAATCAAACATGGAAAAATAAATTAAGCATGAAAATGGTATCAATTGGAGTTGGTTGAGAAAATGTTGTAATTCCCTCGACATATGTAAAGAATACTTACAATCTGTAATTTTCCTCTATAAATATTTGACTAAAAATTTTATATTTATTTTAAAATTTTATAAGTACCTTTTAAAATATTTGTATTTCTAAAAGTTTCACTTTAGATATCACTTCAAGAGGGCCAGCTAAAATGCTTGGAGAAATAAACATAGTGGGACCCACTAAAAATTCATTGCTGCCATCCATTCCACATAACACAGTTGTGTTTGATTATGTGATGTGGAGTTGAAAGTGCGGCAAGCAAGGATGAAAATATCAGTAGCGGCGGGCGTAGCGGCGGGCGTAGCGGCCCGCCGCCAAACCGATACGAAGCGGGCGATACGTAGCGTATCGGAGATACGTATCGGCGTAGCGGTGTGATTTTAAAAAATCGCCAAAAAAATCTGAAAAAATTCCAGAAAATCCAGAAAATTGTAAAATGAAAGAAAATGTGGTTCTTTTGCAAAAGTAAGTAAGAAAAGGGGGCGTATCGGTGCCCTCAATATATGATGTCCTGTATCGCTGTATAAATAGAAAATAATAGTAATGATTAGTTTTTTCACATGTATTCATGTTTCTTTGTCATGTTAACTTAAAAAGTAATGAAAAGCTCATTAAAAAAAAATTAGAACATGAAATAAAGGCATAAGAATTAAGAAGACTTAAGAGTTAAGAGTTAGGTCATTACTCATTAGTGAACAACTGAACATTGAACAATCAAATATAAATACTTCAACATTCAAGGTTCACGTATGATGCCCAGATACAGCATAGACACGGTAAGGACATGCCATGGACATGGCAATGACACGGATTTTACCCGTAAAAAGTGAAGTATCGGATATGATACAACACGATATTTTGCTCATTTTGAAGTATCCATGCATCATAGACCATCATTGCTTAGAATATCACATTTCTGAGTTGTATTTTGAAATGTATATATATTTTTTAAAATTTTATGTTAAAGAAAAATTTGATCAGAGCCCTATTTCCTATCAGAATAAAATTAATTTGGGCCACTGTGTCCTATTAGAGCGTAATTTGATTAGAGTCCTATTTCCTATTAAAATGAAATTTGGTTGAGCCCTATTTCCTATTAGAGAAAATTTTGCTAGAGCCTATCTTCGATTAGTGTGAAATTGGCCATGGCCCTATTTCCGGTTAGAGGGAAATTTGATTGGTCTCTGTGTCTAATTAGAGTAGAATTTTGCTAAGCCCCTAATTTTTATTTATTTGGCTAAGCCATGATTTTTTTTATTTTAATATTTAGGACCCATTGTGGAGCCCACCAATGGTAATAACATTGGATGCATCAGCTTTAGTTTTTTCTGAGGGCCAATTGAGTTTTATTTATAACTTAGATAAGGTGAGCCACTGTGGGCCCATTTAATCTTTAGTTACACCTTTCAGAAGTTGAGCCCAGTGTGGGCCCATTTTTATTTACCCTACTAGCTAAATAAAGAAGGGACCGAAAGAGGCTTTGTTGCCCTACTTCCTTCTCCCGAAACAGAAGGATCCAGAAAACAGGAAGAAAGAAAAGAAGAAGAAGGGAAGTAAAAGAGAAGAAAGAAAAGAAGAAGGAGGAGAAAAGGAGGAGGAGGAGAAAAGCGGTGCTGCGCTGCCGCTGCTGCTGCTGCCATGCTGCCGTTGCTCCTGCCGTGCCGCTGCTACTGCTCCTGTGCTGCCGCTGCTGCTGCCATGCTGCCGTTGCTCCTGCCGTGCTGCTGCTGCTTCTCCCATGCTGCCACTGCTTTGCTTCCAGTTCCAGGTATGTTTCTCCATCTACTGTCTTTTCCTTCTTTTTTTTCATTTCATCATCTTCAGGTCAAAGAGAGTTTTCCTTTTTTTTTTTCTTTAACATTTCAGTTTTGCATGCTACTAAGGAAAAAGAAACAGGTTGGTATTTTCCCTTTTTTTCATTGCCTTTTTTTCTACAACAATGTCCGATCTCTCTGGGACTCTCTGTTTTTATTTTTTATTTTTTGGGCAGACGAGTCGTAGCGGCCGCCACGCCTGTATCGGCCGATACGCTTGAGTATCGGCCGATACGGGCCACCACGGGTGCGATATCCCGTGGCGGCCGATAATTTCTTCGTGGCGTATCGGCCGATATTTTCATCCTTGGCGGCAAGTTGTAAGTGGGCTCTGTAGTGTTTTTTATGTTGTTTAAGCATTTTGGTGGACCCCATCACAATTTTAATCATTTGGCCCCAACCAGAATATGACATGCATTTTTTGAATAGTTGTTTAATTTTCGTTTTTGAAATAGTTTTTAAAAAAAAAATCAATACTTACGTACACTTTAAGAAATAAACAACAGTATCTCTTTTTCAAAATACCTCATAAGAAATTCTCCTCTGCTTAGCATTTAAACTAAAGCTAGGGATTATTTAAAATTATCATTTTTTAATGTGTTTTTTGCAGATAGAAAAATAATGAAAGACATATAAATAGAATATTTTTTAAAACAGTGGACCACATTGAGAATGAACTCCCAGTTCAATATATAAAACTTTAATGATATTGGTTTGAACCTTGAAACTTGTTAAAAGGCTCTTTCCTCATCAGTATATTGAGTTCGAATTTGCTGCAATGAATCTCATGATGTATGGCTAATACAAGTTATTTATCAATTGACAGTTAATCACCCACCCCCCAAACACACACACACAAAAAAAAAAACCTCCGCCACTGCATGTAACTCTATTCCTAAGGTTAAACAGACTCTAACAAGAGCAGCTAGGCTACTAGTAACAACAGTTAGTTAATCCACACAATATGAATACTAGAAGGCTACAAGTTATCAGAGTCATTGTTTAGACACCCAGTGTGCTCCTTTCCATCTTAGATCGTTGCAGTGAGGTTTTCTAAGACACTCATGGGATTGTTACCTATGAATGGCACATGATGATTTGATGCAAACAACTCCAGGAAGTGAAAAAATAAATAAAATTTCTAGTATAGTTATTTTAATGAATTTTTCAGCCAGCATACCATTAGCGCTTATATTACCTTCGGAATGATATATGAAGAACAAATGAGCCAACTGCTGAATAAGTAAAATTCTCAATATTGAAAATAATATCAAATCACTACAAAGTCCAGCCTCCATATTAGCATTTACAAGAGCCAACTTATACCTGCGCAATTCCTCGTGATAATCGGAAATCCAAGCTTATTGACTTGCTCTTTGAAATACCTGTAACAAAAACCTTTTGGTTCACAATAGCACCATTATTCGGTCTTTGGTTCACAATAGCACCATTAGTCGGTCTTCTGTGTACTTCAGATGCATCCTTCTTTATGTTGTGGATTTCAGGTGTTGATGCACTGCAAATTTCAGACCCTGACTCAGAAGCACATGAAGCTGCGCTTGAGGAATCCATGACATGGTCTTCATGACCAATAGTTCTGTTTGGTTTGGCGCTGGCCAGTAGTTCTTCAAGCTCCAGCAATTGCTTCAAGTCTGTTGAGTGGCGAACGGCAATCTTATAACCTTGCTCCCACACAAGAATGCCCTCATCTTTTTTGCCCAAAGCTGACAAGGAACGACCTGGAAAAAAGTGCTAGTACATGTTAGGGATGAAATGAATCGGAGATATCATAAGAGTATTTTGCACCATTGCTCCATTTGCACTGTCAAATAAATTATTTAACAATTTCATTATTTGTTCTATGTCTAAGAATCTACAATGACACACCCAGCGTTGTGGAAGCCATAAACACTACCCCTACTTTTACTGTGCCCATGGAAAGCATCTACACTTGTTTCCCAAAGGGCCGTTCGATTTTTTATTTGGATAGGGTTTGGGGTGGTTTGGCTCGTAGAAAATCAGCCAAAACCTTCTCCTAAAGCTTCCTGTACTCTTTGGCATCATTCTCTGCTTTTTCAGCAGGGAAAAACTCCAAATGCAAGATGTGTGACAACAAACATGGTTGCAGCTGGATTTTAGGATCCCTTCCAAATTCTTCAACACTTATATTTATATATATATATATATATATTTCCAATTATCATCAGCCTTCACAAAACCACCTCTGCGTCTGAAATTGTCTGACCAAATTTCTCCATTTCTAAAATTCAGACAAGATAACCTTAATGCCTCCTTGCCAAAATCCTTGGATGGAAACAGGGAACAAACAAAGTGACCCGTTGCAAATAACAACTGGAGAACTAACGCTGCTGGGATTGAAACTTATTGTAGTTCTAAACTTTCTAATCTCATGTTTCTAATCATTCCAATTGTTGAGAAATCTGTGCACCATATCAATATTAAAACTTTTTCCATAGCCTGCCAAAGCATGCATATTTGGACTATCATATAAAAAATGAAATTCGGATTATCCCAATCATTCATATCACTTACAATCAATCCAACCCGTCCATCCAGCCAACCCCACCTCAGATTGTCCGTAATCACCATAAACAGATAAAAAAAAAAAATTTAAAACACACACACAGTTATGAGATTGTAACCATCTGATCAATCGGAGAAAAAAATGAAAATCAATTGACGACCCGAAAGTTCAGAAACCGCTAAATTACAATTCGGACACATTCAGGCTGGAGATGAACATTTCAGCATTGCAATTGTTTTACCCAAAAAGAATAGAAAAAAAAGGAAGAAGAAGAAGCAAACGCGATTAAGTGTTCAATCAAACAAACCTTTAAGGATATAAGCCTGCAGAAGGTTGGGATCGAGCTGCAGCGCCTTGTCACAGTCCTTGATCACATGCTTGTGCAACTCCAACTGACTGTAGCAGAAGGCCCGATTACTGGAAACCCAACAAAACATCAATCAAATCAAAGAACAACACAAATTCATGAAACCCCAAAACCCCAATTTCAATTAGCAGAATAAAAAAATCGAGATCCAGCTCAAACGAATCTAATTAAGAAACATGCAATCGAACTAAATCAATATCCACACAGGGAGAGACAAAAAAAAAAAAAAATACAACAGAATTACCAGATGTCTTGAATGGAGCATGATTGGGAGAGAAGAGAATCGAGAACGCGTATGGCCTTGGACCAATCCCGAGAGCCGCAGAGCTTTGCTAGCTCTTTCCGATCGGCCATGGAGGCCGAGAAGAACAAGAACGAATCGGGTTTCGATTGCTGGAGATGTAGAGAGGGTTTGGTTTTCGTTTTAGGGGGTAGGGTTTTGTTACAAATAAAAAGTACCAAGGAAGGGGAGAGGAAATGAGAAAGAAGGATCGTCCGAGACTGACAAAGTGAAAAAGGTTAATGGAATGGATGGGAGAGTGAAGTGGGTGAGGGTTTTGGTATCTTTTCTTTTTGGAGACAGCCAATGAGACTTGCATAGATAGGGTGTCCCACCCATTTTTTTAATATTTATTAGAAGCATGACTAGTAAATCGTATTAGATAAAAGTTAAGTAGACCTTTATAGTTTGTAGATAGAATTCTAAAAATTTTTAGAAATGATGACTATTCAGGTAGAAATTTTCAAATGCTCAACCCCCTTCTAGAATTTAAAATATAATTTTTTTTTTAAATTAATAAGATTAAAAGAGTGTTTTCACGTCCTTCGAAATTCCAAGTTCTACCAAAAAATAAAGCATTTGGAATGTCTAAAGGGGCAAGATGGTCACATCTTGTCATAAACCCCCCCCGCAAGTCCGATTTCTTTTTAGGAATTCCTCTAGCTAAGCAGGCCTATAACTCAAGCTATATAGGACCTTGTAACTTATATAATTTTTTTATATGTAAATGTAATCATCATGTACCTTAGAACTTTAAATCAAAAGTTAGAACATATTAAGGGCTTGTTCTCTTACTAGAATTCATATATGGGGAAACTTCAAACTCATGTCCTCTAAAGAGTTTGTTATTTTACCAGAATTCAAAGAATGCCTATTTGTAAAATTTTAAAATTCTCATACATGGTGCAGTTTTTGAATGCTCATTTGTACGTAAGGATTGAAAAATTCCAACCAAAAAAACAAAGGAGTTGGAATTTATGGAGTCCTAAAGGTCATTTGAGACCTTTTAGATAGCTAAAACTTTAAAATACTTATGAATACAAATGCCTCCTCCTAGTAGAGCACTTGAAACTCTAACAAAATGCATGAAATGAAATTTTAGGAATTCTAAAAGTTTATTTGAGACCTTTTAGGTGAACAAAATTTAAAATTCTGATGAAATAAACATGGCATGTCAAATACTAAGGACAAATCATTACATTATATCCGGAAAAAAAATCCCAAATTACTGTCATGAGTTTTGGTAAAGAAATGGCCACTAAATTTTGGTTTTGGTTGTGAATGGTCCAATCAAAATATGCATGGATGTACATCCCCATCCAAAATTCTCTTAAATCCAAGTATAAGTTCCAACCGCTAGCCCTACAAGTTGCACCTAAAACACACAGCATGCAGCTGTAGCCCCGTTGGTGAAAATCTCCTTGGAAGGAAGTTGAGATCATGGGTATATGCCGGGGTGTATCTAAAATAAACATGGGACTGAATCGCCAAGTTCATGTCGGGACTCGGGATAGAAGGAAAAGGTCGGTCCATGGAACTTCCACCTATGGGTTTGAGTCCGTGGCATATCAGTACCAATTAAGAATTATCTCTAGTTCTTTGTTATATTCCTTTGAACAGGTTCCATGCATGGAAAAGGCGTACCTTACTACCTACCACATGTACAAATTGATGCTTGGAACACAAGAAATAAGGAATATCTTTAGTTCTTAAAAGAAAAAAGAGAAAGAAAAAAAGGAAGTTCCAAACTAGATTGATGGACAGATTGGTACCTGCAAAAAAGACATCCCATTCCCATGTTCAGGTTGATGCACAGGACTCTATAAATAAGGTTCAACAAGTCAATAATATTCATGGATAAAGGAATTCAATAGGCCCTTAAAAGAATGAGAAAATAAAATTTAAAGAAACTGTTTAGCCTTTTGGTCATATCCTAAGTTTTTTCTTTTTCATTCACCGTGGAAACTTAAACAGGCACTCTAACACCCGTACATGTGTCCTAAATCAGCCGACCCCAAGCACTGCTATTGTTGCTATTTAAAACTTTTATGGACTTCTCTTGGCATTTTGATGGACCAAATAATGTTAAGTTGGAAGGAGGTTGCCTACCCATTATGGGTTTTTAGTTTTCTTGTTGTTCTTGGTTGACTGGTGGGCTTTTTTACTCTTTGGTGTTTGAAGTTTTTTTTTACTGCTTTTTTTATTTTTATTTTTTGGTGTTTGAAGCTTCTTAGTATAGTCATTTTGTACTGCTAGTTTTTTTAATGAATTTAACCATTCAAAAATTTTAAATAAAAAAGAGTTTTTAAGGCCACATATAAGGATCACTTGGATGCAGGCCAACCCAGTCAAGAGCGTAATAAAAGATCATCTAATCACCTTAGTGCCTTAGGGCTTGTTTGGCAAATCTTATCTTCACGAAACAGATCTGTATGATATAGATCTATTTCAAATGGAGCGGTCTGAAATTGATGTTTTACAAATAGATTGTTTGGTAAGACATAGATATTTTAAAAATAGACTGTTTGGTAAGATACATGTAAAAATAGATCTAATGGTCTGGGCATTTTGCAAATATATCAAGATCTGTGATCATACAACGGTTGAAATTTTATCTCAAACACGTGTTCCACATTTTAATTACTATAGGCGGTTTGGATCTTCATTTTGGTTTGGATCTTGCATTTAGGGGCCATGATTTAAAAAAAATTATATATAAATGTCTGTCGTTTTTTATAAATATCTCAAAATCTATGATGATCCAATGGCTAAAATTTGGACCATTAGTCGTGAATGATCTTTTGAATATATCCAATAGTTTGGATCATGATTTATGATGCCTGAATTAAAAAAAAAAAAAAATACCACACTGCTGTGTACAACTTAAAGACTCAATCACTAAGGCATGGGATATCAATGGTCAAAAACGTTTTTGTAAATATCTCAAGATCCACTTTGAATTAGAGGCTCAATTTTGGGCCCATAACCATTTTTGGCCCTCCAAAGAGAACCAACGGATCGGATCTTGAATGTGGGACCCACAATGTCCGGAATATTACATCAAATGGCTCACATTTTTTTGCAAATATCTCGAGATTCGAGAAAGATCAACGGCTGAAATTTGGACACGTGGCCGTGTTGGGCCTTCTTCACATTTCTAACGGCTTGGATCATGATTGTGGGTCCCATAAATTAAAAAAAAAATGAAAAACGGGACTGTCCTAGGAGGACGTCCATAATACTGTTGCACGGATGTCTACCCGCTTCAGACCTGTATATCAGATTGGATTATGCTGGTTTTTGGGACTTCATGAAACAGACTCAATTGGTCTAAATGCTATATGAAATGGACACAGTAAAACCTCATACCAAACATGCTGAAACCGGATTCAATCCATTTTAAGACAATAAGAGGGGAAAAATAGACATGCCAAACTGAACCTTAGTCCTTGACTTCATAGACTCAAAACTAGACAATTTCAACTCTAGGCAATATCTCTCACTCCCGCTCACACGCTCATATGTTCAGTACAACATATCCATCACCAACTGAGCAAGATCAGATATCTAAGTGCATATTAATCCTGTATGCTCTTCAACATAAAAGTAAGATTAGTTTCTCATCCTTATTCTCAAATCTTGACAAGTCAACTGAAATCGTGTAAAAACTTACCTGTACTTTATAAGTTCTGTGGTTGATTTAAGTCAAATTAGGCTCAGTTTAATTCTGAATGATTTTTCAATTTTTATCGACTGCTTGGGTTGGAATTGGATTGAAATAAAGCTGAAGATTCAATGAAAATCTCAGTGCCTCAACGAATATGGTTGGCTTTGGCTTAGTCTTCATTTAGGCAAGATTCAATCAAAATTGGGTCACAGCTCATCAAAATTATTAGAAATACATGTTAACCTTTTTAATCAATGAGACTGGGTCAAGTAAACAGATGAATCGATGTTCCACAGTTGGTGACCGCCAATTTTTTAAGTTCATCATATATAGGGGAGTAGTTTCCATCCCTGCTTGCTAATTTAGGGTTTGGATAAAGTCCTTTTTTAAGGTGGATAGCTCAAGTCAACATTTCCAATTTGATAAATATATAGATAGGATAGGCTGTCTATGAGATATACTCAAACATCAATCAAAGAAGAATACAGCTCACTCATAATGACTGACATGCAACCTGCCAGTCCAACAAGGTAATTTCCTGGTTGACCAAGATTTTTGGTTGACTTGGCACTTGACCAGCCAAATCCAACAAACTCATTGTATTACACACCGATCCAAATTAATCCAGATTAGTATTAATTAAATGTGTTTTGGCTAAGCTAATTATATTTAATTGTTCATTATGATAATTAAGGTTGGTTAATCCCTATATACTAAGTTATTTGAGTCTTGAACATATAAGTGAGTTAGAATAGAATTGACTCGGTTGAGTAGAGTTAAGGGCGTTCTCGTAATTATTGATTTTCGCATTTTGCATAATTTGCACGTCATATTGGTGTCATTGCGTGTATCTTGACGAGCACGTCGACTTTCGTATTAAGCATTCCTTCATTTGACCAACCATCAAGTGAGTGGGCCATCGTTTGACTCAAATTGGCAATAGACTCTTTTAGTGGACCTTATTGCAAAATTGACATCCTCACCCCTTTAAATACAACCGCATCCCTTCATTTTCATTCCCTTCCTCTCTACTCTTCTCCTTTTCTATTTCCCTTAATCATCAAGTGCATGTGCCTTGGAAGCTAGGAAGGGAACCCATCTTCATCTCCTCCATCATCCTCTCTTCCTTGTTGGCAAGAAATCACCTCTACCATCTTCTATTCTCTTCAAATTTGAAAGCCTTGTTAAGAGGTAAGAGTGAAACTTTCTTGTTTGTGTTTTTGAGTTACATTAAAGCCAAGAGACCCTCTCATAAGCATACATGGACATTTATTAGTATTTTGGTGTGTATTTGTGATTAGGGTTTAGTAATTTGGGGATTTTGAGTTCCTTTGAGCTAGATTGTGAAGAGAGGTTTTGGAAAGCTCTATTGAAGCAAGTATAAGCTTAATTTGGAGTTACATATTGTTTTATTTACCTTGATTCAATGGGATTCTTTCTTACATTTATCTCTCTTAATAATGAATGGTGAGATTAATGAAATAATTGGGGAGCAAGGAGGCTCGGCTTTGTAAATTTTTGGTTGTGGAGTTGTGAAAATGAAGTAGAGGAGAGTGAGAGCTTCAAATTTGATAAAGAAATCAGTTTTCTGAAGCTCTGCCCGCAGGCTAGCGGTTACCTCGCGGTCACCTGGCGGCTAGCCGACCTTAAGTAGGTTAGATTTCCAATAGCTGCCCAATACCCTGTAGGTTGGCGGTCACCAGGCAATTAACCGCGTCACTACCTGGTGGCTAGCCGAACTCCAGTCGGTTACATTTCCAGTAACTGACATTTTCTATCAGGAAACCGCAGTCACCATGCTATTACTCGGCGGTTAGCCGATTGTTCTACAGGCGACTAACTGCGGGGTCGCCGCCAGCTGACCGACTTCCTAGAATTTCCCACATTTCAGGAAATTTCAAAAGACCTCTTAGAGTCATGAATTGATACCATAACCCCTTAGTTACCTAATTGAAACCCTAGGAACTTGAGTAGCCCTAAAAATCGGGACTTTATCACCATGCTATGGATATTAATTTAGTGAACATTTTATTAAAATGTGACACTAAGTAGAAGTTTCCTGAATGTATATCGAATTGGATGGTGAAGAAACAATAGATGATTAAACTAGATTGGCTAGTAAATTCCTTGATTCCCTAAATTATTGCGTTTCATATTGAAGTGCACTTCCATTTTGTATATCAATTATAACTAATAGATTTATTGCATTATTAGCATTCTTTGAAGTCCATGTTACATTCATTTCGTAAATCTTCAGTATTGTATACCGATTCAGTACTCATTAGTAATGTGGATTGAGTAAGTATATTGTGATATGTAATTAGCATTAGATTTGATTATAAACAAATGAAATACAAACTCACTCAAATCCAATTATTATTTCGATTAAGTCGGCACTACTTAGTTTCGACCTTGTGATACCCGACGGGGTTTGAACTTGGTTTAGTTATTAGAGACTACTGCAGTAAGTCATCTGGAGCACTGGAACTCCAGAATTGGGTAGCCAGTTAGCATTTGGCTGGGCCACTGGTGACATCCCAACTAGATTTGCTCTCTTTTAAGAATATGAGCTTTAAGGTAGTAGCCAAATTAGTATGTTTCACTACAACAAATGACATTTTCAGTGATGAAAGTATTTGCGATGCAACCCAAAGTGTCGCAAAAAATAATTTTTTTACAACATAAAATTAGACCGTCGCAACAAGTTAAGTATTTGCGACACAAGACTCCATGCGTCACAAATAGATACTTTTAGCAACGAATATAGTGTGCCGCAAACAAACGCGTCAAAAAATCATTGGTGCCAAATGGCAGTAAAATTATTCGCGACGCTAGATACACATTTGCGACACAATCATCTGTCATAAATAAGTGTCTCTATTTGCAATGCAATCCCCGCGTCTTGCGTCACAAATAATTTTTAGTCAGAGCTATGTCGTAGAAAAGTTAAAGTTTTTTACAATAGTTTCATTTTTGCGTCGCATATAATATCTTATTTGCAACGTTGATGTCTTTGCGTTGTAGATAATTATTATTAGTGACTTCCATCGTATGGTGTCATAAAAATTTTAAGCTAAAAAAAAAACTATTTATTTGGGACGCAATTTTGACGCCGCAAATAATATTTAGTTGCGACAGTATACCTGCTGCGTCGCAGATAATGAGTTTTTTTGCAACGTGAATTTAAATGCGTCGTAAATAATAATTTTATTAGTGACATTATTTTACAGCGTTGCAAATAAAATTAAGTTTCCCAATTATTTCCTTCTCCCACCTTTTGTTTTTTTTTAATTGATCACCCGCCTTTGTTAAGAGTCTTTTATAAACAGAAGTCTCTCCTATTATGTCTCTGCGCTTCGTCACTCTCTTCCGTTTTCTAGTCTCCCCTCTCGTTCTCTTGCTCTCATAGTCTCATATCCCTCTCTGGCCTTCATCTCCCTCTCTCGTTCTCTTGCTCTCATATCCCCCAACCCTAATCGTTTTGTTTCCTTTTTCCCCCTTATCTCCTTCTCTCCCCACTCAGCCGGCAAGCAAAAAAGGTTCGACATAGAGAGAGAGAGCGCGAGCGAGTGATGTTCTTAGCTTTTTATTGTTATCTTATTATTAATAAGCCTCTTTTTTTTCTTTAGGGTTTCATTTTGTTTCATTTCATTTTTTTCTCTGTTGTTGTGCACACCTGCTGCTTCTGCAGAGCGATCATGGTGGTGGTGATGGCATCATCGAAGGAGGGAAAGAAGAAGCAGAAGAAGAGTGGGGCGATTCTAAGAGGCTGAAGCTGATACATCGATTTTCTCCTCCTCCTCCTAATATCATTGCGGACGCACTTCTTCCCTTGCTACTTACGATGATGACGAAGAAGAAGAAGAGGAAGTTGATGATATCAAGAAAAGAAACGGGAAAGGAGTCACTAAGAAACAAAAACAAGAAGAAGAAGAATATGATAATGGTGTTGACGATGAAGAGGAGGACGGCGGATCCCTTGGGCAGGGGTCTAATCATGGGATGCGGCAGCATGGACAAGTGGAAATCCGAAGGGATTGTCCATATCTGGATATAGTCAATCGTCAGGTGATTCCTCCTCCTTTTTGAGATTTGGGGATTTTGATGATGGCATACTACTTCCCATATCTGGACTGCCCATTTCCCCCATCTCCAAAATTCCCTTCATCTTGCTATACCAACTTCATAGTCATTTCTCCCATCTTGGACATGAAAATCTCTCTCTTCAATCCTCTCATTAGGAAAAGGAAAATGTGAGGCCTCACCCCTTGTGGGCCCTCAATTGGATTTGAATACTATTTAATATTAATTATTAGCTAATTATACTAATTAGGGGTTAGTAGGGTAGTTATATTTTCCTAAGTTGAGTTAGATTAGCCTAGTTGTAATAGTCATAGGGTTAATTGGAGTCTTTTGCAATTTCTAGGGTTAGTAGTGTGTTGGAGGCCCTAACTAGAGAATAGTGTTCACCATAGGGGGGGTATCCGCAAAAATCTCTTATAGAACCTTCCCACCTAAAGACCTATTTGCCCCCTACCCTAACCCTAATCCCATACAACCCCAAAGGGCATTTCATTTCTTAGCCAACCCCCAAACCCTATAAATCCAGCACTATTCCCAAGGCAGCCTTAGCAACTATTCACTCTCTCATTTCTTCTCCTTCCTCTCTCTCATTTCTCCCCTATAGACATGAGTGTTAGACTATTCTTGTGCTGGAGAGACCTAGGAGCTGCAACTTCATCTTCTTCATTGGATTGGATTTCTCTTCTTCTCTCTCTCTCTACAATCTCTCATTTCCATAAGGCAAGTACAATATACTGATTTAGCATAGAATATATGTAGTTTCATTTCCTTGATTCTGTATTTTCAATCCAGTTAATGTTTATATGCTAGAAGTACCTATGAGCTTAGAGTAGATGGATTTTGGCATTGATGGGTGGGTTTTTACCCATTTGGTAGATCAATGGCCCTTATATGTGTTGGATGGAGGCACATTGGAGTGTTTTTGTGTTTTTCATTGATTTGGTGGTGTATGGGATAGATTGGAGGTGTTTTGGTGGAAAAACAGGTTGAAAAAAATGAAACCCTGAAAATCTGGGTTTCAGCAGATTGCGTGTACCCGGTCGACTGACCTGCAGCCGGGTCGACCGGGCACACTGAAACTGAGAAAAATCCCAGTCTCAGTTAAATTTCTACAGAACTTACAGTCTAGTGTACTCGGTCGACCGAGCACACTGTTTTTGCAGGAATTAGCTGGGAATGGAATTTTCCCTCAGACCCAGACATCCAGTGTGCCAGGTCGACCGAGCTCTGCTCCAGGTCGACCGAGCATACAGGATTTGCAGGAAAATAGGCTGAGAGCTGGGACATCACTTTCCAGGATTTTCTGTGTATGCGGTTGACCTCCCAGGCCAGCAGGTCGACTGTACACCCAAGAATTTCCCTGAGATTGAAACATGCCTGCCAGGTGCCTGACTCGGGTTTCTCAGTGCACTCGGTCGACCGACCTGTAACCAGGTCGACCGAGCACACTGCAACCTGGGTCGACCTGGGGGTCAACCCCTAGTGTACCAGGTCGGCCGAGCATGTGCCAGGTCGACCGAACACACTGGGATCAGTGATTTTTCATTTTTCAGTAGTTTGAAGTTGTGATCATTTGTGGGGCCCATTGACCATCCAAATGGACATCTGTTGATGTGCCATGCCCGAGTCAACGGTGTGGCTCAACCTTGACTCGTGGGGACCACAAAGTAGGGTTTTGGTTGTTTAATCTAAGATGATTCGAGCCTTAAACGTTGTCAATGATGCTCGTAACCTCAGGAGCATCAAACACAGTATCGTTTGGCATCTGAGACTCCATTTAGGGATCAAATTACCTGAGATGGACCTGAACCTGAATGTGGTCTATTACCCAGGATTGGACTGTTGTTATTTTCCCTGTTGATTCTCTTACGGAAGTTCATACTTCACCTTTCTTATTTACTATCACTCTTACATCCCTAGTATAGCTAATAACTGTTAATTAAATGGAAATGGATGACCTGAACCTAGGATATCTTAGATGTGACCCGATAGTATGATTTGAAGAACACTGACCCGTGTCTGTGGCTAGGCAGACCCTTTTTGGGCCTACGTATGGAAATGTGTACCCTTAGAATTGGAGATGTGGATTTTATTAGTCTTATAACTCATGATGGATGAAAATGAGTTGATTATCAGTAGAAATGGATTGATACCTCGTTTGGACTGTTTTAGACCAGGCCATGTGTTTGACGGGCCTTGGTATGGATCCAACGAGTGGGCTTGGACTTGAATTATAATCCATCGACTGGTTGATATTTGAATCTCTTAGAGACTTGGTTAGAACTTTGTTCACACAAGGCAAAGCCTAGACAGACATAGACCCTTAGAGTTTCCTTGAGTTGGCATAGACATTTACTCGATTGATTTAAGCTCAGTCTGTGGACTGATCATCCCCAGTAGGAGCTATTTATGAGTGTTGAGGAGCTATCATGATGAGCTATGGCTTAGACGGATGGTGTGATGCCGGGTCCGGTCTTTGAGTGATGGGTGTATGAGACTGTTGAGTGATTTGCGGGGTTAATAATCCCCAGCACTGATGAGATTCCCCGCTGCAACTGTGTTCAGTATGGGAGGGCCGCGGCATAATATCCCGCGGTGTCCAACTCGTGTGAATGTGTCATTTTGCATTAGATTAGATGTTGTTTATTATCATGATTCTATTTGTTTATTTTGCTCAACTGCCTAGATCATTTACCTCGTTATTCTTTAAATTATATACCTGTCTCTACTCCTTTGATATATATATATATTCTATGTTACTTGTATACTGTGACTTGCCAGATCTTCAGATCTAACCCATCTTTGGTGCTTAGGCCTTGACCCCGAATATCCGAAGGACGCGCTCGCGCTCGTAGAGGCTCTTGTCGTTGGAGATTACGTTTGGGGCCCGGCCGACCCCGATGTCGAGCCGGAGGGTGGAGAGCCGTTACCAGGGCTTTGAGAGTCTTACTTTGTTTGGGCTTTTGAGCGAATTTTGTAGTGAGCCGGGTAGCAATCAAACATGTAATCAACTTTGGTTCGTAACAACTGATACTTTTAAACTAGACTACTGTTCCACTCTTACTTGATATATATATTGATACCAAATTGCTTTCACTTTACTTAATATGCTTCCGTAATTTAACCATTGATAGTATATTGTTCAAAAGTTTTAAATTGGACCTCACTGCGGGCCTACGATCTTGGAATTTCTCGGATTTTTCGGGAAGTAGCGCGCCAACTTCGGGTATTCCGACGACTTTCTCGGTGTCCGGAATTGGGGCGTTACAGAAAAGACATTCATTCATGCTACCAAAAACTTTAAAACCCTGTCATTCCATATAATAATAATAAAAAATTAATGGTAGAAACCCTAATCTAAAAATATTTCATGTTTTGAGTATTGTTCTACTTATGCAGGTCTTGGACTTTGATCACTTTGAGAAGTTTTGCTATGTTTCTCTCTCAAATTTGAATGCATATCCATGTTTGGTGTGTGGGAAGTACTATCAAGGAAGAGGTCGCAACTCTCACGCATATAGTCTTGAGGCAGGCCACCATGTCTATGTCAATCTCCGAACAGAAAAGGTGGGTTATGAGAATTTCATGGATTATTGATTTTATTTCCACTTTTATTTCAATTTTTTGTATGATTTTTTTTATATTTTTACTTTCATGGAGGTGGATATGCCACTGTTTCCTTTGATCTCTTTGTTTGTGCTCATATTTTTGTGAAATCTTTTGTGATGTGGGTTTTAAAAGTCTCATAGACTCATATGCATATTTACTTCCTTGTCATTTTATTCACCGGCTTTTGTTTTATTTTTCATAGGTTTATGGGTATTGTTTTATTGCTTTTGCAAATGTTTTCCTCGTGTCTCTAAATTTTTTTTTTTTCCATTTTGATGTTTATTTAGATGGATCCAAAGGTTATGAGGAAATGCCAGGAAGCACATCAAGAAGGCAGGTGAGGAACCAGACAAATGCAAGGAATAGATTAGGGAAAAACATGAAAATGTGGACTTTGGTTTTTGGTTTCTTTAGTTAGGGTTTGTTTTATGGATTTTTATGTTTTGCTGTTACATTGACTTTGCATCTATGGATTCATTCTCTTATTCCCTTTAGAATGATGAATTACCTCCGTTTGGAAATCCTGAAACTTTTCTGAACCATTTATATTGTCCATGCTATTAGTTTTTTACTTATTCATCACACACTCCATTCTGTTCTATAGATGGGAGGTAAAGTCTTATCAACTTTGTTCATACATGAACAATTTTAAGAAGAATACGGAATTTAATTATTTGTAAGATCTGAACGCGTTCAAAAGAAGTGAACGCCATACATGTTTCATAGAACGGTTTCATGATGTTTGCTCTGTTGTTATATCAAGGGCCATTTTAAGAATGAGGTGTTTTTTTCTCTGTGATTTTTTTCCCTTCACAAGAAATGAATGCAAATCATGTTACAAAGGTGAATTTGAAGTTTGGTCTTTTTCTCAATTATGTCTCACGTTGTAAAGACCAAATCAGCTGCATTGCCAAATGGAGTTTACTTCAAAATAGTTAGGTTTTCTCCTTGTCACGTTCTTGCTTTGGTGGTGCTCCACGTTTTGGTATTTGTCAATAGAGGTTTCTTGCGAAGAGTAAGATATATCATTTATATCCGAACCCAAGAGTTCTTGCATTTGGTTTCCATCATTTTATTTGGACTCATATGAGAAGTTTGTCAATCAATTTGGATTTTCCTCATTTTGATTCTTTTGACTTCTTTCTTCAATATATGGGGTTCGAAGCCATGTTTTAAATTAATGGTTGCTATTTCTTATAATGGTTTTTATGTAGCAGTATTTTGTTGATGTTGTACTGCTGGGAGTCTTGGTTTCTAGCTTCTTTGGATTTTTAGGGTATATATATATATGTGGCAAGTATGTTTGGAAGAAGACGTATCTGTTATAAATTCCTACAAAAAACACAAGATTGACTGCTACACAAGATTTTTGGAAGATTGACTGTTCACATTTTCGTGCTCATCCTGATCTCTTTATTTCTTGACATAATTTTGAGACCAAATATTCAGTATTTCCTAAGATGCACCCATGTTTGTGGTTTTAAAACACACCATAACAAAAGAGACTTGAATTTAGTAGACTTGTTATAACCTTGCCTTGGAAGTGTCTTGGGTTACTTTTAGTGTAGTTTACATTAGAGAGCTAGTAGACACGGAGTGTATTAGACTTGGTGTGAACCTTTCCTATAACAATTTCTAGGGAACATGGGAGAGGACTTGATGTTTGTTTTTACCATGTTTCTAGATGGTCAGAATGGGGAGTCTCTTGTTGATTTAGTCCCGTACAAGTAGACTCTTTACATGTTTAAGGCATGTCTCTAGTAGTGAAATATATGGATATTTATACTAGACATGGCATGCAACTCCCTAAAACAGACATGCAGTCCTTTTCAAATCATGTGCACTGTTCTAATTGGTTTCTGCTGCATGGGAAGGAGATATAATGGATGACAAGTTAGACCATACAAACAGGATGGACAGGCCAGATCATTTTCTTAACATTGAAGTTATTTCTCCAAATTACATCAATCTATTGACTGTTGCTAGCTATGTTCTATTGATTTTCAGCATGGGAGCTTTCATTCTCAGTGCCGGCACCAAGGGTAAACTCTCTCTTGCCTTGTACTAGTGGAAAGTTGTCCAGAAGCCAAGTGTTTCATCTTTTAAACTAATTTCATATATTAATGAAAAGAAATCTTATCATCCAAATCAATGCAGGAAAACGACATAGCTTACCTAATTCTAGGATAATGATTCACCAACCTCTTGGTGGAGCTCAAGGTGGACAAACCGACATAGACATCCAGGTCTCCCTCTCTCTCTCTCTCTCTCTCTCTCTCTCATGCACGTGCACAAATGTTTGCAACTCTCTCTTAAACTGACAGAATCTCTCTTTCAGGCCAATGAGATGCTGCATCACAAGACTAATTGTCACATCCCGGACCCGAGAATCCCTTGTTTAGGGTGGTTCCCAAGGTGTGACACGCGTACTCCCGTGAACTCGCACCTGTTCCGGACCAAATCCGAATTCACGAAGGAGAAAATTCCACATATACGTGTGAGGATTACTCACTGACACCTGTCAATGCACAATTATCTGCGGAACATGTACAATATAGAAATCAAAGCCGTGATCAGTCCAATAACCAATCTTTTATATTACAATTTCTCTTTAACAAAACTAATGATTTAAATATCTTAATGCATAGTACACCAGTACTCTAATGAACCACTACTAGATGCTTATCTCAAGGAAATATATTTCTAATACAATGCGAAATAACACTAATAAAATGCATTACCTTGAACTAAGTGCAATTAAAATACCTAAGCTCAAACTCAAGATTTCTTTTATGATTCGTACTCCGGTAATCATAGCTAACCGTTAAACTTACCAATTAACCTCAAATTGAATGGCTAAAAGTAACTTCCTTTGGTGTCTTGAATCCCTGTGACACCAAGAGTAGTATCTCAAATACAACGATTTGGCAAGTATAGGCAAAATAAGAAATCACATAATGTTGCAAAGTTGAATTTAAGACAAGTAATTGGAATTTAGTGATGTCAATGATCAGTATCAACTACGCAATTGTGCAAAGATTAAATAATTATGCTGGTGAATCAATAAATGAGAACCATACAAATTTGGCTACTACTTTAAGCTCATCCTCTCAAAGAGAGCAAATCTAGTTGGGATGTCACCAGCGGCCCGGCCAAAGGCTAACTGGCTACCCGGTTCTGGAGTTCCGGTGCTCCAGACGACTTACTGCAGTAGTCTCTCAAATACGAACCCAAGTGCTGGCCCCGTCGGGCGTCACAGGGTCGAAGCTAAGTAGTACCAACTCAATCGAATCAAACAAATCAAATTTATAAGTGGATTTGAGTGAGTTTATATTTCAACTGTCTATAATCAAATCAAATGCTAATCTCAAATCAAATCAAATGCTAATCTCAAATCATGATATACTTACTCAATCCACACTCAATCCACATTTCCAACAATTAGAAAATTGGTATATAATACTGAAGAATTTCGAAAGAATATAATACTTGGACCTCAAGGAGTATAGATAATGCAATAATTCTACTAACTGTGATTGATATACAAAATGACAGTGTACTTCAATATGAAATGCAATGATTTAAGGAATCAAGGAAATTTACTAACCATTTCTAAACTATTTATTTTAGTCTTTCACCGTCCAATACAAGGTAAGTTTAGCAAAATCAATGTATTACTACCTTTTCAGGTGTCACTATTTATGAGGGGTACATTGAGTTTCTAAACTAACCCTCATGGCATAGCGTTAGACTAATAAATATCCATTAGGCCAACTAGTAAGGTTAACGGTTCCATTTTAAGGTCTTATGAGTCAAAAGAGTCACTAATTCTCTATGGAATAGGGTAGGTACCTTAAGTATCCATTTGGAACATTTAAGGTGGGTTAAGATAGGTTAAGGATGATAATTCACCCAAAATTTGGGGTAAAAAAGGGCCCAGCTATAGCATTAGGTTCGCTCGAGCGATGTGTCCAGTTCGCTCGAGCGAATTGTCCAGAATCCCATTTCCAGATTTCCTTTCCCTTCCATTTCTTATTTCTCATTCCCTTACATCTTTCCTCTCACTACTAAACCTGCAAAAGAATGGAGCCTTCATGCTCCCATTCATCATATACATACTAATAATTCTCCCAATCACTTCTATTAACTTGAAATCATTTCCAAATCATTCATTTACCAAATCATTCATTTAATAAGAGTTAAGAGCATTGAATAAAGTATCATTGAGTCAATGAAATTAACAAAATGTAAATCCATATTATGCATATACTTGCCTCAACTTTAAGCTTTCCAACTTCTTCTACCCTCTTGGTGTTCTAAGCCCTAAAATCCCCCAAATGATTCAAACCTTAAAATCCCCAATTGATTCAACCCTAGACACAATTCAAACAAAAGAATACCATAAATGTTATGTAAACTACCCAAGAGTCTCTTGACTCCATTTAAACTCAAAACTACTATCAAGGACGGTTTTGGTCTTACCTTAACAAGGAATCCAATTGTTTTGGGGTTGGAGAAGAAAGGGTTTCTTGAAAATAAGAGTTGAAGAAGATGGAGAAGGTGATGAATAAGATCTCCACACTTGTATTCTCTTGCTCAAGGCCAAGGAGCTTGAAGAAAGGAAGAGAAATTGAAAGGAAAGAAAAGAAGAAGAGCTTAACATGAATTTTAAATCCAATTCTTACATTATTGAATACTAAGAATCATGAGTAAACATAGAATCAATGTAATTAACAACATGTAAATTCATATCATCTTATACTTGCCTCATTTTAGCCTTCCAAGCTATTCTTTAATCTTTTGCTCCAATTAACCAAAAACCCCCAAATATCAAACCCTAATCACAAAACACATGGAAAATGCTAATGAATATGCAAATATGACTCTAATAGAGTCCCTTGACTCTATTTCAACTCAAAACACAAAGAAAGATGGGGTTTAATTCTTACCTTGACAATAATTCCGAATTTGGAGTTAGAGAAGAAATGGTTTCTTGAACCAAGAGATGGAGATGAACAAGAAGAAGGAGATGAAGAGGAAGATGATCTCCACACTTGTTTTCACTTACACAAGGCCAATGAGCTTGCAAAGAGGAAGAGAAATTGAAAAGAAAGGAGAAAAGGGGTTCTCTCCACAGCCCATGCACCAAACGAATGAAATGAAATGGATGGGAGTTGTTGTGAATGATAAGGATGGAGTTTTTGCAAAACAGTCCAATAGTTTTTGTATATTTCTAGTTTGAGTCAAATGATGGCCCATTTCCTCAAAGAGTGATCAAATGAAGTAAGGTCGAATACGAAATTTGACAAGCTTAACGAAATACACGCGATGACGCCAAAATGATGTGCATATGATGAACTTTGGGAAAATCATAATTTACATAAACTACCTTAATTAGTCACTAAGTATGAGAAATTACCTAAAACACAATTGATTAGCATTAAACAAGATTGGTTCGGGTTGGGGTGTAACATTCTCCCCCTCTAGGAATCATTCGGTCCTCCGAATGAACCTCCCGGCGTAAATAGTTCGGAGTAGTGCTGCGACTTGTCCTTCGATTTTCCTGCAGGGCTTCCTCTGGTCCATGACGATCCCCAAGGAGGTTTACTCAACTAACGGTCCTCATCCACAACAGTTGTTCTTTCTCATCAATGATACGGAGTAGAAGTGCAACGTATGTTGTGTCACGTTTGGTCTAAACTTTGTCGTACTAAACGACGTGAGATAGATCTCGAACTGAAACTTTAGTATGGTCACGTGGATTACATCCTAATTATTTTGTGATCTGGCCGTACCCTCGATCTATAGTTAAGTCATTGACTTCATCATGAATCCGTCATCATCCAACGTAACGAGACGTCGGTCTCATCCAAATTGACCCATGAAGATTGATTTCTACACACTGACGTCTGCGTCAATTACTAAACAAAGAAGTTTGGTCTGTGTGGTGTTGAGAATAACATGAACGTTGTCTTAGGAAACCCCATGAGATATCATGTCCATACTTGCGTGGTAAAGTTATTGTCTGCGAACTGGCACTAAGTCACTTCTACCTTACTCTAACTGGAAGCTAAACTTGTACAATCTAAGCATGTTTTTTGATCTATGGATCATCCACCCTGACTAGTCATTAGTTGTGTATAACGCGCAGGACAAGGATTCAACTGATCTTATGGTCCACTGAATAACAACTAAACCAAGAATAAAGTAACTAATCTAATTTTAATATCACTTGTGGAGCTAATCTATTTATCTCTCTTTCGTTCGTAATCCTAGATAATCGAGGTTTACAATTGGCCGACTTAAATTATATTGCATCTTCCATTGTTCAAGTTCTGTGATATCAGTCACAAATGTTAGCTCAAATGTAACCATGGTTATTACCTATCTCAGGTAAGTCTGATCTTCATGTCTAACAATTAAATTCCTTAACAAATCCAACCGCTACACATGCTCACTGAGGAGGTTGTATTCTATTTCAACTAGTCTGTCGTATATCTGAGCTCCATAGTAATAGCAAAAGGTTGTCACAACCTACAAATTTCAATTCACAAGCATTAGGGCGACTAACTTCGGCTAACATCGAAGGGAAATTCAATCTATCTATAATTCTAATATTAAATCTATTATAATCTCAATGCTAACACTGAGTAGATAAAGTTCAGATCTGGTCGAATTAATCCTAAGAGTTCAAGTTTGAAACTGGCTATCCTAGTTCTATAAAATCATCAACGACTCAAATCAACAGTACAATAGTTCTCAATACCAGTCTCTAACGAACTAGAATTCGTTGACTAATATTCTCATCACATATACTAGCTAAGGAAATTAGTAGTCTATCTCAAATTCGAATTCCACTAAGTATGATAGGGTCAAAGTTCTACGGTCGGAACAGCTAAATGACTAACTTATTTGAAATGATAGGCGTAAGAACATTGTTCTAGAAGTCAATTTGTTATGATCTTACACTATTCCTAAGCAGTCAAAGCGATGGCTCTAGCCACACTAATTTTGTTGGATTGACCATAACTATAGTCTTGTCTAATCAACACATCGCTTATCTCAAGTATACTCAACTAATCACATTTCAGACTCAGACTTGCTAGGAAAGTTATTCACAATCCATTTGTTTGTCTCATCTTCAATCTCTCGTTCATTAATGGTATCACTAAGCCTTAAGCGAATCCCACCGTAAAGATTCTAAACCGTATGGTCCACTTTTACTCAGTTTTTTTTTTTTTTTTTTTTTACCCTCTTGGTTACATTCATCATAACCTAATCCAATCTTTTATTATTTCCTAATCCAATCTTTTATTATTTCTGACCCAAATCATAACCTTAGTATAGATCAAAGTCTCTCAGTCTGTGGGTCTATTTCTAAAGGTATTTCTAACATTACTTCTGTGGCCAAGTCCATTTGTCTAAAAGGTGGCGATTTTTAATACTCATATAGGATAAAATCTGGGAAATCTAACCAGCTGTCAATAGGTTGCTAACTACTTAAGTGGTTCATCTTCTGCAATGACTATGGAAGTCTCTCAACTCCCGCAACTTACTTCCTATGCTTAAGAGTCAAAGTCCCTGGCACGCGAATTATTTCATTCTAAGACTTACTTGTCTATAGTCTTGCCAAAAGTCTAAATAATCAAGGTCTTAAAACTAACTATATAGAGTCTAACAACTCTGTATCCGTTCGATCACTAACATACAACATCACTACTCGTGCTAACCACATTCATTTGAAATCTCTATTTCTTAGTTGTGATAAATGTGACCTAATTCAAGTGATGGCATTGCATGGAGCCATGGTGAAGATACACTGTTGACGGTGAAATTGAGCCCTAGGCTCAAAACTCACAAGATCACTTAGGGATAAAACCCCAAAGGTAGGTTCAGTAGAATACTACTCAACATTTATTATCAATATAGCATAGTTTACAATCAAACATCCATCCTTCAAATTTCTCACTAAAATTTCTAAGTAAATCCAATCAATAAAACCTCAAATTACTAAAATGACTAAACTACTCGTTAAAGTAAGTAAGTCATTCTTGGCGGGGCCCATTAGTGGGTCCTTTGCTCTTGGGTGCATTCTCTAGTCTCTTAGGACTTACTATGATCAAGTCCTATATCACTACCGTAGTCAATCCTAGAGTTATCTCTAAATTAACTGGGTGAAATCTATCTTTGTCATAATTGACAATTCTTGCTCTTACTAAATGAAGAGGTTCAACAAATCTCACAGGTTACTAAGATACCCCTAGTCACTAAGGTTACCTTGACCTTTCAGAATAAATCTATGGGTTTTGTAATCGTTACAACTAACTCATCTACCAAAAGACTTAAACCAATTGGATACTCAACTACAGCTAGGATCCTTAATTCTACACCTGTACTACAATCACATATCTATAGATCACTATCCTTTGGAGATATCTATATTTCCTCGATGGTTTACTACCTAGGAAATGTCATATCAACTCACATCCACTAAGATATTTTCTAGCTTCCTAGTGCTTAAATTTTCAAATTCAACTATGAACTCCTTAACCTAAATCTCACATTGGGTTGCCGTGCTGCCGACTACCAATAACCTATCAATGATGTCATTGGGAAGACAACCTGCGGTTGTACGGTCCATCTCAAAACCACAGAGTGTGACTCAGTGATAGAGTGTGTGAAGCAAGGAGCCAATCAAATATTATACTCAATAATCATTATTTCACCTTCTTCCACAACGTTCGTCGTTTTAGCCTCCTCTAGGGCCGTAGCATATCCACGTCTGCCATCTGTTGAACCGGTCTCTGCTGTAATGGCATCTGCTCACCTTGAGTTGTATTTTGGCTTTTGCGGTTTTACACTGATTCGAGTGGGTCGTCAAGGTGGCATCTTTTATAATTTAGCTTACTCAATATACAATTAGATAAACATCCATAAACAATCTTCAAAATAAAATTCCCAACGTCCTATCGTGTCCTCACCACGTCTCTTAAGGTTTCTAAGTCTTTTAGAAAAGACTTTTCAGGTCTCTGATACCATACTTACGTATGTCACATCCCGGACCCGAGAATCCCTTGTTTAGGGTGGTTCCCAAGGTGTGACACGCGTACTCCCGTGAACTCGCACCTGTTCCGGACCAAATCCGAATTCACGAAGGAGAAAATTCCACATATACGTGTGAGGATTACTCACTGACACCTGTCAATGCACAATTATCTGCGGAACATGTACAATATAGAAATCAAAGCCGTGATCAGTCCAATAACCAATCTTTTATATTACAATTTCTCTTTAACAAAACTAATGATTTAAATATCTTAATGCATAGTACACCAGTACTCTAATGAACCACTACTAGATGCTTATCTCAAGGAAATATATTTCTAATACAATGCGAAATAACACTAATAAAATGCATTACCTTGAACTAAGTGCAATTAAAATACCTAAGCTCAAACTCAAGATTTCTTTTATGATTCGTACTCCGGTAATCATAGCTAACCGTTAAACTTACCAATTAACCTCAAATTGAATGGCTAAAAGTAACTTCCTTTGGTGTCTTGAATCCCTGTGACACCAAGAGTAGTATCTCAAATACAACGATTTGGCAAGTATAGGCAAAATAAGAAATCACATAATGTTGCAAAGTTGAATTTAAGACAAGTAATTGGAATTTAGTGATGTCAATGATCAGTATCAACTACGCAATTGTGCAAAGATTAAATAATTATGCTGGTGAATCAATAAATGAGAACCATACAAATTTGGCTACTACTTTAAGCTCATCCTCTCAAAGAGAGCAAATCTAGTTGGGATGTCACCAGCGGCCCGGCCAAAGGCTAACTGGCTACCCGGTTCTGGAGTTCCGGTGCTCCAGACGACTTACTGCAGTAGTCTCTCAAATACGAACCCAAGTGCTGGCCCCGTCGGGCGTCACAGGGTCGAAGCTAAGTAGTGCCAACTCAATCGAATCAAACAAATCAAATTTATAAGTGGATTTGAGTGAGTTTATATTTCAACTGTCTATAATCAAATCAAATGCTAATCTCAAATCAAATCAAATGCTAATCTCAAATCATGATATACTTACTCAATCCACACTCAATCCACATTTCCAACAATTAGAAAATTGGTATATAATACTGAAGAATTTCGAAAGAATATAATACTTGGACCTCAAGGAGTATAGATAATGCAATAATTCTACTAACTGTGATTGATATACAAAATGACAGTGTACTTCAATATGAAATGCAATGATTTAAGGAATCAAGGAAATTTACTAACCATTTCTAAACTATTTATTTTAGTCTTTCACCGTCCAATACAAGGTAAGTTTAGCAAAATCAATGTATTACTACCTTTTCAGGTGTCACTATTTATGAGGGGTACATTGAGTTTCTAAACTAACCCTCATGGCATAGCGTTAGACTAATAAATATCCATTAGGCCAACTAGTAAGGTTAACGGTTCCATTTTAAGGTCTTATGAGTCAAAAGAGTCACTAATTCTCTATGGAATAGGGTAGGTACCTTAAGTATCCATTTGGAACATTTAAGGTGGGTTAAGATAGGTTAAGGATGATAATTCACCCAAAATTTGGGGTAAAAAAGGGCCCAGCTATAGCATTAGGTTCGCTCGAGCGATGTGTCCAGTTCGCTCGAGCGAATTGTCCAGAATCCCATTTCCAGATTTCCTTTCCCTTCCATTTCTTATTTCTCATTCCCTTACATCTTTCCTCTCACTACTAAACCTGCAAAAGAATGGAGCCTTCATGCTCCCATTCATCATATACATACTAATAATTCTCCCAATCACTTCTATTAACTTGAAATCATTTCCAAATCATTCATTTACCAAATCATTCATTTAATAAGAGTTAAGAGCATTGAATAAAGTATCATTGAGTCAATGAAATTAACAAAATGTAAATCCATATTATGCATATACTTGCCTCAACTTTAAGCTTTCCAACTTCTTCTACCCTCTTGGTGTTCTAAGCCCTAAAATCCCCCAAATGATTCAAACCTTAAAATCCCCAATTGATTCAACCCTAGACACAATTCAAACAAAAGAATACCATAAATGTTATGTAAACTACCCAAGAGTCTCTTGACTCCATTTAAACTCAAAACTACTATCAAGGACGGTTTTGGTCTTACCTTAACAAGGAATCCAATTGTTTTGGGGTTGGAGAAGAAAGGGTTTCTTGAAAATAAGAGTTGAAGAAGATGGAGAAGGTGATGAATAAGATCTCCACACTTGTATTCTCTTGCTCAAGGCCAAGGAGCTTGAAGAAAGGAAGAGAAATTGAAAGGAAAGAAAAGAAGAAGAGCTTAACATGAATTTTAAATCCAATTCTTACATTATTGAATACTAAGAATCATGAGTAAACATAGAATCAATGTAATTAACAACATGTAAATTCATATCATCTTATACTTGCCTCATTTTAGCCTTCCAAGCTATTCTTTAATCTTTTGCTCCAATTAACCAAAAACCCCCAAATATCAAACCCTAATCACAAAACACATGGAAAATGCTAATGAATATGCAAATATGACTCTAATAGAGTCCCTTGACTCTATTTCAACTCAAAACACAAAAAAAGATGGGGTTTAATTCTTACCTTGACAATAATTCCGAATTTGGAGTTAGAGAAGAAATGGTTTCTTGAACCAAGAGATGGAGATGAACAAGAAGAAGGAGATGAAGAGGAAGATGATCTCCACACTTGTTTTCACTTACACAAGGCCAATGAGCTTGCAAAGAGGAAGAGAAATTGAAAAGAAAGGAGAAAAGGGGTTCTCTCCACAGCCCATGCACCAAACGAATGAAATGAAATGGATGGGAGTTGTTGTGAATGATAAGGATGGAGTTTTTGCAAAACAGTCCAATAGTTTTTGTATATTTCTAGTTTGAGTCAAATGATGGCCCATTTCCTCAAAGAGTGATCAAATGAAGTAAGGTCGAATACGAAATTTGACAAGCTTAACGAAATACACGCGATGACGCCAAAATGATGTGCATATGATGAACTTTGGGAAAATCATAATTTACATAAACTACCTTAATTAGTCACTAAGTATGAGAAATTACCTAAAACACAATTGATTAGCATTAAACAAGATTGGTTCGGGTTGGGGTGTAACATTCTCCCCCTCTAGGAATCATTCGGTCCTCCGAATGAACCTCCCGGCGTAAATAGTTCGGAGTAGTGCTGCGACTTGTCCTTCGATTTTCCTGCAGGGCTTCCTCTGGTCCATGACGATCCCCAAGGAGGTTTACTCAACTAACGGTCCTCATCCACAACAGTTGTTCTTTCTCATCAATGATACGGAGTAGAAGTGCAACGTATGTTGTGTCACGTTTGGTCTAAACTTTGTCGTACTAAACGACGTGAGATAGATCTCGAACTGAAACTTTAGTATGGTCACGTGGATTACATCCTAATTATTTTGTGATCTGGCCGTACCCTCGATCTATAGTTAAGTCATTGACTTCATCATGAATCCGTCATCATCCAACGTAACGAGACGTCGGTCTCATCCAAATTGACCCATGAAGATTGATTTCTACACACTGACGTCTGCGTCAATTACTAAACAAAGAAGTTTGGTCTGTGTGGTGTTGAGAATAACATGAACGTTGTCTTAGGAAACCCCATGAGATATCATGTCCATACTTGCGTGGTAAAGTTATTGTCTGCGAACTGGCACTAAGTCACTTCTACCTTACTCTAACTGGAAGCTAAACTTGTACAATCTAAGCATGTTTTTTGATCTATGGATCATCCACCCTGACTAGTCATTAGTTGTGTATAACGCGCAGGACAAGGATTCAACTGATCTTATGGTCCACTGAATAACAACTAAACCAAGAATAAAGTAACTAATCTAATTTTAATATCACTTGTGGAGCTAATCTATTTATCTCTCTTTCGTTCGTAATCCTAGATAATCGAGGTTTACAATTGGCCGACTTAAATTATATTGCATCTTCCATTGTTCAAGTTCTGTGATATCAGTCACAAATGTTAGCTCAAATGTAACCATGGTTATTACCTATCTCAGGTAAGTCTGATCTTCATGTCTAACAATTAAATTCCTTAACAAATCCAACCGCTACACATGCTCACTGAGGAGGTTGTATTCTATTTCAACTAGTCTGTCGTATATCTGAGCTCCATAGTAATAGCAAAAGGTTGTCACAACCTACAAATTTCAATTCACAAGCATTAGGGCGACTAACTTCGGCTAACATCGAAGGGAAATTCAATCTATCTATAATTCTAATATTAAATCTATTATAATCTCAATGCTAACACTGAGTAGATAAAGTTCAGATCTGGTCGAATTAATCCTAAGAGTTCAAGTTTGAAACTGGCTATCCTAGTTCTATAAAATCATCAACGACTCAAATCAACAGTACAATAGTTCTCAATACCAGTCTCTAACGAACTAGAATTCGTTGACTAATATTCTCATCACATATACTAGCTAAGGAAATTAGTAGTCTATCTCAAATTCGAATTCCACTAAGTATGATAGGGTCAAAGTTCTACGGTCGGAACAGCTAAATGACTAACTTATTTGAAATGATAGGCGTAAGAACATTGTTCTAGAAGTCAATTTGTTATGATCTTACACTATTCCTAAGCAGTCAAAGCGATGGCTCTAGCCACACTAATTTTGTTGGATTGACCATAACTATAGTCTTGTCTAATCAACACATCGCTTATCTCAAGTATACTCAACTAATCACATTTCAGACTCAGACTTGCTAGGAAAGTTATTCACAATCCATTTGTTTGTCTCATCTTCAATCTCTCGTTCATTAATGGTATCACTAAGCCTTAAGCGAATCCCACCGTAAAGATTCTAAACCGTATGGTCCACTTTTACTCAGTTTTTTTTTTTTTTTTTTTTTACCCTCTTGGTTACATTCATCATAACCTAATCCAATCTTTTATTATTTCCTAATCCAATCTTTTATTATTTCTGACCCAAATCATAACCTTAGTATAGATCAAAGTCTCTCAGTCTGTGGGTCTATTTCTAAAGGTATTTCTAACATTACTTCTGTGGCCAAGTCCATTTGTCTAAAAGGTGGCGATTTTTAATACTCATATAGGATAAAATCTGGGAAATCTAACCAGCTGTCAATAGGTTGCTAACTACTTAAGTGGTTCATCTTCTGCAATGACTATGGAAGTCTCTCAACTCCCGCAACTTACTTCCTATGCTTAAGAGTCAAAGTCCCTGGCACGCGAATTATTTCATTCTAAGACTTACTTGTCTATAGTCTTGCCAAAAGTCTAAATAATCAAGGTCTTAAAACTAACTATATAGAGTCTAACAACTCTGTATCCGTTCGATCACTAACATACAACATCACTACTCGTGCTAACCACATTCATTTGAAATCTCTATTTCTTAGTTGTGATAAATGTGACCTAATTCAAGTGATGGCATTGCATGGAGCCATGGTGAAGATACACTGTTGACGGTGAAATTGAGCCCTAGGCTCAAAACTCACAAGATCACTTAGGGATAAAACCCCAAAGGTAGGTTCAGTAGAATACTACTCAACATTTATTATCAATATAGCATAGTTTACAATCAAACATCCATCCTTCAAATTTCTCACTAAAATTTCTAAGTAAATCCAATCAATAAAACCTCAAATTACTAAAATGACTAAACTACTCGTTAAAGTAAGTAAGTCATTCTTGGCGGGGCCCATTAGTGGGTCCTTTGCTCTTGGGTGCATTCTCTAGTCTCTTAGGACTTACTATGATCAAGTCCTATATCACTACCGTAGTCAATCCTAGAGTTATCTCTAAATTAACTGGGTGAAATCTATCTTTGTCATAATTGACAATTCTTGCTCTTACTAAATGAAGAGGTTCAACAAATCTCACAGGTTACTAAGATACCCCTAGTCACTAAGGTTACCTTGACCTTTCAGAATAAATCTATGGGTTTTGTAATCGTTACAACTAACTCATCTACCAAAAGACTTAAACCAATTGGATACTCAACTACAGCTAGGATCCTTAATTCTACACCTGTACTACAATCACATATCTATAGATCACTATCCTTTGGAGATATCTATATTTCCTCGATGGTTTACTACCTAGGAAATGTCATATCAACTCACATCCACTAAGATATTTTCTAGCTTCCTAGTGCTTAAATTTTCAAATTCAACTATGAACTCCTTAACCTAAATCTCACATTGGGTTGCCGTGCTGCCGACTACCAATAACCTATCAATGATGTCATTGGGAAGACAACCTGCGGTTGTACGGTCCATCTCAAAACCACAGAGTGTGACTCAGTGATAGAGTGTGTGAAGCAAGGAGCCAATCAAATATTATACTCAATAATCATTATTTCACCTTCTTCCACAACGTTCGTCGTTTTAGCCTCCTCTAGGGCCGTAGCATATCCACGTCTGCCATCTGTTGAACCGGTCTCTGCTGTAATGGCATCTGCTCACCTTGAGTTGTATTTTGGCTTTTGCGGTTTTACACTGATTCGAGTGGGTCGTCAAGGTGGCATCTTTTATAATTTAGCTTACTCAATATACAATTAGATAAACATCCATAAACAATCTTCAAAATAAAATTCCCAACGTCCTATCGTGTCCTCACCACGTCTCTTAAGGTTTCTAAGTCTTTTAGAAAAGACTTTTCAGGTCTCTGATACCATACTTACGTATGTCACATCCCGGACCCGAGAATCCCTTGTTTAGGGTGGTTCCCAAGGTGTGACACGCGTACTCCCGTGAACTCGCACCTGTTCCGGACCAAATCCGAATTCACGAAGGAGAAAATTCCACATATACGTGTGAGGATTACTCACTGACACCTGTCAATGCACAATTATCTGCGGAACATGTACAATATAGAAATCAAAGCCGTGATCAGTCCAATAACCAATCTTTTATATTACAATTTCTCTTTAACAAAACTAATGATTTAAATATCTTAATGCATAGTACACCAGTACTCTAATGAACCACTACTAGATGCTTATCTCAAGGAAATATATTTCTAATACAATGCGAAATAACACTAATAAAATGCATTACCTTGAACTAAGTGCAATTAAAATACCTAAGCTCAAACTCAAGATTTCTTTTATGATTCGTACTCCGGTAATCATAGCTAACCGTTAAACTTACCAATTAACCTCAAATTGAATGGCTAAAAGTAACTTCCTTTGGTGTCTTGAATCCCTGTGACACCAAGAGTAGTATCTCAAATACAACGATTTGGCAAGTATAGGCAAAATAAGAAATCACATAATGTTGCAAAGTTGAATTTAAGACAAGTAATTGGAATTTAGTGATGTCAATGATCAGTATCAACTACGCAATTGTGCAAAGATTAAATAATTATGCTGGTGAATCAATAAATGAGAACCATACAAATTTGGCTACTACTTTAAGCTCATCCTCTCAAAGAGAGCAAATCTAGTTGGGATGTCACCAGCGGCCCGGCCAAAGGCTAACTGGCTACCCGGTTCTGGAGTTCCGGTGCTCCAGACGACTTACTGCAGTAGTCTCTCAAATACGAACCCAAGTGCTGGCCCCGTCGGGCGTCACAGGGTCGAAGCTAAGTAGTGCCAACTCAATCGAATCAAACAAATCAAATTTATAAGTGGATTTGAGTGAGTTTATATTTCAACTGTCTATAATCAAATCAAATGCTAATCTCAAATCAAATCAAATGCTAATCTCAAATCATGATATACTTACTCAATCCACACTCAATCCACATTTCCAACAATTAGAAAATTGGTATATAATACTGAAGAATTTCGAAAGAATATAATACTTGGACCTCAAGGAGTATAGATAATGCAATAATTCTACTAACTGTGATTGATATACAAAATGACAGTGTACTTCAATATGAAATGCAATGATTTAAGGAATCAAGGAAATTTACTAACCATTTCTAAACTATTTATTTTAGTCTTTCACCGTCCAATACAAGGTAAGTTTAGCAAAATCAATGTATTACTACCTTTTCAGGTGTCACTATTTATGAGGGGTACATTGAGTTTCTAAACTAACCCTCATGGCATAGCGTTAGACTAATAAATATCCATTAGGCCAACTAGTAAGGTTAACGGTTCCATTTTAAGGTCTTATGAGTCAAAAGAGTCACTAATTCTCTATGGAATAGGGTAGGTACCTTAAGTATCCATTTGGAACATTTAAGGTGGGTTAAGATAGGTTAAGGATGATAATTCACCCAAAATTTGGGGTAAAAAAGGGCCCAGCTATAGCATTAGGTTCGCTCGAGCGATGTGTCCAGTTCGCTCGAGCGAATTGTCCAGAATCCCATTTCCAGATTTCCTTTCCCTTCCATTTCTTATTTCTCATTCCCTTACATCTTTCCTCTCACTACTAAACCTGCAAAAGAATGGAGCCTTCATGCTCCCATTCATCATATACATACTAATAATTCTCCCAATCACTTCTATTAACTTGAAATCATTTCCAAATCATTCATTTACCAAATCATTCATTTAATAAGAGTTAAGAGCATTGAATAAAGTATCATTGAGTCAATGAAATTAACAAAATGTAAATCCATATTATGCATATACTTGCCTCAACTTTAAGCTTTCCAACTTCTTCTACCCTCTTGGTGTTCTAAGCCCTAAAATCCCCCAAATGATTCAAACCTTAAAATCCCCAATTGATTCAACCCTAGACACAATTCAAACAAAAGAATACCATAAATGTTATGTAAACTACCCAAGAGTCTCTTGACTCCATTTAAACTCAAAACTACTATCAAGGACGGTTTTGGTCTTACCTTAACAAGGAATCCAATTGTTTTGGGGTTGGAGAAGAAAGGGTTTCTTGAAAATAAGAGTTGAAGAAGATGGAGAAGGTGATGAATAAGATCTCCACACTTGTATTCTCTTGCTCAAGGCCAAGGAGCTTGAAGAAAGGAAGAGAAATTGAAAGGAAAGAAAAGAAGAAGAGCTTAACATGAATTTTAAATCCAATTCTTACATTATTGAATACTAAGAATCATGAGTAAACATAGAATCAATGTAATTAACAACATGTAAATTCATATCATCTTATACTTGCCTCATTTTAGCCTTCCAAGCTATTCTTTAATCTTTTGCTCCAATTAACCAAAAACCCCCAAATATCAAACCCTAATCACAAAACACATGGAAAATGCTAATGAATATGCAAATATGACTCTAATAGAGTCCCTTGACTCTATTTCAACTCAAAACACAAAGAAAGATGGGGTTTAATTCTTACCTTGACAATAATTCCGAATTTGGAGTTAGAGAAGAAATGGTTTCTTGAACCAAGAGATGGAGATGAACAAGAAGAAGGAGATGAAGAGGAAGATGATCTCCACACTTGTTTTCACTTACACAAGGCCAATGAGCTTGCAAAGAGGAAGAGAAATTGAAAAGAAAGGAGAAAAGGGGTTCTCTCCACAGCCCATGCACCAAACGAATGAAATGAAATGGATGGGAGTTGTTGTGAATGATAAGGATGGAGTTTTTGCAAAACAGTCCAATAGTTTTTGTATATTTCTAGTTTGAGTCAAATGATGGCCCATTTCCTCAAAGAGTGATCAAATGAAGTAAGGTCGAATACGAAATTTGACAAGCTTAACGAAATACACGCGATGACGCCAAAATGATGTGCATATGATGAACTTTGGGAAAATCATAATTTACATAAACTACCTTAATTAGTCACTAAGTATGAGAAATTACCTAAAACACAATTGATTAGCATTAAACAAGATTGGTTCGGGTTGGGGTGTAACACTAATTTGAATGGATATCTAGCTTACCACACTGGCCAAAGCCTAGACAAGATCAACCAGGATACAGATCGTGACTTCTTCATGAGTGCAAAAGAAGCCAAGGAGTATGGACTCATCGATAGTGTGATCATGAATTCTCTTAAAGCCCTTCAGCCCCTAGCTGCTGCTGAGCCTGAAACTAAGTCGGAATAACTGCACCCTCCATAGTTGTCCACGTGTTGTTGTTGTATCCAAGACCATTGCAGATTGAAGACAGGTAGGTATGATCATGACAAGTTTCCTTCTGGGAATATATCCATCACTCTACAGATGATAAAGAAAACCCAACACTTTAAGAGTGCAGAATTTTCTATAGCAAACTTCTTTGTTTTCATGGTTGATACTTAGAAACATGGAAAACATTTTTGTTAATTCATTTTATGCTCTAGTAAAAGCTTCAGACGGTCTTGAGTGGTCTTGAGTTTTTTATTTTTATAATTTCTTTTACTTTCTCTGTATCAGTGAATGAGTCTACATATAGCCTTTTCCCATGTGCTCTGTTGAATTATTATAAATGAAGATCAAAGGGTGTGAATCCTATGTATACAATTCCTTTATATTTTATGTAAACAAACAATACCCAAGGATTACCCAAGGACTTTATGACTTGATTTCTTTCTCTGTCCACCAATTTTCTTTTCTCAACTTCTTTTTCTTAGATTCTGCCAGATGTTGGTGATGTTTATTTGTTACTGCTAGATAACTGGGCTGAGGATCACGCAATCCTCTATAAAAGTGGCTATACTTTTTCGTTTAATGGCAACATGAACCTGCAGCTTTGTGATTGTCATAGTGATCCTGGGTTGAGGCTAATGCAATCTTCTATAAAAACTCTCCATTTAAGATTCACCACAATCTTAGTAGATAGAGTCAGTTTGGCAAAGATTCACCACATCTATCTTGTTTTATAGATTTTAACATCTATCTTGTTTTATTTATTATAGATTGAAATGGGAGATGAAGAGAAAATAAGTACAAGCAACATCTTTTGGACCAGTTTGGATGGCGCAAATAAATTTGAGGATGCTATATTTTATCGTGAAAATTGCTTGTTGTCTCTTCGTGATACATATCGAAGATCACCTTTCAGTTATTGTTTCTATGTTATATTGAGACCAATTATTATATAGATTCATGTTTAATAGAATTTTATCAATATCATCAGTAATAATTTGTGTTGAAGACAACTGTTTCATTGCACTCAAATTCAATGAATTAATTTAGTTTATGTTTTACATCGATGGAGTGTTATTTTTATACCTGAATTGTTACTTTGAGATATATGATTGTGATAACCGAATGATGACTTTGCATTAAAGATTTGTGAATGGATGGATTGTTAATGGATGATGAGATTATATTTGTATTGATTGGATATCAAAATAGGAAATATATATATTTCTTGAAAATATTAAAAAATGTTTTTTTTGAAAAATTATTATTTGCGGTGCTTTTATTGTGTTGCAGATAACCAAATGTAACAAGATGAAAATTATTTACGACACCACAGAAGCGTAGCAAAAAAAGATTATCTGCAACTTTATAAGAGCATCGCCCTTAATGATTTATTAACGACTTTTTTGAATCATCACAAATATAAATTATTGGTGATGCAATTTTGTCGTTGCAAATAAATCATTATCTGTGACGCTTATAATACGTCGCAATTGATACGTAATTAGCAACTCTTTGACATTGTCGCAAGTACTCTCTTTTATTGCCACGCTGCAGCCTTTTGTTTTGCTAATCTTTCTGCGACTCCAGTATTTGCGACCCCTTTGCGACGTTAAGATTTTTGCGTCGCAATTACTTATTGCAACGCTTTTTTTTATTATCTGCGACGTTTTTTTGGCATCGCAAAAAAACGAAATTGTAGTAGTGTTTTCTTGTTATTTGATTCACTAGCATAATTATTCAATTTTAGCACAATTGCCTAGTCAGTATTTATCATTGACATCTGCAAATTTAATTGTCTTTAATTCAGCTTGTAACATTATGTACGTATTTCCTTATTAATGTCCATGCTTGTTAGATCGTCGTATTGAAATACTGCATTTGGTGTCATAGTCGCAAGTGCAGCTCCCGGCCTAGAAGAGGCCCAGGAGGGAGAGGAGATTACCCAGGAGGTATCTTCAGGATTAGAAGAGTGGCCAGAACAAGGGCCAGCTTAGATTCTTCTTCTTAGGAGCGCGAGTTATCCATTTTGAGATGTTACAATTAGTGTGACTAGCCCTTTCTTGTGTGGGTCATACTTAGTTTATTCTTTTGATTATACTTTTGGTAGTGTTGCATAAGGTTCTTTCATTACACCCTCTTTTGTAATTATGTGCATACTTGTATAAATTCTTTTGTATTAAACTTGAAATGTTAATTAGGCTGAATGAGAATTGATACCCTTACATGAATGAATTTACAGCTTCCGCTATGATTAATTGCTATTAAAATGTTCAGTGAGCTTGACTCATATGTGGAAAAATTATTTTTCTCTCATTCGTATGTTGTATTTGACTCGAGACAGGTACAACATCACAGGAGTAAGTGTGTCTCACCTCGGGGATTACCCTGGGTCAGGGTGATTGATAAGAGCATAATATTTAATATTTTTTAATTCCTTTATATTTAGTTTTATCAAATATTTTGTGTTTAAGTGTGTTGATTAATATGTTTATTGAATTAGGGAAGCATTGAAGGTAAAAGAATGGATATGGAATATATTGTGCAGGTTTCCAGCTTTTAGGTAGATTTGATCCTTGGAGCTTCAAGGTTTGGATGGTGTTAGAGTTTCAGAATGAGAAAGTGGTCTTCATGAAGTTTTTAGAGGACGTCTTAAGCTTTTCAGAAAGGTCTGGTTCACAAAAATCCGAGTTTGTTTGGGCCTCCAAACGTTGCTTTAAAGTCGGGCCTGGAAAACTGATACGAGATTCCTGTCCGAACCAGTAAACTTCAATGGGCCATAACTTGAGTTTCCGAAGTCCAAATCGGGTGATTCAAAACCCTAGAATCATCTACACATCCAGGGCTACAACTTTCATGAAGATACCAAGTCAAGATTCCGCCGTTATATGATAGAAAAACGTCTCACAAGTTGCGGCATAATTTCTTGGATTTCTGTCAATCCGTTTTGAATTACCTATAATTTAGGGATTTCAGTTGTACACGTTTTGGGAAGCTATCTTATGTTTTGTATATCTATTTAAGGCTTCTTTAAGCGGGGTTAAGGGAGAGGACGGAGAGAGAAAAAATATTCTACAGTTTTCATATTCAAGCATGTCAGGCTAGGGTTTTCAATTCAGTTCAAGGGGATTTCGAACCTTCATTGCATTTTGATTGTTGAATCAATTCAGTAACATTATTTCTCCCTTCTCTTATGAAATATCTTCATGATAATCTGTTTTAATTGTTTTTATTGATATTTGGTTTGGTCGATTTAATCAGGGCCCATTAGATTGATCAGATTATTGTTAATTGCTAGATTCGGGAATTATATTACGTAGTTGATATTGTTCCTAATCAATTGTAGTAAATGGTGATATATGATTGCGGAGAAGCTTTCGTTTATTGCTATGATTATCATGAGTTAAGTTAAACAGTTCGAACTTGTGTGACTGTTGCTTAAAATAATCTATTTCCCTTGATATTAATGTTGCCATTATATTGAATTTAGAGAACTTGTTTTAAATTGTATAATGGTTAAAATCTAATGGAGAGCTTGTTTCATTAGTGAGGAATTAAGGGGAATTTCGGGTAGCAGAGCTTGTTGTTACCTATGATTATTAGTTTCATTGAAGGGTAGAACAATGTTACAATTGATTGATTGTTCCATCAACTGTGAGAGTAAGATTGAATCGAAGAACTGAAGCTTTGATCCATTGATTTTTGTTATTAATTTAGTTTTATTTTAATCAATCATAACTAGTTTGATCAAAATTCCAATACCCCACCCCCCTTTAGTGTTTTGTTAGAATCGGTCGGAATAAATAAAAATATATATATAAAAAAGAAGAAATAGTGAACACTCTCTGTTGGGATTGACCCTTACTCACCTAGCTACTGTGTTTTTTTTTTTTCTTTATGTCGTATCTAGAAGTAAGGTTGTATATTTTGGAGTGTTGACGACGCGCTTCCAGTGATTTAGGACCAGGATGTAACACATTGCCACCTGCGGGTTTTGATACAATAGGCTGGGTCTACTCACCACTCACACAATGCCACGATTGGAACCTGTTAGAACTAAAATGGGCAATCAAGACCCATATATAATTCAGACTCCTGAGACCATGATGATCAGATCTAGACCTTTCATTCATTGTGCCATGGTTATCTGACCTACCCCTTGAATCAAAGTTAAATATATAAATGGAGATAGGAATTCAAATCCCAAACAGGCGTGCCCAAGTTACAACCTTACAACTGAGAACAGTTGCACCTTAACAGAGATGCTCGCACAACTCGAGTTAATAGGTATGGTACCAGGGTAGAATTTCAAAAAGAGCCAAATCCTAAGTCTTTATTGGAACATTCGGGGGTGCAGAGATAAACAGGCGGATGAATAAACTGTCTACGGTTCAAATTTACACGACAGTCTAATCCTTTTTTCCAACTCTTTTCACCCCATCCAAATGAGCCCTTAGAAAGAAAAATATACAATACAACCGCAGGTCCCCACCACATCAATCTACCACCGTTTGGTGAGACCATCAAATGCAAATGGACAGACAACAAAGTAAAACACATGACATACATTTCAGTAAATGATAACGCCGACGAGTTGCAGCATCAAGAGACGATGTCATATCGGATGTGCCTGAGAAGAACAGGGATGACGATGTCGGGACAGCTGAGCTGGGGCAAATGGCCGTCGGAACTCATGACCTCGACGATCGAGTCGCCCCCGAGGTTCCTGTGCAGGTACTCGGAGACAACGACCGGGACGGCGAGGTCCTTGCTGCTCTGGAGAATGTGGCATGGGACGGTGACAAGGCTGAGAAACTGGCGCATATCGCTCTGGAAGATGGTCTGGGCGACACTGAGGGCAATGTCTGGCCGGATGTTGAAGAGGGTGCGGCTGAACTCCTGGACCGCCACCGACTCCATGTCGCCTCCAACCGCGAGAGGGGCGAAGCCGGAGCACCATGCCTTGTAGTTGGATCTCATGGCTTCGAAGAGCTGCTCCAGGTCTTCGTGCTCGAACCCTCCAAAGTAGTCCACATCGTTCAGATACCTGAACATCCACCAACCGTTTATCTTTGTCTAGCTTGCTTGTCTTTTCTACTACTACAACAAGCCTACTATTATTGCTTAGGTTCGGTCGTGCTACTTCAGAAAGGTAACGGCAAGGAATTCACAAGGAATCCACATATTTAAGCATTCCTTGGTGCCCTAGAAATGTGATTGCACAATAGCTGATGATTTCACATCGAGGCATACATATAGCGGAGTCTTTTTGGGTACCAATGCATAAATTGACAAAAAATAAGGATCATCAAATCTCATGAGAAGAGTTCAAATCTAATTTTCATAATCCAAATCTTTGGGGTTCCACGATTGTCAAACATAGATTTTACATGACTTAAGTGGTGGGTGATCTAAGGTAAATGGTACCTACATGAGGCTTTTAGATTTTATTTACATGTAGAACAACTAAAATATTCTTAAAATTGCATTTTCAAAACATTTTAGTTTCTAAAAACAAAAATGAGATCATAGGAATTGATATGTTGGGTTAGGCCGTTATGATGTTTTTTGCTTGGAAACCTTAACTGTTTCAAGTTCAACTTAGACTTTTTTTAATTTCTTTTTTAGGTAGGAGTACTCTTAATTAGGCATAGACTTGGGAGGATATTAAAAAAATTCAGTACTGTTGAAATCTCACAAACGAGATATCCAACCTCCCAAGGCTTGACGATCGAACAAGTTAAAAATGCACCCTTTAAAGTATTTGGCAGTACTTTACCCAAAAAAGAAAAAGGTGTTTGGAAGTAGCTAATCCACTACTTAAATATTGTCAATTTTAGGATACTAAATCCAAATCTTATGTCCATGCAACCAGGTAAGCCGATAATAATAAAGTATCATTCTAAGAGAAAACATGTAAAATGGTTTCGCAGCAAAAGCAAGGAAAGTAAACTTCATTCCGAATTTTTATTTTTTTTACAACAAGTTCATGGATCAAGTTCTCAGAAAAGAAAAAAAAAAAAAAAAAAAGGTATTTGGACGTTCATCAGCTGCACAAAAAGTAAAACCAAATTCTACTTCTGATGGGTGGTGAGATTAGAAAAAAAAAGAAGAGAAAACCCTCCGAAAGAATTGGAAATGATTAGGCCTCTTTGTGTGCAGAAATGCTGTCCCCAAGTTTTTCAGGTGCAAATCTGAATTTTGGAGAATTTAGAAGGCCCAAAGTGAAAATTCACAACACTAGACCTTTTAAATCTTACCTAATCAAAATAGAAAAATTAAATTCCTCCCAACAACAAAGCCCCCTCCAACCCTCACACACTTAACTAAAAATCTTGAAGTAAAACAAGATGTGAGTGTGGGTAATTTAAAAAAAAAAAAAGTTGTCATAAATTCAAAAATCTTCTCAAAAATTCAATTAGATCCTATTAGATCATGATGGGTGTGAGTATTTACTAGAGAAAAAAAAACAGATCAGATCTTGAAAATGCATTCCTTTTGAAATATTCAAAAACTGGAAGTACTTGTTCAAGTTTCAAGTTGTTCTACCAATCACCGCCCAAAACCCCCCGAGTAAATAATATACGCTTTCCATTTCGGGGGCCCTCACATTCTTACATCGTAACGGTAATTACTTTACGATAGCAGCAAATGATATTAAAAACCAACCTCGGGGAAGCTGAGACCATGATGATCTTAGAGAAGAGATCGGGTCGAGAGATGGACGCGAGAGAAGCGACCATTGCAGAGACGGAATGACCAACGAAGATGCACGACTGGACCCGTAGCTCCTCCAGTATTGCGAGCACGTCGTAGGCGTAGCCATCTAAGGTCGAGTAGCGATCGAAGTCGAAGTAGTCCGGATTGGTTGGACCAGCGCCCATGTTATCGAAGAGGATGAGGCGATGGTCATTGACCAGGTGAGGCACCAGGTGCTTCCACACGGACTGGTCGGTCCCGAATCCATGGCCGAGCACGATCGTCTGCTCGCCCGAGCCCAAAACTCGCACGTTGTGCGCCTCTTCGACGATGCCCATCTCCACAGTCCACAGTCCACACACAGAGAGATAGGACTTGTTTCGACCTAGAAAAGAAAGTAATCTTTCCTTTTCCTCTCCTCTACTTGGGCTTGGGTTTTTGGGTTATGATGTGAATGGGGTTATGTGGAGCTTTTGAAATGGAAGGAAGGAGAAGGTGTGGATGCATTGAACACCACATGTTTGTCGATAAGCTTAGAAGAGGAATGGGGCCTATCATATGCGTCTTCCACACGAGCATCTCCATCATGGAAGATGTTTATTATCCTTTTTTTTTTTTTTTCGGGGGGCGGGGGCAAAAAGTATCATGGAATGATAAGTTTATAAAGTTAGGAGTGGGGATATGTTTAAAATGGAGTAGACTTTCTCTAATTAATGACTGTTACTAGGTATCATATGATTATCTAGTGGAAAATGTTCACCTAAGAAAATATATAAGTGCAGTCCATCACACTCATTGTTGAGTGGGGTTGGCACTATGTGCAAGAGATCTCTTGGTTCTTGTTTGAAATTATAACTCTTGAAAATGTAGCTAGTATTATAGGCCCAATCGAGCCCACCTTTCATTAATGCAACACCCTTTAGTAATATTTTCATCTCATTACCCATCATCAAACTCAATTTTGTGCTCACTAGATCTTTAGTCACCATTGAATTGAATCTCTAAAAATAATTTTTTGTTAAAATATAATTAAATTTTAAAACTACTAAATTAAGGACCGAAATAATATGGTAGGGCTGGTCTTTTTAGATCTCCTCCTATCCATGAGGATACATTTTCGTAGGCACTCTTCTCATTGAGTGCGTGTATGCTGTCACAGTGTGTTGGTGCAAGGAGTTCGATCTCCGCTCTCTGGTTTTTGTGTTTTTTAACTTTTGCTTTTGAGGGTGACATTGGTGGGAAATGGGAATAGGTTTCACTTTTCACCCAACTTTGCCGATGCAGCTCTCAGCTGTGGAAGACTCATACGTGCATTCCCACTGATTAATATCTGAAGGGGACAATTCAGACAGTAACGGTGCCCTCGCACATGGGGAATTTATAAGCTTCCATCCTTCTTGAAAGCTGAAAATTCGGAACTGTCATTTTTACCCAGATCCGATCCGATCAGGTGTCAATTCACTGGGCTTTGAAGTGGGTCCTACCTCTGCATTTGAGGGTCCTACTGTTGCTGAAGGTACTCTTGTGTAACTTTTATATGGTATACGTACGCTCTATAATGATATGTTTTAAGTCCTTAGGGGATGTTTTACACGGCTTTGGCTCTTTCTGGCTGACATGATAAACAGTGCACGGAAAACAGACAATTAAACAATACAATTCCAAAATCAACAAGAAAAAAAACCAAAAAAGAGGGCAATAATTGTAATGAGTCAAGACCTCATGTTTATCATGACATGAGACATTGATCGAGACTTGGACCACCGGTATTGACTCTGAGTGGACCCCGACCCCAGCAGGTGTTGAAAGTTGAAACTGACACCTTCAGCTTTCCTTTCTACTGTATCTTAAAATCAATGTATTAGATGTTGTTCCATTTAGGGTCTGTTTGGAAAGGAGGGGGGAGTAATTTTTGGGGGTGTTTGGAAAGGGGGGAAGGAAAATGAGGGGAAAGTTGTGAGAGAGTGAGGAAATGACTAAAATGCCCTTAGTCTCTATTTAAATTTTTTTTCAAAAGAAAGGGTAAAATAGTCTTTTTTATACCTTACTAACAAACAAAATTATACTTTCTCACTTTCATTCCACTTTCTTTTTTCCTCCTCAAACAAGATGAGAGAAAATTAATTTTCCCTCTCCTCCCCTTCATTTTCCTTCCCCCTCAAATTTTTCCTCCCCTCCCCTCCCCTCCTCCCTTCCCAAACGGACCCTTAGTGTTGAAGAAGTGGCGCAAGTCAGAGGCCATAATCACAATGGGTTCCGTTCGGGAACCGGATTCCCTGTTTGGTCCAAACAGGGAACCCCTGTTTGGATCAAACAGAGAAAGACATGTAAGGGGGCGGAGGAAAGAGAAAAAGTTTCTCTTTCCTCTGCCCCCACACCCGCCCCCATATGTGTCACCCCCTGTTTGGTCCAAACAGGGAATCCATTTCCGTTCCGAAATGGACATTACAGTCAAGTAAAATAATTAAATATCGAGTTTGGGCTCACAACTTAGAAACTGTCATCTCAGCTTGTTCATACACGCAGAAGACCTAATGCTATATATGACTTGCATCTAAATAATTATATAACATCAACATTTTATAGTCTGAATCATTTAATTATGTCTAAGATCATTAATGTTTCTAGTATCATGGCAGCTCCTACCACCACATATATGCCATGATTCACAGCCAAAGTAGCGTTCTTCAAATGTATTGTCATTTTCATCTTCAGTCTTGAGTCACTAAATCAACGCATCGTTAGTGACCAAAAAGAAGAAGGTTTACATTCTTATACAATGTAGAAGTTTTGGCTTTGGAGGTTTGAAACTGGATTAGTGTGACTCTTTGGGATTACTTATTTAAGGGTTTGGGAGCCCTTGGGTGACTATCTAGAAGATTCAAGCAAAGTTCAAACTTTTGGGTTTTGGTTGAACATTTTTTTCCAAAAATATTGACTTGGAAAAAACATCTTTAGATAGAATGAATTTGAGAGAGAGAGAGTCGAACTTGAAGGATCTTACACCCCATAGGAAATGACACAACAATAGTGCCGACCTACTAGGCTCTGATTCTACTTGTAGGTTCTTACACCCCATTCAACTATCACTTATCATAGAACTAATTGGTGATAAGAAAGGACAAAATAATAGTTTTATGGTGAGGGCGAGAGCGAGGGCGAGGGTTCGACCACAATCATGACCGCTTAGGAGCAAGGATAGACGTTGACCCTAACATAACATTATTATGCAATATTGTGACTCTTTTTTTTTTCTTTTTTCAGGTAAAAGACACAATATCTTGACTAAGAAAAAATATCTTTACCAAGAATGAAATAACATGAGAGAGAGAGAGAGAGAGAGAGAGAGAGAGTCCAACTTAAGAAAAGGGGCATGTCCAACTTGAGAAACGTTCCACACTACAGCATTACACGCAAGACAAGTCTACTGTAAAAGTATACTCACTGAAGAATCCCTCATCACTTAGACCACCAAGAAGAATATGACACATGAATTAGATGTCAGTGGTGACTTCCGGTAAATGCACTTGATATCTCAGTGGTAAGGGCATACCACTCGAACGGAGGCTGGGATCATCCCCTGCTCTCACAGTTGGAGTCCCATCCCCATGCCAATCATTAACCATATATTGTTATGTAATGCATCAAATTAAGTCTTATAATCATTTAGAACCATAACATACCACCACGTTTTTAATCTTATAATCATTTAGGACCATAACATACCACCACGCTTCCACAACGACGTCCTCGATAGCTCTCACTCTGGCGGTAAGTAGTCATTTTTTCTATTTTTTTAGATGACTCTCACTCTACTCCATATAGCCATTTTCACCACTCGAACCCAAATCGGTAACATACATCAACTGAACTTTGAATGCACAATATAGCAAATATTCTACAGTAGTTGAGATTGAATTATAGGATTTGTCACTATGGCCAAATAAACAGAGGATTTGCATTGAAAAATTAGATGTGGACTTCTCTCCCTTTAGGCTTGCTACGAGGGTGTGCACGCGTGTTAAAAGGTGGCGAACATGTGTCATATCAACCTGTGAAATGAGTGGAGCCAGATCCAACTAACCAAAACTCCTAATTATTTTGTCGGCTGCACACGTTTGACCTTTCTTGGGGACTAGTGGAATTATTCAACTGTCATTCCAGGACCACCTTGGGGTGTCTATGGATATGGCCAAGTTAGGCTGTGGTTAACCCAAGCGTGGCAATTGCAAACTGCCATGGAGTCTGAACCCACCACATTTGATGAGGCTAACAATTTTAACTGGCGTTGGGGTAATTTAAATCTAGGAAAACAGTGTGGCATTGGTGAGAAGTATCAATCACTGGGGGCATATTGTGTCGGCCACTGTCTGCATAATTCCATTTTCACAGTAATCTTACTTAATACAGAAATTAAAAATTAAGAATTTCATTTTTTAAATTCCATTGAAGAAACAAGCTTGAACTTTTGAACTCCAAGATATAATGGATTTATGAAGGCTCTCTTGTACTTGAGCATATGCGAATTCCACAAAAAATCACAAGGACAAGAATTCTACAAATCCCAAAAGTCATTTGAGACCCTTTTAGATAGCTGAAATTTTGAATTTTTTCTTATTATATTTTCAAATTTAGGAGGATAAGATGTACATTAGGTCTAAAAAGATTGCAACATGACAAATCAATAGGGTATTAATTAGGCAAGTAGAATATGAATGATATCAGTATGAAATATTGCCCTTCTGATATTCAACTCAAATAAGCCGTTTTCCAATAATAAAACAAAAAAAAAAAACCCTCATATAAGCCATGTGTCTCTGTGTCATGTATCCCAAATTCAGAGATGCCAGCTGCAGTCTTGTCCGTAGTTGTTTTTCATTCTATTATTAATTTTTTTACGTTGAGCGAGGGGTAACGGTTGTGTTGTGACTAATGAGACTATACTACGAAAGGGAGGTGGCAACACCAACACAACTGATCTATCAGTGTTGGCAGCTGTAAGTAGATTTTTGGGCCTTCTATATAGCCTGGTTTTTGGGCCTCATCCTAACAGTGTGGGGTCATATGACATCTATCAAGGTTTTGTACAAAATTGCAGGGATGTAATGATCATAGCCATTGATTTTGAAGGTCTAAAATAAATTTTATACCTTCTTTGTCAATTGTTTGTTTGATTGGCTTCTTTGTTCTTTGGTGTTTCCTTAATAAAAATCTTTGTTATTGTCTATTTTTTTTTTATTAAGCCCCCCTAAAGTTTAGTCATTTTACAAGTACATTAATATTTACATTTCGGGGCCTCAAAATAGCGGACTTGGGATTTTCGTTTGAGGGGGTGGACAATGTCAATTAAAAACTCAATCATTATTTTTCTATTTAAAAACGAGATCAAAAAAGATTATGAGGCTTTTTTTAAAATCCCTTTCGGGCTTTTATTTCCAAGTCTCACGTGGGCAACTACTCCCAAAACTTTACACCTGCGACATGAATCATGACCCAAACAATAACAAATTAACCTATAATATTATTAAATCTCAAGGGGTAGCTCAGTTGATTTACGACCGCCGTTTGCATCCAAAGATTATAGGTTCAAAATTGCACTACCACGTAAGGTCCGGAGTGATTAGTCTAGCTCAGAGGATTGGGAACCCTCTAATTGCAAAAAAAAAAAAAAAAACACCCTATTATATTATTACATTTCCAGACTAAATATATACATAAAAGGATCTACAACATACTCTGCAATCTATTCAATACAAAAACCGGAGCAAGAAGTGTCAAGTGATACTCTAAAAAGAGAGGAAAAAAAAAAAACTAGAAAGACAAACAAACAGCATAGCATACATGGAAATCACACGGCGGGCGCCATAAATAGCACGCTCGCTCTCATAGCTCCACGGCTTCCACCTAGGGATCAATCTTTGTATGGGCAGAAGAAGAGGAGCAGGAGAGTAATATATATAATGGCATACATTACTGTGACTGAGGATGATCAGTTTCACTTGTATTAACACTAGTAAGCAATGCAATTTAATACCGGATGTGCCTGAGCAAAATGGGGATGACAATGTCAGGGGAGCTGAGCTGTGGCAAATGTCCATCTGTAGGCATGATCTCGACCATGGATTCACCCCCAAGGTTCTTGTGCAGGTATTCGGATACCACGACAGGAACGGCCATGTCCCTGTTGCTCTGGATAATGTGGCAGTGGACCTTCAGGAGGGGCCGCATGTCGCTTTGGAAGATGGTCTGGGCCACACTACACTCGATCAGGGCTATGTCTGGCCGCATGTTGAAGAGGGTGGTGCAGCTAACTCCTGCACTGCCACCGACTCCATGTCCCCACCCACGGTCAGATGGGCGAACCCATCCACCCATGACTTGTAGTAAGATTTCATGGCCTCGAACAGCTGACTCAGATCTTCTGCCTTGAACCCTCCACAGTATCCTTCCTCATTCAGAAACCTGAACAGTACCCATCAACCATGCTGATGCACAAACCAATCATTTAATTGTTTTTTTTTTTTTTTTTAATTTTGAAATATAACCCGACGTGCTATTAAAAATCCATGACCTCGGCATTAATGATTAATGTCCTCACATTATATAGTAATATAGGACATCTATGAATTTTAGTTCAATTGGAATTGAGCTTCAACCCTCCGCAGAATGATCATATGATTAATGATGTGATTAAAAAAATATTAATGTAGTGCAATAATCATATTGATAATTAATATTATGGGCCCAACCCCTATTAGAATAAAATTCAAAGGAGGACCCTTTGAACATAGAGCTGCTTGGATTTTCAACTGATGACGACCCCCACGGCACCGTTTTAGACTCAAAGTACTTGTAACTACTACAAAGGGGCGGGCCACTGATGGATTTGGATACGAAGACTCAGACACGCAGCCGGAGATCTATATGCGTTTCGGCGATTGAAAAGCTCTGCGGATCTATTCGCCTCTTGTGTTTTTTATGAGATGAAATAATACCAACCATATGGCTACCTTATCTTATCTTATATAGACAAGTCCCAAATAGTTGCACTTACTATAAACTTTTTCGTCAAGAAACCCACATTTACTAATTCTATTGGCACTCTTATTAGTGGGATCAAATCAAGTCTTACATTAATTAGGATTGTATTCTCTGTTGGCATCAGCCCTGCATGATTTGACATGGGACCCGTGGCACGCGCACCACTAGGGATGTCAATGGACCGAAGCGGGGGCGGGGGGCATGGTCTCCATCCCCGTACCCACTTAAAAAATCTTTGTCCATCCCCGGTCAACCCCCGCTAACGGGTATAATTTTTTTCTCCATCCCCGTCTGCGGGTAAATTTATAATCCCCGTCCCCGTCCCCGCTTCCCCCGTACCAGCCTAAGCCTAAGCCTAAGCCTTTTTTTTTTTTTTTTTTTTTTTTTCTAGTCTTCCCCCAACTTCTTTGCAACAGGAGATCACACTTGAATCAAGGGTATGATAAATATTATGACACTTTCAGTAGACTTCCCTGAGATGTGAAGGTTGGCTTATCGTTAGAGGAAGAGCCGAAGAGGTGGGCGGCTGAAGGAGCAAATAAATTAGGGCTAAAAGGCTAAAAAGAGTATTTATATATATTTATTTATTTATTTAGCGGGTAACGGGGACGGGGCGGGACGGGGCGGGTACGAGGCGGGGGTAAGGGTAAGTCCATCCCCACCTCCATCCCCGCATGGGTTTATACGGGTATCTCCGTATACGTCCACCGTCCAATACGTAATCTCCGATCCAAAAGGGGCGGGTTTGGACGAATACCCGTTTTTCCCCAGTCCACTGCCATCCCTACGCACCACAAGACTACCTACAGCCATTTTGATTCGGATTTTTTTTTTCTACTTAATCCAAAACTTGAAGCTTGATCAGCCAGGTGTGAAAAAGGACTAAAAAATAAAAGCTTTTCAACTTCCGGAAATTGGAACGACTTCTTTAACCAGGCCTACAATCCAATCTTCTTTTATGATCCATGGAAACCATCTATATAATGGGGGCCCCAAATTCCACTAGATTCAAACAATCAAGTATAATAGCAACCAACCATTTCGTACCTTAGAGAAGAGATCTGGTCGAATGATGGAGGCTAGACAGCCCACCATGGCGTTGAGGGAGTGTCCCACAAAGATGCAAGACTTCACCTGCAGCTCTTCAAGTATTGCGATCACTTGAGCGCATATTGCTGAACGCATATTGCTCACATGCAGATCAGCTGGATGAACCTACTTATATTTAATAGTCTTAAGATTTTAATGACATTTTAACATCACATCTTTTTTTGATATTCAATCCAAAGATGAGAAATTGGACCCGATATTATATCATTGAATGAACAGATTATCAAATGGGCTACACTGATCAAAGGTGTGCTGAAGTGGGCTCATAGGAGAATATTTTTCATTAGTTGAGCACTCTATTGTGGTGTTTGGTAGGAGGCGGAGATTTTCAATTTTCCTTTTACCCGTATATTGATAGGTTTTATTGGATTTAGTTATCTGTTGAATGCATGGTTATCTGCTTTGATTAATTGATAATTTGGGATTTAATTCTATGTGATAAAGAATGATGGTTTTGTCATTATGAAAAAGTTAGGAAAACACATGCCAACTACAAGAATTGACCACTGGAAGTAGTCTCTTTCAAGGAAACTTTTCAACCTTTTTAGATAAATAATCATTTCAAGAGATTTAGAATATAATGAAAATTTCCCAACGTTTAATGGTTTGAGCTAGATAACTCTTTAATTTTGGGCCCTAAAAAGAGGGTTACAAAATCACCTACCTTTGATCCTCTTTTGAGACCATAAAATCCCATCCTTCCAAGTGACTGTAATGCACACATTCCTTACATCTGCATTGGATGCCCAGCAGTCCAGTCCAGTCTAGTTGCTGCAGCCAAATTTTCTCCACGTAGATGACTTGATCCGGACGTTAAAGATGCAGTACTCTTCAAACAAAGGGACAGCCTGAGTACTATGATGATGAACCCCGGTCAAATCCATATAACAACAATGATATGTCATGTTCTCCTACTTTTGTAATTTATATGGACCTGAACATGAACTAAGTAAAATATAATTGGGTCCAAGGATTTGGATCGATGATTGATCAATACATGATGGACCGATCTGAGTCCCCACCAAAACCCGAGTAAGAAAAAAAATGAGAGAGAGAGAAGAAGATCCTCCATTCATAATGTCCCAATTTTGCACCTAATAGGAAGGTCGGTCATAAGTCAGAAACCCTTCAATCAGTGACCTAACGATAGATCGTTAGAAGAAGATGCAAAAAAAGTTTTATGAAAATGCATAAAGTGGACCCCTTCGATCTCAAGACTTGTTTGTACAACAAGAAGATTCTGCATTTTGCAGACTTGCCGTAGATGAAAATCCTGCATTCCTACTCTTTCCATAGAAAATTAAAATCCTCTCTGTTAAGAAAAATCAGTTCATATTTTTCCTTTTTCACAAGAAAAATGTATGAAAAATCTAAATAAATTTCCTCTCTGTCACGGAATCCTCACCCCTAACGGAATCCTCACCCCTAACGTTTGATACTTTCATATGCATCCATGCAGAAGCTCACCAAAAGGTTTGGATCAACGGATTGGGGCTACTCAGAAAAGCCCAAAAGAACATTTAAATTTAGAGAACTACGGTCTAGATAAACATGAAGTAAAAACAACAGGGGAACTGGGACCCTGTTAGCTTCCAAAATGGCATGCTAGTCTTTACAAGAAACTGTGAATAATAATTTCTTCTAATTCTCCTCTCAAGACTTAAAAACATGAATCAGAACGAACTCTACATAAGGAACAAAGGTAACAGAAAACAAGTCAGAAAGTGAAATCTGGAAATAAGCTAATGGAAGTTCCAGTATATCCCTAAGCCGAATTACCTATAGTCGTATATACCATGCAGGGCCGGCCCTGGGCAAGGGCTGTAAGTGCCCTTGCCCCGGGCCCATTTTTTGAGGGGGCCCAAAATCCCCAAAATCCCTTCTACTTTTTTTTTTTTTTTTTTTTCAATCATTTGGTGAATGCAGGGCTCATCCAATGGATTCCATCGTCCTGGGCATCAATAGACTCATCATCAAATCATCTGAGAGTGCTTATTGCATCACTTATTTGAGCATCCATCAGAGGGGCCCACCAATGATATTTTATATTTGATGGCTGAAATTCTTGGAGAATCTGGTCTAGTGTTGGGATGATTTAGGGCTTTTTTTTTTTACAAATAGATCATCAAGCCTTCAGCACTACACCCGTTCTTCTCATTTGTTAGTGGGGCCCACCAATGATTTTTAATTCCCCATATATGATGCTTAAATTCTTGTCTGAGTTTTCTTTCTTCTCTTTTTTTTCAAATAGTTATACTTGGGCATCATCAACCCATTGCCAATTTTTCACATCAGTGGGACCCACCAATGATATTATCATATATGATGGCTGAAGAGGCCTAACTTTTACTCTTGCCCTGGGCCCTCAAAAATTCAGGACCGGCCCTGATACCATGTTCTACATTTTGCTCTCATCACCTTAGATGAAGCTCCTATCCACCCAACAGCAGTCTATCCAATATATGCATGTATATATAAATAAGACAATATTTATTCACATGGAAGCAATCAGTGTGTATTCTTTAGTAGATATGTAATGTGCTTGGTCAGGATATGGGGCTAAGCGGGTATTCCTGTTCATCTGTATTATGCGAGAATATGTCTATGGGCGTCCTCGTGCAGTCAACAGGAGTCCCTCTGAATCTCGAGGACCCTTGGTGATCAAGATACACCACAATTACAGTGATGTCATCATGGAAATGGCGCCTTATACCCTTCTCAATCTTTTTTATGTCCTTGTATCTCATTTCCCTTCTCTTTGCAGCCTCAGTTAGAGCGGCTCTCACGAGCCTCTTTGCTATTCCCTGCAAAATTCACCAGACATTTTTGTTGGCAACAATATAGAAACTTTAACAAATAACCCACAAGAATATAATTTTTTTGTGTATTCCTAGGTGCACCTGCTCTTTGTGCCTAGACCATTGCCTAGGCAAGCACACTATGAAAAGATATGTCCTAGGCAGATGATGCGTACAAAGGTGCCCAATGTAATGTCTAAAATGGTACATTTAAGACAGAATTTACAGATGGTTTTTATAGGTTATATTTTTATATTTTTATATCCTAAAACCATTTATCTGAATTCTGACATCATTAAGATTTAGCTCCTTTTTTCTGTTAATAGGATGGAAGAGGAAAAAAGGGTGGAAAGAAGAGGGCAAAGGGACAGGAAAGATTAGAAGACAGGAGAAAAGGAGAAAGAAGACCAGCCCACTCCCCCAGCCCCCAACCCCAAGCACACTTTCTTCCCTTCTTCATAGGGTTGTTGCAGCCACTGCAGCTACTTGTTCAGTTCTCTCTCTCTCTCTCTCTCTCTCTCTCTCTATATATATATATATATATATGACCATACATGGATTTTCCTCTTTTGCACATGAATATTTTCAATTATGTAAGTGTCTTTCACCCTATGGTGAGGGATGGATGCACATGAATATTCTCATACACACACATATGGGATATGTTCCTATGAGAGTAACTATCACAATACTATGAGAGTAAGGGTGGGGGCCCTCACATTCATATCCAATGCCAACAACCTAAATATGAGGGCTCTCACCCCTTACTATCACAGTATCGTGAGAGTTACTCTCGTAAGAGCATCTCCCTATAAATATATATATATATATATATATATATATGTATACATACACTTCTTTTTTCCCCTTACATTGCGTTATGCTTGTCGTTTTGAAAGAATGATTATGAGTTTGGTTGTGATTTTGATGCAGTGTTTTTACAATCTTATTTTGTGTCTGCTTTATATTTGTGACCAGGAAATTAAAAGAACCACCATTGCAAAACAACAACAACAGAAGAAAAAAAAGGAAAACAAAAGAAAACTGAAAAGCATGCATATTGAGATAATGTCTGCACTGAATGATTGAATGCCGGTTTTGTTTCTCATATTAACTTGCAACTAGTGGTATACCTAAAACAAGAGCAATGGAAAAGGATCAAACGACAAATCTTAAAATTCCCAGCAACTTACCTGTAACTCAGGTTATCCAATACCAAAAAAAAAAAAACCTTTGCAAGAATCAGCCCAGTCCAAACATACCGTGCTAGAACTCCTTATGTAATGAAGGAATTAACTAGCTATGTGTCATGTTTATGCATACTATTATATGCTCATAACCTATGCTTCCTTTTGTATTCACTGTAAAAAATGAATTTCAACCACTCCTTTGTAATTATATTGCAGTTGCATTAGTTCATGGTTGACACTTGAAGTCTGTCATAGATAGGGATGTAAATGGGTACCCGATTCTTTGATTACCCGGAGGTTCCGACCCGTTAAAAACCGGGTCTGGATCCTTATTTAGGCCCCGATAAGTAAATGGGTCCAGGTCCAATTCCACCTTGGTTCGGACCCGAGACCCGACATATTATCTCAATTTTCGAAAATCTCTCCTAAAAATCATGTTTTTTTTTAAAATATCATTATCTAACTAAACCAGGACCCGGATCCAGACCCGTCCCATATCTGGTTTTGGTTTCGGATCTGGAGCTAAGAAACCGGTTCCGAAACGGGTCCGGATCCGGTTCCACCTTCTCCTTAACGGTCCCGGGTCCACCATGGACCCGGACCGGAACCTACCCGTTTACAACCCTAGTCATAGATTTGCATGTACTTCTGAATTTTAAGCATGGACTGAGACTCTTGTTGTTAAAAATGAATTACACAAATTTTATGAATTTGCACATATATATACAATCTTTTTACATATGGGATTATTGATTGAAATAATATAATTTTATAGGATCATTATTGGCTGCATTACCCTTATAAATCCTAATATTTTATCTGATATGTTTTTTTTATCTAAAACTATTTTTCTTATGCACATGCCTAATTTCTTGGCGCATGCCTTGCACCACACGCTCCAATTGAACTTTGCGCCTTGGCTGCCTTGCCCACACATAGAAACAATTAATTGGGTACACATTTTGATGTCCAATAACACTACTTTTTGGTCAAAATTTTTCCACCAAATCTCAACCAGAAGTAGAACAGATCCAACCCATCTTTCTGGACCGGGAATTGGAAGAGGAAGTTCAGAAACACACCTCAAGATATATGTCCAAAAACATATACCTCCAAACAGGGAGTGGAAAGGAGAAAAGCACAGAAGGCACCTTTTTACGTATCAAGTGCCAGAACTAGCCAAGCACAATCAGATAGTACAAGGCCGGGCCTAGACCCCATGGTAGGCACTAGCTCCAAAAGATTTCCCATGCCAAAGCACAGGTTGATGTGTTAATCATATATAAGACACACTTAAACAATTCTTTGCACACATCCAGTCCACCCAAGCTACCAACACCAGGCCAGATTAGTCATTGGGCCTGAGGATGTGGACCTAAGTCACAGCCCACCAGACGCCAAGTCTAGGCTGACCAAAATTGTGATGAGCTAGGCCTGAATAACTCACAGGCTGGGTGAACGGTGAACCTGTTCAAATTTTCACATAGAAGCATGTTAGATGGATATCCTACCATAAATGAATGTGGAGGATATCCAAGCAAACCTAGAAAAATATGGTAGAAACTTAGGAGGAGGGCAGTTACCACTCTTGGGTTTTTGAAGACAATTTGTACTGCTTCTTCATCACTCAGTTGTTCCCAGAGGCCATCTGATGCAAAAATAAGAAATAAGTCATGTGGCTTGATCTTTCTAGTCTGTATTGATGGTTCTGCACTCATCACAGGTCGTTTCAGTGGAACTAAAGAGCCAAACTGCTGGAAAAGGGGGTCCCGGCTGAACTCAGGTTTCTTCAGGTAAACATCTCCAATAGATCTTGACACCTAAATGAGGAAAACGTTAGAAATTGCATCTTTCCTGCAATGATCTTAAAGATAATATAATACAGTGATGCAAGTTGGCAGAGCTCCAGTTCATGTTTCAGCTCTTGGCGTTTTTAGAGTCAGACCCCTTCACACAAATTTTCATGTTTCAGCTCTTGGTGTTTACAGTCAGATCCTTCACACAAATTTTCATGAATAGATTGATAATTAGGTGGCTGCATCTTAATGAAATTAAAATAGAGCCACCTTAATGAAATTAAAATAGATATTAGGCCTCTCTCTCTCTCTCTCTCTCTCTCTCTCTCTCTCTCTCTCTCTCTCTCTCTCTCTCTCTCTCTCTCTCACCCACCTTGTTTTGAGACATTTGAACCTGGTTTGAAAAGCTATAATTGGTGGCTGTTTTGAGATCAGTACTATCTACGGACTACTTTCATTCTAAACCTGTGGCTATGTTGTGCTATTAGTATCATCAATATGGCTGAAACTAGTGAATCCTCCCCCCAATGTGAAAGATCTAGTGAGGCAGTCTTAAGATTTTCAATCAAGTAGAGAAACTAAGCCTCCAGATCACACCATGTAATAATAAGAGCAATTTTCATTCCTGGTCTCAGCCCGTACAAATGTTTATAGGAGGGCAATGAAAGTTGGGATGTATGATGAAACCATGCAAGGGTCCCACTGGGTCCCTACTACCTAATCCTAGAACATCCCCTAATGTTACAATGAATGGAAGGATTTCATAAAGCTACACACAAGTCACAACTACATTGGGATTTAAGCTTTTCAAACAAGTTAACTCAATAAGAAATTGCTTTTATTGTGGATCTACCTAGAGTAAATCCAAACTGGTTCTAAAAATATCATATTTTTTCTCTGACATTGCTTCATTACTCTCTACCAAAGTTCTGTTGTCTTATTATTGAGTTTGACAACATGGTAATTTTCACAATTTTGAATCTCTCCTTTACTTCTATGGAAGGGGATCATAATTCTCTTTCTCCAATTTTCGACATTCTTCCCATACACCAACACATAGTAAAGGAGCCATGGATCATTAATTGATAACGAAACGAAAAAAAAAATTGCACATTGAATGCTGAGATTACACATTTGTTTCTGTTAGTTGATCCGTAGTAATAATTTTTGAAAAAAAAGTACACGTGATTGTTCTAGAAGAAATGAAAAGGAAATAAAAATAAAAAATTGTAGAACTAGGACAATATTGTTGAGGATACCAAATGCTATATGTAGATGTCCATAAAAGAGATCAACATGAACACCATAAGTTTCTTTCCATTAGCTAATTGGAGTTCCTCAAAACATGATTCATTTTCCATCCCCAAAATCATGACAAGAAGGAAATCAAACTGCTAGCAATTAAGTTAAAGAATACTAATCTACTGCATAGTACCCCAAAAGGCATCATTAACCAAAATCAAAGAAAGTTCATAATACCTGTATAATCCCCTTAATTCTCCACACCCCACGCGTATAAACAACAATATGCGAATCATCTGGATGAAGAGCCTTAACCTCCTTCCTCACCTCCTCCACCGCCACATTATGATCCGTAGAAAGCCTCTCCGCGACCACATCCTTCCTCCGCCCATCCCCAACTCCTCGCCCGAGCACCGCCCTCGAGTCCCCCAGATTCGCCACATACAGAACACCATCAGAGATCACCCCCAGCAAGCAACATGACCCCACCGCAGCGATCTGCGGTCTGGTGAGCCATGATCGCTTCACCAATTGAAAGAATTCCTGCTCTGCTGCCTCAAATGCCTTCCTAATCACATCAATTGACAATCCCCCTTGCTCCAAAGCATACTCTAAATAAATAAATAAATAAGAATCAAAATTTCATTTGTGTTGAAACAACCGAATTAGAAATTGAGACTGCAGAGGCACAGATTCCATGGAATCCCAGTCTCCTAAACAATTTCATCGATCCATACAAAAAGGATCGGATCGATCTTGTTTGGCATTTTTCCTTAACAATAAAGAGAATCTCAAGTAAAACAAGGCTAGGAAACAGAATTCCATGGAAATGAAAAAGAGGAGGAGGAGGATTACTTTGTAGGTGGTTGAAGATGTGGTAGTTGAGGAAGAGGGAGGTGTCGGGGCCGCCGTGGCCGTCGTAGACGCCGATGTAGGTGGCGGAGGGGGAGGTGAGGACCTGCGCCTGGTCTTCCAGGCGAGCGTTTGCTTGGACGACGGCAAGAGAGAAATCGCCTCGCACGTGAGATTTGAGGTCCACGTGCCAAAGAAGAGGGTCTCCAACATCTGCACAGCACAGACCCAGCGGCCTAAAAAATCTCTGCAACATGTCTTGTTCTTTTTTTCTTTTTTTTACCACCAGCAGCAACAGGAGAAGAAATACAAGAAGAAGAAGAAGAGAAAGTGGGATTGATTAAGGGGATTTGTAAAACAGGGGAAGGGAAGATGAATGGATGTTACTGTTGTTATTGGAGAAGACGAGTCAGAATCAGACGTGGAAGGAGAAGAGAGGGAGGTCAGAGGAGTGGGTCCCAGTCGTGACTCGTATTTTGAATCGATTTGTCTGTTTACTTTTTATTGGTCGCCTGCCAATTGCCACAAATCTTGGGACTTGGTAGGAAGAGAGGGGGCTTCTTTTCCAAAACATCATTCCACTTGTCAGATCGTCCACTTTCGAGGGCCTTACCGTTTAGATTAGTCTAAACTATGGAACTTGATTGATTGATGTGTGCCCCAGACATCCTTCTTATTTATTTTTGGATAACACATGGCATTCCTTTGGCTTTAAGTAATCTCTACCGGCCAAAAAAAGAAAAAAAAAAGAGGGTAAAATTCTCGTGTGACCTAGTTTTGTAATCTAATTTTGAAATCACAACATTCGAATATAAATCGTAGTCCAAAATCAACTGAACTACCCCATCAGAATTATCTTATTTATTTAGTTAAGACTTGGTTTCGGAACATGGCTTTGAATTGGACAGCCAAATCAAATCCTTCACTAATAGGTAAGCCCCAATATAGCATATGTATAGTTGTATACATCTGCAAAAGCTCGGTTCCATGGAATTTTTCCTCTTTCCGTGTAAACAGGAAAAAGAATATCAGACTCCATAGAAAGGCTTTTCAAATAAACTGAGTAAAATTTAGCTATATTTTAGGCTTTTTGTTTTTTAAACTTGCAGCCAAATTTTATATGCATGTAATGTTTTAAATAAACGTGGACACACAAACAAGCCCTACGCGCACCAATTCAGTTATTTGGGAGGCAAATTTGGCATGGTACAAGCCCATGGGTCTGAACTCTGAAGCTCAGGGTCGCATCCAGTTCAAAGCAGGCTAGACCTGAACAACCAGGCCAAACCAAATTAAGAATCTTATTACAACTCCAACATTAATCCCTGACCACTTTAGCCATCAGCTTAAAAACAAACAAACAGGCTCCACACCACACCCACGCCTTAACAAAGGCAATCGAGCCAGGTCCAGCCCTAGCCCTAGCCCTAGCCCCAGATTCCTCAAGTCATATGGCTGGTTTTCTTTAACATAATTAATTAGCAGATATGGCACAATCATGGAAGAAGGAAAGCGTTACAGATAGCTTAAAACCTAATCAGAACAAAAATAATAAAAAAGGTGTAAGAGTAGGACCTACCTCATCTTTTGACAAATGTCCCTTGAGCTGCTAGTCCTTTCAGCCTATCCTCTTTTGGCTGAATCAATCGTCCGTTGACATTTTAATTTTAATTACAAGTGTAAGTTGCATTACTTTAAACCTAATTTTGGGGGCTCCTATTAATTTATTATGTCTTCCATTCAAATGATTTCATTTCACTTTTCACAAGCCAGCCAAACGGCCCCAATCAATCTATTTCATTGATTTGAAAGGGAACAGAGATGATGGATGGTAAACAATTGAATCAAATTGTAGTAACCATCACCAACGTCTAGATTGTTGAATTCTTTGATATGGGGGGTTTTCAACTACTTAAAACAGCAAAGCACCTAGATAGGCTTGTGAGTCGGTTGTTGTCCAAAAACCAACTAGATTGCTATTATAGCCTGCTTCCTTCAGCCCCTTGTTTGCTTGAATGGTGAATAACAGGATAGAAAAGGGCATATGATAGGTTACATATGGCCTAAAATCTTCTGTTTGATTTGATAATCCATTGAATGAGATAGAGCAAAAGTGATTAGGTAGAACCAAATTTTTTTTTAGCCATCTCAGCTGGCGGTCCTGATCAGATGGTTTTCAAGATAAGATATCTTCCTGGACAATTCGTAGAGAAGTAATGCGTCCATACCCGATTTTTCAAGCTAGAGCCTTATGGTAATAAGGTAAACATGATCCCACCGGATCGAAGGTGCTACTTTCATTTGTGGATTAAGCATTTACTAAAGATCAGATTCATCAAACATTTTAGGCGTGTGATAAAAGGTGGTGATTACACATCATTAACTGATACTATTTTCACTGACAGTTTTGTTGATTTGGATCCACAATCATGCTATGATCATGAGGCCAATTTGTAGCATGACCCACATAATTATGTGCCTCAGGTAAGAAATTTGGAATGAAGTGTCAGACTCAGAACAGCAGCTTAAAACTAACACTGAAAAAAAGAAGAAAGAAACTGAGGTGAAGGAAATAAGCTTAAAACTCCAGGCATCTGGCATCCTACCATCTTTACAGCATCACTATAGTTTCTCTAGGCAGGAATCAAAGCCTGAGCTATATAAGATAAACTCAGCTCAACATTTGTGGATACAGGCCTGACCTCTTTCTGAATAGAGGATAGCTGGCTGCAGGCATACTCTGCATCTATGTGCACAAACGCACATCGTCCCCGTAGCATTTCAGCTATGAAACAAGTTTTACCTATTCAATCTGGATGTTCCGACACCTTGGAAAGTTTTGTCATTTGAAAAACAGGCATATCTGCGAACCTCTTTAATCAATGGCTTCTCTTGATGGCATAAATACAAGAAAAACTTTACATGTCACAATTAATGACGCAAGAACAATATACAAATGGGGGTTCAAGTGTCACTTCAATTTACCAAATGGCAAAGAAGATTGTTTCTGCTATGCTTCCATAAACTCACTGCCATCTGCACAGCACCCTGTCATCAACAACAGAAAGAAAGTTACTTGAAAATATTAGGGATGATAAACACCAAATATTTGTCATTGAAAATTTGACAAAACACTCCTATAAGTGTCACAAACTTAAAAACATCTTGAAATTGACGCTCAGCAACCACTTTAGATGGAGTTGCAGAAGGAGGCACCCCCTTCAAGGTGGATCGATTTCATATCACTTCTGGCATCAAACCCTCCATAGGATATTATCAAGTTGAAGATTGACTCAAGATGGAACCAGAAGACTGCTTTATTCCACTAGATGGGGCGGGTTGGGGAAATAGAATGGTTTCATGCACATTAAGACATATACTTTTTTAATTCTTCACATTATTTCTGTTTTCTTTTCTGATTATATATATATATATATATATATATATATCAATATCTAGTTCTCAAGTCAGAGTTATTATTATTATATCTTACTTCATATATTTTAAATGGTAACTAGCAAAATAAAGGTTTCAAAACATTCCAATGGAATTAAGTTTATATTATGCAATGAGTCCTAAAACAGCATTGTAATTCTCAAATAACTAGGTGCTTTCCTCATGTGGCTACACATGGGTGGGTGATGCATACGGGCCAGAATGGCATTTGTTGACATTTTCTTACAATATCAAAATGTTTTGGAACACAAACCCACATTACCTCAATCATCCACCAAAATGAAGGCTTCGTGACTCCTGCCCCCTTGTAGCAACAACCCTATGATGAATGAAAAAATTATAGCTCCTTCAGACTTAATGCAAATACAACTGCAAAGACAAGTAGATTGGATAAGATGCTCTGCAATTGAGAATCTATGAAATGTTACCATTTACCAGTGTAGTATGTGCCAATATAACAAGGGCAAATGCCTTTATGTATTCATAAACTCTTTAACAAAAAAAAGACAAGAAAAAAGGATCTAATTTCCATCTAATATTTTGATTTTAGCTTGGGCAAATCAAAAATCCATCCAAGATATTGTCAACAACATTCAATCACACTATTTGACAAGGGATGGCGCTTTGGGCACTTCTCGCACTTGGCCTTTTATTAAAATCATGGAAGGGAAACAATTGAAATGTTTAAAATCATAATAAAATTGAAGCCTTATCCCATCTATCCAGGGACAACATTGTAAGCTCCTATTTCCCATTCAACTCTATCTTAAGCCATGTTGAAGCTATATAAATTATTATAATATTGCATAAAGTTCAAGATGTGATGCTTATAGTAAATACAATGTCACTCATTGGGCATAGTGAATGAAGGGTAGTTAATTTATTACAAATTAGAAGAAAAAAAATTCCTGAATACAAATTCCGAACAAAACCAATAAAAAAAGACACAGAAGACAAAAACCAATCTGAGCAGGCCTAATGATCAAGACAAGCTAAAACCCGAAAAAGAAAAGTAAATACAAACCATTATAACCGGTACAAACAAACTCCACTTCATTAGAATCTCGAATCCCACATGTCTAGAAACAAAATAAAACATCACCTTTACTATCGGAGGATTTCATAAATTCTCATAAAGGAACATTTCTCTCTCATAAAAACCAAACTGTGAGAATTTCATAATTCTTCTGGGACTCTTTTCGGCATTAACATAAGTGGGCTAGGTTTCACACAAGTCCCTTTTCCAGTTGGGCATTCATGGCTTCATCAAGAAGACTAAGAAAACCGCCAGCAACCTTCAAGAACTTGAAGGTCTGCTAAAAAGAATCCACTAGTCAGCTTTGTTAAGCAATCTAGTGAACACTATACCTTCACTTTGGCTGCCATAAGATCAATCAAGATGAAATCCCTTATCGTTCACCCAATATTCTTAGTTTTCAACCTTCAAAAAGTTGGAAAAATAAATAAATTGAAGGTTCAGTTATCCCAGACATGAAGTGGAACTGTAAAGACCTGAACCCAGATCATATACCTCTCCTCACACACTATAGAAAACACTTCTTTCCAATCCAGGCATCAACATTACCCACAACAGCTTATTTGCAGCACCTTCTTCTGAGGACTCCAGCAGCATAAACCTATGACCCAAGGATTAATACAAATCACCCCGAGACACTCACCTTTAGCCAATCAGTACCTGATGCCAGTAACCTTCTTCCCTTCACCATTTGTCCCTTCCCCAACCATCTCCTTTCGATTTTTAGTCACTCTTATATTTACCTGTTTTTCCATTTCAACGTGCCTGTAGCTGCTATCCACCCCTCACCTCTCCCCTTCCCTTCTTCCTATTGCAACCGTAGGTTTCCATTTTCAATACAAAGTTCAAATCCTAAAATTCCATCCATCCTCATCCTTGAAGAAGACCTAAAGCAAACCAGCAGACTTAAAGCAGATCAGAACCATTGCACTACTTCCTCTTCCTCGGAATAAAGACATCTCTGAAGTACATTTTCTTTAGCAAACCATACACTACCCCTTAGTCAAGCACCCATCGAGACATTATCCACAAGCACAGTACAACAGATTTCTCACTCTAATTCTAATCTCCCCAGCTCAACCATGGCTTCTTCCAGCTTGTTTCATTCTCCCATGCTCTTATTCTTGTCCTCGGTAACAATATCTTTCAGGGAAAAAAAATCAACATAAAACAACAGATCGGTTTGAAACCATGTGAAAAGCATACTCCAATACACTTTGGTGTGTATTATGAAAATAAAGACAAGCAAGGGCTACCTACAAAAGCACTAAATCAAGTTCATAATCAACAAAAGAGGCCTCCTTTCCAGTTCCAGAGTGAATGGTTTGATAAGAGTAAAAACTTTGAAGATAATGAAAGTCAGACTGTGATGAGGAAACTTCACTCAATTAACAACATATTCTTCACATGAAAGAGGGAAAAATATCAGAAAATAAATAAATGACACCCGATTTAGAGTAGCTTACCAATTAGGAAAATGATGAGGACAACCCAAAACATCATCTTATGATAAGCTCGACTGTATTGGAATTGGTATTGAGACCTCTGAATCTGTCTTTGGAATGCACCAAGCCATCCATAGAGCTGCTTATCATAATACCCATCACAGGTCTTAAGGCAGGTCTTGGTCCTTTCAAAGCATGCATTAATGCCCTTCAAGGTCAACAGATAGACATAGTAAGCAGAAGTGTTCATTTTTTTTTATTGGTAAGATGACTTGAACCCTCAACCTCAAGGTTGCATTAGTGAGCACCTTCCATTATGGCAAGGGCTCTTTTCATAATAAGCAAAAGTGCTTGCAAAAACTACATCATACAAAGGTATAATAAAATGCTGAGGACTGGTGATCCTTTGTTTTTAGTGATAGAGACAATCAACCTAAGCCAATAAAGGACGGACCATATTGTTTGCAAAAAAATATGGTTTAAATGAAAATATAAGGTGAATATTAAAAAAATGACATCAAATAACCTCTCATTTAATGGAAATTGAATCAAGGGAAGATAGGAAATGAATACATCACCCTAACAATTCAAATCCCAGGAAAGTCAAGGTCCCATCTATATTGCTTGCTACCTTATATCCTTCACACCCACCTCCTATCATTCAAACCTCACCTCTTTGATAATCCTTTAGAGAGGGCTCATTTGGCCTTGTATGTATTTTATTGCAAACAAACAAGCCATAAATGTCCTTCATTAAAATAATCCAAGAGATGGGAGGTGGAGCTTTTTTTTTTGGGCACTACACATTGACTACAGTTTACACTTCGTTTAATCAATCAATTGCGGGCTAGCAATGGATTGCTAGGATTGCCTGTGATCTCCTCATGCGGCATTGCCCTCCCACTGTGGGGCCCCAACAGATCCACTAGATCAATCTAGCCCAAAATTCAAACAGCACAAGTTTGGCATGGAATCCTCCATCAACAAGCAATGATTGAAAAAATATAGAAGAAAAAGAAGAAGAAGAAGAGGTATGGAATCTGTCACCTGACTCAGGTGATGAGGTTGTAATGGTTCCATATCCATCGCTTTAAGACAGTCCCTACTCTTTTCTTTCTTGAAGCCATTCTTCGACCTCTTCGGTTGGGATGCAGATTCCATGCTCTTGATGAAATCGGAGAAGCTCGCAATTCTCGGAAAAGCCAGGCCCTTCCTACCAGCAGATGAGACCCCATGGGCTCGTGAACCATCCTTGGCCACCACAATCTTCAATTTGCAAAGGTCCCCGCCAGCGCTCACTGACCTCATATGCCCTTGCCCCTTCTCTTCTCTCTTCTCATGTAAACCCAATTCAACCGAATGGCGCAAATCCTTGGAAGACTCCAGCTTTCCTTCCTCCATCACCAGCCCCAAATCCCTTCCTTGTCCACCCTTCCCAGCACCAGTCCCAACCTGGACTCCTTCCGTCGTCGAACCTATAAGAAACATTGCCAGCTCATCTCTTTCCCCTTCATCCAATTGCACCCAAGGAAGCTCCTTCTGTCCATCCTCAATGACTGCATCCCGTAATGAACTCTCAATCTTTGAGACTTGGCTCTCAATTGCAACCGCGAATTGGCGGTGCCTGGTTTTTGCTTCATCAGCCGAGAGGCCAGCGTAGCTTGATTGGACCGCCTTTTCAAATTCCTCGAGCTGAATCAACCACCCAGAAACAAATCCAATTGAACAATCTAAAAAAATTTAAAAAGAACCCCAATTTCCACCAATATTAAACACCCCAAAAAAATTATACACGATATAAATAAAAAAATGACCTGCCATTTTGTGGTGCCCAGGGTTGTTTGGAGCTCTCTGTGAAGGTCGTCAGAAGAAGAATCAACCGTGTCTCCCTTCCCTTGAATCCATCTCCGATACTTGGATTCCATTCTTCCAAAAAAAAAAAAAACTCTAAAATCTCCAATCCTAAGTGAGAGGGAGGTGGAAATGCCTCTTGAAACCCCATAGGAGAAAAGGAAAGAAAAAGGAGTTGATAGTAGCAATACCTGTCTGCAGAATCCTGAACTTCTTCTGCAGCGGAGAAGAAAGGATCCTTCTCCCATTGATCCAAATTGGAAGCCATCCTCGGAATTAAAGACAGAGACAGAGGAAATCAAAGTATTTTCAGGAAAATGAAAAGGATTTCAGGATAATGAATTCGAGCAGATTCAATCGGATGTTTTCGATTTCTCCCTCCTCAGGACTCTCAGAAGGAGAATGAGAGGAGGTTGGGGACGACGAAATGGAACGGTTAGATCTTTTCTAAGGTTGGGTTGGACTTGGAATGAATAGGCAGGCTCTCTCTCTCTCTCCCTCCCTCTCTGCCAACGGTTCTGCACTCTCGGGGAACCTCCCGCTTAAAAAAACGAACTTTTGAAAAAGAGAGATAGAAATAGATAATTGCATTCAGTTACTGGCGTCCGAAGATAAAATAGGAAAGGTCTCTTCAAATAGACACCCACCCCACAGAGATTTGAATAAATTCTAAACACACCCAACCACAGCAGTCTGGTCCCTTTTTTGAACCCACCATGATTCACTACCTATACAATTCTCTCCTTGTACAATCTGGTTATCCTTTTTTTTTTTTTTTTTTTTTTTTTATATGGGGCCACCTTATGCACATGATGGACTGAGGAAATTGAAGATTTAAGGCTCGAGTTTTCTTAGGGATGGGTAAGAGTCAACGTTAAATGGGTGCCCCCTCGTCCGAGTAACTGCTCCCATTAAGGGTGGGTTTGGTATTGTTGTTTTCGGTTCAAAATAGGTATGTTTCATGGACTAAAGTTGGGTTCAGGGTTTTATTGCCCTGGCCTCATTTATGATTAGTTTATTTAAGTTAAAGATTTGTATATTATTTGTTAGCGACCCCAAGATTTTCTCTATTATCTAAAGGCCCTTCAAGGAAAATATTCTGGTTCCACCCCTGTTCAGTTGGCAACAAGAAACTGGTGTGTATCTTGTGGTCCCGTGTCATGATTCCTCCCATGCTCACTGTATTGATATTTTAATAGTCCCTAGTTTCTCCCCTCTTTTTTTTTTCTCTCATTTGTGTTTCTCTTTCTTCTAATCATCACTTAATAGTCCCCAGTTTGTTGAATTTGCCAATATGTAAAAATTCAGACCAAGTAAATGGTTTGCATCTAGGCGTGCAGCAAACAATATTGATAAGGCTAATTTTTCATTAGTTAATACAACAAGGGTCCGAGTCCTCTACGGCTTTTCAAAATATGAAGCATGGCAGAAATTGGGAAGCTCACTCACCACTAAAAAGGGATCTGTTGATAAAGAGTTACCCCTTATCTATTTATTATATATTTTAATTCTTACATACCCTTATTTTTTTTAGTTGGAAAGATCTCTGAGCCAATTTGACAGGCCAAACCCCCCTATTTTGAATAGCAGCAAAATGGACCGCCGCTGAAGATGTAGAGGATCCGGATCCATCCAACACACTCCTCTGTGATGGGAAAGATGGTTCTCACCTTCATTCACCTGTTGACTGTGTATGAATGTGGAAGTCACTTGTCGCGGTCACACTCTTGCCATTGTTAATCCATAGGCAATCCAGATTCCAGACCATCCAACTAGCAGACCCCATCCTCAACTAGGGATGGGAAACGCTGACCAGACCATCGACCTGACCTGAACCAGACCGATAATTCCACACGGATCAATCCTTTTTAACTTTGAGCTGGATTAGGATTTTGACTTTTTAACCCAATTATAAACAGGTCAGGTTGGAATGTGGTCCATATTGCTATTATAGTCGCAACGCACACAATCCATTGCACATCAACCTGCAAACCAGCACTCCAGTTGACCATTTACTTCCCTGTTGAGTTTGGTTGACATTTTCAAGCCAATTTATATACATATCCAGTTTGGGTTGGATCCACCATGCACTCAGCACAGTGCCAACACTGCCAATCCGAATAGCAGGCTCAATCGCGGATGGGGAATAACCCAAAAACCACACTGATCCAACTATCTAGCCATTCAAATGGTGTTCGCAGTAACTACACTGTAAATGGTGATCAAGAAATAACTAGATCCAAATTCAATAGGGGCAGCAACAACAACAATAATAATAGCAGCAGTCGGTTAAGACTACACTCACACTGGATCACAATTTGGATGGTCAAAATTATCTATGAGCACATGCAATCAACTTAGGTGACATCTTCCATTCTCCTACTGAAGAAGGCCAAGGTGTAGCTTTTCATCCACTCTAGAACAATGCCGATATAAATAATAAAGAAATGTCAAATATGCTCTTAAGATGGGTGAATCTCTCTCTCTCTAGATAGGTAATGGAGTGGTGATATCCTCCATTGAACCATCCCCATCTAACTGGTGATTTTTCCCACTTGAATACGGCCGATCCATTGGCTAGCAGAAGAGAAATGGGGTTTTTTTCTTCATAACCTATCCAAATGGGTCCCCACTAGATGGCTGTCTCTGCATTCTGAATGGTGGCCTTTACACCCACGATCTGTAAGGAATAGCTGCCTCTAACAATCAGTGTTTGTGAAATGGAAAAAATTATTTTCACAGAACTATGACCCTTTGTTTCGAAGGTGTAGTTAAAAACTCCATTGTGCTGGTCTGCCTCGTCTAATCTTCATGTAGTTGGTACTGGCTGCCTGGTTCAATCAGTTTCTAAAGCAGAGAGTTGGATTTTCTTTTTGCCTAATTGTTCCCATTGTTATGAGTTAGGACCACCTTATCTGGAAGTCAAACTTACCAAGTCTGGGAAAAACCATTTAATCCAATGAATGAGTTCGATTAAGGAAGAAAGCTGAGATATTTCAATCATAACTTCATTCAGAATCAGATCCTGCTTGACAAACAGGAAGGTAGTATGTGTCTAGCTGCCAATACTTGTGTTTGACACCCTCCCATACTTCTTCAGGCAAACAATCTTTCACAGGCAAGGGAATGAACTGTGTCGAGTAACCCAAATTCCCAAGTTCTAGAGAAACCAACTGACAGTACACCACATGGAAGAAGGCATTACCTCCACAAAGACCATTAAAGAACGAATAGATTCCTCCAGGCTTCAACAACTTGGGAAGATGCTGGTGAAATTCTCTCAAATCTTCATAGTACTCCCCATAGGTGTCAAAGAATATCCCTGCACAAATGAAATAAATTTATCATAAGACAACAAGTCGAAGACAATCAAATGAATTAAAAAGGTGCAGCGGCCAAAGATTAATAACCAAAGATGTTTTGAATTAAGAGAAAATCCATCCATAGAAATAGGGCACTGCTAAAAACCCACAGGAAACTGTTGAAGACTCATCATCTTCAATAAAATTGGTGAAGGTCTGACAATTCAAATCCCAACAGTAGTTAGGAAACTCTTAAGGAATCTATTATGAAAAGAGTTTCTCCAATCACTCATGGATCTCATAAAGGGGAAAAAAAGAATTCTTCAAAAAGAAAAATCATTGACTCACTGAAACACCTTGAAATCAATCATAAATCATCATCATCAAAGCGTTGTTCCGACTATGTTAGGGTCAGCTACATGAAATCTGATTCCTCATTCTAATTTATCTCGGGCCAACTCCTCGAATTATTCATGAATGAAACATGAATTATTCACAAACAATTCATGAAATATCATTAATCGATCAGTAATTGAAAACCAAAAGAAAATATGCAAACCGAAAAAAAAAACCTGTCCCTTTTTTATTATATAAACACCCACCATGTTTCTCCCCCTTTCTTTCCAAACTGTGAACAATTGTTTCACAAAATTATTTCTGAAACTGCATATCAATATCACCAACTTCATTACTAAGAAGAAACAAATTAGAGAAAAATAGTGGAAAAGGGAGTATCAACAACAACCTTCTACCAATCAGTGTTATGCACAGATTCTGAATCTGGGGACAATAGCTTGCAGCACAAAGGTGCTTATTGTCATAACCACAAAGTTGTGGGTTCAAATATGTTACCTATGAAAAAAATTGGATTGAAGAAAAAAAATGGTAGTACAATTAATTGTCATTATGAATATCTGGGATGGCCTAGAAAAATCTGGGAAACAGAGAAATTGACAAAGTTTTCTTTTCATTTGTTCGTAAACTTTGACCCACAACCTCAAGTTTGCAATAGCCACTCAGGGAACTTGGTATGAATAGTGAAGAATCTCGAGACATACTAAGAAATCATGTTTCAGAAGGATCACATTCATACAGCCGACATTTATCCAACTTATTCATATATTAACCATACCTCCTATCTCAGGCTCTTGATGAAGTCGTTAATTAACTATCAAAAGTGTTGTTAATTTGACCCATAAAATGATTTTTTATAACCGAAAAAAGGAAATAAATTAGAATAAGTCCATCACTAATTTAAAGAGCCTCCAATAAAAGTGGAATGAGATGCTCCACTTTTACATGGCACATCAGCCTTGCCATTAGCAAACCAAGGTGCAAAACACAATGAAAAGAACCCCCATAACAACTCCTTGACCCAAACCACCTGATAAGGACAATGGGAGACACTCTCCCTCTCTCACTTAAGTAAAATATTGCTAAAATCCTTAACATATATGGTGTAAAGTGTAACCCTTCAGAAGGCTAAAAAACACATGACCACATAAAATAGAGCAAGTTATCTTCATATAGATAGGAAACACCCGCACTCAACTCATTTTGATCCTTTAAGCGAGTTACTTGAGATTTTCGTAAAGTAACCATAGGTAGAACATCTTAAATTAATTAGAAAAAAAATCTTATGATTAAAATTTTCCTCTTCTTTCTTCATAAAACAAGATGTGTTAAGGGGGCGTACCCCCATTGATATTCAGTCTCTTCCAAGTAGATATTTCATCCCAAATCCAACACTACCATTCTTCATATTTGAAGAATTTTACCTCGCATAAAATGAAGAGGAAGGAACCAAAATTTGATTATGAATACCAAGCATGTAGTAAAACAAATATCAGCATTCATCTCCTGCACATTTCGAGATCATAAAATAAGCCCTATTCTCCAGGGTTTTTCTCTTTTAGTAAATGTAAGCACACAAATGCAACAAAAATAGATCATTAATTTAAAAAAGAACGAAATCGGATTTTCAAACGAAAGTTACCGTCATAAGATTCAAGTTGAGAAATGACATCTTGCCAGCGCCCAAATATGATCTTAACATTCTCCTTCGTCCCCCAACCCGACCGAATCATCCGCTCATAAACATCAGGATGAGCCTCAACAATAGTATGCTTAACAGGACTATACTGTTGAATTGCCATGTCCACAAGCCCCATTCCAAATCCAACATTCAAAACATGCCCACCGCCGCAACAGATAGCCTTCGCATGAGCTTCCATCAGCGGTTTCTCCCATGCCATCATGATCGCCTTTGAATTGGAATCCATCAGCTTGTCCTCGCTGAAAGAAACCCTCTCTTCCAAATAATCACCATCAAAATCACGGCCATCTTTGTTTTTCACCCTCTCTATCGTCCCCAATACCAATTCCGCTTGAATCCCTGCACAAACAACAAACATGAAAGATGTCTCATTTTCCATGGAATTGAAGAAGAAGATAAGAAGGGTATGGACCTGCATTGAGGAGGAGGTCGAAGGCGTCCTGATGGGAATGTTCCATGGAGAAATCGCCAGCGGAGAGATTGGAGGGAGAGAGGGCGTTCCAAGGGGCGCCTGCTTCCAGAAGGGTCTTGACGATGGCGGCGTGACCCGCGCGTGCGGCGTGCATGAGTGGGGTGAGGCCGTGCTCGTCGAAGTAAGAGAAGTCGGCGCCGCCTGATTCCACCAGCTCGACCACCTTGTCGCAGTCGCCGGAACGAGCCGCTTCGCACAGCAGCTCCTCCGCCTTCTTCTCCATTTCTCTCTCTCTCTCTCTAATAGGGGTTAGGGTTTTACGGGCAGATGGATGCGATGGGAGATGGGTTCAACAAAATCGGTTTAATGATGTAACCAATGTGGTCAGATGTGGCTCCGGCAGCTCAACGGGGATGTAAAAGGGTTCCAGATTTTCCCCATTTTCCGGAAGTTCCTGCCTAGGTTGCACATGGGTATTCGATTGTATGATTACCCAAAATTACCTAAGTTCCAAACTGCAAAAAAATAATGTCTGAAATTTATTTTACGGGTCCCATTTTTGGTCCATATAGGTTCCAAACCGTCAACCAGGAGCTTCGCATATGAGTCGATGATATTACAAATTGTACCTCAAAATTATTTTTTTATATTTTTATATATAATACTGAAAATAGTAGACTTAATGCACGGTTATAAGTTAATTGACATATTTATTTTAAGAAAAACGAAGAATGAAAAGAAATTAGAATCGATTTTAGAACTAAATTCTAGTTCTTTAGGTGGACCCGAATCTAAGTTTTTCCTATCAGAACCGGATCTAAAACCAACAAAACAAATTTCGAGTCAAAATCGGATCCGGAACTAGAGTCGTTATTTAGAAACGGGTCAAGGTTCCCTGTCCACTATGGTTCCGATTCATAACCTTCATGTTTGCAATCCTATCCTTGGACCACAGACCGGATACCTTACATATTACCACAGTTTTTGAGAATTCCCTCTAAAAGTTAAATTTTTCCCAAATCATTCTCTACCAGTTATGCTCTAGTTCTATATTCTCATTAACAATTCTGGTTTAGAAACTATAAAATTAGTTTCGAACCGATTCTGGTTCCATTTTCTCATTACGGTTCCAATTCCAGGTCCAACATGGACCCGGACCAGACCAAACCAACCCGTTTGCATTCCTATCCGATCATAATTGAGTATGAACAGACTGTTCTTATTACGTTCATAGGCCTTCGGATAATTGACTGATTGAAATTTGCAAATTAGAATGACCATAAATCATCCGATGCATAATTCATATTTGCACACCTTTTAGTAGGGCCATTGGATGACCCATCCCAATGATTACACACAACCACTCAAAGCACCATGCTCTATGTAATGTGATAATCCATATCTAATTCTAATTGGATTTGATCCCACCTTGAGATCGATCATCAGTAAATCATGGAAGTTTATTTGTGATTTTTATTCTAATCATGTTTTACATGTAATTAATCTTATTGTGGGCTCAACTCTATTGAGTTTTCAAAGCCAATATTCAGTGGCGGCTCCAGGAATTCAAGTCAGTGCAGTCAACAAAAAATTTATTTTCCACAAATCAAATAAATTGGTTTTCCTCTTTATCAACATTTGTCATCTACTTTCGATAATTCGACAAATATCATATAAAATTCTCAAATAATCTATTTCCGACAATTCGACAAAAATAATATTGAATTATAAAAAAGAGAGACCTATCAGGCTATCACCTATTACTACAAAAAGAGAAAGTAGGGGTGGGGGGTCAAAATCTTCCATAAGTTCAATTCATTAAATAAATTTTTTTTAATAAATTTTCAGAAGTCAGTGGAGTCAATTGCATGTAGCGCCGCCCATGCCAATATTGTACGTTGTACCTCTTTTGCAAATTTTATACGAGTTTTCAAAGCCAAATTAAAATTTTTATTATGATTTTAGAAGTGAACCAAAGGGTGCGACTGCCCCCCACAAGATGCAGTTAGGTCCGTCCCTCATCACTGAAAAAAACTAAAAAAGAAGAACATGATGAGAGAGACAAATAGAGAACTGCGTACCTTATTCGTCCCCGCGTCCTCTTCCACCATCATGACTGGCTATCTTGCCGCTGCATACGAGAAGCAGAGGTAGGAGATATAAAGATAGCCGTGAAAATATTTGATTCCCATGCAGCTTTCTCTTTCTTATCATCTTCCTATAATTTTTCTATGTTTCCTATCTCAGTTGAACATTTTGTAACTTTTCGATTGTAATAGGAGGATAGTACTTTTTTTTTTTAAGGGCACGTTTGGTAACAGGAGAAGAATCCTCTCTTCGGATGAATCCTTGGTGCCATGGATTTATGAGGAAGAGGATTCATCGCATTCCACGTTTGGCTAGCACAGAGGAATTAGAGATGATTCCTTCAAACTCATGTTTGTTAACGCAAGTGGAATCCACAAAAAAAAAAAGAAAAAAAGAAAAAGGGATTGGTTATCTTCCATTTTAAATTCAGTTCATACCACTCATCCTAACTTACATCCTAAATCACCATCTCCAATTAAACCCACCCCCATCACTCAAGTTTCAGCTACTTAGGATTTAATTAAAAATTGTACACCGGTATCTCCAATTAGACCCACTTCCAATATTTCCACCAGCTTTAAGCCTATTGTCCAAGAGAAACTGCACACCTTGAGAATATTTCTTCTACTTGAAAATCAAGATAAAGCTAGACTCTGTAGAAAATCATTTGTTGTAAATAAATGTTTCTATATAAATTGTTCACCTTAAGAAGCATGGTGTTTTCATAAAATCAAAGTTGAGATTCTCTCTAGTTTGGAATCTATGTCCTGCAGCTCTCTGGATTTTGATTTTAGATCACTTTCAAAATGCAACTTTCTTTTGCATAGGAGCTATTTCCCAGCAACATGTTCACTTCAGTCAAGGAAAGTGTAATCGGCAGGAAACGATCTCTAATGAGCAACTGGGAGTAGGAATAATCGGAACAGTTATTATTGCTAGTGGATTCAAACCATTCAACTACAAACTATTTGCATTTCAAACCATTTGCAAGAATAATCTGAAGAATTATATTTCCACTTCCATAACAAACCATTCAACTATAAACCACTCTTACCTATGACAACATCCACTATAAAATTTGTTTATCCAAACATGCTATAGAACATCACCTGCATATTCTAGTTGGGCTCCAAAATTGAAAAATGGGTTTTTGCTGGAAGGATAGACAATGAAATATTCAGTTTAAATTTTTGCAGATTATGGATTCACTGTGTAACAATTCCTATGAATAACAATAACACACAAGCATGCCCCCAACTAATCATATCTAGCACAATTTAGCAATGGAAATAAGCATATCATAGCCCCCGTCACATCTATCCAAAATAAAACATCAATCCATCCATTCAAATTACATTGAGAATAAAAGGTCAATCCATAACCATCCATCCTCTATTTCAATTCAACTGAATAATCTGTAACATGTAAAAAGAAAATGCCAAAAAACAACTCCCATTCATCCACCGGAAGCAATAAAAAAAAAAACTGTGACTCCATCCATTCAACAACCAATTACATAAAAACATTCTTAAGGTAGTCCCCATCATAGATAGCCTTATGGTTGCAGGACCCAACCCATCAAGAGACCCACATGTGAAAGTCCATCATAGTGCAATGTTTTGATGAAATACACTATCAGGTTGAGAGTTTGGTTGTAGCAGCAGCAGCTCTTGAGATATAATGCAAGTGTATACAACTAGATAAAACTTATACTACCTTCTCAAACATGGACAGCAATAGACGACTTCATGGTGAGAATCAGATTATAGACTCCCTTCTCATAGCAACGCACATAGCTGATGCTAGAATTGAAGTAGCAGCAACTTTGGTTATCAATTGTAGATTTATATCAAGAAATGTGTTGTGTGTCAATAAGTGCAAATGCAATAAGAACAACTGAACAATGGAAAGTTCAGTAGAAAATGCTAATAACTAGAAATAGACATGTTTGCCCAAAGGCCCAATAATTCAATTAAATTATTCCCATAAAACAGGCCCAAACCAAGTTAGAAAGATTTAAAATTTGAACTTGTGTGTTTATCATCTAAAGGAGACTCTACAAAAAGTAAAATGAAAATAAAAAGCAGTCATGATACAAAGTACCATGCCCCCTCATCATCATTATAGCTTGATTCCATGAATGAAATGCTCTTTTTTTTTTTTTTTTACCTTAAGAAACTTATTGTATATGATGTGCTTACTGCTTCTGGGGAGCAACACCCATGATCAAGCTTTCAGTGGTGCTGCTTTCTCCAGAGAAGGACAGATCAGGATACATCTTGCATCTGAAACACATGTTAACATAAAATTAACTTGTCATGTTACATAATTAATGTAATTGAAAGTAATTACATATTTGAACTAGAAAGAAAGGAGTAATAATAAGAAGGTTCCTCTGTATGAGACTCCTAGCAGGCAGAGTGTCAATGCCTTGTATCCTTTAATTGAGATCTCCAAGCCAAACAGTAATATGGGAAGGTCTTGCATATGGGCTCTTCTTGCATATGAATGAGTGGGAAATGTGCATTCCTTTCTTCTTCATTACTTGCATGAGCCACACACACACACACACACCCAAAACAGAGTAATTAAATAAACTGAAGCATCTTCTTAAAGATATAATCATCATGATATTAACATTTATGAAAGAGGAAATAAAAAGGAGAATTCAGATGTACTTTGATTTGTTCAGGAATGTGGGGCATCAACATGTCCAATTATAATGAGTACCAGGATTTGGACTGTAACAAGCCCAATTCAGATGAATGGTCCAACTTCAAATACTGCATAAAATCATATCCAGAGGCGGGAGAAAAAAAAGATAACCCAGTAGTAATAAAAATAAATAAATAAACGATGTAAAAGGAAGTAAAGCACAGACCTTTATCATCTGGATCAGCAGACCATTTTCCTGCTGTGTGCTTAAATGATCCACTTTTCCCTTCACTCCTTTTCCAGTCTGATTTAACCCAACAACTCTCCCACCCATCTTCACACATTAACATAAACATAACAAAGAAGAGCCCAATCAGATCCAACAAACCATTCAATTAAAATGGCAACTTTAAAAACAACATTGCAAAGGAAAAGGAAACATACACATTGGATTATTGCAAACCAAAACCAAAACCAAAACTTGCTATCCACCTGCATTAGCACAGTAGCTCTAGCATGCCACATCTCAAAGCACAATCCTTTGGAAACATGGTAAATTAATATCCTCACTTAATCCTTCACTCAAGAGATTGACTGATGTGAGTCTTAAGAGGCAAAGACCTGGCCTCTACCCCAACACTGAGGCTGATGTTTAAAGTTAGTTCAATTCCACAAAGAAAAGCCACTTGGAAATTTGACAATTATTACCACAATACATACAACATTGCAAGTCATGAAACTAAGTCACGGTAGAATTTCTCAAACACCACCAGACATGAACAACAAACACAACACCCAAGAGAGTGAAATGGCGCTAGAAAACATAAAAGAACATCAAAATGGCGTGATTCAACATCCATCACATTGAAAAATATCAGAAAAGTTTGCATCCATCACAACCAATCCATTAACAAAGAGTGAGGTGAGGTGTTTTTTTTTTTTTTTTTACAAAAGATAAGTATATATTCCCAAGGGAAAGTGCTAAATACACAAAAAAAAAAATTAGGAGCAGCTCCACCCCACTTGCATCTTAGCTTAGAGACACAACCGAGGAGGAGCTGGACCACCCAAAAAGCATGCCCAGAGGTTGGGCTAGCCAAAAAGCCTCTTCATCAGTCCCCACTTACAAAAATATTTATACCAAAAAAAGAAGGAAGACCCCAAAATTTGTCAAGCTCTCCTTCCCCCTAGCTTCCCACATGTCTTTAGATAGATTCTCTCTAAAATCTGTCATAAATTGTCTATCCGCATCACTAGGACCAACAACATTATCCTCTTTGATATCATGATCTTGTTCATCGTTAAGATCAGCCTCTTCCATCATCTCATTCAGTGCTTCTCTGAACAATTCATCATCAAGATTCCATCGACGGATAAAGTTGTGTACAACACAACATGCCACAACGATCTTCACTTGTGTCTTGATAGGATATCTTGGAGGAGTTTGGAGAAGGGCAAATCGCTGCTTTAGCACCGCAAATGTTCTCTCCACTATATTGCGTAGCTTTGCATGCCGCAAGTTGAACAATTCATGTTCAGTTTTAGGCGCTTGTGTTGTGGACCATTCTTTAAGGTGATACCGAACCCCACGAAATGGTGCTAAAACCCCCCGCGTATTTGCATAACCTGCATCCACAAGGAAAATTTTTCCTACAAAACAAAATTGGGACAGTCATGTTATGCCTTAAACATAATAGGCTTTATGCATTTAATGACAAAGGGCTAAAAGTTTATTACCAGTTGGAACACGTAACCTATTCTGGGCCCGTCTCCAAACCACATTTTGTAGAATCTTCGAATCCGATGCCGATCCTTCCCATCCAGCGCAGATATACTGAAAACACATATCAAATGATACAACAGCCATAACATTCTGTGAAAATCCTCCCTTCCTATTGCGAAAACGGACTTGATCTTCAAGTCTAACCCATGCTGGGATATGTGTACCATCTATTGCTCCGACACAATCCTATAAACAAGTACAACATGTATCACCATATGGCATATAGTTTTTTGCAATTCATTATCATAAAACATTTACCTTGAAAGATGGATAGAACAAATGATTATTTGCTATCTCAGGTGGACACTCCCCTTCGAATTGCTTCACATAATATGGCGTGAGTTTTACAATTGCATCCAGTGTCAAGTTAAAGTATCGGCTGATTGTTTCTCCTGAATGTTGGAACAAGTTCTGCATTACGTGATTTCTTTAGCTGTGGCCAACAGTGAATAAAAATATTGCAAATTGCTCTTCCACTGACACTGCACGAGAATCTCTTAAATGCCCCCTGTGCTTTAGCTCATTGACTAATAGTAAAAAACAATCACTACTCATTCTGAATATATCAAGACATTTACGAGGGTGTCCAGTCAAGATCTCATTGAGATATGCCCTTCCACTTTGTGCAGATTCATGAACTTTATCTTTGGTTAGATATTGGTAACGGTACCATAAAAGACATGTTGACGTAACAACACTAGTTAATAGTAACAGAAGATCCTGTCTATCCATGCTGCTGGTGAAGATGGCTATAACCAATTGAAATAAGTCATGACATTCCATAAAGTTGAATAAAAGTGTTCATGACATTCCAACAATAAAAAGACATAAAGTGTTAATATAGTTATACATGATAAAAAAAAGAAAAAAAGAAAGCATGTATAAGTCCAACAAACCAACTATGACCAGCAATTAGAAGTCCAAGATAATAACCCAAAACACCAGTGTTACACATGTTAAGGAAGTTAGTTGTTAAGGAAGGTAAGTATAAAGAGCTTGCGATATTCGTTATCTAAGGCCAGAAACTGCGACGCCTTCTCTTCATTTTCTAGTTGTTGAAACGCCCTTAACTTCATTACTGGCTCTAAATCAAGGGGTAGTATTGCTTCTCACACCTTCTTCATTCGTTCTTCAGATGTATTCCTTGCCATTATGTGTATCGCATCTGCCATGTTTTGGACAACTGCCACCATTGCATCCCATGCGCTTTGGCGCCTTGTTGTTTGACGGGAGGAGCCTCCAGGGGTGGCACTACGCCCCCTATCAGTAGAGATGTGTTCATCCCCAACCTCCTCAGTGTTTGGGGTGGCATCATCGCCATCATTCGGGTCATGTCCATCCAAGGCATCGTTATGTATGGAAGGTGGTGATTGAGTAATATCATTTGCAACTAATTCATCTCGACCATCGGCAATTGAGTCGCCAAATATTTCGCACATGATGTAGTAGTCGGGCATGGTCCTAAACCTATACATGCTGGCTCCAGGATGTGCCTGTGTTCCAAAATAATAACAAAGAAAAAAAAATTATACTTGCATTTCCCAAAAAGATTTTATAAATTGAATAAAGATCTCACCGCTATGTAATCATCCCACACCCCTGCTTCCGCAATGACTTTTTTCCTTTCTTCATCCCATCCAAACCCACTTAAGTTTAGCATAGCCTTCATCACGCTATACCATTTTTTGTAGCTCTTCAACCTATTCTTCAACTTATCTTTGCTGAATTCTGGCCCAAACTTTGTTTGCATTTCCTTTGATATCAGACCCCATCCCTCCGAGGTAAACCCCTCAGGGATAACTTTCCCTTCTTTGCGCATTTCAAGCATGATGTGGAGGAGCGCTACATCATTTGTGCCCGTCCACTTCATGTTTCTCAAAGTAGATCCTCTTGCGGCTTGAGAGCTACTTGGTTGAGACATCCTACATTTTTCATTCAGTGTTAAACAAACAAGTTTTACATATATGTTCATTTGGAATACTGCCCATCTTTTGATTAGAAAAAAACACTCAAAAGTTTCTTGCCGTAATAAAGTTGAACCCTACCTATTTCCCATAAACAACATTTTATGGGTGCCCATAAATTAACTATGAGACCTTCAAATTTATCTTTCATCATCTATCATGAAAGTCATCCCTAACTATTACTACCGACTTAAAGCACATGTTGACCCAGCCTATTTAGGTATAGGGCATAATATTCAAGCCTTTTTTAATCTGATTGAAAATTTTCTAAGTTGGGATCGTTGTATTAGTTAGGTTTTGCAAACCAAGTTCTCACATGAGTTCAAGAATGTATATTGAACATATTGATATTATACACAAACAACAAAACACCAAAGAGAGGTGGCATAGCATATCATATTTTCTGATGGCTTCTCCACATAGATTTATATGTACAAGCCAACAAGCAAAGCTGCTAACAGCTGACATTTCTACAGTTGATAGATAAAAAAGTGTATTTCTTCACTTGCACCAAACGAAAGCTGCATAGGCAAGACATGTGAGTTTAAATGATAGGTGGGCTACTCCATAAATAAAACTCATCCAAAACCAAATCGGTTTGGCTCGTAAAAGAAAAAGAAATGAGTAAAGCAAGTGCACATCTACATGTATATGAAGCAGTGGAATATGAATAGTGAAAAAAAATTAATATATCTATTTATGAAGTAGCGGATCATGAATATGAATATCTACAAGAATGATGGTATAAATGTAGAGGTGAGCATGTATCCACCATTAAGAAACACAAGCAGAGTGGTTGGTAAGCAATTTTTTCAGCCCCAAAGACACCACTATAAATAGCATGCTCTGTTAGAAAAGAATAAGTTCTATTTTTTTCCTCTGCGTTGTATAGCTCGTTACAATTCCCATGAGCAGTTACTATGCATGTTAAATATGAAATTGAAAAAATTTGTGACAGTGAGACCTGACATGTCCACACTGATATCATCATCAGCTAAGCATTAACCCATTTATCTTTCCTATCATACTATTCACCCACCCCATATTATCAATCTACTTTGGGCCAGCAATTTCTAACATGATGGCTTTTGGTGTACTATATCAAAAGCAAAGCCCACAAGATCACACTATACTCACATCTTCACAACCAAAATAGCAGAACAAAAACTAAAGTAAATGGATCATTAAAAAATGGGACAAACAGTAAATTGAGAACAAGCAAGATGTCTCGTGCATTGAATTAAGCCATGGAACCAGGACATATGGACTTTGACTGTGACCATGTAAATATGAATAAGTCTATCAATTGCACATATCAAATTAGGTAATGCATAATATGCATTTGTCCCCCCCAATAGCCCAAACAGTCCACAAAAATGGACTGGCCCACTCACAGCTGAATGTGTAACCCACCATCCCACTGAATGAGGCGTTCATCAATTCCAGCAAACAACCCATTTGAGAAATTGGCCACTTTTGATTCTTAAAATCAATAACTATTGAAGTAGATGGTACAGTTGAAGATCCAAAAAAAAAAAGAAACAACAACTTAGAAGAATCAAGGGGGGTTCACTTCATCAGAAGCTTCAAGTTCCAGGATTGTCGTGTGTTCAATAAACTCCCAACCACAATCAACTTACAAAAATGCTTATTCCATAGTGATACAAATAACTATTTTTTTATTTGTTCCTAACCCATCTTTCGTTATAAATTTGACAATGAGAACTCCTCCTTGGTCTAAGAAAACTTTAGAGCAAGTCACTGAAATGCCTAATGCTAGAAACAGAACAGAAATCACAAAACAAAAACAGATCACATTCCCACAAAAGAAAAGATGTAAGAAATCAAGAAAAGAGGTAAGAAATATGCAAAATGGGGGGAAAAAATGAAAAAAACAACAAAAACCCTAACCTAATTTGTAGTGAATGACTCCACAGGAGAGAGAGAGAGAGAGAGAGAGAAGAATGGTGGAGCAAGATGTCACAGCTAGACGGTGAAGATGGTCAAGGTCTACAGGTACTGTAGGAGGGCTGGAGATAACCTTGGGTCTCTGTTCCTTGTTGAGAGAGGAAAATGAGTGAGACTACAATTGCAGCAATGCAGAGTCCAGCTACCTCTGGGCGTGTCGGAGCAGATCTGATCACCTCCGTTCTATAGTAGCTCTCATCATTGCGTCGTCGCCACCCTAGCAGCAGCAGTAAGAGAAAAGATAGGAGTCGAGAGAGAGCTCGGGAGACGTTGGGGCTTTTGATTCAGCGCAGAAAATGGGGCTTATATACCCCTTCTTAAAAAGCAACAATTTATGGGGTCCGAGGGGGGGTGGTCAGACCGTAGATATCCCCTCTACCGTGGATTTTGGATTTTGAAAATCTTCTCAGCATGTTGCATCCAACCATGGGTTTTCCACAATAGCACGGAAAATTGACATGGATTCCTCTGAGAGGATTTTTGCCAAACGTGCCCTAAAGATAAAATGATATCATTCATAAAGAGCATCCACACTCAAAGCGTTACATAAAAAAGATGGGGCTATAGTTTCCCAATAACTAGGATCAGACAAAGAATTTGCCGCTCTAGCCAACAAATGGGCAGCGTAATTCGCGGATCATCTCACGAACATAACCTTTTATAATCTACTATCTTTTTAATAAGAGATTTACAATCATTAACAAGAGATCCAAAATATGATTGAACATAATTAATACCTCTGATGGCTTGGACTAAAGAGAGCGCATCTGATTCGATCACTATTTTGTTAAGACCACTGGAATTCAACCAGCTAAGAGCCTCCCTGACACATACAACCTCTGCAAATCTTGGTTCCATAGGGCCATCCAACAACCTGCTGTAAGCGGCTTTCATCATACCATTCTCATCTCTTATTATCCAACCAATGCCCAACTTAGCACCTTATGAAACAGAGCCCCAACAGTATGACATTTGAGTCATCCAAGATGATGACGCTGCCAGCAAATAGCCCCATCACCATGCAACAAGTACCCACCATTAAATTTATTTTGTTGAGCCGCCTGCCATTGAGATAAGAAAGAGATAGCCAAATTGTCCACACTGGTTACACTTTGATATCTGCTAGGAGGATAGTACTTAGTTCCTCTTATATATAAATCTCACTAGCAAATGGGGCCCATGTATTAAGAAAATAGTTAGAATAAGAGATTTAACATGGGGCCCATGTCTTTAGCAAATGGGGGCCATGTTGATATAAGATATTGCAATTAATTATAAATAATAAATATATATTATAATAAAACAAAAAATAACCTAATTGTACAAAACATCAAGAATAGCCATATGTCTTACAATCCAAGTGCTAATACTGGCTTCTGAAGAGATACAAACCTCAGATTTCATGATAGCCAGATAAAAAATGTTTATCTATTTTTCTTATAATCCCACAATGTTGGCCACCAGGTCTTGACTTTCAAACATGCCTATTAAGTAAGCACTGGTTTCATTCCTTTTTAAAAATCTCATTTGCTAAAAGGTATCGGCAAAGAGGTAGATATATCCAGAAGGAAGAAAGAAGAGAGATATATCTATGAAGAAGAAGAGAGACTGATTTTTCAAGATTTAAGATCGTTTTCACTTAAAGAAACATATTAAGTAGGGATTGATTTCATTCCTTTTTATAAATCTCATTTGATAATGTGAGGTTAACTTCTTTCGAAAGTGAACAGAATTTTTCACTTTAGGAAAACTTAGAGAAAAACTACTTACAAATTTGACCCAACTGTGTATCTTTAAAACAAAAATAAGCAGATAAAGGAATTGGGGGTTGTAGAGGGTTTATTATTATTATTATTATAATCCAGGTTCCCTATCTTTTGGGCCAAAATAATTCCTACGGGCCCAGAAGAAAAAGTCGTGAAAATTCTATATGGGGCTACCAGAATGGATTACTAGTTCTATTTAACCAATCAATGCAGCGGAAATAAATTAATCAGACAATTTAGAACTAGCTATCTACCAATCACACACCACAAGAAGGCAGACACAATCTTTAACGTGGAAACCCTATCCAGGGAGAAAAACCACGAACCAGAAATCAAGAGTTCACAAACAGTTATAAGATATACTCACAAGCTCCTTTACCTCAGTTTGTACCTCGACCTAAGGACTGTAGTTATTCTTGCAAAGAATCCACTGACACGCATCCACCGCGCCCCTTTCTCCTTACTTGATCTTCTCACACCTTGTCAACCAAGATGATCAATCTTCTACAAGAAAAGTAGAAGCAGCAACAACCTTCTAGAGCAACTTTTCAGAATGATCTCTCAATGGCTCTAGAGAATAAACTCTCTCTAAGATATCTCTGACTCAGATCAATGAGAGTTGTGATCGTGGTGATACCTACTAGGGTTGAGAGAAACACCCTATAAATAGCCCCAAATTCGTGCTTTAGACTTAGTGCACAAGTAGGACTCAAACTGGAAAACATTGTCTCAAAAGGAAACAAATTCGTAAGGAAACTGAAGACTTTCCCGTAATCTGCGTACACTGTCCGATCGATCGGACTGTGCATCCGATCGATCGGACCACCCAAATAACTGGATGCCTTTTCTGACCAATCGATCGATCTGAGACTCCGATCGATCGGGCCTGGGGAATTTTGCCCGGTCTGCTCTTTTATTTATTTCTTCACTTCAGCTCTTCCGGTGACACATCCACAGTCCATTCTAAAATAAATTAGAAAATACAACTCAATGGACCCAGAGTTTTGTCCAACCCATGATTAGCCAATAAAAATACTAACAAGTCGGATAAAATTCCCATGTGTCTCCAGTGTGGTAGTGCATTTTTGAACCCACAATCTCCTGATGCTCTGAGCTACCCCTCGGGGTTTGGGTTGTAGATGATAAATTTAAATAATCCACAATTTTTATATACATGCTTTGTATATGTTCTCTTCCTTGCAATCTTGGTTCTATCTCTTCTCTCTATTATTCATCAATTAATCTCTACTTAAGAGCGAGCAATTAAAGCATCTTCTTTCATTTTCATTATCTATTTATTTTGAATTTTTGGATTTAATAATAATTAACATTGAATTTGTAAAATTCAATTGTGCGACGCCCAAGTGAGAAATCTAGGCCAATCAAAATAATAACCCCCCTTTCATTATATTATATTATATTAATGCAACTGGGATGCATAACTTACTCATTTGGCAATTAACTACTTAAGTAAAGGTGTCACATTGAAAGTACATATTTTCAAAATTTCCTCATATTTTTTGAAAAATTAAAGTAAAAGGCAAGAACCTTTTATCCACTAAAAATGACAAAAAAATACTCACCTTTTACACAAAAACTAAAAAACATTCGTTCTCAAAATCCACTAAAGATATAATACCATCATAATCCCCTTATGTATTATATTTTTTTAGATATGATAAAATCATCAAACGGTCCTAAAAAAATGACCTAGTGGTAAAGGTTTCACTCCCATTCCGCTCACCCACCACGGTGGCTTTACTCCTCTCTAACTTCGCTACTGAGCCAAGTAAGATAAAAAAAAAAAAAACATTTAAGTTTAAATCAATCCCCTAAACTTGAATAGAAATTCATATCTATTTTGAATTGCCCCTTCCCTTAATTCAATTCTCTTATTAATCAGTAACGATCATTATCTCTAATCTTCAATGGGCTCTCTTAAAAATCTCTATAAATCTCATTATTCTGCACTTCTCTATTTCTATAACCAAAGAATTCATATGATAATCCCTTGCCAAAATAACGATCATTATCTCTAACCTATGTGATGCATCCGAATTCGGCTTCAACTGAAACATTTGATCCTAAACCCATGCAAGCCTCGTATCCATCTCATCGAAGTTTGCACATCCAAACGGGACTTCTCCGGATCTTATCGGCTTTTTTCGATTCCATGTTCCATTCCAGACACGCGATTATTGAGGTTGTGAATGTGTTATTCCCTTTCCTTTTCATGTCTCTTTTGTTATACCGAGAGAATTTTGGGGGGGTTTTATAGTTGTTCCTATCAAGCAATGGGATTTCAGAATTCCAAAGTATTGTAGGGTTTCCGCGGCACCAGATGACAACGTTAAAGAATTGAAAGATGCTGGGATTTTAGGCTTTTGTCCAAATGTGCCAAAGAGACCCAGTCATCATCTAGCCCACATGGTAAAAATACAAACTTTCTGAAAATCTTGACTTCTCTGAGTAGACATTACTGATGATGAAAGGCTAAAGGCCTCTAATTCATCATCACCATCATCTTCATTTGAGCATCTGCAGTGTGACCCACTAGATATCAATTACTTGAAGCATTGCTCACATTTCTAGCACATCTTTTTGGAATGTTGCTTACGGCCTGTTGCATATTTAGGGGATAGATCACAGATCATCTACTTATTGGCGCACAAACGCGTTATGATATGTGTATTGTAAATTGCAATTTACTATTTCTTGTGTTGTTTGGTAGCTGCTGCAAATTTCCAACTGATAGTTGGGAACAAGGCAGAAACAATGCCAAACGGGGCCTTAGGTGTTTTGACGATAAATCTTCCTTTATGGAAACCCTAATTGATAAAGTCAGATATGTTGCTGAATCTTGGATATCTCACCTTTCCCTTCTAATGATTTTGCCATTTCGGAAATTATCTCAAATTGGAGGACATTGGCTTTCTCATCGTTGGCCTCTCACCCATAGATAGTTGTGAAATTCGTTTCGGACACCCTTTTGGTTTGGCCTCGGAAGGAAATTTTTTGGCTGATTCAGAAATTTCAGTGTAACTTTTCGGACTTATGTTTAGGAAAAAAAATAGAAATTTAAATATATATAGGCAGAAATTTGATTAGAATTTTATTTTAAATGACATTTTTATTTTAGTTTAGGGCTCAAATATTGTGAGGCCTACTGAGGCGATCAAATTTCAATGAGATGGGCGGTGGGCCTCACTAGACCAATAGTCTGGCATAGGAAAAAGAAAAAGAAAAAAAAATTGAAGCAAGTCCTTTAACAAAAATCATTTTGGTTGAAGTTTCCGAAATCCACCAAAATTGACCGAAATCAGCCGAAATTTCCAAAATTGACCAAAATCGGCTGAATAGTTAGCTGAAAAGTTGTCCGTTTCGTTTTGGTATGTAGAGTGTAGACTGAAACGAAATTTCTCAGGATTTTCGTCCGAGACAAAATGAATTTCACGACTATGCTCTCACCAAATCAAGCCTTCTTGGTTCCCCTACTTCTGGGAGAATAAGGCTCTTTGTGTGGAAATGCTTTGGGTAATTTGGATCAGGCAATTGTCGATGCTATTGTCCAGGATATTTCTGCTGCTATTTTGCTATGTTTTCAAACCCAGTGGGTTTTTGCTTTAGAAATAAGGTGGAGCTACTTGCTTCAAGGACTGGTTTGTGAGAGGCTCAATCTATGTGGTCTGATGGTGGAAGGGGACTCGCAGTGCATTATTATATGGGTATTTGATCATTGCAATTTGTTATGGAGGCTATTGGATGAAGTGGAAGAGGTTGTAGATATGTCTTGAAAGCATAATGTTTCGATCTCTGACATAAGGCTTGTCTAATGAAGTAGTGGACGCACTAGCCAAGGAAGGAGTTTTGCGCTTGAATGTGTTGTTCTATTTTGACATTTATGTTTAATTAACGTTTTTGTTGGTGTTGGCTGCTCAGTATCTCTCTCTTGTACTCTTTTTTTTTTTTTTTATGAAAGTTATCATCCAGAAAAAGTTAAATATACCTTCTGTTGGCTTGAATGACAAGTAAGGTTGTTTTGGTTGTTATAGAATGATTGGTTTGGATATTTGATTAAAGTACTTTTATTTGTTTCCTTAGTGCAGTATTTTTCCTTAAACTCTATGACATTCATCTTGTTAGGGTTCTTTTCCCTCACTGAGGGGCAGGGTTGGCTACTGCCGAGGAATGCCTCCATTCTTGGACAATCCAACTGCATCAGAATGCTGTCATGACCGGTCTTGTTTCAGTTAACAGGTGGATTTGCCCTCTCAATGGAGAGGAACACATTTTTAGGGAAGCCTACTGATGGAGATTAAGGATCTTCTAGTACACAGAAGACTTTGCAAGTGCTTGGTCTAAACTAATGGTATGCCTTTCAAACATAATGATAAAGAAAAAAAAACTAATGGTATGCGGTATGCCTATTCTTTAGTGTTCGTTTTGCTACAAGGTTTTGCCTATATCTTTATTATAATGTGTGACCTCATGCTTTTCTGCATTTTATTTTTCTGAACATCAGAGTGTTACTTATATCATTTAAATCTTGATTGGTTCAAAAGTGCTCACTGCAAAGCATGTAATGTCTCTTCATGCCACACATGATTAGATATTCCATATTCCACATTGACTATTGGACGTCAAATTCTTTCCTTTAAAATTCCCATGCAAGTCTATTCATTAATGATTTTTAACTAGTAAGCGACTTAAGTTATCATCATCATTGGGACGTTATCCCTTTCATTTAGCATCAGCTAAAAGAGTTTACTCTAAAATTCTAAACAGGCTATGATCAAAATCCCTATCTATGGAAGAGTATGGGTTTTGTCTTGAAGCACCAATTTTTGTTGTGGCTGTTTCCCTTAGACATGTTAATTCTTTACATAGATCCATCATTATTCTCATCCTCACCCTAGCAGTTCTACTTCGGCTTTGTGAGTTCTGATCTTCCACGTGACCCTGTTAAAGGCATCCCTAGTAACTGTACATTTTCTTTTTATTATTAACATTCCTTGAACGCACAACCTCAAGGATGCAATTGTGAACACCATCCACCGTGTCACAGTCGTTTGCCCAATGCCTTTGCTCGCTACTTAACCTAGGGTCATTATCGGTCACCCCCCTCTCCTAATTCCTTGTGTTCTGCATGGTACAAAACCAGACAGGGAACATCCTTTATATATGCTACTAAAGTGTAGCATATGGTGTATCATATCCAAGAGATTCAGGGGTGCAACACATTCTAGAGACTTAGTTCGTAAACAGACTGACAGCCCAAATCAAGGGCATCTGTTAATACAGTTCTTTTGAAGGACATTCATTTCATTCATACAAGTAATTATTCTTGTCTTTTCCATGTCTTGACACCTTCAACATGTAATCCTTCAACCCATCTTGCAGGGGCTGATTCTGCCCTTCTATAAACATGCCTAGACCATCTCAAAAGATATTCCTTGATTTTTTTTCTTCTATTGCAGCTACCATTAGTTTTCTTCTGTTCTATTCCTAATTATGCCCTTTCTTGTAACTCCACACATCATTCTTAGCATGCGCATTTCAGCCAAATTACTTGGGGTGCGTTTGTGTGACGAGAGGATTCTGCGTCAGAGAGGAAAATTGTTCCGAGTTTCTTTGCAACCCGTTCTTCCGTCAGTTGGTGCGACACTTTTCCTTGCTGAAAAGAGAAAAAAATGAACTGATTTTCCTTGATAGAGAGGATTTCAATTTCCTACGTGGAGGGTAGGAATTCAGGATTCCTCTCTCCCATGCAAATAGAAATCCAAGGAAAGCTGAATCCTCTTGCTGCACAAAGACACCCTCAACTTCTTTTTGTTTCTTCGTTGCCCAAAATTTATACCCATCCAATCGAAGCAACCCAAATTATTCCTAAAATGAAATAATCCTATCTATGGGCAGCACTCTTAAACTACAGTGTACACCCAGTTCCCAAACATATTAATAACTGGAAACTTCCTATTTGATTAGCTCCACTTACTTAGTTAACTGGTACTTACAAAAAGTAACTGATGATAGTTAATTGATAATCATGTTGATTCTAAAATGCCCAATTTCGGTGATCAACAGAATAGAGAAACTTCAGAGAGAGTTTCTATGGCATGGAAGAAGTGTTGAAAGGAAATTTCACTTAGTGGATTGGGCAACAGTGTGCTCATCCAAACTTGGGGGAGGCCTAGGCATAAGATCCCTAAGACAGATGAATGAAGCGCTGCTGGGAAGGCTTTGGAGGCTAGGAGATGAGTTGGAAGGCCTCTGGAGATCCATTATCTTGGAAAAATACGGCAATCAAAGGGATGGCTGGGACGTTGGGGGTGCTGCTTACAAGTAATCAGCAGTCTGGAAAGGCATAATTTCTATCCAGGAGGAGTTCAAGCGAAATATTAGATACCAGGTTGGCTCAGGAAAGAATATTTTATTCTGGCAAGACTCATGGATAGGTGATGGCCCTCTAGCTTCAAAGTTTTCAGATTTTTTCAGGTGCAGCCTGGAGAAGTAAGCGAAGGTGGAAAGATACATTGATCAATCTAGCACAGGAGGACAGATTGTTTGGAGCCCGATTTTCTGAAGAAATTTGAAGGAGCATGAGGTGAATCAAATATTGTCTCTCCTAAACCTTTTAAGGGATATTCCAGTCCCCGGTGAAAGGGAGGATAAAATGATATGGAAAGCATCTAGGAGCGGATCTTTCACTGTCTCTTCCTTTTATTCAGCTATAACTAGTGTGTGTGGGGGGGGGGGGGGGGGGGGGGGGGGCGCGCAAAAGTAGCTTGGCAAGTATATGGAGGTTCAAGGCACCACCAAGAGTAGTAGCTTTTGGCTGGATTGCCCTCCGAAGAAGAATTCTAACCTTAGATAATCTTAGGAAACGAGGCAAGATTATAGTGAACACTTGCCCAATGTGCTTGGAGGAAGAGGAAACTGCAGATCATCTTTTATTAAGCTGCAAGTGCGCTGTAAAAATCTGGAACTCTGTCATGAGCTGGTTTGGCTGCAAATGGGCTTTACCAGAGCTTCTTCAACAACTTTTTGAAGCATGGAAATCTCCTATTGGAAGGAAAGGAGCTGTGGAAACTTTCGTTCCTCTCAGCAATATGGCATATATGGAAGAAGAGAAATGCAAGGTGTTTTGAAGGAACAAGAACAAAGGAAGAGATTTTATGTGACAGGATAAAATTTTCAGTTGCACAGTGGGTGAAGAATTAAAGATCAATACTCTATTCAAAGACTATTCTACTGATCAGATTGTGTTCAATTTCAATTGGAAGGAGTTGGCTTTCTCATAAGCTTGGGTTCACGGGGCATGGTGTCATCTATGTTTCTTTTTCTTTGGGGTTTTCTCTGTGTAGGTGGTCTCATGTAGGGGCTTCCTTGTTCTTCTTTTTGTCTTCCTTTCCTGTTCAGTAGAAGACTTTTGTACTGCTTTTCCTTTTAATGAAAGTTACCATTAAAAAAAAAAAACAGTTAATTGATAAAATGGTCTTAACTAGCTAAATACTGTTTCCTATTGGTTCCTTTTCACATGTCTGTCCATTTGGTTAGTTCTATGGTTTTATAAGCAATCTAGACTGGTTCCTAGGAAATCATTCGATCATATATGACCATGGGCATGACCTTTTCTTCTAAGAACAGAGAAATTTATTTGAACCACCATTTCACTTCTCAACCTCTTTGTCAATTAATTGCACAGATTTTGGATCCACCAGTTTCAAATCTTTGCTTGATGATATCGTACGTTGATTCTACTATCCTTTTATTTTGTTGGTTGCTTCTGTTTTCAGTTTTGGCTGGTTTTTTGGATTTTCAGTATACTGCTTTTGTACGATTTGGCTATCTTTATTAATAAAATTATTGTTTACCATTCAAAAAATAAGAGGAAAAAAAATGCCTAAAATGATCTTTAATTGTTTTTATGCATCGTCAGATAATAGAGGAACCAATTGCTGCAATCATCAATTTGAGCCTCCTGTTGATTGAATTATGAAGGGGCTTGCCTCCCGACCAAGCCTGTTGGATCTGCATCATAAACACTTATTCCTGTCCTCAGAGATTGTCCAATGCTCCAATTCATCTCACCTTTTGTAAAATATGATCCAACCTTTGGTTTATACCATTCATGGCTTGGGCTTGAACCTCAATTGAGTAAATTTCACATTTAGTGAAGTTGTTATCAACAGATAAAGAAAAAGGTTGAAACCAGGCTGACTCTCTTTTGTTGCCGATTCATATGCATCTTTTGTTAATAACCAAGAAAGCTTTCACTGAAAACTTTTGGGGGATTAAAACTTGGTCTGGTTTCAAGTTGATACATGATACAGTCAGGAATCGTCCTTATGAAGTCCAGCTGTGTTCGACCAAGTTATGCATTAATAACCATCCGATTGTATACTTGAGTAGGTTAAGACTTAAGAGTGAGTCTGGTTGACTTTGTTTTGGCCCAGGTTTGATCCATGAATGCCTCAATGGAGCTTAGTCATGTGTTTGTGTGTTCAGTAGGGGGATCATCTAGGGTTGAGACTTGAGAGGCTATGGGACATTTGGAATTCAGAAATGAATTCATCATTCTGTAATCTAGATACTGAACTAAGAAACAATGGAATGGGCAATATGTGCTTCATGTGAAAAGGTGAAAGACATGACAGTCCTTTCTTTTATCAGTTGCAAGTAGGTGAATATATTCTTCATGTGCAGTACTGGTGGAATTACATTCTTTGGTTTGTCCAGATGAAAGATGGGAAACAAACTCCATCACACTAAATCAACTTGAACCAAGAAATGCTGGAAATGAGCAATACGTGCTTAATGTAAGATAAGGTCGAACAAATGCTGGTCCTTTCTTTTTTCAGTTGCAAGTGGGTGGATGTATTCTTCATGTGCAAGAGTAGAGCAACCGAGAAAAGAGGAGTTGCACACTTAGGCTTGTATGGATGAAATTGGAAGATGGGAAACAAAATCATCACTCTATATCAACTTGACAAAGAAATTATTAAAAATGGAAGAAATGGATGCATAAAAAAGGTTGAAGAAATGGTGGTCCTTCTGTTATCTGTTCCAAAGTAGGCGAATATATTCTTCATGTGCAAAATGGAAGGAATTAAAAAGGTTGAATTATATGCTTAGGTTTGTCCAGATAAAATGGGGCATTTCAACTTCCATAGGGAGTCCTAAGTTGGGGGTTCCATAGGCCTATTATTCCCTTTACCTTTCTTAGAGAAGTATGGAAAGAAAGAAACAATGGCAAATTGAACACTGAGGGCTCCATTGGATTTAATATTCCATAGAATCAAAATGCCTTAAGTGAACCTTATGCAAGGAAGAGTTCCAAAGTTATGGTGATGGACATAGTGAGAATGTGGAAGATATAAATAGTTTTTTTTTTTTGGCAAAGGATATAGATAGTAGTTAATGTGAGGTGAAAAGTGTATGAAGTAAAAAACTACCCCCTAGTGAACTATTAAACTTTAATATTTCTTTCATAGGTAAATTGGGGAAGGTCAGGAGTTAAGGTAGGCAGCTAGACGGGGCTGGAAATTTTTTATGGAAGTGTTGAGGATCTTTCCAACATGTTTCGCTATGAATATAATGGTAGAAGGTGAGCTAAGAAATGTAATTTCTTTAGTGTCCATATTAAATCCGAGCCATAGAGGCCTGTATCAAAGTCTTTAGGAGTCTTCTGGGGTAAACTCTTTCCATGCACACCAGATATGTTTTACAAGGGACTCGGACTCACACATCCACACACGGCACATGTCCCTAACAAGCTGAACTACAACGGATTGAACTCTTTCTTTACCTACATTAGTAAAGTAGCCAATGAATGAGGTACTGTCTAAAGAGGGGGTATGTAGACTGTGCCTTGTATCAAGGATTTGTTCTTCCATCTTAAATATAATTTTTCTTTAATCATTGTCTTAGGTTATCATCCAAGTGAAATTAAAAATATGAAAAAGAAAAAAAAAAGAGTATCTTTTCTTTATCATTTTTTGAAAATCTTGTATTACTTTTTAACTTACTTTTTTTTTGTCAGAGTAGACTTAAACAGGAATAGAAACAGAGCCTGCTGACATGCATACAATGGTCGGACAGACCGGCTTCTGATTCTATTAAATGGGTGTCTTTCTATTCTTGAACATTCTTAGTTCCATTAATGTTAAACCAATATGGAATACATTGTCTTCAGTATGCTGGCCACAGTCACTACTGTAGTTTTGTGAACTATTTAAACCATATTGGCTTTGAATGTGATTGAGATGATAAAGTTACCAACAAGTTGCCTCTTGTATAATGTCTACTATATATATATATATATATTGGCTCCTAATTGGTGGTGGTTCCACTTAATGTGCTCATTAATGGTTGCTGCACTGTTTCTCATTTCTTCTCTCTTGACATTGACATATTCTTTGCTGGCCAAGGAATGGGTCCATGGTTATGGTGGGATGGCTGCTTTCTTCTTATAGCTGTGCACACTAGTGATTGTGGAACTCTTGGCAGTGTCCCAAAATTGTTCTCCACTAGCCAAGGCAGGGTCCATGAGACTTTGATAGTTGTGCAGACTTCCTTTGCTTCCTTTTTTCTTCCTTTTTTGAAGAGTCATGCAGACTAGTGAAACAGACCTTGAGAAAAGAATGCAGACACACGACAACAACATAAACAACAATCAGAAATGACTCATATCATTGATCATTTTAACTTCCATCTGAATCATTCCATGATTTCTTTTACATTTTATACCGAGAAAGATAAAACATCCCATTTCTTGATTCTTCATGCGTTCACCCTTCCTGATTTATCACACTATGACCGACTTTTGCCGGAAGACAAATTAACAACTTAACAACATACAAAAGCTCTCTTGGAGCTGATGGACAAAGCTTTCTTGCTTCTTTCCTTTCTTCTTAGGATCACGTCCAAGTGATAGCAATTGGGCTACCAACAACATGATTTCCATCTGACCATTGCAACCTCCCAAAGTCTTTTGTACCAGATGGCATTGAGTTTGCTGAGAAGCTCACTGTATACATCTTCTTCTCATTCATCTGGCTAAAACTCAGAGCTGCCGGTTCTACTGCAATCTTTACTGACTCTGACGGAAAAGATACTGAAACCTTATAAGTCCCTGAAGCACCAACATTAGTTAGAGTTCTTGTATACTTGAGTACAGTTACTTTATTACCCCCACTTCCAAGGCCGGTTGTGAAAGGGACAGCAAAGGAAGGGTAGTTGAGATCAGCAACAGAGTATTTAACACTGTCATTGCAAGTGAGGTTCCTCTTTGAGACAACAGTAATCTGAGAAGGGGTGTAATTTAAGGCGCAGAGGAAATTCAAGTAGTCATCAGTGGTGAGGTCATATATAAGACCAGGATCGAGTGCTTTCTGTGGGTTTACATGGCCAGCTCCATAATCAAACGGTGTGGATGCTTTACCCGTTGCTATATCCTGTAGCTCCTCTCCATTCTTGTAGGCAGTGTAGGCAGTGGTCATGAGTGCAGAGCGGACGGCTGCTGGACTCCACTCTGGGTGGGCACCCTTGAGAAGTGTTGCCAGTCCGCTCACATGTGGACATGACATTGATGTCCCAGAAATGATGTTGAACCCCACCCGCCGATTGTCGACTGATAGTCCGGTAGGCCCCACTCCGCCCGACCACCCAGCTAGGATGTTGACTCCTGGGGCGATTAGATCTGGCTTTAGAATCTCAGGCGTGAGTGAGCTCGGGCCCCTTGAAGAAAATGCGGCCACCACTGGGGATGGTTGGATTTCAACTTTCGTGCCTCCAAAGATAATTTTGGCTGTCGGATTAGGATCAGAGAAAAGGTACTTCTTTATTCCATCCCCGGATTTCTGACCTACAGCTGTTGCAGGCAAGAGGTGTGCATCAGCCACCAACTCTTCTCCATTTGAGTCGGTGTTTGCTAGAATCATTCCTGCACCACCGGCTTCCTTCACCACCTCTCCTTTCTGAACTCTAGCAGTTACTCCCCGGTCACATAAGACAATCTTTCCGGCAACTTTTTCCGGCACCAAAGTCCTCGACATGCATAGATTCCCACTGGTGGAATTGCTTGCATTGCCAGCATAGACAAACGGCAGTAAGGTATCTTGTAGCGCTGTCCCATTGTAGAGGGAGACACCAGTAAAATTCATCCCATTCCCAAGGTTGACATATGCTGGGAAGTCACGGTCTAGTGTTCCAGCCCCAACAGTTGTTATCCATGGCGCTTCGTTAGACAAGCTGAATGTGTTAGGTCCAGCGTTCCCAGCCGAGCACGATACAAAAATTCCTTTCTCCATTGCCCCAAAGGCGCCAATTGCGACGCTGTCCCTGTAATAATCTGGTGACCCGCCCCCGAGTGAGAGTGAAAGGACATTGACTCCGTCATCGATTGCCTTCTCCATTGCAGCTAGTATATCACTGCTGAAACACCCACCAATCCAACAGACTTTGTACACAGCGACCCTGGCTCGCGCTGCCATCCCCCGTGCTGTGCCCGGAGCATACCCAAACAGGTTCGCATCAGACACTGCTGAGCCAGCAGCTGTTGTCGATGTGTGGGTCCCATGTCCATCATCGTCGCGAGGAGACTTTGATTCCTGGCTCTCATCAATTGGGCCCTGGACGGCCTCATAACCCTTAGAGAAGAATCTTGCACCTATCAGCTTCCGGTTACAGTTAGTGGCGGCCTTGAAGTTCTTCCCCTCCTCGCATTGGCCTTTCCAGCTGCTGGGCACTGGCCCGAGCCCGGTGTCATCAAAGCTCTTGCTCTCTGGCCACACTCCTGTGTCCAATACTCCGACAGTGAGATCACTCTCAGAAGTGGATGCTGGAAACATATTGGCCACCATGTCTAGCCCTAGGAACATTGGCGTTCGAGTTGTGTGGAGCTCATATCGGGTCTCCGGCAAGATGGAGACAATCCCATGCTGCTTTTTGAGCGCCTCAGCTTCCTCTTCTGTCAATTGTGCTGAGAATCCATGGATGACCGTGTCGTAGGTATACATAATCTCAGCGGAGTCGGACACCGATCTGAGAGACGCATCATACCATTGTTTGTGTTCAACAAAATCTGCAGGCATATGAGATTTTGACATATGGACGATGTAAGTCTTCTTGTTCTGCTGCTGCTGCTTCTCTGTTGCTGCTGCTTTAGATGTGTGCGAGCAGCATAGGAGGAGAAGAAGGGCTGATAGAAGAAGTCTCTGCTTCTCCATGTCCATGTTCTTTCTTCTACTACTGTTACTGATACAAGGGAATTGGGTTGTGTGTGAACGAAGCTAGTACTCTTCCTTTTTAATAAAGAGCCCCGTCTGGTGTGAAATCACGGTGGGATTGATAAGAAATATAGAGAACCAGTCACTGTCTAATTCTTGGATGATTGCTTTTGGACAAAAACAAGCCAGCTATAGAGAGAGAGAGAGGAGGGGGGTGGGCTGATGCTTTCATCATCATATGCGTGTTTCATTTCGGCTTTTAACTTCTTTATCACCATTGTTGAGTGTGGGCTACTGTTTAGTAGTTTGGTTGGGCTAGCCTCCCATGTGCGTCTTCCACAAACCAATTTGCTCTTGGTATATGTAAATGCCAGAATCCAGGCTGCCCTTATCTTGGCCCTGGCTCTGGAAGGAAATTACTTTCAGTTGATGATCTGAACCGTCCGATTTGTGGGTTGGAGCTGGTCCAATGAGGGGAGGACCGCATTATACTTGTCACCCTTTTTTCTTTTTTTGGATCGGTGACAAACTAATTCATTAAAAGGAGACACCAATACAAATTACAAAGAGGAAAAATAAGAAAGAATAATAAGGTACGACTTTACCTCTTCCCACACCTCAATTACAAAACCATTGTCACCCTTGTTGGTTAAGAGTGCTTGGCCATTTCATTTCAAATTGAAACCTTTCACCAAACACTACCCAAAAATCATTCCAGCTCTGTGGTCGTACCATTGGATTGATCATATGCTAAATACGTGGTTCGCTCCATAAATTAAATATGGAGTTTTAACTTGTGATTGACAGAACAGTGAGTCTGCTCCATTTGGGTTGAGTTTGACTTCCCAATTAGAATGATGGTTAGGGAGAAAGCCCTATTCACAGTGGGCCTGTGATTGAACAATCTGCATCTATGTGATCTGTGTCCATCTATGATGGATGACACCATACATGTGGAGGATAAATTGGCAAATTGTTCCTGCAAATGGTGGAAGACAAGCATTAGAGTCTGGCTCTTGCTGGTTGGAAAAAGGTTGTGGTCAGGTGTAATCACTCAAAACACCGCAGAACTGTACCAACTTTTTCGGTGGGGGACACCAGAGAGAAAGCAGGTCAGAAAAATACATAGCATTCAAACCTAACTTCGCCAGTCACGGGATAACTTTTAACTCTAGTTTACTGGGAGACTCAGAAAGTCATGGAAAATTTCATTTCATGTTGAATCTCTTTCGTCAGCAGTGTGTATTTTATATTACATTATACACTAAATAGTATGTGCCAGCGCTAACATGAGCTGATCCTCAAGAGCCATCCAAGCCATGGGCCCATGAGCATGCCCCAACAGTCACCCTGGTGAGATATTTTAACTTTGTTTTGTTGTTGTTGCGTGTTTTTCTTAATGGCTTTGTTTAATCCCGATTTTCGACATTTCTATCCTGATCATTGATTTCATTGCTGCCTAAATTTAGATGGCAATGGTAGCCACCTAAATTTCTGCTGTGGATCATATACCATTGGACCCGCGATTTGGACAGTTTGGAACGAAGTAAGCTCACTAATTGAGCATCAGCAGGACTAAGCTATAAATAAACAGGGGCGGCGACAAACACATCATATCTGTGATTAAATAATATTGTAATCAGTGTATTTTTATATGATGAGGTGGCCCACCTGGACTGGTTTTGGATTGATCTGGATTTCGACAAAATCTTATCTAGAATGTGAAGGAATCTTCTCCCCACAAGTTGGTTTTTAATGGTATTTTACATGAGTAAGGTTTTACTCCATTATATAGTTTATCTGTGTGTAGTATGTTTTTGAGAAAGATTCCTGAAACGTAATCCGTGATAGAAATGTTGGGAAAAGGAAAAGTGGCACTGTTGCTCAAATCATGCATGATACGTGGTCCCGTCCCTGCATTTTGGCATACGTGTGGAAAATGTACCACTCTTTATCACTTTGCAAACAAGATATATCTATCACACATGCTAGGTTCCGTGGGGTCCATTGGACTTGTCCTCACATTGTCCTCTGATGTAAGACTATAAAATGAATAGTAGGTAGATAATAGATGATTCTTTGATTTCAACATTTCATTTTAAAACTTTGGACCTTTGCTTTACTCAATTTGCTCCTGTCACATGCGTGCTCTCAAATCTTCCCGATTGATCCATAATATATGGTTATCTATTTGGATCAAGCAAAAGTAGGCTCAATTCATATATATACTTATGTGTTTTACATACGATTGATCCACAATGTATGCCAATACAGTTGGAGTGAAATTCAATGTCGGTATCCATTTAAGATCAGGCAAAGGTGGGCTTTATGCAGGTCGATTAGATGATTAGCTCTCACTATAGATAAAGCAGCATAGACACAAATTCCGATGACCCATACGAGTGTTGCAATCTTTGCTGACCTAAGACGTTCGTCTACCACATGCATGGCAATTGGCAAATGGCATATTATACTATTGAAATCGTGGGCCTGATTGTTTGTTTGATTGGAAATGAAAGAAAACGACTGAAGAAGAAATTAGAAAAATGACAGATGGAATGCACATGCATTACAAAATGGGGAATATCATGGAGATATTGTGCGTTCTTCCAGGGTTCTTCATGTTTGTGGGTCACTTAGCAGTAGGGATGAAACGGGCGTTTCCAGGTCAGAACTATATTGGACTTGAAACAGATCCATTTCTAAATTACAATTTTGGTTTTGACTCAGAACCTGTTGTATTGGTTCTAGGCCGAAGTTCCAATAAGAGAAGTCAGATCTGGTTTCGATTAGAGGGCTAGAATTCAGTTCTAAAAATTGTTCTGACATCTTTTTCATATATAATAATGCATCAAGTCTACTTTTTTCAAGATTAAATATAAAAATGATCAACCAAAGTTGTTTTTCAGCAATAATTTACAACAGTAAAGGCTCAAGCAAGTGTCACGTCTCGGGTCCACTTATATGGATCTAAAACTAAACTTGTTTATCAACCGGAACCTAACTGGACCCAAACTAGTTAAAAGAAGATCCCAACTATAAGGGTTGTTAATTTACAATCATTTACATTTATAATGGATTCACAACATTACATTTGTTTGCAGTTGGTGCGAAAATGGTGTGTAAATAAGGTCATTTACACACCAAAATTTATGCACTTAAATAGGTGGTAAAATCATTTATGTGCCTTTCTTGCAAAAGGTGCTAGTGTCGCCTCCATATGATGATTTTTCTCTCGTGTGGCCATAGCTAAGTCCTTTATTTTTTTTTTCATTCATGTGGACCACATAAATGTAATCCAAACCGTTCATTTTTCTTTTGAATTAATAAACCTCAACACCTTGATAGTTCAGTCCTCATCGACTTTGATTAATTAATAAAAAAAATGTCCTAACTTATGGAACCAATTTTCTTCACTTCTTTGGGGCCCCAAATCATGATCCGAACCATTCAATATTCTTTCATAAATGAAAATAGGGGATTTAACGGGAAAAGCCCTCCTATACAGGCATTTCTTTAATTTGGCCCCAATAAAAATGGGCAGACAGAATAGGCCCTAAATGTACATTTCTCTTTCTTTTTTTGTCTTTAAGCGCTATAGTCGATATCGACCATCCCTGCATATCTACTAAAGACCAAAACCCCTTTACTCGTCATCCGTCTTCTTCCTCTTTTCCCCATTTTCCCCTTTCTATTTTCCATTGTCGTTGTCTACACCCCCTCATCCCCATTCAGTGTTGGTTGGAATTCAATGGGGACATTCTTTTCACAAATGAGTTAAAAGAAGTCAAATCTTGAATTTTTCAGATTCGAAGAAGAAGATGATAGCTTTTGAAAACGGAGATTGGGTTCCAGGAGAAGAGCTGTTGTATTGGAAGGGGCGTTGAGGAAGATGGGATTGGATTGCGACATGGGGTTTTGGGGGGTGAATGGAAGTCGAAAAGAGGGGATTTTGTTGGGTTTGAATCGAAGAAGGGTAAAAGATAAGGATTTTTATAGGCATTACTTAGAAAGTTGGGATTTTGGGAGATGAGTTTTCATCTTTTGGGCTGTAGCTGAGTTTGGGCTACTAGTATTTTAAGCTGGCAGTGTTTTTCATGGATATAGTTATGGAGAATGAAAGGCTCTTGTTTTATTTCATAGGCTCATGGAGATGCGTTTTTCCCATTGCAAAGAGATGTAAGGAATCGAGTAGAAAAAGAAATGGAATGCAAGTTCAGAGTCCTTAAACCGATTATTTAACTATATCCATATCCATATCAAGCTGGAAGGTTTTTTAAAATAAAGCCCTTGACAGAGAGAAGTAAGAAATTTAGAGAAGACCTAGAAGAGAAATATAGTGAAATCTTGTAAGAAATTTAGAGAAGCAATGAGCCACAAATCTGTATTGTGGTAGTTTCCATGAAGGTGTTCGATGAAATGACAAAGAGAAAGGAGAATGAAATTTCATGCTCATTTCTCTTATTTTTCTCATGGGAAAGAAGTCTGCTGCTGTTGTGGGGTTTGTCCTTCTTTGATTTTGCTCATTAGGAGATATTGGAGGAGAGGAATTAGAGAACATGAGTGGGGTTTTTATTTCTTGATTTTTGTAATTTTCAAACATATTTCATGTATATATATTTTGAAATGTAAGTTCAAGACACAATGAACTTGTAATGTTGTGAATGGTTTCCCCCTATCTAAGATGTTTGAAATGTCCAAACTCTTGAGCTTTTGAAATGTCTGAGTGAAGGGTTGAAACCTCCCCACCAAAACTCTCTACTATGACGTCCAAAGATGAAATTGGTATTGGTTGAATCGGTGGAAGCATTTTTTGGAAGGGTGATGCAAGAGTCAATGTGAACTCTTTTTTTGTTGATGTTAATATTTGGTGCTAATGTGATAGAAGATGCAGCCGTTCTGGACAGTGTATAGTCTACTGAAGCATGTTTTGGAAGGGGGATGCAAGAGTCAATGTGAACTCCTTTTTTGTTGGTGTTAATATTTGATGTTAATGTGATAGAAGATGCAGCCGTTCTAGACAGTGTACAGTCTATTGAAGCATTTTTTGGAAGGGGGATGCAAGAGTCAATGTGAACTCTTTTTTTGTTGATGTTAATATTTGGTGTTAATGTGATAGAAGATGCAACCATTCTGGATAGTGTACAGTCTACTGAAGCATTTTTTGGAAGCGGGATGAAAGAGTTAATGTGAACTCCTCTTTGGTTGGTGTTAGTAGTTGGTGTTAATGTGATAGAAGATATAACCGTCTGGACAATGTAATCTCCACATGGAAGAGATTTTTTTGGATGGAGGATGCACATGTTAATGTCATCATGTCCATTTTTATTGGTGTTAATATTTGGTGTTAATGTAATTGATAGAAGATGTAGTCGTGATGGGCTTGCACATTTTGTTGAAGCATTTTTTGGAAGGGCACAAGTGTTAAACATACTTTTTCCTTTTGTAAAGATCGCCCTTTTTTGGGGTTATATGTTGTTGAGAACTTATCTATGATAATATAATGGTTGTTTGTATTGTCCCGTTAATGATTTTTTATTTATTTTTTCCACTTTTATTATTGAAAATGATTAGCAAACCTCATCTAGAGCTACACTTAGTAAGTTATAATATTATAACATAGTCGATATCGACTATGACTGTGTTTTTTATGTTTCAGCTAAATAGTCGATATCGACTATGACTGTGTTTTTTATGTTTCAGTTAAATAGTCGATATCGACAATGACAATAGTCGATATCGACTATGACTGTGTTTTTTATGTTTCAGCTAAATAGTCGATATCGACTATGACTGTGTTTCTTATGTTTCAGCTAAATAGTCGATATCGACTATGACTGTGTTTTTTAGGCTTCAGCTAAATAATCGATATCGACTATTGGTCATATTAAACAAACCAGAGAATGATACATTCCATTGTACTAAACATTGTTCTGAATACATTGGTACATTCCATTCACACATTCAATTAACAACCATACATTAACATACCATTCAATTTCAAATAATGATATATGAAGTTTCACAACATAAATCCAACTGCTCAAAACCATAGAAGTTCCACAACCACTGCCCACAAGTTCCACAATTTCAATTACGAAGTAAAGAAAGTAAGTATCTATGTTTGGCCTCTCCTTCTACTGCCCAAAAAACCTTCCCAAAACTTCTTCTAACCAGTTAAGAAAACTACATCAAACTAGTATGTTCAACAACTAAGGAAGATTCAACCTATTAGCATTCACTTGTCAACTTCTTTTGAATAATTCAATGACAATTCTGCTACGGAAGTAAGGGATGTCAGACTGTGTAAATGTGATAGGACGACGGTGAACACAATGCTCCGCGAATGCCACAGTGAAAACTTCGTAGTCATTACAATTGTCTTGATGATGAATGTCTTCCTTGAACAGGATAGTCCATAAAAATGGATTCGTCCAGTGCTTTATTTAAATCATTGTTGGATACCATGGTACAAATACTGGCTAGTTCATCCTCTCTACATGAAAGAGATGTTTGTTAATAAAACACAATGCTACAAATATTAATGAAGATGGGTACTACATGAAAGTAATGGGGAAAACATTAGTATAGAGTTTTGGTGGGGAAGGTTTCATCCAACTCATTTCGCAACTTCCATTGATCTAGCCAATACCAATTTCATCCTTGAACGTCATAGTTGAAAGTTTTGGTGGGGAAGGTTTCAGTCCTTCACTCAGACATTTCAAAAGCTCGGACATCTCAAATACATTTCAAATATCTCAAATAGGGGGAAACCATTTACAACATTACAAGTTCATTGTGTCTCGACCTTACATTTAAAAAAATATATACATGAAATATGTTTGAAAATTACAAAAATCAAGGAATGAAAACCCCACCCATGTACTCTAATTCCTCTCATCCAATATCTCCTAATTAGCAAAATCAAGGAATGACAAACCCCACAACAACAACAGACTAATTTCCCATGATAAAAATAAGAGAAATGAGCGTGAAATTTCATTATCCTTTCTCTTCGTCATTTCATCGAACACCTTCATGGAAATTACCCCAACACAGATTTGTAACTCATTGCTTCTCCAAATTTCTTACAAGATTCCAATGTATTTCTCCACTAGGTCTTCTCCAAATTTCTTACTTCTCTCTCTCAAGGGCTTTATTTTAAAAACCCCTCCAGCTTGATATGAGATATAGTTAAATGATCGAATTAAGGGCTCCGAACTTGCATTCCATTCCTTTTTCCACTTGATTTCTTACATCTCTTTGCAATGGAAAAAACGCATCTCCATGAGCCTCTGAAAGAAAACAAGAGCGTAAATACTAGTAGCCCAAACTCAGCTACAGCCCAAAAGATGAAAACTCATCTCCCAAAATCCCAACTTTCTAAGTAATGCCTGTAAAAATCCTTATCTTTTACCCTTCTTCGATTCAAACCCAACAAAATCCCCTCTTTTCGACTTCCATTCACCCCCCAAAACCCCATGTCGCAATCCAATCCCATCTTCCTCAACGCCCCTTCCAATACAGCAGCTCTTCTCCTGGAACCCAATCTCCGTTTTCAAAAGTTATCATCTTCTTCTTTGAATCTGAAAAATTTAAGATTTGACTTCTTTTAACTCATTTGTGAAAAGAATGTCCCCATTGAATTCCAACCAACACTGAATGGGGATGAGGGGGTGTAGACAACGACAATGGAAAATAGAAAGGGGAAAAGGGGGAAAAGAGGAAGAAGACGGATGACGAGTAAAGGGGTTTCGGTCTTTAGTAGATATGCAGGGATGGTCGATATCGACTATAGCGCTAAAAGACAAAAAAAAGAAAGAGAAATGTACATTTAGGGCCCATTCTGTCTGCCCATTTTTATTGGGGCCAAATTAAAGAAATGCCTGTATAGGAGGGTTTTTCCCGTTAAATCCCCATGAAAATATTAGGAAAGCCAATTTTATATCTTAATTATTTATATATTTTAAAGAATTTATGAAAAACTTCCAAAAAAGTCCAAACATTTTTTAACGCTGGTGGATGTACTCAAATAGTAATATGAAAATGGTGATCTTAACAAACTTGGTAATGTATTTCGTGTATAATATTTGCATATGTAGTATATATGCACATTCACCTATCACATGTGTCAAAGCCAAATTGACTCATAAGTGAATTACATAAGGAATTTAGCTGATATGATCCATGTAAAGCATAAACATCATCCATAAAAGGGGGTGGGTGAGAAGTTCTAGTGTGTCTGCTTAGGTGAGATGTCACCCTCTTAAAACCACCCCACATTTCTTGCTATATGAGAGGCCTCATGGCAAGGAAGATGAGATTTTGCCCTAACGTCTCTTCTTCTGAGAGAGACTATAAAACTTCATTTCAAATTGAATTATAATATTAATAACAGTGGTAGGGTGTAGTACACTATTTTGAAAGTTTTTAATTGGAGGGTGAGGAGGTTGCAAGGCCTCATCTCAAATTGAATTAATTATAAAAGGATAATGGAAGAGTGCTCTATACTTTTTATCATTGATATGTCAGCAATTCTTTGTACATATTTACACGAATCTGAATTGTTCATAATGGGAATCTTATCATGGGTGAACCACATCTCCTTGGACATCCAACTCTTTGTCTACATGGTGAGACCCATATTCTAGTATCTTGGCAAAGAATGCTTCTTTATACAGATAAAAAAATATAAAAAAATTAATGACCCAGGGTATCTCCCACTCAGCTTAACTCAAGACCTTTGCCCAGAGCCTAAGGGACACTTGATTCAAGACTGCTGGGAACTAATCCATAGGGACACATGCAAACCCTCCTATCCACATGTACCAGGTAAAACTATGGGAGGTGGCCAATATATAAAGATAAGTGTCAAATATAAGATTTCACTGCTTTAGGGCACCCAATTTTAGTCTAACACTAATCGGAAAATGTATCATCACATTCTGACTGTACTTTTGAACACTTTGTGGGAAACGATAAATTTATAATAATTACTCAGAAGTCTGGGTGTATTACAAATACAAACTGCACAAAAGGTTCACAAGTATATGATTATGATGGTGATAAGAACTTTAGCTGGTGTACAAATAGGCAATGGTGGGACCAATGTGCTCGAACAAGCAAAGAATTCCCTAATTGCCACAGTTACAAGTTAAAACTCTTTTAAATCACCTATGAGTTAAGAAAAGATTATGAGCCAAAGCATCTCTTTTAACTTTTTATATTTTATTTATTGAATTTTATTAAGATAGCTACTATTGACTTTCAAGCAGTTGTTTTCTTCAATCATCTGATACTTTCCAAAACTTAGGATTCTCCAACAGTTACAACTTGCAACCGTGTTTTAAAGTGATTTATTGGGCTTTTCCTTGTTTACAGTGGTTTAGTTTGAAAAAGAGGAGCTTCTGAAACTAAAAAAAAAAGGATTGAATGCATGGAGCCTTTACCTTGGTGTGATTGTTATTATTGTTACTTTTTGTTTCTCTCTTTCTTAGTTGATTTATACAGGGTACAGACCTTTCATTTAATGGTGGCCACGTATCCTTTACTTCCCAACCAAGGCATCATTTGAAAGGACATTTGCCCACTAACATTAGTCTCCCCTTTCACTAACCATGCATATTTGTGGCCGACAAAATTCCTTCAGTCACATTGGTACCCAGGGACTTTTTTCTTGCCTCTTTGATCCCTATCCTTTTCTCTAGTTGAGGTGTTTATCCTGTGTTTATAGATGTTCTGTTTGTAGTTTCTTGTTGCATCTGTTAAGTGAAAGAACAGTTCTGTCAACTGGAAAGAAAAGAAAAAAAAAGAGGACCTTCAGTAAGATACAGTGGCAATTTCTGATGTTCAAGTCCAGGAAATCAAGAGAACCCATCTTAAGCAATGATAAGATGTGTCAGTTCTCACCTGCTATCTAGGGATTGACACACCCTGGGCATGCCACCTTCCCTCACCTCATCCAAGGTCTCCTTCCCTCACCTGAAGGGTCCCTTAACTCACTCAAGGTCTACTTTCCTCACTTGAGAAAAAACACGAGATTTTAAAAATTGTCTACTTAAATTTAGTATCTTAGTCGCTATTCCTATATTTTTCAATTTAGTTGCTTTATTTTGTAAGGGAGTTTTCTGGTAAGAACCCATTGAAAATCCAAAAGTTTGAGAAATCTCCCGAGTCCTAACATCATCTGGATGCCAGAAACTCGGAAAATGAGATCCTGAAGTGTGAAAATGCCTAAATCCTAATTAGACCAAAAGAGAGGATACCTTCCAAAATTATTTGATCCACTTTATAACAGAAGTTAACTGTCGATGGCCATGTTTGGCTGCTGTAGATTGTGATTTGTGTTCAATAATCACCATTTCTTCTCTGAGAATGAAATGGGATTGATAGTTGAGATTGGGCCCCCACCAGAGGTCTGAGCAGGTCATATAGTTTGAATGGAATCTTTTGGATTCATTAGCTGTCTGCAATTATTGGTCCACTAATATAACTGTAGTATGGAATGTGATTGATAAGTGTGTGAACAGTTTTGGGCTTCTGAGAGCCGTTAAACCAGCATATGACAGATAAAGATGAGATTTTTCATATTTTCTGGATATTTCCTTAGACCAAGGTTGTGACAATGCCCTCAGATGCAATCATGTCAGCCCAATGATGGACCCCTCTCCAAACCAAGCAATGATGTAATCATCCTTGGCCCATTCAACTCTTTGTGATAATCAAGGTATGTGCATCTCTCAGAACCTGAAATTATGATGGGGGCCATACCTGTCCAATAATGTGATCACCAAGAGCCAACAAAATGCACCAATCATAACTAGCACCACCGAATGATGAAAAGGCCAGATTTTGACCAGTCACCATTTCTCCAGTAATGAGTGGAGCCACCATGATTCAGACGTCTTGGTAGTGATAGGGGAGCACTGTTGGAAAAGCCCCCATCGTCCAAGTCTCAACAGCTCAAATTGAATGCCCTTCCTTTTATAAAATGGGCTATTATCACATCATTGATCACATACTCAATTTACAGCAGGACAGCTCCTACATGAGTAAAATTTGGAGACATTCAATGAAGGGAGAGAGCATTCATTTTGAGCTATTTACTGAGCCCCATAGTAGAGTTCCAGTCCCCTCACTATGGAAACAGCGAGACAGCCAGAGGATCCAAAATTTCCATTAGGTGATACTAATGTCTAGTTCCATCATGATTATTTAAATCTGGAATCACGCACAGTATTATTCGGTGAGTGGGCCCACCCCATGATTCCATCAATAAACAGTTGAGCCCATCCAATAACATTAGTTGAGAGAGAGAGAGAGAGAGAGAGAGAGAGAGAGAGAGAGAGATGAATGATACTCAATTATAGGGGATACAAGGGATGTGTACAGTTCATTGATGCCAACCGCTCGCTCTATTTAATGAGAACTATGAACTATCTAAACAGAAGTATCAGGAATCCTTGGGGCTCATTTGGCCAGGCAATATTCTAAATAGAGAACAGCCAAACCAACATCATGAATATGATAAGCGTTTTTTTTTTTTTTTCCTGTAACATGGGAATCCGGTGACCTTCCTTTGGTTAATCATGGGTAAAACCACGGATACATAGAAAAAAATAAAATATGATAAGCGTTTTAAGTAAATCGAGTACTCTGTACTGTCTGGAACACAAGATTCACAAGCTAAAAATACTTTTTACATCTTAAGGTAAAAGATTACTGTACAATTTGTTATCTGGGCACCTTATGGGAAGAAGTAGCATCAGAGAGATGTTTGGAGGGGAAGGTCATGAAATACGAGCAAATCAGACCAAACAAAGATGAGTTACACATGCATAATCAGGTCATCAATACAATTAATAATTTAACCATTTCTCTATTAATATTACAAAACTATACCATAAAAATATATCATGAGGACATTAATGGGGACTTAAGTTATGTCCATCAAAACTTGGGTTCAGCAAAATTGGGCGCTAGGATCAACACAAGGCTGGGTTGGAAAGTTGGCCATAAATACTTAATAGTGTGAGGGGTTTCTTTTTTCTTTTTTCTTTTTCTCCTTAAACATTATTGTAGGACCCCCGAGTTCCATTGTGTTACTCTGAACTCAGATTCCAAAAAAAACTCTACTTTCTTTTAAAATTGACAATGGTGCTTTAGTGTTATTAGCAGCAAGCTAACAATAACAAATAATGCTAGTGCTTTAAAGATATTGATAATATGACAGATGAGAAAACAGTTGGGACAGGCTAATCAGCAAAAGGAATGGACAATCTATGTTACATCCCAACCACCAAGAATGGATATAGCATACCACTCACTAGACTGAACGGGCTGAGCTCAATCATTTCAAGCACAAGCCAATTTAATCATACCACTCACTAGACTGAACGGGCTGAGCTCAATCATTTCAAGCACAAGCCAATTTAATCATCAGCTCTGATCTTCACTCAGCCCAATCATTTCAAGCACAAGCCAATTTAATCATCAGCTCTGATCTTCAAGTCAAGATCGTCAAGATCCGCAATCTGTTGGGCCAGGTGTACAGTCAATCGGGGCAGCAATTCATGACCCGGGCTAACATTTAAGCACAATAAATGAAGAGGTCAGGGTTATTATGGTAGGGTCCATACCAAGAATGTAAACTGATCAAACACACTGAACCAAAAGCCAACACCACAAGCCTGGGTTCAAATTACATTCCCGAGTCCCGACCCGATTATTGAACAGGTACCTGAACCCAACACCGTATGCCTAGGTTCAAAGTTCAAATTGCATTTCCATCCTGATTAACAAACAGGTACCAGAAGCCAACACCACAAGCCTGGGTTCAAAAACTTCAAATTACGTTTCTAACCTGATTAATAAACACGTATGGTGCTGGTCAAGAATCCTTTGCAAACAACCCAAACTGAATGTGACCATCACTACCCTAATAGTAAGTCTCCTTCAGACATCCATAAGGCATAAGCCCAAGGCCAAGCCCAAATCACTGAGATAAAATCACAGTCAAATCAAAGCCCAAAAAGGCGGGAAATTTTACTATGGATGACAAGGCTGTGGGAAAATTCCATTGGTCAGGAAAGACCTTTCGTTGTGCTTGAGATGATCAAATGACAAGAACCACCACTGATATCCGAACTGGAGGAAAGAACCCAATACACTCACAGTAACTATGGGAATTCACAGAAACTGAAATGTGATGAGAAGAATAACTGCATTGTCATAGCTTTGTTGTTTGGACTCCAGTTGACTACATGCACGCACCGTAGATCGGGTGAAAAATGCCCAGGAATCTCAAGTGGAAGATGGAATCAAAACCCCATCCCGTGCGCATGATTGGGCGTTTTCTGCTGCTGGACATTTTGCTCGAGATTTCTGTGAGGGACAACTGTGGAAAATGTTCGCCTACAAGCTACTCCAAGTGCAGACCAGCCCTGAGGGGCTCACTTAGGGCTGGCTACCTTTCATCAGTGCAGCTCCTTTGATACTCTTTTTCATCCCCTGTATTTTGGAATCTGGCCGCCCAATTTTAAACTCATTGAACCTTCACTCCCTATTGGATTGAATCTCTAGAAAATTTATGATCAAAATGTTATTACCCTTTGACGTTGTTAAATCAAGGGCTAAGATAATATGATGGGGATGATTTTTTCAGAGATTACACGCAACTTGTATGTGGACTTGAATAAATTGCCAACACCTCGGCGCCTTTTAGGGTGCATTTTGTGGTGTGAGACATGATGAGAGAGTCTAGGATAATCTTCCGTCGTTTTCTCTATTATTTTTCTTCACACACAGCGATGGCGTGCTCCTACCTACACAGGTCAGATTTGAGTTCTACAAAAGAGGAAAATAGCTCTGCACAAATACGTCCTTAGTTTTACACACATGTCCAAAGATTGATCCCTAGTAGGGGGCCGAATTATAGACACTGACCCCTTAGAAATTTCAGACAAATCCCTCATGTAGGCATGTTAAGGAGAATTTAATATTGGCACCTCAGAAATCTCATGTTAAAGAAAATTTAATGCTATGTCCTACCCCTTAGAAATTTCAGATAAATCCCTCATGTAGGCATGTTAAGGAGAATTTAATATTGGCCCCTCAGAAATCTCATATTAAAGAAAATTTAATGCTATGTCCTCAAATAGCCCAACATAATAAAATAAATAAATAAATAAATAAAAGATCATTTAGGTTTAAAACCCACGAGTCTCGTACAGAGTCAACCTAATTTTTTTTTTTTGCTCAACCCTAATCTACAATGAGATTTTGTACAGATTACAAGTGGTATGATCAAAATGAACAAAACATATAAAGAATAGAATTTAAAATTAACCTGGTATATACTAGTATCTGATGCAGCCGAAGTCCATTGGGATCTTGGAGTCATGAAGAAAGGGAGAGAGCAACATGTCATAAATTAAATTGGATCTTATCCATAATAACTTTATTTAAGGGGACCCAATTGATATACAACAAAGGACTAAGCAGTGACTTCTATTCAGTTTAACAAAAGTCAAGGACTATTTTACAAATATCCCAAATGAATTGGCAAGTGCCAGAGAATAATATTAGGAAAAAAAAAATGTATCCTACAAAGAACAATAGCGACTGAAGTCCAACGTCCAAAAATCTGCGGAAGAGAATCAAAGCCATTTACTTCTTTCTTCCGTTCATTTTTCCACAGTCTAGTATATTGTCCATTGAAAGGCAGAAAGCTTTTTTGCTTTTTTGGATGGTGAACAGAAAGACTGCACTTGATCCATAGTTCCGGGCTGATTCCAGAAAAGCACAGAGAAGAATAAGAAGATAATAAATAGAACACCCACAATTAATCTTCATTTTCTTCTTGATCTCTGATCCACTTTGTTGCCACCCATTTCTCACCCTTGATCACTGGACAACTCCCATGTAATGATGTCTACACATACAAGCAGTATGCATTTTGTACACCAGGATTAAATATAGACAATGGACCGAACCGAAGGACCAGGCAGAAAAGGATATTCAAAAAAATAAAACAAAATAAAATTTGGGAAATCCCTATATCAACATGCAAGTTTATTTACCTATATGACATGAAGCATCTACATGATAAGCAGTGTAAAAATATTTATTTCCTTTTTCTGTCAGGTACAATGGATGAGTGGAACAGTACCCAGGGATCAACCCCCATTGTCACTGGGAAGTAAAATGCCTCCACCACAAACCTATTCAGTGGTTCAGCGGGGGGAAAAAAAGAGCTCACCATGGGGCCTTAGCTATGTCAGTAAGCATACATAACTGCATCAGGGGGACTTTTTCCCCATAGGAGTCATGCACGATTGTTGTGCAGGATTTTCGATCATTATTTTGAACATTCATTAGAGTATTAAATAGTAAAATGTATGTTTTATTATATTATCTCATTTTTAACCTATTTAAACTTGGTTCACAAAATCAACTGTAGAGGGACAAACAATCTAACCATATCTTATATAGGCATAAGTACACAAGTTTCCAGGGAACCATGCATTTTCCTTTCCTTCTCTCAACCATACTCAAAACTCATCTATAATGAAGAGGTTTTCATCCAATTGTTTGAATGATAAATAGCGGGCTACTGTAGAATCTGCTGCACATAATCACAGTTGCTGTAGTGCCAAAATCTGTGGGCCCACTTGTTTAAATAAACTAATCTATGCTGGCCTACTTGTTTAAATAGAATATGGGATATAATCTCACCCATTTGAATTGTAACTGGCTCAAAGACCACTCTGATGAAAGTAAGATTCCCAGACTTAACCAGTGAAGTTGAAATGATCAACTCCAAATTATCATCTGCTACATCAATATAACAATAAGATATTCAACCACATGAGACATAACCATCGATGAGAGGGCTAGAACATGAAATTGCACAACATCATCACAACCATATAACCATTCTTACCATTCCTCTATAGTGTGGAAATGGGCCTAGAATTCCTCCATCTAGTAGATTGAATCATAAACTCACCTTGCAAATCACAGCCAAGAAAAATATCACTTGGATATGAACGATATTTATTAACAGACTTGCATGATCTTCATCATCCACACAAGTCACTAGGGCCCACACATTAAGCTGCAAATTTTATCAACAGTATCACAACTCACAACTCTTATAGAGGATATACAGAATCTACTTTTCATTGACATTTATCCCGTCACGCTGCCTTCTGAACAAATCATCAATATGAGGTATCTCATTTCTCTCTTTTCCTCTATATGTATTATTTATTTGTGAAAAGTACTGTTTTAATACATTATTCAAAATAAGCAGAAAACAAGACTTTCGACATATAAATTCATAAAAAAATATTGAACACTTTCAATAATTATGTCACCACAGAGAAAATAGATTCAAAATGAATGCCACATCTATGCTGTCATTAACGTGGCAATAAAACTCTACGGTTAACTCTGACATGCCATTCTAACCTACTACAAATAAAGTTCAAGTACTCGAGACTCAAGATGCTTCACCTAAAAGAAATAATTAAGTTTGTGGAAATGAATGATACAATACAACAAAAAATAACAATTACCTGATCAATTGTACCATTTGGGAACACTGAATAAAATAGAAGACCATCACCTTGGCAAGGCTTCACTTTCAAACCCATACACTTTTTGTAATCATAGCCAGTGTTCATATTCAAACCATTCTGCAAATCAATCAATAGAATCATGTTCTGTGATAAAAATAAAAGGAAAAAAGTTATTAAACAAAAGTGGGCCATCAGCCCTCATGAGCTTACCTTAAAAGGAAACATGGTCTCTCCACCTTCCTCCACATCTGATAGGTACAACAAAAATGAAGCAATCTACACACAAAATGCCTGGGTGTGAGCAGCAAAAATCAAAGAACTGACACATTTAGTCTAACTAAATTTTAGACTCCTGATTTCCGGAAGAAGACCTGAGAAATTAATGGCTACAACCTTTGAGCAATTCCCAATGATTGTTATGAACGCAAGCCCACACACACACAAGACTGGAGCCTCTTTGTTTGCTGGATCTATTTCCTACTGGGGATAATTCTAAATTTTTCAAATGCTCTCACCCAGCAGGTTTTCCAAACCCTTCAGGACATCCTAGCATCAGAATGCTAGAAATTTGGAAAATTCGAAAGCCCAAAAGTGACATTTCAAAAGGCTGGGTTTTTGGAACTATAGCAATTAGACGAGGAACAAAACATTGTTGTGCAAATGATAAAATTTAAGTAAACCCTTTTCCTCTACTGAATCAACTAAAACATTGGAACATTAGCCTTTATCCCATCGATATGGGATTGGCATACCGCATATTGTGCACGAAGGGGATAATACCATGCTGCTTCGTATTTACCCTTTGACTCCTTTGCGGGCCATATTCAGCTGGGTTGAACACATCGTAACGAGAATTGTATCTTTGCCCAATCTCATATCGTACGATATTGAATGCCTGCAGCAATATCAATCAACACGACACAAATACTATGTTTTAATTTTCCCCAGAACAAATTATTGACTTGTTAAACAAAAGATAAGCAAATAAAGGACACTACCAGTGAAAAACTAGAGATGGAATAGAAAAGGATAAAAGACAAAATCCCCAAAATCAATAACTGACAGTGCCATTTTCAAATCACTATTCATTTTTGAATCTTGTAAGTTCAAAAAATAAAATATGAATAGATATATTTTATGGGAAGTGTAAAACTCTTGTTAACATCCAGCCATCATGATCTCATGACTCCATGAGAAGTATCAGCTAGGAACATTCAAAACCAAAATTAGGTGGAAGGACTGCATCAACACTTCTTTGAATATATTCACAATCTTACCGTTAAAAAAAAACCCAATATTTACAATCCTTAGAAGCAGCCAATGTAGAGACCTAAGAAGCACGGACACGGACACGCCGACACGACATTTCTCAAAAAAGTAGGACACGGACACGTTAGGGACACGTTAATATTTAATGATGATGATGATGATAATAATAATAATAACAATAATAATAATAATAAATCTAATCATATACATGGACACGGACACGCCGACATAGCATATCTTATTTTTCTTCTTATTTCGTTAGGACTGGACGGACGAATGGGGTTTTTTCTCTTTCATTTATAGGGCTGGACGGACGAATGAGGTTTTTTTTCTCTTTCGTTTAGGGCTGGAGTTGGATGGACAAATTAAAAGAGCCCCATTTTTCTCTTAAGTTATGAATTTTTACAAACAACCCCGTTTTCTTTTCTTTTTTTACTCTAATTTAATTTTTTTTCTAATTAAAGGAGGCCAGCGTGTCCCCAACGTGTCCGGAATATAAAATATATAACAATAAATAGGATACTCTTTTTAGCGTGTTCGAGACGTGTCCAGAGCGTATCCGTGTCAGACACGTCGACACAATGGCCCCGGAGAGGTGTCCGTGCTTCCTAGGTTGAGACGATGCATATCTTCATAAAAGATACGATGCCCAATAAAGTGGCTTGTCAAACAAGTCAAAGGTGGACAATGGAAGGGAAAAATAGCATTTCAGCCAAAAAAATAAAGATCACCACTACATTGAAAAGGGTAGCAGATATCGGGGGAAAAAGTTGATGAAATTGCAAGAACGCAGAAGGTAGTTGACCGATGTCGCCTATCACTCAAATCGAATAATCAGATTGTAGAAACTAATTTATGATGGGAAATGAAGTTGGTAAGGGTCAAGGAAAAGGGGAAAACATAAAGGTGCAACATAGTAGAACCCGATACAGCAAAACAGAATCAACTAGCACATCCATGTACCCAATGGCTTCCAAGAGAACTTTGTGCTCACTTGTTAGTTTCTAATGTGAATTATAGTCTCTTTCTAGATATTCAATGTTTAGTGAGACAACTTTTGATTCTTTTATCACTTCAAGCTCAAAACAGAGGCCAAAATACCATTTGTTGGCGACTACATTTCACAGTAGTGTATTTGACATAGCGAGGGGAGTAGTAATCAATGATTACTCTCCAAGCTGAAGTCTATAGCACAAGCACATTCACACATCCTTGTTCTCACACCAACAGACACTCAACACACAGATGGAGAAAGAACAACTTTCTTTCATTGAATGCTTGAGAGGAGAGGACGGATTCACTTATATATACACCTTAAAAGGATAGATAACACATGATTTGCTTAGTCTTTTATCCTGATCCTTATCTATCAAATCCTAAATTATTATTATTGGACTCTTTATGATACCCATCATGATAAGATTTTTATCAAAGGAATCTTAAGATAACGACAAATTAACAACTGTAAATTAACCACTCTAGATAACTTTTACAATTTCCATGAAGGTGTTCGATGAAATGACGAAGAGAAATGATAATGAAACACATTCAAAATACAACAATGAAGAACACAACGGGTGCATCATTGTAAATACATAAACGATGAACAAGATCTCTCGATTTTTTTTCTCAGTTTGGAATTGGAAGTGTCGTGCTCGTGCTCGTGCTCCAATAAAAGCCTGATTAATCCATGCTCGTGCACTAATAAAAGCCTGACTAATCCCAATCTAAAGTAAACCAGCCCTTTTTGTGAATTACGTGCCCACAGTGCAATTTTTAGGTTGAGCTGGGTTGTTTGCTTTTCAAAGGGTTACAAAATTATGATATATGCATCTACTTCTTATGGGTCCATCTGATTATAGAAAGTCTTGTTTTGACTTTTGAGGGCCTGATATTTAATTTAAATTTAGCAATGTTGTGCATGTGCCAACAAAAGCGCAAAACCCGCAATCAAAAAACCAAGTCCACAATAAGAGAGAACTGATTCACATCTTGACTCTCTTCAGAGTCTAGGTACAAGTACCCAAATAGCCCTGACCCTGAACCCGGACATTAGCTAACCCACTCTACCAATCTGGTCAACCCGAAATACAAGACATAAACTCAGCAAGCAATTATCAGAGTGATGGGTGCTAAATCCACATGGTAAATTAGATATCGTGAAATCCAAGTGCCTCCAAAATGTCAAATTTGGCTGACAACAGTGTGGTAGTCCAAACCATAATATGAATTAAAATTCTATACCGAATCCAATGCTCGACAAATCTTCACTCTTGTTTATGGCTTATTTTGGTTGCATCCCTAGAGATCATAAGTTGCTTTTCATCATAGGTGGGCAACTCATTTCTACAGGGTCATCTACCATATTTTTCATTAGATAAAGGATAGGGATTGACTGGTGAGACCTACATTCTTTGATTATGAACTATAACTATTATTGACTGAGGCCAAGATCCAATGGTTATTCTCCTTAAAATTAAAAGGAGAGAAGGAATGCAGGGGAAATCCAAAGTGGACTATTACCCGAAGCAACCTCGCCATCAGGAAAAACAGAGATGTTGGTATTGACACCTCAGATTTCATGGTCACATACCCTATGGGAAGAGACCTCCCTATCAAGTATCAATCATGATCTTAACAAATCATATGGGAGGAAGCCCTGCAACAAGGAATAAGAAATACCCCACTTGAAAAAAAAAAAAAAAAAAAAAAAAAAAGGTACACCCTCAACTCGAGCGAGTGTGTGAAAAAAAAAATTCTGTTGAAAATCAGCTAAGAACCACGACATCCAAGAGAAATCGAACAGAGAGAGACCAAGAGAGAGCGGGTCGGTTACCTGGCTGGAGAGACGGGGCCGTGGGCTCTTTTTTCTGCTGGAGAAGAGGAGGTTCAGTGGAGAAAGAGGAAGCAGAGAGAAGGATTGAGTTTCTGTGTTTTAGGTGCTTCTCTATTTTTTGAACGAAATGTTACCGTTACGATTTTTGCTAAATAACAATAACGTTGCGACAGTTGGGAGCTCCTACCACCATGCCGCCGGCCGTCTGCGCGGCACCGCACCCATCTCCCGCCGCCTGTCGAACTCACCGCCGCGCCTCACTGCCCCCGTCGCATGCCGCACTGGAGCAGCGCCGCATCCATCGCCCACCGCTGCCGCACCTCCCTTTCTCCTCCCCTTCCGCTCTTTTTCCTCACCTTCTCTTTTTTCTCTCCCATTCCGACTCCAGAAGCATCCAAGGAGAAAGGTACAGTCAAACTGTCGTTTTAAAGAAACCCTTCACATTTTTTGCCGTGTGAGGCTGTCCCGCCATTATTCAACTCTCCTCTCTCTCCAGAGTCCACTCTCACTGTCCGACGGACGTAATTTCTTAAGGGCACGTTTGGTACAAATCCTCGCCGCGGATTTCTGCTGCTTTTCTGCGATTCCGTGGAAAATCCACATTTGATTCAGCGTGGAAAAGTCTTGAATGGATGAGAGGATTCCTCGTTTCCAATTATTTTAGGCGTCAGACACCCCCCTCGGATCCGTGAAATCCACGCAAGTGAGGATTTGCGGAGCTACAGTGATTTCAGGCGTTAATTTAAATCAGATCGGTTTTTTGCATTTTTTGGTTTCTATGGGCCCCACAATCAAGATCTGAACCGATAAAAGTGTGAAGAAGGTTCAAAACGGCTATGTCACAAAATTTCAGCCGTTGATTCATCATAGATCGTGAGATATTTACAAAATCGTCCAAACCGTTAAAATGCCATATTCTGTGATGCAGTGGGCCAAAAAACGGGATTAAATACAGTCCCTTGTTTTCAATTTTCTGGTTCCTGTGGGCCCCACAATCATGATCTGAACCGTTAATTGTGTTAAGAAGGTCCATAACGGCTATGTCCCAAAATTTCAGCCGTTGATTCATCTTAAATCTCGAGATATGTGTCAAAATGTGTTACTGTGCAAACTAGTATTGAAAACAGTCCGTTTTTTCTCATTTTTGGGTTTATGTGGGGTCCACGATCAAGATCAAAACCGGTCATTAGTTCTGGACGGTCAAACACGGTAAGGTGACCAAATTTCAACCGTTGATCCTTACTTTATCTTGAGATATTTGTATAAACATCAATTGGATCATACATTCTACAACTTATAAGAATCCTCCCTCCATCCAAACATGAAACTTTCATTGGGAATTCTACTTGAGGATTGTGGCTTTCTTTGGAGATGGAGAGAATCCTCTAAATATAGGATTCTTCACCGTTTACCAAACGTGCCCTAAAAAAAATAAAATAAAACACTATGTAACTTATTTGCAACTCCAAATACATATAATATTTGAATAGAGAAAAAAAAAAAAAAAAAGAGGAGCAGAAAAAGAAAGAAAAAGAGGGCATTGAGTCTGAGTTTTGCAGCAAAGAGTGCTTCTCACCTCTGTTCGGATAAACCCTTCCAAAAAATTGCCTACGGAACTTATCTGCAACTCCAAATACAGATAATATTTGAAAAAAAAATACTGATAATAGGGGAAGAGAAGAAGAAATAGAGGAGCAGAAGAAGAAAGAATAAGAGGGCACCGAGTCTGAGTTTTGAGATACCTGGCACCGACTGCATTCACTCTAGCATCCACATTAATCTTTATAGTCAGCCTGCAACTCCATCTTCGTTGCAGCAAGAGTGTTTCTCACCTTCGTTTTTCACCTCAAACCCAAGTAAGAGAGAAACCCTTCAAAAAAAAATATTGCGGAACTCATCTACAACTCAGATAATATTTGAAAAAAAAGAAAAAGACTGGTAGTAAGGGAAGAGAAGAAAAAATAGATGAGCAGGAGAAGAGGGCACCGAGTCTGAGTTTTGAGATACATGGCACTTACCTCATTCACTCCAGCAGCAACATCAATCTTTATAGTCAGCCTACAACTCCAGTAGCAAGAGTGCTTCTCACCTCCGTTTTTCACCTCAAACCAAGTAAGAGAGAAACCCTTCTCCCTCCATCTCTTCATGAGGATATTTTCTGGGTAAATGCATTCCAAGTGCAGTTGCTATATAATTTGGTTGTTTTAATTGCGTGGTAATATAAAAAAAATTTACTAGCATTATAAGAGAAAATGAAAACGACATTGCATAAAACATTGTCGGTGTGTTCCCAGCAATAAAACCCTTGAATGAAACATTGTATGTGAACCTCATGTTCTGTGCGGTGTGTGCCCAAAATCTATGGTCAGAGAAACCCATGAGATGGTTTCTTTTCGTTCTTTTCTTGTGGCTACTTATCAAATTGGGGCTCAGCAATGATCAAATGGGTCATTTGGTGGCCCACCCAGGTCTCGGTATCAACGCAAGAAAAACAAGTGAACATATGTAAAACGGGATGGCCCAAACAATGACTGAAACTTTAAAAAAAAAAAACAAAAAAAAAAATCCCAATTCTTAATTGTTTCACAAAATATGTACTCTCCCTCTCACTGATCAGAAGCAAGATGGTAGGCCAAACAGGGCCCACATCACACGGGTCCACCACATAATGGGTCTTCGGCAGGTCTTCCTTCGGATCCACGGATTGGATGGGTCATCGGGTGGCCCACCTGGATTCCGGTATCAACGCAAGAAATTGAATGGCCCAAACAATGGCTAAAACTAAAAATAAAAATCCCCACTTCTTAACTGCTTTCTAAAATACGTACTCTCCCTTTCTCTGATTAGACGTTGGATGGTGGGGCCAAACAGGTCCCACCTTGCACGGGTCCACCACCTACTGGGTCGCCCATGGGTCCTCCTTCGGATCCACGTATCGGATGGGTCATCGGGTGGCCCACATGGGTCCCGGTATCAACGCAAGAAACTGAATGGCCCAAACAATGACTGAAACTTAAAAAAAAAAAAAAAAAAAACAAACAAATTCTCAATTCTTAATTGTTTCCTAAAACACATAGTCTCCCTCTCTCTGATCAGACGCATGATAGATGGCCAAACAAGGCCCACATTGCACGGGTCCACCACGTAATGGGTCTCCGGTGGGTCCTCCTTCGGATCCACGGATCTGATGGGTCATTGGGTGGCCCACATGAGTCCTAGTATCAATGCAAGAAATTGAATGACCCAAACAATTACTGAAACTTAAAAAAAAATCCCGCTTCTTAACTACTTCCTAAAACATGTATTCTCCCTTTCTCTGATGAGACGTTGGATGGTGGGCCAAACAGGGCCCACCTTGCATGGGTTCACCACCTACTGGGTCGTTCATGGGTCCTCCTTCGGATCTACGGATCAGATGGGTCATCGGGTGGCCTACCTGGATCCCGGTATCAACGCAAGAAACTGAATGGCTCAAACAATGTCTGAAACTTGAAAAAAAAAAAAAACAAAAACAAATTCTCAATTATTAACTATTTCCTAAAACACGTACTCTTCTCTCTTTGATCAGACGCTAGATGATCGGCCAAACAGGGCCCAACTTGCACGGGTCTGTAAGTCTGGGGATCCGAACCCTAGAGGGGGGGTGAATAGGGCGAGCTTCAATTATGACCAATTTTAACTTCTTTAAATAAAACTAGTCACAAGTGATGATTATCAAACAAAATGCGGAAGCTTAATAAAAGCAATCACCACAAAGCAAGCACCATCACACAAAGATTTATAGTGGTTCGGCCTCAATGCCTACATCCACTACCAGTTTGTGATTCAACACCCCCACCGGATTTTCACTATTTATGCTTTTCAATAGGCAAAGTAATAACATTTACAATGATGTTTTTCAAGGCTTAACATCAACCTATTGCACTATGCTTTTCTTAGGCTAGGCAATAACCTCTTCAACCAACGGTTGGTTATCTCTCTAAGTAGTGTCTAAAATACAATTCATGGAGATACAATTTATAACTCATTACAATGCATCTTACTTAGGCGGATATGAAAGTGAAAATCTAATTCACACACACACACACACACACTATGAATGCAAAGATGAATGCACAATGTGTATGTATGATGTCCTCAATCAATTTTAAAATAAAAGCTCATAAATGTATGCCTAAAGCTTTTGAAAGTTTTAGCTCATAAAAACATTTATGATTGAGGAAAGAATGTTAATCACATGTTAAAATTAACTTGTAAAAGATATACATATGTATTCCAAACAAGTTGTGAAAATCTACAAACAAAACATGTGATGTATAGGGATGTCAATCAAATTAACAATGAAGCTCAATATGTGTATGCTATAGGCATAAAACATAAAAATAGATTTGATTGAAATTAGGGGACAAATCATATGTAATTATAAAATCAACTTGAAAATGATATATCTATCAATGCAAAGCAAGTTGTGGAACTTTAAAACAAAAGTACATATAATTTGTGAAGTTGTTGAATCAAAAACATAAGATAGACTTGAAAGAGATTTTCTTATGATGAAAAACAACAACCAAAGATTCAACCAAGTATAGGAATCATGTTACATATAATTTCAAAGATGTTTTCATTAACATGATTTACTTAGATATACCAATTTAAGTACTACTTGGATTGAATCAATGGTGATGCATCCAAAACAATAAATCAATTCAAAACATATACATGTTAAGGATACAACAAAACATAGGTTATCATGCTAGAAAAGATTTACCAATAATAAAGCAAAGCATGACAACATATGGTTAAGGAAAGTAAAGCTTACTTAGTGATTTAACTTCATCAATTCAAGCTTTAACTCTCCAAATGACCCCTTTCATCCCTTAGTTCATTTCCCTTTGATTGGCCTCAAAACCTCTAAAGGAGGGCCTCTTGATCCTCAATTTTTTCAAAGGAATGAACCACTATTTATAGCAAAAAACAGCCCAACGGCTAGTCCCCGGTTGACCCCATGACCCCCGGGTCGACCTGGCCTTGACAATGGTCATAAAACTGACCGTTTGACAGGAGCCGTAACGGCTCTTTCCCGGTTGATCGCGCAGTGTGGCCAGTCGACCGGGTCCCCTAAGCTGGTTGACCGAGCCCACTGCGGGTCGACCAGGGCCTGGGACCAAAAATCCCTAAAAATGATTTTTTCAAAATATTTCTTGAAAGGAACTTATGGGCCATTAAATCAAGCTTTGAATCATAATTTAAATCAAACTAAGAGGCTTAAAATCATGAAACATAAAAAGCCTAAAATGATTTGAAAGATTTAAAACATAAGCTTGCTTGATTTCTAAAACTTCTTTTCAAAACTAATTGCATCCAAGTTTAAAAACAAAACATGCATAAATCAATATTTTTACAAGTCTTAAAAACAATGCATGTATAAATCAAGATTTCAAGGTTTTCTAAATCAATGCAAGTGTGAAAATTCAAATGATGCTAAAGAGTTAATGCATCAATCAAATTGCAATACACAAAATCCCTAACAGGGACCACCACATAAAGGATATCCGGTGGGTTCTCCTTTGGATCCACGGATCGGATGGGTCATCCGGTGGCTTACTTGGGTCCAGGTATCAACGCAAGAAATTGACTGGTCCAAACAATGACTAAAACTTAAAAATAAAAAAAAATCACGCTTTTTAATTGCTTTCTAAAACACGTACTCTCCCTCTTTCTGATCAGACGCTGGGCCCACCTTGCACTGGTCCACCACCTACTGGGTCGCCCATGGGTCCTCATTTGGATCAACGGATCAGATGGGTCATTGAGTGACCCACTTAGATCCCGGTATCAACGCAAGAAAATCAAGGTGGACCATGTATAGTAGGGGGTGTTGCTAGTTAAAAACTAAAACATAGTATATTCAATTCGTCAAAGATTGAATGGCTCCATATAGGATGTCATCACTAATGAAAAAAAAAATATTTTCTAATATTTTCTAATATTATGGATTTTTTGAATATTTTTTTAAAATTCTTTTGAGGCTAAATAAAAATTCGCAATGAAATGAACCGTGAACTGTGATTTTGTGCTATAATGTGCGCGCGCTAGATTTTAGACTACGAACCCTCATATCAAGGCATGGCTTGGGCTTAGCCTTTTTTAGGTGGGGTTACGGTTTAGCCAGGCACATATGTTCCATGTTCGTCTTGTGCTTATTAGATGTAGGGTTGTAAACGAGTCGGTTCTGGTCAGGTTCCATGGTGGACCCAGAATCGGAACCGTTAAGGAGAAGGTGGAACCGAATTCAGATCCGGAACCGTTTTGGAACCGGTTTCTAGGCTCTGGATTCGGAACAAAAACCATATATGGGACCGGTCTGGATCCGAATTCGGGTTTAGATAGAGAATGATATTAAAAAAACATAGTTTTTAGGGAATATTCGAAAATTGAGGTAATATGTCGGGTCTCGGGTCCACGGATCCGAACCAACGTGGAACCGGATTCGGACCCATTTACTCATTGGGGCCTAAATAATAATCCAGACTCGTTTTTTAATGGGTTGAAACCTGAGAATCCAGTACCCATTTACGTCCCTAATTTGATGTCATCCATGCTTGGCAGGCCATGCCACGATCAGCAATCTGAAAACTGCATTTCTCCCCTCGCGCAACATATGGAAAGAAAAAGGACTTGGTAACGTTGCAAAATCACTGGTTCCCATAGTCCATACATACAATTTCAGTAGAAGAAGAAAGCAGATGGCGTTGGCCATCGGAGCAATCGAACCTCATCGCTTGTATTTCTGCAAAACTCTCCCCCTTCTTCCCAAGCCCTTTTGCTGCTTCTATCTCTTCTACTACTACTCGCCTCTGACTCTTCCGAGTCGGACTTGCGAACGATTCAGCACCGAGTCCAACTCAGGGGTCGATGATTTCCCATGCAAAAACGCCTACGAGGTGTTGGGGGTTTCAAAGAGCAGCTCCTTGGCCGAAATCAAGGCCTCTTTCCTCAAATTGGCCAAAGAAACTCACCCAGACGTTGCAGCTGCATCAGACTCCACTGCCTCTCAACGGTTCGTCCAAATCCTCGCAGCTTACGAGGTACAATGTCATTTCTAGAATTTTTTTTCTTCGTTTCATGATGATTCAATTTGTCGGGATTTCATATTTCATGTGGATTGTTAAGATTGGTTAAAGCTGATTGTAAGAATTTGAATTTCCTAGTGAATTATAGTGACCCATGATTTTAGTGGGAATGTGCGGAAGTGACTGTTGATTTGTTTGGGCTAAGAAGCAAAATTTTTACTTGAAAGGTCTCATCCATTTCAGTTGCATATTAAAAAAAAAAAAGGAGAGATCTAACTGAAAAACTCTCATCTGTATTGGGTTACAGATTCTCTCAGATTCAGAGAAAAGAGCACACTATGACCAGTATTTATTCACTCAGAAGAAGATTGTACAAAAGCAATCCAGACAAGGTTCAGGAATGTACAGATACATGTCCCATGTAACAAAAACAGAGCAGATTGAAGTAATAGAATGGCTAAAATGGTATAGATGTGCGATAAATGATATTATTTCACAGGAGAAGGTTGTTGTTGGATCAGGCTACTTTGATATACTTGAGAGTGAATTTTATTCAGCCATACATAGAGCTTATTATGGTCCGCTCATTGAGTCTATGGATCTTCTCCCAGACTGTTTTGAAGCCGAGGAAAGGTCTGCTTATGATATTCCTGAGGTGTTACACTTGGTTTCGGGGCGGGATCTCTTTGGAATTGTTTGTCTAGTGGATAAGGCTCCTGAATTGTCACATGCTTCCTTTGAGAAACTGACTCATTTCACATCCATGATGGGCATGAAGTCTGAAGTTCCAAAGCATGCAGAGATTCAGCAGACGCAAGTCAGAGATTATAAGGACTTTGGGTCGGATGCTTATAAAGATTTGGAATTGCATATATCTGGGACAGTAGTTGCTGTGGCCACTAGAATTCCTCCCAAAAGAAATTTCAATGGGATTCAAAATCAAGATTCTCAAGACCACATACATGTTTTTCTGAATTTGGATGAAGATGGAATATTCACCGGCCATTCACGTTTCCCGAAACCCATTTTGGGTTCTTCGGATGGATCAAGGATTTTCATGGGGACCATATCTGGACTCAGAACCAATCCAGAAGAAAGCTCTTGCTTTGTCTACAATAACTGTGGAACAAAAACTCACGTGCTAATGAAGCATAGGACTTTGCTGGTTTGCATATCTTCTCTCCAATAACAATAGTTTTATCTTTTTTCAGGATATGCTGCTCGTTTGCCTATGTTCCTTTCCTTCTGTAGCAATAACTACATCTTTTTCAGGATAAGTGTAGCTTTTGAATAGTTTTCACTTCATGTTTTAGATTCAATTACTCAGTACTCAGTTTTAATTTAAATAAAAAACAAATAGATTATTTTTAATTATTGCATGATTCTTCTAGATGTTTCTTTATTAAACATTTGCATCTCATGCATTCAAAACATGTAATGATATGAACTTATTTTAATTTTAATTTGAATAAAAAACAAATTGGTTATTTTTAATTATTGAATTACCCTTCCAGCTTTTCCTGATTAATTGTAGCATCTCATGCATTCAAAATATATCATGTTATGAACTTGTTTAAGTCAGATGCTAAATATCAGAGCTTCCCAGCTTATTTTCCCATTAGCTTTATCTGCGTGTAAACTGGCACCATGCATCTGTAAAATCCCTGTCCCTGGAACAATCATTGTTTTTAAACTCCCATACCTGTTATTCTGCACTAAGAATTTGCAAGTTTGCAATCATCTTCCATCTTACTCATTCTCTGGGACAATAGAGGAGCAGTATTGCTAGAAGTCCCAAAAATATAACAGAGTTGGAACATTTTATTTATCTCCATACACAATATGAATTGATTAATTTTACGTAAGCACAAACTAATAAAAGTTTATAAATTAACTCGTCATTTTTTTATAGATTACTTGCAGTTGTTAGAATGTGTGATTTGAAGGAAAGACTCTTCATAAGGTATATCATTTATCATCATCTTCAAAGCCTTGTCCCAACTATTTACATGAATTCTGTTTCTCCATTCTAATCTATCCTGAGCCAAATCCTCATATAGGTTGCGCTTCTTCAAATCTACTGTTACTATTTCCATCCACGTCCTCTCCAACCTACCCCTTCTAAAGTTATATAATTCTAAAAAAAAGAGGTTTGAAATTGAAAGAAAACGGACAAATTCTAATTAAATATAATTGATTGATTTAAAGGTGATCTAGTGCAGTCATGGTGGGGAAGTGTTACAAGGTGGTCTTAGTGGAAGCTTGGAAATAATAGTTGATGATATAAAGTAAAAGGATGTATGTATCTGGTGCTAGAAAGTACCTTTGACTTGAATATTCCTGCTAGTAACTGATGTGCGTGTGCACAGAGACTAGAGAGAGAGAGAGAGAGAGAGAGAGAGAGAGAGAGAGAGAGAGAGAGAGAGAGAGAGAGAGAGAGAGAGAGAGAGAGAGAGAGAGAGTTTATTATTATTATTTTTTTTATAGATTTCTTAGAGTTTTTTGGTTTGATTATCACCGACATGACTGGATGATGCTATTGCCTTAATTTCAGGTGAAGCACATGCATTGGTATCAAGCTGGAGATGAAGTTTCACCCTGTGAATGCAGATGCAGTAGAGCCCGGCTACCTTCCAGCAAGTAGGATGAGCTGTTTCATCAATAGCTTTTTTGATATATGGGTTTGTAACCAATTATATATTCACTTGTATATTTCACGCAAATGAGCTTCCAAGCTTATCATGTTTCTCATTTGTTGAGATCTTTAAAGAAAATGATTCACAATTAAACTTAATATTATGAGTTAATAGTTGACAAAGTTATTTTTATCTTATGAATTGAAGAGAAAAATGGAAATGGAGTTGAACTTGAACATGACAATGGCTTATCAGTTCCATCTTATTTATTTCTGTAAGAACTTAATACGTTTCTATTTATTTCTACGATAAAAAATGATGGTTTATAAACTATAAGAAAGGGACAAATATAAGGTTGGACAGAAGCAACAACACCTTCTGAAACTCACTATATTTGAAAATGAGGGCACCCTCATGTAATTTTATCATTCAACTAATCTTTAATCATCATTACATACTCTTTTGCCATATTTGACAAATGTTACGTGCTATCTTGACATCAAAAAGTAAAAACCTGTTAATTGCATTGAAAAATAAAATAAAATTATATACCTGTTTCTCTGATTGTAATTGCTGGTAACTGGAAGCTGGGTTTGAATAACTTGATACACTGATATTTTTGGGAGGATTACTATTGACTGTAACTGTAAGATCCATTTCTTAAAAGAAAAAAAGAGATAATTAATGTCTAATATACATGTGGGAAGGTCCACAAATGGGATGGCACTGGCAGATGCTTTGGCCAAGCAAGAAGTGGATATAGTTTCAGATTTTAGTGCTGCTTTGTAGTTTTTGTGTTTTTGGTACAAGGTTCTCATACCTATGTCCCTTTGTGCCTTTGGCTGCTTGTTTGTAGTCTTCTTTTTTCTTTTCTTAATAAAGTGTACTTTTTTTTTATTAAAAAAAAAAAAGAACATTCAGACATTGTGCATCTCATAGTTGTACTCTTTACTGGGATTTATTTAGTTTATGTGTTTGCCTTCGAAGTTGTTCTTCTGTGTTTCATGACAAACCCTTGGATATGGCATCTTCCCCTTGGACAGTAATCGTACGCATTTTTCTGTTGATATGATATCCTTACACTGTATCTGTTACCGTTTAATTTGCAGATTTTGGCTCTTTGAACCTCGTTGTAGCATGCATGATATAGGTGGTTGGTATGTTGAAACATTTGGCCGTGACAAGAAAGGCAGGACAATTCCATCCCAGAGGCAATGGGATGGTATCAATCCAACGGATTACTCAGAAAAGTAAGTTGATTTTGTTAATATATAGGATGTCCATACATACCAGTCTCTTGGACCTTTAAAAGAATAATGCATTATTTGACAGTTTATTCGTTTAACTAAGGTGACCTTTTCTTTTATGGTTTTGCAATTAAAGTTACAATCAATGGCCTTCCCAGCCCCCACCCCCCCCCAAAAAAAAAACAAAGGTTATAACCAATGTGTTGCATAATGTGTCTTGGCCATAGTTAACTGATATAAGTGATTTGGTACTATGCTGGTATCAAAATTTGCAGCATGAAATTCTTCTTGCTTTGCAAGCACATCTGCCTCTGCATTGGCTGTAAGGGCAACAAGGGAGAGATTGAACATTTTTAGATCCTTTTACTTCTTACTGCATACCAAAAGTCCATTTCATTTAGGAATGCTTTCATTCTATTTGAATTTTGACAAGAACTCTCCTTTATGAAAAACTTCGCATGTCTGACACGCATGTTATTTGTTGGACACATCTTAACTCTTGGCATGTTAATTAGCAAAGACTGTAGTATTTTTGCAGTATGTATATCATGGTTTAAAAAGGATGACTCGAACTTGGACTCAGCCTGAGCCATGCTGAGGCCAATTCATCTGTTGTTCTTGTCCACGATATTTTAGCAAAGTAATTTCCACAACCATACCCTTGTGAACTGGAGAAGATATTAGCTGAGTTGTAATCATGTTGAGAAATCTTGTCATACCATCCATGATTAATCTTTCTAAGATTGCTGATAGAAACTCTGGGATGCTATGTCTTTTATTTTTTTATTTTTGGTAAAAGCTAGATCTTTTATTGAAATGATAAGGTATCTGTGTTATTTATTTATTATTTTTGTTTGCATAGGAGACTTCATCCTGCTATGTATTTACTGGCTCTTGCATATAGAACTCTAGACCTTGAAGATGCAAAAAGAAGGAAGCATACAGTAAGGGATATTTTGGAACCAAAACTATTTACTCTCCTACAGTGGTGCAAGAAACTTCTATGACTGGGATAACCTTACCGCCTACCGGTGTGAATAGAATATGAGCAGTGCTTTAGATTTGGGAATAAAACATATGCTTCTACCGTTTTTTCTGTGAAATTATCTTCAACAAGGAAGATGGAATGCAACTAAAGACCCCCCAGAAGATCTCTTGTGATTCCTTATCATATTTTCATCTTCTACAAGATTTTCTGAAGATGACTCTTGATAGATGACTCAGACTACTGTCCGGCAAAGACCCTTTTTATGAAGACCAACGTGAAAAAAAGCAAATGAAGACAATTGAAGCTCTTTGCAGCGAATACACCATGTGGAACACAATCAAGATCCAGATCACTCGCCACATGAGGCCCACCATGAACATGAGAAGGTTGATCAAATGTCACTAAGGCCAATGAACAGTTGGGAAAGATAACCAACAGTGTCTGTTTACTATATGTGTGCAGCCCACCTTGCTGGGTATAACATTGGCAGCAGATGTTTATGGTTGCCCCTACCTGATGTTTGGCCTGGATCTTGTACTCTATTGCAACAATTGGAACTTGTGTTGCTAATATTCCCTCTACACTGTTTTCAGGAGAATATCTCTGGCAGGTTTCTTTTTTGAACCTTGAAGGCTCTTTACAGCTCAGCAGTGTGATTAGTTTCATAATGACTTAACTTCAAAACCTCTGCTGCACCATGTGTGCGATGTGAATTTAGCTCATCTCTTGTGCTATTATTGGTCCCTCTTCTGATGAAATTTCCTTGACAAGTCAAATGGATATTGCTCATGGAATTTCAAATCCTTATTATATAAGACATTAACAGCAAAATTCAGATATACCATGTACCAAACGTCGATGAAAATTGGAGCAGTTTGCAATATTCGTTCCAAGTTCCCATTTTCTTTTCAAGCAACATGCTCAGCTGTGGAACCTTTAGCATAATGTTGCTGTTCATACAATTTTCCTTATCTCTTTGTTGACGTAATAGTTTCAAAGGCCCCTTCGAAAACCTTTCCATTTCATATTTTTATATTCAGATCATTGTAAATGTAGAAGCAATGTGAACTGCAATGTTTATTTCATTTTATAGTGATCTCTTATTTGTTTTCTTTCCATTTCGTATTTTTTTGAAGTGAATTTTCCATTTCATATGTTATTCCTTTGTCTTTCACTTTTTTTATTTGCTATTCATCTAGTTCTAGAAATACTCATGATGAGGTCGGTTTTCCACCTTTTATTGAACAGCACAACAACCAGAGCGGAGAATAAAGGGATAAAGATATTGATTGCAAAACTCCCCCATTTCACTACACAGCAAAGCATTTATATTCTGACAAGGAAAATTAACTTTCAGTTATTCATGCATTAGTTAACTAGATCATCCCATTTGCAGTATTGGCCACCTGCTAATGCCCGATAAAATCGATCTCTACAGTAAACGGGCCTTCCATCAGCTGCTTCAGCGGCAGCTGCAGCTAGGTCATCATCATCCATTACTTCAACAGGCAATCTTAGCAACTCCTCCTTTCTGGGGTTAAGAGGGGGAAAAATAGATAAGGATAATCACTAGAAAGAGAGTTGGTGAATTTGAATCTCAATGCCTCTCAGAAGTTAAAACAGTAAACAAATTTATACCTCATATTCCCCTTGATCTTTGCCGTTTCCATGTTTGAATTATTTGTAATGAAAACAGTATGTAAGAAATCTTCAACTGGTGTAGCAAAGATGAACAATGATACAGCTGTAACAAGGAGCACTCCTGTTCCGACTAGCGTTTGTTTCAACAACTTGATCACTGGCTTTACCTGGATAAACAAGTCTCCGACACTCATCAGGGCATCTCAACAAATCTCCAAGTATCTCGACTAGCTTATTTACTTCATGGCCTACTAATGATTAAATGGGTAAGTTATGGATTTAGGGATATGGATCTTATATTTTTCAACAGTTTAATAAAGTGATGTTTATTTTCCTCAAAAGAAAAGTACACGAAGCAGAAATAATACCAAAAAGAAAACGAAAAAAGAAAGAAAGGTAGAGAACTAATATGCTGAAATGAGTTAATATAATATCGTCTGGTATCTTTGAATGCAAACCAAATCAAGTAGGGATTGTTGTCCATATTGCTTGGGTTCTTTGAAATGAGCAAAACCCATATTGGACATGTCACAAACACTACATTGTGTCAGATTTTTCATGCATTCTTTTGTTACTAATTTAAGCTCTTCTGTAGTTGATAAGCTGTGATTACAAGTTTTGTTCTTTATCATATTGAACTAAGAAATTGATATATTTATCACTTGATTATTTAAAGTAAGATGTGATGGTAGTTTTGCATATTATTTCTGTTTAAAAATTAGCATTTATTTAAATTTATTTGAAAATTATGCTAATTCCACGAATCCTATGTTTTGTGGTTCGCCAAACTATCACTTTCTATTGGTATCAGATGCCGACACACTTACTCTTGCAACTTAGATTGTCATTCTTGTCCACTCTAAATCATACATGCATACATATAGACAGATATGCACATTCGCACCTTGAGCTCCAGCGAGCATGTGTAGCACTTTTTGACCTTTTCGAGGATTGATGTATGACTATTGTAAAATGTAAGGACCCCATGCCCGTATTTTTTCTCTCCCTTGTTGGTGTGCTTCTGAATTTACACTTGATCAAGTGATTCTTATAATTGGACTAAATAATTTTGAGTTACCCCTAGGTGGTGATGGTCCCAAATGCACCTTCATTCTATTTTTTTCCCTGTAGTAATTAGCATTGTCCAGTCTACTTGACATTGAGTTAGTTTGGATCAATAGTAGCCTCCATGATGATCCCATATGTCACAATACCTCGGGCAGTATTCATGGTGGCATTGAAGTGAACATCATTCCAAAACTAAAACTTTTAATTGCATTTTCCCCATTTTGAATCAATAATGCAAGATTGCATCTGACAAAATCACTTTGAAATTTGAATCCACTAGTGAATATCTATCTGATCTGAGTGATACTTGGGCAGTCACAATTCATGGGGATTGGTTTTCATGTAGAACATTAGTAAGAACGTGCCTGACAATATAGATTTTTATTGGACTATTAAAAAAAGTGTGAGAGAGAGCATCCAAAAAAAATCATTCAAAGAGAGAGAGAGAGAGAGAGAGAGAGAGAGAGAGAGAGAGAGAGAGAGAGAGAGAGAGAGAGAGAGAGAGAGAGAGCCAAAAGGTCCAATAATCACAACCAGGAATATTTTCTGGGTATTTCCATTTTAACGTTCAACCTTATCAATATTTAAACAAATCAGGTCCATATTCTCTGTTTGAAAGCTAGATAAGTGCAATTATAGCCAGAGGTGGAACTTGGACATTTAAAAAAAATAAATTCTCAGGTACTTTTACATATAGGCCCTCCATTTTTTTTAACATATTGCTCCCCAGAAGAATTTTCTTCTCCTGCCCTTGATTATCATGTTTGCTTTATTTCATCTTAAGTATTAGGAAGAATATTATTAAATTGAAATATCACATTTCTTCACTCGTATATGGAAATACGATGAAATGCAGAAATCATATGCATATCAAGTGAAAAAGAAAGAAAGTGCACATCGGCAAGTACCTTGTAGGATCCCAATAGCCTATCACGAGCCAGGACCTAATATTAAAAAAATACAATATATTGTTATTGCAAAGACAATAGTGAATGATTCTTATGCAGCGTGGTGTTCCAAAGAAAATAATAGAAGAGATGTCGAGAATTAATATCCTCTTGTTTAACGCATCCAGATTTTTCATCATTAAGATGTTTCGACTATTTAGTTTATGCTGATGTACTATTACTCATTTTAGATGATTTTTTTTTCTTTTTCTTTTAGTATGGAACAAAGTATAATCTTATTCATGAAAGAATGGTGAACCAATTTGTTGATAACAAAAGACAACTCTACCGCACTAAACAACACTTCCTCCAACTGTTTTAGAGAGCATAATATAATTCAGAATTTAACATCTTACAGTGACCCTTGAAGACTCTTAATGAAGAAAGTGACGGGAATTACCAACAAAGTCTCAACATTGTTAACCTTGTTCAGCCAAAATGTTTGGCAGTACATTTGCTTACACCTACAAACAGCCATAACATTTGCACAAGTAGTTAGGATTTTGTTGAAAATGAGTGCCAACTTCCAAGGGTCTTTCTTAACCCATTTGCCTATTCAATTGTATTACCTGAATCTCCTTTCACAATAATTATGCCTTTGAAGGACTCTCGAAATAGTTCCAAAGCATGCCTAACGGACGAACTTTTCCTAGTTTTTTTCCTATATTAATATCACATTCTTTTCATAACGCAGAACAAATCAAATCTCACATTCCTATTATCGCTCCAGCCCGACCAATTGAATCTTTAATATGGGTGGGTGCTCGCTATGAAGTCCTGGTCAGCTAGGATAAAAGAACAATTAAAAATGATAAAGTGGAGTCCATTAATTCATTAACCTGGGCTCAGGGTTGCTCATGTCCTTCATGGAGATTGGCTAAATTAATCAAGGAGATTAGAAGTATGCTTTATTTGATTTATGTTACCTTTCTACACATTCCAAAGATAAATGATGAGGCAATGCTTTAGCAAAAGAAAGAGTGTCCAAGACTAATTATAGAAGCAACCTTTTTCCTTGTTAATTGTGGTTTTCGTCAGTAGCAATATATTCCCTTAATGGACTGCATAATCTGATGTATAGTTCCTTTTATTTGCTTTTATATATTTCATGACAAAAAACCAAAACCCAACATCACCATCACACATGAAAAAAAAGGAAAAGGAAGAAGAAGATGATGATGACATTTTGTACCTCGGGGGGCTTTACCCACATCTGTCCATCATACCATCCACTCTCTTCATATGGTATGACTGCAGATAAAAGTCTGTCACCAACGTAACTCCAGCCCTACCACATGAACAATAGAGAAAGGATAAATAGCTTTACCAGAAGAACCAGACATGTAAAAACTGACATGGCATAGTGAATTAAATACATTAATATAACTGTAAATGACAACTATATTCCATTCTGTAGAAAGTAAGTTAGTTTAGGATAAATATGTCTGGCTGCCATTAAAATTGAAGGCTTGATTCTACGATCTTCAACCAAGTCGCATTGTATCCATTCCATGGGCCTTGAGTTTAAACTTGTGTACCCTTTGTTCTGTCATCAGGACTTTTGGGAATTTGATAATAGGCCCCCCCGCCATTGAATATTGTCATCTATCAAATTAGACTGAAGATACTTACCCTTATGTCTAGTGTTTCTCATGCTGAATATGAATATTGCAGGATCTTGTTGATACCCTTTCTCTAAAAATAACCTGATACTATTTGCTTGCTGTTTTTTTTTTCCTGGCAGAATCATCTGCAGATTGCTTTGGTGGTCTGCCATTTTAAAATAAATGAAAATGTGCGTTTTCTACTTTGTCATTTAGAGCTATAGTGTTGAATGCAAACAGGTATATATATATATATATATATATATATATATATATTAAGAAGTTTTAGCTACATGAAAATGTATCCATAAATTTATCCACACATGTATGGCTGCTTACTTAAACACAATGAAGGTGCAAACATAGTTTGAGAAACAGGAAAAGTGTAAATCCATTATTTATTCTATGTAATCAACAGCAGAAACTAGAAAGCTTATTAAAATGGAAACAGTTGCACATTGACATGAAAATCTATTCCTATATTTATTTGTACATATTGAAATTTAATTTCTTTGCCCATGATGCTCTTAGAACTCATTGTTTCTTTTCTACAATTGATCTATCAAGTAGAACAGATACATGATTTTGACTGCTTGCTTGATTAGATGGTCAAAGTATTTCAATCTGGAAACCTTTCCATATGAAGAGATTTGTTACACGCACTCACTATAGTAATTAATTAATTTTTTTTTTCCAATGGTTAGATGAAAAAAGAGCCAACCCAGATTGATTAGATGAGGATAAGATGATGATGCTTAGCTTAATATAGAAATGAGCATACCAAATATATCCGCAGGACAACTAATGACACCAGAAAAAGAGTTCCAGTCCCAGCAGCTAGCATAAATCTTAGAGGGTCCTGCATTATTACAAACAGGTATTCAGAAATTTCTTATAATGGCTGAAGGCACACCACAAAAAATATACAAGTTTTACACTACAATTTTTTTTGTTATCAATGGGATACTTTTTTTTATTTTTCTTGATTTGCAGGATGCGTTTTTTCACCATGAAGTCACCATAAATTTCTTAGCAGGTACCATATCTGATACCAATGTTTTAATTTCAGTCCAATTTTTGTTAATAAAATTTACATATCCAACTCATGTTACAACAAAATGTTAACATTGCTGTCAAGAAAAAATGGATGCATTTTTTTATACTTCTGTTGGTATTTAAGTAGTATTAATTTTTATCTGACACATATCTATTCAAATAAACAAGTATTTCTACAATTTGTGTATTTATGAGCTAAAATGGATATTGATATGTCTTTCTACATCATTGTAAAAAACCTTGAAGGCATTCTCGGTTTCCTTTTATAACTAACACCATATATCTGAGGTGAACACCGACACCTGCTCCCATTGATGACGGTAAAGATGGAAGAGAAAATTGAAGACAAACAAGAGATAGAACCTCATATATCATGTATAGTCAAGAGTAAAAAACTTAGAGAGAATGGTCCCTTTCACCATAAACCTCAAGAGTACCAAAAGTTTACTCTTTAGAAAGCTTGTAAATAGGATCAGTTGTGATTTGATGTGTGTAATTGAACTATAATTGGAGTTGATGGTGGGATATAATTTTCTACGTTTAGTAAAGACAATACTTATTAATATAGATGGCTACTGCAATGAAAATCATCTACTGGGGCCACGGGGGAATTTTACCCGGCTTTCTTTCCTGGGCTGTAGGGATTGTTCTGGCCTAATGGGCTAGGAACCCTGTGTTATACAAAAAAAATCTTCTCTTTTTTCCCTCTAACTGTTCATCTTCTATTCTTCCTCCCTCTCTTCTCTTTAAGATCCTCTCAAAATTCAACAGAATTTTGAAACTCAGATTGTATAGAACTAAGTTTACATTTCCCTCCCAAGGGTTTATATGAACTTTGTGATATAGCTGATGTTTTTATTAAAGAAGAAGAAAATATGCCACAACGCTTAAGAAAAGGCTAAAATGACACAAGTCACCAGAGCTGCAGGCAGACTGCAATCGAAGCATGCAGTGAAAGGACATGCAAAACTCTCGTGATATCAGCTAGAGTAAGTCGGTAAATCTTCAAATTTTGGGGACTCATCTGGTTAATCATTTTGATTGAATCCAACAAGGTACCATGTCTTTTTCCTGATGTCTCCTAACAGTCAAGGCAAGGTGGTCTGTTCTTCTTATTCCTCTACACATAATGCACATATTTGGAAGTTTGAATTTTGATTTTATGTCTTTCTGTTAGGACATTTATTGTTCCAGTGGTATAATTTTAGTTTTCTTGATTTCTTCTCTTCAGTAAGAATACGAATTTGAACCGATACAAGTTCCCGTTCCCTCTGTTGTGCTCATAAAGGAACTCTTTAGTCATACTTATTCTGACAGAAAACTTTTGTTGCATGGAGAATGTTACTGTTTCAAGCCAGGGTTCAAGTTGTAAGCAGGCACCTGCTCCTAGTTTTGAGGTGACATTATTTGTAAATGGGCACCCAAAAAAAGGTTCCAACTTGAGATGAGAATCCCCACAACAGACCTTCGCACATGGAGTGGGCGGATGATAAAGCTTAGTAGTTACTTGAAAAGCTAATGATTTTGATGTGAGATCACCAGTCGACTATCATTTTCAAGATCTTTCCATCAAAAAACCCAAGCTCACCTTGTTTGACAGGGCCACCATGTCATTCAATATAATATAGAGATCTCATGGACAAAAGGATTTATCCCCGTACTAATGTCTGAAACTACTTTTCCATCACTTATAAGAGTTAATATTCAACTGACCAGAGAGTACTGTGTCCAGCTAGCCAAGTGAATCCTAGGGATTTTCAATGCTACGGGCATATTCCTTTATCCAATTCTTGTCCCAGAGAAGATACTGTGTTGTTTCTCCACCTCAAGTTTGAACTCGCTCATCAAGCTTCTTGTATGCTTGATTTGCTTGAAATAACCAATCTAAAAGTATCTTCAGCTACCAACAGCTAGTTCATGATCGAAAAATTAAGATAATTCATGTGGAGCCCATCAAGTGCATACTTTTAACTATACCTCTTTTCCAAAACAAACTTTGTATGCCTGATAAATACCTTACAACTCTATAACTTTCAAAAGTGGGCTCTGTCAAAGATATAATAATAATAATAATATAAAAAAATCAGCCAACAAACTATTCTGGGACATCTCATCCTATTGATTTGCCATTGGCATGTGTCTCGTCATTCTGCTTTAATCATATCTCATACACCCCAATCTGATGATTAGTTGAAGGCTGTTGTTTCTGGATATACTTTTTATTATTAGCTTCCGGGAATTTTTGTCCTTAAGTGTTGCATCAATCCAAGTATTAAGGTATCAATACATGAAACACATCTGAGTGAGAGATTGGCTCTTCCATGGGGACATCTTTATGGTGAGATCCTTAGTCTATTCTATGCATCAAGCTTTCCAGTCTTGCTCATAAATCATCATTGCACTCTATTGCTTCAAAAGATCTTCTATGACAACTAGTGACGGAAGATGAATTCTAGTCTTTATCAGAAGGGGACTAAAAGCTTTGGTTTCCCTTTTTTTTTTGCTGATAAGGACAGTCTTTCAGTTTATAATCATGCAATCATTTAGAATTGCCATGAAGCTCTCCATCTTCAAGGTTTACACATCATGGACATGGCTGGGACTCAAAAACTTTCACGTCTGCTGCTATTGCTTTAAATAGATATGTCTACTGATGTCCAAATGTGGATATGCATATGAACTAAGATGTAGAGAATGAAGATACAACATAGGATTTCTTGGAATTCATGACCTGGATCCAACTACTGATGTTTACTTAAATTTCTTTTTCTAAGCTCTGTTCTGCTGGGCCACAGGGGATTTACCCGGCTCGCCAGAGGGCTGGGATGCCCTCTGTTATAAAAAAAAAAAACCTCTGTTCAATTCTTCAGAATGTTAGTTAGAGTTATAGACCATCACTAGACCTCTAACAAAAGTCATTCCAATCTAAAGGATTGTTGTTGTATGATGTATCATTGCATTTTTCCTGTATTTCTTGGGCTGAAACTACAGTACTGCACTGCTCATTTTAATAAAGTGCAACTCCCCAGCTAAATTCATTAATGATACTCGCCTTTCCAAAATCCAAAACCACTCCGCTAAAAAAAAACAAAAAAAAAACTTTATTCTCCTTGTGTTTGATTACAGCTACAGTTTATCCCAAATCAGTATGAGGCATACTATTGTTTTCTTCCACACGACTCGCATATAATTATTCCATTCACTTTTCTCCCCTTCAGAAAAGCTAATGAAGTTTATTACATGGAGGGGAAAACATAAGATCAATCTAAATTGGGCTGAACAATACAATGTTGGTTAGAGTTTGTGAGCAGTTTGGATTTCAGGACGGTGGGTCCCTTTCTTTGATATAGGTGGGGAGCTGCACTTAACTAAATTGTGGTGGTGCTACACTGGTTTCACCCGCATCTTTTTATGATGGGTGAGAAAATTTTCAAAACTTTAGGAAACATAAAACTAAATAAATCATGATACAGTAAATCTGCACCTTTTTTTTTTTTTTTTTTTGCTAAAAAACTCTGCATGATTTGAACATCAAGAAAATAACAAAGCGAAAATCGGTATTCCAGCCCTTTGACCCTAAAGCCCAAAAAATCTACATGGTTCAAAACTGAGCTACCACACTGGGGCTACAGGGGATTTACCTGGCTCCCCCACCCCCCCCCCCCCCCCCCCCCCCGGGCCTGTAGGGATTAGTCCGGCCCTAAGGGCTGGGACACCCTCCGTTATCGGAAAAATAAAAATAAAAACTGATTGGTGATCTTTTGTTGTGTCCTAGTACCATCATACCAATGTTTTCACCAAATATTGGTGAGAAATCTTTCTTGTTGCAATAAGCTAGAGTATTATGGAAAACCGGATGGTGTTGTGTGCATTTGGGGCAAATCAGAAAAATATGTTAGTCCTTCTTTCCCCTTCTTTTTCCTTCTTTTTTCTGTTTAATGATATCAGTGATCAGCACTGACAGTGACTGAGCCAGAGAAAACAGACATAGGAATGTCTCATCTTATGTGGCTTTTGATCTCCACGATGCAAAAATGCCTATTAGAACAGGACAACAGGTGACCATCCATTATTTCATAATATTCATAATGTTTGCAGCTTGTACATCTAGAAGCATCCTAGTAGACCTAACTTCCCAGTTTAATCAAGGAATGATAGCTGATCATTTCAGACTTGAATGTATATCATCTCACAGATCATCATTATTTGATTCTTAAAGCTAATGAATTTGTTATATTCAGAATAAAACCCATATTTTCCACATACCCTAGAAGGATTAAAGCTTGCAGCTGCAATTGGTGCTCCAAGAACTGTGAATGCTACTAACCAGAGGCTTCCAAGACGTGCAAAAAGGGGCCCAGGACTCAGTTCACCCCATGAGTATAGGAGGCCATTCTTCAGAGATGAGTATTCATTTACCTATCACAAAAACAGTCAGTAAGTTGCTACATATAGGCATAAGAAACCAACTCTAAACCCTAAACCCTGTTAGTGTGCATGGAACGTATAGCCAGGGGTGGACCTATATATATATATATCGTTTTGGGGGCGGTCACCCCACCAGACCTGGGTCCGCTTTCAAAACATGCATGAAAAGGCCCGAGTTTGCTTCCAAAATCCACATGAAAATCACGGGTCCACCCCCATTACCCACATGAAAATCCTGGGTTTGCCCCAAAACCAGTTAACTGTTTGATAGCTATGTGAAAACTTCCTATGCACTTTAATCTTCGTCTCCAATTTTTCATAATAGTCAATATGATCAATATTTATCAGGCTATGCTACATCTGCTGTGCCATTACAATAATTGATTATACTGTATCCTATATAAATGAATCTAAAATACAGGCGCTTGATATGATTTACTATACAATTTGAAAATGAAATCCCCTGATGGTGTTAAATCTTTTTTCCATTTGTAGAAAGTCAAATTATTTAGTCAAAAACAAACGGATCCCTAGTATTGATGTTCTTAGTATATTAGTATAAAATATGTTTGTTTATCTCACTTTACAGTTATTTCTATAACTTTCAGTTTGATACCAAAGGAGATCTATTACAGGTCAGGCAATGAACATACTGGCCTCTGCTCGAATGGGACCTCAATTTCAAGGCCTGGGTCCCAATTCTGCCCGGGGAATCGACTTGCACCTCCTCTTTCATCTCTCAATGCCTTGACTCGAATCTGCGGCGACCGTTGCGGTAAGCTCCTGAACTGAAGAACCCATAAGTTCTTTTTGCCGTGGGTCTTGGCCACTCCGCCTGGGATCCAGTGGCCACAGATCTGGAGCCTGAGCATTGCACTCAGCTCTAACGAATTCAGTCTGGTGGAGGGAGAGATCTTGTGGAGACTGTTCTTTTCCTTATTGTAGCAGTGTAACAGGAAAAGATTCTGAGCTCTACACTGGAGGGCCTTCATCATTCCTTTGAGACCATGCAATCTTTTACATGGAGGAGAATATTTGATGAGTACACATAGGTATTTATTGCGGATCGACTGGCTATTATCAACCCGGTTTGTTGGAACCCCCAGCAGGCGAAAATGCAGTGGTGCCACCATTGGGCAAAATTATCCAGCGATTAGGGTCAATATTAGTTTTGGCCTTATTGGAGGATGGTTTGTAGATTTCTGATCATTCAAAGGTGGGGCCATGGACTGGTGGAAATTAGTGAAAGGTGGACGATTATCACCTTTAATTGGATGGTCAGGATCTTCATTTTCACCTCTTGAAAATGATATTGGGGTAGTCACTGAAAAGTGATTGTTACAAGTACTTTGGCCTGGTCTTAAAATATGGATGGTTTGGGTTGAAAGAGTGGATGGCAAGGGGTGGCATGTAGCAATTGGCTGCTTGCACGCTGCTTTTGCGTGTTGTTCTCATGCTTCCACGAGTCCGCTACAAACAGATAGCCATGGGGGGAGTATGGGAGCACAGCCACACATGTATTATCCTGGCCGTTTTTGAAAGTGTCCTGGGAAGCCATTAGTCGTGGATGAGAGAAGATTATTAATTACACAAGTCGGCTCGGCTCGGCTCGGCTCATCTTGTTCTTTCATTTATGTAGTGTCACCCACTGCCATGGTCTCTGGAGATGTGTTGTGAACTCATAAATTAACTTTGAGGGGATGACTGCTGCTGTAAAAATTTTACAATCTGTTCATTTTCTCAAGTGAAATTGAGGTGAGATGTCCCATGTGGGAGCACTCGTAAGGGGGCACTTTCACATGCGACTTGGGAGGCCTTGTAGCACTTGGTAGTGCCCTCTTACAATCCTTGTGGGTCAAATGTTGGGGCCGTGCTTGAATGCCTTTCTTACACCTTAAAACCTTGAGTTGTGCCTCTTCTCTCACCAATTGATTTTGGCCGTGCAATCCAACAAGTGGTGTCATAGAGCTAGGTCAGTGGTTCAAGTTTCGCTTGGGTGTGTAATCAGTAGGGTGGGGGTGGGGTGTGTATGTTTGGGGTTCTGGTACAACCCTTGTGGGCTTGTATTGGAGACCGTACTTAAATGGCCCCCCTAACACCTTAAAACCTTGAATTGTGCCTCTCATTAGGGTATTTGATTCGAGCTGATCGGACCATTAAAGGTGGTTTACTGGGATCATGACTAATTTGTATAAAAAGAAGAAATGGAAATATAATTAATTTATCCTATTTGAGCCCCACCTTTCATTGTTTAAAGTTTTGATCACATGAACAACCACTCTAAATATATTCATTGTATCTTATTTGACTTTAAAATATATACACATAGAGGTGAGCCACATAGGGTGCAATGACCAAATGTTTGATAAAGAAAGAGGAAAATAGAAATCATACCAAGAGGGAAAAAAAAGTAAAAATCAAAGAATGAGGATGCCTCAATAAAAAGTTTGGGTAGTTTTAACATTTTCCTTGGTATTGAGAAGGTGTAGGGGAAAGGAAGGTGGAGGGAAACCTCATCTTTAAAGGAAAACTATAGGGAAAAACCTCTAAAAAGAAAGAAAGAAAGGCTCTTTCCATTACTAGATCCACCTAAAGTGGACCCGGACCAGATTTAAAAAGAGGCTCTGATTGCCGCATTCAAGTGTCAATTGGGATCAAGCAAATATTTATAACCAACATCTTAAAGACATCCAGATTTTTGTAGGATCCAAAATATGGGTTTTTTTTTTTTTTTTTTATTTCTTTTTGATCAGAGCATTGATTAGTTTTTGATATTTAGAGAAATTTCATTGAAAATTGAGATGGAGAAACTAGAACTTTCGTTTTGTTGGACATGATATATGCAAAATGGGTGTCACGTGGATAATGATATCATATTGTCCCAAGGGTAAATGTGCACTCTAATCCGTGAATTCTATATTTTTAATAATCAAATTTATCTAATTGGTGTTTAAGGCTATTTTTTTCGTAAAACTCTTTTTTATTTAATAGAAAATGCGCAAAGTCCCTTTTAGTGTTTTTTTTTTTAAAACGAAAGCCCAAACTTCAATGCGAAACTTCTATCTACTAAAGGGGCAGCTTTTCCTATGCGATCTTCATCAGTAAAATTAACAAAATCAGCCTTACTCTCAATCTGGCGTGTATCATTAGAAGTGGGGAAATTTTAATCCAATGACCCTTTCTCAATGCGACAGTGCAGCCATGGTCCTTTGCAGTTGGTGATGGAACGTCTCAGAAGACCCATCCAAAGATGAAGGAACGCTCTCTATGAGTATGTGTTAGGGATTTCTTATGAAAAACCCCTAGGGCTTGTTCGGATTAATGAGGAGTGCAGTAAAATAAAGTGAATTTCACATGTGGAGTGGAGCTGAGTGAAGTAGGTTGAAGTTAAAATAGAGTAGGTTGAAGTTAAAGTAGAGTACTTTACTTCACTCTGTTTATTTTGAAGTTAAGGTTTAGAGTATAATTCACTTTTACTCAAAGAAATGAAAGTATTTAGAATTGAGGTGAAATTGAGACAATATTACTTTATCTATTAGGCCAGACTCATTCAAACGTGATAAAGGTGAAATTTTAGATTGTTAGGGCCCATTTAACTTCACTCTATTCTATTTTTTGCCTATTCAAATACGCCCAATAGCAGGTTGGGGCATTTTTGAAATTCTCCAGCAGTTTTAGCTCGATGTCCTTAGTTGAAAACCTTTTGGAAAACTTAAGTGCTAATATGAAAATCCAAATTTTTTTTGTCCTATTTTGAAAACTCCCAAAAACGCAGGCCCTATATTGAAATTTTCCTTCTTTTTTTTTTTTCTTTTGAATACTGAATTAATTTTATTTTCGTTATTGGATTTATGCCTTTGATTTGGAGGGTGCCATTTATGGCAAATGGAAGTGGGGATGTGGACTGGTAAAGGGAACCGGAATTGGGAACAGGAGCTCTCGATTGGGATCTGGGTTACCAATGTATATTGATATTTTTTGAGCAGAAGTTGTAATATCTCGGACCTCGAGGATGTAATTAATCTAATTAATTATAATATTAATTGATTAAGCTCAATTAGTAGCCAAACATGTTCGGGATATTACAGACATGATCCACATGGTGTGGCTGAAGGTATTAAAACCGGGTGACCTGACGATGTTTTTGAGTCAAATCAGTCCGGTTTCGATCTGTGCAGTTTCGGTTCTTGCCCCCGAAATGGTGTCAAAATGAAATAGCATCTACTATGCTCCCAGTGAGACCCGTTGAACCAAAGGTTTGCATCAGAAATTTGTGAATAATTATGTGTATCATGAAACTGAATTGGGCAGGAATGGGACTCTTAATGGTGAGCGACAGACAGCGCGATTACAAGCCTGGTTATGCATGGGTCACGCCATGTCTACCCTAGAGTCCCAACCTCAATTTATTTGTGACAAGAACTGATAGTCTTTGGATAAAGAATGCATTTTACATTTATTTATCTTTGCAATTTTAGTTAAATTAAAATATTTGTATGTTGGGTGATTTTTAAGTTCACAGAACTCTGAATTTTGAGATGGGAACAAGAATGGTTTAATGGTTTTTCTTCTCTGATGTTTGTGATTTTAATGTTGGATGGCTTAATTGTTTATCTTCGCTCAACCAGTCAGTAGGTCTTTTTTTTTTTTTTTTTTTTTTTTTTTTTTGCATAAATTCAAAGTGGTCATGATGTTAGGCTCCTCTCTAAATATATTGGTTGATCAAAATTCTCATAATGTACAATTGAGGTTGATATGATGAACCTTGTTGTAGATGCCTACCTAAGAGAGATCTTACAGGTTGGAATATTCTATTCACACAATGTTTGGCTCTAGAAAACCAAGTCCTTATACAGCTGGCAATCTTTTTGAGGAAATTTATGTGGTCCAATTTTCCCTTAAACTCTTATTTATAGGATATTTATGAGTCCTTAATGAACTTGGAGAACTGCAGAATGGTGTGGATTGTTGGAAGTAATTTGATATTTATCATATGCCACATTGTTAGGTGGAACTAAATGATTGATTGAGATCCAAAATACAATGTCCATGGCTAGCCAAACTATATTAGGATAATAGGATTGTATTCTAGCAAACAATCAATCCTCAGGTCAGAAAACCACAGTTACCTTTCTAATTTGGATCCAATACTATTATTATATAGGTATCATCCAGTAGTATTATTATGTAGGATGTCTCGTTCAAGAGAACCTAAACTAAAACCAGCACATCCAAATGCTTATTTCAAATCCTAGAACTTAGAGCAAACAAAGTTGTTCAACTGGTGCCTGGAGTTTCATATGAACCCCTTACACGGCCGCCAGCAGATCCACCTTCATGGCCATAAACACCTCCTGAACCATAAACACCTCCTGAACCATAACCTGACCTGCCTCCTTGACTGCCGCCTTCGCTGCCACCAACACCACTGCTGCTATAGCCTGAGCCAGAACCGGAACCATAGCCTGTTCCACCATTTGAACCCGACCTATAACCGCCTAAATTGCCACTACCTAACCCATGTCCAACTCCATTCCATTTGCCACCGAAACCACTACTGCCGCCATAGCCGCCGGAGCCATAGCCCCCATCATGGCCTAGTTCTGAGCCAGAGCCATAAACACCTTCGCCTCCCGATCCACCACCAAGCCCTCCACCTCCGCCAAAGCTGCCTCTTGAACCACTTCCTGGGCCATATTCATGACCATGGCCTATTACTTCACCGCCACCATACCCTTTGCTACCTTTTGTAAAACCTCCATATTCTGTCCCTTCACCCTGACTAGGTTGGTGCTGATACCCCATCCCATATTTATCAAGATTCACACGCCTCCCTTCGTTACCTTCCACAACTACAATGCAAGTACTGCAAAAGAGAACAACACTAAGGGAAATGAGACACCAAGAGACAATGTTAGATGCACCCATGTCTCTCACCAGACTAGTATGTCCTGAGATTTTGTATTTATAGTCAATCTTACAAAGAAAGTAAAAGAAAGAACTTTTCTTCCAATGTGAGAGTGGAAGAATGACTGTATGAGTAATGGCAATATCTACTTTCTCTAGAGGGACTTAAAAAAGCTGGTTATCCTTCCCTTAGGTGGACCATCAGATTCGGCCTCATGCAACACAAAACAGTGAGGATAGCTTTGTCTTCTATAGGTGTGGGAGTGGTCCTATGAAGACTTTGGTGAGGTTTTGTGCATGGAGGGAAGTGTTTTGTAGGGTTTGTGGGGATCTGCACGCTGTAAAAGCAGTTAGGTTCTGGGTGTGTGGGTGCACACTTGGCTTGTGGGCGGTTAGGTAACTACGGAAATAAGCATGATAGTGCACAAGGAATGAATCTCCTAACTTCCACCCTTGACCATTCTTTCGAATTCTACTCTACTTTCTCCAACACCTAGAATCATTTCAATTTCTCTCTGTGTGGTAGGTCTCCAATGGGAGACCTAATACAGAGAATCTGGGTATGGACCTTTTTTTTTTTGTTGCCCACTAGTTTGGCCCAGTTGATATATATGTATTTGGCTTTTGGGTTTGCCAGAAAACTGGGTCTATCTTAGTGGTGTCTGGCTCAGATCAGCATTCTCATGTCTGTTCTTGGGTCAGTTTGGTTCACTCTTGACCGAGTCAAAAAAGTAAGAAAGATCTTAATGTATATTAAATATAACTATTAACTTTTCTTAAATTTTGAGCAAGTCACATGGCCAAGCCAATTGAGCCTTTATCGAGCTTTGGTGAAGCCAACCTAGTCAGGACGAGTTAAGCTCAGTCTCATTAGAACTCATTGAGGATCAAGTCCCTGGTTTTTCCTAGTTCCTACATGGTTGAGTAACTTGGTAGAGTTTTGCTTGTGTTTCCGCATTTTAGAATGCTATACCCAGAGCACAAAATGGATCGTTTAAATTCACCCAATTACACTGATATCTATACAACAAAAGGAGCTGGCACATATTTCTCTCCTATCAAATGTTCCATACATCATCAGATTTCACAAGAAGCTTAAAAAAACAACTCTATATTTTACATGGGATAAATTTATTAAACCTTCATGCCCAGAACACGAGTGCCGCCAATGAAGGGGAAACTGATCTACAAAAACACACATAGTAAGCCTCTTAACACAATGAGTTACAGACTGATCTACAAAAAGGTATTACAGCCCTGTTCAAGCACCAGGTCAACCCAAGGTATGCATGATTGGCCCGACTTTCAGGTGTGAACACCCCTAAGGACCTTTGAATCAATCATTCGCGTGCAACTAGAACAACCTGTTTGCCTACATTTCGTCCAGAAAAGAGTCCAATTAAGGCTGCAGGAGCACTTTCAAGGCCTTCGACTATGTCTTCCACATAAATAATTTTCTTTTCTCTGATATACTTCAGTGCCAGCTCGAGGAACTGAGGGTACATGTGAGTGTAAAGAAGAACTCTGAATCCTTCCATTCGGACACACTTGACAAGAAGGGGCAATAAGTTGTATATGCCTTCAGGTTTTTCGCGATTGTATTGTGATATCAGCCCACATAATCCGATGCGGCCATGACTTCTCATGTTCAGGATAACTGCATCAAGCATTGGACCACCCACATTATCAAAGTAGATGTCAATGCCTTCGGGAAAACACCTGAAGATAAGAACTACAATAGTCAAATGAGGGTAGAGAAAATATGAGAAATAAAAAGAACAAGTCATCTGATAAAATGAGCCTGATCTAGCCACTTAGGCTTTGCTTTGCAGAATGGCAGAAGTTTTTGAGAAAAGATTGAATAAGAGAATTCCAAAGTTATGAGCTGATTTTCAAACTACTGATGATGTGCTAATACCATTTTCTTTCTAAATTAGTTATCTCCTGCAAAACCCCTTTCCCAATTACCTCAAAAGGAAACTCAAGATTTCAAAAACTTCCAGATTTTACCAATGATGAAATAAAATTTGTTGCTAATGGAAATTGAACGACGGAAGGAACCTGCATTCTACTCCTCCATTTACTTTGTCCTCATACGTTTGTGCAATTCAAAGCCTTTTTCCCAACTATGTTGGGGTCGGCTAGATGATTTCAATTTATCCATTCTGATATATCCAGCGCCAAATCCTTGGGTAGGTTGCACTTCTTCATATCTAACCTTACTACTTCTATCCATATCCTCTTCGGCCTGCCCTTTCCCATTTGTGGGCCATCAACATGCATTAAAAAACTTGTCTTCACCGGCGTTGTTGCTGGCCGGTGTAGGACTTGTCCAAACTTATCCCAAACAGGATTCTCTTATCTTATCGATATTTAAAAAAGCAAACTTGGCAAGAGAAAAGGCTTTGCCATCTTGCATCCAACTTTCTAAGTAAGGTCTATCTGTCTGTGTCTGTGTGTGAGAACAAGTGTGAAGGAGAAATACGGTGCCATGAGGATAGGTACGTAACCTACGAAATAGGAATACAGCCTAGGTGAACATGAGACAGTATTCCATACAAGGGAAAACCATAATCTGACAAACATTTAAATAATTGCATTCAAATTTATTATATGCACAATTAAAGCACACCTTTTCAAGGCCATATTCAAGTCAGGCTCTTCTTTGTAGTTGAAAGCATCATCAAAACCAAACTTGTTCTTCAATAGATGAACCTGAGTTTACAGCAGTATCAGTTGGTTTCTCTACAGTATCACTAGTAAAGTACAAAACAATAATGCACCATTTATAAAAATTCCACAGGGGTTCTTTTTATGATTTAGCCTTTCCCTTTTCATTGAACACTTAAATCTAAAAGTAGCATTTTGATATCTAATGCTTAAGCTGACTTTTATACAGATAAACTGTGCAAGTCGGAGTATAATGCTGTTGTTTGTTATTGTTCAATGCAAGTAACACTCATAGGTAGGTGGTGACCCACCTTTTCATTGGAGCCAGCAGTTCCAACAACGTAGCAACCCATCAACTTGGCAAATTGCCCAACTAGCTGACCAACGGCTCCAGATGCTGCTGAGACAAACACATATTCGCCTTTCTTAGGAGAGCACACTTCATAGAATCCAACATAAGCAGTAAGTCCAGGCATACCTACAAATATTGAAGCATTGCAATTAGATGGAGTGGTTTGGCACTTTAATTAGTCAGTCAAACAATAAAGAAATGATCCACAATCTAGAAAGGAAATTAGAAAATGTGGCTGCAGCTCCTATAGATCAAAAAGGATTGTTCCGACTCTGTTTTTTTCTAAAAAAAATAAATCTTAAACTCAGTCTACCTTCAAAGGATGATGCTTCACGTTCTTGATACATGCATTCCATCTTCAAGAAAAGCAATGCCAAATTCCAATTGTTATATTTTATATTTTTATAAGCTAATGAACAGTTCTTACAAAACACAGGTTATTGACAGGATTAAGCTGCCACGCTATTGAAAAATCCAATAAAACTTTAAAAGACTCCAATTTGAACTAATGATGTAACAATCTACAAGTTGGCTAGAGACATAGACAGAGAGCCACAAATTGCCAGAAGTTCTGCAGTTTCCAGGTTGGTGTCATCATTATTAGAGCCTGATGCCCTTATCCCTGTAAGAGATATTAGGAGATGGATATTAGGCTTGTTAGAGATTTTAGGAAATGATATTCAATTTTCAATTTAAGTTTGAATAGGGTTAAAAAAGTTCGAACTTTGAATGGGTTTGAATTTTATTTTCTATCTTCTTCTCTCTCATCTAAATTAGGGTATTTTCTCATGATGAAAGTCCGGTGAAATGTCTACGGAAAATGTAGCCTCTCGAGTTCCATTAATCTACTTCTCTTACACTACAGGATTTAAGTTTTCTGTTAAAATTAAGCCTATAAAATCACAAAAACAGGACTAAATATGGCTCCTAACATGAAGGGTCTTTAAATTAGATTAATCAGTGCACACACACCCAGATAACAAGCCATCCATGTCAAGGGAAGCAAAAGAAAAGACAAGGTTTCAAATCTCATGCAGTGCATATTTGAGTTTGTACTTATTTCTTTATTTTTATCATAGTATAACCAAGGATAAAATGCATCAGCTTATGCATTAACTGTCAACAAACTGAAGCTTCAAACGAGTTTGAAGTCGAAACCTTCCGACAGAATTGAGATCAGCCAAAAATAACCTACCAAGAAGACCTGTGTAGTAGGAAAGAGGCACATCAGTGTCTGTGATTTTAAAGAGGACAGTAGGTTCTGAAATGAGGCTGTACTCTTCCCATCCAGTGAATCCCCACAACAAGTCACCTTCCTTGAAGTCCGGATGTCTGGAATCAATAACTTTAGCTACGCCATAGCCTGCAATGGGCTGCTCAACAAAAGAGAAAGTATCAGATATGCATACAGGACTTACCATGAGCAATCTGAGTCCGAATTGGCTACAGATACGATCCTAAATTAAAAGCTCACATTGATTGAACTCCAAAATTTTAAAACTTTCAGTACTGCAAGTCCCATTGCAGCAAAGTCAATTACAAACTCTACAGGGGCCTTGATCAAGTGAACTGAACAATATTTTAATTAATTTTTTTTTTTTTTTGTCATTTATACTTAAGAAAAATGGTAAAAATACCCAAACTCCAAGAAAGGGAAATTAAACCTTGCCTTATGTCATGATTCATGAATAAAAAATTCATAATTTTGGTTAGAACTAGGGCCTGTAAGTTTGCATTAAAGATTCATAGGAATTCGTGGTGGAATGAACTCTACCAAATGATATTATTAAAGAGTCAGAGAGGTGAAGGATATGGGACCTTCACTTTCTCATGCATTGAACTACTGGGGTGATATCTTGGTATTCATTTTCCATCTTCCTTTGATTTCATTTCCATAAAAGGAAAGATTATTTGATGCTCATCTTTCATCACCTTTAATCTGCATAGAATCCTATCTATTCAATTCCTACATATTCTAATGCAAGCAAACATGTCCCCACCACAGGATGTCCTATATAAATGATTTTATTAGCGGCAATAGCACATATCATCATCTAATATCTAAGATTAAGATAACCCACTATTATGGTTGACTTCAATAAAAAAAAAGAGACCATGCATGTTTGGATCCTTAGAAATCCCACACATTACTTGTAAATCTAATTACTGTCATTGATATGGGAAAGTAGAGTGTGGGAAAGGAGAAATTACCGATCCGGGAGTGTAGGGAGTGGCGTAGCCCCCACCCTCCGGGCTCATCATATGACGCATGAATGGGTCGCAGGAGAGGTAGAGATTCTTCACCAGAATGGATTTAGAGTGCGATCCTTGTTCACAAGAAGGAAGCTTCAACCGTATCGTGCCGGTGCTCCACACCATGTCGGATTCTTTGGGGTACCCCGTTACGAAATCTCTGAAGAGGATCTGCTTGTTCTTGACCTCAGGCTCAACTACTGGTGCTTGCTGTAATGGCACACACTCCATTTTATTGATTGAGGGCCTGCAATTATTCCACTTCTCTACTACTTCTCATCTGCTTTGAGAAATGTTTGTGATAGATGGTCTACTTAAACTCAATTCGACCAGTCTAGAACGATGACCTTTCTCATTTTATTTTATTCTATATAATCAGCCTCATTTCAGTGTACGTATGTGGTGACGTCCATATGATAAGACCTCCACCCACCCATGCATACGTCCATAAGAGCAGCTCCCTATTTTTTTGGGGTGCCGAAAGCTATTTTGCAACTTTGAAGGGTGTTTTGGCACCACTGAATTATAAATCTGCTCTAACGATAGGTGTCAAAATGGGGTGTTATTTTAATATTTTAATATTTTTTTATTAAAAAATATAATTAAACTTAAACTTAACGGATTTCAGGCAAGCCTCCTTCCTTCCCCTTTTCTCTCTCTGTATTTTTTTAGAATTTGTGGGTTGAATATAGCCGTTGAGAAGAACAATAGATCCAATGACTATTTTACAACCTCTCAATTCTCTTTCCAAAGTTGCCAAATATGCCACCCCAAAACCCTACATGCCATTTTGCCACCCTCATTGGAGTTCGAATTTTTGAAGTTGGAGTGCCATTTTAGTGGTTATGGGGATGTCGCTTCTTATAGCAACTCGACCAGTCTAGAACGATGACCTTTCTCATTTTATTTTATTCTATATAATCAGCCTCATTTCAGTGTACGCATGTGGTGACGTCCATAGGACCCCCACCCAACTATGCATCTGTAACTGCTGCTCCATTGAGTGGGGCGTGTGAAACTCCATCTTGGTCCATGGGGCCCATTTGTTTGATAATCTCAACCGTTTAAAGTGATTCTGAGTTGGATGTGGAGTCTGGATCCCCTATTGCAGATTTATTATTATTATTATTATTATTATTATTATTATTATTATTATTGTTTTATTTTTATCCTAGCTCACCCTGAGAGACTCCCACAAGCAAGGAGAAAGAACCTCAACGAGTTAGCCGAGTGGTCAGGACCACGGTTCCTCCCTCTTTCGAAGCTAGAGGTCTTGGTATTGACTCCCCCGTTCCCTATTCTTTAGGAATTGAAGGTTGAATCCACTAATGCTACCACTTTAGGGTCATAGGGGTGTTTATCTGGCTTCACTTTGTGCCCGTAGGAATTAGTCTAGCCCAAATGGTTGGGAACCCTCCGATAGCAAGCAAAAGAAAAAGAAAAAAGAATCTCCACACGTGGGAACTGGATCCCTAAAGAAAGTAAGAAATTGCCCATGTGAGGTGGAGTGGGTCTATAATAGATCATCCGGGTGAGGCAGGGTTGCCAATTGAGGAATCTGTTCTTATATTGCAGCTAGCTAATACACATGAACCATGACCATCATGGGGGCCCATATAGAGATAATCTAGACCATTTAAGATGAATCCCTTCCCCTCTGTGAATATATCATTAAATTTCAGCTCAATAGGAGTGGGGCCCACAATATGATCGAGCATGTGATGAAAACATAGTTAACGCCAAATCCGTGACGATGTCATGTTAGCAACTTGTCACGTTTTCAATCATATACAATTTGAATTATCTCTATGTGGGCCCCACGATAGAGTTCTACCACATGTGAAAAAAGGTTGTCTCAAGTTGCTAACTAATACACCAAAAAATGCCTAAGTATTAGGCTTTTTTTGGTCTTGCGTAGATTCTAACCCAAGATATGGGCTCTAATAAGTCTAATCCAATCTCAAATTGCCACCTAAAATAGCTACATGTTAAAAGGTTTAGAAAACTAACTACTTAAAAAGAGGTACCCGTGCATGTAGGGGCGGAAACAAAAAATCTTTCGCTTCATCTCCCAACTTCAAATTAATGATTAACCCTTTCAATTGACCGGCCACTCAAATGAAAATCCCGAGTCTGCCATTACTGCGTGTGATTGATAAGATTTGGTTCGGAATTAATTAAGATTACACTCATCCCATCCTGTCATCTCCCACACCAAGTCACCTTCCTCAGTACTCTGCATTTCCTAAATCCAAAACTATATCTATTCCAAAGACTGTTATTTATCAGGTCCAAAGCTGAGGTTTTTGTTTCTTCAAAAGTCTGATGAGAACTAAGTTAATTTCGAAGTCAATAGTGATATTGTTCAAGTGATTTGAACGATCATTTCCTTATCAGCTTTTTAGAACTCACACAAAATTTCTAAAGACCTGAGTCTTCAAGTGTTCAGTCAGAAATATATATATGAAGAAAAACCATAGCTTTTATCATGAGCGAAAAATTCCTGTAGGGATTTTAGCCAAGAAAATAAAAAAAAAATCTTGCATGGAGGAAGATCTTGTACATCTTGTATGATGCAAACAGGCACTTTTCTGAATCATTGTTCTGAACTGTTTATCTTATGGACGTACAAATCACTCTGAAACCTAAGATCTTTGATATCTAATTGGAGCAATGTTTAGCCCCTAGGTAGGGCTACTCATGGGCCGAGCCTGGATTTAAATGTTTGGCCCATTTAATATAGATCAAGGCTTGGATTAACAGATAGAAAGTTTGAAACCCTGCCACGGCCTGGCCCAAATAAGTAATACATGTAGTTAGGGACTGATTTACCTAAATAAGTAGCTAGAAAGCTTAAAAAAAAAGAGTGGTAGAAAGCCCGGCCTGGTCCGAACGACAAATTGGAAGGTATCGGGCCAAGCACTTAAGGCCTGTCTCGAGCGTGGACCAATATGGGCCTATGTTTCTAAAGGCGGGTGGGACCTGGATATGCCTCATACTCAGACCGACCTAACCCATGAACACCCCAAGCACCAGGCAACCCAATGAACAGATTGGGCGTAGAGTGATCAATTGTGGAGCAGGTGCAAGTACAGGATCCTTAGGAAAAAGCTCAACTTGATTCGACCAGTCAACCCTACTTGAAAGGTACTAAGTAGAACCACAACCTCCAGACTTCCCGAGTTGACGTAGTGAGTCGACTGAGTTGGCCCTAAGCTTAGGCTAAGGAGTTGAGTCAGTGTGCAGCCAAGGAGTGCTTAGGCTAAGAGCTTAGTTCTGAGGCACCTCTTGGCAGTGGTTAGGAGTAGTGTTCTAAAATTTTGAAAAACCCCTTTAGATGGTACCAATAAATAAATAAATAAATAAAATTCTAAGGCGCCTAGTGGCGGAACAACTACATTCATTTTTTCTTTTTTATACTGGGCTTTTCAATTTTCTTTTCAACATAGTGCCCCCTCGGAAGAAGAATTCCCGGGTCCACCCCTGAAAGGTGCCAGTAACTATTGAAACCTTAGCTTGACTATTCTATCATGTTTTCAATATTTTGATCATATTCATCAATGACACTTTTAACTAGGCCATCAATGTTGTGGCGGGACCAATACCATCAAGAATAAAATTTGAGGACGCTCGGGGCGTTAATTTTTCAACAGATGGGCCCCACTTGGCATTCCATTCCTTATAACTTAGAAATTTTCTCCTTGAGATATCTGCCTTATGCGATAATCCCACCTTATCAGGAGTTCTAACTAGGCAATGAGTTGTTTAAAGATAGAAACTTCTGTTTCCGATTGCTATGTATTTAACGACCTTAAAGATAGAAAATCATAGATAGATCCTTCCAATCCCTTCTCTTTTCAGTCCCATGTGATGATACAAAGCCAAGTACTCACGGAAGAGGTATTGCCCGTTGTTGACAATGGATTGGTCAGATCTTCCCCAGTCTATTCTTGAATTGGTATTGAAGCATCTAATCCTACCTGATCATATTCGCTTCGGCTCCGTTTGCCACTCCTGGCGCATTACGCAAACACAATCTCTTCATCCTCCTTCTCAACACCCTTTCCTCCTCCTTCCCATAGACTTCTATAGAAGGAACATCAAATTCTTCAGTCTCTCAGAGAAGAGAATATACAAGATACCAATGCCTGGTGACTTCACACCGAAGCGTGGTCACTGCATTTCTTCTTCTCATGGTTGGCTGCTGTTAGAAGATAGAAAGAAGTACAACTTATTTCATCTCTTTAATCCCTTCGTCGAGGAAGGTAAGAATTACATTCAGCTTCCAAAGACAAATGTTGTCCGATATCGCAATTGCCTTTTCTTTTCTACTCCATCTGATCCCGATGGCATTCTCCTTGTCATGAAATCAAACAATTCATTCGTGCTATATCGACTCAACGATCAGTGTCGCGCTTGGTTAGATAGTGATGATTATTGCTGGAAGAAAGATATTGTCTCCAATATCATCTGCCATGAAGGCAAGTTGTATGCAATGAACAAGGACTGGAGTCGTAGTCGACTTTCTCCTTCCACATTATAGTATCACTAGTGAGAACTTGAAATTTGCACCAGGGAATTCTCAGCCATCCCTACTCTTGCTCTGGTGGAATGAAGTATGTGCTTTGGTGGAATCTTGTGGAGAGATACTAATGGTGAAGCTGACGCACTGCTACGACCTCGGCCTCAGCTTTGATGTTTTTCGAGCTGATTTTACTAAGATGGAGTGGGTGAAAGTAGAAAATTTGGGTGATCAGACGCTCTTCATTAAATAGAACAAGTGCAGTTTCAGTTTGTTCCAGCAAAACGGGTTGCGAAAGAAATCGCATCTATTATGCTTTTAATGGGGTGGACAGGATCAAAGGTTTGTTTACACAATTGGACTGGAATGAAGAAGGTAGGTATATGGAATTCGAATTAGAAAGGGATGGGCTGATCGTTTACTCAATTCCATTGTATGTCTGCCCCAATCTATACTTCAGTTTGCCTGAAAAAAGTTGTTTCGTCGAATGGACAGTCTGTTCATAGCTGAAGCATTTTTTATACCTATTTTGCCTTTTAAATTGAAGTGTTTTTTTTTTTTTTGGGTAAAACAATTGTAGTTAAATTAGGATATTAGTATGGTGGGTCATATATAAGAACATTGTCATAAATTCATCATACAATTATATGGATTTTGCGAAAGAAACAAGAATGGTTTAATGGTTTCTGTATGGTTTTCACGTTGAAGAAGGTCTTTTCTCTTCTTAGCAGGCTCTTTGATGCTAATGAGGATGGCACACTGGATAAGAGTTAAGTATGTAAACTTGAAAAGAAAGTAAAGCTAATATGGATGAGTTTACTTAGCGTATAATTTAAAATCACATTATATTTTATTAAACTTTATAATTTCCTACACTAAAATCAGTCAGCCTCTAGTAATTTGTATTTCTCCAACATGGCACCTTTTGGAGCAGTTTGAGCTTTCTCCACCGAACTACTAATCCTAGACTACATATACTTGGAATAAGGTGCTGAACAAATGTAGTTAAGAGACTAATCTGCAAAAGGCACCACAGCACACTGGGAGTACAGTTCTACAAAATAGGGACCAGGTGCTCATGGACCAGCCCACCCGAGCACAACCTATACCCCAACCAGCGCTCATTTGGGATGGATATGGGCAGCTTTATGAGCCTGTGGGCCAAATCCAAGCCTCATTTTCTCGCCCAATAGTTAAACGGGACACACAGAGCCTGTATGAGTAAAGACTCAACCTAGCCTAACATGAAAATAATCACACATGAAAGCAGAAAAACAGAGGAATCTCTATTGTATATTGTGTGAATACTACAAAAGAGAAACAATTAGAATGTTTACACAATGTGAAAACTCCCCTGGTTTCGACGTCCATAGGCTTTAGTTGAGCCATTTTGAGTCTATTATCAGAGGATCCTTAGCATAAATCACTATACATCGTCATCATGTTAACTTTATCCCATAATCTGGGGTTGTCTTGAAGAGTTATAAAATGAAACAAAAAAAAAACATGTTTATTCCCTTTCATAAAGGCACAAGAAATACCAATTAAAAAAGGATACATTAAAACTGAACCCCTCTCTCTCTCTCTCTCTCAAAGAAATAAAGGGACTCCTTAAATAAATACTAAAATCTACAATATGGATAAAGGGACTTCTTAAATAAATACTAAAACCTACAATATGGATCCCCCAGAAATGGCAGAATTTTAGGCCCCTGAACACCCCTTGGGCTCTTAAGAGTCATTCGCGGGCAACAACAACTACCTGTTTGCCTACATTGCGTCCAGCAAAGAGTCCAATTAAAGCCTCTGGAGCACTTTCAAGACCTTCCACTATGTCTTCAACATATACTATTTTCTTTTCCTTGTTATACTGCAGGGCTAGCTCAAGGAACTGAGGATACAAGTGATAGTAATTGGATACACTGAATCCTTCCATTTTAATGCACTTTGTAAGAATGGACATTAAGTTGTATAAGCCTTCTGGTTTTTCGACATTATATTGGGATATCAGTCCACATATAGCGATGCGGCCATGTCTTCTCATGTTTATGAGAACTGCATCAGTAACTGGACCGCCCACATTCTCAAAATAGATGTCAATGCCCTCAGGAAAATACCTGGACAAAAGAGTTACCGCAATCAATGGTGAAGAAAATTTAAGAATTAAAGGGAGCCTGATTTAGGCTTCATTCTGCTCAATGACAGACACAATCTGCCTTGTGAATAGACTACTCTTCTGTGAGAGTTACTTAGGAAGTAAATTTCTGATATGGGCTTGTGTACAAGTGCACAAGAGACCAGCTATTAGCTAATAGAAAAGGAGTTTAAGCAGCTCTGGAATAGGAAGCTATCAAGAAAGGATTCCAGAAGGGAATACTGAAGTCCAACTCCTACAGTAGGAAGTTTAAATGATGACATTCAGAAACTATGATATATGCATAGTAAGAACACATACCTTTTCAAGGCTGCGCTCAAGTCAGGCTCTTCTTTATAATTGAAAGCATCATCAAAACCAAATTTACTCTTCAATAAATGGACCTGAATTGACAATATTAACAGTTGATTGTTCTAAATGACTAAATATCACTGGATAACTAAAAAAATACAAGAGGACACCTTTTGTATGTATTTACTGAATAAGTAAATCTTTTCATCATTTCGCTTTCTTGTTTGTGGACAAATAAAATAAAACTTTTTATCTGCCTTTCTTAATGCATTTTTCTACTTCTTATATATGAACTGATCTTCATATAGAATAATTATATGTGCAAGGTGGAGTATAATGTTACTGTTTGTTTTCTTTCAATGCAAAATTAAGACTCAATACGGCAAGTGGAAACTCACCTTTTCTTTGGATCCCGCAGCTCCAACAACATAGCAACCCATTAACTTAGCAAATTGCCCAACTAGCTGACCAACTGCTCCAGATGCCGCTGACACAAACACGTATTCACCTTTCGAAGGAGAGCAGACTTCATGAAACCCAGCATAAGCTGAAAGACCAGGCATTCCTAAATGTAATGCAGGGCTGCAGTTAGATGGAGTGTTTGGACGCTCACTGAGTTGAAAAGAATAGAAATAAATATAACTATAACAATAAAGTAATTTCAGCTCAGTCTCCATTGAAAGATTAAACAAAATTCTAACAAGTCCAAGATGAATTCATGATATTAAAATCTACAAGGGTGGATAGAGACATTGACAAAATCATAAAATGCAATAACCCTGCAGTATCTCTGTTGTCATAGTCATTGACATCATCATCCTTATGGATCAGAACCTCATCCATTCTAGCTGGGGCTAGCTTTGTGAATTCTACTTCTCCTCTCTTATCTATTTACACTACAACTCTACCTCGACTATTCTGCTAGATTAAGCCTATTACTTCAGACCAAATCATTGGCCTCAAAATGCAGGGTCTTTAAATTGGAGACTCTTTTATAGGTATACACAGACCAAGACACCAAGCCATCCTAACATGGGAAGCTGATGTTTCAAAATAGACAAGGTGTATGGTTGAGTTTGAATCTTTTTTTCATAGTATAAATCAAGAGGAGGGAGGTTCAAATAGTATCAACAGTCTGAACTTGATATAGAAATGAATTAAATCAAAGTAACTTACCTAGAATGCCGGTATAGTAGGAAAGAGGTACATCAGTACATGTGATCTTAAAGAGAATTGGTTCTGAAATAAGACTATACTCTTCCCATCCGGTCATCCCCCACACCAAGTCACCTTCCTCATACTCTGGATTTCCAGAATCCAAAACTTTAGCTACACCCAAGCCGATAATAGGCTGCTCAAAGGGAAAAAAGAACAAAGAGAGTATCAGAACAGCTTATCTTGCACTCCAATGTTTTTAGATTACAGTACCAAAACCATTCCATTTATAGTGAGTGAAAAATTTTTAGTTTCAAAAGTTCATGTAATGAGGAAGATCCAGTAGAAGTTAGATGATGCAAGTAGGCATGAATCAAATACGTTGCTGAATCATTATAAACATACATAGATATATTATATTATATAACATAATATTAAAAATTCAATTCTACTCAATCGAGTCAACTCTACTTGTAAGACAGTGAGCCAACTGTAACCTGCAGACTCTCCGATTTGACTCAGTGTGTAGACTACTGGATACCCATTGCTGAGTTCTGATCGTGAGACGCTTTAACGATAAAAGGAGTGGAACTCCACAGTGGGCCATCTATTAAAACCCGAAGCTTTCAAAATAAATGCCCCCAAAGTATTATGGGGTATCCTCAAAATTTTAAGGTAAAGTGGTGGACCCATAGTGGGGCCTATCTATTGAAATCTGAAGCTTTCAAGATAAATGCCACAAAAGTAACGGGTATTCTCAACTTTTTAAGGTATATGTGTCACGACCCGGACCCGAGATCAGAGTCATTAGGGTTAACCCTCGGGTCGCGATGTTCATCATACTTACTCCCGTAAACCTCGTTTAACCGAAGTTACAACGAAGTCTACAAGGGATCTTGCATAATACCTGTCAATGTACAATGTGCGGAAATATAAAATAATATACATTGACAATTATTTAACAAAACGAATCAGACTATTTACTCTGAATTGTAAAGTTCACTATACATCGTTTCATTGTTCCTATCATCAACCACTGCATATTTACAATACAATGCAGGGGACATCATATACAGTACCTACAATACCAAAATGAATATATAAAACATTTCTAAAAAGTTTCAAAAAGATTTCAGTGAACCGCTCTCTGATCACGTCCATTCAGCTAGACCTCCTGGAGGTAGCGAATGGGTCTCCTCCGCTGTCGGGACGGTCTCGGAGGGACCGGCACGGGCAACTGAGCCTGTAACATCATCAGTAATATCGTGAACACGACGGTTCAACAAGGTATACATACATTTATGACATGTGTATAAATACAGAATTGTACGTATTTTGTCGGATACGGAAACTCTTGATACCCGCATGTGTATCTCGACGAGTACGACGATTTTCATATAAGACTTGAATTGATTCGATAAATATTGGATCAAATGGACCTTCAATTGACTTGACTTGTAAATGAGAGAATAAATGGGGGGTTTAATGCAAAATCTCTTATATAAGATAAGATGAACTCCTTTTTGAGTTCATTCATTTTCTGTGAACTGAGGCAACATCCGTTTCCTCATTTTTCTTCTTCTTTCTTCAACTTTTTCATCATCAAGAGTGAATTGAATTGATGCAAGTGAAGAGGACTTGATCTTCTTCCTCTTCTTCATCTTCTTGATCATTTTCTTGGAATTCTTCTTGGAAATCAAACTTCAAGTGAAGGAAATCCAACTCAATCCAAGCTAAGAAAGGGGTTTTTGTTTCACTTCATCTTCACTTAAGGCAAGTATAAAGAATTAGTGAGTAAATACTAGCTGCTATATATATATTTCTTCTTAAGCATGTTATGAAATCTGAATTCAGTTTTATAGTTGACTGAATTGTGAATGTGAATCAAACACAGTTGAGTGAATTGTGTATGTGAATCACTGTTTGAAGAAATAGATGGGTTGGGTGATGATGAAAGGGCATAGAAGTGTTATTGTTTTGTATAAATGATGATTGAGTAGGGAACTGGAGGTTCCATTTTGCTGCAGGTGATGGATTGAATGTAAAGAAGGGAAGAAAACTCAGTTTCAGCAGCCTGAAACTGAAATGGGCCAGCCGGATTGGGCCTGCCCGAGTGGGTCGGCCCATTGGGCCAAAAATGTCAACTTTGAATGGCCATAACTTTTGACCCATATGTTCGATTTTTGAGTTCTATATATCGTTGGAAAGCTCTTGGAACATAGAAACCAATGGTACATACCTCTTAGTGAGCATAGATTGGGAGATGAAGTGGATATGGGGACAAGTATAACCGGGCCTTCCCAGGTCGACCTGGCCCACTAAGAATTGTCCGGAAAGTGTAGATTAAGTCCAAGTTTCTTGGATTAGAAAACTTAAGCATTGAGATTAATGTTAATCGTGTTTATACCATCCTAAGTGTTAACGAGGGTTATCCTAATGCACAAATACCTAAGTAATATCATCAATAGTAATACGTGCATCGATAACAACCGTTCACTTACGGGTGGGTTAGAGGATTAGTTTCAAGTGAGATTGAAATTAATAGGAATTGTTAAAGGGTCTGGCACTACCTAGTGGTTTCCGAACTCATTATTGAATGGAATTAAATGAATTGATAAATGAACTGAATGAAATGAGAAATGAATGAAATGACTATTCCTACTGCAGTAGATGAGAATGGGGTGTTCCGGAGCCCGTGGTGACACCAGTGATCTCTGATCAAGACACTGGGAGATCCCACCTTATTTGGACGGAAAGGTCATTGACTGAAAAGTCATACACTGAAAAGCCATTAATAAAGGTTGAACCTAATGAATAAATGAATATGAATTTCTTCCTTTTGGAAGATTAAATGAATAGAATGGAGTTGAAACCAATGCTAGTGTAGTTGCCATATTATTGTTATTGTTATTTATGGTTATTATGAATTGTTTAGCACTGTTAGACAATAAATTGCTAGGAATTATGAATATGTCATAAATGTATGTATACCTTGTTGAACCGTCGTGTTCACGGTATTACTGATGATGTTACAGGCTCAGTTGCCAGTGCCGGTCCCTCCGAGACCGTCCCGACAGCGGAGGAGACCCATTCGCTACCTCCAGGAGGTCTAGCTGAATGGATGTGATCAGAGAGCGGTTCACTGAAATATTTTTGAAACTTTTTAGAAATGTTTTCTATATTCATTTTGGTATTGTAGGTACTGTATATGATGCCCCCTGCATTGTATTGTAAATATGCAGTGGTTGATGATAGGAACAATGAAACGATGTATAGTGAACTTTACAATTCAGAGTAAATAGTCTGATTCGTTTTGTTAAATAATTGTCAATGTATATTATTGTATATTTCCGCACATTGTACATTGACAGGTATTATGCAAGATCCCTTGTAGACTTCGTTGTAACTTCGGTTAAACGAGGTTTACGGGAGTAAGTATGATGAACATCGCGACCCGAGGGTTAACCCTAATGACTCTGATCTCGGGTCCGGGTCGTGACATACTTATTGTATGGTATCAGAGCCTAGTTAAAAGACTAAGTTAAGAAAATTTAAAAATACTTAGCAAGCTAGGAACGAAGTGAGTAGTGTGTGTTTTGAACAAATCCAGCGATGGATTTGTGTTTTCTGCTTTCACTATATGTGATGTATATATGATATAACGGCTGAGATGGAAGTGTATAGATGTGTTCTTACCTTCCTTGTTGTTTACAGCATGGCATCTGGATCGGGATCGGGATCTGGATCCGGAGGGGATGATTTTGCTATTATTCCACCTCCCCCTCCGAAGTCTGATAGTGATGCGCGCTTTACTACTCTTATGGAGCAGTTAGCTCGCAGTAATGAACAGATAGCCCGCAGTAATGAACAGATTGCCAAGAGCCATGAAGCTCAGATGGGTATGCAGGCCCAAATAGCTGCTATGTTACAAGTGCAGAGCCAGATGCAGGCTCAGATGCAATCTCCTCCACCATTGATACCAGTCCAACCACCGCCACATGTAGAGACACAAGTGGTATTACAGCATAAGGACAAGGACCCTCATGCTATTTTTGAGAGGTTCCGTAAGAGGGGAGCCACTGAGTTCCATGGGGATGAAGATTGCATGAAGGCAGATGAATGGCTCAAACACATTGAAGATGTGTTTGAGACAGTTGTCTGCACTCAGAAACAGAGAGTGCTACTTATCTCCACCATGTTCAGAGGAGCAGCGAACACGTGGTGGAAGAGTGTCAGAGATGCCTTCAAGGCAATGCCAGCAGAGGGTATTTAGGAGATTTTCCGGCAGCAGTTTCAGCGGAAATTCGTCCCAGAGTATGTAAAGCAACTGAAAGAGGCAGAATTCTTGACCTTGAAGCAAGGTCACATGACAGTGGCTGTATATGTGCATACCTTCTTGCAACCGTCCAAGTATGCATTAGAGTTGATAGATACCGAGGCAAAGAAACTGAAGAGATTCCTCTTAGGCTTGAATCCGGAATACAAGGCTGTCGTATTGGCTGGACAGAAGCCTACGACATTTGATGATGCCGTTGATAGGGCCTACACGGCAGAGGAGATTCAGAGAGAGAAGGAAGCAGAGAAAGCAGCTGAGACCTTGAGCACCAAGAGGAGTGGTGATTCATGGTTTCGGAAAGGAGGACCGTCTAGGTCCAAGAGGCAGAAACACATATTCATTCCTAGACCTGATAGGAATGAGAGGAGAGAGAACAGACCAGTCTTTGCCACTTGTGGCAAATTTCACAGGACTGAGTCGTGTTGGAGGACGACCGGAGCTTGCTTAGTCTGTGGTTCTTTGGAACACAGAATGGCATATTGTCCACGGGCTAGGAGAGATGACAGACGTCCTTATCAGTACCCGGCTCCAGGGCAGGCAGCACTTCCTGCTCCTCCACCGCGATTGGCACTGCCAGCTCCTCCTCCTAGACCACCGCAGCCACAGCCTCCACGTCAGGGCCAGCAGCGTCCATGACAGAGACAGCAGCCCAGACAGCAGCAGCAGGCAGAGAGACCACAGATGGCTGGGATGCTTGTGCCGTCAACAGAGAGCAGGCTGATGTTGCAGCCAATGTCGTGGAAGGTACTATTTTTGTAGATGATAAACCTGCTATTGCATTATTTGATCCGGGTTCTACACATTCTTTTGTTGCACTTGCATTTGCTTGTGATATGCAAAACCGGATCATGCAATTACCATATGATTTCACAGTGTCTACTCCTTTGGGGAGACAAGTGAGGTGTAGTTATATATACCTCAGTGCACTGTCAGGATTGGAGAGGTATCCATGCCAGCTGACTTGGTGGTGTTAGCCATGAGTGATTTTGATGTGATCTTTGGCATGGATTGGCTTGCGAAGTACATGGCTTGTTTAGACTGTTTCCGCAAAATCATCACCTTCAGGGTTGATGAAGCCAATGCCAGTGTACTTTTTGAGGGAGTCAGGAAGAGATATGACACCAGGCTTGTTTCAGCACTCAAGGCTGAACGGTTGATGCAGAGTGAGTGTGAAGGCTATATTGCCTTCATTTCAGAGAAGAAGCCTGTGCAGGAATTGAAAAATATTCCTGTAGTCTGTGAGTTTCCAGATGTGTTTCCAGATGAAGTGCCAGGTCTACCTCCAACTAGGGAAGTAGACTTTACTAATGAGCTTGTGCCTGGTACAGCACCGATATCCAGGGCACCATATCGTATGGCACCATCAGAGCTGTATGAGTTGAAGAGACAGATACAGGATTTGCTCGACAAAGGTTTTATCAAACCTAGTGTCTCACCATGGGGAGCACCTGTACTGTTTGTAAAGAAGAAGGATGGCACGCTTCGCATGTGTATCGATTATAGGCAGATAAATCAAGTGACAGTGAAGAATAAATATCCACTGCCTAGGATCGATGAGTTGTTTGATCAACTCCAGGGTGCAGCGTACTTTTCAAAGATTGATCTTCGATCTGGATATCACCAGATTCGAGTGAGAGATCAAGATGTACAGAAGACTGCATTCAGGACTCGTTACGGGCACTTTGAATTCCTAGTCATGCCTTTTGGTCTGACCAATGCACCTGCAGTGTTTATGGCTTTAATGAACAGGGTGTTTGCTTCCTATTTGGATCAGTTTGTCGTAATCTTCATTGATGACAACCTGGTCTACTCAAAGACAGAGATAGAGCATGCACAACATTTGAGAACAGCCTTGTAGATACTGAGAGTGAATCAGTTGTATGCAAAGCTTGAAAAGTGTGACTTTTGGTTACAGCAGGTTTCATTTTTGGGTCACATTATTACCAGAGATGGGTTAGCTGTTGATTCAGCTAAGATCGAGGCAATTACCAATTGGCAGAGTCCGAAGAATGTACCAGAGGTGAAAAGCTTCTTAGGGTTGGCAGGCTATTACAGAAGGTTCGTAAAGGACTTTTCGAAGATAGCAGCACCACTGTCGAGACTGACTCGGAAGAATGTTCCATTCCAATGGAACGATGCATATGAGTCTAGTTTCCAGACCTTGAAGCAGAGATTGGTGTCAGCCCCGATTTTAGCCTTGCCTGAAGGAAGAGGAGGATTTGAGATTTACTCAGATGCCTCGGGTGTAGGATTGGGCTGTGTATTGATGAAGAACCGGAAGGTGATAGCATATGGTTCGCGTCAGTTGAAAGACCATGAGAAGAATTATACTACTCATCATCTAGAGCTCGCAGCGGTGGTATTTGCATTGAAGCAATGGAGGCACTATCTATATGGAGAGACTTTCGAAGTCGACTGTGATCACAGAAGCCTTCAGTACTTGTTTACTCAGAAGGATATCAATCTAAGGCAACGCCGTTGGCTGGAGCTGATAAAAGACTACGACTTTCCATTCAAATATGTACCGAGAAAGGGCAACGTAGTTGCTGATGCTCTGAGTCGGAAGGTAGCAGATTTGACTTCATTAGAAGATGGATGGAACCTGCTAGAAGACTTCAAGGACTTAGATGTATCCATTGAGTTCATGAATGACAAGAGATTGGTTGCAGCAATGTCAGTGTTCGAACCCCTTCTCATTTCAGAGATTAAGAAGCGACAGTTCGAAGATCCTAACTTGGCAAAGATCAGGGATAACATTGCACACAGACCAGATTTCGTGTTGGTAGAAGGAGTCCTTTATTTCAGGGACAGATTGTGTATACCAGCACAGGAGGATTTGAAGCAAGCAGTGATGTTTGAAGCTCATCACACCAGATATTCTATGCATCCAGGAAGCACCAAGATGTATAGGAATCTCAAAAGCAGATTTTGGTGGAATAACATGAAGCGGGAGATCGCAGGTTATGTGGCTTCCTGCTTGACTTGCCAGCGTGTGAAGTTCGAGCATCAGAAACCGCCAGGATTGCTTCATCCACTGGATATTCCCAAGTGGAAATGAGATCACATTACTATGGACTTTGTATCCGGCTTACCGAGGACGAGGAAGCAGCACGATACCGTCTGGGTGATCGTGGATCGTCTGACAAAGTTCGCACATTTCCTTCCATTTAGGAAAGATATGGGATTCAGCGAGATGTCCAGATTGTTTGTCAAGGAAGTGACTCGACTGCATGGAACACCGGTCTCGATTGTCTCCGATCGGGATAATCGGTTTGTGTCTTCATTTTGGCAGTCATTTCAGAGCTCTATGGGTACCAAACTTCGGTTTGGTACTGCTTATCATCCACAGACAGACGGACAGTCAGAGAGGACTATACAGACTTTGGAGGATTTGCTTCGTGCCAGTGTAGTTGATTTCGGGAATGATTGGGATGACCATTTGGCGTTGTGTGAATTTGCGTACAACAACAGCTATCACTCCAGCATTGAGATGGCACCATTTGAAGCACTGTATGGTCGTCAGTGTAGGACCCCAGTGAGCTGGGAAGAGGTTGGAACTAGAAGTTTCCACGGTCCTACCATCATCGCTGAAACAGCAGAGAAAGTACAGAAAATCCAAGATAGGCTGAAAGTTGCTAGATCAAGGCAGAAGAGCTATGCTGACAATCGTCGGCGTGATTTGGAGTTCGCTGTTGATGATCTAGTCTTTTTGAAGACTTCTCCGATGAAGGGTACGATCCGATTCGGTCAGAAAGGGAAGCTTTCACCGAGATTTATTGGTCCCTTTAGGATCGTGAGTCGGATTGGCAATGTAGCGTATCGACTTGACCTTCCAGCAGAGCTCTCCGGTATCCACAATGTATTCCATGTTTCGATGCTTCGCAAATATGTGGCTGATCCTTCACACGTGATTCGTCACGAAGAGATCCAAGTATTACCAGACACCACATATGTTGAGAGGCCAGTGCAGATCATGGATACCAAAGAGGCAATTCTACGCACAAGGACAATTAAATGGGTCAAGGTACTTTGAGATCATCATACACCCAATGAAGCTACATGGGAACTTGAGGAACAAATGGCTCAAAAGTATCCCGAGCTATTCGTTCAGGTAAATTACAATTGATTTATTTAATTGATTTATATTGATTTATATTGCATTCGGAGGACCGAATGATTCTAAAAGTTTAGGAGAATGTTAGGCTCCGTCCCGTGTTAATCCCAATTAACTCTAATTAATTGAGCTTAAGACTAATTAAGCCGGTTTAAAGGAATTAATGGTGATTTATCACCACATAGAATTGAATAAGTCTAATGTGAGCTTATTGAAAGAGTAAACTAGATTAGGAATGGAATTGAATAGAAATGAAGCTCAAATGAGCAAACCAACGACTTGTGTATAAATACAGAATTGTACGTATTTTGTCGGATACAAAAACTCTTGATACCCGCATGTGTATCTCGACGAGTACGACGATTTTCATATAAGACTTGAATTGATTCGATGAATATTGGATCAAATGGACCTTCAATTGACTTGACTTGTAAATGAGAGAATAAATGGGGGGTTTAATGCAAAATCTCTTATATAAGATAAGAAGAACTCCTTTTTGAGTTCATTCATTTTCTGTGAACTGAGGCAACATCCGTTTCCTCATTTGTCTTCTTCTTTCTTCAACTTTTTCATCATCAAGAGTGAATTGAATTGATGCAAGTGAAGAGGACTTGATCTTCTTCCTCTTCTTCATCTTCTTGATCATTTTCTTGGAATTCTTCTTGGAAATCAAACTTCAAGTGAAGGAAATCCAACTCAATTCAAGCTAAGAAAGGGGTTTTTGTTTCACTTCATCTTCACTTAAGGTCGTTGGTTTGCTCATTTGAGCTTCATTTCTATTCAATTCCTTTTTTAATCTAGTTTACTCTTTCAATAAGCTCACATTAGACTTATTCAATTCTATGTGGTGATAAATCACCATTAATTCCTTTAAACCGGCTTAATTAGTCTTAAGCTCAATTAATTAGAGTTAATTGGAATTAACTCGGGACGGAGCCTAACAATATGGCAAGTGGCGGACTCGGGATTTTTATTTGAGGAGAATGGATCCAATGGGGGTTGCTCGCCCCAAAAAGGCTGTACTCGAGTCCACCCCTGCATGGCCCCACTTCAAATACTCAAGACCTCAGACCTGTTTGGATCGTTGGAACATGGATTCCTTGGGCTCAGTTTAGCTGATAAAAGAAAAGAAAAGTATCAAGCACATACTTCGGAATATTCAAATAAAACCAGAAAGAAGAAAGAATTACTGATCCAGGAGTGAAGGGATCAATGTAGCCAGTCCCATCCGGACTCATCCGATGGCGCATGAAGGGATCGCAAGACAGATACAGGTTCTTCAGAAGAACCGCCTTCGATCCTTTCGGTACCTTCAACTCTATCTTACCACTGCTCAACACCATATCGGATTCTTTCGGATAACCCGTTACAAAGTCCCTAAACAGGACCTGCTTATTCTCAACGTCAACCACTCCTGCTTCTACTTGTTCTTCTTGCCCACTCGCCATTTCTTGCTCTTTCTTTCAGAATTCAGAAAACAAACACCAAGTTGGTTTTATTTCTCTTCTAAGCTGATCTTTCTAGGTGGGTTTTGAGGGGTATTTAAAGGAAGGAGAATAAGGGAGTCGAGATGTTTCTCTGACATGTGGATGGAGAATGGGCAAGCCACCAAAGCTACCACACGATTGGGAAGAAGTACACTACACTCATTTGTTCATTCCAGGAGAAGAATTTTCAGGAATAGTACAAATATGAGTTTGGATGATGTTCTAGAAGATGGGTTTGTACTTCATTGGATTATTATTACATGGAGTGGACGCACGCGCAGCATACTTGTTCTGTCTTATATGTTTGGTTTGTTACCCTCCCTTTCATGGTAGGTGCTCAGAGATTTTAACTGTTCGATTGCTCCATTTCCCACAAGGTATGTTTGATTATTCAAAGATTATTAAGAGTTGTTCAATCCACCGATAGCTCAGTGGGTAGATCTCCTGTGACCAAGTTGCATCACTGTCAGGTTGTAAATTGGGATGTAAACGGCTCTTATAACCAGAACCGCCGTCAATGAGAACAGGAACAGGACCCGGATTCCGAATTAGAACCATTAATGGCGGAATCCAAACCATTAATGAGAAGATGGAATCGAAACTGCATATGAGTTTGGTACGGATTCATGTCCGGATCTAGACAGAGAATGATATGGGAAACAACTTAAATTTTAGGAGATATTTTTGAAAATTGAGATAATATATTGGGTCCTAGGTCCACGGATTTGAAGCAAGTTGAAACTTGGTCCGGACCCGTTTAGGTTGCAGGTCCCAAAAAAGGACCTAAACTCGGACCTATTTACTTATCAGGGCCGGAACCCAAATTTGATTTTGAATGAGTCAGAACCTTCGGATAATTGGAGAATCGATGACTCATTTACATCCCTAATTGTAAATGTAATAGATCTAGATAAATGATATCCGGTAGAATCATTAAAATTGAAGATGGTAGATCAAAGAAATAGGCTAATCTTAAGGTATTTGAGGCCTTATTATCCCCCAACTTCACCATGACAATCATAGCCTCCTTTAGGCCTAAGTGAGGTCGTTGCACCCATTGCACTATTAAGTTCATCTTATCAAATAAACTCTCTTTATATATAATTTGTTTGTTAATGGGTATTTAAAGCGAATGAAAAGTCATAATTGCCTCATCAACTGGTAGCTCAATGGTGAGGCACCTTCCTCCCACATAAACTACTAGAGACCACTTCTTAGCTGATAATATGTTTGTTAATGGGCAATTAAAGTGGATGGAACAACTAGGGATCAATCCCTGGTTGTAGATCCCTAGTTGCATATGCTTAGACTTGGGTGAGTGTGTGCTTGGGTGTGGCAGTAATTACCAAAAAAAGGAAAAGAAGAAACAAAGAAAAAACGAAAAGAAGAAAACAAAGAAAACGATGATAGAAAGATATTGTACAAATAAGAGCCATGAAAGAAGGTTTAAATTAAGAGACATGAAAAGAAAAAGAGTCAAATTAACAAATTTCAAATTTCAAATTTCAACTTCTTGACCTTTTGTCATTTTATAACATAAGATTGTAGCTTTTTTAACTTTCGCATTAAAAAGAAGGCTTTTTGTAATATAGGGGAATGAGAGAATATTTTTTTTTCACTTAAAAAGAAAGGAGGTAGTTTTTTAAATTTGTTACTTTTTTGATACGACCCATCTTCTTTTCTTGGCTCTTAGAGTAACCCTTTACTTCAATTCACTTTACTAATGAATTACCCAATAGGGTGGAAAAACAAAGCCTGGGAAATTGCTTTTTTCTGTGCCAAAATAAATATTACTTCAGTATTTTTTATATGGATGACAATTATACAGAAAATACCCAATAGAACATTTCCCAGATTGTCATGTAATGAGAACCATATAATACAAACATAGGTACAGATATCAATCATATGGCTACCTGGAAAAGAAATACCACGGCCCATCAGGATCCTTGGAACTTGTTTGCCTTAATCAGATCAACTACAAAAGATGGCCCATGCAGAAAACAAAACAACTGCCACACTTTTTCAAGTGTAGCTGGGCTGATCCAATTGCATTAACCCACATTTATTAAACCGAATTGCCTACACTCATTTCCACTAAGACCTAAATGCACTCCCAGGATGGCGCAAATTTTTGTTTAATTGAGTTGAGCATACACATCTTTTGCAAGGGATTGAAGAAATCATCACATGATTGGGTTTGTGAATGGATTTTTAGCAACTCATCCCCAAGGTATAAACCTTAGATGAATGACTCAAGGTTGAGAGATTTGAACGCTTCTAACAAACCCTTGTTATTTTCAGGGAAAACAAACCAAGACAGAGCTTCAAACAGTTCCAAGACTCTTACACATAATTTAGGTTGTTTTATACCCTTTCAACACATTACTGATAAGCGGTCATGTTACAACAATCAAAACACATCCAGAAAAGCAAACTGCAATATACGCTGATGTATTTTTATACATCATTCGTGGGCAACAAGTACTACTTGCTTGCCCACATTGCGCCCAGAGAAGAGTCCAATCAGTGCAGAAGGAGCACTTTCTAGGCCTTCTGCGACATCTTCAACATAGGTTATCTTCCCTTCCCTTATGTGCTGAATTATGAGCTCAAGGAACTGCGGGTACTTGTGTTTGTGATCAGGTTCAATGAATCCTTGCATACGAATGCGCTTTGTCACAACGCAGAACAAGTTGTGTACACCTTCCTTCTGGGTAAGATTGTATTGAGATATTAACCCACAAACTGCAATCCGGCCATGAACTTTCATGTTCAAAAGCACGGCATCCAGCATGGAGCCACCCACATTCTCGAAATAGATGTCTATGCCTTCAGGAAAACACCTTGTAAAGCAAAAATGATGGATAATTTCAGATTGTGAAGATAAAACATGTTAGAAGATTTTTTTATTTTTATTTATTTTTATCTTTTGTTAGGAACATAATTTAAAGAAAAATAAACACAGTAAAAACACTTATTATGGAACAGCCCATGAACCTCACAAAGGATATGTTTGAGGACTGATACGATTCCCTCATATTCAGTGAATTTTTAACCCTTCAAATCTGATAATGTCGTCACTCTAGTTTGGAAAGTTCCACACACAATTTAAACACAAGCAGCACAGTTTTACAGAACCTCAGTTAAAATACAGACATGGAGATAGGAAACACACACTGCCAATTTAAACTTTGCTAGTTTTTACTTTCGGTCACAAGGCCAGGTAAAAGGAGGAGAGTTGCGTTCACTAGGTGACTGCCAACATAAAATTTGTCACAACTCAAACCTGAATTCTGAGAAAACAACTTTCCAATAAAGATGATGATGGAGATAGGAAACACACTGGAGCAATGGGAGGAACTCTATCATCTAGAATCCTCAACCTTGGATATCTTGGACCCAAGAATCAAGATATCTAAATTCTACAGTTTAGGCAATGGTTTGGTGATCCGGTACATGAATCTTGTATCGCATCCAGTACTTTTATTTTAGGTAAAAAAATCCATATTGTACTTATCTATGTCGTACCCATAGTGTACCTGGACATCACAATGGTGAGGCCATGGTTTGGTGATCCATACCATTGCTACAATGGGCCCACATGTTAGAAGACCCTTCTTCGGGGGTGGAACTTGCCCCTTCCCCCCGCAAAAAAAAAAAGAATTTTTTTTCACAATGGCCCCCGTCAATGTCTATATCCTGGTTCCACCCCTGCCCTTCTCCCCAGATATTGAGCTAGCATAGGAATGGTTTAACAAGCATCCTCATCTTTCTCTTTCTTCATCTTCTTCTTTTTTGTGATGGTTGAGTTTGATTTTAAGTTGCTCTAGCATGATCAAAATTTAGAAATAAATAGTACCCATGATATTTTAGACAAAAAAACAGTAACAAATACCACATCAAATGATACTGACCGTTTCAGGGCCACATTCAGATCATGCTCCTCTTTGTAGTTGAAAGCATCATCAAAGCCAAACTTATTCTTCAAGAGATCCACCTTCACTTCCCATGTGGACCAGAAAGAAGTGTGAGCAGAGTCCTCTTTAGAACATAAGCATATTAAAATTAAAGCCTTCCAAGAACTCAAAAAATTTCAACATTGTGAAGGCTTTCAATTGAATGAGTTTTTATATTGTTGGAGAAGATTAAATTAATATCTAAAATACAAGGATCATAAAAAAACCAAAAAAAAAAAAAAAAAAGGGACTGTAAGTGCCCTGGTTAACAGTCAACACTCATCTGTGCAAACTGATTGTAACCCATGAATTCATGGAGACATTCTATCACTTCAGGAAAGGCAAATCATCTTCCAGATTCTTCCAATACGACTTAAAGTAGGTGATAAGCAACATCCAAGAAACATTACCTTCTCTTTGGATCCAGCACTTCCCACGACATAGCAACCCATTAATTTAGCAAACTGCCCGACAAGCTGCCCAACTGCCCCAGATGCTGCTGATACATAGACAGTTTCCCCTTTCTTAGGAGAGCAGATCTCATGAAACCCAACATAAGCTGTAAGCCCTGGCATTCCTGCAGACAACATATGTCAGGAGGAATCAAACAAGTCATGGTTGAGTTTGACTCTGACCTGATCAAATTGTATATAAATATGATAGTATTGTTTACACAGTATATCATCCAGTGATGCAATGTAATGTAGTATCCTAATATGTAAAGATGAATGATTACTAATTTGATTATATGAAAGATAAAAACTATAGAAAATTGTGTCCTAAAACTAATATGTACAATCCAAAGTCGAATAAAATTTTCAGACTGAAAGGCAGCTGGTTTTGAAACCTATGTATAAGAGAGAGTTCCCGCCTGATACGCAGTCAATGAAGCTGACCTGTTCTTCCAATCTTCCATGATGGAAGATACCTTGTACCTCAAATGGAAACTCCCAAAAAGTGCATGGCACTTGTGTTGCCTTGTATCTGCATCATTTTTGCTTCTCATGATGCCCCCTGATAGACCCGTACATAGGGCCCTTTGAACCATTAACTCTCCCCAAGTCAGGGCCCCAGTAACCTGCTGATACCTCGCAGAGGTGATTTGATTCGATGAACACTTGGTCTGAGGTAGAGGGTAACTCACTTTTTCTTCTTCTTATTCTTCTCAATAACCCAATGAAGAGCATTTGAAAAGAAGTAGAAAAGGCTAACATCATACTGAAATAAAAAAGCATTTCGAGCTCGAAATGCTTATTCAAGTACTCAATCAAGTTTCAAGTTGATTCAATCTGAGTTTCTGAAGCCCTCATCAAATTTGAATATAATTTTTTTGATTATGATACAATAACTTTGTGAATGTCTACTAATCAAACCACAGCAAATACATACCTAGAATGCCTGTATAATAAGATAGAGGTACATCAGTGTATTTGATTTTGATTAGCTGTTGTGGCATCGATATCAAACTGAACTCTTCCCATCCCGTACTCCCCCAAACCAAGTCACCCGCCTTAAAATCTGGATGCCCAGAGTCCACAACTTTGCCCACACCGTAACCAATAATAGCCTGCAACAACAAAGTCACAAATAAACCTTTAGCAGTTCGAGCAAGATGAGAAGGCTGAACCTTCAAATTCTCACTACCCAAAGAATGGGATTCAGGTATAATTAATAAGAGGACACGGCAAATTAAGAAATAGAGAAGAAACTATATCATTTGAAATCGAGGTAGATGGTCGATGGATGCGTTTTACTGGCTACACAAACCAGAGCTGCATGGTCAATTGCTTTGATATCTGCCCCAAATCATAAATTAGATTGTTTCAGATCTACTAATCACCATTTCTTTCACCAATTAGGTAGCATAGAACTGAGGCATTTGCAGATTGAATAGGAGCACAAAAATGCATACTCAAAAACCCAAATGTTTCAAATGTGAAATAGGATATTCATGATGATTTTAAAGTAAAATCTCAACTCTTTAATACCATGCAAAATCTTATATCGTTTTATTGTAGAAAACAACTTCAACTTCCAACACCCATCACGGAGAATTCTAGGATCTCTTGGGTCCATCCATTCAATGATCCCTAAAGGGGAAAAAAATGGAACTTTCGAATTGGGTTTTTCATCAAACCAAACACCAACCCATTCGATCTCTTCCTAAATACACACAAATTCAACAAAAGAGAAGAAACCCACAAAAGGAAACTGGAAGAACAGAAATGTGTTTTTGTGTTTTGGGGTTTTGGAGTTTGGAAAGAGCAGAACTTACCGACCCAGGTACGTATGAATTAGCATAGCCCTGAGGGATGGGCTTGGACATCCGACCCCTCATGTAAGGATCACAAGACAAGTAGAGATTCTTCACTAGAACGGCCTTTGATCCTTCAGGGACCTTGGACTTGGAAGTGCAAGAGGTGAGGACCATGTCATCTTCCTTTGGAAATCCAGTAACGTAGTCTTTCAGTATGATCCGCTTGTTGGGGATTTCTGCTTCTCCTGCGGTCGCCATTCTTTTTTTTCCTGTTTCAGAGATCACAAGCTGTATGACTGGTGTGGGAATCCTTGGGTCCCCTTCTTCGATCAAGTTCGAAGCTTTTTTTAACACAACATTCATTGACTTTATGAAGGCGGATGGGTTTCCGACGCGTGTTGAGATTTTCTTGGTCCTTGGAGACACCACCTCGTTTGAGCCACTTATTAAAAGTCTTGATTTGAGTTTTAAGAATAAATCAATTGCAAGGACAGTAGCTCAGTTGACACCAGGATTACGATTTTTTCTTAAAGGTTGTAAGTTGGAAACTATTGGGATTAGGCGGAATTTCCTTGCCTTCTCTCTAGGTTTGAAAGGATTTCGAAAGGATTAATTCAATATAAAGAGTTGGAAACCCTCCAATAACAGAAGAAAAAAAAAGTTTCAGAAATAAATGTCACCTTGTGTCGTATAATTAAGAAAAGCTAGTGAAGAGATGAGTTTAATTTGTTACTAATCCTTAGTAAGAAAAAGTTTGGCGAGATCCTTATAGAGATTTGTTCCGCGAGATCTAAGTTTTGATAGGAAAAAAAGCCCCGAAGAAGGATCTACAATGTCATTTATGAGACACAAGGGTGGAGCTACATATTACGACACGGGTGTAGTCGCACTTGTGAAATTCAAAAAATTTCTTAAATAACATTTAAAAAAAATTATTTTATAATATAACTTCTTAACTTGAGTATTGCCCATACCTCCTTAAATGAAAATTCTAAGTCCGTCATTGACGGAACATTTACATGCAAACATTCAAATGTTAAAGAGGTGAGGCCCCATCAAACAAGGGGACACTCTTGAATTTTAGGGCACTAATCTTGACAATGTGGACATCCTATATGTAGGACGTCCATAGGAGATATTTTTCCTAATCACATAGACAAAGGTTACACAAAAAATCAATCCCATCAGATAATCTTGCCCTTTGATTTAACAATTTTAAAGTTTAATGATGTTTTAATAAAAAAAAAAATCATGAAAGATGAGAAGGTGAAAAGAGTTATGTTGGTCAAAGGTGGGCCCAAGTAGGCCTTATAGAGCCAGAGCGAACGTGTACTTCGCTGGCAGGAGAATATTTTTCCTATTAAAAATCACGTAACTATGGAACTTCGTGAGGCACCAGCTGTGGTGGGATGGATGGGAGTAGTAAGAATCTGAACCACCTTGTACCGTGCTCAAGTTAGAATTTTTGTACTCTCACTTACTACCAGACTCACCCATCATATGGATAGTCCATCCCTTCATCTCCACTTGTTGCCATCCCTAACCTTTTGCTAGTTACCAAACAATGCATTCATAGCATTAAGAGTGAATTGAATTCTAAGCTATGAAACTACAGGCCAAATTAAACCGGGAATCAGAATTTATACAAAGTTTAGCAGCATTCCAAATTTTAAGATTTTTAATTTTCCATATTCGAGCAGACATAAATTCTCCAAATATTTACAACCAAACGGACCCTTATTGGATATCTTTTCTACCCCGAGAAAAGCAGTTACACAAAAACGTGTTCCCATGAATTACAAGCAAAATTCATATTTGCAAACTTTTGTTGGGACCAGGGACGTCTACTAAAATGGATGCCAGTCAGAGGGATAGAATAGGAACAGTAGGCCCAACATGGGATTAGGGCCAGTTCACTCTAATGAATATAATTACTTATTTAAAGGCATCAACATTTATTTTTTTAAATTGTAGCTTAGCTAGTAGGTAAGATATGAAAAATACAAGTGTATGAGTTTGAGTCTCTAATACGACAATAAATAAATAAATAAAATACAATAAAGTTTAACATTTGAAAAAGGATATAAAACAAGTTAAATTTTGTCTTTGTCAGTAATATTGATATTTGAACTACCTCTGATCTATGCCAAAAGTCTTTTCAGCATTTAAATCCATGAAGGTATGGGCCACAAATATGGCTTTAGGAGCAAATGCTTTCTTTAAGTGACCAAGCCACATTAAATTATCTGTACTTGTTTGAGCCCCTCGATTATTCCACTGGCATGTGTAACAACTAAGAAGCAGCTTTTGTTCTTTTGGTTTTTGTTTTGTCGGTGAGAATCAGTTAGAACGGTGGAAAATGGTAAAATAGGGCCTGTTCTTGATGCCCATTGTGATTGAGAACTTGGGATCCTAGGCATATCTTCTGCAAAAGCCAAACTTAAAGGTAGATGGGGATCTCCATATTGGCCAGGTGAGTTCGAGCACGACCAGAGCCTGGCTCATGTTGACCTGGATTTGGGCTGTGTTTCAGAACCCATTGGGGCCTACTTTTCTGGTCTATTAGATCAAGATGAATAGGCCAGGCATGGACCTAGCCATAAAGGGTGTATATACTTATAATTAGCAAATGATCTAGATCTGGGCTTCACTTTTAGGCCCATGGGTCGATCCATGGTCCGAACATTTGGCCCAATAACTAACAGACTGGGCTTTAAACAAGCCCAAAATGGCGCATAAACATCCCTACGGATGGCAATGGACTGCTATTTTCTCAGCTAATTAAAGGACCCAAGTCCCCATCTGTAAAGATCCTGCATGGGTTTGGGTCAAAGGATCAGTTGACATCTATTTAATTATGTCTGGACCCATACGGTCCATATCTAATTACCTTTATGACAGAATTGAGTGTAAGAATGTATCTAGAGATTGGTGTTGTTGCTAAAGAAACCTTCATTGGTAATATAGGGATGAGAGTTAATTATACTTCTTCTTTTTTAAACCACCAAGGATTAAGACTTGAACATGTTTCCATTATGATAGGATAAATGTTTGATGTTAATGTTATACTTCGTTTCCACGTGTTTTCTTTTAAAGTTCTATACTTACATGATCATAAAAAGAATGACAGGAATCTTACTTGGCATGTCAAGGAATACATGGCAGTTTAATTATGGGCCATATGAACCCCAGAAATGCAAGTCAGACTAACCTTTAACAAAAATACTCAGCACCATCAATCATTCTTGCCATCAATCAAGAATTCGTTAACCATACATAATTATCATCTTTTGATCGGATAACTAGAAATGTAAGATGGAACAACCCATATGTTGTATTTTATAGGACACGTACCTAGTTTATAATATGAAATCATATATTTGATGGTTATGAATTGCTAGCAAATAACCGTTTTTTTTATTTTTCTAGGTTTGATTGAACTTCAACTCATCTCATGCTTATGAAAGTCCACCTTGGAACACTTCATCTTAAATTTATCATCCAAGTAAGAAAGTTGATTCAATGTGTGAGAAAGATACTATTTGACGACCACAGATGTGGCTCAGCTCTACTGGTCTAAGCCTTAGCTTGGCTTAAATAGAGTTTAATATTTATGTTTATCCTATACAATTATATATATGACAATGTTGCTGGACACTATTCAAATAATTTCCAATACAGTGATTAGATATTTATTTTATGAAGAAATATTTTAAGATCATATAATTTTAGATGAAGAATCTGGAAGAAATATCCCATTTGAAAAATTCTCAAAACCAACTTCATGTATTTAGGCAACTCACATCACTTAAAAACTTTTTATCTATTTCAGATGTGCTTTTTAAAGGATTGCACAACTTCCTTACTTTTGCAATACAGAATATCTTGGAACTAGTTAAAAAGGACTGCCTAATTAATCTCTACTACGACTAGGACCCAGTCTTCTTCTATAACATGACTCAAACCTGCAAAATTAAACCTTGTGATTGCAACAATGACCACCTTCCTACTATGCCTAGTGCTTTTTATCATCTTTTAGAAACAACATGGCGGCTCTACGAAACCAGTGGCAGATCCATCTGCATTTTTACAAGATGCCTGTGGTTGTTGATTCTGGTAAGTGAGCTTCACATCTTGCAATTCGATTCCACTGCATGGATTTGTGGCACTACAGTCGAATGTCACGGCGACCTGAGATGCTGATGTTCCATGAATATCGCTATATGTCACCTGACTAATTTTTACCCCGGAATTCTGCAAAACACAAGTAGAAAGGGAAAATAAAATGTAAAATGAAATCAGATTAAAGTTGAACAGTTGCAAGTTCTATTATTCCAAATAGAGATATTTGGCAATGCTTAAGGTGGCAATGGGTTGGAATGAGTCCAGTTAAGGCCCACAGGTTATTTTGTGACCACCATAGGCAGTTTTTTTTTTTTTTTTTCCTTTAACATGAAACTGGCCCATTAATTAATTGGGTTCGAAATGTCAACCCAAGCGAACCCCCAAAAGTTGAAAGGGGGGGTCAATCCGGAGGGACTCAGCCCAAACTTGTCCTATTTCTTAGCTGGGTTGTAAATTTTTAACATAAAACAGATCTCCGAATTCTAAATTATCTGGTTGGATTAGTGGGTTTACTTTGGATTAATAATAAAAAAAAACCTGATCAGAGCAATCTTCTTCATGGGGGCAGTAATTCTGGTCGACAATTATGGGGTTTTGAACATTTTGCATAGTAGCATGCTCAAAAACGACTCCTCTCACAAACCCTGTACTGGGCCTGCCCCATGACTTTATTCTAAGCCCATTTTGAGTTCCTGTAAACGACGCTGTTTTAACAGTCACGTTCTGCACTCCTGCCTCTTCACGCTCCTTCCCCAGGCTTCCAATGCTGCCACGAGTGTACAAAATGCACATGTTAGATTGTACCCATAATCATAATAAATCATTGGTTGTAAGGGCCGCAATACCCAACACCGGGTAATTCAAGGTTCAGGTTGACATCTCTAATCCAATTGCCACCGTTATTTGGTTGGCCCGGCACGAGGTTAGTTTGTATGATTCATGTAAACCCGTTTAGATGTTGTAATTCAAGGCCCTGTTTTTGAACTGGATGGGATTTGGCTTACAGGCCTAAAACCACAGCCCAAACTCAGTCCACTGCAGGCTGGGCCCAAGCCGGTCCCACCCATATCCAGACTTACAGAGTCAACTTGACCAGCTCAACTCTTTTTTATTTTTGGCCCAAATTTTGAATCCTTGCTTTTCCAGTTCATGATGCTTCACTTGGGAAGTCATGACCTGAGCAAGGATATATGAGGGGTCATTACTGAGGAATTTCTCCTTTTTGATGAGTTGGGATGTGCACTACAGACCATTGATCTGGTATCCCAACTTCTTGGTGGTAGATGATGTAGAGCCGAAATCAGGGTCCACAAGGATAGATTCAGTGCACATAATACATATACCAGTATTGAAGAACCAGGACTGAATTAGTTCTCCTCACCTGATTCCATGTCCAGGCCCGCAAGCAATCTGTTCGATCCACAAGTTCATCGTGCCCGGCCCGACTGAGATGCAGTCATCGCCCGTTTTTATGCTTGTGCCGGTGATGGTGACTCCAGTCGACTGCTGCACATGGATGCCATCAGTATTTGGGCTGTTTCCAGGGGCCACAACCTTCACCCCTTGCACCAGCACATTTGTGCAAATGTCAATGACAATGTGGTAGAGCTGGCTATTCATCGACGTAAGGCCACTGATCACGACGTCCTTTGCATTGGTGAAGGTTAATGACTGCATTGGCAATTACAAAATCAGCGTGGTGGCAAATTAGCCAATTGGTAAAAATATATAATTCAAACAGTTGAAGCTGTATGGATGTAATCAAACTGGTCATTTATGAATTGGAATTCTCTGAGTGGGTCTACGCATGGTGATCTTGAGCGGACCATTCAGGGTTTGCTAGCGGTTAGCCCCTGCATGCAGTGACGTGGTGGACTGCAAATGGTCCACTCGAGGTCACCGTCGGGTTTTACCTGAGCAGATCCGGACTCGTCATTTAAAATACAATTGGATCATATGATAACACGTATTCTTTATGAGCTAAATCCTAGCGTAATGAGGTTCCACTGTCAGGTTTTTGTTGGGTCCTGGGTGGTCCATACTAGGTATCTTCAGACTAGAACTTCAAAAAAAAAAAAAAAAACCTCATAAAAAAAAAAAAAAAACTCTTCAAAAAAAAAATTCTCTTAAAAAAAAAAAGAACCTTCTAAATGGTTTGAGTATACAGGACACAAGACAAAGTGCTAATTGTGCAGACACATACCGATGCACCATCTGGACAATGGTTTCCTGATGCCTTGCAGGCCCACAAGCTCATCCCCTGCCCATTAATGGTCCCACCATGGATCGAGACACCCTGAACATCATGAAAAAACAGCCAATTTCCTGATGACCCATGTGTTTCATAGTTTGCAGGGGCCACAAGCGTCCCATCAATCTGCACTATTATCCTCTCACTTTTACATGGACCTTCAAAGACAGCCTGGCCCACCAAATAAGATCCACTGGGCACATAAATGGTAGTGGGCCCATTCGTTGCACAAGCTGAGGCCCAAGCACTTAGAAACGACCGGGTCGAGTCAGTCTTTCCATCTGCTTTGGCACCAAAATCTGCAACATTGTAGACTCCATGTACTACAGATGGTAAGAAGATGATGACAATTGAGAGCAGAAAATTCATCGTCTTTGCCATATCTTAGACTTGGAAGAGAGAGAGAGAGAGAGAGAGAGAGAGAGAGAGAGAGAGAGAGAGAGAGAGAGAGAGAGAGATGGCTGAATGAAAATGAAGTAGAGAGAGAGCTGATGGAAGCAGTTAGAGCGGTTGGGTCTATTTATAGTGTTGGATTGGCTCAGATTGCGGAAAAAGAAGAATAAAATCCCAGATGTGGGAGGGTTTTTTCAAAAGGAGATGGTTTTTCAAAAGCAACCCCATGCATGAGAGAAGAAGGGAAACAAGAGTAGAAAAATGATCGGAAAACCGTAGGCCTGTAACTCCAGAAGTCGTGATAAAGGTGGGGCAAAATCGGTTTTGAATGCATGCATCTCATGCATGAAAAGTACATTAAGCATGCATGTTGATTTGTATTTTGCTACTGGGATTTAACTAATGAGTTGATGTAATTATCAACTTGATCCATACCATACTATATCTGAACAAAGATCATTTTAAAATCATTGATGTTTCCTGAGTAGTAAAATCATGGTTTTAAGAATAACCACTAATGAGGGGTAGCATTTCTAGTTTATTCCAAGTATCGGTGTTCATGGATATGGATGTCACCTCAAGGAAAATGAGTACACTGAAAAGAATATAGACCAAAGTAGTAATAATGATCTATGAAGTACAACCTATTCAAATATTTAGCCCAAAATATACAAAAATGGTCGAATAAAGTACATGTAGCTAGCCCAATAGAGTTGAGATGATTGAGGCTATGATGGTGATGATGATTATAAGTTTTTGTTCATTAAACATTAAAAAAAGTGGAAAGTTTTTATCCGAGACGTGCGGCTTTTTTTTCTTCTTATCTCTTTTATGCTCATAATTGAAAAATAATTCGCAACTTAGGATTAAAAGGATGTAACTCTAACAATAGAATATGTTCTCTTTTTCCAAATTATGATAAAAGGCTTCTCATTGTAAAAGGGCATAAGAAAAATAGATGTAACCATTGTATAACCAAGATGAGGTTAAGAGTGAACACAAAGACAAATTATTACCAATAAAAAAGATACACAATGAGAAAAAACGTGTTAGACTGTCGACGGAACAAATAACTTCACCTGAGAAAAGGGATGAATGAAAATATGAATGGATAAAGTTATAATAATGATAATAGTGACTATAAAAATTATTTTATAAATCACCATAGAATTTAGATGTGAATCATGAATGATGGAAGAGGAGTTTGAAAGCATTTTTCTCATGAATAAATTGGATAGCTTTGAAACTTGAGAACATGTTTTGTTTTCGAAAGTTCACACATAGCCACCTCCTTTAATATTTTTGAACCAACAGGCTCTATTTCATATTTTTATGCAAAACTATTTTAATCAATGATCAAATCTGATATTCAGTTATGTTGAACTGTGCCAAATTATAGCATTCTTAAAGGTAAAAATGCCCTTACTCTCTTAATTAACATGCATCTACCATCTTGCATTCAAATCAGTTGTCCATTTTAAATACTTACCAACATATTTCATGTGATACATCTTTTAGTTAAACTAACAAAAGTACAATGACTTCTACAATTTAAAAAAAGAACAAGTTAAGTATAACTAAAAGATCAGTTTTTAGAAACCAAATGGACCCACCATATTAATGAATTAGTCAATCACTCTATCTACTTCTGTTATTTTACTTTTTTTTTTATTCTTTGTATCTTCTCTTTGACTATGCTATTTAATAACCTCAAAGGGTTGATAGAGTGGTCAGGACTACGGTTCCTCCATCTTCTCAAGTTAGAGGGGTATTGACTCCTGACTCCTATTTCTTCAGGAATCGAAGGTTGAATCCACTAGTTCTATCACCCTGGGGCCATAGGGGTGTTTACTCCGCTTTCCTCTAGGCCTGGAGGGATTAGTCCAACTCAAAGGGTTGGGAACCCCTGATAGGAGGAAAAAAAAAAAAAAAACCTAAGCTATTCAATAAATTATTTTTAATAAATGAATTGGAGGGCATTTTGGTCATTACACATAGATAACGTCGGGCACCGGATTGTTCTACGCAGTGGCCGTTAGCCGTTTTCTTCGGAAGACAGAGGCGAGATATCGGGCGCCATCACCGTCACAATATACCCGGAAGATCCGGACCACGGCCCGAAAGTCCGGTTCGGGTCATATATGTGGGGCCCATCAATGTAAGTCCGGGTCCTTTTTTAACCTCTCCAACATCTGGGCACCGGATAATGCGGTGAAAGCCTCTCTTTTCTACAAATTGGATTGCGTGTGCATTACCATTATTACGCACCATCAATTGGAAGGTCTATTAATTTCATGTTCTATATACTTTTTCAACATTAATTTCTTTCATTGCTTTATGATGGGTGCAAAATAATGTTTTGGTGGTCAACATAATCAATACACTTCATTGAATTTAAATTCATTTCCATCCCTACTTTTAGTTGATCAACTAATAACATGGCAAAAGTCATGTGACTTGAATGTCACTTCTTTGAAATGGGTGGCTTGGATTGGCCAGGTCCATGCAAGAGGAAACTGGTTCATCTTTTGTTGGACTTTGAGGTGGGTGGGACCAGTCCACAGCCAACATTATCCCTCCCTATCCAAAGAATGGACCCGCGCTGATGAATCTGTAGAGTGGATTGTGGAGAAGTTGGAAGAGGACAATCCAGAAAATCTTTAAGTGGGGCCTTCTTAATTAACTAAGTCAAGCATCTCAACATTAGGCCCCCCCGCATTATAATTGGTCCCATCATCACCATCAGATTGATCATATAAGTAAAATATGAGGTTTGATCTCCTTTGTATTTCGTATGAGGGTCATATGAGATTGCTTCAATGGTGATCACAACTATGATTGGAGCTTACTTAAGGAATTCATTGCATTTCAAGTGAGCAACTATTTAAGGACTCGTTTGCGCAATGAGATGTTTCTATATTTCTCTCCTATTTCTAATTTCACAAGAGAGAAGATATGCATGCATTCTTGTCCCTCTTAGATGATCAGTTCATTTTCTTTTCCATTAGAGAATCATGTCTTACTAAACAACTAAATCATGGGTTATAAAAAAAATAAAAACAATTTTTCTCTCCATTGCTAACAGCTAAAAAATGCTCTTTCTCTTTTCAGGAGGTATATATCATCTAATTATCAGAGCCTTTTGTCCATTGAAGGCCTTGAAAATCTGTGCAGAATTCAAACGGCCGTTGGTTTTTCGAATGACCTGAGGGCAGTAGCAACTAGTGGGGGGATAAGGATTCGCTGAGGCGGTGCCTACACTACACATAACTTCATCTCTAGAGTATTCATGCATTTTATGACTAACGTAATCTTTCTCTGATGAAGAAAATTGGGATCCATACGTCTTACTCCTTAACACGCCATACCCCATGGGCCATGGTTTGAACTTTGAATCCATTGGTCTTGTGATATGGAGATGAAATCAGGGAGTCATGTTTCAAGGTTCTTTGAATGTGAGTGAAGATGAGGTCACGATAACCTTCTTCTCTTATGCCGGCGCCCACCTCCTCTGTATCTTTTTTTCACTCCTTCTTCTTATTTTCTCTTAATCTTAGACCCTAATGCAAGATATTGGTTAGGATTTTTAGAAATTCAAAGCAAAAAGGCATTACAGTTCAGGGAAAAGGAAAAAACAAAGAAAACAAAAGAGCAGTTTATAAAAAAACGTAAATGTACATTCTCCTATTTTGAGTTGTTGTTGAGGTCAACATCCACCCTCCCTCTTGAGCGTTTATAATTGTGGTCGAGCCCTTGCCCTCACCGTTCCTATCACCAATTGAGTTTTGGATGAGTGGTAGCTTAATGGGTTGTAAGATCCTACAAGTAGTATCAGAGCATGGTAGGTCTACAAGTGGTATCAGAGTCTGGTAGGTTTTGAGAATTGCGCAAAAGGAGTTGCGGCGGCACATCCACCCTCGCTCCTAAGCGATCATAATTGTGGTCGAGTCCTCGCCCTCACCACAAAACCATTGTTGTGCCGTTCCCATAACCAATTGATTTTGGGATAAGTGGTAGTTCAATGGGATGTAAGATCCTACGGTCGTAATTCTTCTAAGATCATAAATATGTTGAGTTCATTAAAACAGTCATAGGAGTTTTGTTAGCAAAGTGTTCTCTGAAAATTTGAGAAAATAAGTTTGAATAAAATTTATTGTACTTTCATTACACGAAAATACCCCAATTTATATCAAAGAAGAAGAGAGAAGAAGATAGAAAATACAATCAAAACTTTATTCAAACCTATTCAAATTTACACTCTAATTTTCACCGCTGTCAATCGATATACTTTTGTTTGTTTTTTATTTATTTATGATAATCAATGATTAATCTCAAACAGTGGACGAAGTTAAATCAAATACGAGACTTTATCCACCACTTGTCCAATATATTATTATGTTTTGCTAACGTTATGATGCGTAGGCTAAACACATTTTTGCGACATATTTAATTAGACTACATCGGCAAGATTCATCGGCAAATATGCAATTTGTTGTAGTGAATACATATACAGGGCTGGCCCTTAAGAGGGGCTGTAAGTGCGCTCGCCCCGGGCCCATTTTTCAGGAGGGCTAAAAAACGTTATAAAATTGCGAATGCATTTATTTCAATCTCAAAATTTTAGACTCCAACTAAACCAACTAGCATTTTTCAAATTCCAAAAAGAAAAATGCAAACGGCCGTCTATTTGTCTCTTAAATAATAAGGCCCCAACCACATCTTTTTACATTCCAAAAGAGAAGTAATTGCTATTTTTTCATGTCTAAAAAAATATCAAAGCCACTTTCCTCGTAGTTGCTATTAAAAAAAAGAAAAAAAAGAAACCCAATAGCAAGTTCTGAAAATCTTCATGTTTGCACCTTTTTTTCCTCTATATCTTTTCCTCTGTATTCTTCTTTGATCCCTTCAATCTAAGAGGATTTGTTCAGACCCCAGTCTCGCACTCCAGAAGTCTCTTCCTAGTTACCCATCTACAAATGTCGCCGCTGCAATATGGAGGCATCAAGAAGAGGAATTGCTGAATGCTCTACTGCTTTAGCTAGAAGGCAGGTATGCATTTTTGATGTTTTTTCTTCCCTTTACACGACTCTCAGGGTTCCTGGGAGACTGGGACATGAGCTTATTGAGCTCCCAAACTCCCATCCCATCAGCTGTCTCCATCACTGACTCATCCTCCCCCCTGTCCCCTGACCACATGCTTTTTTCTTTCTTTTTTTTAATTTTGGCAAAAGAAGGGACAATGTAAAGGGCCTTTACACGTCTCGGTCTCTCTCTCCATATATATATATATATATATTTATTGTTCTAGACTTACAATAGATGATTGCGCTTGCACAACGTACTGCCATGACTTTAGTTGCAAACATGGAAAATCACACTTAATAAAATGTTCCACTTCCTAGAGTTTAACTGTAAAAGTCCAGTGAACGAAAAAACAATGGGACTTTAAGTGGAGAATCTATTTCAGAGTTGGATTTTTAGACTTGAATTAAGGTGGAGCCTGGATTCAACCCATTGAAGTCAGACAAATGTTAGAGAACATTTTTTAGCGGTCCGATCCCTGTAGTCCTTTACATAAATGAGGCCATCACTAAGTTTTATATATATATATACAGTGGCGGATCCAGGATTCAAAATCACTGGGGGCACGATTGGATTTTTTTTTTGGGTTATTTATATGATTGCAAATGATTTTTTCTTCTTTTTTTCTTCATGCTTGAGAAAAAACAATACACAAAAAAAGTAGTGGACCTTTCACATACACTATCAGTAACTAATACACAGAAAGGTGCATTCAAAGACAGATAGTTTGTAGATTTCCACTGCATTGCAAATCATGCCTACCAAGGACAAATAATGTGTAGATTTACCCCAAACATTTTATATGGAACAAATATAATATAATAATTTCAAGCAATAAAACAAGACATTAATTTATCACAATTGTTCTCTACGAGTTTTCATTGGGGGGCCTGGTTTAATGTCACTGGGGGCCTAATTGATCTGGGCCTAACTTAGTATACATAATTTTTTTTCCTAAAAAGTCACTGAGGGCCCAGCCCCCCAGTGACTATGAACTACTTCCGCCTTTGCATACTAATTTATCTTAACTGTTTTCAGCGATGACTGCTGTTAATTTTCCTTGGCATTAGCTCTTACAGGAGACTGAGAACACGGTGATGCTACAAGAAAGTGATTAAAACAATCAAAATTAGGGAGGACAAGAATATGGAATACCTAAAGTTAATATTGGGCTACAAAAATCCATTGGGGGCCCAAAAAATTCACTGGGGGCCTTATGGAAAAAATTAGTGGGCCCCACCAAAATTTGAATTGAAACTTAGAAATCCACTGGGGGCGTGGATTCATACTCCATCCGCCTCTGTATATATAGGGAGATATTCAAAAGAGAATCTTCTCAAAAAGTACAAAAGTGCTTTTGTATTTAAAATTTTTCAAAAAGGGGAGTGTCTCTCATCATAGGGTGAGGGAATCCCTCACTTGAATATTACCTATATATATATATATATGTCTAATTTTTACTCTTGCCCTGGCCCTGAAAAATTCAGAGCCGGCCCTATACATATATAGACCATGAATTTAATGCTAGTTCCCAACAAATATATCCATCCAATTAACATGAACTTTATGAGAGATGATCAAAGTTTCTTCCTTTCGTACATTAAACAACAATTATATTAGTGACCTATTGATCATCAAAGTTTTTTTCTTCTGTACATTGAATTACAATAATCCACTGATAGTGTCAAGTGTCAACGGATTCAAGTTTTATACCATTCTGTTATTTAGCTAGCTACGGACATAAAAGTTGGATACAGATACAAACATCGATCCCGCTAGAAATTAAAAAAGAAAAAAGAAAAAAAGAAGAGACTGAAAAAAGCTCATATTTCTCTATAAGCAACTGGGCGGCACCACAAAGCCACTAATGGTGCCATCTGCATTTTTACAAGAAGATTTTGCTGCGCTATTTCCATAAGTGAGCTTCACATCTTGCAATTCAATCCCATCGCATGGATTACTTGCACTGCAATCGAAATTTACTGCGACTTGCGTTGTCGACGTTCCTTGGATATCACTGTATGAAACTTGACTGATTTTTACCCCCGAAACCTGCATAAACAAGAAATGAAAATGAAAATGGGGAAATCAATGGTTGCATTTCAGTAATGGAAAGGACCAAACAGGGAAAGGGGGATGACTAAAAGTTCTCTTTCCTCAGCCCCCACATCCGCCCCCTTATGTGTTTTTCTCTGTCTGGTCGAAACAGGGTTCCCTGTTCAATCCTCGTAAGATCAGCATCCAGAGGCCTCCTTTGGATTCCTATAATTAATGCAGTTACCATATGCTCAAGTTACCTGTAATTCTAATTGCTTTATAATCTTAGTGGGTTAATTGTACACTGAGTTTCAGCAAATCCAATTAGGATTATAGATTTCATGTGGAATTCCCATAACACTATGTATGGCAATGTTTGCGAACCACTAATAAAGTTTGTGAGAAGGTTTGATTCTTTGTATAATTACCTAGGGTAATTCAGAGTTCTATTTGACCCGTGCTTCTCGGGTGAGTTCACACTTCGGACCTGAGTATTAAAGTGCTCAGGTTGGGGCTGACTTCATTCTTGTTACTCAACCTACCAACTTGACCCATCTTCACAAGTTACCCATCATTAAAAAAACAGAAGAAGAAATTGACCCAGCCTGACAAGTTAGACTTCATTCACGGCTCAAACCAAACCTGACCAGTCAAGTTTGGTTCGGATTGATATTTTTAATTTGATTAATAAATTGATTAAAGTTTAGGTGGAGCAAAAATATTTTCCTGAAATGTTCAACTCAATCCAAAGAAGATCCAACCCGACCCATTGCCATTATAATAGAACTGGATCCGTAACAGACAGTCAATTGTGTGTTTTAATATACGGTTCCAGGTCCAAATGCAAAAGACATGGACCAATACCTTAACACAAGACTTAAATGGGTCCCTGTTTCTCCGATTACCCATAGGTTCTAACCCGTTAAAAACCGGGTCCGGGTCCAGGTCCAGGTCCTTATTTAGGCCCTGATAAGTAACTGGGTCTGGGTCCGGCTCCACCTTCGTTCGGACCCGTAGACCTGATACCTGATATATTCGGTCAATTTTTGAAAATTTCTCCTAAAAGCCACTTTTTTTATTTTTAATATCATTCTCTATCTAGACCCGGACCTGAATCGAGACTCGTCCCATATATGATTCTGCTTCCGGTTCCGGTTTCAGACCCAAGAAACCGGTCCGAAACTGTTTCGGGTCCGGATCCGGTTCCACATTCTCCTTGACGGTTCCAGTTCCGGTTCCGGTGGACCTGGACCGGAACCGACCCATTTCCTTCTAAGAGGAAGAAAGAGAGCGGGAGAGTTTAAGGTCCAAATGCAAAAGACCTGGACCCAATAGTACCTTAACCCAAATCCTTCTCAGGGATGGAGAGAGGGAGAGAGCTTTTAAACATTGTAATGTCTACAATGTCTCACCTGATTGGGGCAGTTTTCATTGTCAGGGCAGTAATTCTGGTCAATAATGACAGGATTTTCGACATTTCTCATGAACGCATGCTTGAAGACAACTCCTTTGACGAAGCCATTACTGGGCCTGGCCCATGTCTTGATCCTCAACCCATTCTGTGAACCTGTAAACACTGCAGTTTTGACGGTCACGTTTACCACGCCTGCCTCGTTCTGGTCCTTACCCAGGCTTCCAATGCTGCCACCCACATGCATAGGTTAGTATTAATCATACCCATTTGATGCAAATATGATCCAACTGAAAAGGTAGTTCATGATGTGGTCATATCTGAGCCCATAAACATCCAATTGGTTTTAGCCCAAGGTCTGGGGGATCACCATCACTTTTCTTCAGGCCCAACATCAAAACAGGCTTAGCCCAACCCATAGACCCATATAGAGAGGAAGAACAGAGGCCTAACTCGCCGGGCCTAATTGAGGGTTGGGCTTTGGCAAATTGGACCCTACCCTGCCCATGAACCACTTTCCAATCAGAGTCTCAAATGAAAACTTCAGTACATATATACTACAGTTTCTCACCTAATGCCATGGCCTGGGCCACATGCCACATTCTCAATCCAAAGGTTTGCGGTCCCGGGGCCAATGGAAATGCAATCGTCCCCGGTCCTTATGCCGGCGGTCATGACGGTGACTCCCGTCGACTGTTGGATGTGGATCCCATCTGTGTTGGGGCTGTCACCGGGAGCGATGATCTTCACCCCTTGCACATTCACATTATCACAACCATCGATCACAAGGTGATAGAGTTGGCTGTTTTTCAATGTTAATCCATTGATTAAGACGTTACTTGCAGCATTGAAAGTCAGCGACTGCACAAGAATTACAAAAGATTCCTTAAATAATTTGAACATCCGGAAGATTAAAGAAGATGGCAATAGATTAATAAGATAATGGAACTTGAATTATAAACAATCCAAAGCAATAGTTGAGTGAGTACCAATTCCGCATAATATATAAAGGGAGACATCCATGGTCATAGCTACAATACATATTCAATTTAATTATCATTCCATGATACTGAAACTTAGATATCAAAGAAGCTTGTGTGCAATCAGCTATGGATTCATCAGATTGTTTAAACCCAATTCGAGAAGCATGAATTTGTCATAGTTTCATCAGATTGTTTGCTATTGAGCTTTGAGGTGTTTGTAGAGTAGGCTACAGAAATGTAACTAGTAATGGTAGAAAAATTAAAAAGCCTAAACGCCAAACTACTCAGGAACAACTGAAAATCCGAGGTTGTTCCTAATGATTAAGATATGATGGATCATGTTGTTCTAGTTTGATATACAAATTCGAACTCTGAAGATTTTTTAATGTCAATAGGAAGAAAAAGAGAAGGCTAAGTGCAAACTGGTGATTAACTTTGCAACAACGCATACTAATGGATTGACCTACCGATGCTCCAAAAGGGCAGTTTTTGCCTGCTGCCTTGCAGGCCCACAAGGCAGTGCCCTGCCCGTCAAGGGTCCCACCATAGATGGAAAGCCCTTGGACTTGATTGAACAGCAGCCAAAGGCCGGATGAGCCCAGCTTGGCATAATTTGATGGGGCCACAAGGGTCCCAGTAATCCGGAAGGTAATGCTACTCTTGCATGGGCCATTGAAGTTGGCTTGATTGAGGAAATAATTCCCAGTAGGCACAATGATCGTCGAAGGATTAGTCGATCCACAGGCCGCAGACCATGCACTTAGGAATGATTTTGTGGAATCTGATGACCCATCTGCTATGGCACCGAAGTTGATTACATTGTAGACTGCATTTACTGCCGATAAGGAAGATGATTGAGAGAGGATGAAGAAGAGAAGAAAGACGAGAAAGTTTATTAGCTTTGCCATGGTCAATATTGTGAAGGAAGAGTGAGTGAGTTTTGGAGGGTAGGCAAGTTGAGAGAATTTTGAAGGGGAGGCAAGTTGTGTGTGTGTGTGTGTGAGAGAGAGAGAGAGAGAGAGAGAGAGAGAGAGAGAGAGAGAGGGGTATCTGCTAGTTGATGGAAAGAAGTTATGGCAGTTGGGGTATTTATAGAATAGAATGAATCGGATGGTTTGGATAGCAAACTTTCATGCATGGTTCCAAAAGAACAAGAACATTTCTTTTCTTCTAGTATCTTATCTTTCCCTCAGTCACCTTTTTCTTCTATTATCTTATCTATCCCTCAATCAGATTCCCACCATAAGTCTTGATAATAAATAATGCATAGGAACGTGCTCTTGCGGAAAAATTGTGTAGATAACTTAAGAACCTCAATCAGATTCACATATATAAATTAAATACATAAGAACTTAAGGTTAACTTAATAAGTTCTATGAAGAAGTTTTCCGGGGTGAAGATAGGGAATGATGAAGGAAGAAAAAGATGTAGATAATCTAAATTGACCTCGGATGAAGTGATGGAGCCCTCGGGTAAGAGAAGCATATCTCAGATTGAGGAGTGGGCTCCATCCAATGGGGAATATTGAAAAGTATTTCCGCTTGAGATTTTGGTAAGAATGGCCACCTGAGAAAATTCAAGAATAAGAGATGCAAATGATGATAAAATCATGGTGGAACTCACCTTTTAACCGAGAGAGTAAAGGGATATTGGGGGATGTCCCAAATGATTCATACATTATGGGGCCCACCAAAATTATATATAACTGGACACATTGTATCATTATAATGATATCATACTGTCAAAAACTGATTAAGGTGCCGTCCCGCACCAAAATGGTGGCGGCACACTTGTTTGTTCCTTTCACATTCACATTAGCTTATAATAATCGGTTTCTAATATATGATTTGCATGACTTAAGGGGGGATGCTCTAGGAAGACTTCTTGGGTTTGATCAAATGCATATATTTGTTGGGTGCTTTAAGAGGTCAATCAATCAACTAAGCAATCAAGTAACCATGCCACAACAGCACCCATTTTATTATGGGGGATTCGGCCAGAGGTCCCTGAACATTTCACTTTATTGCCTTAGGTCTACAATATTTTCTTATAGTGTGAAAGGTCATTTTTTCAAATTTGAAAATCTAAAATGTCTAATTTACCCTCTCTTCAAATCATATCCCATGATTAGTGGGATAAGCCATTAATAATGGTCAACTACCATTAAATTAGTCACGATTAACAAAATTCCACTAATGAGATTTTTAAATAAATTTAAAAAAATACAAATAAATTTCAAAAAACAGGAAACAAATTTCAAATAAATTTCTAAAAATAAAATTTAGAAAACGCGAATAAATTTCAAAAGAACACAAATAAATTTCAAAAAATGAAATGAATTTAAAAAACGCAAATAAATTTCAAAAGAAAGCAAATAAATTTCAAAAAACAAAATAAATTTCAAAAGAACATAGATAATTTAAAAAGACGCAAATAAATTTCAGAAAATGTAAATAAATTTTCAAAGAGGCAAATAAATTTCAAAAGATCCAAAAAAAATCCAAAAAATATAAATAAATTTGAAAAGTCGCAAATAAATTTCTAAAGACTAAATAAAATTAAAAAACGCAAATAGATTTGAAAAAACGTAAATAAATTTTCGAAAAAACTCAGATAAATTTTCCAAAAACTTAGATAAATTTGCCTAACACACAGAAAGACTTATTCAAAAACTCAGTTAAAATTTCCAAAATGAGGATAAATTTGTCAGAAACTCAGATAAATTTGTTAAAAACTCAGATAAATTTTCCAAAAACTCAGTTAAATTTGTTGGGAACTCATATATATTTGCCAAAAATACAGATAAAATTTTCAAAAACTCAGATAGATTTGCTTTTGGGCTTTTGAAACCAGGTCAAACTTGACCCGGACTGGAACCAACCCTCTGGGTCATCTTCTTCCTCCTCTCGTTCTCTTGTTCCAGAACAAGAACCGCAGACGTTCCTGCAACGACGATGGCGCAAAGGCAGTTCAACACGGGGCTCCGGCGAGGTGGCAGTGGTGATCCTCTTCTCTTTTCCGACAACGACGATGGCACCGATGAAGAACTTGTCTTCTTCTTTGGCGATGGGCGAATCCGGATTCTCTATAATCTGGGTTTTTGCGAGTTTTGGTTTGAAAATCCGGATCTGGTGATCTTGATCTTCGGCGACGGTGATGGTCCACCTTTTGTTCAACTGTCGATCTTGATCTTCGGCAACGGTGATGGTCCACCTCTGTAATCTAGGTTTCTGTGAGTTCCGTTTTTTAGGAGAGGAGAGACGAGGACGACCTTCTTCTTCGTCTTGCTCTGGACCCGATCACGGATTTTCTCCGGATCCACCTTTCCGACCACCGTTAACTTGTTGCTGCTGGGATCGCCCTTCACCTCCTCCGTTTTTGGAATCCTTTGAGAGAACCGATGACTTTCTTGGAGCATCCTTCGCAATGCATGTCGACGGTAAGAATCATAGTAATGGGATCGTTTTCATCTCCATCAGACTTCTTGTTGTTCTTCTTCAACATCACCGGAGAAGAAGCATGAGAGATTGGGATCCGGCCTGTTGCCACCGCTGAAAAAGACGACCAGATTCTGGGTGCGAAAGCAAAGAATCCAGGACTACCCAGCTTGTAATGAGGGGGAAGATGGAAGATTTGAAATTTTAAAATTTAAATCTGGTTGCCTAAATAGTTGAAAGAGGAAAAATTAGTCATGAAAATTGTATTCAGGGACCTCTGGCTGCAAACAATCTAACTGCTTGGACTAGAGCCCTTAAAAAGAATTTGCCTGGACTTGAGGCTGGAAAGATTTAATTCTAAGGACATTTCGCTAATTATCTCTTTTATTAGAGCCTTGTAGACATGGGCTCCAATCATTACAAGAACATTCTTTAGTTTTTTATTAACCATCACGAGGTATTAAATTCTAAGGTGGTGTTGCTTGAGAATATTAACATGGGATATCCTTGAGACTTTGTATAAATAAAGATAAGTTAATATTCTCATTAGGAAGCTAGGGAATTAAGTATATATTGCGGGTGATTTTAATGGTAGAAGTAACCCAAATTACAAATTTTACTTTCAATTTGTAGAGTACCTTATTATATATGTTTTAGAAATATTTTATGTTTGATATGATTGTCACCATGGTATCCTGCTTTCACCTACTTACCATTTTAAATAAAGGGTATTTTCTCATTTGATGCATCAATTCTTAAAAAGAGAAAAACCTCAATCAAATGAAATTGATTGTGGCCCTAATTATATGCTTATGCTCAAGTAAATGTGTGCGAGTCAAGGAAGTGGTGCAGTTGAAGAATTGAGGGCTGAGTTAAAGATCAAATCTAACTTGATTTCCTAACCATATACTTAAGGTACTCAATGTTAAGGTTTATTTTTAATGCAGAAAAAAATCGGAAAGGTAAGCACTCACCCACCACCAGTATACACTCATGCAAGTCCCTTATCATCAGCTCTACAATAAGGTATTGATCGATGCATGGTTGATTCTATTAAAGGGAGGCACCTCAACAACTAGCTACCGGCTAGTGTCAATTTTTTAACAAAATTTCAGCAAAGTGTCAAATTGAAATACCAATTTGCAAGAGTTGTTTGGCACCGGCATGTTGATAAACAAGAATCTAGATCTGAAAAAACTTTGATCTACGAAACCCTAATAAACCAAGATCCTCCATGTCAAATCATTGATAGAAGTAAAGCGGAAACATACCTGGATCCATTGAATGAAGTTGTTCACAGGTTGTTGATCTTCCAATCCAATATGGCTACCCAGAGAAACCCTCTTGATTCTCCCGATGATGGGATGTCAGAGAGAATATGAATTCACCATATGAATTGGAGACCATAACCCTAATATATAAGATATCATAGGTTTGCTATTTCTAATTTGGCCCCTCATCAAATTAGAAATAACATTCTGGTATCTACACATTAATCACATGACAAGTATACCCTTAAGCCTTACAACTTTAAGTCTTAATTAGATCACTTTAATGTAGACTTAATGAAAGATAGCATGACACATTTAATAGTTACATGTATGGCCCCACATGTTGGAATTTTTCCAACAATCTCCCACTGGGCCATATGTGTAACTTAACAAATGTGTATGACTGTATGAGCTCCAAAAGTTTGCTATCATAATTTAGGATATATCCGAACAATCTCGTCCATTGATTATGCCGATATAGGATCAAAGCGGTCTTCGTCACTTTCAACATGACTAAACCCATCAATGGTCACGTACACCAACATAACCAAATGACATAGATCAATCATGAATGCGTAGCATGGAAAGTACATGCAATGTGATCTATAAATGTCCATTTCCAACTAGTCCTACTGTATTCCTTAGGGAGATCAATATTTAACACAATGTAACAGAGTGAAATGAATCGAATATTGTATTTCTGATCAGAATAATATCTAAATACATACATGCATAAGTGTGTTCAAAATCAAACATAAAGCAATAAAACATAAAATGATACAAACTCCCACTATAATGTGATATCCTCACACAAAATAACACTCATATGAGCAGTGTGCTCATGAAAGACCTTGGGTGGTAATCCCTTTGTAAGCGGATCCGCTATCATGGAGTTTGTCCCAATGTGCTCTATGGATATCTGTCCATCCTGTATTCTTTCCTTCCCAACTAGGAACTAAATGACAATATGTTTTGACCTAATTGAGCTCCTGTTGTTGTTGGAATATAGCAATGCTGATTTATTGTCACAATATGGTTTGAGTGGTCTTTCAATACCCTCCAGAACTCGCAGCCCAGTGACAAAATTTCGCAGCCATATTCCATGGTTGGATGCCTCATAGCATGCTACAAATTCTGCTGCCATGGTGAAATCAGTTACGAGTGTCTGTTTGGCACTCCTCCAAGAAATAGCTCTACCTACTAACAGGTATATGTAGCCTGAAGTGGATTTCATACTGTCTTGGCATCCAGCATAATTGGAGTCGGAATACCCTATGATCTCCAACTGATCCGATCTCCTATATGTGAGCATATGATCTTTTGTTCTCTGTAAATACCTCATAACCCGCTTGGCTGCTTTCCAATGATCCATCCCTGGATTGCTTAAATATCTGCCTAACATACCAACAATGTATGCAATATCCGGACGCGTACACACCATAGCATACATTAGACTCCATACAGCTAATGCATAAGGAATCTTCTGCATTTTCTTCACTTCAAGGTTAGTTTTAGGGTATTGATTGAGACTGAACTTGTCTCCCTTAGAGACAGGGGTGTCACCTGGTTTGCTGTTCTGAATGCCAAACCTTTTGAACACTTTATCAATATAGCTTCTTTGTGAATACCCCGAGAGCGATCTCGTTGTATCAGGATCCCTAATACAAAAGAGGCGTCACCAAGATCTTTCATCTCAAAATTCTTTGATAGAAATCTCTTGGTTTCATGCAACATGCCTATATCATTTGTGGCAAGCAATATGTCATCGACATACAAAACCAGAAATATGTGCTTACTCCCACTGAATTTGTGATACACACAATTATCAACAGCGTTTGTCTCAAAACCAAACGAGATAATCACTTGATGAAACTTGTGATACCACTGACGAGAAGCTTGCTTGAGTCCATAGATAGACTTTGTCAATTTACAATCATATTCTTTGGGTCTCCCGGCTCAAAGTTTTCTGACTGCACCATATAAATTGTTTCGTCAATGTTACCATTGAGAAATGTTGTTTTGACATCCATTTGACGAAGCTCAAGATCAAAATGCGCAACTAGTGCCATGATTGTCCGAAAAGAGTCTTTCGATGAAACCGGAGAGAAAGTCTCTTTAAAGTCAATCCCTTCCATTTGGGTAAAGCCTTTAGCTATAAGACGAGCCTTATACCTCTCCACATTACCATTTGAATCCCTTTTCGTTTTAAAAATCTATTTGCAACCAATGGGTTTCGCACCTTCTGGTAATGGACAAGTTCCCAAACCTTATTGTCTTGCATAGACTTATATTCCTCATTCATGGCATCAATCCACTTTTGAGAGTTAGAACTTTGCATGGCTTGATGGAAGTTGATTGGATCATTTTCTACCATTCCAATTTCTTCCTCATGTTCTTGGAGAAATACGAAAAAATTGTCCGGAATAGCATTTCTCCTTTCTCTAGTGGACCGCCTTAAAGGCACTGGTTCTTGAGGTTGTTGAGTTTGTTCCTCATCTTGAATGGGGGGTTGATCAACATTGTCTTGTTGAGGATCCGGATTCGCTTCTTGATCAATGACAGGTATAGAAACCTGCACATTGTCAAAAGCAATAGTGGTAATCGTAACCGATTCTTCCTCAAAGACAATGTCTCTAACCTTATTTCTCCCCCCAAACTCAACATCCTAAAAAAATGTTGCAGTTCCCGTCTCAAAAATTGACCTAAGTGTGGGATCATAAAACTTATAGCCCCTAGATCGCTCAGAGTAGCCAATGAAGTAGTTGCTCACAGTTTTGGAGTCCAATTTCTTTTCATGTGGCCTGTAAGGCCTTACCTCAGCTGGACATCCCCAAATGTGAAAATGTTTTAGACTATGCTTTCTGCCTGTCCAAAGCTCATAATGTGTTTTTGCAGCTGCGTTAGTTGGCACTCTATTCAGAATATAAGCTGCTGTTTTGAGTGATTCTCTCCAGAGTGACTCTGGTAGAGTAGAATGACTAATCATACTCCTTACCATATTCTTAAGAGTCCGGTTTCGCCTTTTAGATACACCATTCATGCTAGGTGACCCTGGGATGGTGTACTGTGGGACGATTCCACATTCCTCTAGGAATTTAGCAAACGGTCATGGACGTTGTTCACCTGAACCGTCATATCTGCCGTAGTATTCACCACCACGGTCAGACCTGACACTCTTTATTCTTTTGTTGAGTTGGTTCTCAACTTCAGCTTTAAATGTTTTGAACACGTCCAAAGACTGTGATTTCTCATGAATGAGAAATAGGTATCCATAGCGAGAGTAATAGTCTATGAATGATATGAAATACTGTTGGCCATTCCAGGAAACCGTAGGGAATGGTCCACAAATATCTGTGTGTATCAATTTTAAGACGTCTGTAGTTTTATTGGCACCTAATTTCTTCATTTTGGTCTGTTTTCCCTTGATACAAGCAATACAAACATCAAAGTCTGTAAAGTCAAGGGAATCTAAAATGCCATCAGACACAAGTCACTCAACTCTGGACTTAGAGATGTGACCTAAGCGTTTGTGCCATAATGTAGCCGAGTTTTTTTTATTCAGTTTGCGTTTAGTACCTCGTGATTCCACATGCAAGGATTCATTATAAAAAATAATTGTATCAAGCAAATATAAGTTGTCATATACACATAGAGAACTAGTTCCAACAACATTTGAATTTATAGATAAACTGAATTGATTGTTTCAAAATGAACAAAAATAACCAAACTTGTCCAATAAAGAAACCGAAACCAAATTCCGTCGAAAAGACGGTACAATAAAAGTATCTAATAAATCCAAATAATAACAAGTTTTTAATAACAACCTAAAATGCCCTATTGCCTCTACTTCTACCGACTTTTAATCGCCCACAAAGATGTGTCTTTCAGCATCACTTGGCTTTCGGTAGTTCAGGCAACCCTGCATAGAAACACTGATATGAGTAGTAGTACCAGAATCTAACCACCACGTGTTTCTAGGTACTGAAGCTAAATTTACCTCAGAACAGACCAAAGCAAGAAATGTACCTTTCTTTACACGCCAAGCGTGATATTTGGTACAGTCCTTCTTTACATGTCCAGGCTTGTTGCAAAAGAAACAACCCTCAGTTGCTGGTTGTTGTTTCTTTTCTGCTGGACCCTTAGCAGCTTCATTTTTCTTCCTCTTTTTGCCCTTATCTTTGCCCTTTTCCTTAGAGGTGCTAGCCAAATGAGCACTTTCGGTTCTGTCTTGCTTCAATCTCTCTTCCTCTTGCACACAGTAAGAAATAAGCTCATTAAGAGTCTATTTCTCCTTTTAACAGTTGTAACTGACCTTAAATTGACTGTATAGTGCAAGAAGTGATATTAATACCAAATGCACGAGCAAGTCGTCAGACAGTTCGAGCTTCAGCGCCTTAAGTTTAGAAGCAATATGAGACATTCTCATAATGTACTCCCGTATGTTCCCCTTGCCATTGTACTTCATAGAAATCAAGCTTTGCAAAAGCGTGATTGTTTTTGCCTTATCGTTTTTTAGAAAACGCTTTTCAATTTCGGCTAGGAATTCTTTGGCTGTGGTTAGCTTTTCAGATACCGCACCCCTAAATGCCTACGGAATGCCGCGCTTGATGATCATAAGACTCATGCGATTTGAGCGATCCCACTTCTCAAAGTTCTTCTTGTTATCAGGAGAACTTGCATCCGTAAAAGAAGCGGGTTGCTCAATCCGTAGTGCAAGGTCTAAATCCATGCAGCCGAGAACAATTTCTATGTTTTCTTTCCAATCCTTAAAGTTGGTCCCATTAAGTACAGGTATAGAGTTGATATTAGCAGATATAGTAGAAACACTAGCTGTAAAGAGAACAAAAACAAACAGACAAACATGCTTATATTATTAACCAAATACAGAAGCAACAAATCCAAATAATGGTAAGTCTCATGTCAAGATACCTAGCACAACATTAATATCAAGTCTTTGGACAGTAATATTAATTGTAAATGGTCATCTTGTTGTAGTGATCAAACATTGACAATAATTTATGTCAAATAATAAATCTATCTTTGGATCGACTTATTATTCACATGTAAAACCTTATAATCGTCACACGTTTACCACCACAGGTGTGTGTGCAATTCGGCCAAGTATTAACCTTCCTTTGAGCCGACTAAGATCCACATGAATTTACATACACACAAACATCCAATATTCCTCATGAACAATCTACACAAGAGAGATCACTTTGGTTATATCTTGTTTCAATTAGCCCATTTAGAATAATGGACTATGTAATTTAACCATAAAAGATATACCATAAAACATTTGAATTGTTGTTTGAAGAAAACCAATTAGTTGTCTTCACATGTCACTATAAATAAAAAAAAGTTTTTTTTTTTTATTAAAAAACCCTTGGACCACCATAAAGTGTGCTCCCGTGGACCACCATACGACCCAACATCTTCTCCATAAAAAAAAAACGATCTGCAACTACTATCAAACTAACACAGACAAGGCTAGGAATAATGTAGGATAGGATTATAGTGGACCCATCTAAGTAAATACGTAAACAGTCGAAATGGATGTCCTTCTCTTGCGTGAGATTTAGATTGATCGTATAAATAAACGTGAATACGTACAATATTACAAAAGAGACGAGCCAGTTTGAAAGACCTGCAAAGTCTATTATCAAACATCCAATCAAAGTAGATCATTACCATGAGACGATGGATAATACTTCTTGTCTTCATCCTCCAAAGTCTCACAACTTGCTATATCTATCTTAGTAATGAGAGAGAGAGTTGAAAAAAAAAAAAAATACCCTTTCTACTACGTTCATTTGCCACGATTTGAAAGTACCCATCGCTTTCTCAAATTTATTTCACATTTATCAGCAACAATATAGAATCCAATCCAGTCCAAACAACCCTGGATCCAGATGAGATAAGGTTTACTTGACTAACAACCAAACAAATCCAATCAAGACGAGCAACCTTTGCTCGTCTCCTCCACAAACGCTCTCATATTACGATCTGAAGACTAAAGAATATTAATGAAGAAATTAACAGATTGCAACAAAAGAACAGAATATCAACATATTGATTTATATCTGAATTCGCAATGACTTAACATGGAGATGATCTGATACCACTTGTTGATAAACAAGAATCTAGATCTGAAAAAACTTTGATCTAGGAAATCCTAATAAACCAAGATCCTCCGTATCAAATCATTGAGAGAAGTAAAGCGGAAACATACCTGGATCCATTGAATGAAGTTGTTCACAGGTTGTTGATCTTCCAATCCAATATGGCTACCCAGAGAAACCCTCTTGATTCTTCTGATGATGGGATGTCAGAGAGAATAGGAATTCACCATATGAATTGGGGACTATAACCCTAATATATAAGATATCATAGGTTTGTTATTTCTAATTTGGCCCCTCATCAAATTAGAAATTACATTCTAGTATCTACACATTAATCCCATGACAAGTATACCCTTAAGCCTTACAACTTTAAGTCTTAATTAGATCACTTTAATGTAGACTTAATGAAAAATAGCATGACACATTTAATAGTTACATGTGTGGCCCCACATGTTGGAATTTTTCCAACACTGCAGATTAAGAGCAAATGTCATTCTGAAAGGTGCTCATTATTGTATCTTTGAGGTTATGGGTTCTAATCATGTTACGATTAAAAAGAAAAAAAAAATTAAAATAATTTTTTGGCAGGTCATCATTCGAGTTCTTTTCAAATCCCACATCTTATGTCGTATGCCTTTCTTTATGTGCTTGCTTATAGGCTTAATTAATCAACAAACCATGTGACCCATCACTTTTCAAACTAGTCCTAGTGTGTACTGCTAAAAAAAAGTAGTCCTAGTGTGAGCATTCGCTCCTTCAAATGGGGTTCTAAAGATGCATGGATGGTGCAGCCAACAACATTTCTAATCAAAACTGTCCGTAATCTTTTGTGACTTTGCTTATAAAACACTATTAAAGTGGTACGTGCATGCACATGGTGGGAGGATTGGTGTCGTTTAATGTTCTTGCATATGAAGTTTACATGAAATTACAGATTCATCTCTAAGACATTGCATATCAATACAATCTTGCATATGAAGTCTATTTATTTATTTTTATCTACCTCTGGTTCAGATTAAGGACTAGTGATTATATATTGAAATGCATGCATGGACAGGAGCCCCACAAAGCATCTTATTTCAGAAGTGTTGAGTGTTTTATACTGAAAGTTTATCCTCTTATCCTCAGAGAATCCGGCCTGTTTTTCTCCAGTAATAATTTTTCATTGTGATTGGATTCGAACTATTAAAAAAAAACCATGTAAGAGAAGAAGAACAATAGTAATTTGATTGTTTTGCATTTACGCTTCCCTTTTTAGCAACAAAAAGTTTTAGTACTTTAAACTGCTCAATTTCCTCTTAAAAATCCACCATTAGACACTAATGGATACAGTGCCACGTTTTTTGGCCCTATAAATAAATGATCTGGGAGCTGGCCTATGGTGTTTTAAGGGCCCAGACCAGACTATTTTTCACTTATGTCCATTTTGAAAATGGGCTAGGTCTGATTTTCAGATTTGTCAACCGTATACGGTTTTAAATGCCACACCCTGATAACTAAATGGGTTGAGCTTGGAGAGATCTCGGCCCAACCTGACATAGATAAACACCCTTAATAAACAATTAACACATGTAATGGTTTTAGAAAGAGTTACCCATCATTAAATAAATGAACTTATGGATCTGATTTGTTACAATGAAACTTAACCCACTACAGGTGATCATAAGCCAGGACAGCCCAGGCCTGAACCACTGGCTGAATTTTGGCCATGGTCAGCACCTGGGCATATATAATATTCTAGCCTCATTATTACGTGGGCTCACAGCAGAACTGGCTCACACAACATATTTATTAGAAGAGGATGTATTAATACGTTTTACAAATGAGCTGGGCTTCGATAAGCTCAGGCCCTGCCAACGAGCAATCCTATCACCACCCCCTGTTCACAAAACCTCCTACACAAGTCATCATAAACTACTATCCCATGCAGGCCTCAGATCAATGGCTCCTTCAGGCTCAGTCACCACTGGCTCTGCTCAAGCAAGCATTGGACCCATGCAAGATTCCACGTCGAAGCAACTACAAATATGGGCTTATTTTTCTAGGCCCAAATTATTGGTTAAGCCTAGCCCAACATACATAATGAAAGTTTTGCGAAACAGGCTGGGCCCAAGACAAGATTCCAGGCCTGTGAGTTGGACCAGGGCCTCAACATGGAGCGCAATAACTAATTGATCTTGGCTTGGCTTCAATAAGCTCGGGTAATCGGCCGGCAGACCTATGTGTCACCACGCAAGTGCGAAAATTTGAGAAACTCCTTTAAAAATGCCTCAAAATTTTTTATTTTTTAACTTGACTTCTTAACTTAACTATTATATTGTCCACACTACCTAAATAAAAATCCTGGGTCCCCACGCCTCCCTTACAAATCAAGTTAATGGTAAATATATGAAATGGTAGAACCACAAAAGGGTGCTTTACCTATTGATCTCTAATGGCTGACTGTTACAAACACACACTTCCTAAATGTTGAATTCACTGGAATGCTAACCCTTTGAGAAAGCTATGTTGGTCCATGAATGCCGTATGCCCCCATTCCTTGTTTTTGAGAGGTAACAAAAGACACGAAAGCAAGCCTGACTTCTGACTTCCATCCATGACCTTCGGAGTAAACCATGGACGATACATTTTAGTAACATACAATCATGGGAAGTGGTCATCTATCTCATCATTTGAAGGTATAGTGTCAGTTGAAAAAAAGGCTGGAGTCTGAAAGTAGGCCAGGTTGAGGTGCATGCATCTATAGAGTTCACTAGGTCAATGGCTCCAATCTCTTCTTTTTGTTTTTTTTTTCCTTGCCAATTCTGGTAGGACCCAGCCCAACTCACCACAATCAGTTGGGTTTGGGCCACTGTGGGTAACATTAATTTAGAGACTCAACTTACATGTAATTCATTTCTTTGTTGGGTTAAAAAAAGTCAAAGCCAGCCTCTTTGTTAGAAATCTATGATTTAGGATGTTCTAATGCAAGTAAAAAGATGAAAATGTCATATTTTGGTAATAAAACTATAGTTATCTAGCATTTTAGTCTTTAGACTGTATATTTGCAACATAGTAACAGTGTCGACCAAAAGTAATCCTAGGTGAGTAAGATGAAAGAATGGATTTAAATCGCGATTTTGAGAATTATATTTTAGCCAATGCCAAAACCTTTATGAAATGGTTTTAAAAATTTTAGAGCCAAAGGGTGGTAAATAGTGTTGGAAAAATGGCTAAGAGCTACACTAGTTTTTTGTCAACTTTGAGCCAAAAACTAAGTGGGACCCACTTATCCTTTTGGGTGGGAATACATGGGAATGTAATCTACTCCATGAGTAGATTATGGACATATATTGAGTTGCTCTAATCCATTTAGGAGTGAGTGAGAAATTGCCTCCTAAACACCACTACTTGAACATGTTAAACATTGAAACAAAAGGAAGTGGTGAACTTGCTTCCCACATTGCTTGGGAGCAAAACATTCCTTGGGTATAAATATACTTATCTTGGTAGTATAAGATGAGCCCCAAGGGCACCCCACTTTTGTGGGGGAGGAAGGACCTACATCAAGGTAGGGTCACCACCACACACATGCGCGAAACCCTAGTCAAACACTAATCTTGAGCATATACTAGGACTAACAAATAGTGCATAAGATTAGCCACATGGCTTTTAATATTATTTGTAATTCCATAACTGATCTGCTGAGTTCAGCTCACAGACTAAAAAAATATGAGATAGTTTACTTTGACTTGAGAGTCGAGACGAAACCAAACCCACCTTTAGAATTTTAAGAGGATTTCAAATTCATGGATTAGACATTTAATTAATGAGAAAACATCTTTTACAACTATTGTGCTTTTTTTTTTTTTTTTTTTTTTGAGTTTGTGACATGACAGTGACACATTAAAAAATTCATGCATAGGGTACCTTGCACATGGGTGGGGTTTGGCTAGGTGAGCCCAAGTAAGTTACGTGCCGGATCATAAATCTTGTTTTCAGTGGAGAATATCATCTCAGAATGTTAATGTCAATGTCTTGTAATTATGGTCGAGCCATCGACATCGCCATAAAATTATTGTTGTATCATTTTCCATCGTCAATTGGTTTGAGATAAGTGAGAGCTCAATGGAGTGTAAGATCCTACAAGTAGTATAAACCTGGTAGGTCGGGTGTTTGAGTTATGGGACACGCGTTTTGTGAGTTGCGCGGGATGTGGGGGTTCTCTCTTAATTTTATGAATACAATTTTTTTCTAAGAAAAATAAAAAAATAATACATAAACACCAGAAATGGTTGTTGAATAAAGTTTCAGACTTCATATCCCAATAAGAAAGAGATACTTGTAGTGAACATTGTTTTGTCAAATTTCTAAGAGTGTTGCGGCACTTTTTTTTCTCTAGTAAAAACTCACCCACCAATTATTAGCACTGCAACTAGAGATTAATTCCTAGATGTTATTGTGGACGGAAGGTGTTTCACCGCGGAACTACCAATTGATTGGAGAGAACTCTATTAATTGGTACGTTTTCTGGTCTTAACTCGGTTGAGATGTCTCTATTAACAAACCAAAACTACATGAAATAAAGCTCACTTGATGGATGATGGTGGTGGTGGTGGTGATGTCTAAAGATTACTGTTCCGCAAATATATTGCAAAATAATATTTGAGACATTTATGATGGGTTTTAGCTCTAATATTCAGGCTAGGGTCTAACCCACTGGCCAAAAAGTAGGCCAGATCACTACCCATTAGTGAAATATTCTGCACATGCATTTGGCAGATGGGCACGACTGGGCCATCTACACCTTTAAGAAACAAATGAAAACCAGGTTCCACCCATACTTCTATCTTAAAGTCTGAGATCAGGTTCCATCCAAGTAATAAAGGCCATCCAGTTTCAGCACAAAACAATTGGACTCCCCTAAGCAGCACAGTATGATCAACTACAAGACACATCAGTGGAAGGCTCACAATGACTGGCCAATGTACATTGGTAGATGTGATCACATAAACAATTTATATAGTCTTCACACAGTTATTTTACTCTTCTGGCTAATAAAAATGATCACTGGCTAACAAAACTTAAATTATGGGTCTGATTTTTTTATGCTATTTTTATTTTTCATAATAGTGAATTTGTTATATGTTATTTTGCATTTTTTTTTATTAAGCTTCCTTTCATTGGCCCGAGGCCCAAGAGAGGGAAAGAGGGGGCCAAGTAACGTGGCCTCCAAAAAGCTGTTGAAGAGGATTTGATTAGTTCATATTATCCACATAAATAAGTTAGAGCCCTTCAGATCCAATTTCACTCTCATGCATTAAACTTCTATCTACTGTTGGATTGAACCTCTAAATAATCTATCATTCAAGGATCACTAAATTCTAAGGCTGTTAAATCAAAGGCTAAGATGATGTGTCAGGGCTGATTTTTTTTTTTTTGACCCTTAGCCATCAACCGTATGTATGGTAGTAGAACATTGGTTTGTTTGCACATGACATTCTGCCTTAAATCTCTCATCAAAGTTGAATTTTAACAAATTCTCATAAAGTTATTTTTGCGATATCTCATATTTGTTGTAGGAACAATTTTGTGGAAAATGTTTAAACTCAAACCACCTGATGCTGACATGAGAACCTTTCCTTCATTACTACCAATGGCTAAGGATTTGAGATGGGCCTTACAAGGCTGTTGAATTCTATTCTTCTTTTTTCTTTTTCCTGGCCATTTGAATTTGCAAACTGGTTCGTTCTAGACATTCCACTTGGACTGAGATCCAGATTCGGATTATACAGATATTGGGATTCAATTGTGAGTCCGATTTGGGATAGAAATCGGATAAAGACAGTGAGTCCAAATCTAGCCTGTCTCCAATCTATTAACCATTTTGGTCATTGAAAGATGGCCACACACCAACTAGATTCAACTCAACCAAAGGCCCAAGCCCAATTACAACATTCAACTGTCGGGCCATAGAAATGGTTTCAGATTGAGGATACATAGAGACGAAATAAACTACTTAACAATCCTTTTTTGCTTCGTAGATACTCACACACCCATCCTAGTAGGGGTGCTCCTAAGTAGAACAAAAAAACCCATTAAACTCGCCAATATCAGCTGATGTCCCCTCAAGTCCTTAACATTTGAAATTCTCTTTAACTGTGATACACCAAAAAATCATATGAGTGGAGAAACTCCGGTCAAGGGCGTCCATCTCACATGCCTGCTCGGGGATTGATCTTTGAAAAGGTAAATTGTCCCATGAGATTTTTACCTCTCACCCATGACCCAACTAGCAATAATAATAATAAGAACAAGAATAAACCAATTGTGTGAAATATTGCCACTTTTTGGCTTGAAGGGAATTAAAATTCCCAAGATGCTTCTATATATTTGAGCATTTGTGAAACCAGGATTTTCTGAATCTCATCAAACAAAAAGGCCCATAAGGATTCTGCAGAAGCATCCAGCTTGTTCTAAGACAGGGGGAACCTTATTTGGGTGTTATATATAACTAATATAAGTCTCTGAAATCTCTGCAAACTTGCCTTAATTCTAAGGGTTCAAAGGGTGCTGATTTTGTCACAGTATAATTCAATAATGAATCTTGATTTGAGGAGGCAGAAACTTCACCCACCAAAAGTCATATTTAGATGGAGGAATTTAGGGAAAATGAGTGTACAGAGGTTCCAAAACTCAACATTTACACGATACCAGATGAAAGACTACAAATTTCCTAAGAGAAGATCGTACATAAAGGATGGACATTTTTACCCTTTATCCTGTGATATCTTGGGCCCATAGGATATCGCACCGTTCGATATCCTACATAGAGGATATCTCCGTAAAATTTTCACCATTCTCCTTTCAACCTAGGTGAAACGGGGACGGAGATAACTCGGTAAAAACCCCTTTTTACTGTGATCATCTTCTTCTACCCTTCAATGGTTTTTCCTCTGTGTTTTTCTCATCTTCTTGATATTGATATTGCAGGAACACATGTACAAATTCCACCCATTCCATCCAATCACACCTATAAATAAACCACATGTTTTCATTTTCAAGCCTCCACCTGTTTTCCATCCATATAAAATGCACATGGTTGTGTCCAATCACTACTCATTTCACATGCCAATTGTTACACATGTACAAATTCCAATTCCACCTGCACACATGCACTTTTTTTTTTTTTTTTTTTGTTTTGTTTTATACACTACTTCCAAACAAACTCACAAAAATCCAAACCATGAATCCAATTTCCAAGAAGATCGCTCCATTTTACTGGTTGCAAACTACAGTTTTTTTTTTTTTTTTTTTGTAATAAATGGTTAAAAATAGAGGTCCTCTGTTTCTATGTATAGTACTCATCTATCTCTCTACCTTCCATGGGTTAAAAATAAAGCTTAAAAAATCAACTTTATTTCAAAACACATCCATATAAATGACAGATCTCTATAAAACTTCATCATTCTCCATAACCCCACCCCGGGGGATGAAGCGCGGACCTCATCGATGGGCAAGAACAGTTGGATGATTTCCTGGATCTTTCCTTTGCAGAATTCCCAGAAATGGTACTAGTGCAAGTCCATGCAGAGGAGATAAAAGTGTCGCAGTTGATCAAAGAGCGGGCGCATACATGAGAGGTAGGGAAGCCAGCACAGCTCACATGGAACAGTTGCAGAGAATGGTGCAGCACAACCCAAAATTGCAAAAAAGAGTGGTACTTAGAGTTGGTTAGGACAGGGAATGGGCTTAAAGCTTGTGAGAGACATGGACGCACAAAGAGAGATTGTATTATGCAAATGGAAGTGTGGTTCGCCACCTACACTTCCAGATTGGTATATCAAATGAAGTATGCTTAAAACAGTAGCTAGGATTATTCCGTACCAGGTTGCCTCAATTAAAGTCATTAATGGTCTCGCTATATTCCGCTGGGCTCGCTCTTCTGGCGAGATTTTCCTCCCCTGAGGGTATTTTCGTAAATGGATTAATGAGCTCTGGTTTTTCCTACCCACTCCTGCTCCCTTTCTCCTCTCTGACTTTTCCTACCCACACCTACTCTCTATTTCATTTCCTTCTCTCATTTTCTCAGACTCAGGTATGATCCTCTTCTCTTCTTCTTATTATCTTTTTTTTTTATCTTAACCGTGCAATTTCGGTTTTCTTGGATTCATCCAAAACTTTATGGAATTGGCATTTTTCTTTACAATATGCACGAGGAAGGAGTTCTCTTGAGATCCACTCATATCTGAACATATTTTGAAGCCTGCTAAAAGCAAAAAAAAAAAAAAGGAAAAGGAAAAAAAAAAAAAGATTCATTAACAGCATTATTTAGGGCATAAGGCCCAACAACCTGTTGCTCTAAAAAATTTTTTAAGGAAAAAAGAACTTTCGAAATTGAATGAATGTTGGGTGGAAGTGCATATGATTCCATTTTGGGTGTTCTCCATTTTAACGGTAATGGAAATATCCTATTGGAACCCACAAGCCAAAACGGAAAAGATGGAAACGGAGGTCTTTAGTTTGGGTCGTGTTATTCGGTTGGGTGGGAGTAGGTCACGGTGCGATATCCTACGAGCCTAAGATATCGAATGGTGGGATATCCTACATCGCAGGAAAAGGGTAAAACTGTCCGAATTTCCTATACGATCTCCTGGTGGGTAATTTGTACTTTTCCATCTTGTCTTGGGTAAATGTTGGATTTTAGGTCGTCCGTACGGCCATTTTCCCAGGAATTGACGTAGATCAACCTACTTGATGTTACTATCAATGATGGCTTTCAGATTAAAATCAAGCGTTGAATAATGGGTAGATGGAGGCTATTCTTCGTGGTCCTCCCAAAAATAAAAAAAGCTGTGTTCGTGTAATGGTGAGGACTGAGGACTTCGCCTTGCCTCCAAAAATGTTCCTTTGGTTTGGTGACGTTTTGGCATGAGAAAGAGAAGAAAAAACCTTCGTAATTTTGCAAAAAAATTATTTTATTTCCTATGTCGTGCACGCCTAGAATCCGTTGTAATGTGAATACACTCATGGTTGAATGGAGTTGACATCTTGATATTATAGATATGCCCAAACGTCTTTAAGTTGGTAGGATCACTCTCCACTAGGTTGATGTAGTTAAAAAAAAAAAAAATGAACAATCCTTGCAATCTTAACCATCCCCTCCTTAACTTTTGAAGGCCCACTTTACTTTTGGTAAAGTAAAGTTGAGAAGTTAGCATCGTCCGTGTTTTTATACAAGTAGGGCCCATACACGTGCTCCATTTATTCCAAGTCGTAGCTGTTTATGGAATTTTCATGCCTTTTGCTCACAAGATATGAAAAAAAAAAAAAAAAAAGGATTTTACACATGCGAGTTTTACATATGTAAAATCTTGACACGTGAGAAATATTTGGATATTTGTTTGGGTGCAACATTTTTACATGAGGAGACATTGAATGAATCAAATTACATATGTAAAATTTTTATTATCTCAAAATATGAGCATTAAAGGCATGTAACTAAATGTTTTGAAGTCGAGTGGGTCAATGAAAAATTGAAACCATTCAAATTAAATTTTGGAGACTAGAAAACAAAAGAAGACAGTGGCAAGTTTTAAAACCACTGTATGTCATACGCCTAACTTGTATGAGGGGGTGCTATGTGGACTTACTGGGGGGACTGAACCCTGGCCCGGTCCCCCATGAGGACCACAGGATCCCAGCTGACCGGGTCAGGGTTGGGTCCCCCCCACTAAGTCCAAGTGGACTTTCTCAACTTGTATTGATGCCTTTTTAATTGGAAAGGTGTAAGCCTTTCATTCATCTTTATGTGCATAAATTTTCATATGAAAACGACTTTGTTTATACTGCATTTTCACGAATCTCCAAAATCTCTACATCTTGAGGCCAAATTTTAGCCATCTATAAATGGATGATTTTGTCACAAAGAATACGTAACAAGTCTAGGTTGGAAGGGTTGATACTTCACCTGCCAAAAGCACTTATCTAAATCTACGAATCTAGGTAGATTGGCAATGCTAAATTGAGAAAAACTGACATTCCCATTAATTTTTATTTTTAGATTAAAATCAAGTGGTGGATAGAGATCAATCTTTATGATCTGTACGCACGCGCGCTCAAAAAAAAAAAAAAAATTCTGTACAACCCCAAGGATTCTGAAATGCTCTGATAGTGCAGTTTTGCAAGAGAGGATCACGTTCTTCGTATATTCATTCTTCACAAGAGAGAAATCATGCATTCTTACCCCTCACCTAAAAAATCAAAATCCTCTATTAAGAGGAAAATCAATTTATTTTTATTCTTTTCTGTATAGTAAATGTAACGAACCAAACAATTGAAAAGGTCACTGTACAGGAAACAAAAAAACATGACATTTCCCCTTTATGCCGTGGAATCATCTTATCGCACAAACGCACCTTGAAATACATCTTAATTTTCTTTCGGGCTATTTTTTTTTTGGTAGAAGATTTTCTTTGGCATGAGAAGTCATTTTTCCATGCAAAAAAAGAAGAAAACTATCATTTCATTCCCGAAAAAGAAAACAGTTTTCTAAGAGGCCTCAAGGCTGTGAATAGTGAACCCTTCTTCTGAGGCTGTGCAAAAATAAATTCCCACATAGCTTGGAATCGGGAATGAAACAAGCACACTCAAAATCCCCGCCAAACACACTTTATTTGGGCCCAAGAAACATCCATGCTACCTATGTTCACCGTTGACAAGTTGTCAACTCCATTATCCACGTGCTTCACACATTCCCATTCGTAGCGATTTGGGATTTAGTAGAATATCTTCCATTCAAAAGTCTTTTTTTTAATATTGAGAAGAGGAATTTTATACCAATCTCCACATGAGGTTCTACACAGTAAAATACTGCAAGAGGCTTGAGTTTTTATTGGGTTGTGCTATGGTGTGGATGTAGATCATTTAGACCCTTCTTTGGATCCATAACTCTCAAGTTTAATTCTTTTAGAATACAACATTTTTTTAGGACTTTTACCCATTGTTGGGTAATAGTTGTATTCGTCTTAAATTTGGAATTGTATAAGTGTAAAGGGATTGAATTGATCCTATGGCTCCCATCTAATATTAAAAAGGATTCCGCACGGTGGGTCTCGTCCTCACTAGAGCATTAAACCTTTTTAATTTTGTTTAAACATTATTAGGTTGCAGCCATGGACGACACTATCATAGGTCTACGTCCTATGATTAGAACCCAAAACTAGATTAAACCTAATCGAACAGATGAACCTAACCCTTCTCATGACCTGCTAAAGCCTAAAGCCTAAATCTGGACATAGACCCCTTATTTTGTAGGTTGTTTCAAGGGTGACCCATAACTTTCGGCGAATCATCGAGCGCACACCTCCTCATGAGGCCCACTTGAATGCCAATCACAGTGGACCATCCAAATCCTCTCCCTATTTCATTGGATCCCATTGGCTTGCCCCAATCAATTGGAATTAGGCGAGTGTCATCTATTTATATATAAAAATCATAAATTTATGGGTCTCGGGCTAGGATGATTTGATGGATCTAAGACTTTAGATAGAGATAAGATCATCCAGATCTTTCGATCCTCCATCTTTTCACTTGGAGGCATGGAGCCCTATGTGTTGGCCCCACCAAGTCACACATGGCCACAAAGGTGGAGGGCGGGAAGGTGATCAAGCCGGTTTAAGTACCGATTCCATTGGGCAATGCGGCAGTGGATCTTTTTTTCTTGTCTATTTGGTGTCCCACTAAGATGGCCCAACCACATAAGTCTTCACCACCCATGGGCTGATTCTTTTTAAGAACCTTACTTTACTTTCTCAAATTTTTAGAGGGTTCTTAATCTTTTGGGCTGGACTAATCCCTCCGGGCCTAAAGAGAAGCGGGATAAAACTTCCGTGGCCCCTAAGTGGTAACACTAGTAGACTCAACCTTCGGTTCCTGAAGAGGTGGGAACTGAGAATCGATACAAAGACCTCTAATTCTAGGAGAGAGAGGAACCGTGGTTCTAACTCGTAACCACTCGGCCAACCGAATTATTTCAATTTCCCATTGATATCTAGCATTATCCATTAATAATTGCACATGTTGCACCCTAATTGAAAGGGACTGATTAGATGGAAAACCTTGTCATGCACATTGTTTTCATGCGAATTTATGTATTTGGACCGCCTCCTAAGACAGACCCAATCCTTTAAATTCATCCACAATAAATTAAAAATGTAAGCTAATTTAATTGTATGTATTTATGTGCGCTGGAAAATATTTTATCTAATAAGATGACAATAGCCGCCCCCAACTTGGTGGGTATGTGCAGTGCAAGATGGGTAGCGTGGGAGATTCTGTGGAGATGAATTTACCGGAACAATTTTTACTCATCACCTTCCTCCCTCCATTTGGGGTTTTGTGCCTGGTTCTTCTTCTATTGTGCGGCCCCCACCACCTGTGTTAGTTTCTTTGCCCCATATGATGTCGACTGCAATGGCTGCCAACTGCCATTCACTGCTTAAAAATAAAAATCAGAAGAACATGATAAAAGGAAAAAGAGAAAGACAAACAGCAGAGGAAAAAAAAAGAAAAGCACAATCTTTCATGTTTGGGAGAATCTTAAACATGCTAAGCATTTGCCTTTTGTACTGTTCATGGAGTGCACTGTGCTTGACATAAAAGGTGAGAAATGCTTCTCATAGATTGGGTTCTGTAGAGGAAACAGCAAAAAAAGGTGGGATTTTTCCTTCTGGGTTTTATCGTTTCTCTGGAAAGTTTCAGTGTTTGGTAGCAGTAGTTGGGTTCTTTTGGAACTCTGAACATGGTGGGGTTCTGGGTTTTTTTTGTAGAAAATGTGATGGGCTTCCCCTTTCTGAGGTTGGAGGCTTGGAGCTGCAGAAATATATGCTAGTTGTCTGCTGTTGGTAATGCATTATGAAGTTTTAGGGAGACCATAGTTTTACCTGAATCATAATCAAGGTTCTAGTGATTGTTTTGTTAGTTTTGAGAATTGAGAAAAAGATGGGATTTTGAGGTCTGATTCTTTGTGGGTTTTGTTGTTTTTAAGAAGATTTAATAGGAGCTATTGTATCAAATTTAGAGTTTAGAGTTCTGTGTATTAGTTCCCCTGTTTTAGAAATTCACTAAAAGATGGGATCTTTGTTGCCTCATTCTCTGCTTGTAGTTCTTTGATTTTTTGTCAGAGGGTTCATGGATCCATTGAGAAATGAGTTTCTAGTACTGAATAAAGTGAGTTTAGATACAGATGGAAAATGGTCTTTTGCTTCATAAGTTTTTATGCTTCAAGGCCTGATTTTGTGCTGTTTGACACTCAAATACAAGCGTTTTGATCATCTGGAAATGCTTGATTTTAGAGTATCTGAAAAAAGAAACGCAGGCTTTTGTTCTTTATTCTCTGCTTCACTTGAGCTTCGGCAAACCCATTCTTACCCTTTGGGATTCAATAGAAAGATAGATTTTCATTTTGATTCTTCTTCATGTGATTCATATATTAATTATTAAGTAGCAATCTCTAACTTCTGGGATTCACTGAAACATGGGGTGTAGGGTTCTACATTTGTTCAATTTAGATTAGCTTCTTGAAAGAAATAAAACATAAAAAAAAAAAGGCAGTTTTAAACGTAAGCACATGACATATATATTTCTGGATTCATTTGATCAGGGAAACAAGGTCCTTTGATTCCAAGACAGGTGAGATTGGGATTTAGGTAGAACAAAGAGAGGGTAGGCTTATTCTTATTCATCTTTTGTCAATTGGAGCAATGGAGAAGCAGCAGAGCTTTCGTCTGAAGAAGAACAGAGAATCTGCAGGGAAACGCGGTGATAAACCACTTCATCTAGCTGCAAGGGCAGCGAATTTGATTCAAGTAAAGGAGATTCTTAAAAATTCAGACAGTGGTCGAATCAAAGAGTTCCTGTCTGTGCAGAATCACGATGGGGAAACAGCAATGTATGTTGCGGCGGAGAACGGGCACACCACAGTTATAAGTGAGCTCTTGAAGTTTCCAGATCCCCAATCTGCTGCTCTCAAGGCGAGAAACGGCTATGATGCTTTCCATATCGCTGCAAAACTGGGTCATTTGGGTAAAAGCTTCAATCCAATATGTTGGTTTCTTTTATATTGTCTTTCTGAAATTTAATTGTTGCTATAGGTTTTGTCATCCTGCAATTTTGATATTGTGTTAGTGTGAGCTCAAAATTCTTTGGCTAGCTGTAAAGCTTTTTGATATGCAACAGTGCATAAAAATATCAGTCTTGCTTAATAATCACTTCACCAAATGAATCCAAGCCTTCCAGATTTACCTACATAAATTTTGGTCATTGTTCACTTGACAGATTTGAACCATCCGAATAGTTGGAAGGCTGCATGATGTATTTTATGAGTTCCACATTATAGACATATATATACATTTATTTCACAACAGTGGAGCAGCTCCTCAGGATCCTATTTGTTTACTTTGAAATTAGTCTTCGAAGTGCTTAGTGATCTAGCTAATCAAACTTTTGTTCTTCGATATTGCTAATTTTCTGTTGGCACTAGAAAGTCTTTATGTGAAACCATGAGACCGCCAGTGGTGCTTCTATTTCCTAAATAGACCGTCTTAATTTAGCCATTTGACATTATTGATCTGAAAGGTGAACAAATAAAATGAGGGAGGTGTTGAATTCTGAAAATAGTTCTCTAGTTCATTATTCCATTTAAAAGAATCTGAAAAAAAGTAAGCATCTGTGTTACCCCCATCATCTATAAATGAACTATTGTTTTACCTTTTTGTTTCAACAGAGGTTTTAAAGGAGCTATTGCATTCTTTTCCTGATTTGGCCATGACGACGGATTCATCAAATTCTACAGCCTTACACACGGCTGCAACTCAAGGCCATATTGATGTGGTCAATCTTCTGTTAGAGACAGATACAAGCCTTGCTAAGATAGCAAAAAACAACGGCAAAACTGCCCTCCATTCTGCTGCAAGGATGGGCCATCTGGAAGTAGTGAAGTCCCTTTTACGCAAAGAACCAAGTTTCAATTTTAGGACTGACAAGAAGGGTCAGACAGCTTTACACATGGCTGTGAAAGGGCAAAATGCTGAGATAGTGCATGAATTGCTGAAACCCAATTCTTCAGTTATAGGCTTGGAGGATAACAAAGGGAGCACAGCATTGCATATTGCAACCAGAAAAGGCCGCGTTCAGGTGGGTGGTACTCTTTAAATTTCCTCGTGCCATATCTAGTTCATTACAAATATATTGATGATTTTGAATTAGAAATGATTCCACTGTGCATATATGTTTTCTTTCACTGTTCAAGGCATTGCTTTGTTCCAACGTCACTCAGTACATTTCTTTGTCAGACATAGCTCGGCCTTGACAAATCTCATGCACTGACACATGGATGTAGTCATATCATCAGTATTATCATCAGCAAGGAAGAAAATATCGGCCGATACGAAGCGTATCGGCCAAGGCCGATACGATACATGAAATTATCGGCCGCTACGGGTGTATCGCACCCGTAGCGGCCCGTATCGGCCGATACGGGTGTATCGCACCCGTAGCGGCCCGTATCGGCCGATACTCTTGTGTATCGGCCGATACATACCGCCACGATACGTATCGGCCGATACACGTGGGGGGGGGGGGGGGGGGGGGGGGGGGTTATAAAACCCCCCCTTTTGGACTTTTTAGGGTTTTTTACCCTTGTCTTTCTTCTCTTCCCCTCTATGGTTGCTATTTTCACATCTTTGTGGTCCATCCTGCGTAAGTTCAAAAAAAAAAAAAAAAAATCGAATCGGGGCTACCGCCCCGAACCCCGCCTTTATGGTCGGCGGCCCGTCGGACAGCCCTCCGGGGCTCGGCCTCTTTATCAGTACTTTTCATATATTGAATGATCTATCATGAATGCATGCAACATATAATGTTTATGTTCATATTAAGCTAATTTTGATCACCAAAGTTTTATGCTTAGGGTTAGGTCTCACCACAGTGACCCTAACAATTAAACACTGATATTTGGCTCTAATAGTACCATCATGATGTTTACATTACATATTGTTCAAATGTATGAATATAAGTGTCTCCCAAATCCCTTTTGGTGGTGATCAAGGTATTCCTATTTCTTTCACTAACTCTCTACTCCCTTTGTCATTTCTAAATTGGTGTTGAATGTTGATTGTTGATCACTTCATAATTCATTCACTTGATTGAATTTGAACCTTGAATGCTGAAGTATTGATATTTGATTGTTCAATGTTCACTAATGACCTAACTCTTAAGTCTTCTTAATTCTTATGCCGTTATTTCATGTTCTAATTTTTTTCTATTTAGCTTTCCATTACTTTTTTAAGTTAACATGACTAAGAAACATGAATACATGTGAAAAAACTAATCATTACTATTATTTTCTATTTATACAGCGATACAGGACATCATATATTGAGGGCACCGCTACGCCCCCTTTTCTTACTTACTTTTGCAAAAGAACCACATTTTCTTTCATTTTACAATTTTCTGGATTTTCTGAAATTTTTTCAGATTTTTTTGGCGATTTTTTAAAATCGCACCGCTACGCCGATACGTATCCCCCGCTTCGTATCGGTTTGGCGGCGGGCCGCTACGCCCGCCGCTACCGATATTTTCATCCTTGATCATCAGCACCACCAACATGTTATCCATCTAGGATTGGCTCTGTGAGTTCTTTAAAGTTATTCCCTCTGTAACTCCACACTAGAGCATGTCTCTTCTCAATATTTCAATTTGAAATTATATTTGGTTTAGCCATATTATACTTCTTTCCCTGCTTCCGAACTTAGGATTTTACTCCTTTTTTTCCCTTTTTTTTTTTTGTTAAATCCTGTGTTACCCAGGAAGGATGGCATTAAATATGTGTTGGGGTGTGGTATTTACACTTAAAATTGAATTGTGGACATGCTTACTGAGCCCATTTTGAAGTGTTCCAATAGTCTACTTATGACTATCCAAATTTAGAATTTGATTGGGCCTGGTCTTTTTGGGTTTACATGGTCCACGTTTTTCAGAAAATTGGAATAAGGGTTAGGCTCATTGCATGGAAGTTCAAGTTTGATACTTTGTAGTGTAATTTTCAGTCTGCAGACACTTGAATATCGCTGCTATAATATAGACATGGTTCTTCTGTTTCAACTTTGAGGCCTATTTATGTCATTATTATGCAAATAAAATGTGATAAACTAAGCTTTAAGTATTCTACTGTATGAGTTAAATGTCCAGGTTGGACAGTTTCAGTCCCTGACAGTCAGATTCTTGCATGTTACTTCACCTCTTTTCAATTTTCTTCAAGTTCAGATAACACAGATTTTATAATTACTTAGGTGGTATTATGCAATAAGTAGCACAATAGAATCCATAATTTTTTTCTGTCCTGAGTATTCCTCACAAGTGAAAGGTATCATCCTGAATTTTCAGCTGGTAGATGGGACACATTGAAAAGGCAGTCAAACAAAAATATCCTCCATTTAAATGGCTCCAATCATTGGATTGGTTGCTCTTCCCAGTTGAATTTGGAAGCATTGGCTATATTTCTCTTTAACTGCCCGTGCTAGTCAATATCTGATGGGCACAAATATCTGGCTGAGAGCTGTTTGTCTCGTCACCGATCCATGATGGATCCTACCAAGTAAATATTGTTGGTCATTGGAGATGGTGCTCCTACAGTGAACTCTTGCCCGGAAAATGCACTGTAATTCTTTTCAGGTTTTTCACTCTCTTTTCCTGAGAAGTGGTGAATGTTCCACCAATTTTCAAGAGACAAATGGGTTCGTGGAAGATCAAATATGATCTTCATTGATGATATCATGGCTTTCAAACATTCCAATATGACCTTCAAAAAACTTGGCTATATATATATTCCATTTTTTTTAATATCCCCAGTAGTATCTGTTAGCTTAGGAGAACAATTTAAAGCACAAGAAGAATGGGAATGGAAATATCACATGCATTCCAAGATTGTGACAGCTACATGCCACTGGAGTGCATCATAGGCTCCAACCGATAAAATGCATCTAATGGTATCTGATTTTTTAAAAAAAAAATTTCTTTCACTTTTTGAATACTTAAATAAATTGGTAACGACCCTTTTCCATTGCCAGATAGTGCGAACTTTATTATCTGCTGAAGGAATAGATGTCAATACAATCAACAGAGCAGGAGAAACTGCACTTGACATAGCAGAGAAGTCTGCAAATGAAGAGCTTGCTTCTATTCTGAGAGAAGCTCGAGCTGTGACTGCAAAGGAACATGCTAACCCTCCAAGTGCTGCAAAACAACTGAAGCAGACAGTCAGTGATATAAAACATGAAGTCCAATCTCAACTCCAACAGACCCATCAGACTCGGATGCGGGTCCAGAAGATTGCAAAGAAACTGGAAAAGCTCCACATTGGCGGTCTCAACAACGCAATAAACTCAGCTACTGTAGTTGCTGTACTTATTGCCACTGTTGCTTTTGCCGCTATTTTTACCATACCTGGGCAGTACGTTCCAGATGACAAGGACAGGGGGCTTTCTGCTGGACAGGCCTACATTGCGAGAAAATCAGCTTTCATCATCTTCTTGTTATGCGATTCGGTGGCGCTTTTCATTTCCCTTGCTGTTGTTGTAGTCCAAACTTCTGTAGTCGTTATCGAGCGAAGGGCAAAGAAGCAGGTAGTGTTTGTGGTCAATAAGCTCATGTGGGTGGCCTGTGTCTTCATTTCAGTGGCTTTCATCTCGCTCGCATACATTGTCGTGGGCCAACATGCCCAGTGGCTGGCCATGTCCACAACACTTATAGGTAGTCTGATCATGCTGACCACCCTAGGTTCCATGTGCTACTGCATTATATTGCATAGGATTGAGCAGTCAAACATCAGAAATATAAGAAAGGCTGACAGTCGTGAGCGTTCAGGACGTTCAGGGTCTTTCTCTGTGGTCTCAGATCCAGAGATACTGAATAATGAATATAAGAGACTGTATGCCCTTTAGCACATGATTTTTTGGTCTTCCACTAAATCGCATATCCAGATCTTTTCATCACTATTTTTACAGTACATGGCTTCCATGTGATTCTCATAGTTCCAGAATTTTTCATTATTGCTTCGGTACTCATGGAAAGGAAATCATCCTGATCAGAATACTCTGCTTTGTTATACATTTGAAGATTGATAAACCTACTATCAATTGAAGGTGTAGTTGCATGAGTCTTCTACTTAGGGTTTCATGTCCACTCAGCCCGGTGATTGCAAGATGTTTCTGTTCATAAATGGCCTAATTTCTACATTTTCCCACTATGTTACTATCTTTTTTATTTTGGTAGCTGAAATCCTACTTCTAACTCAGCGTGATCTAATACTGAGGACCAGATTTGTTGGATTCAGGCAAACAGGTCTAATTCTTAATATATGTTGCTTTGGATGGGACCTTGTTTTTCTTATCATGACTTTTTCAGTATTATTGTCGAGAGAAACACAGCACACGCCAGTTTTCAGGAGTATTTGTTCCTGCATGGTGAACTTTTATCATTGTTCTTCACAAGATAAGTTCATTACTGATTAGGATGTTAGTGGTGTTGGATGTGGAGGTTGTAGGATGGATTTGAGCTTATTCAATTAGTGTATTGTCCCTGAAATGAGTTCTATATATTGTAATATGTGGGCCAGTGTTGCAGGAAACCATTGCATCACTTTTACTTTCATTGATCTGTCATAGCATCACTTTCACTTTCATTGATCTTTGTCATTGCTTTTCTTTTCATTTGTTTTTGTGTTCTTACATTAGTTTTTTGCACCCATGTGTGAAGTTTATCAATACTGCCATAAGAAAAGGAAGAAAGAACTGTTGAGTAAAAGAAGAATTAACTGTGTCTTCTTATAGTTGTCACTTGAAGCTTTACAGTAAAGATGTTATAAACAGCTAGGCGGCTTGACTAAGCCAAGAGTGGTTCCCTTGACATTCTGACAAAAGGATTCTGCAAGCTGATCCTGGTACATGAGCTCTATATCCTGTAACGCAATCCCTTTGCATGGATAGCTGGAACTGCAATTGAATTTCATGGCAACTTTGGTTGCTGATGTTCCCTTGATATTCTGGAATTTAACTTGACTGATCTTCACACCAGAGGCCTGTAAAACATCACCAAGATAGAGTCATCAGTGCAATGATTATACAGTTTTTCACTGTTATTAGCTTATACTTATCTTTGATTTTACCTGGCTAGGGCAATCTTCATTGTGAGGACAATAATTTTGGTCAATAATGATCGGATTTTGAACATCCTTCATCACAGCATGCTGAAAGACCACACCTCTCACAAACCCAAAACTGGGTCTTGCCCAAGATTTGATCCTCAGTCCATTCTGAGTTCCCGTAAACACCACCGTCTGCACAGTCACATTCTGCACGCCTTCTTCTTCAAGCCCCTTCCCTAAACTCCCAATACTGATGGATTCAAATATAAAAAACACTTGATTAGTACTTCGATTCTATACAACCACAAAATGGTATATATGTGACCCAATTCTATACATGCATAAAAACAGGGTATGATTGGTTTCATAGGAACAGAACAATTTCTATTAGCCAACTCATGCTGGATTGAAGTTGGCTTCTCACCTAATTCCATGTCCAGGACCACATGCGACGGCTTGGATCCATAGGTTTTGCGTGCCTGGTCCAATTGAGATGCAGTCATCCCCGGTCTTTATGCCTGTCCTCAGGATATGCACACCTTTCGACATTTGGACATGCACACCATCTGTGTTGGGGCTCTCCTCTGATGCTTGGATCCTCACACCCTGCAGTGTTACATTCTCGCATGTGTGGATGACAATGTGGTAGAGCTTGCTATTCATTGATGTAAGTCCTTTTATCTCCACATCTTTTGAGCTGTAGATGGCTAGTGACTGCATGAAAACATTCATACATAAGAGAAACTTTGAATCGAATACCTTAGCCTTTTCCTAAAAATTCAGCAGAATTGCCATTGTTCTGTTGTGAATATTTACGATTCGAGTGGGGAAGCTACCAAACCAGCCACTTTTGGACTGTGATGTCAAATTATTTACCCAAAACTCAAAAGTATTTGTCAAATGAAGACATGCTCGTCTAGTCTGTTTTTAGACCTGCATCTCCTAACAGTAGCAGCTAGAAGTAGATGCTGTAGTAATATCCCCTTTCACAGGTCTAAGAACACAAATTCTTACAGAACATGATGCTGGAAGGGAAAATGATTGTACCGTTGCGCCATCAGGACACTTCCCTCCGTTGTTCTTGCACGCCCACAAGCTCGACCCTTGTCCATCAAGGTACCCTCCAACAATTGATAACCCCTCAACCCCAGAAAACATCAACCAATTTTCAGAGCTGCTGCCCATGTTTAGATAATCTGGAGCGACCAATACTCCGTCCAACTGGAAAGCTATACCAGTATTATTACATGGGCCTTGAAAAACTACCCCATTGAGCAGATACCTCTTCCGGGGCACGGAGATGGTCGCCGGGACATGCGACTCACAAGCAGCAGACCATGCTCTGAGAAAGGACTGGCTGTCATCGATCTTCCCATCCCCCTTGGCGCCAAAGTCATCGACGTGGAGATCACCTTTCACCAAGAGGAAAACGGAGATGATGAATAGCAGAAGAAATGGAATAGTGATCATGGGTCTTGCCATTTTAGTTCAGTTTACTTGCAGGTTCTGCAGATTTGGCTTTGACTGGTTTGGATTGACTGAAATGGATAGATGGTGAGATGAGAAGATGGATGGCCATGAGAGCTTGTTTTTATATCATGGAGCCAGTGGCAGGTTCAAAGAATCGGCTGTTTACTTGAGAAGTGGAAGAGCCAGTCCCTTTGAACGGTTAAAGTCTCATTGAAGAATTCGCGCCATCTTATAACCGTTCGGGGATTTTTAAGTTTTTGAACTAACCGTGGTCCATCTTACCATCCCAAACCAGGAATCTCATGGTCAGTTACTCTACTGCATGAAGTTTTACAGTTTGTTCAACCATACTTTTTTCCCCAAAGTTCTACGGATTTGGGTAGAACTTATTTTAATAGACAGCCACATTTGAAAGCTGCTTGTGACAGAGTTAAACATTAACCGTCCAAGCTTGTGGGGTTCATGGTGGATTTAGATCCCAGATCCATCTTTATAGTTCCGGTCCGAGATCCAAATCTGATATAAAATCCATGTGTTGTATTCAAATCCAAAATAAGATGTAGAGTTCAATAGTATAATTTGACAAAAAAAAATCTTTAAATGCACAAGTGGGACTATTAAATGGTATATGATTAAAGCTAAGTGGACTCCTAAATTTAAATATAGTTAAAGCTATTAAAACCCTTAATACTTATATATATATATATATATATATATTTGAGTAAGACTCTCCTAAGTTCGAGCCTATAATAAAATTTCTTGAGCTTATGCTTGTGGGGCCCACCCTTAGTCCATCCTGATGGACCAAACACACGATCCCCCTAACTTGCACATCTCCACAAACTTTCGGTCAGATCCAAATTTATTAGACTATTGGATTGACTATGTATTGATTTGAATGGACTAGCGATTAAACTTTTAAGGATATAAATCATAGTTGTGGCTGATTTTTGTGAAAGGGAATGATCCCAGGGAGTCCTTGAAATCCCTTTATCCCCCCCCAATCCCCATGTGGGTCTCTAAGTGGGCCCCACCCCCACACTTGAGCTTACCTAATATTAAGCTTGAGATTAGGAGAGCTGCCTTCGTGCGTGTGTGAATCAAACTGAATCTGGGTTCTCGGGTTGGAGCATACAAGGATCTGATTTCGGACCTTATATCCAATCTATTATACTAAATGAATGAAGACTCCCTTAGTATGCCGACACCTGTCTGCATACATGCAGAGACATGTCAACCCCAATCTCCACTCATCTGTACGTCATCCCCACTCCCCACTCTTCTTAACTGATCCTAACTGATATACAAACTGCATCAAAATCAGGCAACGTCAATGTCGGTTTCCTTATGCACGCCTCTACGACTCGGAACTGCTTGCAATTGCGATTAAGATCGAACCAAAACTGCTCTCTCTCATGATAGATATTTCAATCAATAGGAACAACAAGCTTTCATCTCTTTTATAATTACTCTAGTAATAGGAACAACAAGCTTTTAATGGAAATTTAATCGATAAATTATGGAAAATAAATCACTCTAGTAATTCAAGTCCTAAATTTTACCATTCACCTTTCACCTCTTTCATAATTACTCATAGTAATTGGAGTTCAATTTGTCCTTACTATGTATTTAATTAATATGTATTCTTTGTAAACAACTAGGCCCTCGGCACATATCAATAGGGTCTTACATAACAAAGCAGGAGAATGATATGGTATAATTTATTTATTTATTTGTAGGAACCATGACCTGATTGGAGTTTTTTATCTTCCATGTGTCCATGTCCATCCACCCCATCTATAAATGAATTTGACATTTTCTAGTGAGTCCTTGTAGAAAAATTTTATATGGTGCATTGGGTGGAGTATGCTTTCAAAACTGATGGATTGTGATTTGCTTTCAAAACTGATGGATTGTGATTTAGTCTCATATAAGAAATCATGCAAATCATATGGTGCATGCTCCCCTGCAGCAATTATGACATGAATTGGATCTTTCATCTTTTGTGCTCTATATAACTACTTTTGACATTCCTTTGGTAAATTTTGATATAAAAATCTTATTTATTCTATTGGTCAAGTGTAGACTTTAAATCAATCATGACATTGTTTAGAATCCAAATACATATGCTAGAGTATATCTAACATAATGTTGATTATTATAAAGTTTTAAAATAAAATTGAGCCTTGCAGGCTGCATTGAAAGTCAGAACTGAGGAAGTGGTCAAAATTAAAATTAAGATGATCAAAATTGAAATTGAATAGGTTAAAATAGCAGTGTATAATAATAGTCGTATTTGAATGCTTGTACTTTTTATGAAATTATACATTGAACGACTCTTTGGCCTTAGTTTTTTAGGAGAATTTTTACCAGGAATTCATCATGTTCAGGAATTTATGATCATGATGTGACATATTGTCCCCTGAAAAATTTTGAATTCTATATTTCCTTACTAGCATCTTTGGATTTCAGCCACATGAAAGGTTTCTTTTGATATTTGGGAATCCTATAATTCCACTCCCTTTGCATTTTAGTGTAATTCCTGGATGCTCAAGCTCAAAGGAGCATCCAAAAATTCCACTATGTCTGGAAATTTATAAATTTCCCAAATAGGAATTCCTAGAATTCCAGCAAAGAAACAAACTCTTTATTACCTAAAAATATTACTTAACCACAAAAATATGCCTTGCATATATGTTAGGAGTAAAACTTTCAACTTGCAAACCCAAGGATTCATCTCTACGAATGTACGTGAAACTAAGTGCCAACACCACTCAACTATGAGTGTGTTAGCACAGCTAAAATGTACTTGACATAAAACCAGTTAATCAAATAAATTTTTTATTTTATTTTATTTTAACCCCAAACAAGGGGCCTGAGACCCAAGGTAGACCACGTATGGGTAGAGGTGCCCACCACACAAGTGGAAAGGTTGCCCACATATGCGAAAGAGGAGCACACAAATGTTGGAGGAGTGGCTTGTGCAAGGATTGATGCATGGATAGCTAAGAAACTTCCTGAATCGCAAACCAACTTAGCAAACCCCGTGTCTGCTCTTGTTCCTTTTGGAGATTTATAAAGGGTGTTTAAGCCAACCCAACCGAAGTCAAAACCGTTAGTCATGTTACCTATATGTCATAGTCGTTCCAGCCAATAACCAATAATAGAGTTATCTATTTGGATATTATAAATTCCAAATGGCCTTTTATTTTACTAGATATCAGACTTGGACCGCCTGGTCCAGCTTCCAAGCCTCAATCATTCAGTTGGGTCGCATTGGACCCTACAATATGAATCATCATTCTATATTTTCTAGTTTCTTAAAGTAACCCTGAGGGGTAGTTCAGTTGGCCTAGGACCACGATTTGCACCCGGAGGTTGTGGGTTCGAAACTGCACTACCACATTGGGGCCACAAGGGAATTTTATCCGGCTTTCTTTTCTAGAACAGTAGGGATTATTCTGGCCTAAAGGCCTGAGAGCCCAAAATACCTAGAGGACTTCACGTGACTGAGATGTTGTAAAGTAACACCCACTTACGATTGTATGAGCCACGAATAGCGAAGAATGAAACCCACTATGATTGATTTATGATATTATTAGATATTCTTATTCTTTCTTCTCTATGAAAAATAACATTCTTACTTAGGGATCACAACAGGTTGGGTTTGATATGGGTTGTGTGATGCCCCGGAGTCCCACACATCGACTATAGAGAGGAAAGTGAATGAGGTTATATGTGGAGCTTACACCCTCACCTTGCATGATGCCTTTTGAGGCCCATCAGAAGCAAAACTGTGAGGCCCGTGGGCCAAAACGGACAATATCATGCATGCGACCAAAACCCACCCCATGACGATAGTTCTTATTGAGTTTGAAATTAGATCATGTTTTAATTTAGAAGACGCGCTAAATAAACTAGTACTTCCTATTAATTGTAGGTAACGGGATTTGAGTTTTGAACCCACAACCCGTTACTTCTGGTCTTTCATATATATACTCTTGCACATAACTGGCACATTTTATTTTGTTATGTTTTGCCTTCTACGTTTTTGTTGTTTTACTCAAAACATTACTTGTGGCTTAGAGCTCATTAAAAACTATCTAAGTATTTGTAAATGGGGTACGGTGGGCGTAAGGTGCTCCCTTTTGAATCAGGCTCGAGTCAGCATCTTTAAATTTATATTTGCCCTAAAACAAAAAAACAAAAGGCCACTACCAAACCCCTATAGTAAACTCAGCCAATTTTTATCTCCAAACATAGCTTATTTATTAAAATAAAACACATTTGTATAAATTGAAATTCCATACTCAAGTAGGGCGGCTCTATGTTTAGATCAACCAAAGGTGGGTCCAAACTCCACGAGAAATGTAGGGATTTTGAAGCTTTTCATCTAACAAAAATCTTAGGCTGCCATTTTACTTCAACTAATATATGATTTTCCACGAGAAATCCACCTTTGTTGATATAAGACATTCACCTCACATAACACATATTTATTAAAAATAAGAAATTATTGGATTTATTTACTAATTGACTTGGCTCATCCGATTTTCAAAGATGGATCATTAACTAATTATGCTATGTTGGTTCCCAAGATTCATCATTCTTATAACATAAAGTTGTAGTTGTTGGAGGAAAAAAAAACGGAAGGCGGCCAACTCTCTCTTCCCCTTAAGCTACTTTACTTTAGGGATAATAATTATCATTCAAAATCTCAACTTAATTGTCAAGGAACCACTAAATAAATATCCCACCTACCTTACGTTTAACTAAATGGGATCCAGCATAAGAGACCCACTTACACGACCATCATTTGTCTCAATATATATGGGACCCATCATATCCAGCCCCATCCACCCTTCTATAGAACCCACTGTCACATATTTTATCAATGGGTTTCCTACGTGGATAAATTAATTGGATATAATAGGTATCATGTGGGCCTACCATCATTTATGATAGCTCACTTGTTTCCTACACCATGTATATGATCTCAAAATGATTGTGCCATTTAGGTTGGCGGACCTTAAGATTTGATCGTTTTACCTTAAAGTTTTACTTGTTGGAGAGAAAAAAGTTGACCATTGGTAGTAAGAGTTATTTTTCACAATCTCGGGTTAAATGTCCTGGACTTGCTAAATAAATGTCCAACACATCTTACCCTATCTAAAGGAGACCCATCCTTTGGCTCCATATACATGGGATCCATCAAATCCAACCCATCCACCCTTTTATAGAATCCATTGTTAACATATTTCATCAATGGGTCTCATAAGAGAATAGATTGGATCTAATGGGTATCATACATTCATACTGGTCCACTATCATTAAAAGGAGCCCACTATCATGACACTATGTGAATGATGCCACAATGGTTATATAGGTGGGTGCACCTTAAGATTTGATTTGATTCTCAGTCAAAGGCCATTTTGATAAATTAGGAGACATTCTCTCATACAAATACATTGAAGCATATCTTCTTATCTTCAATTTTTCTTTTCTTTTTTAATATGCTTGTCATCCTTTTTACGTGACCAATAAACATTTAATACATCTTTTTTACATCAATTGGATATATGGCACTTGTCAATCAATACCTATGACTCCCTCGTATTATAAATAAGCATCCTCTTTCATTTCAATAACTACCGCTCCTTTTTCCAAGTATTAGTCTCCCGCCTTTCATCATGCCATTACCCATAGTCCCGATTTCAAAGGTTTTTCTTCTATTTTTTTTTTTTTTTTAACTTTACATATAATCATTATGCAACTATACTTCACCTAAATAGTCTTACAATGTAAGGTGATTCTTATAATTTTTTTAATCAATTCAATTTTGGGACTAAATCCTGGAAATGAGGTCAAATATACTAATTAGGTCCAAATGGAAGGACTCATTCCTCTCTATTTCCCAAATAGGTGGACTCAATTTTGACGATTAAGGCTTTTGACCGGGCTTAGACTTTTTAAATAAAGTACGGACTTGAAGAACATGAACACAACTGTTGTCTGTTGTTAAACTCGACCTATTGATAGGATGTATTCTTGGAAATCACTAAAACCTATTGAAGAAACTATTTTAAACATGGAAAGTTATTTGATTATACTTTTATTCAATTTTATATTTATTATATTCAATTTAAATTGATGTTTTTCTGAGTTATTACTTTTGCCTTTTAACGCCTTCTATATTGAGCTCATCATTTTCAAATAAAATAATGAAATTATTTATTAATTTATTTGTCTAAATTGCAGTCATAAAATTATTATTGAGAATGGGTGGCATAGGAAAAGGTTTATTTACTTATTCAAAATATTAACCTAGCTTAATCTAACTTCATCATTTTTGTTTTCTTTATATATCTTCTGTATTTTTTTAACTATATTAAATGCTCACATATTACAAAAAAAAAAAAAAACCTTCTCTTTGTGGAAAAATATTCTCCTTCGCATTATTATCATCAAAATCATGCATTCAGATCCATTGCAGGTGAATTTCTTCGGTGTGTTTCGTCTTTTGCGACAATCCGTAATGTATAGAAAAAGCTTTAGCTCTTTTTCCATCATTCAAGATTTGAATGCCAACTAATCTACCATTATGGAACAATAGTTTAGACAATCCAACTCCCTACAGTACACGGTCTCCCTAACACATCTCGGTCTCTAAAGTTTTGCTAAAAAATACGACGATTCTTCCTACTTTTCCGTGGATACAAATTGAGAAAAAGGAGAGAGAATTAAATTAAAAAAAAAAAAAAAAAGAAACCTTACCTAGAGAAAGAGAGACTCATCTAAGTGTACGCATGAACAAGTTTGTCCAATCTATTATCTTCATCTTATTGTTATCACCTTACTAAACATTACAAAGATCTAGTATAGGTCGTTGTGTACGTTTGTCACTAGCCTTTTTAATGCAATGCGAGAGATGATTTGCTATTTTTATGTTGTAATTGTATAAGAATTGGAAACAAGCAAAGATATTGTCACTAGTATTATACACTCATGCATGTTTTCTAGAACACATGTCATCATTGCAAATTAGGTTTGCTCCTTATTCATGTCCAACACAAGGACTTTTTGGTATTGAGACTACTAATGGAGTGATTTGAATCCTCAATCATTTTTAACACTTATATTGTCAAATTTGGGACCCATTTTAAGTCCATATTTTGCCCTTTTTCTTAGACTTTACCTCAAGTCAAACATTTGCATCTCGTTCTCTCCCTTACCATAGCTTTCTCTTCTTCCGCCATTGCTGCAACACCTCGTGTTCCAGATCATCCTTAAATCATGGATGGATCTGATCATGTGAAGAAGTATCATGGCTTGCTTTTGGTCAACACCCTCCAAAGTGTCATCTACTAAATCTACACTATCAAATAGGTCAATGTGACCATAATCTAGAGAGTCATCGTAGACCAATCGTCGCATGGGTTTTCATTGGTGGATTATTTGATTCAACTGGTTTCCTTCTGGGCTTGACTAGATGTCCTAATTAGATTATTTAGGGATTGAGTGGGGTTCTCATTAATTTCCACACTTCTGTTTTTGAATTTAGGACCCATATGTCCATCTTTACCTGAGCTCATTGAGAGGGATCAAAAGACTATTTGATCTATCAAATTAATCCAAGTAACTGAGGACTTAATTAGTCATATATCGGAACTTAGATCAAAACTTACATTCCCATGTTGTATATGGTCTGTCCTTAATTTCATTTTGTATTTTGTTAGAACCTTTTTTCTGCAAAAGTCCCTGCCTATTAGTTTTGAAATATTCTTAATACATTACTTTTACAAAGGGGCTTGATTTTCAAAACTATTTGAGCAGATACCTCTTCCGGGGCACGGAGATGGTCGCCGGGACATGCGACTCACAAGCAGCAGACCATGCTCTGAGAAAGGACTGGCTGTCATCGATCTTCCCATCCCCCTTGGCGCCAAAGTCATCGACGTGGAGATCACCTTTCACCAAGAGGAAAACGGAGATGATGAATAGCAGAAGAAATGGAATAGTGATCATGGGTCTTGCCATTTTAGTTCAGTTTACTTGCAGGTTCTGCAGATTTGGCTTTGACTGGTTTGGATTGACTGAAATGGATAGATGGTGAGATGAGAAGATGGATGGCCATGAGAGCTTGTTTTTATATCATGGAGCCAGTGGCTCATGGTGGAAAGAAACCGCTCCACACACTGATGACAAAAGGTTCAAAGAATCGGCCGTTTACGGTTTACTTGAGAAGTGGAAGAGCCAGTCCCTTTGAACGGTTAAAGTCTCATTGAAGAATTCGCGCCATCTTATAACCGTTCGGGGATTTTTAAGTTTTTGAACTAACCGTGGTACATCTTACCATCCCAAACCATGAATCTCATGGTCAGTTACTCTACTGCATGAAGTTTTACAGTTTCTTCAACCATACTTTTTTCCCCAAAGTTCTATGGATTTGGGTAGAACTTATTTTAATAGACAACCACATTTGAAAGCTGCTTGTGACATTGAAAGCTGCTTGTGACAGAGTTAAACATTAACCCTCCAAGCTTGTGGGGTTCATGGTGGATTTAGACCCCGATCCATCTTTATAGTTCCGGTCCGAGATCCAAATCTGATATAAAATCCATGTGTTGTATTCAAATCCAAAATAAGATGTAGAGTTCAATAGTATAATTTGACAAAAAAAAATCTTTAAATGCACAAGCGGGACTATTAAATGGTATATGATTAAAGCTAGGTGGACTCCTAAATTTAAATATAGTTAAAGCTATTAAAACCCTTAGGGTGTGTTTGGGAAGGGGGGAAAATGGGGGGGAGGAAAAAAAGGGGGGAAAGTGGAGGGAAAGTGCTTTTTGGGGGTGTTTGGGAAGGGGGGAGGAAAATGGAGGGAAAAAAGGTGCTTTTTGCCTCAAAAATTTTCCCCCCAAAACAAGGGGGAAAATGAGGGGAAAGTGGGGAGAGAGGGGAGAAATGACTAAAATGCCCTCCTCCCTTTATTTGAATTTTTTTCAAGAACAAGGGTAAAATAGTCTTTTTTAATGTACCTCACTAAAAACAAAATTATACTTTTTCACTTTCCTTCCCCCTACTTTTTTACTTCCCAAACAAGAGGAGGGAAAATTAATTTTTCCTCCCCTCCCCTTCATTTTCCTTCCCCCTCAAATTTTCCCTCCCCTCCCCTCCCCTCCTCCCTTCCCAAACGGACCCTTAATACCTATATATATATATATATATATATATATTTGAGTAAGACTCTTCTAAGCTCGAGCCTAGAATAAAATTTCTTAAGCTTATGCTTGTGGGGCCCACCCTTAGTCCATCTTGATGGACCAAACACACGATCCCCCTAACTTGCACATCTCCACAAACTTTCGGTCAGATCCAAATTTATTTGAGTATTGGATTGACTATGTATTGATTTGAATGGACTAGCGATTAAACTTTTAAGCCAATAAGGAGATGATATAAATCATAGTTGTGACTGATTTTTGTAAAGGGAATGATCCAAGGGAGTCCTTGAAATCCCTTTATCCCACCCCACCCCATGTGGGTCTCTAAGTGGGCCCCACCCCCACACTTGAGCTTACCTAATATTAAGCTTGAGATTAGGAGAGCTGCCTTCGTGCGTGTGTGAATCAAACTGAATCTGGGTTCTCGGGTTGGAGCATACAAGGATCTGATTTCGGACCTTATATCCAATCTATTATACTAAATGAATGAAGACTCCCTTAGTATGCCGACACCTATTTGCATACATGCAGAGACATGTCAACCCCAATCTCCACTCATCTGTACGTCATCCCCACTCCCCACTCTTCTTAACTGATCCTAACTGATACACAAACCGGATCAAAATCAGGCAACGCCAATGTCGGTTTCCTAATGCACGCCTCTATGACTCGGAACTGCTTGCAATTGCGATTAAGATCGAACCAAAACTGCTCTCTCTCATGATAGATATTTCAATCAATAGGAACAACAAGCTTTCATCTCTTTCATAATTACTCTAGTAATAGGAACAACAAGCTTTTAATGGAAATTTAATCGATAAATTATGGAAAATAAATCACTCTAGTAATTCAAGTCCTAAATTTTACCATTCACCTTTCACCTCTTTCATAATTACTCATAGTAATTGGAGTTCAATTTGTCCTTACTATGTATTTAATTAATATGTATTCTTTGTAAACAACTAGCTAGGCCCTTGGCATATATCAATAGGGTCTTACATAACAAAGCAGGAGAATGATATGGTATAATTTATTTATTTATTTGTAGCAACCATGATGTCACGACCCGGACCCGAGATCAGAGTCATTAGGGTTAACCCCCGGGTCGCGATGTTCATACTTACTCCCGTAGATCCGAAATAACCGAAGTTAAAACGACTCTACAAGGGATCTTGCATAATACCTGTCAATGTACAGTTGTGCGGAATATACAAACAAAATACATTGACAATTACTAAACACAATGAATTAAACACTTTCCTTTAAAACTGCACAGTCCATTTACATCGTTTCATTTATCAACCACTGCATATTTAAATACAATGCAGGGGACATCATATACAGCACCTACAATACCAAAATGAATATATAAACAACTTTTAAAAAAGTTGCCAAAAGACTTCAATGAACCCGCTCTCTGAATTACGTCCATTCAGCTAGACCTCCTGGAGGTAGCGAATGGGCCTCCTGCGCTGGCGGGACGGTCTCGGAATGACCGGCACGGGTAACTGAGCCTGTAATATCATCAGTAATACCGTGAACACGACGGTTCAACAAGGTATACATATATTTATAACATTTCATAATTCCTAACAATTCATTGCTTAATAGTGCTAAACAATTCATAATGAATACCATTAATCATAACAATATACTGGCAACTATACTAGTAGGGGTTTCAACTCCATTCTATTCAATTAATCTTCCAAAAGGAAGCATTTCATATTCATTTATGCATAATGTTCAATATTTATTAATGGCTTTTCAGTGTATGACTTTTCAGTCAATGACCTTTCGGTCCAATGTGGTGAGATCTCCCAGTGTCTTGATCAGAGATCACTGGTGTCCCACGGAGCTCCGGACGCTCCCAGTCTCATCTACTGCAGTAGGAATATCATTTCATTTATCAAGTCATTCAGTTCATTGTTACTTTTCATTATGAGTTCGGAAACCACTAGGTAGTGCCAGACCTGTTAACAATTCCTATTAATCTCAATCTAATTCTAAATTAAGCCTCTAACCAACCCTTAAGTGAAACGACCGTTATCGATGCACGTATTACTATAGATGATATTACTTAAGTCTGTGTGCATTAGAATAACCCTCGTTAATACTTAGGATGGTCTAAACATGATTAATATTATTCTCTAAGCTTAAACTTCTAATCCCGGAAATTCGAACTTAAACTACACTTTCCGGACATTTCTCAATGGGCCAGGTCGACCTGGGAAGGCCCGGTTATACTTGTCCCCATATCCACTTCATCTCCCAATCTATGCTCACTAAGAGGCGTATACCATTGGGTTCTACATTCCAAGAGCTTTCCAACGATATATAAAACTCAAAAATCGAACATATGGGTCAAAAGTTATGGCCATTCGAAGTTGGCCTTTTGGCCCAATGGGCCGACCCACTCGGGCAGGCCCAATCCGGCTGGCCCATATCGGTTTCAGCTGCTGAACTGAGTTTTTCTTCCCTTATTTCTTACACCACTGATGTACCTAATGAGCAATTGATTTATGGAGATAATAAGAAGACTAATCTTACTCATTCTTAGCATTCAACCATAATTAACATAATCTAATTAAGGGTTTAAAAATCCACAAATCAACTCATAATTCATGCTAATAACTGATTCACCATTCCTTTCCATGAAATTCAATGAAAACTCCTCACTAAGCATAAATACATGCATCACTTGCCTTATGTGAAGTTTCTCCTTTGGTTAGCTTGGATTTAAGATAAAAATCCACTCTTTGAAGCTCTAATTTCCAAGAAAACTCAAGAAAGTGATGAGGAAGAGGGAGAAGATGAACTCCTTCACTTGCTCCTTCACTTGATTCACACTTAATGATGGAGAAATGGAGGAAGAAAGAAGAAGAAAAAGGGTGAAACGACTGCTGTTATGTTGCTGGAGATGAATGAACTCATTTGAGTTCATCATCTTATCTTATAAGCCCATTTTTGCATTTAACCCCCCCCCCCCCCCCCCCCTAATTCACTTTAATTCCATTTCAAGTCAACTCAAGGTCCATTTGATTCATTTCTCGTCGAATCCATTCAAGTCTTTTATGTAATTTGTCGTACTCATAAAGATACACATGCGGGTATCAAGAGTTTCCGAATCCGACAAAATACGTATAAATCCGTATTTATACACAAACCCTTTAATTTGCTCAATTTGCTCATTTGAGTCTCATTTTCATTCCATTTAGTTCTTAATCTTAGTTACGAAGCTCATAGTAACCACACTAGGCTAATTCAACTTCATTTGGCGATAAATCACCATTAAAGCATTTAAATCGGCTTAATTAGTCTTGATCTTGATTAATTAGAGCTAATCGGGATTAGCTCGGGACGGAGCCTAACATTCTCCTAAACTTTTAGAATCATTCGGTCCTCTGAATGCTATAAATTCAATCTAAATTAAATAAAACAAATCAATATAACTTAATTCAATCAAAAGTTACCTGAACGAATAGCTCTGGATACTTTTGAGCCATTTGTTCCTCAAGTTCCCAGGTAGCTTCATTGGGTGTATGATGATCCCAAAGTACCTTGACCCATTTAATTGTCCTCGTGCGGAGAACTGCCTCTTTAGTATCTACGATCTGCACTGGCCTCTCAACATATGTGGTGTCTGGCAATACTTGGATCTCTTCGTGATGAATCACATGTGAAGGATCAGCCACATATTTGCGAAGCATAGAAACATGGAATACATTGTGGATACCAGAGAGCTCTGCTGGAAGGTCAAGACGATAAGCTACATTTCCAATCCGACTCACGATCTTAAAAGGACCAATAAATCTCGGAGAAAGCTTCCCTTTCTGACCGAATCGGATCGTACCCTTCATCGGAGAAGTCTTCAAAAAGACTAGATCATCTACGGCAAACTCGAGATCACGCCGACGATTGTCAGCATAGCTCTTCTGCCTTGATCTAGCAACTTTCAGTCTATCATGTATCTTCTGCACCCTTTCTGCTGTCTCAGCGATGATGGTAGGACCGTGGAAACTCCGAGTTCCAACTTCTTCCCAGCTTACTGGGGTCCTACATCGACGACCATACAGTGCTTCAAATGGTGTCATCTCAATGCTGGAGTGATAACTGTTGTTGTACGCAAACTCGCACAACGCCAAATGGTCATCCCAATCACTCCCGAAATCAACTACACTGGCACGAAGCAAATCCTCCAATGTCTGTATAGTCCTCTCTGACTGTCCATCTGTATGTGGATGATAAGCAGTACTAAACCGAAGTTTAGTACCCATCGAACTCTGAAACGACTGCCAAAATGAGGACACAAACCGACTATCCCGATCAGAGATAATCGAGACTGGCGTTCCATGCAATCGAATCACTTCCTTGACAAACAACTTGGACATCTCGCTGAAGCCCATATCTTTCCTAAATGGAATAAAATGTGCGGACTTTGTCAGACGATCCACGATCACCCAGACGGTATCGTGCTGCTTCCTCGTCCTCGGTAAACCCGATACAAAGTCCATTGTAATATGATCCCATGTCCACTTGGGAATATCTAGTGGATGAAGTAATCCTGGCGGTTTCTGATGCTTGAACTTCACACGCTGGCAAGTCAAGCAGGAAGACACATAACCTGCGATCTCCCGCTTCATGTTATTCCACCAAAATCTACCTTTGAGATTCCTATACATCTTGGTACTTCCTGGATGCATAGAATATCTAGTGTGATGAGCTTCAAACATCACTGCTTGCTTCAAATCCTCCTGTGCTGGTATACACAGTTTGTCCTTGAAGTAGAGGACTCCTTCTACTAATACGAAATCTGGTCTCTGAGCAATGTTATCCCTGATCTTTGCTAATTCAGGGTCTGCAAATTGTCTCTCCTTAATCTCTGTAATGAAAAGGGGTTCGAATACTGACATTGCTGCAACCAATCTCTTGTCATTCATGAACTCAATGGACACATCTGAGTCCTTAAAGTCTTCAAGCAGATTCCATCCATCTTCTAATGAAGCCAAATCTGCTACCTTCCGACTCAGAGCATCAGCAACTACGTTACCCTTTCCAGGTACATACTTGAATGGAAAGTCGTAGTCCTTAATCAGCTCCAACCAACGGCGTTGCCTCAGATTGATATCCTTCTGAGTAAACAAGTACTGAAGGCTTCTGTGATCACAGTGTACTTCGAAAGTCCCTCCGTACAAGTAATGCCTCCATTGCTTCAAAGCAAATACAACCGCTGCGAGCTCGAGATCATGAGTAGTGTATTTCTTCTCATGGTCTTTCAACTGACGCGAACCATATGCTATCACCTTGCTGTTCTGCATCAACACACAGCCCAATCCTACACCCGAGGCATCTGAGTAAATCTCAAATCCTCCTCTTCCTTCGGGTAAGGCTAAAATCGGGGCTGACACCAACTTCTGTTTCAAAATCTGAAAACTGGACTCACATGCATCGTTCCATTGGAATGGAACATTCTTCCGAGTCAGTCTCGACAATGGCGCTGCTATCTTTGCGAAGTCCTTTACGAACCTTCTATAATAGCCTGCCAATTCTAAGAAGCTTCTCACTTCAGGCACATTCTTCGGACTCTGCCAATTGGTAATGGCATCAATCTTAGCTGAATCAACAGCTAACCCATCTCTGGTAATGATATGCCCCAAAAATGCAACCTGCTGCAACCAGAAGTCACACTTTTCAAGTTTTGCATATAACTGATTCTCTCTCAGTATCTGCAAGGCTGTTCTCAAATGCTGTGAATGCTCTATCTCTGTCTTTGAGTAGACCAGAATATCATCAATGAAGATCACAACGAACTGGTCTAAATAGGACGCAAACACCCTGTTCATTAAAGCCATAAACACTGCAGGTGCATTGGTTAGACCAAAAGGCATGACAAGGAATTCATAATGGCCATAATGAGTCCTGAATGCAGTCTTCTGGACATCTTGATCTCTTACTCGTATCTGGTGATATCCAGATCGAAGATCAATCTTCGAAAAATATGCTGCACCCTGGAGTTGATCAAACAACTCATCAATCCTAGGCAGTGGATACTTGTTCTTCACTGTTACTTGATTTATCTGCCTATAATCGATACACATGCGAAGAGTACCATCCTTTTTCTTTACAAATAGTACAGGTGCTCCCCACGGTGAGACACTAGGTTTGATAAAACCTTTGTCTAGCAAATCCTATATCTGTCTCTTCAATTCATACAACTCAGATGGTGCCATACGATAAGGTGACCTGGATATCGGTGCTGTACCAGGCACAAGCTCAATAGTGAAGTCTACTTCCCTAGCTGGAGGTAGACCTGGCACCTCATCTGGGAACACATCTGAAAACTCACAGACTACAGGAATATTTTTCAACTCCTGTACAGGCTTATTCTCTGAGATAAAGGCAATATAGCCTTCACATCCACTCTGTATCAACCGTTCAGCCTTGAGTACTGAAACAAGCCTGGTGTCATACTTCTTTCTGACTCCCTCAAATAGTACACTGGCATTGGCTTCATCAACCCTAAAGGTGATGAGTTTGCGGAAACAGTCTAGACAAGCCGTGTACTTCGCAAGCCAATCCATGCCAAAGATCACATCAAAATCATTCATTGCTAGGAGTACCAAATCTGCTGGCATGGACACCTCTCCAATCCTGACAGTGCACTGAGGTATATACAACTCACACCTCACTTGTCTCCCCATAGGAGTAGACACAGTGAAATCATATGCTAACTGCATAATCCGATTTTGCATATCACAAGCAAACGCAGGTGCAACAAAAGAATGTGTAGAACCCGGATCAAATAATGCAATAGCAGGTCTATCATCAACATAAATTGTACCTTCCACAACATTGGCTGCAACATCAGCCTGCTCTCTGTTGACGGCACAAGCCATCCCAGCTACCTGTGGTCTCTCTGCCTGCTGCTGCTGTCTAGGTTGTTGTCTCTGCCACTGACGCTGCTGACCCTGACGTGGAGGCTGTGGCTGCTGTGGTCTAGGAGGAGGAGCTGGCAAAGCTAATCTCGGTGGAGGAGCTGGAAGTGTTGCCTGTCCTGGAGCCTGGTACTGATAAGGAGGTCTGTCATCCCTCCTAGCTCGTGTTCAAAATGCCATCCTGTGTTCCAAAGAACCACAGATAAAGCAAGCTCCGGTGGTCCTCCAACACGACTCAGTCCTGTGGAATCTCCCACAAGTAGCACAGACTGGTCTATTCTCTCTCCTATCATTCCTATCAGGTCTAGGAATGAATCTGTGTTTCTGCCTCTTGGACCTAGATGGTCCTCCCTTCCGAAACCATGAATCACCACTCCTCTTGGCATTCACGGCTAAGGCCTCTGCTGCTTTCTCTGCTTCCTTCTCTCTCTGTATCTCCTCTGCTGTGTAGGCCCTATCAACAGCGTCATCGAATGTCGTAGGCTTCTGTCCAGCCAATACGACAGCCTTGTACTCCGGATTTATACCGAAGAGGAATCTCTTCAGTTTCTTGGCTTCAGTGTCAATCAGCTCAAGCGCATACTTGGATAGCTGCAGGAAGGTATGCACATATACAGCCACTGTCATGTGACCCTGCTTCAAGGTCAAGAATTCTGCCTCTTTCAGCTGCTGTACATGCTCTGGGACAAATTTCCGCTGAAATTGCTGCCGAAAAATCTCCCAAATACCCTCTGCTGGCATTGCCTTGAAGGCATCTCTAACACTCTTCCACCACGTGTTCGCTGCATCTCTGAACATGGTGGAGATAAGTAGCACTCTCTGCTTCTGCGTGCAAACAACCGTTTCAAACACATCTTTAATGTGTTCGAGACATTCATCTGCCTTCAGGCAATCTTCATCTCCGCGAAACTCAGTGGCTCCCCTCTTACGGAACCGCTCGAAGATAGCATGAGGATCCTTGTCCTTATGCTGTAACACCACTTGTGTCTCAACATGTGGCGGTGGTTGGACTGGTACTATAGGTGGAGACTGTATCTGAGCCTGCATCTGGCTCTGTACTTCTAACATAGCAGCTATTTTGGCTTGCATACCCATCTGAGCTTCATGGCTCTTGGCAATCTGTTCATTACTGCGGGCTATCTGTTCATTACTGCGAGCTAACTGCTCCATCAGAGCAGTAAAGCGCGCCTCACTATCAGACGGCGGAGGGGGAGGCGGAACAATAGCAAAATCATCCCCTCCGGATCCAGATCCTGATCCCGATCCAGATGCCATACTGCAAACAATAAGGAAGGTAAGAACACATCTATACACTTCCACCTCAGTTATATCACATATACATCACATATAGTGAAAGCAGTAAAACACAATCCCATAATTGGATTTGTTGGATTTGTTCGAAACACACACTTCTCACTTCGTTCCTAGCTTTGCTAAGGATTTTTAATCTTTCCTAACCTAGTCTTTTAACTAGGCTCTGATACCATACAATAAGTATGTCACGACCCGGACCCGAGATCAGAGTCATTAGGGTTAACCCCCGGGTCGCGATGTTCATACTTACTCCCGTAGATCCGAAATAACCGAAGTTAAAACGACTCTACAAGGGATCTTGCATAATACCTGTCAATGTACAGTTGTGCGGAATATACAAACAAAATACATTGACAATTACTAAACACAATGAATTAAACACTTTCCTTTAAAACTGCACAGTCCATTTACATCGTTTCATTTATCAACCACTGCATATTTAAATACAATGCAGGGGACATCATATACAGCACCTACAATACCAAAATGAATATATAAACAACTTTTAAAAAAGTTGCCAAAAGACTTCAATGAACCCGCTCTCTGAATTACGTCCATTCAGCTAGACCTCCTGGAGGTAGCGAATGGGCCTCCTGCGCTGGCGGGACGGTCTCGGAATGACCGGCACGGGTAACTGAGCCTGTAATATCATCAGTAATACCGTGAACACGACGGTTCAACAAGGTATACATATATTTATAACATTTCATAATTCCTAACAATTCATTGCTTAATAGTGCTAAACAATTCATAATGAATACCATTAATCATAACAATATACTGGCAACTATACTAGTAGGGGTTTCAACTCCATTCTATTCAATTAATCTTCCAAAAGGAAGCATTTCATATTCATTTATGCATAATGTTCAATATTTATTAATGGCTTTTCAGTGTATGACTTTTCAGTCAATGACCTTTCGGTCCAATGTGGTGAGATCTCCCAGTGTCTTGATCAGAGATCACTGGTGTCCCACGGAGCTCCGGACGCTCCCAGTCTCATCTACTGCAGTAGGAATATCATTTCATTTATCAAGTCATTCAGTTCATTGTTACTTTTCATTATGAGTTCGGAAACCACTAGGTAGTGCCAGACCTGTTAACAATTCCTATTAATCTCAATCTAATTCTAAATTAAGCCTCTAACCAACCCTTAAGTGAAACGACCGTTATCGATGCACGTATTACTATAGATGATATTACTTAAGTCTGTGTGCATTAGAATAACCCTCGTTAATACTTAGGATGGTCTAAACATGATTAATATTATTCTCTAAGCTTAAACTTCTAATCCCGGAAATTCGAACTTAAACTACACTTTCCGGACATTTCTCAATGGGCCAGGTCGACCTGGGAAGGCCCGGTTATACTTGTCCCCATATCCACTTCATCTCCCAATCTATGCTCACTAAGAGGCGTATACCATTGGGTTCTACATTCCAAGAGCTTTCCAACGATATATAAAACTCAAAAATCGAACATATGGGTCAAAAGTTATGGCCATTCGAAGTTGGCCTTTTTGGCCCAATGGGCCGACCCACTCGGGCAGGCCCAATCCGGCTGGCCCATATCGGTTTCAGCTGCTGAACTGAGTTTTTCTTCCCTTATTTCTTACACCACTGATGTACCTAATGAGCAATTGATTTATGGAGATAATAAGAAGACTAATCTTACTCATTCTTAGCATTCAACCATAATTAACATAATCTAATTAAGGGTTTAAAAATCCACAAATCAACTCATAATTCATGCTAATAACTGATTCACCATTCCTTTCCATGAAATTCAATGAAAACTCCTCACTAAGCATAAATACATGCATCACTTGCCTTATGTGAAGTTTCTCCTTTGGTTAGCTTGGATTTAAGATAAAAATCCACTCTTTGAAGCTCTAATTTCCAAGAAAACTCAAGAAAGTGATGAGGAAGAGGGAGAAGATGAACTCCTTCACTTGCTCCTTCACTTGATTCACACTTAATGATGGAGAAATGGAGGAAGAAAGAAGAAGAAAAAGGGTGAAACGACTGCTGTTATGTTGCTGGAGATGAATGAACTCATTTGAGTTCATCATCTTATCTTATAAGCCCATTTTTGCATTTAACCCCCCCCCCCCCCCCCCCCCTAATTCACTTTAATTCCATTTCAAGTCAACTCAAGGTCCATTTGATTCATTTCTCGTCGAATCCATTCAAGTCTTTTATGTAATTTGTCGTACTCATAAAGATACACATGCGGGTATCAAGAGTTTCCGAATCCGACAAAATACGTATAAATCCGTATTTATACACAAACCCTTTAATTTGCTCAATTTGCTCATTTGAGTCTCATTTTCATTCCATTTAGTTCTTAATCTTAGTTACTAAGCTCATAGTAACCACACTAGGCTAATTCAACTTCATTTGGCGATAAATCACCATTAAAGCATTTAAATCGGCTTAATTAGTCTTGATCTTGATTAATTAGAGCTAATCGGGATTAGCTCGGGACGGAGCCTAACACATGACCTGGTTGGAGTTTTTTATCTTCCATGTGTCCATGTCCATCCACCCCATCTATAAATGAATTTGACATTTTCTAGTGAGTCCTTGTAGAAAAATTTTATATGGTGCATTGGGTGGAGTATGCTTTCAAAACTGATGGATTGTGATTTAGTCTCATATAAGAAATCATGCAAATCATATGGTGCATGCTCCCCTGCAGCAATTATGACATGAATTGGGTCTTTCATCTTTTGTGCTCTATATAACTACTTTTGACAACTAAAATAAGTATTTGATATTAAGCTGCAACAAATTCAGTTTATTTTTATTCATTTCGAATTTTTCTTACTTTGACCAGCACTTCCATCCTCTATATAGAACAGAGCAGAATAATTGATATAGAATACCTATGTTACATTCTTATGCATCTCTTAAGAGGAATGTCCAATTCTTTTGCCAGATTTGTATTCGTAGTTTTTTATTTTTTTGTATTTTTTCCCTATGGATCTCTATTTGTGAGCTTCCATTTAACTAAACTTCTATGATTACTTTGTATTATTCTTTTATTACTAGGTATAAAATATAGCACTTTATATCAAGTAAAAAGAAGATGCTGACTTTTGGAGAGGTATTGCCTCTTTTTACCTGATAGTGGTCCATCTTATAAAATAAAACAACACGCATGTTAAATACTGATATTGATCAACAGGTGCTTTGCAAATCTTACTCGTCAAAGTTCATATAATAGTTCCACCATTGTTGATTCCTGTTGCTTAAGGACAAGCCGGATTATTTCATTATTCTTGACGATCTGTGTGAGATGTTATTCTTCATTGTAAGTTAAAACTAAAACCACCATATCAGTTTTTTTATTCTGATGTCCTTAGGTAGGATATAATTATTTTTTTTCCCTTAATAGAATCTGATTTTGTAGTGAACATATAATGTTCATGATAATTGGTTAAAACAATAAGCTCATTTGGTTCTTAGTTTTTATTTTTATTTTTTATAAAACTGCAGGTTATTAATTTGACTATGCTTTCGACTGGACTCCAACTTTAGCAGATCAAGTCTACCAAGAAACTGATAAGTCGACCTGATAGATTAAATAAAGTAAATTTAAATTTCTTAGTACACATTCATGATAAAATATCTAGAAATATATGATTTATATCCTCAAAAAGTTATATAAATTCCATATCGATGGTCTTTTGAGATCTCATTTTTCTCACTATATCATCGTTTTATTGTTTTCAAATGTATATGAAAAAAGTATTGTCAGCTGTATTTGGACATTGCACGGGCCTTGCAATTTACAATCACTTATTTTATGTTAAAAGTTGATTTTAAATGTATTTCAGCTTCTACTAAATTTTTTAAAAAAAAATTTTATTAAAATTTTTTTTAGTAAAACTGTGTGTTTGGTGCACGTGCATTGCACGTGTAGGGCTCCACTAGTACAGTAAAATACTTCAAGAGGCTTGAGTTTTTATTGGGTTGTGCTATGGTGTGGATGTAGATCATTTTGACCCTTCTTTGGATCCATAACGCTCAAGTTTAATTCTTTTAGAATGCATCATTTTTTAGGACTTTTACCCATTGTTGGGTAATACTTGTATTCGTCTTAAAGTTGGAACTAGCATAATAACCCGTGCTCAGCACAGGTATGATCGACGTTTATGCATTAAAAAATATCTATAAATTGTAGAAAGAAAAGAAAAGAAAATAATAAAAGGTTATCATGAAATTACCTGCTTATGTAATTTATGAGCTAATGAGATAAAAAAGAAAGAGAAAAGAGAAGAATTGGAGAAGAAAGTCAATGGAATTTTGGATAGAAAGGGAGGTATTATAGAAAAGGAGGAGTATGATTTTCAAAAGTGGAATAGTGAGAGGAGAAGTGAGTGATAGTTTCAAAGTAGTTGGTATGAGATAAGTGTGGAGAAAAATGAAAATATTTTTAAAAAGAGTAACTTATTTTCAAAATTATAACTGATGGTTAAAATCCAACCCAAAACCTCCTAGATTAATATAGTATAATTGTATAAGTGTAAAGGGATTGAATTTATCCTAGGGCTCCCATCTAATATTAAAAAGGATTCCGCACAATGTCTCTCGTCCTCACTAGAGCCTTAACCTTTTTAATTTTGTTTAAACATTATTCGGTTGTAGCCATGGACGACACTATCATTGGTCTAAGTCCTATGAATAGGACCCAAAACTGGATTAAACCTAATCGCACAGATGAACCTAACCCTTTTCATGACCTGCTAAAGCCTAAAGCCTAAATCTGGAAATAGACCCCTTTATTTTGCAGGTTGTTTCAAGGGTGACCCATAAGTGTCGGCGAATAATCCAGCGCACACCTCCTCATGAGGCCCACTTGAATGCCAATCCCAGTGGACCATCCAAATCCTCCCCCTATTTCATTGGATCCAATTGGCTTGCACCAATCAGTTGGAATTGGGCGAGCGTCATCTATTTATTTATATATAAAAATCATAAATTTATGGGTCTCGGATTAGGATGATTTGATGGATCTAAGATTTTAGATAGAGACAAGATCATCCAGACCTTTCGATCTTTTCACGCAGAGGCATGGAGCCCTCTGTGTTGGCCCCACCAAGTCGCACATGGCCACAAAGGTGGAGGGCGGGAAGGTGATCGGGCCAGTTTAAGTATCCATTCCGTTGGGCAATGGGGCAGTGGATCTCTTGCCTATTTGGTGTCCCACTGAGATGGCCCAACCATATAAGTCTTCACCACCCATCAGCTGATTCTTTTTAAGAACCTTACTTTACTTTTCCAGTTTTTCAGAGGATTCCTAATCCTTTGAGCTGGACTAATCCCTCCGGGCTTACAGAAAAGAGGGGTAAAACCCCTGTGGCCTCCAAGTGGTAGCACTAGTGGACTCAACCTACGATTTCTGAAGAGGTGAGAACTGAAAATTAATACTAGGACCTCTAACTCTGGAAAAGAGATGAACCGTGGTTCTGACTCGTGACCATTCAACCAACCCCTTAGGGTTATTTCAATTTCCCATTGATATCTACCATTATCCATTAATAATTGCACATGTTGCACCCTCATTGAAAGGGACGGATTAGATGGAAAACTTTGTCATGCACATTGTTTTCATGCGAATTTATGTATTTGGACCGCCTCCTAAGACAGACCGAATCCTTTAAATTCATCCACAATAAATTAAAAATGTAAGCTAATTTAATTGTATGCATTTCTGTGTGGAGGAAAATATTTTATCTAATAAGATGACAATAGCCGCCCCAACTTGGTGTGGGTATGTGCAGTGCAAGATGGGTAGCATGGGAGATTCTGTGGAGATGAATTTACCGAAACAATTTTTACTCATCACCTTCCTCCCTCCATTTGGGGTTTTGTGCCTGGTTCTTCTTCTAATGTGCGGCCCCCACCACCTGTGTTAGTTTCTTTGCCCCATATGATGTCGACTGCAATGGCTGCCAACTGCCATTCACTGGTTAAAAATAAAAATCAGAAGAACATGATAAAAGGAAAAAGAGAAAGACAAACAGTAGAGGAAAAAAAAAAAACACATTCTTTCATGTTTGGGAGAATCTTAAACATGCTAAGCATTTGCCTTTTGTACTGTTATGGGGTGCACTGTGCTTGACATAAAAGGTGAGAAATGCATCTCATAGATTGGGTTCTGTAGAGGAAACAGCAAAAAAAGGTGGGATTTTTCCTTCTGGGTTTTATCGTTTCTCTGGAAAGTTTCAGTGTTTGGTAGCAGTAGTTGGGTTCTTTTGGAACTCTGAACATGGGGGGGTTCTGGGTTTTTTTTGTAGAAAATGAGATGGGCTTCCCCTTTCTGAGGTTGGAGGCTTGGAGCTGCAGAAATATATACTAGTTGTCTGCTGTTGGTAATGCATTATGAAGTTTTAGGGAGACTATAGTTTTACCTGAATCATAATCAAGGTTCTAGTGATTGTTTTGTTAGTTTTGAGAATTGAGAAAAAGATGGGATTTTGAGGTCTGATTCTTTGTGGGTTTTGCTGTTTTTAAGAAGATTTAATAGGAGCTATTGTATCAAATTTAGAGTTTAGAGTTCTGTGTATTAGTTCCCCTGTTTTAGAAATTCACTAAAAGATGGGATCTTTGTTGCCTCATTCTCTGCTTGCAGTTCTTCGATTTTTTGTCTGAGGGTTCATGGATCCATTGAGAAATGAGTTTCTAGTACTGAATAAAGTGAGTTTAGATACAGATGGAAAATGGTCTTTTGCTTCATAAGTTTTTATGCTTCAAGGCCTGATTGTGTGCTGTTTGACACTCAAATACAAGCGTTTTGATCATCTGGAAATGCTTGATTTTAGAGTATCTGAAAAAGAAACGCAGGCTTTTGTTCTTTATTCTCTGCTTCACTTGAGCTTCGGCAAACCCATTCTTACCCTTTGGGATTCATAGAAAGATAGATTTTCATTTTGATTCTTCTTCATGTGATTCATATATTAATTATTAAGTAGCAATCTCTAACTTCTGGGATTCACTGAAACATGGGGTGTAGGGTTCTACATTTGTTCAATTTAGATTAGCTTCTTGAAAGAAATAAAACATAAAAAAAAAAGGCATTTTAAACGTAAGCACATGACATATTGATGAGAGCCTAAAAGATACATTTTAGGCCCCTTAATGAGGACTTGGTTATACCGTCGATAGAGATTAATTAGCTTAATTATGTTATTTTATTGTTTGTAGGTATTACAAATGCAATGAGCGAAATTCAGAGCTAAAATGGAAGAAATCCCACAAAGCATGACAAACCGGAGTTGCAAGTAAGAGAGCTGCCAAATATGAGAAGAGACTCAAATAAGAAACCAAAGCAAGAGTCCAAACATGACTTGGACATCCAACATGGCTCCCACTCACCCCATAGCATGCCAACATGGAAGGTCTTCTAATTGTACAATGATTCTCGGAATTTTCAGAGGCAGCAACTTGAAATGGTCATAACTTTCAACTCGAGTGTCGAATTTGTGAAATCTACGTACCGTTGGAAAGCTCTTTTCGAGTAGATATCCGTGGAGTCCACGATTGTATAAATCGGAGCTATATCGAGGGAGATATGACCTTATGAAGTTCGCTGTGATGACCAGTGGGCCCGGACCCGACGGGAATCCATCTCCTGCACGAATTAAAGACCTTTTTCACCCCAAAACTTATAAATAAGAGCCCAAACTCGTTTTTGGGGATATTCACACTTTGGGAGAAGGTCTGGAGAAGGTTTTGGAGCTTTTGGTAGCGTAGCCATGGCGATTTCATCAGAGATTCTTCGCCAATCATCTTCCATGCGTAACTAATTCCTCATCTTTGGGTTGCGATGAAGCCCTAACCTTTTGTTTATGGTGATGTATAGGTTTAGGGTTTATTTTAAACGCTTTTGATTATATGACAAGATATTAATCCATTGAATGGATTTTATGAATGCAATATTTCTTTCTTTGGTATTTTAATCTTGTAGATTTGAATACTAAGTCATATAATGATGCTTGAATGAATGTGCTTGTTAGATTTAGGATAATCTATGCCATAGAGATAGGTTATGCCCTGATTTACATCCACATCCTTTATTTATTGACTCTGAAGGTTTGTAACCAAGACGAGTCTCTGTAGCGTTGACAGTAAAACCCTAGGCCTATACTTGTCATTTTGCGAGGTTAGAGTGGATTCGTACCCTTAGATCTTTTCTCTGATTGAATCAACCCTGTCTTTTAATTTGTTAATTTAGGAATTACAATCAATCATCCCAACACTTCGCTTTCTAATAGGATTAGTTTAATAATCAAAACTTTGTCTTCTACTAGAATTAGTTTAGGAATTTAGGAAACAACGCAACTTAGCCTTTTTGTCCCAATGGATACGATACTCGGTTAACATCTTTGCTTTTGCAAGCAGAGGTAGTAGCGGAGAAAAAATTATAATTGCAACCCTGTTCTAGGATTGATCATAATTTTGGCGCCGTTGCCGGGGACAATTAGCACGGTTGTTTGTTTCTTTTAATTCTAGTATTAGTTTAGTCTTTCCTTTTTTTTTTTCTTTTTCTTTTACTTATTCATCTTTTCTCACATCTTCACCATTCTTACTGCAGGATATTGAGTCTAACACAGCGAACCCTAAGGTTTATGCAGGATCCAAGAGCACTGTTGACAACTTGAAAGTCCTACTCAAGTGAAAGAGCGCTTATACCTGGAGCGCGGTAAGCTTAGACTTTATAATTCTTTTCATATAATTGCAGTAAGTTTTGTGTGTGCATGCTTGGTCGTCGCTCTTGTCATCCAAATTTGGTTTCTTTAGACCAAAATTTAGAGCGAGCCCTTAGAAAAATTAGATCATCTAAACACCGTTCTGCTGTCTCACACACAAATTCATTAATGGCTGAAGAAAGAAAAGAGGATGAGGGTCCTGAGGCTCCACCTCTCCGACCCTTGAAGGAGCACTATACTCCGTCCGAATACGCGTCACCATCGTGTACTACAGGCAGCTCAATATGAAATCAAGCCCAGCACAATCAATCTGATCCCTTCTTTCTATGGCTTGAACAATGAGAACCCGTATAACCACATTGATGAGTTTTTGGTTATTTGCTCCACGGTGCGAATAAATAATTTCAGTAGTGAGGCCTTAAAATTATTTCTCTTTCCATTTTTATTAAAGGACAAGGCCAAGTATTGGCTGAGTACTTTACCTCCAAACTCTATCAATTCTTGGGCCCAACTACAACAAAAATTCTTGGACAAATATTTCTCTGTGGGCAAAACAAATCAGTATAGGAGATCCATCACATCCTTCGCCCAAACTGACGGTGAACAATTTCATGAGGCGTGGGATAGATTTAAGGATCTGCTTAGAAAGTGTCCTCACCACCAAATTGCCAAATGACAATTGCAATTCTTCTATGATGGGCTATCACCCGAATGGCGAAACATGGTAGTGATCGCCAGTGGGGGATCAATTATGCTGAAAAATAAGGATGAGGCATGGGAACTTTTTGAGAATATGAGTGAGACATTTCAGCACCATGCCTCCACTGCTAGATTGGAGAGGCCAGCAGCCTCGATTTTGCAGAAACCTAAGGGGGTATTGGAGATTCAGCCCTCTAATGAGCTCACAACCCAAGTGGTTGCCTTGACCCAAAAGTTAGATCAGCTGATTTCTGGGGGACAATTTCTCCAATCTTCATATCCCCACCCCCCTGCTCATCAAGATGCTTGTGCTTTATGCAACAGCCCCACTCATTTTGTAAGTGACTGTCCTGCAGCACCCCAATTTCTTGAGTTTGTACAAGAGCAGGTGAATGCTACAAAGGGGTTCTCCAAACCGGGCAATGATCCTTATTCGAATACCTACAACCCGGGATGGCGCAGTCACCCCAATTTTTCATGGAAGTCGCCCGGTCAGGGCACTTCTTTCTCTCAAATGGGAAATAGGCCTAACTTTCAGTACAATCCTGCAGCCTATCGTTCCCAACAATCCTACCAGCCACCCAACTCTCAACCCCCTCAAAGAAACCCATCATTTGAGGAGACGGTACTGCAGGAGCTAAAGGAGCTCAAAGCCGGTAATCAACTGGTTCACTCTCATTCTCAGTCCATAGCCAAGTTAGAGGCCCAGATGGGCCAAATAGCCAGTGCACTTAATAGAAGAGAAGAGGGCCGTTTACCTAGCCAACCCACTGTCAACCCCAAGAATACCTTCGAGGTGGGAAGTAGCTCTCAACCTCATGACACTTATCATGAGGAGGCTAAGGTAGTTGTCACGCTGAGGAATGGGCGTGAGGTTGAGACTAGGCCTGAAGAGCCTTCGAAAATCATTAGAGAATCTGCCCCAGACCCCAAAAGCTCTAGGGTGGAAACGAGTCCCAAGGAAAAGGGGGTCAACACTCATACTTCTTCATCTATCCCAGCTGAGGCACCCACTTATGTGCCTAAAGTCCATTTCCCCACTTGTCTGGACACACCCTCTCCCTTCGGAAAAAAGGAGCAACCATGGATGAAATGTTAGATGTGTTCAAGCAAGTCAAGATCAATCTACCTTTGCTGGATGCTATCAAGCAAGTGCCTTCGTATGCAAAATTTCTAAAAGACTTGTGCAAGATAGACATACTTGAGTGTAGCAGGAAGTTGTTTTAACTCAAGTGTGGGAGGAACTTCAATCGAGGGAGGGGCTGGTGATTTAGAGAGCGGAGGTAGGTGTTCGATCTTTGCTCTCCATGGGGGAAAATCCAGCATTGCTACCTCATCTAAAAGGGCCTTGACCTTGGTAATCGAATGGTCAACATCATACTCATCATAGCTAAAATGGGCTAAGCAAGCCTCCAAGGGGTCCTCAGTTAAAACATAAGGGAGGGCTTCATTAACTAGCTCATCAACAACATCGACTGTGAAACTGTCGTCATTTTCTGGGGGCTGATGGGAGGCCTTGAAAGCATTCAGCCTTACTTTCATATTGCCAAAGGAAACATCCATAACTCCAGTGCGACAATTAATGGTCGCATTAGCTGTGGCCAAGAAGGGGCGGCCGATGATGATTGGAGTTTGTTTCCGCAGGTTTGGCACTGGTTCTGTGTCAAGGACAATGAAATCAGCGGGAAAAAGAAATTTGTCCACTTTGACAAGAACGTCCTCAATTATACCCCGGGGCACCCTGACGGATCTGTCAGCAAGTTGCAAGGTGACCGTAGTGGGTTTCAACTCACCCAACCCGATTTGCTCATACAGTGAGTAAGGCAAGAGATTGACACTAGCTCCAAGATCCAACAACGCATGATCAATAATGTGACTCCCAATTGTGCAAGTTACAGTGGGGGTGCCAGGATCTTTCAGCTTCGGAGGAGTGTCATGCTGAATTAAGGAACTCACTTGCTCGGTGAGCAAGACCTTTTTTGACACATTGGGTTTGGATTTACGCTTCTGGGTGCACAAGCCTTTTAGAAATTTTGCATACGAAGGCACTTGCTTGATAGCATCCAGCAAAGGTAGATTGATCTTGACTTGCTTGAACACATCTAACATTTCATCCATGGTTGCTCCCTTTTTCCCAAAGGGAGAGGGTGTGTCCAGACAAGTGGGGAAATGGACTTTAGGCACATAAGTGGGTGCCTCAGCTGGGATAGATGAAGAAGTATGAGTGCTGACCCCCTTTTCCTTGGGACTCGTTTCCACCCTAGAGCTTTTGGGGTCTGGGACAGATTCTCTAATGATTTTCGAAGGCTCTTCAGGCCTAGTCTCGACCTCACGCCCATTCCTCAACGTGACAACTACCTTAGCTTCCTCATGATAAGTACCATGAGGTTGAGAGCTACTTCCCACCTCGAAAGTATTCTTGGGGTTGACAGTGGGTTGGCTAGGTAAACGGCCCTCTTCTCTTCTATTAAGAGCGCTGGCTATTTGGCCCATCTGGGCCTCTAACTTGGCTATGGACTGAGAATGAGAGTGGACCAGTTGATTACCTGCTTTGAGCTCCTTTAGCTCCTGCAGTACCGTCTCCTCAAATGATGGGTTTCTTTGAGGGGGTTGAGAGTTGGGTGTGGCTGGTAGGATTGCTGGGAACGATAGGCTGCAGGATTGTACTGAAAGTTAGGCATATTTCCCATTTGAGAGAAAGAAGTGCCCTGACCGGGCGACTTCCATGAAAAATTGGGGTGACTGCGCCATCCCGGGTTGTAGGTATTCGAATAAGGATCATTGCCCGGTTTGAAGAACCCCTGTGCAGCTTGCACCTGCTCTTGCACAAACTCAGGAAATTGGGGTGCTGCAGGACAGTCACTTACAAAGTGAGTGGGACTGTTGCATAAAGCACAAGCATCTTGATGAGCAGGGGGCTGGGGAGATGAAGATTGGAGAGATTGTCCCCCAGAAATCAGCCGATCTAACTTTTGGGTCAAGGCAGCCACTTGGGTTGTGAGCTCATTACAGGGCTGAAATTCTAATACCCCCTTAGGTTTCAGCAAAATTGAGGTTGCTGGCCTCTCTAATCTAGCAGTAGAGGCATGGTGCTGAAATGTCTCACTCATATTCTCAAAAAGTTCCCATGCCTCATCCTCATTTTTCAGCATAATTGATCCCCCACTGGCGGTTACTACCATGTTTCGCCATTCGGGTGATAGCCCATCATAAAAGAATTGCACCAATTGCCATTTGGCAATTTGGTGATGATGATACTTTCTAAGGAGATCCTTAAATCTATCCCACGCCTCATGAAACTGTTCACTGTCGATTTGGGCGAAGGATGTGATGTATCTCCTATACTGATTTGTTTTGCCCACAGAGAAATATTTGTCCAAAATTTTTTGTTGGAGTTGGGCCCAAGAATTGATAGAGTTTGGAGGTAAAGTACTCAGCCAATACTTGGCTTTGTCCTTTAATGAAAACGGAAAGAGAAACAATTTTAGGGCCTCACTACTGAAATTGTTTATTCGCACTGTGGAGCAAATAACCAAAAACTCATCAATGTGGTTGTACGGGTCCTCATTGTTCAAGCCATAGAAAGAAGGGATCAGATTGCTTGTGCTGGGCTTGATTTCATATTGAGCTGCCTGTACTACAGGCAGCTGAATACACGATGGTGACGCGTATTCGGTCGGAGTATAGTGCTCCTTCAAGGGTCGGAGAGGTGGAGCCTCAGGACCCTCATCCTCTTTTCTTTCTTCAGCCATTAATGAATTTGTGTGTGAGACAGCAGAACGGTGTTTAGATGATCTAATTTTTCTAAGGGCTCGCTCTAAATTTTGGTCTAAAGAAACCAAATTTGGATGACAAGAGCGACGACCAAGCATGCACACACAAAACTTACTGCAATTATATGAAAAGAATTAGAAAGTCTAAGCTTACCGCACTCCAGGTGTAAGCAACCTTTTTTAATTGAGTAGGGCTTTCAAGTTGTCAAACGTGCTCTAGGATCCTGCATAAACCGTATGACTCTCTGTGTTAGAATTAATATCCTGCAGTAAGAATAGTAGAGGTGTGAGAAGAGATGGCAAAATAAAATAAAATAAAAAAAGGAAAAGGAAAGACTAAACTAATACTAGAATTAAAAGAAACAAACAACCGTGCTAATTGTCCCCGGCAACGGCGCCAAAATTATGACCGGTCCTAAAACAGGGTTGCAATTATAAATTATTCTCCGCTACTACCTCTGCTTGCAAAAGCAGAGATGTTAACCGAGTATCGTATCCACTGGGACAAAAAGGCTAAGTTGCGTTGTTTCCTAAATTCCTAAACTAATTTTAGTAGAAGACAAAGTTCTGATTATTAAACTAATCCTTTTAGAAAGCGAAGTGTTGGGATGATTGATTGTATTTCCTAAATTAACAAATTAAAAGACAGGGTTGATTCAATCAGAGAAAAGATCTAAGGGTACAAATCCACTCTAACCTCGCACAATGGCAAGTATAGGCCTCGGGTTTTACTGTCAACGCTACAAGACTCATCTTGGTTACAAACCTTCAGAGTCAATAAATAAAGGATGTGGATGTAAATCAGGGCATAACCTATCTCTATGGCATAGATTATCCTAAATCTAACAAGCACATTCATTCAAGCATCATTATACGACTTAGTATTCAAATCTACAAGATTAAAATACCAAAGAAAGAAATATTGCATTCATAAAATCCATTCAATGGATTAACATCTTGTCATATAATCAAAAGCGTTTAAAATAAACCCTAAACCTATACATCGCCATAAACAAAAGGTTAGGGCTTCATCGCAACCCAAAGATGAGGAATTAGTTACGCATGGAAGATGATTGGCGAAGAATCTCTGATGAAATCGCCATGGCTACGCTTCCAAAAGCTCCAAAACCTTCTCCAGACCTTCTCCCAAAGTGTGAATATCCCCAAAAACGAGTTTGGGCTCTTATTTATAAGTTTTGGGGTGAAAAAGGTATTCAATTCGTGCAGGAGTCGGATTCCCGTCGGGTCCGAGCCCACTAGTCACCACAGCGAACTTTGCGAGGTAATATCTCCCTCGATATAGCTCCGATTTATATAATCGTGGACTCCACGGATATCTACTCGAAAAGAGCTTTCCAACGGTATGTAGATTTCATGAATCCGACACTCGAGTTGAAAGTTATGACCATTTCAAGCTGCTGCCCCTGAAAATTCCGAGAATAATGGTAAAATTAGAAGACCTTCCATGTTGGCATGCTATGGGGTGAGTGGGACCCATGTTGGATGTCCAAGGCATGTTTGGACTCTTGCTTTGGTTTCTTATTTGAGTCTCTTCCCATATTTGACAGCTTTCTTACTTGTAACTCCGGTTTATCATGCTTTGTGGGATTTCTTCTATTTTAGCTCTGAATTTCGCTCATTGCATTTGTAATACCTACAAACAATAAAATAACAAAATAAGCTAATTAATCTCTTTCGACGGTATAACCAAGTCCTCATTAAAGGGCCTAAAATATATCTTTTAGGCTCTCATCAGCTTACAATTGCGATCGAGATCGAACCAAAACCGCTCTCTCTCATGATAGAAATTTCAATCAATAGAAACAACAAGCTTTCATCGGATTTTCTGTCATAGGTAAGCTTTTCTATATATGATAGTAGATTGTTTGATTCTTTCTACGTTTTACTGAATCATTTGTGTTCAAATCTTTTCTCTGTGATCCTTAGCTATCCAAACGTATTGGGTGTTTCTGGATGTTTCATATTGATCTTTGTTTGACTGATTGAAATAGAGAGATGAACACAGAGTTTGATTTCATTACTGGGATCTGTCTGTTTTGGGCTCACGTTATACCGGTGGACTGGGCTCGAGGAGATGGGTGCGCAGGGGGAGAGAGAGAGGAGAGTGAATGCGGGCTGAGAGAGAGAAGAGGAGGAGGTAGTCGGGCAATGACAGAGAGAGAGTGGGGTGGAGTGAGGAGAGGGAGTGAGATAGAAAGAGGCAGAGAGAGAGTGGCAGGGAAAGGGAGAGAGAGAGTGGGCAGAGAGAGGGAGTGAGGCGGAGTGAGGGGAAGAGCAGCAATGGAGAAAGAGAGAGGGAATGATGCATGGAGGTAGGGAAATGGAGAGGGTGCATTGGTAGGAAGAGAAGGAGGGAAGAGAGGGGGAAGAGAGAAGATGAAGGGGTGCAGGGGTGGAGTGCAGGTGTCTGTGTGTGGCAGCAAGTGGGTTGTGTGCAGTGAAGAAGAATAAGGAGGGAGAGAAAGAAGAGAAAGAGATAAAGATGCGCAGTGCAGGGAAAGGGGAAGAAGAGAGGGAGAGAAGAAAGAAAGGAAGAGAAAGAGATGGGTTCGGGGGGGGGGGGGCGGTGGGGGGGAGAGAGGGGGGCTGTGAGGGTGGAATGCAGCATTGAAGAAGGAAGGAGATAGAAGGAGAGAAAGAAAGAAGAGAAGGAAGAAAGAAAGAAGAAGAGAATAAAGAAGATGGTTGCTCGTTGTGTGCTGTGGTGAGAAGGTGTTTCGGTGAGTGTAGGGTGTGTGTAGGTGCTGGTGAGGGCAGAGGAAGAAAAGAGAGAAAGAAAAGGAAAAAGGTGTGGGCGTGCAGACGGTGGAGTTTTGTGAAGTGGGAGAGAAGAAAGGTAAGGGGGAGAGAGAGAGAGAGAGAGAGTAAAAGAAAGAAAGGAGATAAATGGGAAAGAAAGAAAGAAAGAAATAAGACGAAAAAAGTTGTGGGTGCGCAGGTGGAGGCTATGAGATGGAGAGAGGAGGCAGAAGGAAAGAAAAGAAAAGAAAGATGAGGGAGAGGGTGCTGGTGCGCGTGGGTGCAGGTGACAGAGAGGTGAGGGGAGTGTACCTGCGTAGGGGGCGTCTTGGGGCGCGAAGAGGCGGAAGAAGGTGCTGCGTGTGGGCGGGGGCTGCTCCTGCGTGCGTCAGGCGTGTTGGCGTGCGTCTAGCGGAGGAAGATGTAGCAGAGGGTGGCGAACGTCTGGTGAGGGAGGCGTCCGGTGGAGATCAGTGCAGGGAGGCGCCGAGGGTGTGCTGAGGATGGAGATGGAGCAGAGGATGGAGGGGCGGAAGTCGGGAGAGATGGGCGCAGAGATGGGTGGGTTAGAGAATGGAAGTGGAGAAGGCTGGGTTGAAGGTGAAGTTGCAGATGATGGAGATGAGGGAGTTGGGAGAGTAGGGGATGTTCTGCGCAAGAGAGCGATAGGGAAGATGGTGTGGGGTGGAGATGATGGTGGATACCGTGGGGGAGATATTCGAGAGAGGAAAGGGTGTGGAGATGGGATCTGCGCCCTTGGGATCGAGAGGATTGAGAAACGTATAGCTAAAAAATGATCATATCCGTATATCCGTGACCAGTTGATCATTAGCTTGCACTGTTACATGTGGATACCAAGATTATCAATATTATCAATGACTGATTATGGGTCAATTATGGACCTAACTAATAATAAGTACTGATTACTATAAGTTATACAATAATTGGAGGGGATCTAAATCATTCATTCTTGGAAGTGATGAAAAGTTCAAACAGAAAGGAAGCCCAATCTGAGTTTTAGAAACATGGTTAGATTTATCCATCCTCTGCTAGTTTTTATCTTACACCAGCTGGTAGGTGTGGCAACTAATCCTGGTCTTGTTTATGGTTCTCAAACACAGCCAAACTCTAGCTAGCTGTTCATGGTTTGAGATTTTTTTTTTCCTTTTACCCTATGTTTATGTAGCATTGTGTTTGCCAATGGAAAATTCGAATAAAAGAGGAGCTTTGCGATCTTTTTTTCAGGATGGCTTGTGTCACGTCCCCAAAAATACAACCATGGGATAACGTGAAAAATAAAAATAAATATTCATTTTCCTGTGTTTAATACAACACAAGCTTCCAAAAAGTGGACCCACATATTGCAAACCGCGGTGAGTCAAAATAAATTTCATTAAATTCAATGGAAGCGTTATTCAATTGGTATCCAAGGTTCATAATTAAGATCCAACACCATCATCAGATGAAGAAATAATAATTAAAGTTGCAGAATAAATCAAACAATTAATAAGAAAAAGTTTATAATTAAAGAAAGTTCATCTAAAGAAGTTCTAAGATGACGTTCTCTCCTAAGTAGGCTCAGACGGCTCCGTAGCCATCTCCGGCTCTCCACCCAGGTTCGTCAACTGGTTCAAACGCTTGAAACGTTTGACCATCCTCCGTCTCCACAGTAGGGTAGGGTCGGTACCTATGCACCAATAAATAAAGTAAACAGCAAGTACGAAAACATAATTCATAAATAAAACACAAGATCAATGAGAGTAAAGACAGGTAATGATCATAAGAGATTAACAATGGAACAATGATGAAAAGAACGTATAACCTAAATTCATTCTACACAATAGAGCAATACAATAATCACACAGAAGCATTGCTACTGCTTTGGGTGGTCAGCCCTAACTATAAAGCGGGAAAACCCGTTCGAAAGCCGGTGGTCATTAACCGGTTCGTAATCAAAATCGTAGGCCGGATAAACCGGTTCGAAATTCGGATATTAGAGTGTCCGTACACATCGGTGATCAGCCGTCCTCATACAACTGCAGTCGTTCAAATATGACCAAATCAATATACATATATATATATACATATCATAGTAGAATAGACCTAATGATCAATAATGCTCTTGACACAGAAACCTAAGTCAAAGTGAAGGGCTAGCTGCACAACAATCCATAATCGAATACCAAACAAATCATTTGAATAAACCGCTATAATATCTCAATCGATTGTCACGTCACATCACTGTCCATATCCAATCAATCATAGGGTATGCAACTAATAGACCAATATCAAACTTAATCATGTATGCAAACCCGAAGGTCAAGGAATAATCACAAGCCAATTCTAAGGTCAAACATAAGGTCTTATACCCGATAACCACAGGAACCTCTAATAGATAAAAGATCAACATATCCCCTCTCAATCAATGATGCATAGACCCAATCAAGGGTTTTCCAATAGAGATTGGTCGATCTCGAATCCACTAGGATTTCCCCGAAGTTATACGAAGTACTAAACCCCACGTTGGTAAAATATCGTGTGCCCTGACGGTATTTACTTGGTCCAATGATCCAATTAATAAAGTAAAACAAATATAATTTTAATACATTAAAAACCAAAGATATCATTTAAAATTTAATTTATAAATAATAATAATCTTAGTTTATAATTTTTGAAAACCCGAGGATTCCATCCAAAATATTTTTCAAATTCAATACATTATAAAATAAGGCAGGAGTTCTAATTTGAATTCATTAAAAACTAAAAAGCCTTTCTAAAACTAATGGGGGCATGGTCAGAGACTCAGAACTTGCTGGTGTACCACCATGAGATTTCCTTACCCAAAACGTGCCCAGGTCAACACTCACACACCGCTTCTTTTCAACTGATAAAAAAATCTCATGGGCAAGGACAAGGACAAGGTCACACTCAAACTGAGAGGTCTCTCTCTCCTAATTCATATTTAGGACTAAACTGCCCCCTCTATACATAACAGAACCCGGAACCCAGTTTCAGAATAATGGACTTCACACACGTCACGCCTAGCATAAAAGGTCATGTGGATAGTGGGCTCCACTGATCACGAAGCCAGATGGTTCGGTCTTCTAAGATTGCCCGGCTACACACGGCAATGTGATCGGGACAGATCTGTGTTAGATCGTCCAGTGGATCCCACAACATGATTAAATACAATTAAAGTATTTTCAAAGTAACTCACGAGTCACGACCCAAAATTTAAAAATCAAAAGATGGTGGGCATATATGTGTAAGGTTTCATCACAAAAAGAGAAAATCAAACATCAAGGGCATAAAAAGGGGTTTCTACATGCATCCACATATAAATCAAAGAGAAACACAAGCATTAAATTTATAAATTATAGTTAGGTACTTGCCTGAAATCCGCCGTTGAAGGAGACGGTCTAGAGATCATACTGCCAAAGCCCAAAGGTGCTAACCCAGAGAAAAGTTGGAAGAGAGAAAGAGAGAGTTGTGTGTGAAAATAAAAGAGTGTGGTTGTGTATTAATAGAAAATAAAAATAAGAGTTGTAGTCTAACTAAAATTCTAAAAAATAGAGTTTGGGTTTTAAAAAAATATAGGAGTTTGGATTAGAGGAGGATTAGAGTTTTGGTTTGAGAAAAACTGTTCCACTAAATTAGGCCCGGGTTAACTATGGGTAAGACACCTATCCAACAAGCCTAACTCACCAACCTAAGCCTAGCGTGATCCGCACTTAGACTAATCGTGTATTAAATTAAAATACAATCAATTATATAATAATAATAAAAATAATAATAATAATAATAATAATAATAAATAATATATATATAATACCAAAAGGTCACAGCTTGTGTTGTTTTTTTTTATTTTTATCAAAAGATAAGTAATGTTGTTCACTTTATTTTCTCATGTATGCACAAGAAAACAGCATCTCTATTCTCTAATCTGAGAAATGCAAATAGCATCTCTAATCTGAGAAATCCAACCTTTATGAACCATTGGATTTATTCTCAACTCTACCCTAGATTTGCTTATTGGATGACTGTGGCCCACCATTGATAATAATTAAAAAAAAAAAAAAAACAGCTTGGCTTGGAACTAATATATTCCATCTAACATACACTGACAAAATCTTTACCAAAAAAAAATAAAATAACACTGATAAAATGACTTGGTTGCTTTTAATATAATAATCGCAGGGCCCAAGTAAGTGTCTGGGTCTCACAAGGGCCTTATAACATTGATCGAAGCCCATCTGATTAGCATTCTTCGGGCCCATCTCCAACCAATATAGACTCAAGTAAGCAAAAGGACTAACCCATCGAGAGACCTAGTCCCATAAAAACTCGAGTCGGAGGACCCTTGATCTCAGGTCTTGAGTTCGGCGTGAGAAGGATTTGAATCCAAAACTGCCGCTTGGGTCAGCCCAAAATCCAGTGGCATCTGATTTGGGCTAGGCTGGATCGGGCAGACCCATTGAGAACCCAATAATTGAACACGGAGGCTACAAATCACGCAAAAGAATTGCAAATCGTTGACTGCTGACTTGTTTATCCGTCATTCGTTTGAATACTAGTAGTCTTGTAGGACTACTTCAGTTTCCATTCTGCATGAGCACAGGAAACCATAGACTGGCATCGTATTGCCCCACTCTAGATGACCAACTTGGTGGACCCATGATTTTCATTTGGGTGGTGTGGGCAATAGTCAAATTAAGAAATCGAATAATAAAATAATTTTTTTTTTTTAAGTTTTAAAGAGCTTCTTAAATCTCACGAGTGTGGTCGCACACGTGTAGTAACACTTAGGTCATGAGCACGTGACCACAGTTAGAGCTGCACTGCAGCGATCATATGAACCCAACTTTAAAAAAAACAGGGGGATGGTGTTCTGATGAACTGCTCCTACCAGTAGTTTCAGCAAGAGAGATATTAGTGTGAGAATTGGAGTGCTCTTGCGGACTACCTAACAACCCCAAAAATATTCAAACATTTCTGTAAATGAACTCATTCAGGTAACGGGCTGTGCTAAAATGGCGCGTATCCTTGTGTTCGAAGATTACCAGCAAAAAACAACACACATACACACTTTTCTCTCTATCTCCTTCTCTCAAGTTATCGGCCGTACTTTGAATTCAATTTGCAGCCCTCCCTGTACAGTTAGCTTCGAACATCGGCCATTAAAACTCCTCAATCCTATAAGAAGGATCTCATAGCTAACAATCTTCTCATCTCATCGGCCACCCAATCCAGACCCTCCAAAGAAAAGTTCCAATCCTATCAACTCATATCCAATGGAGAAAACCATCATTTCTCTTCTCCCTCTTCTCTTCTTCCTCATCTTCCTTTTCCTCTTAGTGAATGGTGATCTCAATGTCGCAGACTTTGGCGCAAAAGGAGACGGCAAGACCGACGCTAGCGAGTCGTTCCTCAAAGCATGGTCTGCAGCTTGTGCGTCCAGGGCGCCAACGACTATTGTGGTGCCCCGCAAGAGATATCTACTTGGTCCAGTTGTTTTTCAGGGCCCATGTGAAAATAGTGCAATATCTATTAGAATGGATGATGCAATCTTGGTTGCTCCAAATTATCAAAAAATGGGGACCCTTGATAGTTGGTTGACGTTCACTGGGGTCCAGGGTGTGTCGATTGTTGGTGGTTACGTCGATGGACAAGGCTCGAGCTTGTGGGCTTGCAAGAATTCCGGCAAGAATTGTCCATATGGTGCTTCGGTACGTTCATCTTCCTCTGCAATTTTACACTCACTTGTATAATTAACATTTTTGAAAGAGAAAATTTCAATAGTAATTCAGGACTAGTTTGAGAAGAAATTCAAAGTAACGGAAAGCCTACTCACAAACTGATTTTTTTTCCCCTTCAGTCTCTATCCTTCTATGGTTCAAAAGATGTGGGGATCAATGGCCTTACATCTCTCAACAGCATGCTCTACCACATTGTCATACACAGCAGCAACAATGTAACATTGCAGGGGGTGAGGATCCATGCGCCAGAAGAGAGCCCAAATACAGATGGCATACATGTGCAGTCCTCAACTGATGTTCGCATTTTCGGCACAGGTATAAAGACTGGTGATGATTGCATCTCAATAGGGCCAGGCACACGAAACCTCTTGATCCAACGCGTTGCTTGTGGTCCCGGACATGGAATCAGGTGAAGGAGAGGGTCCACCTTAATTGCAACTATTTTTGTTCTCCCAAGTGTGTTAGAAACAATCACAAGTACTAATAGGGTGTTTTTGTGTTCATTTCAGTATTGGGAGTCTGGGGAAAGATCACCAAGAAGAAGGCGTACAGAACGTTACGGTGAAGACGGTAGTGTTTACAGGAACTCAGAATGGATTGAGGATAAAATCCTGGGCAAGACCCAATTATGGTTTTGTGAAAGGTGTGCTCTTTGAACAAGCAGTGATGAAGAACGTCAGCAACCCGATAATTATTGACCAGAATTACTGCCCCAACAATGTAAATTGCCCCAATAAGGTAAGAACCATTGGCAACCACTTTGTCTAAAAGACTAATTCGAACACTTGACTTCCTGCGCTGTGATACCATGTTGACAACCACTTACTCTAAATACTTTAGTTGACAGAGAATGGTGTAGCAATGTATATCAAGATTACGACAAGAGCAATGAAATTTAAACTATAATTTACTAAAATGGAGTAGAATTGCAAATGATGATTTTATGTTGGTGATATTTTGCAGGGCTCTGGTATTCAGATTAGTCAGGTGACCTATAAGAACATAAAGGGAACATCGGCAACTGCGGTGGGCATGAAATTCGATTGCAGCGCAAGCTATCCATGCAGAGGGATTCGATTGCAAGATATACAGCTCACATACCAAGATCAGGTTGCAGAATCTTATTGCAAAAATGTGAAGGGAACCAGCGATGGAATAGTCAAGCCAAGCTGTTTTTAATAGGACTTGCTGTCAAGTTTAAGAAAGAAGGGAAGAATTCTTTATTCTTTTAGAATGTAAGATGAAATAATTGCCTTGAGATGGTGCAATAAGAAAAAAACCATTGTAATTCTGATTCAAATTAATGCTATTCATTTATGTTGGTTTGTTGTATTGAAAATCTCTAGTCATTAAACATATCAGCAGTGGATTGAATTGATTGGCATGCAGACATATGGGTGTAAAATGGGCCATGCCTGGGCTGGGGCGTGCGCTGGCCGGCTGGGGGTCGGCCCGGCACAGCCCATGGCACTACATTTGTCGTGTCATTTTGGGCTGTGCCTGTCTACATACCGGCCCATGGGGCCACCCCTCTATTTTTTTTAATTATATATTAGAAGGGGCTTGATGAGACTTTTAGGGTTTTTTGTTGTGCGCGTGTATGCGGAAACGTGAAACAGCGATCGAGCAATCAATCACACACAAAGAGATTTACGTGGTTCGGCAATCTTGCCTACATCCACGGAAAAGAAACTCGACTCTCCTTTGGGTTCACTCTCTGTATGATATGCAGTACGGTCCACCATGGGTTACACATTACATGAATATATAATGCTCTCTTTCTTGTCCCCCAAAAAACCCTATCTTAGTAAATAAGAAAGTCCCGGTACAATTACCAAAATACCCATGACCCTAAACCCAATTGGTCTGGACCCACTAGGCCAACAATCTCCCCCTCCAGACCATGGGGAAGACGCCTCTGAACCCTCTTACTAGGAGTCCAGTCCTGCCAACTCTGAACACAGCTCTAACTTTCCCTTAGACACGACCTTAGTCATCATGTCTGAGGGATTCTTGTCAGTATGAATCTTCTCTAGCTTCATGAGATTCTTTTCGATGACCTCACGAATCCAATGATATCTCACATCAACATGCTTCGTGCGGGCATGGTATGTAGCGTTCTTGCTAAGATCCATAGCACTCTGACTATCACAGTAGATCACATATTCTCCTTACTTCAAATCCAATTCTCGGAAAAATTTCTTCAACCAAATCATCTCCTTCCCTGCTTCATTAGCAGCTATGTATTCTGCTTCGGTTGTAGACAATGTTGTACACTTCTGCAACTTAGACTGCCAGGAAATAGCTCCCCCTGCAAAAGTAAATAAGTATCCAGAAGTAGACAACCGACGATCAAGATCGCCTGCAAAATCAGCATCTGTAAAGCCTTCAAGTATTGGTTTTGAGCCTCCGAAACACAAGCTAAAATCTGATGTACCTCTCAGGTATCTGAAGATCCACTTCACTGCTTCCCAATGCTCTTTCCCAGGGTTAGAAAGAAATCTACTCACTAAACTCACTGCATGAGCAATGTCTGGCCGTGTACACACCATGGCATACATAAGACTCCCAACTGCTGAGGAGTATGGAATAGACATCATCCGTTCCTTTTCTTCATCTGTAGTAGGACATAGTCTCTTAGTGAGCTTAAAGTGACTGGCTAAAGGCATGCTAACTGACTTAGCATCTTTCATGTTGAACTTTGCTAGCACCCGTTCAACATATTTCTCATGTGACAACCACAGCTTCTTGGTATTCCTGTCACGACGTATTTGCATTCCCAAAATTTGTCGTGCGGGTCCCAAGTCTTTCATGTCAAAAGTCTTTGACATATCCATTTTCAGCCTGTCAATCATCTTACTATCATGTTCAACTATCAACATATCATCTACATATAAAAGAAGGATGATAAATTTGTCATTATCAAATTTACGAACATAAATACAGTGATCTGCAGTTGTCCTCCGGTACCCATGACTCACCATGAATGAATCAAACTTCTTGTACCATTGCCTCGGTGCTTGTTTCAGCCCGTAGAGACTCTTCTTCAACCTGCAAACCATCTGTTCTTCCTTCTACCTCAAACCCCTCCGGCTGAGTCATGTAGATCTCTTCTTTCAGATCACCGTGAAAAAATGCAGTCTTCACATCCATCTGTTCAAGCTCAAGATTCATGCTGGCGACTAGACCTAAGACAACTCTGATAGAAGTCATCTTAACAACTGGAGAGAAGATTTCATCGAAGTCAATACCCTTCGTCTGCGCAAAGCCTTTGACCACTAGTCGTGCTTTGTGCTTTATCAGTTTTTCACTGTCATCTCTCTTCAGTTTGAACACCCATTTGTTCTTCAAAACCTTTCTGCCTTTTGGAAGTTCCACCAGCTTATAAGTATTGTTCTTTTTCAAAGAACTCATCTCATCCTGCATAGCCTTCATCCACTCATCTTTATCTGTATGAGTTGTTGCTTCTGGGTAGCGATCTGGCTCCCCCTCATCAGTAAGCAAAATATAATCTGCTGCAGGATATCTTGTTGATGGTTGACGCTCTCGAGTAGACCTCCTAACTTGAGGTTCTGTGGTTTCTAGCTGAGGAAACTGCTCCCCCTGCTCAACACCCTGTTCATCTGGCAGCCCCTTCGCCTCATCATGATCCGGATCGTTTTGTCCACCTTCTCCACCTGTAGTTTGCACTGGAGAAGGTGTCGGTGTGAGATCAACCACTCCATCAACAACTTCTTTAGATTTTTCAGTATTCTTAATATCTCCAAAGAACTGGTCTTCATGAAACACCACATCCCTACTTCTGATAATTTTCATCTTCTCTGGATCCCATAATCTGTAACCAAACTCAGCTCCACCATAGCCAAGGAAAATGCAACATACTGCCTTATCATCCAGCTTTGAACGCTGCTCCCTTGGTACATGTGCAAAAGCATTGCACCCAAACACCTTCAAATGAGAATTTGAAGTATCTTTACCTGTCCATTTTCTCTCCGGAATGTCAAAATCCAAAGGAACTGAGGGAGACCTGTTAATCAGGTAAACGGCAGTCAAGACAGCTTCTGGTCGTGCTGTCGCCGGCACCCAAATATAATAAAACCTTTACTCCAAAAAATATATGTAGTATTGTGAGTAAGGATCGTTCCCACGGAGAGTGTTTAGTCAAATTTTATGCTATGTGATCAAGATGGGGGTTTTGATTATACTGAAAGAAAA